>OY992787.1:20854816-22192498 GCA_963921375.1 Tiliacea citrago | reverse complement strand
CAACAGCCACCTATTTACTTGTAAGTTTGACCCATAATGGTCGCTCGCACAGTTTCCGCGGTTCGTCTCAACCCTGATAACCCTGAATGACGTCAGAGATTAAGCCCAGAGCGTTCGTACTGGTGCACTTGAAGAAACAAAGTTACTTGTAAGTAGTTTAATTAACACTTGGTGACAGTCTGTCGTTAGAAATTCAAGGCTGAATTTAATATAGAAGTCACAGCAGAATGTACTATCTACCGCACGTCAGCTTTTTTATTTAAATATACGAAACCCGCCCTTACTGTTACTACAAAAAGGCGCTACCGAAGTCAAACCATAGCCGTGCGGTCAACTGTGTTCATGTATGTTAGTTTGCGTGGCTTTGAGTTTGCGGTTTCTTTTGACATTTTCAGTGCATTGTTTTGTGTTATTATTATAATTCACTTTATGTTATTGTTGTTTTATTGTATTTGTTAGCAGTGGTGGCCCAGGTGGTAACAGCCCTGTCTTACGAGTAGTTATCTCTTTGACCGTCGTTTTTAGGGTTCCGTAGTCAAAATGGAATCCTTATAGTTTCGCCATGTCCGTCTGTCTGTCTGACCGTCTGTCACCAGGCTGTATCTCATGAACCGTGATAGTTAGACAGTTGAAATTTTCACAGATGATGTATTTCTGTTGCCGCTATAACAACAAATATTAAAAAACAATAAAATAAATATTAAAGGGGCACCCATATAACAAACGTGATTTTTTTTGCTCGTTTTTGCCCGATATTGTTAACGGCAACAGGTAGACGCTTGAAATATTCACAGAATATTTAGTAGATAATATATTCACTTTAAAAATAAATCATTAAAGATTTTTTTGCCGTTTTTATAGATAATGGTACGGAACCCTTCGTACTTCGAGACCAATAATGGTTATTGCGGCGATTGTACATGCCATTATTGCTGAAGTTGGTTTCGTCAGACCATACAATGTTACTCAAAAAATTAGGGTTTCGGTCAATTTCTCCAAGCATGTTTTCACAAAATTGTAATCGTCTGTCACGATCACCAATATGCAATTTTTGCACCAACCGACCTTCACGATAGCATTTATACTTATACTTTTTCAGCACTTTAAGTACGCGAGTGTGGGTTTCTAGTTCAAAATCGAAATAGTTTTGCTGAATAGTTTGCCGTCTCTTCTTGAAACCACCCGTATTCTTTAAATTTTCTACCATTCTTTTCAATACGAACCGAGTTGGTGCCTGTCGGTCTTGATATCTCTCTCCATACCACCGCAGAGCTAGATTCACGTTTTTGTTATTTAAAAAATAAGCTTCCATTAAATCAAACTGTTCTTGATAAGCCATTTTCACCGTGAGACAAAATGTGAAATGAGTTGTAAAAACAATCAAATGTGAATAACAACTATGACAATCTAATTTTCAAATTTTAATCTAACATTCCATATTTAAATTACCTCATACACGCAGCTACGAGTATGTCGCAAAGGAGTCTGCATTACAAAAGATGGATGTTAGTTAAAGAGCTTTAACTTGACTCATTGAATTTGTAACTACAGATATTTCCTGGTTTTCCTTTCATTTAATTTATCATGTTTGTTGGAGAGATTTCATCCTTATAATTGACCCTAACGATCGATGCAATAAAAGTACAGAGTATAATTTTTTCAGATTTTAGCCGGTTCGATTCCCGGGTGTGGGAGAAGAGAATTTTCGAAAATCTTTGAATGCAGTTTGCTTTCTATTCAAAAATAAAGGAATGTTTCCTTTGAGTAAAACTTTCTATCTGCAGTATTAAGAGTACTTTCCCTCCAGGTGGCATTACAAAATTCCACCCTGTATAACGAAATAAAAGGAAAACTATCACAGCTAAGTAGGCTTTACAAGTTAACGAGTAATAGTCGACCAACTTAAATTTGCAGTTGGAGAATTGACCGTAACGTGTTTTGATGTATGGGAGAGCATTTTTTTCAACTACAATGTTATGTTTGTTTTTGGGATAAATTCATCCCAACTACGGAACCCTTCATTGTGCGTGGTCCGACACGCACTTGGCCGGTTTTTTTTTTATTCGTCGTATTCAAGCCATATTCAGCCGTAGTCTGGAAACGGCCGATACTTCGGATTTATCTTCGGAGTAGACCCCAGAGACGGACGGCACGGTTGGCGCAGTGGTTAAACGATTGACTGCTGCGCTGCGTGTCGCGGGTTCGATTCCCGCACGGAACAAATATTTGTATGACTTATAAGTAGTTGTTCCGGGTCTGGCTGTTTGTGTATGTGAGTTTAAATGTTTGTAAACGCACCCAAGATACAGGAGAAATTCCTAGTGTGGGGCAACGTTTAAAAAAAAAAATGAGATAAATTACTGGTCAAACTGGGTAAAATATTTGGTTTCTTATCAAAATTTGATAACTGTAGCAACTAGATCAACCTTATCCTTTGACCGTCCTTGAGGTGTTATCAATGAAGCAATTTTATTTAATCTTATCAATAAGCACAATTATTTTTTAATTGCACAATTACACTTTATTATAATCAGCGTTGAATAAGACAGTTGTTAGGTGTTCATTTAAAATAATTATAACTAATTCCCAGTAATGTAGATGTACTTATTTTAACCTCTTCCACAGAAAAAATTATATAACATGACACTAATATTATAAAGGCGAAAGTTTGTGAGTGTGTGTGTATGTTTGTTACTTCTTCACGCTCAAACGGCTGAACCAATTTTGATAAAATTTTGTATGGAGGTAGCTGACACCCTGGATAAAGACATAGGCTACTTTTTATCCCGATATTCTTACGGGATCGAGTCTTACCACGAAACGAAAGAACGAACGAGAGTGAAACCACGGGGCGCAGCTAGTTATTTAAATAAAAAATAATGTTTGTTTGTTTGTCCTCTATGGACTCCGAAAAGGCTGGACCGACTTTGGTGAGTAGTAGGGTAGGGTAGGAGAGAAGGAGGGTAGGGGTAGGACACCACGCGAACGAAGTCGCGCCTGGCAGCTAGTATGTTTATAAAAAGTCCTTTGAAAAGTTGTACTGGGTACGTGAATACTAAACTAGGATAAAACTAAATAAGGGTCTATTTTTCGAACGTCAGATAACTTTATCTCAAGAATAAAAACGGAGGTTTGACATATTATTATGACAGACAGACGGACATGGCGAAACTATAAGGGTTCCTTGTTGACTACGGAACCCCAAAAAAAAGTTCGCGCGTCCTCTTTTTATCTCGATAAAAATATGTGCGTTACGTTGTAGAGATAACAGTGAATTTGCTATGCTATCATTTATATTAACGCTTCGCTAAGCAACGAGTCTGCGCTAGTATGAATAAACCCTTAGCGCGCTACGCCTCTGGTACTTAGAGGGAAATCTATGAGGTAACGTTTTTATGAGCAAATCTGTACAAGCAGACGGAGCCGTAATTAAGTACTTATCAATAAAACCTTACTAAGTAAAATAACTATGTTAAAAAAATAGGCCTCCCCAAAGGGGAGGGGGTTGACATAATCACCACGCTTGGCAGGCGGGTTGGCGATCGCAGTATGGTGTTAAAATGCATAGAGAACGCTGCTGCCCATTCTCTAGTAAGTCCCTTAGTCGCCTTCGGGAAGAATTAGGGAGGTGCTATTCTTTACGTCCTGCGCAACACGGAACATTATTATTGTTATTTATGATATCATAATAGGTAAAGTAACATTATATGAAGTAGGTAATTATCGTTAGTCTACTCATAAGTTATGGCTGGGTAACACGATATACTGATGATAATTATTATATGTCTTTAACAGCCGTGAATACTTTAATTTTAATTGAAGTTGACTGCATGCGCACAGTCATGTTATTACCACAAGATCACTTTGCATTTTATTACAATTATAACTCGTTGCATAAACAGTCTGTAGTAGACCAACTTGAATACAAAGGAAGCTTTTTATTCTACTATGTAAGTAGATAGGTAGTTAGTTAGTATCTAGGTGTTAGCGATTTCAGACCATTAATTTATACATTTTCTTACCAAGATTATCTTCATTGTTTTCCAAGTTTTTATTCAACAAGCGTTTCCGTAATAATTTTTGTGACGAGCTTTGACTGTCTATCTAGACATATTTATATTCTTTGCTTAAAACATGGTTTGAAGGTAACCGGAAATCAGCTAGAATAAGGCTCTACAATGAGGTAGGTCTCGTTACGTTTAGGGTGCTCACCCACGAGCGATTTATTCGGCGATTTTCTCGGTGCCTTTTGTTTGAATGTAATATTTCTTTCGTAAAATCGCTCGTGGGCCACCCTTAAAGATAATTAATTTACGCATCTTCAATCTACTGACTTCTGATCGATGATCATGATTCTCTTGCCCGTATCCCAGTTTATTTGGGGTCGGAGCAGCATTTATTTTTAAGCCATACTTCTATTAATCGTCATCTCGGTAGTCACCCCCTTTCTAGCCGTAACATCTAGCACACAGTCCACCCATCGTTTCTTTGGTTTTCCCCTACTCTTGTAGCCATTCACATAGCCCATTTATACTCAAAACTTTCCTCACGACATGATCGATGACAATTTATTCTGAAAAATATTTACATAATATATACGCTAACAAACTTAAAATAATAATATGTACATGTATATAAAAAAAACCGGCCAAGTGCGAGTCGGACTCGCGCATGAAGGGTTCCGTACCACTATCTATAAAAACGGCAAAAAAATCACGTTTGTTGTATTGGAGCCCCCCTTAAATATTTGTTTTATTTTAATTTAACTATTGATTTTTAAAGTGAATATATAAATAAATATTCTGTGAATACTTCAAGTGTCTACCTGTTACCGTTATCAATATCGAGCAAAAACGACCAAAAAAATCACGTTTGTTGTATGGGAGCCCCCTTAAATATTTATGTTATTCTGTTTTTTAGTATTTGTTGCTATAGCGGCAACAGAAATACATTATCTGTGAAAATTTCAACTGTCTAGCTATCACGGATCATGAGATACAGCCTGGTGACAGACGGACAGACAGACAGACAGTCAGACAGACAGACAGACTGACAGACGGCGGAACCTTAGTAATAGGGTTCCCGTTTTACCCTTTGGGTACGGAACCCTAAAAAGGAGGGGGACAGAATCATAGGGCATCAAAAAATTCGTCCGCATCGCTGTCAACAGGAAAAGTGCCAATGAAATGACAATTTATTATAATTTTTATTAATAGTCATCTCGTCATAAATAGTTTGTCAGAAGTAAAGTCAGAAGATTAACACTTTTGTTTGTCTGTAACTCACTCGATCCAAAACAGTTGTTCACTCGTTTCAGTTCTAAACAATGGTATCGAGCGGCGTACGCGCACGTTGATGTATCAAACTGTCAATCTGTGTACAATACGTGTGTGGTTTGTCAATGAACTTGCGAGCTTTTTGCGCAGCACACAGTTGCTAGCCAATGGTTGCATTTGTTTTGTTTTTGCCTGCAGAAGTTTTTGTTCTATTGTGGTGTCTGGTTAGCTAATGAATTTTTTGACAATAAGTAAAGAATATAAATATGTCTAGATAGACAGTCAGGGCTGTGAACTCGTCAAAAAAATTGCGTTCAAACGTTGGCTGCAAAATGCACGCACACTAGAATAACACAATGACGTGGCGCGAGTATAAAACGTAGCATACCAGCCCATCAAAGTTGACCTGTGTGTTATTAAAGTTCTTTTGCAGCGTGACACTCTATCTAGACATAAATAATCATAGGTTTTAAGAAAAATATTGTAAAAATCAGAATTTGTTCGTTACTGGCTCAGGTTAAGCTGGTTTGCTCATTTACATACTTCAGTTTTTAAGGAAAAAACTAAACTAACTATATTATATATCTGTCTGAACGTGTTCTAGAATTTATTGCAACTTCAAATATTTTGTGTAACATCCGAAGACGAAGATTGGAAGCCTTATACCACATAATTATTTGTTAAGAACTTAGTTTTGCATCTGATTGAGGTGCATTTATTTCTACTTTATGCACCTCAGAGTATAATAATAACTGTGGAGTGCAGAAGAAGCGTGCTAAAACTAATTGTATCTTGTGTGGAATCACGTTTCCGAAGTTAGGTACTGACGAACTAAAAAAAAGACAAAAACTAAGATTGCGATGACTTGCAAATATTCCACTGAATAATAATACCAGTCTGTTATTGTTTCCAGAATAAATAGTTAAATAAACTCACTATCAAACTTGATTGAACGTTTTTTATTTATTGCTTTGGTAATTTTGTTCCGTTTATTTACTATATTTTGACCTTTATTCATTCAAACGTTGTTTTATAAAGCTGTATCTAATAGTTTTATCTTCAAATATTTCATGATAAAGTCATCAAGATACTACAATATTATGCTATACATACTTATTATATTTACACACAACACGTGCTGGAGACTGGAGACAAAGACAGTGACAGACTGACAGAAAGCATCATGGCCGACGGCAGACAAGTTAAACACCTTTGTTTGACGTTATTGTTCCACGTGCTTGGCTGATTCACGGAAACACTACATAACTCCGCTTGCTGAGTAACTGACACCGAGTTCGGGAAAAGTTCTTACTGATATAATTATTGAAAGTTGAGGAAAATAATTAGATAATAATAAGGCATATGCCTAGGCATGAAATGGTTTCACACGGTTTGTAGGCTCGACTTGACGATTTGGTTTAAAGGTTCAAAGTTAAAAAAGGTTTTGACAAGATAGACCGCTTGTTTCAATATAATTCCCCATTAAAAGTAATGCTGTCACTTTCTGATTCGTTCCATTGTTTAGTATAATTTATTTTAAAATGGACTTTCGTGCAAATAGCGGACTGAGCTCAGAAATTCAGTATTTGACCTCTGAGTTTGTTTCACCTTTTCTTGTCAGAATATCAGGGGAATTCAGATAGGAAATTTCGACTCCATCTAACTTATTTTTTTTAAATATGACGTTTAAAATTTATTCCGATATCCGATTTGCAGAATAAACAATTTCATTTCATTTTCGTGATCAATGAAGTTCCTTGCATTCTTTGAATCAGCCGATAAATAGGCGGTTCTGCAGTAAACGCTAACCAGCTGATGACTACAATACCTACCTACATAAAGGAATTTTTCACTGGGTATCGCACATCATTTTTCTTTGAATATACCAGCACCCGAATTCTGGAACACTGTTCGGCTTTTGCTTCATATATTTTAAAAATTCGTCTGCTCAACAACGTGACTATCGCAATGAATGTTGTTGAATTGTCCAAATGAAACACATTCCAACTGTACCTATATGTGTGTTACACAATCACCCCGCAGCTCCTGTTGATTCAATTTCTTCAATTATAAGGTGCAGCGTGAAACAAATTGGAATGAGAACCACGGCCTCAATAAAAATGGTAGTTAAAACAAAGACAAATACGGCAAGTCACAACAAACTTTACTAAACAAGGCAGTAGCGTAACAAATCGTTTCGTTTTCAAACGAAAACATCTCATTCTTCTTATAGTGAAACTATAAGAGAACAATAACCAAAACTGAATAAGTAGCAGCTTGAAATTCGTGATTAAAGGCGTGTATTTCGCGTATAGTGCTACGTCAGAGGTTGGCGTGTGGTGGCGATTCAACTTGATACAACGACCCATATTCGCAGGTCTCTCAGCTGGCGTGACGTCACGAGGTTGGTGACACCGATATGATGGCCGCTACTTGCCAGCTGCCGAATGTTAACGAAATTCCTTTTGTTTGTTTAAATAGCTGTGAGTCGATTTTTAACGTCGGAAATGTAAACGAAGCAACACATTAGCATAATGTGGTAAAGATCGGGTACAGAGTTGGATAGGTCAGATGGCAGTTGCTTTGTGTAAACCTTTAACTCTTATTTTGAAGATAGAAAGGTTTTTAATAGCAAACAAGCGTCAGACTGCTTCTCTATTCTTTGCATAGTTTGCATATCACACTAATATTATAGAGGCGAAAGTTTGTGAGTGTGTGTGTGTGTGTGTATGTTTGTTACTTCTTCACGCTCAAACGGCTGGACCAATTTTGATAAAATTTTGTGTGGAGGTAGCTGACACCCTGCAATAAGACATAGGCTACTTTTTATCCCGATATTCCCACGGGATCGAGACTTACGCGGGTGAAACCGCGGGGCGCAGCTAGTACTTCTATAATGCACCTATGTTCCTGCTTATCTACTTCTGTCTATAAGTTGAACGAGGAAATGAAAACATAATACGTTATCTGACTGCACGACCTTTCTCATCCGGAGTGCGCGTTTCCCGATCGTTCAAAGTCAAATTAAATAGGTAAGTATGGTAGTAAACTATTTAAAAATATCCACAATAAGAATATACTCAGAATAATCAGCCTCTAATATTATCACTGCTCTGCTGGGACTCGGGCCTCCTCTCTGTGAGACAGAGTGGGCCATAATCCACCACCCTGGCCCTGTGCGGGTTGGTGGATGTCTTCGAATTTTCGGTTCTAGGACAACAGTTTCCTCACGATGTTATCCTTCACCGTTTTGAGAACAGTGGTGATGAAATAAACTACAAATAATAAAATGTCTGATTGGGTTTGAACCCACGACCTACATCAGGGGCCCAAGTCTGCTATTTTTATAAGTTCAGTCATTCCAACACGATCCCATTGTCATGCCATTGTCATTTTGCTAAAAGTTCGTAATCTGGTAAATTCATAATGGTCGAGCATTTTCTTTGCAATTTCTTTCAATGTAGTGTCAGTTGCCGACCATTGGAAAGTCATAATGACGCCATTATAATAGTAGATTACCAAACTTGTCAAAATCAACAATTATGAAATCAATGATCGACCATTCTGACACTATTGTAATAGCAGACTTGTGGCCCTGGTAAGGTGTAAAGTATTCAGCTTCAAATAAGTTCGGAGTTAAAAATCAATTTGATTCAAAGAACACTGGCGTAAACCTAAAACTATGTTCAGTCAGATAAACATAATGTTGATGAATTTGAAATAACCTTAATAATTAACCCGACGCGACGGAACGTGGATCCTCGCGAGACACAATAAAATAGCTTTTTAATTGTTTCTGTAATTACCGGCTACGAGTGGTCAATCAAAACCAGTTTCAGATAATATTCGTAGAAACATCAACGTTTTTTCAAAAATAGAATCGTGGTTTTAAGTTAACTTTATTGACTACTAGCTGCACCCCGCCGTTTCACCCGTGTATGTCTCGATCCCGTGGAAATATCGGGATAAAAAGTAGCCTATGTCTTAATCCAGCTACCTCTATACAAAATTTTATCAAAATTGGTCTAGCCGTTTGAGCGTGAAGAAGTAACAAACATACACACACACACACTCACAAACTTTCGCCTTTATAATATTAGTGTGATTCTATCAAAGCAATTGTTAGCCGGTTTGTAGATTCCTAAGCGTAATAACAATTTTTGTGAAAGATCTCCTTGAAATCACATGACCTTCCTGCACATCAAAAACTTATAAATGATTAATTTCTGTAAGTAGGTTTGTGCAAACACTTTTACACGTCAATCATATTTTAAAAAACTAGATGAGGTCGGCGTTTCCTATCTGACTATTCTGAGAAGAAAGGCCGAAACAAACTCAGACGTCACCACAGTCTCTTTTAAAGTCCAGACATAATTTTGGTCAGATCATGGAAGACCATGTAGATTGGTGCATGAAATTATCATTGGTGCATAAAATAAAACGTACAATGGCAATCATGAATATGGCTGGCAGTTTAAATAGATTATTTACGAAGATGAAGCCACTCAAAGAGATGTCAGCACCAACTGACGGGGTCCGGTAGGGCCAATGCCTGCCAGGGTTGCGAGTTTGTCCAAAAGGGATATCGTGGCCCTGGCACACAGGCAACTGAAGGAACACGGGTGAGTTTTAGTCAGCAAAAGTCTGACACGCCCTCCCGCTCCGCCCAGAGCGGGAGAAGTTATTTGATAATTTCTTTAATAATAATTTTAAAGGTCACACCGCAGTCACCCTTAGGGGAATACCGGCGTGCGTTGTTATGTCTTAAAGGAAAAGTTTAGTAGTCCACAATGCCGAAAAGAAAACTTTCTCGTAGGTGTATTGGTCTCAGGCACTACTGCGGAGAATGAGGTCTTGGATTGTATTCCCAGGTCTGGCGAAAGTGTTATTGGGTTTTTTCACCAGGAATTTCTCAGAAGTCCTGAGCTTGGATTTACGCACGGTTGATGGCAATAGGCTCACCCCCTATTAAATGTGACTTAAACCTAACTGGCGAAATTTAGGAATATAAGGAAAATAGGATAATTTCTTGTAGTGCGAACAATGAAATGCATCTCTTCTCACCAGATTACGGGACAGTAACAACAGCCTCCTGAAAGTGATGGGCCTGACGAAAGCCCCATAATGAGGCATCTGATAAACACGTCCCCGTCGGTATTAGAATTTAAGTACTATCATAGCAAGTAATTTAAGTTTACTAACATCTAGAATTATAAGTACCAAGTTTTGTTTTGTATTGTAATAAATTGGATCTTGTTGTCTGTTGAATAAATAAATTATTATTAGGTGTAAGAGAAAACTTGGTAAATTAAAGCATAATAATTGGCTTCCATATCATTATCAGAATAAATTGTGTCAAACTACTTTACTTATTTCATTAGGGAAAACAAACAGTATAGTTTAATTACATAGTAGCATATTATATTAGTATATTCTTACTGCCGAAATTACTTTCAACGATTTCATCGCAAGGATAAAAGAAGATTTATAGTCCACACCTGTTTCTAAGCCAGTCAATATGTAGGCTAGATAACAAGCTGATTTTCAGTCACAATGTTATTGCAGAGCGATGACTATGTACCTATACGTAGGTAGTGTAACAACAGTTTGATAATAATGTGGGTCGAATGTTACAAGTTCCAACACTGTCTGTCCTCGTCAGTAAAGAATTTGGAAATTTGATAACATAATGTTTGCGTGTTAGAAATACTTTAACAATCAGAAAAGTTGTTGAGATAGGATATACAGCGTGCCTCTACAATGCACAATGGTGACATTAATTTAACACACGGGTAGGGCTAGTGGCCAGTAATCATAAAAAAATACTTAATAATAAAAAATAATCATAAATTGAAAAATAAAAAATTTCAAACAAACTATATAATAAAACTCCTACTTCCTTCAATTCGCCTACTCCTTGCACGTTATTCGTTTTTATTTCATTGATGCGATGTTATGATCAATGACCCCGGCAATGACCTCTGCCCAACAGTTCTTTAAGTACAGGTTGCTCCAAGATTCTATTTTAGAAAATTGTAAATAAATCAATACATAATAACGTATAATTAAATTTAAATTTCTTCATAAAACGTAAAGGCGAAACCGTATACGTGTGTTAAATTAATGCCGCCACCAAAGCGCCACGCTGTATTTGCGTGTGGCTGTGGATAAATAATTATCTTGAGAAAAGGAATGAATAACTTGTAATGTTGATTGATTAAAATCATAAATTATGCTCACGATCAAATCATCATAATCATCATCATCACCATCATCATCACCATCTTCCTGCCTTTGTCCCATGTTACGTGGGCTCGGCACGACACGTTTTTCTCTTTCATTCTCCCCTGTCAACCGCCACGCCACCATTCACTCCCTTTTTAGGGTTCCGTACCCAAAGTGTGTCAAACGAAACCCTATTACTAAGCCTCCGCTGTCTGACCGTCCGTCCGTCTGGGGCTGTGGGCTGTATCTCATATCTCATAGGTAGACAGTCGAAATCTTCACAGATTGTGTGTGCTGCTATAAACAACAAATAATAAAATAAAGTTGAAAATTAAAGAGGGTTCCCATACAAGAGACGTGTTTTTTTCGGTGGTTTTCTTTCATAACATACCTCACAAAATCCACCCATCTTATCTTACGATCCAATAAAAGTATGTTGTGAATTAGGATGTCAAATTAATGAACTGTCAATTTTGCAGCAACAATTTTTTTATTTCTGTTAGTCCTAGTTTTTAATTATTTTTATTACTGCTAAGTGCTAATAAATAACCGTATGCTATCTAATCATTTTGAACACTTCCTGCGTTTAGTCACAATTTATAACTTAAGTACGTACAATTAGCACAGAATTACTGTTAATTAATATTATGAGATACCATATTTTTTATCGAAATAAGCGGTCACTACGTAGACTTTTTTCTTAGAAATAATAGTACCTACCTATATTATTTTGTAATTATATTAATTTTAGAAATTACTCTCTTACTAGCTGAATTTTCAAAATAGTAATTGTCTCAAGATACTTTGGTTTTACAACAAAAAAAAACTTGTTCTTCTAACGTATTGCCGTGTGATCGATCACTGGAAGCTCTACCTGATCAGTATTGAAGACACACAACGGTATTTTTTCATTTAATTCTGAGATTTGTCCGCACCTTCGCACTTCACAGAACATTATCTTGTATCGCTTTAATCTCTGACGCACTCGAAGGGTCAAAACATTATTATGTCAATCAATAGACAACCTTTAAGGGCAAGGCTGATGATGAAACCGATCTGTCATAGTTCTATAATTATTAAATAACAACTTAGTATAATCTCCGAAGGGTTAGGCAGAGGTGTACCTATTTGTAGTTATGTTTAAGTTTAATAGGGAAAGAGGAAAAAAAAAATATGGGCCAAAAAAGTAGGAATTTCATTAATTTAAAATGTATTATATTTTCGAAGTTTTTAGTATTTAGGTGCGTTCAGTAATTTAAAAAAAACACATGAAAATTAATGACCGCCTGGGTGAGAGGCAGGGGTATGGGTATTAATCTGTTTATTGATGCGTTTAAAAAATAACAGTTACACAAATTAAATTACCTATACAAACTCTTTTAAAAAGCTATTAAATGTTATTTTATTGTTACTCAAGATTGTCTCGACAGTTAATTATGCTTCCTTTAGAATTATATTAAACAGTGTCAATATTAAATTCCAGTTTCCTGCACATGTTATTGTTTCTTAAAGCAATATAGAAAAAATAAGCCCTTAGAACTAGTAACGTTCATGAGAAATGGGTTAGTTTTCTAGGCCTATCTCCGTAATTTACAGTGATAAGAAAGTCGTTGTAATAGGCCCTTAGGCGTCTCAAAGAAAAAAAGAAGAAGAAGAATTCCTAGTGTGGGGAAACGTTTAAAAAAAAAAAAAAAAAAGAAGTCGATTTAAAGTAATTTAAGTTACGTTAAAATCTAGTCCACGAGCATGAAATCAAATAGTCTGTTTTTGGCCCCAAAGACAACGAACCTTCTAGTGATTGATGACAGGGTAGTACGCTAGATAGACGAGTTTTTGCTCAGTAAAACCAAAGTAGAGACAACTTTTTGAAAAGTTCAGCTAGTCAAAATCACTGTTACTATCAACTTATTATAAAAGAACCCGCCGCGCCGCGTCTGTCTCTCTGATCGCGATAAACTCAAAAACTACCGAACGGATTTTCATACGGTTTTCACCAATAGACAGAGTGATTAATGAGGAAGGTTTACGTGTATAATTTATTAATGTTTTGTGTAAATTGGCAGAAATATGACGATGATTGTTGAAGATGTCGGAAAAAATCATGCCGGCTGGGAGCTTTACTCGCGTGCGCGTTACGGTAGTACGTTTACACGGGTGAAGCCGCGGGCTAAAGCTAGTAATAACATTAGGTACATTTATTACAGGCGACACAGGCCCATAGATAAATACCTTAACCAAAAACATAGGTCCATACTTTTATTATAATCAAATCAAACTTATTAATAAACAAAGCTTACGACAAGGTTAGTAGCATGTACTTCGTTCTATGATTACCACTCGTGGTTACCATGATAGGTACTCATTTGTTTTTGATCAAAGTCCAGTTAACCGCGACTTAACCACAAGTATAAAGTTCAGTGCGGATAAAAACATTGAATAAACGGATGTGTGGCAATCTGTCTGTCAATATGTCCCGCGATTGTATTTGTACTCTGGATAATCAGACCAATGGGGACATCCTGTGGAGCTGTTAATGCTGTCATCAGTTGTGGGCGTCCATGCAAAAAGGGTCCAGTTCTCAGCATTTAGTTTCCGATAAATACGCAGTTTTGTAAAGTTAGGTGAAAAAATAGCATTTGGCGATTACGCTAAAACGGCTGAACGAATTTGGATGAAAATGGCATATGGGTTGACTATGACATGAATTTTGCGAGCTACCACTGCGATTCCACCTTAATGCCTATTTAATTCCCTAAGTCAATGAGATCTATTCACCTTATAGACTCTAAACCGGTCTGCAAAATGATCGATCACAAGTAGCAGTAAACCAGTCTAGAAAGCATAGTTTTGTAGTAAAACCTACATTTTCTAATTCTCTGATCCAGTATCTTGATGTAAACACTAAAGCCACCAAGTCACGCCGTTCAGCACGAGCCTTAATACTGGTTTCAATTAAGTATACCTGTGATAATATATACCTACCTAGTATAAAGCCACTCAATACTACGTAATCTCCTACCGAAGGCCGTCAACGTGGTTGACCCACAGAAGTGAGACATTACTGGTCAAACAACTTGTAACTACTACAAGTTTGGCATTTACTTAATCTTTAATTTACAAACTCATTGATTTTAAAGAAGAAGAAGAAGATTGTGAAGTAAAGATTAAGATCAACTTTGAAGATGTTTCTAAAGTGACGAGAAAGAAGTGTTTATAAACTTTGTCTGCCAGTAAGTTGTGCGCAATATGTTACGAGTACGCGCATATTCTGTATGAATTGCAGACTACTTGAACTAACACAGAACCAATATCAACAAAAAAATAACAAAATCACATTTTAATTAAACAATAACAAGCTAAGGAAAACCTTAATTTTTGTTGTTAAAATATAATTCTATTTGTTGAAACATACATGTTTCAGGTAAAAATACTTTTTACTCTACCCTTAAGCTACAGCAATGTGTCAATACTTCTTATTCTACTACTTATTTTATTATTAAAAGTTATTGTTTTATTACTTTCGTCTCAAACCAATGTTGTTGGACTTCGATCACGTTTTTATTTGATCGCGTTCTAGGAATAACCACAAACTTAAAACTTATGCGACTGGCTGGCTTATGTGTGGAAAATGGCGACGTAATCATGTACAAACTGCACGTAGACAGCTTTACTTTACAAGATTTAAGAGATGTTTGCAAGTATATGAACCGCGAAATAAAAGACCGCAGTCAGGTTGAAGAAAAACAAAAATATAAAACCCACATGAGAATTAAAAATTTAATTTCAGTTACTATTTTAGTAATTGGCTAACCTAGGCTCCGGTAGAACATAAACAATTCCAGTGCTTATTTCAACTAGACTTTATCATGCGCTAGTAGTTAATAAAAATAAATGACTAGCGCGCGATAAGGTCAAGTTTTTCTTAATTATTTATTTTATCACACCCAATTTTCAATTTTAGTCTTTAATATCTCATTTGTTATGTATCCAAAATATTACTTATCCATAAACGATTGGATATGTTGGGCCACAAAAGGAATTAATGCATGTAGCTAAGATGAGAATGCTAAGAGGGATGTGTGGTGTATGGATAGAATAAGAAATGAGTACATTAGAGGAAGTCTGAAAGTGGTACCGGTGACTGAAAAGTTGTGCGGAAATCGGTTGTCATGGTATGGGCATGTCATGCGGAGGAATGAGGAAAATGTCGTGAGAAAAGTTTTGAGTATGGATGTCGATGGCTATAAGAGTAGGGGAAGACCAAAGAAACGATGGCTGGACTGTGCTGGACTACCGAGATGACGAATACTAGAGAAGTATGGAAGAAAGGGACATGTTGCGCCGACCACAAATAAATTGGAATAAGGGCAGGAGAATGATGATACTATTGGATAGTTATTTGGCTGAGTCGAACTGAAACAATCATCGATGTTAAATATACCTACCTACGTCAATGTCCTGTAATAAGTCTTGAGAATGGAGCAATGCTCGATGGAGTAGGTACAGTCGAAGGCTGAAGTGGATGACTGTATAATAAAAATCACTAAACGAAGGAAAGGAATAAAAACAATAAGATTGTTACAAGATTGTAGCCATTCTATTTTTATCACCAGCTTATCTCATAAAACAAGAAAAGCAATTAATAAATATATAAAATAGAAATGAGCAAACAATATAACCAGAGGCAGCCCTAACTGACGTCACAAGTTTCTTATGTAAAAACCCCTCACGTGTGCTTTGAATGAAACTCTATCATAATTGCTTCGGACTTAGATCAACATAAATTACAATTATATCACATAAAACTCGCGATATCATAATTATCACGATGTCACTGGACAGATCCTTGACATAATCCGTGTGTCAATGTTTAGTTCACACGGTTGATATTATAAAGTATCACAAGATTTAAGATGTCCTATATATAGTGTTGTTTGAAACGTACCGTTTTACTTAGGAACGTAAAATAACATTGAACATTGAAAGTCATTAAGAATGTTATGTAGCTCAGGGACAAAAAGCAAAACATTAATACATACAAAAAATATTATGGTAAGTTCAATGACTTTTAATAACAACAAAGACACATATTAAGGCGGAGATTTCTTGAAAATGATCAAAAAGGTGGTTTTTTAAAGCAGTGTATCTCTTAAACCGTAAATATTTTTTTCAAAACAAAAACAGTATGATATTTTCAAATTTTTTGTGCATACGGTGATGGAACTCATAACATAATTTAATAAATCAAAAAATCTTCAAAGACAACTCTTAATTATTTTTAAAAGCATTTTATCCCTTCGTTAACAGTTATAATTATAATTAAAAGTATACCATAAAATTGCAAATGTCAAACTGCATCCGGTGATGGATTAATATTTATTAATTAGTTAATATCTAATTTTATACGATTGTATTTGCATTTTTACGCCATACGTTGTGTCATCGCGCATCTCTTTCTATTGTATGCAATCTGACAGTGACAGCGATTTACCTGTATGCAAAATAAGTCCTCTCAAATCCATGTAATAAGGAAGGATTTAAATATCATCTATTTTATTTGAATGACAACACAATCTGGACAATAAGCAGAGGTCAACATAATACTTAGTTTTTTTTTTATCGACTGCGTGATGTGAATATTAATAGACGAACAGTTTACATGTCTACTTCCTATATAAATCACACAGTAAACAGATTAATGTCATTTACAGGCTGGAAAAGCTAGTTCAAGATAAGTAATGCAGTGGAAATGTATCTAAACGTGACACTCATAACCTTAGTATATCGTAAGTTATCAAAGAATGGATGATATTTCTTGCAATGAGCTGGCATGGTTGATTTTAAGTATACAGGGTGTGGCGTAAATAGTGGTCCAACGTTAAGGGGTCAACACGCGGTATATTCAGCTACCACATACCACAATTTGTTTTTTTTTTTACCATGGGTCTCAGAAAACAACATTTTTTTTGTAAAATTTACACCTCGCTTTACTAATTTGGCTCTAATTTCAACAAAAAACATTATTTTCCTATTTTGTTTTTAGTTTATAACTGTTGAATACATGTGCTATCTTATGCAAATACCTGTTTTACTGTAAACTTATAGATTAAATAATGTATTTTTTTTTTAATTCAGCTCCTTTTCAATTCAAATGGCAATATTTTTATTTCAAATTATGGTATCACTTATTATTATACGAGATTAGAATCTGCATTTAATGGACAACTTTTTTCAATAATGGGCACCGACAGTGTAGTACATTTCTTTTACACCATTCGCGCCCAAAGTCTCATGATTCTCTGAAGATTATACTTAAAATTTGAAATAAACACATTTTTCTTTAATATCTATAAGTTTACAGTAAAACAGTTATTTGGATAAGATAGCACATGGATTCAGCAGTTATAAACCAAAAACAAAACAGGAAAATAATGTTTTTTGTTGAAATTAGAACCAAATTAGTAACGCGAGGTGTTAATTTAACAAAAATAATTTAAAATATGTTTTATTCTGAGACCCATGGTAAAAATAAAAATCAAATTGTGGTATGTGGTAGCTGAACATATCGCGTGTCGACCCCTTAACGTTGGACCACTATTTACGCCACACCCTGTATAAACGAACTAGCTGTTGTATCTTGTATCTCATCATTTTTAATACAAATATCCAGGAGGCCAAGTCTGCTAACGTGTTGTGTCAGAATGGCCGATCATTGGCACCGTAATTGTAGAGTTTGTCAGTTTTGCTAATCTCCTAATTGAAAGGCGTCTTTATGATTTTCCAATGACGTGCCACTGATACTCCATTGGAAAAATTGTCTGTATTTGGTAATCTCGTACTGATAAGCTCCTATTATTTTGACTTCCCTATGGACCACTGTCACGCCATTATGAATTTAGGAGGTTACAAACTATTGGCACAATGGCCATGGCGTTGCCTTGGCATGGTCGTCATAATGACCAATCATTGAAGATAGCAGACTTGGCCCCCAGGATGACAGGTAGACTATCTCCTCCAGGTCCCAGGCTACTTATCTGTCAAATTTCATAAAGATCTGTTCAGTGGTTTAGCGTGAAAGGTAACAAGCAGTCATCCAGAGTTACTTCCGCATTTATCCTTACCTACATATTATAAAACAAAGTCCCCCGCCGCGTCTGTCCGTCTGTCTGAACGCGATAAACTCAAAAACTGCTGAACGGATTTTCAAACGGTTTTCACCAATGGATGGAGTGATTCATGAGGAAGGTTTAGGTGTACAATTCATTAAGGTTCTGTGTAAATTAGCTGTAATATGACGATTATCGTTGAAGATGTCGGGAAAAATCATGCCGACTGCGAGCTTTACTGGAGTGAGTCGCGTAAACCGTAAGAGATACATACAATTAATGTTCTACAGGATAGTACATCTTAAAATGATCAACACAAAAGTCCCTAATAGCATATTTCTACCTTATAGGGATGACCCACAGCAACCACTTTTATCATTCTTAATTTGATAAAAATTAATTGTTATTTCCGAAGTTATTTTGACCGGTATATTATTATAATTACCATCATCATTTCAGCCGAAAGATGTCCACTGCTGGACATAGGCCTCCCCCAAAGGGGGGGTTGCCATAATCGCCACGCTTGGCAGGCGGGTTGGCGATCGCAGTATGGTGTTAAAATGCATAGAGAACGCCCATTCTTTAGTAAGTCCCTTAGTGGCCTTTTACGACACCCACGGGAAGAAATAGGATGGTTCTATTCTTTATGTCCGGCACCACACGGAACATTATTAATCAATAGCCAATAAAATATGTTATTTAAATTGGACATTTAATTAAAATTAATGCTATAAAATATATTATAGATTCAAAATTTCGCGTAACAAAATAATTATGGTTAAATTGTTACGATCGAAAAAACGGCTGAATGGAACTTAATGAAATTTGGCACACAGACATTTAATAACCTGGATTAACAAATAGGATAAAATTAATACCGGTAGTACGTTTCCGTGGGATAATTTTACCCTCCACGCGAGCGAAGCCGCGGACAAAAGCTAGTAATACATAAATAAGAATAGGTTAATTTGAACAACAACAACTTTGAGTAGCATGTCTATCATAAAAATACATAAATCACTGAAAAATCATAGCCAAAGAAAACAAAAAATTTAGGTCATTCATTGTTAACATTTTCGTTTTATCTTTGGGCATTAGATAATTTTGTAATATTTTGTTTTCAACTTATGTCATGCTAGATCGAATAGAGTATATTATAATGAACCTTGTCAAATTACGATCTGCATAAATCATAACAGTTGTGAAACTACAGTTCGGCCGTCGAGAGAATGCGTTCCTGCCACGTGTCAGTTGAAAAATTTCCAGTTGTAATAAGGATCAAATTCACAAAACACAAAGAAGGGCACAGGAAAAGAAAGGGGTCATCAACAAAAAAGTTCTTAGAGATAATGGATATTTAAATGTTCAACAAGTAACTATTCTGTCAAAAATCAGCGCATACATTTCTTAACTGTAAATTTTATATGTCTTTGATCTAGAGTGTCTGCAATTATCGGTTTTTTATAACTAAAAGCAATGATATCTAAGTTATACAATTTTTGTTAAGTAACTCCTAAATCATCATAGCCAAAAGGGGCTGCTTGCTACAATGTACTTCCTTTTAACCTCTTTTTGACAAGTTGATTGTATGTAATGATAAGATATTTGAAAATAATAAGAAATTAGTAAGACAACTTATTTATTTATTATAATATTGCATTTAGCGTTTTATATTAGTAAAATATTTTTGTGTCAGTGGGTGCCAGGGTCCAAATGTTCAGTCCAGATTTGTTCACTTTGACAACATCGAAAGGGAATGGGTTTTGTATTTAATTCTCCCATATTATTAGTATACCTTTTGATTTAATCTCACCATACAGCGTAACGTATTACATTGACGTTCTAAATGACAGCACGCCAAAGTATGACAGATTATCTAAGATGGCAGCGCAACGGACGCGTTTAAAGACAATGAGAATCTTCTTTACCGGTTTTGAATGCAATGTGCCCCTTAAAGAGAAGTTTGAGCTGCAATGGCATCCTTTTAGTCGTTTGTGGATTTTTTCGTTTGTGAACTATCTTTACAACGGGCTGTTTTATACTGTTCTGAAAAAAACAATGAAAGGCCCGCTTATTACGAATCGAAGGGCTTAGTTAGGTTTTAAGAAATATGTCGATAAGCCCCGCCCTTTCTTTTCCTGTACCCTTCATATTCGTTAGTATGAAACGAACAGTTGTCAAGAACTCATTGTCTCAACGGCCGGACTGTAGTCCTTACGCTCATTGTAGATTTCATAGTTGGCTATAATAATTATATGACTAATAAATTTTGCAGTGTCTATAGTCCATGTTATGTTAGATGCCTTGGAAACAAAGAGACTGCTTGCTTATCTGACTGTTGCACCGTACAAGTTCGTTTACCTAAGTGAAATGTTTAGTAACGAAGGCATGATGGTGGTCGTGATTCATCAGCTAACACACTGGGAACGTTTTTGTTTAAATAACTTTGAATTTGTTGTTAGCAGAAAATAAATCTATCCTATAATTGAAGTTAATCGTTTCCTACATACATCATTTGTTAGTCATTAAATAAAGAATCATCTAAGCAATTATAAGAGGAAATTCATGTACAAGGCCAAAATAAACTTCAAACTCGTTATTAAAGTCTATGTATTTTCAAGATAAAATAAAATCATAAATAGATATTTTATTCATATTAGTACCCAGTTTGTGAAGTTTCACTTGTTAATTTATTTATTTTATTGTTTATATTTTGCATAGCTTTAATTTTGTATCAAATGTACCTACCTACCTAGTATGAATTAAATATTAAATTTTATGTCAATATCTAATTACCATTAGATACAGACTCGCCTAATGCCTAAGATTTATTTTAAGAACAATGTCACTCGTGTAAATTAGCTTATTAGGAAAAAAAAAACCTTATGTACCTACAAGTATTTGTTTTGAAATAGCAATGATAAGATTGTGTAAGTAATAACAAAAATATTGTTACTCTTTGTAAACATTAAGATTTTTTTGTACATAAAACTGTGTCAGATCAGATATCGAGTGTCTACTATTGTGCGACTTAATTATTTTAATAATTATCATCTCTCATTATCATTAGTTTTGTTTGCAACTGGGCACAAGCACACGCATTCAAAGAATTCGTTCTGTAAACTGTAGCCATCATGTAATTCGCCGCGAAATTCAAATTTTCGTACGTTTTTTGCAATTTGCAGGTCAGTGTCAAGTTTAAATAAAATCATTAGAATCATTAATACATCTCTCTACGTAAGAATTTTGATGAAATCACGACATTCGAGAGCAAATCAAGCTTAGATATAGGGATGTATTAATGATTCTAATGATTATAATTCTGTAAATATTTTTTATGGTCGCGAATCAGATTTTGATCAAGATACAACCGGCCTGCAAAATGAAAAATAAAAAAGAAAATTTGAATTTAGCAGGACCGCGAACTCACCTTAAGGTAAGACATTGCCATGGCTACAGTTTTATGGAAGCAGACGGACCATCAAAATCGCAAACGATTTCTAGTCAAAACTTTATGTAATTTCTAACCAGCTATCTGAGGTTTGTCACGCTAATTATTACCTAAACATTGTCAGGTTATAAAAATAATTTCTATTTGCCGCGATAACGTCGTATCGAATAACGTTAGCTACCTTATCAGTATCACACAAACGGTTCTAAGTTCAATAATAACAACAATTCTACGTAATTTGTTTTGATATAGATGTGTTAAATTACTATTATTGTTTAAGTAAAATTCCCCTTCTTTTCCAAAAAACTCTTTTGTAATTACCGAATTTTTATTTCCTTTAGTTTCGGAGACATCAGTTTTTTGCATAATTCCACCACGTGTTTGACAACTCTATTAAATATATCTTTTTTTTTTAATTCGGACCACTAAAAGATCCATAAAATGTTAGTAACATGTTGAACTTAAAATACTATTGTTAGTATCTTAAACTAAAGACGAATTCATGAGAAGACACCCAAGAACTAGACACAACGAGAAATGGAAACTGGTGTAGTACTTCGCACAAATTGCCATAATTATAATGAAATAGCGGAGGAAGAATCTGCCGCTAAAAAAATGAAAGAAAGAAAAATATTTTATTTGGGACATGCACAAGAAATACAAAAATAGCATTTAAAACTAACAATATACACAAAAAAAAAACAAACAAGACTTGTGCGATGCCAAAAAGGCTTCTATTATATCTCAGCATAATGCTGCGATATTTAAAAAATAAATACCACAGCGCTGGTATTCTGATAGGGCCCGCTGTGATGCCACGTACTCACCGGATACGTATATATTATATCCCTACCTAACAACACCTACAATAAATAAAAAGAAAACAAAAAACATAATTATGTAGAATAAATATAACAGCCTTCAGAATGCTATTATGACTGCCCCTTATTCTGTTCATCATTTCAGCCGAAAGACTGAAATGATTCAATGAATGATGTCCACTGCTGGACATAGGCCTCCCTCAAGGGGGGGGGGGGGGGGGGGGTTAAAGGGGGATAAAAATTAATTGTTATTTCCGAAGTTATTTTGACCGGTATATTATTATAATTACCATCATCATTTCAGCCGAAAGATTGCCATAATCTCAACGCTTGGCATGCGGGGAACGCTGCAGTCTAGTAAGTCCTTTAGTCGCTTTATACGACACCCACGGGAAGAAATAGGGTGGTGCTATTCTTTACGTCCGGCACCACACGGATTTATTCTGTTATTACCCACCTATTCTAAATTCTGCAAGATTTCAGCATTCTCGAACGCTATATGAATGGCTTGTTTGTTGGTATAGTGGTCGCAAGCACTGCAGCTGAGCATGAAGTCTTGTGTTCGATTCCTAGGTTGGGCAAAGTGTCTTTGTGTTTTTTTATCTGGAATTTCTCAGTAGCAACCCGGAGTCTGGATTTGTGCCCGATTGATAGCAATAGGCACGCCCCCTATTACATAGGACTTATTCATAACTGCTTAAATGTGGTTGTACTGTAGGTACAACTCTGCCTAACCCTTCGGGCAAACAAGGCGTGATGAAATGTTGTGCGGCTGCTAAATATCATAATCTGCCAATAATGTTCCCACTGCTGGGACACAGGCGTCCTCTTTCTGTGAGAGGGAATGGGTCGTAATCCACCACACGGGTCCAGTGCGGGTTGGTAGATGTCACATGTCTTCGAACTTTAAATCTAGGACATGCTGGTTTCCTCACGATGTTTTCCTTCACCGTTTTGAGAGCAGTGGTGATGAAATAATTTACACAAAGTAAAGCGCCTGTCTGGGTTCGAACCTACGACCTACTACTCATAAGTCGAGGCCGTTAAGCTTAACGGCTAAATATCATATGACTATATCTCAATGGTACCAATTTATGCATGCAGCTTCTATAGAAGCTGTTTTATTATTATGTTCAGCATTTTATGATCATAGAGGGACTGTTATGATAAGTTCAGCGGGAGACATGCATCTATGTGCCAGCATCACTTTTGTACGTATTTTTCTGTTATTTTCTTCTTGTCTGTATAAATTATGTGTGCACATTACAAATGGTTAAATAAATAAAATATACGGGTCACGATCACGAAGACGATAATTAAGTTTATGTACGAGTACGTGTTAAGTAGCATCTGTGTGAAACAGCAAACCTGCACTGTTATTAGAAAATGTACACCTTAAAAACAGGCTTGTTTGCACAGGTGCCTGTTTCGTTTTCTTAATTAACCCTTGATGATATTTATTTATTTTATCACTAACTGCACCCCACGGTTTCACCCGCGTAAGTCTCGATCCCGTGGGAATATCGGGATAAAAAGTACCCTATATGTTAATTGCCTATTTTAGCGAAATTGTATGAAAAGACCATGCATGCACGATTAATACATTTTATCGATAAGTTCCAAATTTTGAAACATGAACAGCATGGATTCCAAAAAAGGAAATCGACAACCACAGCGGCATTTAATTTAATTAACATAGTTACTAAAAATATTGACCAGAAAATCCCGACAACTGTTGTATTTTTTGACATGTCAAAAGCCTTTGATTTTGTATCGCACGAGTTACTACTAAAAAAATGTGATAAATATGGAATACGCGGTAAAGCAAATACATGGGTATAATGTAATATATGTAGAAATTACTGTGGATAAACCAAATCAAAACGGTGAACTATCATTCAAATCCAAATTAGGTTACAATTGCACAGGCGTTCCACAGGGCAGTATTTTAGGCCCCCTACTTTTTCTGATATATATCAATGACCTGACAGAAGTAACTGATCATCCCTGCATACTCTTTGCAGACGATGTGGCCGTAATTATCCCTAAAAATAAAGAAAACTATAATGAGGAAATCAATAGTACCGTAACCAAAATAATAACTTGGATGGAAAAGAATAATCTTAAACCTAACATTGATAAAACTAAATATGTACAATTTCGTAATAAAAACTGGAATAAAATGGATTTAAACATCACATATAAAGATAAACAAATACAACAATCAGTTACTATGACTTTTCTTGGGATAGATCTGGATGAGAGATGTTCCTGGATTAATCATATTGATAAGCTATGTGGAAAACTCAGTAAGTTTGCTTATGTTCTATGGCGTGTATCTAACCTAACAAGTAGACAAGCCACATTACAGGCTTATCATGCATATCATGGTTCAATACTGCGTTATGGTGTACTGGTATGGGGAAACTCGGTGCATCTCGAAAGAGCATTCATCGCACAAAAGAGGTGTATACGTGCGATTTGTAATGTAGACCCACTTACATCTTGTAAACCACTGTTTCGTAAACTTAGAATGCTTACATTAACTGGTATTTATATTGAGGAAGTATGTAAATTTACCAAATCTCAACCTGAAATGTTTGAAAAACTGGGAGAGAAGTGTATGTTCAAAACTAGATATCCTAATAGATTAATTATTCCTAGAATGAAAACGGAATTATATGGGCGAAGTTGCTACCCTATGTGTATTCAGATCTATAACAAGATTCCTAACCAAATGAAAGAACTTCCAATGGTCCGCTTTAGAAGGGCTTTACGCAGTTGGTTAATTGAGAATTCCTTCTATACTTTAAAATAATTCCTTCAGTTTAAATTAAAATAACCTAATTGTACTTATACCATAATTTTGCATGTCATTATGTTATGATTAATTATTAGCTACTGTAATACTACCAATGTAAGAACTTTTATAACCATATTTATCAGCAAATAAATCTTTGACTTTGACTTTGACGGTGTCAGCTACCTCCATACAAAATTTTATCAAAATTCGTACAGCCGTTTGGGCGTGCAGAAGTAACAAACACGCGCACAAACTTTCGCCATTATAATATTAGTGTGATTCCATTCGAAGTTGACAACGGTCGCAATGACCTGCAATTTATTTTCCAAATCTGTTGATAGCAACCTTCCACGTCTCTTCCTTGTGCCATCCTGCATCCCAATCTAATTTCAAGTTCTTTATCCCCCATAATGACCGGTTAACACTCAAAATTGTCCACATCCTATATTTTGGAGGGGACATCACAAAAACTGGACAATTCAATTGAGTTGAACGGACTGTTCGGTGCATTTTGATATCGAACAGTTGTAGTAACAATTGTTAGGCGATCCAGTGAGTGATCTTATCACAGTTATCACCGATTCGACATATCTTGATAAGGCGCCGTACTATCGCATATCCGGGAGAGTAGTACTTATCATAGTAAGTAGAGGGCATGAAGATATTGTATGTTTGCAATTAATTAAGTAGTAGAGTCTCATAATTATGGACTTTTTATGTTGATCATGGTCTTGTTTTTCTACGTAGAAGTAGATGAAAGGACCAAAGGATACTCAGCAGTCTTTTTTATAAAAACATCGTTACGCAGGTTAGTATGGCAAGAATAAAACAGCGACCTAATTATATAACACAGTTTAAATCACAATCCAAGAGTTTTGAAGGATATTGCTAATCCATTGCTTCATAGGTTTGAAAAACCCATTGCGATCAATTGTCATTTTATATGTGGCTGTGTGTTGTTTGTGTGTGTGTGTTTTGTTTGTGTGTGTGTGTTGCAATTTACCCGCGCTGGTCCAGTTTAGGTACGCCTTTTGATGTAGATATCCTAACAAAAAAATAAAAGAAAAGGGACCCCCAAGAAGTCATTTATTTACGTTAAGTTCCGTGTTTGTGTCACAGAAATTCATATGTATACCAAATTTTAACTTAATCGGTCCAGTAGATTCGGAGCAAATCGGCTGTGACAGACGGACAGACAGACAGACACACGAATGATCCTTGGTTTCCGTTTTTACCTTTTGAGGTAAGGAACCCTAAAAATTACTATAAAAAGTTATTCATGATACAACATTGAGGTATTTAGTACTTTTCAATATCTTTGTATTAATTCCCTTGTATCCATGTCACGATAATGTTGATAATTTTGTTAATCCTTGGATAAGGATAGGAGATTAAGTAAATGTTCGAATGTACGCAATCATTGGTATTTTGTACACATCGATGATAATGTTTAGTTGACTTAATAAAAAAGCTAGTACAGCTTATCAATGAAGAAATAGCCAGAATCGAAGTCACATGGAATCTACTTAGTTAATAGGTCAGATGATTTGGTGCAATGTTTTAGATACCTAGATGCAAAGATTTGATAGTTTTTTTTTTACTTTTTATGCTAGGCGGGTTTGTACGGTATGTAAAAGAAAAGTTTATTAGAACGACTGAGTACAAGATTACTACAAGTCGTCCAGAGACCAAAAAAAACACTCTGCATATTCTTATTCTTGTAGGTGTTTAGTTTCTGACAGGATCGGTGACATACCTATTAAGGGAACTAAACCTTTGATAGAGAAAATAAAGTCTACCTAGCCTTTTTTTAACAGTGTTGGGGTCGGCTTCCAGTCTAACCAGATGCAAATATACTTAAATTATATATCCATATTTTAAATAACTGCCTAGATCAGACCTCCACGACCAAAACCTTGATATAATCCTTAGTTTAATTGTCACATTAACAAGAAATTGTAAACAGCATTATTTAATAATTACCCGTGAGTTCTACCATTTTTTCCCTGTTAGGTTAAAAGTCAAATCCTGACGCAAAGTGGAGATGATAACAGTACAAAGTACTACATTATTTGTAATATAATTTATGTTAACTTACGTGAATATGTACTTTAAAAAGGCAATACAATCATTATCTAAACTCCGTGACATGAGTAATTATAAACTTATGATTAAAAACCGATTGTCTTAAAGCCACTTAGATCATAGTGTTTGATAACAAGTACATTTTTGAGTACTGAGTGAGGTATTTTACAAAGTAAAATGCGGATTTATGTTATTAAAACCTTTCCGACTTACAGAAGACGTTTCTGCGAAAACAGCTAACGTATGTAGTTAAGGTAACCGTTAACGTAAAAGCTACCTTTGCACTTTGGTCGCTGTCGTTGCCTACGGTGGTAAAAAAAATCAAAGCAATAAATAATAAATTGTTACCACACTTTTTATTCTTTGAGTTTTTTTATAAGTAACTTTGACGTAATACCCGTTTGAATTAGGTTCTTAATAGATTTCAATGTAATTGAAAAGTTGCAAAATTAATAAACCCCTTTGAGACACAGAATGGTTTTAAACATGCACGAAAAAAAACTCTACCATTATGGTATAATACACTAGATACTAGATAGCCCACCTACAATGACCAACAATGACTGACCAAACTCAGGATAAGCGAACTGAACATATCCCCCTGCGTCGAGGGGTGAGACTTGGGGGACGTAATTTCGCCGAAATTGTTTACTAACGCATTGGACGATGTGTTTAGATGCTGAACTGGGAAGCGAACGGAGGAAATCAACGGCGAGCAGGTACATCTCACACTTGAGATTTACAGATGTCATCGTCGTACTGGCTGAATCGCTGCATAACTTGCAGCAGATGCTGGACGGCCTAGTGGATTCTTCTGTACGCATTGGTCTCCGGTTGAATTTGGACAAACCCCAGGTTATGTTCAACGAACACTTCGGGACCAATTGCTGTCAATGGCGGTGCTCTCGAAGTTGTTCGAGAATACCTTTACCTCGGGCAAACACTGCATCTTGGTAAGAAAAACTTCGTGGAGGTTAACACAAGAATTCAGCTGAGCTGGGCAGCGCGCAGCTTTTGAAACTCTTCGTCGAGTCTTCTAGTCACGTTATTTCTTCAGAGTCTAAAGATCAGTGCGTCCTGCCTGTTATGACTAACGAAGCCGAAACGTGGACACTCACTGGTGTACAGCTGGTCCATAAATTAAGGGTCGCTCAGCGAGTTATGGAACAGGCTATGCTAGTCTCTCTGTGGGATCGAATCCGGAAGGAGGTTATTCCGGCAGAGAACCAAAGTTGTCTCCATAGCTAACAGAATAAGCAAGCTGTCAATGGTGTAAGTGCATGGCAATGGGCCGACCGTATTAGCCTTAGAACCGATGACCGTTGGGGTAGACGTGTTCTTGACTGGAGACCGCGACTCGGCAAACGTAAGGACGCCTGGGTAGGTAGAGCGACGATCTTCGCATGGTGGCTGGAAGCAGCTGGATGCGAGTTGCCATGAATCGAGCTGAATGGCTTGCAATTGGAGAGGCGTATGTCCAG
This sequence comes from Tiliacea citrago, assembly GCA_963921375.1. Taxonomy (NCBI): domain Eukaryota; kingdom Metazoa; phylum Arthropoda; class Insecta; order Lepidoptera; family Noctuidae; genus Tiliacea; species Tiliacea citrago. The sequence continues at coordinate 22,163,250 of OY992787.1, read as the reverse complement.
CAGTGGACTGCTATGGGTTGATGATGAATATGCTTAATAATAATTATAAGCTGTGCAATGCAGTTTTTTGTTTACCATCTCGTTATTGTACGGCTGACCCGTATAATAAATAAAAAGCGAACTTCAGAATCAAAGTCAAATTATCTATTTCAAATAGGCTGTATATGGCACTTTTGGACGTCAAAAATACAAAAAAAAAAAAATTGATTCTGTCGCCCCTTCCAAAAGGTTGTTGCGTATGGAGAAGAATGGGCAATGGGCAACTTGAGTCCGTAAGTAACCGTTATGTTATGAACTTATGATGTAGCAATCGAGTCAAGGTGAGGTATTGTGGTTATTAGTTATCCGCGGCTCAATCAATAAGAGGCTCAATCAGTGCAAGTTGCACTTTAAGTAACACTATGTGTTTGTCGATTTCAACTAGTGCACTTTCAAAAACGTTAGGCTTCCCTGTGATATTTTTAAGAAGGAAACACTTCAGTTTCTAATTATCTGGTCAACTTTTAAGCAGGGTTTTACAATAGGCATCTCCTGCTATAATTTTGGTGGAAGAAAATCGGTTTGTTAATTATAGATAATTAGCATTAACCATGGTAATTTTCAGGTTATAAAACGAGGTGTCCGAAGTGCCCAAAAGAATAGCCAAAGAAGTGTTTTGAACCCTTTTTGTAAGTAAGACAAACGCACAATAACTGTACGTTAGATAAATATTTGGTCATCGTTACCGGCATTTGGTCTCTCGTTTTATTGTTTACACACTGTCGTTGTATGTCATTTACATTCTCTATCATCTATGTTCATTAATTCGACCATTATGTATAACCTCGTTATAGACTTGAACTAATAAAAGCAATCGTATTGTAGTTACCACAATCATTAGAATATAAATAATTATCTACTTATCTACGATACGGGTTTTATTTTAACTAGGTTTATGGACATCTTGATATAAGTTTTTTTTTAATAACAATGAAATGTCTATTTGTACACTTTGAAAAGCATACATACAACAACACAAAGCTTAAAGGCTCGTACAGACTCGCGCGATATCGCGGGCGCGACAGGCAGCGACAAAGGAGTTGTGGTTCTAGTGTCGATGTCGCGTCGCTCCCGCGATATCGAACCAGTGTGTTAGATCCTTAAAGAAATGTTGTACAATAGAGTCATATTAAAGGGTGAACCGATGCCTCCAAAACTATGCCTAAAGCCTGTGTTGCTCCAGATATAATGGCATACCACTGGTATTGAGTGTCATGCAAGTACTTATAGAAACAACAACATAAATTAAACAAACAGTGGCATAATTTAAATACAGTCATCATCTGTCATCAGCCTTTTACCAACTATGTTGTGATCAGCTTCCAGTCTAACCGGATGCAACTGAATACCAGTATTTTACATGGAGCGACTGCCTATCTGACCTCCACGACCCAGTTATTGGGTAATACGATACCCCTTGGTAAGACTGCTTGTCAGACTTTCGGGCTTCAGACGATCCGTAACGACCGTCAAAGATCCACGAATGAGAGCCGGGACCAACGGCTTAACGTGCTTTCCGAGGCACGGAGAATTTAAATACAGAGACGGAATTATGGTTGCTAGGCGTCCTGAAAGATTCTGTACAAAGGCTTTGAAGAGTTTGAAAAATGCCACCTACTGTTGGTTTATCGTCAACCTAATCAACCGGATTTAAAGTGTGATGCAGAAAGCAGAGAATGATACTTGGTTTGATAATCCACTTTGAGGGGAGAGAGAGTGCCTGCTCTCTGCCCTGATTTATATTTAAGCCATAATTATCTCAGCCTTGAGATAATTATGGCTTAAATATAAATCAGGGCAGAGACAGAAGGTTAAAAAAGCAGACCGCACTACAATGTGGGACTAAAGCTGGGAAACGGGAGAGAGAAAGAGAAAAAGAGAGAGAGAGAGACTGGGTTAGGACTAATTGACAAAATTATTCAATTATAAAACTATCATTTCAGGATGGATGATATGGGTTGTTAACAAGTTTAGCTGCATTGAAGCATGATTACCTGCTTCTGATTGATTACCCACTGATTACCTACCACACGACTAGATAATCTTTTACAGATTAATTAAAAGTCTTTCATCATTGATAGACGAGTACAGTCGAGTAATCGAATTGGTAAACGTAGTGCGAGACGTCGGAGTACGAGTACATTGTGACAATTACGATAGATCTAACTTTCTGTAATTTATAAGAGATTGATATTTCTGTAAAATTATACTTAGAGCTAAAAATCTGCAGTCGAGGTACGCACAAAGTATTTGTGTCTTTTCAATACATTTAAGTATTTGCACAACCAAGCAGTTAATTCAGCTGTTATCACAGCGATAAAGAAGGTGTTACTAGCAATAGAAGTTATATTTATCTTAGGTCCTACTGGCAGTCAGTAAGTTAGGTACAAAAAAAACTGTGCCAGCGTCGAATTAAAATCCTAACATTAGTTAGTTAATTGACTTTAGTCACATCGCCTAGGTATTATCTAAAAAGCATATAGAAACATAATCAATAGGTACATAAGATAAATACGTTAGTAGCCAATGTTGTCAATAAGTTATTAAGCAATTATACTTCCATATACATTATTTATAGCTATGTGTCAAGTTATAAAAACTATAGACACTAGTATAAACCGCGATTACACAAAGACTAAGATATTATTATATTTATTATCGTGTTACTGACGATATATAAGTAATCATAACATAGCCACGCGTAGGTATTTGTAGTAGCATATCGAATAACATTATTACGACTTGTGCACTTGTGGTATACTACTTCAGTAGTCTTGCACCTATTTTTATATTGGATCTAGTCTAGTGTCCTAAGTAGGACAGTTCAAAACCTTTAATTGTGCAGGGATCACTAGGTAAGGCATTCGACCATGGTTTACTTTCAGTTTGAGTTAGTTTTCATTATTAAGTTTTAGGTAATAGGTACTGGACTAAAGTAAAAAAAAAAAAACCAAACACTTAAAAATCCTACAGTGAGGGATGAAAATTGACTTCCGTTTCCAGCAGAAAACTTTTTTACACAAATTATTTAATTTACCTTTAGTTATTCCCAGTTTAACTGTGCATGTGATATTGCTGAAATGTATGTCCACTGGGTCAAGTTTAGGGATCATGTGGAGCCCCTGCGCAGGCGCAGGTAGCGCGGCAACCGGCTGGACTTCCCGGGAGGACCCCTGGACGGGAAGCATCGCGGGATTAGCTCCTGTGGTCCCGGTGTTTCCCGTCGTAAACGCGACACTAGTTTCATCAACAATTTGCGCCCCGGCCAACATCATTCCGATCGCGAACTACACTGTTTCTTCAATAAAACTTCCGCGCGTGCGCGCTACGATAAGTCGCGCATTCAAGTGCGCCCGCGGTTCGCTCCAACGCGGAGTGGACTATTGGAACCCTTTGTCCGTAGCCGGTAAATAATTGCACACGCATTTGTATCATTGCACGTTAATTTGTAAATGAGTGTTGGACGACACTCTATTAGCGAGCGTGTGGGCGTGCGTACGTCTGAGTGCGTAGCGCTTGAACAATACCCTTTATTGTAATGTTACTCTGCGTTATACGTAATTTTTATGTACGCGGAGACAAAGATACAAGCAGGTTCCTTTATTAATAGAAATATATTATAATTTAGCGCAAAATATTTCATTGAAGGCAGAACGGCCAAGAGAGAACAAATTGAAACACGTTTTTATATTATGTTGATTGACAGTTAATTAGTCATCCATTTGATCATACATTTGCATAAATGTTTTTATTCGATTTTATTCGAATACATTTATTTATACGAAGGCCTACGGCTATCTATGCCTATTAAAACAAGTTGAAAATAACAAAAATATAGTAGATAGGCTTTATGACGTTTTGGGGTACACAGGATTATTTAGGAGAAATTAGAAATATTTAGGACTAGTTCCAACGTAGCCTTGAACTCTAGCCGGATAAACTTTACTTTACTTTTCCAAAAAGATTTTCCAAATGCAGCGAATCTCTCAAAAGTTGATAACAAGGAGCACTGGGCTGTAAATAATCACAGCAGTAAACTAAATTTAATTTATCTACATACTGTATTGTTCTAAAGCTATTAGTAGATATCTATCGATAGTCCCATGTAAAAGTTTAAATATTAGGTATGATCTAAAAATGAGGCAAAGTTATGAGTTTTTTTCTTGATACCCTGATGATGATATATGATACCTATAAACTTGGTTATGGATGACAAAACACAGACAAACAAAAATAAAAATGAACAAGAAAACAATATTTTTGTTTACAGCGTCATCTATGACCGGCTCAAGAAACTATGAACATATTTACTTACTTAGCATCTAATGTAATTCTGTTCACGTTAGCAGTACGAATGTATCTGTTTGTGTATTAGTTCCGTGAGTTGAACATAGATGGCACCACAGAACCATTTCATCAATCGATAACATTCGATGTTACTTTGGTCAGTTCAAGGTCACAGACCTCTCTATTGACCCACAGACTAGGTCAATAGACTATTACAATCTCTACAAACAAAACAAAGGTTACCTTAACTACTGAAGCGAGTTTTGTAAAAGCCGAATTGGATCAATTTTGAGATGGATATGTATCGCATGTGCTCGACAAGGTAACAGCCGGCCTATTCTCTGAAAAAACTCACCCTGAAAACTTAGATGATGTGAGCTTTCATTCAATCAGCACACTCTAATTTAGTTACAAACTATCAATCCAATCTGAATGATTTTGAGGCCAATTGCTAATCCATTGCTTCATAATTATGATCGATAAAATTGTCTGCTCAACAACGTTAATAACGCAATTAATGTTTTTGAACTGTCAAAATTAAACCCATTGCTATTGTAGGCTATGTGTCACGCAATTACCCATGCTCATGCTACGGACTGACACTACTGACAGATCAATTTTTTTTTTCTTTTTTGTAACGGAGTGGAAATACTCATGGATGTCCTCGCCCTGGGGCGGACCCCATGATCACACACTTGCACTGGAGGCTACGGAGGCACAAAATAAACAAAACAAAAGACTTATGATTTTTGTTTTTTTTTTGACAGAGTCAATTTCTACCACATGCGAAATAAGAGAACGAAACAATGCGCTGGAACAGGCTGGAACCAAATAAAAATTGTTTAAACATAAATTAAGCTATACCAAAACCCCTAAAACCCTAATACCCCCCAAAAAAAACCCCCAAAAGCCCCCCCTAGCCCCCCCTAGGCCTAAAAAATAATAATAAATTCATTTATTTCAGGTAAGAAACACTCATTGACAAAAATAACTAAAAGAAACAAACCATAGCCGCACTCACACATCCAAATCACAAACAACAGTATAATTGCCTGTGTATCAAAAATATTGAGGCATTCTACTCAGAGCACTGATTTCAACAGCACTTGTACGAACAGCACCTGAGCACTTCCACTAACGGCACTGAAAAAAAATTTTGATGAGTGCGGTTCGGTGGAATAGTTTATTAATATTATTTTCAGTCTCCGAACGGCACCTATGTAAAATATTTTTTTAGTGATGGGATGTATTTTTTTGTCCAAGGCATTATCAAACAAAACATATCGATGCAAATCAGCAGAACTTAAGTCTTGTACCGGATAATTCCACTTTGTTCACTTTGTGCAAGGAGCAATGTTTTATTTGTATCGCTGCCAATAAACACACATATTTGCACAACATATTTAATGGTAGAATGTAATTGGGCCACGATAGTCAAGCAAATAAATTAATTTGAATTTGAAACAAAAAAACTGTCGGACCACGCACAATAAAGGTTTCCGTAGGTGGGATGAATTTATCCCAAAAACCAACTTAATATTGTAGTTGAAAAACATTTTCTCCCATACATCGATATACGTCACGGTCAATTCTCCAACTGCAAATGTAAATAGGTCGACTATTCCTTTTAACTTGTAAAGCCTACTTGGCTGTGATAGTTTTCTTTTAATTTCGTTGTATATACTACTGCCATAATTTTTTTCACATACCCAAATACAACCATTTAGCTGGCAGGGGCTAAAGTGCAATTTTTTGCTAGAGTCAAGTGTCCCCCACACTTGACTCTAACAAAAAATAAAACAAATATTTCTAGATATTCAAAGAGCATTTCTACGTAATTTATCAAACTCTCTTTCGTAATCTGTCAAAAATAGGCTTTTAAAATATTATTTTATTTATAATAATTTTATAATTAATTTTGTAGTGAAGTTACTTGAAGTAGTTGAGTTTTTGTTTTATCGTGTTTAGATATCGATACCAGTCACGTCTGCGGAGTTTCGCTAGCTAATTTAATTTGACTCTGTATTTTCGGGCCCGGTCTGGTCAAGCGGGGGGAGGTGTTTGACTGCCCCCGCGACGTCTAAGGCCCGTATTTACAGAACGTCACTCAATACCAAGTCAAGTATTACTTACAACTAGATTCCAACCATTTGATTGGTTGAAACTAGTTTTAAGTAATGCTTGAGTATTCGGTGACGTTCTGTAATACGGGACTTAGGGGCACGCGTGGAACACTACTCGCCACCACCTCGGCCTTGATAGGGAAGCGGCGGACTTCCCCGAGTCCGCCGTCCCTCACAGCTCACTGCACTCTTTAAGTTTCACGATAAGAGAGAATAAATTGGCTGCTGTGTAAGAGTTGTCGAGAATCGAGATAAATGGCGTGCGATCGGAGAGGCCATGTCGAGCAGTGGCCTGGTGGACATCGCTTCTCCAGTCAAAACATAGGTTGATGATGATGATGACGATGCTCAACCTAATTCGGAGACTTGTGGCAGATTTCTAAAGGTCGCCTGCTTGCGGACAAAGCGAGACGACACGTGCGTAAATTCATGTTTGTCGCGCGGCACGGCAAATCATTGGGCAAGTCAATGTATACCTATTCATTTGTCAAATTGTACAAAGAGCTTGCATACTTAAACAGTAAGGTGGCTAGTGAATAATTCTTAATTGAAACAAGATCATAAATGCCGTGACCTCAAAATAAATCTACACAAATAAATAAATTTGAAGTGTCTGTTTGTAATGTTAAAATAATAGCTTTTTACTAAATGTATAATATGAAAGGTACATAATATAGCAAAAAAAAATATTTTTATCTGTCTGTCTTGCTAATCCAGGTAACACTTTCGACACTTTCACTGGCAGATAGCTGATGTTTTATGGAGTAACTTGTATTTTAGAAAAGCCAAGCGGGCGTAGCCACGAGTAGCAGCTACTGCAGCTAGTAAGTTAATAAAATTCGAATTACGCAAATCAACCACTTTATCACGTCCGTGAAACGACAAAAGCCATACAATTAAGAAACAACCATGATTTTAAGAAAAACCGCACCTTTTGTTATGATTGCAAACAAACAAAAGAAACAGCCGGCCAAGTGCGAGTCGGACTCGCGCACGAAGGGTTCCGTACCATTATCTATAAAAACGGCAAAAAATCACGTTTGTTGTATGGGAGCCCCCTTAAATATTTGTTTTATTCTGTTTTTTTTTTGTATTTGTTGTTATAGCGGCAACAGAAATACATCATCTGTGAAAATTTCAACTGTCGCCCCCATTATGCCTGGAGGCTTTTATTTAGGTACGTTCTGTTTACGTTATTTCTGCTTGAGTATAGTTTTCGACGATTTTTATGTTTTTTTTTTTGGTATAGTGGCGTGTGCTAGCTAACATAAGGCAAATAATTTAATGTTGTGTTGCGTAATGCAAATTCTTTTACATTTTATTGTATAGATTCAAGTTTTATATCTGAACAGACAGCTGTGCTGCTGGGGAGTTTGTTGCGCCACTTCTTCTTCCCAGCTAAAGCACTAGGAAGTGGTGAAGGGTGGGCGTTTTTGGGGGACTGTCTTATGTAATTTTTGACGTTCGAAAAGTGCTGATTCTCAGCCTAGTTTGAATAAATGACTTTTGATTGATTTATTTATTTATTTTTAAGTGAATATATAACTAAACATTCTGTGAATATTTCAAGCGTCCTAGATACCTGTTGCCGTTATCAATATCGAGCAAAAACGAGCAAAAAAATCACGTTTGTTGTATGGGAGCCGACTTAAATATGTATTTTATTCTGTTTTTTTTTTGTATTTGTTGTTATAGCGGCAACAGAAATACATCATCTGTGAAAATTTCAACTGTCCAACTATCACGGTTCATGAGATACAGCCTGGTGACAAACGGACAGACAGACAGACTGACAGCCAGACAGACAGACGGCGGAGCCTTAGTAATAGGGTTCCCGTTTTACGCTTTGGGTACGATACCCTAAAAACTATGCGGCGGCGGCGTTTCAAGTGCAGCGTAACGGGGGCATTACAAGCTTAAGTACCTACATAGTTCATGACAAAATAATGATGAAGATGCGGATCCTATAAAACTTGTTTAGTTACACTATCTGACGGTTTGCTACCGCGCCGCTAATAACAATAAAAATCTAGAGATGGGCCGACTAGCCGACTGGCTGACAGTCGGTCTTTTTGCAACCGACATGTCGGCCAGTCGGCCGATCAATGCTTTCGATTCGGTTTCGATGGAGTTCTGGGGGTCTACTCCGAACATAAATCTGAAGTAACGGCCGAATGTTCGGTCGTTTCTTTACTACGGCTAACCGATAGTTAGCCGTAGTAAAGAAACGACCGACTCACTACGCCGCAAAAAAAAATTAAGTCGAAGAGATACTTAAGCCAAAGTCAAAACTGTGACTTGAAGTCGGGTTTAGGACTCAAAGTCAAAAAAAGAAACTATGGAATTTATAAAACGGCCGAACAGTCGGCCGATACTTTGGTTTAGCGCTTCGAAGTAGACCCCCCCTGGTGTAAACCGATACTGTAATAATTATAAAATTAACAATAGTTTACGTACATTCTTTATTCAGAGTTTGCGAAGCTCTTGCCCGTTAACGTCATCACGTCAACGCCGGTTGTCGCTGAAAACCAACGCTGGGGCTCTGTCTCGCATATGGTCGCAGCATTATGCTGAGCGGTGGCCGTTTTGCGTGGATGTGACGCATATTTTCCCCAATTTGTTCTTTTTGTATTTGTGTTTTTTCTTTGCGTCATGTTTACCGCAAATAAACGTATTTTTTATGTTTTTTTTTTTTATTATATATAAGGTGCTAACAAATTAGGTACCAATACTTTTAGAGCTGATAGTACTCGTCTCTAGGAGTAGACTTAAGTATGAAACATTGAAAAGTTTATGTTACTTTTTGGAGATAATTAGGGAAACAACGTTACTGCGTAAAAACACCCTGTTAATAGATAGTCAACAATCATTGACGTTAGTCACAAACGACGATGTTCACTTGACAGAAAGTGTGTCTTGTCAGTTAAAAGCACAGGATGATTATGTTTGGGCGAAATTTTAATTTATTTATTTTGTTCCGTAAATTAAAACAAAAATATCATATAAAAAGTTTTCTTAATTTCTATTTAAAGTTAATTGTTTTGGTGTAATGTAACACCTCTTAAAATATTGGTACTTAATTTGTTAGCACCTTATATAGCTTGTTCAATTTTTGACTACCAAAGGAAGAAATTAAGAATTCATAATCCCAATTTATATCACAAACTGTAAGGCTATTCTAATATGAACATTATTTACTTATAACTATGCTGAGCCGACAGACGTTGTCCTGTTCTTTTAATAATTCATACAAAATTCCCACAGAAAATGCACTTTCAGTTATCTCGAATTTTCCAATTTTCCCGCCAATTTTTTAATTGTTTCTTTCCGTACGGATTATTACGAATAATGTGCCAAATCGTTCTAACCGTTTTCAAGTGATGCGTTTACCAACGAACACTGCAGCATTTCATTTTTATGAAATGGATAGATAAAGGTTACGATTTCATTTCAATCACCCTCTTTTTAACCGACTTCTAAAAAAGGAGGAGGTTCTCAATTCGGATGTTTGTATTTTTTTTTTAATGTTTGTTCGCGCATAACTCCGTGGCTTGCCAACCGATTTGACAAATTATTTTTTTGTTGGAACTTCCCAAATGGTCCCATGAAAATTTTATCGAAATCGGACAAGCAGTTTTTGAAAAATCAACAAACATCTAAAAATGTATCTACATTGTCTACATTAGCGATATTTTCGTTTACTCTGCATTGCGTTTTTTGTTCGCGCATAACTCCGTCATTTACGAACCGATTTGGAAAATTCTTTTTAGGCACTAAAAAGTGAAAAATAAAAATCTTTTTACAAAAAAATAAAACCGACTTCCAAAAAAACACTACAAAGTGAAAAATAACTTTAATTTCGGAAGTCGGTGGCATAAAACTAAAATACAGATCCAAAGACACCGAAATTAAAGTTATTTTCACTTTGTAGTGTTTTTTTGGAAGTCGGTTTTATTTTTTTGTAAAAAGATTTTTTTAATCATAGCAATATGAATGAAATAAGAACCGTTAGTTGCCAACTAGTCACCGACTATAAATATGACCAGAAAAATGGCTTTCTCGACTAGGTAGTCGGTCGCGGATAATACCTGTACAAGTGGCGAAACCCAACTATTAGGTGGGTCGTTTTCAAAATATTAAAAAAGTAGGACTTTCACGAATTTAAAATTTTCGTATTTACAACCACATGACAATCAATGATCGCACGGGGTGAGAGGCAGGGTATAGCAGGGTATTAATCCCAGGTTTATTGATGCGTTTAATAACAGTTACACAAATGAAATTACTTTACAAACTCTTTTAAAAAGCTATTTAATGTTATTTTATTGTTACTCTAGATTGTCTCAACAGTTAAATATCCTTGCTTTAGAATTATATTAAACAGTGTAAAATTAAAATTTCAGTATCCTGCACATGTTTTGGTTTCATAAAGCAATTTAGAAACAATAAGCCCTTAGGGCCGCCATACACGGACTGCATGAAGCAGTCAGGATGAACCGCTTCAAGCTGCGACTGCATTGTGAACTACACAGTCTTCTACGTACACACACACGAAACCGCTCGAGCAGTTGCAACTGCTTCGGGCGGTCGTGCGGTCAAGCAGAGAGTGCAAGTCAAGCAGTCTGCAAGAGCGGTCCGTGTATGTTGAACAATGGCTAACTGCTCGAGCAGTCCGTGTCTAGCGGCCCTTAGAACTAGTGACATTTATGAGAAATGGGTTAGTTTTCTAGGCCTATCTCCTTAATTTACAGTGATAAGAAAGTCGTTGTAATAGGCCCTTAGGCGTCTCGATGAAATCGTTGTTTTAAAGTAATTTTAGTTACGTTTACATCTACTCCACAAGAATTAAATCAAATATACTGCTTTTTGGCCTAAATTTGAAAACGACCCAGAGGGCCTAGACAAATGGCATTCGCTTCGGAGTGATTCTATTTCTACAACTGCTATCGCTTCAACGATAACGAACACTATAATACACTACGTTTCGCTATCGTCTAGTCCAAATGTACTCTGTGGTCTAGTCGATTCGTCTGTTCAATAAAAAATACATTTTGTTTATGGTCTTTCGTCAGCAAACGTCAAATTCCGCGCTGTCAATTCATGTTTTTTTTTTATTTATTTTTTTGTTATGGCTTCTTGCGGTTTGCACATTTAGCCAGTGTCAAGTAAAAGTAGAAACAGGAAAAAGTTTGTTTAAGTAATAGGTAAATGAATTATGTTCAACGCATGATAGATGTTATATGCCCGCCCGCTCCTCTTGAGTTTCAGTAAAGACTTGGCATTTTACTGAAACCTCACGCGGACTTCTTGAGAGAACTTGAAGTAATGTTGCTTTTGTTTCATTTGCCTACACAATGCACGTTCACGAACACTTAATGGTTAATAATAAATAAATTGTTCTCTATAAAGTATTCACTAAACTTTTCTACTGTTAGGAGCAGTTGCAAACATGCAAAAACTTGCAGACTGAGAATCTATTTGCGAAGATATTATTTTAAGACTCTCGCAGACATGCGCGACGTGACTCTGGTGGGTCTTGTCGCGCCTGTATGAATGAGTCTTTCGAAATGGAATCAAGAGCCAGGGCTAGTAGAGAGCAATTAGCAACTTTTGGAGTTCATGGAAAGGTATTTTTAAGTTCAGAAGTCATTATTGTATACCTATTTACACAATTGTCTCGAATTACAATCTTATTGAGGTGAATGAAAGGACGTGATTTCCAATGAAGTACCTACCTAAGCTAAGAGCACAAGGCACATGAAAAAGGACAAATATTGAAATTATGTTCTATTAATAATGCTGCATACAGGCGCCATTTTGTTTCGTTTTCCACAGGGTATTGGCTTTCGCTAATGTTTCCATCGTACGACTCGAAAACTAGCGATAACGCTTGTCAAAAAGTGCCACTTGCCTACGCATCTCTATGGAAGTTATCGTTCGACGCTATAGATTCGTTTCATGGAACAGAATGATGATAACATTGTCTAGCTAATTTCCATTCGTTGACATATGATTACGTGCAATGTCGACAGCATATGTCAACCCTATACATTTTTTGGCTTTTCTACTAGCGTCATCAATAATCGAATGTTACTTTGTCTAGGCCCTCGGTCCGTCTAGCACAATGGCGTAGCGTGTATTTCTGCCACCTGGGGCAAAGACTAAATCTGTCGTCGCTCCCCCCTATTTTCAGAAACTACGTTTAAAAAATAAACTGCAATAAACCCAATGGGCCGGAATCAATAAGCTCTCTTTTGCTGTCTGTTGTACCTACCAACACCCTTAGGCACGCGCATTTAACCTTAAACTCTTATCTGTCAATATCTTGAGGAGCTTGGTCGAGGTTGCATTCGTCGTCATTCACGCTAAACAGGTAATTATTAGAATATTGCGGGCCTTAGGAAGGCATATTTTCTGCCTAACCCCGGAGCCACTGGAATCTTATTACTCTTTGTAATGGAGAAAACAATTTTCGCTTAAAATTGTCTGCGTAGGATAAGCCAACTTACCTACTTTCGTCGTAAAAAATGTGCCTTCTTCGAACCAAAGACAATCGTCTTGCAGGTTCGATTTCAGTTTCCATTCGTAAAATTAACTTTATTTTCATAATTTGAATACTTCACAAGCTTATTTAACCCTTCAAGTGATATATTGTTATATTATATTACTAGCTTCTTTCTTCTTTGGATTTTGGCCTCGTACAGGACTTTCTGTTTTTATTTTCATTTTTAGGTTGTTTTATTTTGGTTTTTGTTGTTGTTGTTCTTTATGTTTTTATGAGTGTGTTTAGTTTTATTTGTGATCTGTGCGAGTCCCAATAAATGCTTTATCTTTCCGCCCGCTACTTGGTTCGCGTGGAAGTCGTAAGATAAGATAAGATAAGATTTCTTTATTTGTTAAACATTGTATACATACAAGAGCATGCAAGATATTACAGGCATCGTTTGAGTCCAATCATGTTTAGCCGTAAGTATCGGCGTACAAATATTTCCATAACATTGAAAATAATTAACAATAACAAAAATCTAAAATTTACCTAGAATAGGCACTTACAAATTTTATAATTTAGAAACTTAATATATTATAAATTATTTGTATGTAATAATGTCAAAATATTAGTGTCATATTATTAGTAATTAGTAATATTAGTGTCAGGAAAAGATAAAATTATTCACTCAAAAAAAAAATCCTTTTCGGTCAAAAATTCGGAGACACTATAATAAGCCTTTTGCAAAAGAAACATTTTAAATTGTCGCTTGAGTGCCTTACCATTTAGCTCCTTCCAACTTATAGGCAATATGTTAAATATAGTAGGCGCCATGCAGACGATACTTTTGCGCATGAGTGCCGTTTTTGCTGGATGGACTCGAAGATTGGTCATATCCCGTCTGTTACGCGGTACAACGTCCTGTAGACGTGGAAACAAATTGGGGTTTGTTTTAACAAACATTGCGGTTTCGAGGATATATACATTATAAGGAAGAGTTAATATATTGTACATTTTAAAATACATTTTTTTTTCATTTACATGTATCAACCGTTTAACCGTAAAACACCACAATATACTAAAATATCAGCCACATTTTTATAAAAAAACTGCCTCGTTGGTCTAGTGGTCGCATGCGCTACTGTTGAGCATGAGGCCCTGGGTTCGATTCCCGGGTCAGGCAAAGTGTTATTGAGTTTTGCTGTTTCTTCTAATCTTCAATTCTAATCTGCAATTTCTCAGTTAAAGTCCGAAGTCTGAATTTGTGCCCGGTTAATGGAAATAGACTCGCCCCATATTACATGGGACCTAAATATAACTGGCGAAATTGAATGTGGGTGTACTATAGGTAGGTACACCTCTGCTTAACCCTTCGGGGAATACACACCGTGCTATGTTATTTTAATAAAACATAAATACATACATAAACTCACGCCTTCTTCCCATGGGGGTAGGCAGAAACTATAGAACGCCACCTGCTACGCTCCCTACATACTCCTTTTACTTCGTTTACGTTCATACATCTGGTCCCACACTCACGGGTTGTGAGTACTACGCACCTGACCTTTCTGAAGAACATCACCAAGTAGGTTACTATAGGTCCTCCTAGGGGGTCCCAGCATTTCCACTCACATCTACCTTTTGCTAGTCGCCTTTCATTCATCCTCTCAACATGACCAAACCATCTATGCATACACTTTTCGATTTTTGTCACTACTTCTTCTTTTAAACTGCACTGTTATAATTCACATACATTTTTAGCCTATCTATCTATCTATATAAATAAAAAGACAAGTCCTGACTGACTGATTGACTGACTCATCAACGCCCAGCCTAAACCCTTGGACCTAGAAAGCTGAAATTTTGTATAGAGGTTCTCTTTATAATGTAGACAAGGAATAAGAAAGAATTTTTGGGAATTCCACCCCTAAAGGGGTAAAATAGGGGATGGAAGTTTATATGAAAGTCCCTCAGTTTTGAAGTTAGGATCTTCAAATTTTGTGTTTAGGCTGAAAATTGAAAATTAATATATACGTGTTTCAGTGTTTTTGATAATTCCACCCCCGAATGGTTAAAAAGAGGGATGAAGTTGTGTATGGAAAGTCCTTCATTTTAGAATGTAAAAGTCACTAAATTTATTATCAAGGCTTATGGTCGGAAGCTAACGCAACGGGGTTGTTAGAATTTCTACCCTTAAGGGGTGAAAAGGGGGATGAAATTTTGATTTTAATTAAAGTTCTTTATTTTTTAAGTTAAAATCATTAATAGTTCGGCTTATTGTTTGTTTTTTTTTTTAATTTCAACCCACAAGGGGGTGAATAGGGGGATAAAGTTTTGTATTGAAGTTTTTCATTCGCAAAATTTTGTATTCAAGTAAAAATAATAAAGTTGATAAACTTGAAACTTGGCACGAATACTTACCTAAGTAAAAAATAAAGTTTTCCATTTTTAGTTTTTTCAATGTTCCCCCCGAAGGGGGATTGGGGAATGTTAAAGTTTGTATAGAAGAATTTTAACGCGCGGTCCGATAAACTCGAAACTCAGTATTTATACTTAAAAGCAAAAATATAGAATAACGTGTATCAGGGTCCGTCTAACGGGGTGAAAAGGGGTAGTCAAAAATTAACCATGACTGACTGGTAACACACAGCTCAAACCACTGAACGGATTGGGTTGAAATTTGGCACATAAATACTTATTATGACATAGGCATCTGCTAAGGGGTTTTTTAAAATTCGACCTTTAAGGGGGTGAAAGGGGGGATTTCGTTTGTATGAAAAATCTTATTCCTTGAGTTAATAAACCTGAAACTTGGCACGAATACTAAGCTAAGTAAATTTTTGTTTTTTTAAAGGGGGATTGCGGGATGTTAAAGTTTTTATGGAAGAGTTTTAACGCGTGGTCCGATTTACTTGAAACTCGGTATTTTATATAATTATACCTAATGAATACAAAGCCTTACATGTTTTTGGGTTTATTCAAATGTAACCCTTACGGGGCAAAAGAGGGTTTTTAAGTTTTAGGGAAGGATTTTACTGTGCGTCTTGATAAACTCCAAAGTAATTGAATAACACATGATTGAATATTTTTCAAAACTAAACTCCTTTTGGGGTGAAAAGGGGGACACAATTTATACCAAAATTATGTTTCCTTTGATCAATAAACTTGAAAATTGACCCGTATATTTTCTTAATAAATAAAACGACCATAAACCATTTTCGAAAACAACATTTTAAAGGGGGAGTTGAATTTTGTGGGGGAAAATAATTGCATGGAAAGATATATCGCGCGGTTCGATTAACTTGAAACTCGGTATTTATATTTAAGATCGGAAATAAAGGAAAAGGTGTATCGGTGTTGTCAAAAAAAATTCCTTCTTCCTTACATACTCGTAAGCGTAGGTACACACAGCGTCAGTATGTGCTAACCCCTCAAGTTTTTAAATGTTACACTGCTACAACATTGAATTCGTTACGAATAATGTAAAGAATACTTCAAAAAGAGTTTATTGTATTTATTCACTAAAACAATACATTCATGATCTAATTTTATTGTGGCCATAAATAACAACTTATATCTAATTAATTTATAAAAATAACAAAATTATATTCTATATAAACTAAATCTATTAATAAACTAAAATATGGCGTCAAAAAATTGTTTTGTTAAAATTGCCTATGTTCTTGCTAACTATATTTTTTTCAAATCTGAGTATGCAAATCAAAATGTCTCAAAAAGTTAAGGACAGTCTTCTACCGATTTTTTGTAGCTACATTGGTTAACGTTGGGTTTACAGCCCCATCTCAGAAATCCACTCTGTATATATGTCATGATGATTGAAAGCTTCGGCGCCAGGTGTACTGGTGGTCGCGCGAGCTGACCGCGTTACGCGAGGCGTGTGTTGCTGCGCGGCGCCGGTATTCCAGGCACCGCAGGCTCCGTATCCGCCCTCCAGATACGGAAGCCATTCAGGTGGAGCTGTACGAGGGGTACAGAGAGGCTAAGAACGCCCTCCGAGCGGAGATCCAGCGGGCCAGAGGACTGGCCCGCGAGGAGTCGCTGGAGACTCTCAACGGAGACCCGTGGGGACGCCCCTACAAAGGGGTGCGGGATAAACTCCGCCCATGGGCTCCCCCACTGACGCAGAGTCTCCGGCCCCAGCTCGTGGAGGACGTGGTGAGCGCTCTGTTCCCTTCGCGAGGGGAACATACTCCCCCGCCCATGGCTCCGCCTCCTGCGGTGCCCGATGCGGACCACACCGCCAACGACGACGACGACGATTCTTCGGAGGTGACCGAGGTAGACCTGAGAGTGGCGGTACGTAGGCTGAATGCCAAGAATACCGCCCCAGGACCCGACGGCTTGCCTGGAAAAGCCTGGGTTCTGGCCTTGGAGGCTCTCGGGCCTCGACTAAGAGGGCTCCTAAGCGCATGCTTGGAGAGGGGCCAGTTCCCACTTCGTTGGAAGACGGGGAAACTGGTCCTCATTAAGAAGCCGGGGCGCCCAGCGGACTCTCCGTCCGCTTACCGGCCCATCGTGCTGCTCGACGAGGTGGGCAAGCTCTTTGAAAGAGTTATTGCAGACCGCCTTGTCGGGCGGCTGGTACGGGTGGGGCCGGATTTGGCGGAGAGCCAGTTTGGTTTCCGCAAGGGTCGCTCTACGGTGGACGCCATCATGCGCGTTCGAGCCCTCACGACGGGGGATGCTGTGGCCCGGGGTGGGGTCGTCTTGGCGGTGTCTCTTGACATCGCCAATGCCTTCAATACCCTGCCCTGGAGTTGCATCAGGGAGGCACTCCGATATCACCGGATGCCGACCTACCTCTGTCGCGTAGTCGAGGCATATCTGACGGACAGGGCCGTCATCTACCCCGGTCACCAAGGAGAGTGGAACCGGCGAGAGATGTCGTGCGGTGTCCCACAGGGATCGGTCCTGGGGCCGCATCTGTGGGACATCGGGTACGACTGGGTGCTGCGCGCCGACCTCCCTAGTGGCGTCAGCGTAGTCTGCTACGCTGACGACACGCTAGTCCTGGCACAAGGGAGTTCGCATCAGGCGGCGGCCGAACTGGCGGCACGTGGGGTTGCGACAATCGTCGATAGGATCCGGCAATTGGGACTCGAGGTGGCATTGCACAAGTCCGAGGCCATGTGCTTTTATGGTCCTCGGAACGCGCCACTGTCGGGTTCCCAGATAACGGCGGGAGGGGTTCACATCGGCGTCGAGTCGACGATGAAGTACCTGGGACTCGTCCTCGACAGCCGGTGGAACTTCGTCGAGCACTTCCGACGTTTGGCTCCCAGACTGGAGCGGGCCGGGGCTGCCTTGAAGCGGCTCCTGCCTAATCTGGGGGGTCCAAACGCCTCCTGCCGGAGGCTCTACGCGGGGATCGTGCGGTCCATGGCCCTTTACGGGGCACCGGTGTGGGCGCGTTCTCTGAGGCTGCGACCAGCGCAGCGGTTGAACGCGTCCCAAAGGGTCATGGCCATCAGGATGGTACGGGGTTACCGCACGGTCTCCCGTGAGGCGGCGAGCCTCCTTGCCGGACTGCCGCCATGGGATCTGGAGGCGAAAGTCCTCGCGCACATTTGGGTGTGGCGCGAAGAGGCGAAACTCCGGGGCATAACTCCGCTGCCGCAGGAAATCGCGGCACAGCGGACGGAGCTCCGGCGCGATCTCATGGCGACATGGAGAGTGCGATTGTCGCAACCCAGCGCTGGGCACGCCACAATTGTGGCGATAAGTCCCCTCTTTGAGGAGTGGCTAGAAAGGCGCCACGGCGTCCTCACCTTCCGCCTGACGCAGGTCCTCACCGGACATGGATGTTTCGGGAGGTTCCTGTTTAGGATTAAGCGGGAGGAAACGCCCGGGTGTCACCACTGTGTGGATCGCCCGGAGGACACGGTGGAGCATACGGTGGAGGTCTGCCCTGCTTGGGCGGAGCACCGCCGTGTCCTCACGGCAGCGATCGGCGGCGGCGATCTCTCGCGTCCGGCCCTGGTTCAGGCCATGGTTCGGAGCGAGAGTGCATGGGAGGCCGTCACCTCCTTCTGCGAAACAGTGATGCTTGCGAAGGAGGAGGCGGAACGCGTGAGGGTAAGGCAAAATCAACGCCCTCGCGCCCTTAGTCGCCGCAGGAGACGCCCCGGGCGTCGGGAATCGCAGGCCGATTCCCGGCCACCGTAGGCGCGGGCTTGCGGACGGTGAGCGATGGGTAGCTCACCGTCCGATAAGGACCAAGCCCGGGTCGACGGCGCGTTGTGTTCCACGCGCGCCTCAAAGAGACGTCAGCACCAATTGACGGGGTCCGAAAGGGCCAATCCCTGCCAGGGTTACGAGCCTGTCCGAAAGGGATATCGTGGCCCTGGCACACAGGCATCTGAAGGAACACGGTGGGTTTTAGTCAGTAAAAGTCTGACACTCCCTCCCGCTCCACCCAGAGCGGGAGAAGTTATTTGATAATTTCCCACCCAAAAAAAAAAAAAAAAAAAAGCCCCATAAAGATATAGCGAGATGATTAAATCTGTAACTATCTGCAATGGTCTAACCATTTGGCTCGTCTTTTTGCAATTTGCTGTAAACTATAGAGGAATACAAACATAATGCAATATTTCTCATCCCCCATAGCAAATAGCGTGATAATAATATAGCCTACCGACTGACCAGTCTTATAGAGAATATCTGGCTGTTGTGTATGTGAGTTTAAATGTTTGTAAACGCACCCACGATACAGGAGAAATTCCAAGTGCGGGGCAACGTTTTTAAAAAAAAAAAAACTGCAAAATTTGAACAGAATCTATCCGGTAGAATTTGCGTGATGCTGGAACATGCATTCATAGAGGAATACAAACATAGTGCAAGATTGCTCATACCCCACAGCAAATAGCCTGATAATAATTATATAGCCTACCAATTGATTAGACTTATAGGGAATATCTATGCAAAATTTGAACAGAATCTATCTGGTAGAATTTGCGTGATGCTGGAACAACATTCAGACAAATAGACAAAAATTCTAAAAACTATATTTTCGTCATTAGAATCGATCCCAGACCTCGTAGCAATTACTTTTTTCAAAAATATGCAATGTACAATTTTGACTTCGCTACGATTTTATTATAAGATTTATAAGTATAGTTATGGATGAAGAAAAGTACCATATGGTATTGCTTCATTGACACAGTCCGTACGGCTACACATCAAGCTATACATTTCCAGTATAAGCTGATCTCGCGTTGTATAGGATTTCCGTCCAATGACAGGTCAGCGCATACAGGAAATGTATAGCTTGATGTGTAGCCGTGTGTACTGTCGGAATAAAAACGATCCTTTGTCCTAACCTAATCCAGTTCATGATCGTCTAACCGTGGTGCCAAACTTCAGGCGTGAAAATGTAACAGGCAGATAGACGGAGTTACTTTCGCTAGTAGGTAATTTTTTTTTTTTTTCTCTTTTTTAAAAACGTTGCCCCACACTAGGAATTTCTCCTGTATCGTGGGTGCGTTTACAAACATTTAAACTCACATACACAAACACCCAGACCCGGAACAACTACTTATAGGTCATACAAATATTTGTTCCGTGCGGGAATCGAACCCGCGACACGCAGCGCAGCAGTCAATCACTTAACCACTGCGCCAACCGTGCCGTCAGATCGTAATTAAATAAAGTAAGTAATTATATTAAGAAAGAAAAGAAAGAAAGAAAGAAAATTTGTTTATTCTGCACAAACAAGACACACTTTACAAATAAAAAATAAAATAAAAATTGACAAAAACACACAATACAAAGTAGCCAATTACAATCACATTTTAAGACTATGATGTGTATGCGTGTGTGTATTATTAAGTATGGATTCGTTCAAACTGAAGTTTTTTTTCTGATACAGGATCTCCAGTTTCACCCGAGTCATGTACCTACGTCAGTGTTAATAAATAATGCTGCTATAAGCTGTTGCTAATGTATCGGGCGTCAAGTTTCTTCTAAACAGTTTTTATTTAAGTATTATTTATATTTTATATACTATACTAGCTGCTGGAAAACCTACTTCGTTCGCGTGGAAGTCGTAAGAAACCATAATATACAAATAACTGCCACATTTTTATAAAAAAAACAGCCTCGTTGGTCTGTTGAGCATGAGGCCCTGGGTTCGATTCCCGGGTCAGGCAAAGTGTTATTCGAGTTTTTCATCTGCAATTTCTCAGTTAAAGTCCGAAGTCTGAATTTGTGCCCGGTTAATGGCAATAGACTCGCCCCATATTACATGGGACCTAAATATAACTGGTGAAATTGAATGTGGGTGTACTATAGGTAGGTACACCTCTGCTTAACCCTTCGGGGAATACACACGGTGCTATGTTATTTTAATAAAACATAAATACCTACATACATAAACTCACGC
This sequence comes from Tiliacea citrago, assembly GCA_963921375.1. Lineage (NCBI taxonomy): Eukaryota > Metazoa > Arthropoda > Insecta > Lepidoptera > Noctuidae > Tiliacea > Tiliacea citrago. Next base: position 22,141,913 of record OY992787.1, on the reverse strand, counting down.
CTTCTTTCCATGGGGGTAGGCAGAAACTATAGAATGTCACCTGCTCCGATAGTTACATACTCATTTTGGTTCGTTTAGGTTCATATTATACATCTGGTCATAGACGCACGTTCCGAGTTCTACACACCTGCCCTTTCTGAAGAACATCAACAAATAGACCACTATGTCCTCCTAGGGCGTCAACTCCCGCCCTCCCTTTTCAGTCACATCTGCCTAGTAAATACCTTTTGTTAGTCACCTTTCATTCATCCTCTCAATATGACTAAACCATCTAAGCATAGTCTTTTAAATTATTGTCACTACATCTTTTATTAAACCGCACCGTTGCCTTATCACATAATTTTTCAGTCTATCATTCATAGTCACGCCACATATATTTCGCTTGGAACACATTTCCACAGCATTGATTCTACTTTCATGCTTCTTTTGCCACACCCAACATTCACTTCCACACATCAGCGTGGGTACCAGCACACTATTGTGAACAGCCAGTCGAACCTATTTGGGCATCGATTGGTTGGTCACAATCGCATGTATAACACAATTCACTTTATTTCCCACATTTACTCTTTATAAAACTTTCCTGTATACTTCGTTTGTAATTATGGCCTCAGCAGCCAAAATATACAGAGAATAAGGACTGCCATGGTGACGCGGGAGCATGCGACACAGTCTTCAGTAGCAATTACACATTGCTTGCGAAGTTTTTCGTTTTTAGTGAATTAATAAACGCCTGCGTTCCTGCATATACTACCTAATCTCACAAAACTGATACACTGACTGGTGCATTCTTACAGATTATTCCTGACGAACGACTATCCCTGAAATAATATAACAGTAGATTATTCAGAACAGATGGTCGATGGGGCCGAACGAAAAGTAATGGAATGGCGACCGCGTACCGGAAGACGGAGCGTTGGAAGGCCTCCCCCACAAGGGATGCCTTTGTGAAGATCGCTGGAATCTGCTGGATTCGGGAAGCACAGAACCGGTTGAAGTGGCAATGCTTGGGGGAGGTCTATGTCCAACAGTCTGTACTGTGACTGTAGTGTACTTCTCAGATGTCTTTCGGCAGAAATGATGATGATATGATAAAACTAGACACAAGTCCGAAAATTGTTAATTTTCGGACTTTTTCTTTTACTTGTGATTCTAGATCAACGGGAAGTATCTTATAGGTTTTGATTAATTTGCGAGTATCAAAATATGTCTATGTATGTGTAGAAGTTTGATTTTTTTTTAGCTCCAGGGGACCGTAGATGTATATATTTCATATTAATTTCAACTTGATACCTCCACGCGTTCCTAAGAAAAAGGATCTTGACTTACAGAAAGACAGACGGACGGACGGATGGACGGGCGTACAACGAAGTGATCCTATAAGGATTCCGTTTTTTTCCTTTTGAGGAATTTAATATCACTAAATACCTTTTGTAAAAAAGTTGCCTTCCATTGTGATGTTGAATTTGCAGATTTAGATCTCGAAACAAAAGATAGGTATAGAGAGATGAAAGCCAAGAGATAGGAATATGCGGACAGGAAAAGACATGCAGCGGAATGTAGTTTTGACGGTGGAGAGAAAGTATAAGTATACGTGAAGAATATAACGAAGGAGAGTAAGTTGTCTACCACATATAATTATGTACCACACACAGTCATCAATAAGGAAGGCAATGATGTAGAAGTTCAAAATGACAACAACGGACAACGACTACGTAGAAACATTGTACACCTAAAGCGAGTTGAACGACAGTGGAAAGTTTGTACAGATAATAAATGCAGATAACACTGATGACACAGATGACAGTGTGCTTATTAAAAATTAATAAGTTCCCATTTATATTAATGATGATTACATAATATGTAATAGTAAAAAAATACATACACATACATAAACTCACGCCTTCTTCCCATGGGCGTAGGCAGAAACTATAGAACGCCACCTGCTACGCTCCTTACATACTCCTTTTGCATCACCTACGTTCATACATCTGGTCATACACGCACGCCGATTGCGAGTACTACGCACCTGACCTTTCTGAAGAACATCACCAATTTGGTCACTATATGTCCTTCTAGGGCGTCCCCTCCCGGTGTTTCCACTCACCTCTGCTTTGACAGCAGTCTGCTTTGCTTTGATGCGAGTAGCGGAACATGACGCGAACCAGTACAATTGAACTACTGCGGTTTCGCTGCTATGGTTTCGCGGCGGAGGTGTGCTATCAACGTAAAAATATAATAATTATAAATTACTAACTGTAAGCTGAATCAGTAGTGTTTTAAGGAATTAATAATGTTTAACACTTTTAACAATGTTTTGATTATGTGAATGATAATAATTATTATATTTAAAATTTTGTAAAAGGCAGATGTAACGTGTAGTAAAATAATGAATAGAATGCATACTGGTGGGGAGACCGGTAGTGGGGAGCGTGGCAGGTGCATCGCTTGCTGTACCTCCTACCCGACGCGCCGCCGTCGAGTAAGAGGGTGATCATGCAAGTTGGTATTATTTAATAATAGTTAATATACCTGTACAAGGCCCACGAAATAAATATATACCAGGTGAGGCCTATGCTGTATGCTGTGAGGAATTCGATGACTTAAGTAGTATAAGGCGAGCGAGGTAGTCTGTCCTACTTTTTTGCTAAAAAACTATCATAGATTTAAGGAATTTCGTCTTCTCGGGAACTAGGATTGGCTCAAAGTCCCTGTTTTGGTAGCCACGTAGAAAATGGTTATTTACTAAAAAAAAAGGCCTACATTTTGCAAACACTTGAACGATAATCCAGTCGGTGAACCAAACCGACTAAATTAAAATACCAAATCTTTATGAACGTGCACAATTTGTGAATTCGTGCCAAAATCAAAATGCGTTTCACGCACTAATGTCAAAAAGTCTCATCTATCTTTTTGATCTCGAAATCGAATCGATATTTTAAACGTGTCGTGTGTCTGAGTCTCACTTAATAATAATAATTTATAGTTCGTACTTACAAAGCTATAGGAAAAATAGTTTCGTCAAGAACAATTACAAATGAGTTTGTAAATATATATAGATTAGCTAATGTGTCTTGCTATCATAATTATCGTAATTACTTCTTATTGATTATGTGATTATGTACCTTCACTACTGGAATTTAGCACTTTAGAACAACTATTTTGTCGAATAATTCCGGGTTAAGGACGCTATCGGTACATTTTGCGGCAAAATGTAACGAAACCAAATGTAACTAATAATTCCCACAGATCGATTACTCCTTCATCTGCATTGGTAGCAATTTTTTATTCGAAAATGTTGGTTTATAATATTGTAAAAATAATTTCCGTTACCTCTTCACACAAAATTGACGATATCGTGTTGAGTTTAGGAACATTTTTCTTCAATATAATAACATAAATTTAGTTATTAAAAATATTTTATGTAAGCAGACATGTTTAACTCAAATAGAACTATCAAAATGTTACAAATAGTCTCAGAAAATAATGTTGAAAGAACTTATTTTTTTTTTTAAAACACTGTCGGTAATGTTTTGTTTCCTATTATTTAACAAACCATATCAAGAAATTTAAAAATCACACACGAGCTATCCGAGTGATAAAATAAAAATTTTATTTTATGATTATACAATATCTTCATTAAGTAAATGAACGGCGTAATAAGCTATATTTTCGAGAGCGCAAAAGTGATGAAACTATTAACAGGTGCTGAGACTGACACGAATGGTTTATCACCACGACAACTATACTTTTATAGTTACACAGACTTAATGTTTCAATTATTTCAAGCTTTCTCACAATTAGATAAGAAATTGATGAAAAACGTTTTTTTTTGTGATAGCACCCTTAAAACGAATCGTTTTAGCTACCTAAATTAAGATTTTCCTAAAGGCTCGTACAGACTAGTGCGATATCGCGGGCACGACGACGACCGACGCGACGCGACAATAGTAGCACAATTTCTTTGTCGGTGCCTGTCGCACTCACAATATCGAGCGAGTCTGCACGAGCCTTAATACGTGGGTAAGTACAGAATATCGAAAATTTTAGACCCTAACGAATCGATTACTTATAAAATGTTTGTTTAAATAATAAATAGTAGTACATAGTTAATTTAAAAAACTTTACCTACCATAGTATATTTAATTTAAATTAACAACGGCATGCAATGGGTCAAAATGTCAGTTAAAAGATAAACTTACCGGAGTAATTAGCAAGATAACGGTAACCGGCATGGTCGTCCCTGATAACCGTTATCATCGCATACGTTTTTAGAAACGGTCTAATAATTATTTATCCATCCTAAATCTTACGAAAGTAGCTCTCTGTCTGTATAACTAGAAAATAAAGAAAGAAAATACGTTCATTTGCGAAAAAATCACAAACACGAAATAACAAATTGGGGGAAAATATGCGTCACATTCACGCAAAACAGCTATCGCTCAGCATAATGCTGCGACCCTATGCGAGACAGAGCCCCAGCGCTGGTTTGGTGGTGGTAACTGTCTGTTACCTCTTCTCGCCCTTACTTCTGGTCTGATGAAATATGGGACGCAGGTAGACCATGACCTGCGTCAGGACTTAGGATACTTGTTATGTCGGTAGTAGGTACGTTCCCGCGGGATAATTTATGGCCTCCACGTGGAGGGCGAAGCCACGGGCAAAAATCTAGGGTAAAATAATAACTTGATTTGCCTTCCACGAGTAGGTAATGATACACTCTGATCTTCTCTTTAGTACAGCACGACGATCTTCGCTTGTCTTAGTTACTTTTAGTGCTAGATGCACTTAACCATAAACCATTTCTTTCTTTAACTAACTACAAGCCTCACAATACCACTTTTTACGATCAGTCGGTATTCATTTGTTCCCCGCGTTTCCATAAACGATTAGGGCTCCAATGACCCACAGATTGTCATACCACGAGCACATTCAGGGCCGAATTTAGGGCAGGGCAACAGGGGCTCTAGCCCCGCGGCTTCCAAGGAAGGGGGTTCCACAATTTGATTTTTTGACGATAGTGCTACACTCACACAGAACCGCCAATCAAAGTTATCCCTACTGAGTATTGTGTGATTAGTGACTTAGTGATTTACTCTGAGAACTGGATTTCACCGAAATTATTGATGGAATTTTCGACGAAAAAAGCTCGCAAAGTTCAATTCGCTTATCGTTTATCTTCTTTTTTTTTTGTATATTTTTAGTTTTATACATATAAGGTGTTAAAAATTAACCCAACAAACTTTCAGGAGTGCTTTAGACCATCGAACTGTAAAATTTATTCAGTGCGATGGTCTAAAGCACTCCTTGGTCAGTGGGTCATCTTAGGGGCGTTTGTCGGATTAATTTTTAAACACCTTGGGGCCTAAAATGGACGCTTTGGCAAAATCATAATATGATCTGCGTAAAATTCATACATCCCGGAATTCATCTGTTTGACAGCTGCTATTTGACATTAGACTTCATTATAGAAATTCATAATTTGCGGAAAATTTTACCAACTCAACAAAAAAACTGTCCAACAGATGAATTGTGGGATATGAATTGTACGCAGATCATATTATGATTCTGCCAAAGCGTCCATTTTAGGCCCCCCAGATATATCAATTATTGAGAACTGAAAAAAAATATTTCGTCAGTTACACAAATTTTACGGGGCCTTACCTTTAAATCCGGCCCTGAGTACATCCCACTATCAAAGGGTAATGCGCAATCTGGACGCGGGAAAACGCACGCCCACGCGTCACTTGTGTCGACATTATATGTAATATGTAGTCGTCGAGCTCAAGTAGATAAACATCAATTTATGTACATATTATGTACTTGTACATTTCTATAGCAGTAAGCTGATATTATTGATCGTTGCAACAAGTAGCCTTCGTATGGGTCACATTACCGCTTTCAGTGTCCGTTTCACACGGTATTGGGCATTAAATATTTATAAGTTCTGCTAGAAACGATATTGAATGTTAGAAAATTGAACTTCATTTCCCCCACTAACTTAGTGTACCTATGAGTGAATCAGTATCCAACGGTGGGGATACTTTTTCCGATTTTTTAATATATTTTAACATTACTACTTATATCTTTAATCAAAGATGCAGACTTCAGTTATAATTACGTACTTAATTTAGCAATAAATTACTAAGATAACGTTAATGCCAACTGCTAACGCAGTAAAATATAAGTAGTTTTATTATGGTAATTCCTAATTTGTCATAAAAATAACTTCTGAATTTCACACGGTACACTAATAATTAATTAAAACATCACGGTACTTCTACCCGACGAATGCTCGAAATGAAACAAGTATGAAAACAACCGCGCTCGCGCGCCGGCAGTCTGGTGACGACCTCGCGTTGTTTCGCACAGCACGCTGCACGAGCGAACACACGCAAGCCACGGACTTCGAGTTCCAATTACAAAATAATAAATACAAAATTTAAAAAATAATATTGACCACTCCTAAAAAAAATATCGAGACGCCATCAAGCGGTGTTCGAATTTTGAAAAACTTTTATTTGAAAAACATTTTCCAATAAATCTATTTTCATAGTATGGTGATTTTGTTTTCTAATTGAAAACAAATAACTGGTGTTATCTAAAACTTTCTAATTAAAAAAGAAGTGCTCGTGTTGACAAAAATGGCGAAAGCTATGGCTGTGCTGCAAGGCTTGGGGCAGAAAGTGAGCGGGAAGGAGCAGTCTGAATGTCGGACGCTTCAGGTGAACATGCCATCCCCAAGGCCTGTTCACTTAGAGTTTAACAACATTACGCTGAAAGTTTCAGAAGGATTGACCTCGCGAAGTAAGTGGCACAAAACATAATTTAATTAAAAAACTCTCTCTTAGTTTAGAGAAAGTATCGAGTATGCACACTTTTATTCCGTTAAAATAAGGAATTGAGATGCTTGCAGGGATGTGAAAAACTAGTTTTGTCTAGATCAGTATTTGGTATCCATGATAAAATTATTTCCCGAAGTTTCCTCCTATTACTCAATATTGGATCAGGCTAGAATCAATATTACTCTAATAGATAGGTAGATACAACTCAATCTCGTGCGATAAGAGCCCGGCCGATAAGTATATCGTCAGTGGTAACATCAATTAATGTATCCGCCAAAAGGCGACTTTACAGGAGAGGCAAAAAACTAAATTCAATTCACAAAAAGTGTTGTAACTTTTTTTTGTTTGTGTACTCATCTTATTGCCATGCTGTTTAGAGCATTTTTCTCAAAATGTTGAAATCTGTTATCTGAAAGAAACCATATGAAGCCTACTATCATAATTTCAAAGATGACATGGTGCGTTTTTTTTTTTAAATATCGTGTTCATCAAGATTTTTTGAAACAATTCATAACATCTATAACGGGTCATACCTATAGTACAATCTAGTTTAACTTACTTATATCACACACTTATCAAGGCGTGTGCATATGTTGTGATAGGTTGATTGTAGGAGTTACATACTTATTCACTTGTACTAAGGTCCAATTTAGAATAAACTCTACTTTTCTAATTAATTCAAGGAAAAAGTTCTTCGTTATGAATAAAACAGTTGCAATGATAGAAACATAGTTTAATTGTTAAGACGACAATTAAAAAATTCCTCATATAAATAAATAATAAAGTTTATTTATAGTTAAAATTATAATAAAAAAAATATCCAATTAAATAAATACTTTAATAATAATAAGTTTACTTTAAGTAAACTTTATTATTTATTTATTTGTTTCATTGTTTAATAATACTCTTCAATGGACACCACATAGGTACACAAATATAATTATTTATATAAATAAAATTGACAAGCACGGCTGACGCTTCAGGGATTAAAAGTCATTTTTATTTTTATTTCGTGATGAGGTTAATGTAACAGTCAGAAAGTTATAATCTAAAACAAAATAAGTAATGTAGGAGTAATTTTTAGAAAAATTACTGTTACAAATTTTATTTTGTTTCACGTTGGGTCAATACAAATACCAAGTATGTCGTTACATTAACACATACATTGCTCATTCTCATAAAATGAACCATACATCACAAAAATGAGTTGAAATGAAAAAAAAACTGATCTGATTTTGTTAACGCGTTGATTTTTGGCCTTTTTTTTCAAGATATTGAGATTTGAAAGACACCAATCGATAGAGCGGAAAATTTTCAGTCGAACTGTATATTTAACTCAATTTCGTAATTTTGGCGGTTACATTAATTGATATTACAACTGACAATATCTTTGTTTTTGTTTAAACATCTGTGTTCAAAGACAAAGCTGCATTATTATCTAAATGCATGTCGTGAGGAAGAGCGAGAGATAACTGTTTGTTTTGACACAGTTAGCATTCAACTCATCTGGCGGATTAGCTGTACTTTGTTACATTGAACAAACGTGACCCTTCTACGTCAGTTAGGGAAATTATATAATGAATGAGGGAAAAAGTTTGGGAGGCTTATTTTTAGCTTCACGATCGATATTATGAAGTACCTAGTGTATCTACCTTCCCGTGTTCGGTTATTCTTTAATGCTAAATATATTAAATGACTAATTATTCTATTCTTTCACTGTTGAAAGTGGTGATCTCATTACATTAGTCTGTTCGGTAGATAAATTAATTGAAGCGTAGAACATAGGAACTTAATTAGAAAAAGATAAAATCAAGAATTGTTTTCTATTATGTGGGTACTTTCAACGCAACAATTAGATTCATAAAAAGAGTTCGACGACCACTTAAGTAAGTCTATATAAAAATTTGAAACGTAGAAATACACAAACGAAATCATACTGTATGCAATTCAGAACTTTCTTCAATTAGAGTGGAGATGTTTTATGATGAATCAAAAGCATTCGAGTCTGTGTAGAAATCTCTTTCGAGTCTGTGTAGAAAGTGGTCTGACTGCGCTTTTTGAGGTCAAGGTGGGAAGGTATATTAGGTATTATATCAATGGGAAGGTATTATTTGCATTTCCTTAATAAATTCGGATTAATTATGACATCATCCATTGTTAGAAGTTTTTTTATTGAACAATTGCGCGACGAAGAGGCGTTATTGCCGTCTTCCGGAGATGACAGTAAATACTTTTTCTTGTTTGTACCATAATCATCAGCTTAGCCTTATTTCGAGTATATTTGGGTCAGCCAGACAACCAGACTAGTAGGCGAGCTTATGTAAACACTGTTATCGTTAGTCACATAGTTAAATATTCCTACCCTATCAGCGGAAGCGGACGTAAACCAATGCACAGTTTTGACGACTTGAACTTTGGACATTCAATAGATCTTAAACTAGATTTATAAAGAACACAAACACATATGCATCCTACCAAGACTACCTACATATAATTAGACCAACGACTAGTAAATATCAAGTTGCATGAACCGAGTTATCAAATAACAAGTTCCTTTGTCAGACAACCGTTAAACCAATCAGTGAAGCAAAAGAAAATGTTTTGTAACTTGTGCATAATTCCAACTTTTAGCTACTTGTAAAATATTATTGTGGCGATGTTATTTTCTTATTTCCCTGTAGGTAACGTTTAAGAATGGGGCTTATTCCCTAGGCGGCGAATAGTAATTTGCCCCCTAGGGAATAAGCCCCAGTCCATTACTCGTTTTGTACTTTTATGTTTACATAAACGGCTTTTATCCTTTAGCTCACACAAGTGCCGATGTTTAATTCATACACATCCATTTACCAACGTAATTACTTAGTGCGACAGTAATTATGGTAAATAACAAGTTTTTAAATGGGAAACATTATTGTATTTCATTACGTTTATTGAAAACTAACTGCTGCCCGTGGCTGCGCCCGCTTGGCTTTATCTAAAATATACAATAAAGTACGGTACTCCTTATAACATCAGCTAACTGCCAGTGAAAGTCCCGTCAAAATCGGTCCAACCGTTTCGGAGATTAGCCGGAACAAACAGACAGACAAAATGCTTAAAATTGTTTTGTTTTTGTTATATGTACCGTATTAAAAGGTGTTATTTTGACATTACAAACAGACACTTACATTTTATTTTTTTGTAAGTATAGTATAAAACTAAATAACGCAGCAGTTATATTACAAAAATATTCCGTCTTGAATAACTCCGGTATTACCAATGGTTCTGAATTTAAATGTAGTTTTGCAAGTTTAACAAACCTGTCTGAGCAAAAGTGTTATATTTCTTTAGGTCAAGCCTTTGTCGAAGATTCGGTTATTAGTGTTTTTTAGATGAACGCCGAAACAAACCGTTACCTTAACGTTACGTCACTTTTACTTAACTAAAGTTGAGGAATTGCGAGATATGCGACCCAAATTACTAAGGGCCAATTTCACCGATCTTATTACAAAACGCGTTTAAGAAAACTAAGTTCTGCATAAATAAAAAATAAATAAAAATAAAATCATAATGCATAAACGAGTTCAAATGTCAATATTGATCTCGTTTGACGTCCAACCAATTTCAGCAGCTACTTTTGATCGCGTTCACGAAAACCAAGTTTCCATGGCGTAGAATGTAAATGATGTCACATGAACGAAATTTGTTTAGCATTTGCAACATGGGATAGCGACCTACTGCGCTTAAATTTTATTACCACGTTTTTATTAAGTCACTTTCTTGTTTGTCTGTCTGTCTGTCGTTCCGGGTGGAATCTTGCAACTCAAATTTCGATGACTTCCCGATTAGTTATCCGGCTGAAACTTTCAGGGTAGCTCACAACTCAATGACAATGCATTCTAAATCCATTTATTAGCATGCAATGCCGACCTAACCTCAAAAAAACATAAAAACCTATGTATCCTTAAGGGGTTTCACTAATCATGACACATCGATCGAGAGGTGCGCAAACCTGAAAACATAACCTAAATATTTTTTTGCTTTTAGCTTTCAAAAATCAGCAGCAAAAACTGTTGTTATGAAATTGATGATGATACTGCTCTTTGAAATTAAACTTCACTATAGCAATATTTATAATTTGTGGACCATTTTACGAATCTCCATACTAGGTACTGTCAAACAGATGAGTGCCATTTTACGATTTTTTATATGATTCATAATATTATCCTATTGTGATTTTGCCAAAGCGGCCTTTTTAAACCTGAGGGGGTTTAAAAAGGCCGCTTCTCATCCCAGCTTTCGTTATAATATAGTCTTAACATTTTTTCATTTTAATTAGCCAAATACTAACAAAATCATCCTAACTAATATTATAAATGCGAAAGTAAGTTTGTTTGTTACCTTTTTACGCCTAAACCACTGAACCGATCATCCTGAAATTTTGCATATACGTTGTCAGGTGTACAGAAACGGACATAGGATAATTTTCATCCCAAAAAAAAGTACTGTTCCAATAATAACATCTTATGATAATAGATGGCGCCACGTGTCTTTCGAACCATGATTGAATTATGATACGGGATGTCTATCACTTTAAATTTCAAAAAGCAGAGTACAACCCGAAATGATTGTCAAATTCTAAATTAACGCGAGCGAAGCCGCGGGCGAAAGCTAGTTAATAATAAATGGCAAGAAACAATATAAGCAACACGTCACTGACAGCTCTTGAACTCGTTTAGAGACTTGAACGCCGAAAATCGGGCGTTCAGAATTGAAACTAGTTTAAGTTTGAACCGCGTTCATTTTATGTTGGTGAAATCAAAAGTGGAGTTCTGAACTCAGTTAAACGCTTGAACTGAGTTCAGCGTGAATTAATCACGTTTAATTTCTTTGGTGAAATCCGCCCTTAGTCTTCTAAAGTATTTTCTGATATCCTACTGTTCTACAGAAGTGCAGTAGAAAATTTTATATTCAGTTATGTAAGTTGTAACTGAAATCATTATTCTGGACTATAAAGCCCCCGCAACCTGGCGCGACGCGACACTAGTAGCACAATTTCTATGAAACCTTTATAGAAAGTGTCGCGCTGCCTGTTGCCCCCGTCTGCACGAGCCTTAAGGCGGAGATTTCTTAAAAAGGGTGGTTTTTTAAAGCAGTGTATCTCTTAAACCATAAATATTTTTTTTTAAAACAAAAACAGTATAATATTTTCAAGTCTTGTGCATACGGTGATGGAACTCAAAACATAATTTAATACATCAAAAACATCTTCAAAGACAACTCTTAATTATTTTTTAAAGCAGTTTATCCCTTCGTTGGCAGTTATAATTATAATTAAAAGTATAACATAAAATTGCAAATACCAAACTGCATCCGGTGATGGATTCATTTTTATTAATTCGTTATTATCTAATTGTATAAGATTTTATTTGCATTTTTACGCCATACGTTGTGTCATCGCCCATCTTTTTCTTTTCTATGCGATCTGAGAGTGACAGCGGTTTACCTGTTGTCAGCCTCTTAAGTCCTGAAATAACGTAGACACAGAATTTAAGTAATATGTAAAATTTGTTGGTTCATTCGCATGACAAAACGTTGACTTACAAGGACGTTTAATTTTATTAGCTATATTTGAAATGCCAATCAATTGTTTGAAACTGCAGTAGGTAATGATCGTATTCATCGACATTGCGTTGACGAAATTGAATCACTAAATAGGTACATAATATACCTAATACTACCGCAATAAACAAAGCAATCTTCTCCATAAATTAATTTATATTGTTGTATGTTTATTATAGTATTATTATGTATAGTTTTGGCTTTGGCGGTTTATTGTTTTTGTTGGCAGTACTGTGTTATTCACAGATTTTTTGTTCATCAGCTGTCAGTCACATTTTGAATTTCTTATTCTGTTTTGTTAGCTGTAAGTCTTCCAAAGGAAATAAATAAAACATGCCATTACCAAATCAAAAAGTCGATAAATATGTAAACGCAATAATAATCTTGTACCATTACCTAAACGTTTACAATTTAACCAGCCATGCTGATAGTTCTGTGGTGACGATGACATTTAGGTACAATACACGTGCTAAGGTAAGGGACCTGAATAATGCCAGCGTGTGCCGCCCGGCTCCCCCTGACAATGACTTATAGTCCGACGAAACAAACATCTTTGTTATTAAAACGCTGTACAAGGATCTTTTGGCACGTGGCCATAATCGGTACCTATTAAAGCCGCCATCTTGATTTTACCCGACTTCCAAAAAGGAGGAAGTTATAATGTTCGGCTGTATGTTTGCTTTTTTTATGTTTGTTCACCGATTTCTCCGTCAATTTTGGACCGATTTTGAAACTTCTTTTTTAGGGTTCCGTACCCAAAGGGTAAAAAGGGAACCCTATTACTAAGGCTCCGCCGTCTGTCTGTCTGTCTGTCCGTCTGTCCGTCTGTCACCAGGCTGTATCTCATGATCCGTGATAGCTAGACAGTTGAAATTTTCACAGATGATGTATTTTTGTTGCCGCTATAGCAACAAATACTAAAAACCAGAATAACATAAATATTTAAGGGGGCTCCCATACAATAAACGTGATTTTTTTGGTCGTTTTTGCTCGATATTGATAACGGTAACAGGTAGACACTTGAAATATTCACAGAATATTTAGTTATATATTCACTTTAAAAATCAATAATTAAATTAAAATAAAACAAATATTTAAGGGGGGCTCCCATACATTAAACGTGATTTTTTTGCCGTTTTTATAGATAATGGTACGGAACCCTTCGTACGCGAGGTCGACTCGCACTTGGCCGTTTTTTTTGTTTGAAAGGGTATTTTTTCTAGGTGGTCTCATTGCCACCAAATCAGAATCTGAAGAGGGGATCCCATGGAAATCGAGAGAAATCCTCAAATTTTATAGGCACACCTACAGCGATTTGTATTTGCTCTCGGTTAGCACCATTTGGTGAAGTGGAACTGATGATGAAGACCACAGATGGCCACGTGAACAACATAATAATAAGTATTTAACGGGTTGCGATTCGATTAGTTACTTTAATATGGTTGTTAAGCAATTTATGCTCGTCACAATGCATATGGTGAGTGGCAGTTCCCTTGGTTCTTACCAGGAGAACTTCTCAACAATTAACGACCTAGCATCGGGAAAAGCAATATTTTGTAAAAGGTGATGAGCAGTTGACATTAGGTTATTGTAAGTTAGATGAATTAAAACTGACCCAGTAAAAGTAAAAAATAAAAACCTTTTTACAAAAAAAAAAACCATCTTTCAAAAAAACACTACATAGTAAAAAAATAATTTCATTCGGAAGTCTGTGGTAAAAACTAAAAATACAGATCCATAGACACCAACTTCCGAAATTAAAGTTATTTTTATTTATTTATTTAAACTTCTCGCACATAATAAGGTACAAAGGCGGACTTAACGCCGCGCGCGCGGGGGCCTCGACAGGTTAATGCCTTATGGCATTCTCTACCAGTCAACCAAGGGTGGTGAAGAGATAAGATGGCGGGTGCTCTGATTGAGAGAAAAGACTAATATTAAAAAATATAACATAATTAATTATAAATAAAATAGGTGCACAACTACATACATAGAATATAACTTATAGTATACATACATACAAATTTACTATAATATTTCCCTACATTATATATCTTATATATAAATACATACAAATTCAAGGAAAAGAGATAATTGAGATGACTCTACACTATTTGTTTTGAAAATAACTTTGCAATTTCCGCTTAAATGCATACCGACTGGTGGCCGTCCTGATATGAAGAGAAAGCGCATTCCAGAGAAGAATGGACTGAATATGAAAGGAAGAATGAACAAAGTCAGAAGTATGAGAAGGTCAGAGTAGAAGAAGATTTTTGTTAGAACACAGATTCTTAGCGTGTGAAGAACATAGATACTGGAAGTGAGACATAAGATAAGAAGGAGGGGTGGGAGAGTTGAGATGGGAGAAAAGTGTGGTCAAAGCAAGCAAACTTCTTATCTGGCGAATGGACATCCATTTGAGCTCAGGCCTGTAACTTGACACATGGTCATATTTTCTTAGATTAAATATGAACCAGATACCATTGTTGGGTAGTCTGTCGAGCTTATCCAGCAAAACCGCATTCAAGTCAAAGTAGATTTTTGATATCACCATAGTCGATGATAGAGAAAATCAATGTCTGCAGAAGCATAGTCTTCTTATTAGCGAACCAAAAGTTTCTCAGACTTACAGGGATCGAAGAGTACTGTTGACCCATTGACTAACACTAGAGTTGACCTGGCGTTGCCAGTCCAGCGTTGAGTCAAGATACAAACCGAGATTTTGCACCGTAGGGGTTAATAGGTATGACGGTACCATTAATAATAAGAGGAGGAAGAAAGCTAAGTGCCACCCTACCCATCATTCACGAACTTCCAATCACAATGGCCTGACACTTTGAGGGGTTTACTGACACCCCAAAACTACCAGACTACTTTTTGGTAGAGTCTAAGTCTCTTTTTACATCTGCTATAGCGTCCGATTAACCCTCCACCCGCCCAGCTGCATATAACTGAAGATCATCAGCATAAAGATGATACGAACATCGAAGACAGTGAGTTATAAATTTAATGAAGATGGAGAATAACAATGTAGAAAGTATACCGCCTTGTGGAACACTAGCATCCAGGTCGCACCAACTCGATGAGCTCTCATCAACGCGAACCGATTGGTGACGTCCCCGAAGATAAGAACAGAATTAAGCCCTGAAACCATTTTAGGGCGAAATCATAAGATGAGAGAGGATCGAAAGGAGAATATCATGGCTGATGGCATTAAATGCATTGGAGAAATGAATTAATACCAAAACGGTAACCTTCGTATCCTACATTGCTTCTCTAATGTCACCAGTCACTTTAAGGCGAGCGGACGCTGTACTGTGCCCAGGCCTGAATCCAGACTTAAAAGAGAACCAAGGTTGTTCTGGTGAACCAAACCCTTAAACTGCTTGTGTACGCAGGCCTCAAGCACTTTAGATAGGAATGGAAATATTTTTTTTCACTTTGTAGTATTTTTTTTCAATATATTGTCACGAAAGAGATTACGAACACAATGTCATCCAAGAGCCAAAAGATCCAGGTAACGCTGTACCTAATGGTGGCGCTGTTTGAGCGTATACGACGTACGGCATTTCATACAAACGTTGAAGCTCTTGTTTTTCGAAACGTCTTATATAAAAACAGATAACTGGAAATCTGTTTCTATGTAAAATTTAAAATCGGTCTAATTTAGCTGTAACACTATTTTTCGAAAATGTTCTTAACTAACGTTTTAGAACTTTGTATCCTGCGTATGCGTATGAACTTTAATTAAAATCGGTTCATTCATTTCGAAAAGCAAAGTTCCTAAGGCAAGATGTCAAAAACCTGTGAAACCCAACACGTTTTTTTAGTTCACTATTTTGCCAAGTGCTAATTGTAGGTGTGTTGATCTACATAATGTTGATTCTGTGTACATTCTCATAGTGGTGTGACTGGCCTTACACAGACATTGTTATGTCAAGGGCGGCCCTAATGGCCTGTTAAAACTTCTTCATAAAAAGATAAAATTACATGAAATGGCCGTTGTTTTGAATACTTAATTTAGGTATCCACATACCCACTTATAATGTGACAATAAATAATTGTATTAAGCAATAATATGCAAGAATCAAGCTAACGATCGGGTTTTAAGTGGTTTTAAAAATATTCATGAATAGGGTTTTTGTCACTAAATCAATAAAAGACAGTAATATAAACCCAAGAAAAGTATTAAAAGTTAAATTCAACTACTACTAGTTGATCAAAAAAAAGAAAGTCGAAAACGATTTTCTACTAAAGTCGAAACGTTTTCTGTCACGGTCATGATTTGACGTCATTTACCACGAAACACAACATCTGTTTTTTAGCCCCAAATCACAAAAATGTAATTATTTTTTGTACTTTATTCAAGCAGAAATCACACTTAGTTACTTACCTTGGAGAGATTTCAAGCACTTTGCCAAGAATAGATTTTTATTCACATAGCTTTTTTCGTAACTGCATTGTCTAAGACAACGCGTTTTCAGTTTGTGTGTCGTCAAAAAAACACAACATAAAAAATGAATTGTAAATTATGTAATAAAATTGGAATTTGTTTCTTGACTCCCATACAATAGATATTTAAATAAAGGCTCGTGCAGACTAGTGTGATTTCAAGGGTGCGACTGGCAGGGTGACTCTTTCCATGAAGTTTTCATAAAAATTGAGCTACTAGTGTTGCATCGCGCTGTCGTGTCGCGCCTGTCTGCGGGAGCCTTAATGGATATTTACTATTCATAATTTCTTTCCGTTTTTGATCAAACCCAAATACGGACTACCTACTAAATTCCGAGGAATTTCATAATATATTTGAAACATTACCAACCTCTTAATAAAAACTACGTGACCAAACGCACGGAAAAAGCCACTTAGTCTATGATTTATATCTTAAGTTTTATTTAATGTCATTGTAATTTGCAACTACAAAACCTTTATGTCAATAACCTGAAGTCGTTATAACTTAACGAATGTTAATTGTCATTATAACGTGACGCCAAACGAACGAACAAAACATGGTGAACACGAACATCGAACACGGAACATTTGGTTCGTATGTGTGGAGGTAAATTTACAAAGCCAACACGAACACCATTACCAACACAGTTCGATTTGTGTTCGCGCTCAATCCCGCTCTCTATGGTAGCCATCTGGTAGCCATGGATTCGGCGTTGGAAGTGGTACACTGTTGTATGGGTGGCTGAGACTTGATGCATCCGCGGCGACGCGCGCTCTCCCCTCGAGTTCTGTACGAACAATGTTGCATCAAATTCCTCCGAAGACCGTCCACACAGAAAAACTATATTGGATCGCCACGAACATTTTTGACGAACATAGTGTTTGATGTTCGTTAATGGTACGCACATGCAACAAAGTGTTCGATATTCGTGTTCACTATGTTCTTGTTCGTTCGTGCGTACACGCCTTTGGGGTGTTACCACATAAGTACACTCGACCGACGTCGATCGACCATTCAAACTACACTATCCAATCGATCCACGTCGACGTCGCTAGGTGCCATCGATCTACGTCAGTAAGGTATAACACCTAGCTAGAACGCTATCACAAGTTACTCTTTAAAAGTCGTGAACGTAATGATTGTGTACTTTGTAACTAGCTTCTTCCCGCTTCCCGAGATATTTGTTTTGCAATTTGGTTTCTATGGCCTTTTATTTTATTAAAAATAACTTATTATTTTTGGAGGTGTCGCTATGTCAATGAAACGTTATTCATAAAGTTGTACTGGCTAACCCGCACACCTTGGTCCTATTCAAATTTCAATTATTCAAACAAAAGACCCATATAAAAAGGACGTCCAGTTTTCCCAGAATTTGAACATTTTCCGTGAACTTTTTCAATTTTTCTTTCCGTGAAAACCTAAATCGAAAAAAAAATTGCCAAGTCGGTCCAGCCGTTCTCAACTGATGCGCTTACCAACGAACAACCTTTCATTTTTAGGATTATGTACCCGAACGGTGCCAAACGGAACCCTATTACTAAGCCTCCGCTGTCCGTCCGTCCGTCCGTCTGGCTGTCAGCGGGCTGTATCTCATGAACCGTAATAATTAGACAGTTAAAATTCACAGATTGTGTATTTCTATTACCGCTATAACATACAACTAATAAAAATGTAATAAAGTCAAAAATAAAAAAAAATGCCGATAAAAACACGTTTCTTGTTATAAAGCCGCTGCGCCATGTTTGCGTGTTTCAAACAGTTAAAAACATGTTTCAAACACGATTTGGGGGCATATGGTGGCCTTTAGGCCACGCCCCCAAATCGCAAATATGGCGCTTATGATGACGACCATGACAACAAACGTGTTTTTTTCCTCTTCGTGTGCGAGTCCGACTCTTCTTCACTTCACTTGGCCGGTTTTATTTAGATAGTTATTATCTCACATTAATTTTTTAGTGCTTTTATCTTTCCTCGAGATTTTTAAACTCGTTTTTTATTACCCCTGCTTCGGTTTTTACGACTTAAAAAACTAAAACATCGAGATTTATTTATTCAATACAGGAAAAATAAATTACCAGTATATTTTGATAAATTAAACTTAATCGAGTTTTATTAAACATATATTTTTATTTTGATAAGTTTTAGTACAAATAAATAAAGTTATCGTTAACGAAAGATGTTTCCTTTGGAGCTGGTTTTATGGTGACTTGCCGGCCGACGCGGTGTCAAAAATCTACGAATGACTGCCGGGACCACGTGATTTCCAAGGCACGGAAGGACTCGATATGTAATCGATGGTCACCCATCCACGGACCGACCTCAGAAAACATTGCTTAACCTAGAAGATTGACCCATGCAGCTGTTTTATATACATATAAACCTTCCGGAATAAATTCTCTAAATTATGGTAAAAACCTCATCAAAATCCGTTGCGTAGTTTAAAATAACAACATCAGTCCAGAGAACTTGAAAATGGACTTTAATATTTTATAATAATATGTATTTTCAACGAACGCATTTTGATCTGTTGTATTTTTTATTATTTTTGTACCTACGTTCACACGGCTACACATGAAGCTATACATTTCCAGTATAAGATGATCTCGCATTGTATAGGATTTCTGTACAATGAGAGGTCAGCGTATACTGGAAATGTATAACTTGATGTGTAGCCGTGCGTACTACAGTAATAGTTCTGAACAACGTTTTCTTACAAAACGATTCTCTCCTAATAAACAACTAGTAATTGATGTATGTAATTAAATAACAATAAGCAGGAAGCATAATTAACAGATAATTACTACCTTAAGAATAACTTGTGGAAAGACAAATGAGTCTGGTGACACGTACACAATAGGATGCATAATATATTGCCTGTTCTAAGGCGCTGGTCTATAGCCCACGGCTAAGCTGCGCAGCTTAGCCGTCAAGCGTAAGTACGTGCTCCTACTTAGCTTTGTATGAAAATGTAGGGTTCGTGACTGACAGTTCCCGGAGGACCACGATTGCCAATTATCTCGATAAAATCGATTAAAAGTCAATCTTGCTTAAAAGTATCTTCAGCAGGAGAAGACTTAAACCAAATTTTTTGAAAAAAATTGGTCGAAATCGTGGCCTTCCAGGACGTGTCCCTGCGGGATCAGGGCCCTCAGGCACGAACCTAAAATTAATGCGGGATCACCCACCAACAGCCACGCTAGAAATAAAGAAAGAAAGAAAATTTTGGGGCACGCACAAGCAATACAAAAAGTTAAAAAAGGAGCATTTAAAACGAATAAAATTGACATATTTTTCGAATAAACAAAATACAGAAAAACAATCAAGACCTGGGGGCCAAGTCTGCTGACGCAGTTGTGTCAGAATGGCCGATCATTGGCACCGTAATTGTAGAGTTTGACAGTTTTGCTAATCTCCTAATTGAAAGGCGTCTTTATGATTTTCCAATGACGTGCCACTGATACTCCATTGGAAAAAATGACTGTATTTGGTAATCTCGTACTGACAAGCTCCTATTATTTTGACTTCCCTATGGACCACTGTCACGCCATTATGAATTTAGGAGGTTACAAACTATTGGCACAATGACCATGGCGTTGCCTTGGTATGGTCGTCATAATGACCAATCATTGAAAATAGCAGACTTGGCCACCTGCTGTGCCGCTGTGCGACGACAAAATGGGTCCTATCTCAGCATAACGCAGGGATTAAAAAAAAAAGCACTGGTACACTACGCACAAATGCGTGGCAGGCGATCATATAAACCACGCAGCTGTCGTGGCAAACCCCTCCGATCCTACGAAGCAGTCAAGTGGATGGTCTACTGTAGGTGCATAAGCGCTAGGTAATATGCGTAATTTGGCACCGCTTGCGTTTGCGTTGCCAAAGGACCACGCTTGAATGTCCGAGTTTGGAGTCAAGAACCTTCTTTACATGTGAATAATTCCTACATAATAATCTTGACTAAGTATCAGGTAATAATATGTAAGGAATAATATTTACAGGTATTATAAATTTAAAATGTAAATGATACTGATGCTGTATAATCTTTTGTTGCATGTCCAATTGTCCATTGTCCACACTATAGGAAAATATTATTATTCAGAAGAAAAAAAACCGGCCAAGTGCGAGTCGGACTCGCGCACGAACGGTTCCGTACCATTATCTATAAAAAATGCAAAATTCACGTTTGTTGTATGGGAGCCCTTAAATATTTGTTTTATTTTAATTTAATTATTTATTTTTAAAGTGAATATATAACTAAATATTCTGTGAACATTTCAAGCGTCTACATGTTACCGTTATCAATATCGAGCAAAAAATCACGTTTGCTGTATGGGAGCCCCCTTAAATATTTATTTTATTAGTATTTGTTGTTATAGCGGCAACAGAATCATCTGTGAAAATTTCAACTGTCTAACTATCACGGTTCATGAGATATAGCCTGGTGACAGACAGACAGACAGACGGTAGAGACTTAGTAATAGAGTTCCCGTTTTACCCTTTGGGTACGGAACCCTAAAAACGAACTGAAGGGGTTGTTGAACTCATGTTTCTGGTCAATAGGTTGTTGAAACAGATGAATATTTTTCCTCTTTTATCCAATACCCACCAAAATGTTTGCCCTTATTGTTGGAACCAACACACTTTCAATCACAATCTGGATTATTTAGAAGGATATTGCTAATCCATTGCTTCATAAAAGTATTCATATAAAACCCATTGCTAATGTGTGTTACCCAATTACCCCCCACAGGAATGTTCCGCAATTGAAGTCTTTCGATTGATGATACTAAACAACCCCATGGAACGAGCCTATGTAATGATTAATTATAAATCAATGATCATCCATTAATGTGATCAGTCAACCCATGTACATTTTAGGTTTTTTTAGGGTTCCGTACCTCAAAAGGAAAAAACGGAACCCTTATAGGATCACTTCGTTGTCCGTCTGTCTGTCTGTCTGTCTGTCAGTCTGTCAAGACCATTTTTCAGGTATCAAGTTGAAATTAATATCAAATACGTAAGTATATGGTCCCTTGAAGCTCTAAAAAAATCAAGCTCCTAAGTCAACGCAATAAAAAAATACGGCGATATAAGCGAAATTATTGCGGCATATTTCGATACTCGCAAATAAATCAAAACCTATAGGGTACTTCCCGTTGACCTAGAATCATGAAATTTGGCAAGAAGCAAGGTCTTACAGCACAAGTATAGGAAAAAGTCCTAAAATTCTAAATTACAGTTTTACCACATTAAAAAAAAATTGCGAATATCTCGCACATAAATCAAAACCTTACTTCTCGTTCCACGTGTGTGCGGATGCGGGGTGAATCAGTGGTGGACATCTCGTTCGCCAGCCCCGCTCTGTCGCCGCGTGTCATCGACTGGCGCGTCATGGAGGGGGTGGAGACCTATTCCGATCATCGGTACATTCGGTTTGACGTCTCCACCTAGACCTCGGGTGCGCTGGTCCGACAGACCCCGAGTGGTCCGCGGTGGGCGCTGAAGGAGCTGGACCGGGAGCTCCTCCTGGAAGCCTCGATCGTGCAGGCCTGGGTGTCATCACCGAACAGGCCTGCCGACATCAATGACGAGGCGGAGTGGTTCCGGGAGGCCATGTCCTTAATATGTGACGTGGCAATGCCCCGGGTCCAGCCCGGACCTGCCCGGCGCCAGGTGTGCTGGTGGTCGCGTGAGCTGACCGCTTTACGCGAGGCGTGCGTTGCTGCGCGCCACCGGTACCCCAGGCACCGCAGGCTCCGTGTCCGCCCTCCGGATACGGAAGCCATTCAGGCGGAGCTATACGAAGGGTACAGAGCAGTGAAGACTGCCCTCCGAGCAGAGATCCAGCGGGCCAGTAGACTGGCCCGCGAGTAGAACAATTTCCATACAGTTTTCGAGCCATAAAATACACCCACCCGCCAGTAATGATTAACTTGGCACAAATTCAGACTTTGAGCTGGTACTGAGAAATTCCTGAATAGAAAATCTAATACTTTGTCCGATGACCCGATCGTGGGATCGAAGGTAGGACCCCAGATAAATATTGTTCAGTTGTCTTGTCTACGAGTTTAGCGTAGCAAGTAGCGACCGTAGGCATCGTAGCACGTGATATGTTAAAATGATAAAATCAAACAACTTAGTACCTACCTAATGAAACTATATTATTATTATCCTAAAGGTTATCACTTATCACACTTCACACTAATATGATAAAGCCGAAAGTTTGTGACTGTGTTTGTTTGTTCTTCTTCACGCTCAAACGGCTGGACCAATTTTGATAAAATTGTGTATGGAGGTAGCTAGGGTAGGCTAGAGTAGGCGGGCCCCGCGTGCCGCCCATTCTCAATGGGGGGCTACGGGAATGGCCGGGAACACCTGGCCATTCCCGTCCGGTACTGGTGGAGGCCTATGCAATACAGGCAAGGGTGCCCCCGCACCCGTTGCCTGCTGGCCTCCACCTGGGAGGAGGCGGAGACGACGATCATACAATCGCTTTCTCGCGCCCCCTCTTCGCCTGCGGAGCGGCACCGCGAGAGGGTCGTCCTACCGCGCGCGCTCCGCCGCCTCCTTCCGTGACATTACTTCCTCGCAGAAGGAGGCGACTGCTGTCCAGGCCCCCTCGCTTTCCAGCATGGAGTTGACGACGCTGGGAAGCAAGAGGTCCGGCCCGGCCGCTGCGATCAGAGTCTGGCGCAGCTCAGACCAGGCCGGGCACAGCTCGAGGGTGTGCTGTGCCGTGTCCTCCGCATCCAGAGTTCGACGCGGCAGTGGCGAGGTCCTCCGTCCAATGATGGACGATTGCTTCCTTCGCCTCTTGCCGCACGGCCTCCCGCTCTTAGGTAGCTAACACCCTGGATTAACATATAGGTTACTTTTTATCCTGATATTCCCACGGGATCGAGACTTACGCGGGTGAAACCGCGGGGCGCAGCTAGTAATATTATAAAGTACTCGTAAAGGGTGGCACGGACAACGACGCGGAATCTGTTACCATTCAGTAGGTACATGATTCTGTAAAACCGGGCGCGTTATTTACATTTTGACCGCGTAGTATTGCACTTTTCTTTGAAACAGCATCTTTATTTGATAACCCACGAAAATTTTCTACGGTAGAGAGGTGGTCTAGAACCATAATGCTGAATTCTTGGTTACAGTTAGCGCGTCGATGTCCCTGCCAACCTGTATGAACATACGTAGTAAAATATTCTTTATCAAAAAAATAGGCAAAACTGGCAAATAGTCTGTCATAATATTTCAATGTCATTTTTGAAGGCATAATTGAGCAACAAAATTATATTCTTTAATTACCTACATACCTACCTCTATGTAATATTAGATTCGTTTTTGGCGTAATTATGGTGTTTATCTACAATCATAATTATTATATTTCCCAGAAATTTATTTTATGATGAAATGCGACTACGGCGCCCGACGACGCGGTGTGACGCGATTCTAGTATAATAATTTACATTAAGTTTTCATAGAAATTGTTCTACTAGAGTCGCTTCACGCTTTCGCTTCGCGCCTGTTTGCGGGAGCCTTAAAGCAAAATAAAAACACGATCTGATAAGGACAAACAAGTAGGTACCTAACTGTAGAATATAATAACAGACTTCAGATTGTATCTAGTCTCGTTTAAGGAAGGTACATGATCAGAATGTTAATAATCCATATAAAAATATTGAAAAGATCAGGTTTTCCTTCACAAATCATTAGGCGTCAATGATACTTAATATTTCACTGCAAATTTATATGTAGGTAGGTAACTAGCTGACAGACGTTATCCTGTCCAAATTGAAATCCATAAAACAAAACAATTTCCTTAGGGTCAACTGCTTTTTTTTTTTTGGATGCGAAAATAACAAATAACTTCTCCCGCTATGGGCGGAGCGGGAGGGCGTGTCAGACTTTTACTGACTAAAACCCACCCGTGTTCCTTCCGTTGCCTGTGTGCCAGGGCCACGATATCCCTTTCGGACAAACTCGCAACCCTGGCAGGCATTGGTCCTGACGGACCCCGTCAGTTTGTGCTGACATTTGTGTTGACACTTTGAAGCGCGCGTGGAACACAACGCGCCGTGGACCCGGGCCTGGTCCTTATCGGACGGCGAGCTACCCATCGCTCACCGTCCGCAGGCCCACGCCTACGGTGGCCGGAAATCGGCTTGCGACTCCCGACGCCCGGGGCGTCTCCTGCGGCGACTAAGGGCGTGAGGGTGCGAACCTTGTCTCACCCTCACGAGTTCCGCCTCCTCCTTCGCTAGCATTACTGCTTCGCAGAAGGAAGTGACGGCCTCCCATGCACTCTCGCTCCGAACCAGGGCCGGACGCGAGAGATCGCCGCCGCCGATCGCCTCCGTGAGGACACGGCGGTGCTCCGCCCAAGCTGGGCAGATCTCCACCGCATGCTCCACCGTGTCCTCCGGGCGATCCACACAGTGGTGACACCCGGGCGTTTCCTCCCGCTTTATCCGGAACAGGAACCTCCCGAAACAACCGTGTCCGGTGAGGACCTGCGTCAGGCGGAACGGGAGGACGCCGTGGCGCCTCTCTAGCCACTCCTCAAAGAGGGGACTTATCGCCACAATTGTGGCGTGCCCAGCGCTGGGCTGCGACAATCGCACTCTCCATGTCGCCATGAGATCCCGCCGGAGCTCTGTCCGCTGTGCCGTGATTTCTCGCGGCAGGGGAGTTTCACCCCGGGCGTTTCGCCTCCTCGCGCCACTCCCAGATGTGCGCGAGGACTTTAGAGTCAACTGCTATAATCATGTTTCTCAACTACAATGTCAACTTTGTTTTTGGGATAAATTCATCCCAACTACGGAACCCTTCATTGTACGTGATCCGACACGTATTTGGTCGTTATAAAGTAAGCCGCTGCTTTTTGCATTTCAAAGACCACTTATGCTTATCACAAAATGCATTTTGATATAAACCTAGCCAAACAATATCCTGTTTTGTAATGACGCAAATACTAAAACTGTAATGACGCAAATACTAAAACAAAATATTTCGTTTCTAGGCAATCTTTAATTCAGAACATTATTAATCTTAAACATTGAAATGACCTAGTTTTAAGATGTTTGCCTCTTAAAAGCCATTAGATAGGTAGATATTCATTAAGATCTAGCCTAATATTCGTATGTTTATTGATAAAAACATAGAAAAAACCTATTGGTACCTACTATTACAGTTTTACTTGGTACTACAGTGTAGAATTAACTGGCTGAAATAATAAATATGTCTGACTTGATTCATACATATTTTTCAACGAAATTAAAAAAAAATACCTAGAAAATTGACAGCTTTGCATTCATTCCAATAAAATAAATGTATCATAATGTCCTAAGCCAGGTACCTACCGAATTTAGCCGTTTTTGCGAAAAGCGTAACAAACAAACAAACTCGCTTTCGCTGCACTTATAATATTAGTTAGGATGGTTAGGATTCATTAATTAGAGTGTGAAATCTTCAACGTGTTAATTTAAAATGAGAGAAATTACTAGATCTACGTAACTGAAACCTCCTAAACAGATGTTGTTTCTGTTCTTAAACTAGGATGTTGGTTAGTTTAACACGAACAAAAACAATAACATAGCAACAACGTATCTATAATGCCTATTTTGTTTGAATACTGATCTATTTAATTATGTACATATTTTATCTTCTATTGTGTTTAATTTGAACAAGTTTCGATTGACGTAACGAAAATGTTTAAAAAAACATACCTCATTTGCTGGACAGGTATATTAAAATAAATATAGATTAGAAATAACATTAATTCTATCCATTGTCCGCCGCAGCTGCTGAAAAACAATGCTGTAGATATATTTTCTTTCTCGCTGGCAAAATAAATTGACATATGCACATGTATAATTTTATCCTTTTGTTCTAGAGAAGAAGACCATACTAAAAAGTGTCTCTGGACTGTTCAAATCGGGGGAGTTGACCGCTATCATGGGTCCCTCTGGCGCCGGAAAATCTTCGCTAATGAACGCACTTACCGGTTTTTCGTAAGTAGAGATTATATCATTATTACTATTAGATAGGTATTCTAAAAAGGTTAACGATGTTGTGTTTTTGTAAAACAAAATAACAATAAAAGACAATCACTAGCCACAACAACAACAACAAAAAACAAATAACAACAACAAAACAATTAAAAGGCTAATTAACTTTTAATTTAGAAGCTTAACGGTGCTCATGTTTAAGCAAAAGCAAAAAATTGTTCTCAACGAAATATCTTTACGAAAAAATACATAACAATTAACGATAAAAATGTTGATATAATTTAAAAACAAATATCTACCTATCGTTTCTTTCAGGACACGAGGCGTTACGGGCAGTATACGGGCTGGTGACACCGTATGTGAACTGGGGTCTACAAACTCAATGCGTTCACTGCAGGCCTACAGAAAGAAATCGTGCTACATCCTACAGGATGACAGACTTAATCCACTGTTCACTGTGGCTGAGCTTATGAAGTTCGCCGCTGATATGAAGTTAGGAGATACACTTACTGACAAACTGAAATTAAGGGTGGTGAGTTTGAAAATCTCATATTAATATCCATTGATATACTTATCAGTGTATTTATCATTAAAATTTCAAGCAAACGGCGTCCATTCACTGTACGTATGAAATAATTACCAATATACCTAAATTTATTATTGCATTTTTTTTATTTAAATATAATTGGATTTTACTAAATGCGTAATCAGAATCAGGAAAGCTTTTTTTACAAATCTTCAAAGTGCCTGTATTTTTTTTATATGGATTGCTCAATACTACCTATCTTGTTGCTATAGTATCGATAAACCATGTATTTTTTTGTTTACTCAAAGTTCAAAGTTTAATTTTACAAAAACATTTTAGGAAAACGTTATCATTACCATTATTGGACTAGTATAGAAGTCATTATTAGTATTATACATAGTATGGAAGTTTATTGCAATAATAATCAATCATACTGGTTTTTTTTCTAGTTATTAGAA
The DNA here is from genome assembly GCA_963921375.1 of Tiliacea citrago. Classification (NCBI taxonomy): domain Eukaryota; kingdom Metazoa; phylum Arthropoda; class Insecta; order Lepidoptera; family Noctuidae; genus Tiliacea; species Tiliacea citrago. The sequence goes on along the minus strand of OY992787.1, from coordinate 22,114,017 downwards.
TGCATGTAGTATTAATTTTATTAAAACCGGCTGAGTGACTTTATAAATGTCAAGCTAATGATATTAACTTATTACAAAGGTGAAAAATACCTGTCTCATTGAATAAAATCGAAAACCATGTAGGTACCACATTTTTTGTTATACTTAAGGTGACGTTATTGTCTAATTAAAGTTCACACTTTAATTCTGGAAAATACAGTTTTTGTATGATTGATGGAGATATCATTGGCGGAAGAATAGGGTGCATAGGTTGATATCATGATCTACTTCCCAATTGTCCTATGTAATAGGGGGCGAGCTTATTGCCATCCATCGGACAAAACCAGGCTCCGGGCTGCTACTTAGAAATTCCAGGTGGAAAAACCCAATAACACTATGCCTAGCAAAGGACCTTATGCTCAGCAGTAGCGCCTGCGACCACTACACCATTGAGGCAATCAGTTGTTTTTATTACAGGTAGTTAAAGTATTGAAATATTGGACTCTAAAGACTAAAGTTGTTATACTTAGTTAAATATTCAGTTAAGTTTTAAATAGCTAGGTATTCCGGTTCACTGGTGTCAGGTTCGAATTAGAAATTCTGTCACTATTGCTAAAACTACGATCCAAAATAGCTGAGAGAAAAAAAAATAAAAAAATATCTACGTCATTTGCGGTAAACATAACTTAAAAGAAAATACACACCACACGTCACATCCACGCAAAACGGCCATGGTCAGCATAATGTTGAGACCCTATGCGAGACAGAGACCCAGCGCTGGTCTTAAGCGACAGCCGGCGTTGACGTGATGACGTCAACCGGTAATAACAGCTAAAATACCTTTAAAATTCTGTTATTTCAATTAATTGTATACATCTATGAATATAAGTTAACGCTAAATAAATAAAACCAAGGAGGTTTTGAAGGCAATTCCTAATCCATTGCTTTATGGGCTTGAAAAATTCATCTGCTCAACAACGTATAATACGTGCCACTAAAGATGAGACACCACGTGGTTTGACTTGCGCAGTAGACGATTTATACATGTATATATAAATATGTTTATTTATACATTTATATATTACTAGCTGACCCGTGCCCACTTCGTTGGACGGTATTTTTTTACTTGTGAATAGCCTATGACACTCACAAATAACGTGGCTTTCTATGGGTAAAAGATGTTTTTAAATCGGTTCTGCAGATCCAGAGATTACGCCCTACAACCTCTCAAACTCACAAACTTTACCTCTTTTTAATATTATAAATAGTATAGATGTGATGTGTGTAGATGTGATGTGGGTGTTTTATATGGCATGTATTTAACGCAGCGACAAATTAATCGGAATTTGGGATTAAAAAATAATGAAAGCCGGTAGCAAAAATAGTAGGTTAGCAGCTACAGCGAAGTATTATTTTAAGTAGAAAGTAGCAGCTCAATAATCAGTTTTTAGCTTTATTTTAATTTAAACTGGCATCGAATTTTTGTTTTGGTAACTGAATTTACCAACAATAGAGGGGATATGGCGCTCGGCGGCCGCTGCCGCGGCACGCTCGCTTCGCTCGCTCGCCTTCGCTTGTTAATGGTTACTGTTCTAACCTAACCTAACCCAAATGATTCAATAACAGTAGATGACTTTGCAGCGATTAAGAAATAATATTTAATCGCTGCCATGTTAATTTTTTTTGCAGCAAATAATTAGTCGCCCTTTAAGTTGTAAGTCGCCTCGAAAATTATTAGCCTTTTTATATGTTATTTTTACACGACTGTACCAGCGCATGCTCCCCACTACTGACGCTCGTCAAGTCTCATCTTTCGTGGCGCGTATTGAAAATAACGCAATGAACGTGGCAGAACTGTCAACGTGAAAGGAATTGTGATCAATTGTCATTTTATGTGTGTTACGCTACCACCCCACAGGTCCAATCACTGGCATTTAGAAGCATATACACTTTACATATAAAAAACAAATTTTCTTTAAAAAAAACCATAATATATCAAAATACTTAATCAGTATGTAATTTTCCTGTGTCCTAGATAGCCGAAATTCTCTGCACGCTAGGGTTGTCCGGATCAGAAAACACGAGATGTTCAAATCTTTCTGGGGGACAAAAGAAACGACTGTCGATAGCAGTGGAACTGATTGACAACCCGCCAGTGCTTTTTCTTGACGAACCTACCACGTAAGTAATTTTATAATGTGTAGTTTAATTAAAAACTTCCAATACCTATTGTTTACGGCACCTTTTCGGTGCCGGCGCGGCGGCGGGGCTTCGCCGGTAATTAGGTACAGATGTACAGATTAGATATGATTATGGCGCAACAAGTTTTAAAAATAAAAAAAATATATAGTGTCACGCGTCATCTCTGTCAAATATACCTGGGCCGGGCCATATATCTACCATAAAACTTTACAAACACAATTTACAAATTTATAAATCTAACAACTCTAAGCCACATAATTGTAACGGAAAAAACTTACAAATATTATATAAATTGTAGTGGCAAGTCTACCATGTTGAAACTCATACATATGTTTAACTTCTGTGTTGCTCAATTTGTTCTACAATTTAACAATTTTGTATAATTGTAGACATGTAAATTTATGGTAAGTATAGGGCCCTGATGTCTGTGTGACACTCTGGTCCTAAAACTCGATGTGTGTCAAAGAGAACTAGAGGCTATATAGTCATTGATGTGTGTCCTTTGCCTGCCAACTGATTATATTGGTTGTAGATTTGTAAACTGCTACTCGTATTAAAATGGTTGCCATCGTTGCGTCGTCGTCGCCTCAAATGGCTTCGATGACTTTAACTTCTTCGAACTTTGTCGTCGCTAAATTAAAACTCCCTTGTATTGGGATAATCTTAACTACCTGCCTACAGCTGACATGCGATATTCAAACAAGCACCATTTTACCAAAGATAATTTCATAAAGAGGGTCAAAGGATCAAGGGTCCTATACTTGATCCTTTCAACAAGATTTGACAAATCTTATACAACGTGCCGCTACAATTTCGACATTTATTTAACACACGGGTAGGGCTAGTAATCTCTTTTTCTTGAATTTGTATGTATATTTATATATATATATATAATGTAGGTATATAAATATTATAGTAAATAATTATGTATGTATGTGTATTATAAGTTTATAACCTATTTATGTACTTGTGCACCCATTTTATTTATAATTAATTATGTTATAATTTAATATTTTTTAATATTATTATTTTCTCTCAATCAGAGCACCCGCCATCTTATCTCTTCACCACCCTTGGTTGACTGGTAGAGAATGCCTAAGGCTTAAGTCCGCCTTTGTACCTAATTGTGTGCGAGAAGTTTAAATAAATAAAATAAATAAATAAATAATCATATAAAAATATAAAAAGATTCAATTATAATAAATTGAAGAATTAATTTTTTAAACAAACTAAATAATAAAGCTGTCTCCTTCCTTCAATTCGCCTACTCCTTGTACGTTATTCATCAAGATGCTATGGTAAATCAATAAATAATAACGTTTAATTAAATTAAAACATCTTCATAAAACGCAAAGGCGAAACCGTAAACGTGTGTTAAATTAATGTCGCCATTAAAGCGGCACGCTGTATAATAAAAATTAAATACTGCGCGCATCACTTCAGAACGACTGGACCGATTTTGCAAACTTTTGTTTTAAAATATCCGTAATAGATTAATAAGGAATAAAAATTTATAAAGTTGCCGGGAAAATTGGAAAATGCGGGAACTGAAAGTGCATTTTCTATGGGATTTTTGTATGAATGGTTGAATTTGGATAGGGTTACGACTGTCGGGTCACCCAGTAGAAGATAATTAAATATAGAGTTTAGGTATCGATTGCGTCCGAACTGATAATAAAAAATATGATGTGTTTAAAACACGTTAGTTTTTGTAACATATTAAATAGTTTCGCTGGAACGGTTTTTTTAATCGAGGCAAAATAAATACGAAGCCAACCTAGACGGCTATAAATTGTATCAATGCATTATAGATGCATTGGTTGGTTACTTTTAATTTTTTTATTATAATTATGTACCGAATCAAGGAAATGTTAAAAATAATTGGAAATAAGTAGGTATCATTTGTTTAAATAAAATTTTACGACGATAAAATACAACGTTTTTAAGGTTATCCAATAAAATCTATAATGCATAATAAATAGATTAGAATCATTGATAGCAATTCCAAGACTTGTCATAAGAAAAAAGGTAAATCTATTTTCTAAACATATAAATAAAAATGAAATGCTGTTCGTTGCCTGGCCATGGTAAGCGCATCACTTGAGAACGGCTGGAGCAAATTCGCTATTTTTTGTTTAAAATGTTCGGAATAGTCCGATTTAGGTTTTTATGAAAATAAATATATTATTAAAAATGTTCCCGGGAAAATTGGATAACACTGGAAAAGTGTGTGTGAAAACTTTTTTCTATAGGATTTCTGTATGAACTCAAGACCATACTGAACATCTATTTTTGGACATAATAATGTCTGTGGGGTCATCTAGTGAAAAATAAATAATAGACAAAAAAAATCTATTTACATAGAAATTCATATAGACTAAAAGACTATTATAGAAAACATTCCATAGTCTTTAAATTCAGAGTCCAAGCCGCTGTACTATGACTATAACTATTTATTTTAAAAGGTAATTATGGTCACTATGAACCCATGTCCTCCACCATCAGGCAACTTATCTATAGAAAATAAAGTTTTAATGCAATTACATGACTTTTAAAATTAAAAATACGTTCCTTAATTATTAAATTTTGTTAATTGCGCTTACATTGAATGCGTTTGTATATTCAACTAAGGCTACAGGCGTATTTTTCAGAAAATCAAATAATAGACGTCTATTGTATTTAAACAAAATTACAATGATAAGACAACATTGCATTGGGTGGGTCATGAACGATACACTGAAAAAAAAGCAGAGTAACTAAGATACATTTTCTCTTAGTTGGCATTAAAATGTTTGGAATCATTATTTATCTATTTACTATAAACAAGATAGCATATTTTATAGAACAAATTCATTTTATTTATATCGAAAAACTTACATGTACTGAATAATCACCGGTCTATGCTACATTATACATGCTTTGTTTGATTTAACTTCTTCACTTTTGTATATCAAATAAAAATTTAAGTTCATGGTAACAAGTAACTTGTTAGCATTATATCATTCTTAAACTGGCCAACCTTTGAACTAAATGAAATAGCTACCCGTAATTAAACTAATTCATTATCTACTTAGTAGACGGAACTATGATAATTTAACAAAGTTCTCCTAGCTTCAAAAGTCAAGATGTTGTTAGGCTCGAATGGAGTCAAGATGCGTGATCACATTAAACAAGATTTTTGTTAAATCAAACACTTTGTTTTCAGTGTAATACGAGTATTACTTGTCTACATGTACTTAGCAAAAAGTTACCTACCCCAGTTGGGACTATCTTAAAATAAATGATAAATGTTTACAAACATTTAATCTCACATACACAAACAGCAAGACCCGGAACAACTACTTGTAGGTCATACAAATATTTGTTCCGTGCGGGAATCGAAAACCCGCGACACGCAGCGCAGCAGCCAATCGCTTAACCACTGCGCCAACCGTGCCGTCGAGATTGCCTAAGCAATTTCAAGAACAACATGACATAGAAAACCCTACTACAGCAATCTGTAAAAAAACAAACTTAAACATAATCACTCACGCCTGCGATCCCCAAAAGGATAGGCAGAGGTGTACTCTATTATAATACACATACATTTCACCAGTTTTAAGTCCCATGTAATGAGAGCCTATTGATACCAACCGGGCACTAATCCATTCCGGGCTGCTACTGAAGTATCTGTAAAATAATTACCTATACTCCGTTGGTTTAGGTAGTTAAATAAAGGTAAACAAAAAAAAACACGTGACGAGATAGCTGTCAAGTAACCGACTAAACGTCGGTAACCCTAGGTATACCTGTCACTTGACACAGTTGTGATGCTACGTCACAGTTGTACTCTTCAATTTAGCAACGTTTTAGTTCGTTGACGTTTAGAGGACCTGTATTTTTAGGCTCTTTACAATAGACAGATTACAAAATAGTATAGTATTGTTATAAATCTAACAATACAATTGTATTCAAGCAGTAACGTACAGCAGTTCTACGAAGAGTAGTTTAAGAATATAATTATGATACAGTATAACATACAGTACCTATTATATAAAAGAGAAAACTATCGTGAAAATCAAAAATAAATTTAATATAGAAGTTACAACGTATTTTTCTCTCGAACTTCTTCTCGAAATTCTTGTCTCGAACAAGAAGTGTCAACTATAAAAACCCATTTTATTATTTGTTTACCTATATAACTACCTAAACCGATGGAATATAATACCTTTATGCTTTTATTATTATTAGCACGTTAATATTTCTTCATTAGATTCAATATACCTACTGACAGTATAATCAATAAATGTTAACATTAATGATACATTTTTATGGAGTATTTACTTTATTAAGTATATTATGTTTAACATGCTTTACACTTTTTCGTTCAGTGGTCTGGACAGCAGAACATCAGCTCAGTGCATGGATATGCTCAAGAACTTGGCTCGGAATGGTCGCACGATAGTTTGCACAATCCATCAGCCACCAGCCTCAATCTACCTTATGTTTGACCAGGTAAGAAACGTTTATATTTTTCAATGATTGTAGTTTCGTTATAGTGTACTCTAGGACTTTGAAATACCTAACTTGATTTAAAAGAGTGTCCATGTAGTTTCTTACCCGTGCTTCTCCATAGAGATCTACGTTTTAGAACGGACAACAGCTTCAATTTTCTGACTAACTGATAAAAAAAATCCTTGACAAATGCATAGTGCCCTGTAAAAGGAATAAGGCTTGTGCAGACTACTGCAGACTAGTGCGGGCCGCGACAATGGTGGCGCTGCCTGTCGCGCTCGCAATATCGCGCCAGTCTGTATGATCCTTTAATGCTTTGAGTTTTGACTGGTCCTTTTATTCGGGGAACGAACCTATACATCATTATTTACGTTTGGCTACGACTCCTACGAGTGCAACGATTTTTGTAGAAACGTACTTTCTTACTCTAAACTTCTAAACGACACACACATAACATGTCATCACGCCTGTAATCCCCGAAGGGTTAGGCAGAGGTGTACCTATAGTACACCCACATTTCGCCAGTTATGTTTAAGTCCCATGTAATAAGGGGCGAGCCTATTGCCATCAACCGGGCACAAATCCGGACTCCGGGCTGCTACTGAGAAATTCCTAATGGAAAATTCCAATAACACTTTGCCTGACCTGGGAATCGAACCCAGGACCTCATGCTCAACTTCTAAACGATTGTTCATATATAACCATTTTTGTTAACCGACTTCAAAAAGGAGGAGGTTCTCAATTCGGCAGTGTGTTTTTTTTTTGTGTTTGTTATGCGATTACTCCGCCAATTATGAATTGATTTATATGAGATGATTCCTTTTTGTTTGGTAGGCCATACTTCAGAGGTGGTCCCATTTTCACCAAGTCAGAATCTGATGAGGGTATCCCATGGAAATCGAGGGCAATCCTCAAATTTTATAGGCACAACTATATCGATTTCAGTATTTTTTATAGTAACTCATGCATTTGCACTCGGAAAGCACCATTTGGTGAAGTGCAACTGATGATGTAGACCACAGATGGCCACCGGAACTACTTAATAATAAGTATTTCACTGTTGCGATTCGATTAGACACTTTAATATGGTTGCCAAGCAATTTATGCTCGCCACAATGCATATGGTGAAGTCATCACCATCATTTGCAGTTCTCCTGGTGCTTACCAGGAGAACTCCTCAATATAACTCAATATAATATTAACGCCCCTGCAATATTTTGTAAATGGTGATGAGTGCAGTTGACATTAGGATATTGCAACTTAGATACATCAAACAAAAAAAAAAAACGTTGACCCACTAAAAAGTGAAAAATAAAAAAAACTTTTTACAAAAAAAATTTACAGACTTCCAAAAAAGACACTACGAAGTGAAAAATAACCTTAATTTCGGAAGTCAGTGGCAAAAAATTAAAATAGATCCAAAGACACCAAATTTTAAGTATTAAGTTTATTTTTCACTTTGTAGTGTCTTTTTAAGAAGTCGGTTATTTTTTTTTGTAAAAACTTTTTTTTTAATAAGCAACATAATGTTAAAATGTTGAATGCTAATAATATCGTAATCTCATGAATAGAATCATAAACTCATTGTACGAGTATAAACCACAGTTAAGGCTTCTACAGACAGGTGCGATATCGCGGGCGCGACAAGGGTCGCGCTGCCTGTTGCGCCAGCGATATCGCACCTGTCCGTAGGAGCGTTTAGTTGTTTTTAGAACGGAATTTAACACTTCTGTTAAATGTTTATTGAACGGTAACAAAAAATTGGTCAAGAACACGGACGGCTTGGTAAAACATTGTACAAACAAAGCCATTATATCAAGTACACGATACTTTTTTAACTTCTACCTTTTTATTTTTATGACGGTATGTGTATGACGGTATCTGTTTATACAGATCTTTATCATTTTCTTGGAAAACACTTATGTATCCTCACATAAAAGAAATAAAGACCATGCCCTATAAAACATGCTGGATGCTTGTCGATGGTGAACCTGATAACCTTATTTCAACCTTGGGATAGTAACTGAAAAAAAAACAAAAGTACCCATCGTTACTTAGCACGACCCAGGAATCAAACACAAGGCTTCACCTCCAACACTTGCGACTTCCTATTTTGTGTACTTTGTCGTCTAACCAAACAATAAGGATTTTTTTTCTCCATTGTCAATAGACGTTGATGTTCTCGTAAAAGGTTGTATAATGTTAAGCACAAGGCGAGTAACATAATTTTAAAAGGCTATAGATGTATTAATATTCAATTTAAGCTATGCTTACTATCATTAAGCTAGAGTGCTAATAATGACCTTTCCTAGATTTTATAGATACCGGTTAACATGCTACCGAATGGAAATTTTATTGTTCCGTGGAAGATAAAAATATATAATTAAAGCATTTTTTTGCCAATGCAATTTAAATTCAATAGTAATAAAATACCGAAAGTGAAGACGCGGTGTATATATTATGTTACTGATTAAGGCAGCCTTATTCAGCCTTTAATCATAATAATTATTTTTACAATATACCTATAAACCCCCCCCTAAGCCCTAACCCTTATGGCTAAATAATAACTGCCGCACGGATCGATCGATCAGGTTAAGCTACACTTGCCGCGGTTGGTCCGTGGATGGGTGACCATCTGTTCATACCAAGATTCCTCCGTGCCTCAGAAAGCACGTTAAGCCGTTGGTCCCGGCTGTCATTTGTAGATCTTTGACAGTTGTTACGGGTCGTCAGAAGCCCAAAAGTCTGACAACCAGTCTTACCAAGGGATATCATGTTGAGTTGTGGAAGTCAGATAGGCAGTCGCTCCATGTAAAATACTGGTATTCAGCTGCATCCGGTTAGACTGGAAGCTGACCCCAACATAGTTGGGAAAGGCTAGGCAGATGATTTTGACCTATAAAAAATATAGTTGCTACTTCATATTTATTTTACCTACAGCCAAATTGGCCCAGTGTTTAAATTAATCGATACACAAAACTAGTATTTTAAAACAAGAGAGTCATTCGATCTTGAAAGAACAAATGCCTTGAACTTGTCCAGCCCAATCAAGCTTAATTTATGTAATCGAGTTTTTCAAAATAATTACTTGTTCCAAAGTATGTAAAAACTACAAACAAGATTCGTAATTGCAAAGCAATTTTATAAAAAAGTTTTGGCAAAAAAATTCAGAAACAGGAAAGAATTAGAGGTAACTACCTAAACCAACGGAATATAGGTAGGCCTATATTCCGTTGGTTTAGGTAGTTAAATAAAGGTAAACAAAAAAAACCACGTGACGAGAGAGCTGCCAATTAACCGACTAAACGTAATACCTGGCACTTTAGTTGGCATGCTACGTCACAGTTGTACTCTTCAATTTAGCAACGTTTTCTTTCGTTGACGTTTAGAGAACATGTATTTTTGGGCTCTTTACAATAGGCAGATTACAAAATAATATAGTAATATGTAAATCTGTGTATGTAACATGACAACACTGAGTATGTAACTAAATAATTGTGCTCAAGCAATTACATCTACGAAGAGTAGTATAAGAATAAATGATAAAGTTTAACATACAGTCATAAAAGAGGAAACTATCGTAATAATAATAAATAAAAAATACGATTGTAAGTTACAACGTATTTTTAATCAAGAAAGTGGCATCTATAAAAACCCTTTTTATGATTTGTTTACCTTTATTTAACTACCTAAACCTATGGAGTATAGGTTACCTACTAATTCTTTCCTCTAGGTTCCTTTTGTTCGTTCTGCATTGTGTTTCAGACTTATATTAATACATATTATCTTGACTCTAACCATTTTGTAAATAAACAAGTCCTACAGTCAGGACTCTCCTACCTCAGACACCTATTTGAGACTATAATAAGATGTCAAGCTTGAGATAAATAAAGATTTATGATGATTAGCTGTACAACAGCATGCTACTTTCGAGCAAATGCTACTTAGTAGAATTCAACTTGCATGTGTATACGAAAAGAGCATGAGTATTTCACAGGCAGAGGCAGCATGCTACTAATGAGCATGCTGCCAAGTGGCAAACAAGCATGCTTATTAATAGCATGTATATTCCAGGCTTAAAGAGAGAAATACACATGCTACCTAGTAGTACAAGAGCATGCTACTTTCGAGCAAATGCTACTTAGTAAAATTCAACTTACATGTGTATACGAAAAGAGCATGAGTATTTTACAGGCACAGAGAGCATGCTACTAATGAGCATGCTACCTAGTAGCAACCAAGCATGCTTAGTAGTAGCATGTGTATTCCAGGCCTAAAGCGTGGAATACACATGCTACCTAGTAGTACAAGAGCATGCTACTTTCGAGCAAATGCTACTTAGTAGAATTCAACTAGCATGTGTATACGAAAAAAGCATGAGAATTTTACAGGCACAGGGAGCATGCTACTAATGGTCATGCTTGCTACCTAGTAGAAAACAACCGTGCTTATTAGTAGCACGCTTGAATGATTATGATTACCTACATAGAGAAATAGCGCTTACTAGCGATGATGAAATACCATTCCTGATGCCTATACTTACATTACATACATGATTATCCTTGCTTATATACCTACTTTATTTTGTCCAACTCAGGTGTACATGCTTGCAGAGGGTTTTTGCATATACCAAGGTTCGAGCGAGAACACAGTGCCCTACCTTGCATCCGTTGGGCTTCAGTGCCCCATGTACCACAACCCAGCTGACTACTGTAAGTATATTTGGAATTTTGGAAGTCTGAATTGAACATGGAAATTGGTCGTTCTGTCTCTGCAATTGCAACATGAACGCCGGAGAAACGGAAGAAACGAAACACAAAATGACAGATTGGAGAAAGATTTCTACGGCGTGATGTCAAAATTAAAGAAATTGAATGTCACTTTGTATAGAGATGTGTCTATTCTTCGTAGAGTAGAGATAGAAGCGGTCATGCTACGCTTTCTGAAGCTGGTTCTTCGGGCTTTGAAACATTAAAATTCTAACTAACGACTAGGATATCACTACTATTCATCATAGATGAGTAATGGTGATATCCTAGTAATATCGTACTTACTTGCGGAAAATAAATATGAAATTCTGCTACTATCTTCAAGGACAGGCTTCAGGCTTCACCTTAGCTGGCCCTTAAACACAAAATTCGGGTAAACAAACATACCTACAGTTTTATTTTTATAAATATCAGTAAAGCTCAGCTGACGGTGCTCATAAGTTTGAAAGTAAAATACGTAACTGAATACTTTACAATTAAATTGAGCCTTGGTTACAAAAGTGGTTCTGCATTTAAAAGTTGAAAAACTGTATAGTTTTTTTAACAAAACATGCATACGTATTATAATGGAAGATTCCACTCATAATATTAATAGCCTGTATTTTATACATCGTATCGTCATTATAATAAATCGAAATAATTCTCTAGAAACAGACCTCATACAAAAATAATTAGGTTCCTTTATCTTCATAAAATATAAAGCTATGCAAATCTTATTCAATGCGGTCATTATAATGTTTATTTTTGTCATTTTTTTTTCTAACAAATTCTCAATGACAATCTTTTGTCATTGAGAATTCGTCGTTGTTTTATATTAAAAATAAAAGTTTAAAAACTAAAAAACACGCTTTATTAGAAAACTAACCTAAAAAGTAGAAAATAATTTGAAATAAGTTTGAAATAATAATATTGATTAACAAGAAATTTATGTTATCGTAAAAAAGCGTGAGGTGCTTTTTAAGATATTTTCATAATGATTCTACTTTTACCAATATCTGTCAATAAAATATTTGCAAGAATTTACATCACAATCTCCAATCCCACGCTTTTTTACGATAAATTAAATTTCTTCCTTTTTCATTTAGAAATTTGGCAAATTTCAACTTAATCGGTGCAATAGATTCGGAGAAAATTTCCTTTTGAGGTACAGAACCCTAAAACAAGAACAAAAATGCTCCCATTTACTATCACACAACACCAAAGTATAATTCGGTACGCTTCGCAGTGTGTACGATGCCTTAGTTCCGAAATTTTATCAAAACTACGAGACTTTTAAACTAAAGTCGAACTCGTACCTTTTTATCAGGCTTATAAGCAGTGTGTAGTATTGGAAGTCATTACGTATGCATCGATCAAACCTCCCATAACTTATTGTTAACTCAAAGAGCATTAAATCACTGAATAAATAGTTCATCAATCATTTTGCACGACTCGTTTACATGCTAATCATGTAAACTGTTCATTCAACTATTGTTATTTTATTGGTTAATCTTGAAATTTATTTTATTTAAATCGGCTATAACTCACAGGTGCCAATTATATTAAAACCTCGTGAGAAAAGTTACATTTAGACATTTATTTAAAACAATACAAACAGTTAACATAATTATTATGTAATCATTATTCATACTGGATGGCACAACGGTTGACATAGTTTTTCGTTATGCCAAACTATAGTTAGCTAGCATCTACTATAAACTGAAATACCTAAATTATACTTTGAGCATTCTACTATCTAACTATCTTATTGTTGGTCCACCAAAGAAAAATAGGCCAGACCGACAAGATAATTTTATTGCACAGAGCGAATTCATTACATGAACTGAACTAGTTTTATTATTTATTTAAACTTCTCGCACACAGTAAGGTACAAAGGTAGACTTAATGCCTTAGGCATTCTCTACCAGCCAACCAAGGGTGGTGAAGAGATAAGATGGCGGGTGCTCTGATTGAGAAAAAAAATATTATAATATAACATAATCAAGAATTCAAATAAAAAAAACAATTTTGTGATAAACAGGTTGCAGACAAAATTGGAAATTCATACTTTTACAACGCATGAATTTACAATTTTTGTCATAGCCTACCTACATAAACATTATAAATTTTATTAACTGGAGGAGGCTCGATGCTAAGTAATAACAGCCACACGGATCGATAGATGCTTAAGTTACGCTTGCCGGGGTCGGTCCATGGATGGGTGAGCATCCACTACCTACATAACGAGACCAGAACGTTAAGCCGTTGGCCCCAGCTGTCTTTTATAGATTTTTAACTGCGTAGTCAGAAAAATAAAAGTACAGGGTATAATTTTTTCAGATTTTAGCCGGTTTGATTCCCGGGTGTGGGAGAAGAGAATTTTAGAAAATCTTTGAATGCAGTTTGCTTTCTATTCAAAAATAAAGGAATGTTTCCTTGAGTAAAACTTCCTATCTGCAGTATTAAGAGTACTTTCCCTCCAGGTGGCATTACAAAATTCCACCCAGTTAACAAAGTTTAAGTAGCAATGTTGCAGTCCACTGCATTATCCGCAGATAGGACATATTTATAGATCAGTGGTTGCCACTAGACGAGCATTACCACCATTAACAAATATTTAGAAATAAATAAATAAGTTACTATAAAGCTAGCTATAGCTACAAAACCAAATTTGATCAGAAACAGATTCAATTACTTAAATTATGCAATAAATAAGTAATAACAACAAACACAATTACAATTAAGTTAAATTATTATTACGTATTCATTACAATATAACGGCTCTATTAAAACGACATGTTAAATACATGCCGTTTTAATAGAGCCGTTATATTGTGCGGAGCGACAAATTAATCGGAATTTGGGATTAAAAAATAATGAAAGCCGGTAGCAAAAATAGTAGGTTAGCAGCTACAGCGAAGTATTATTTTAAGTAGAAAGTAGCAGCTCAATAATCAGTTTTTAGCTTTATTTTAATTTAAACTGGCATCGAATTTTTGTTTTGGTAACTGAATTTACCAACAATAGAGGGGATCTGGCGCTCGGCGGCCGCTGCCGCGGCACGCTCGCTTCGCTCGCTCGCCTTCGCTTGTTAATGGTTACTGTTCTAACCTAACCTAACCCAAATGATTCAATAACAGTAGATGACTTTGCAGCGATTATGAAATAATATTTGATCGCTGCCATGTTATTTTTTTTTGCAGCCGCCCTTTATGTTGTAAGTCGCCTCGAAAATTATTAGCCTATTAAAACTAATAAAAAATACTTATTATATTTTAATGTTAATTCATTCGTTTACCATTACCAACTATATTATCCTCAATCAATATTTCTCCAGTTTTAGAAATAGCGACGGGTGAATACGGAAAATTCAACGACTTTCTAGCAGAGAAATGTTCAAACCACGAATGGGTAGAAAAGCCAGCAATACTGCCAGTGCCCGAAAGATTGAACGAAGTGATATCTCTTGGGAAGACCTCCATCATCATCAATCCACCTCATGAATTATACAAATTCGGCAAACTGTTCAAACGGTGTATAATGCAGCAATACAGAGACTGGGTAAGTTTGATTTTTGTAATTTTTGGTAAATACATAGAAAAAGATAAACGAGCGAGCCTTACAGTAGTCGCTTACGATGTGTAGCATCTGACATCTCACCTTGGTAATAAGCATCTGAGCAGCGACAGAAAAGACCCCTCTACTTACAATCTATATAGTACTTACTAATTCCATGAGTACACTAATTCAATGCTATTATAAAGTACCTACTTACTAATTCCATGCTATTATAAAACACTTACTAATTCCATGCTATTATAAACTAATTACTTATGCCATGATCAAGCTGTCACTTCCTGTTACACACTTCCGTCTTTTTTTACGAAATCACTCCCACAGAATGCGAGAGGTAAGTTGTTACACATCAAAGATACTTCGTTTAGAACCGAAACTGGGCGTTTCGAAGACACCTTTTCGAAAGGTTTCAGGTTTCGAAGGTTATTAACTTGATTTTTAATTAAGTCCATATTAGGCATACCCGGTACAGTCCTGACTGGTCCAAAAGGACCAAACACAGACCTACTGTGTGAATAGCTATAGTATTACAATTTCTTACGTAAATGTTTTCTAAATTGCAAAAATTTGCAGGTCAGTGTCAGGTTGTCATCACTCTTAGTTAGATTCGTTCCATAATAACAAATCTCTTACGGAAAATTCTTATGGATCAAATCTAACTTAGAGAGATGTATTAATGATTTGAATGATTATAATTCCGACTCCCGCATTCCCCTTAAACTTTAAGGGAATATATTGTATAAAACAATGGTTAGACCTGCTGTCTTGTATGGATCAGAATGTTGGCCCACAAAAAGGGATGAATGAAAGGCAATTGCATGTAGCTGAGATGAGAATGCTAAGAGGGAGGTGTGGTGTGCCACGAATGGATAGAATAAGAAATGGTACATAAGAGGGAGTTTGAAAGTGGCACCGGTGGCTGAAAAGTTGTGCGGAAATCGGTTGTCATGGTATGGGCATGTGATGCGGAGGAATGAGGAAAATGTCGTGAGAAAAGTTTTGAATATGAATGTCGATGCCTATAAGAGTAGGAGAAGACCCAAGACACGATGGATGAAATAAATTGAGATAGGGGCAGGAGAATGATGATGATTATTATTCTCTAAATACATATTGTTATGGTCGCGAATCATATTTTGATCAAGATACAACCTGACACTGACCTGCAAATTGCAAAAAACGTAAGAAAATTTTGAATTTCGCGGGTTACCACTCATATGTATTTAAAATATCCTACTGGGTCTTATCATCTTATGGCCCTTAATAATAGGTTTAATATTGACTATAATTTGAATAAAAATAAATAATAATATAATGTCGCAAGAACTTACTACGTATAACTAGTATTACGTTTTCGTAACTTCAACTCGTCCCACCTAAGCACCTATTTGCGCTATGTTTACGGTCTATTTACCCACGTGCATCTCCTGCTGAGTGCTAACATAAACGACAAATAAATATTGCTGTTTAAATAAGTCGGTAACAATAATTATGAAGCTTCAAAACTAAATAGCTCTGTTGTAATGTCATATCGGGTGTGGAGAGCTCTGTTGTAATATCATATCGGGTTTGGAGACTATGTTAATATCTCTTACATCAGGGTAATTAAATAAAGATTGCATAATAAGTTCATTCATTATTAAATCGTCTTCAATATAAATTAGGTTTCCTAATAAATCATAAAGAATTCATTAAATCCAAAAACTTAATATTTATTTATTTAATCTTCTCGCACACAATAAGGCACAAAGCAGCTGTAGTAGTTTTATTATACAGGGTGGCAGGGACATCGACGCGAAACCTGTTACCATGGATTCAGTACATCATACTTGACCCCCGTGCGTTGAAATTTCTTGTCGGTAATTTAAAAAAAAAACAGCTGTTTCCTACAGAAATGCAATACCTACAATTAGGTCAAAATGAATGGAACAGCGAATTTTTTTTTGAATAACCGACGAAAAAGTTTAACGCATGTGGGTCAAGAATGATGCACTGAAGCCATGATAACAGGATGTGCGTCGATGTCCCTTCCACCCTGTATAAAACATTGGTCAGGCAGATGCCATAGTCTTTCCATAGTCCTACATAACCAGTTCACTTTAGCCACCCAAAATCATAATCCAATATCTTTGTCTCCATATCGTGCAATAGTCCTATGCCAACCGGGGGTTGTCCTTGGGTGCACTGCACTAGCGTAGTGTGAACAGGGATAATCGTCGTTTGGGTCCTCGTTCCATTTAAAATTGTCTAAGGGGCCTCTGCGATTTGGCATCGATCACTCGTACAGCACCAAAGGACCGACCCCATGGTCCCGAGGTATATAAACACATACAAATAATAATAAAAAATCACATTGTGAGAGCTGGTGCCTGAAGTAGGTTTTATAAAAAACCTGTATTACAGGTCACCAGGCAATAAAATTTACTTATTAAAACTAATTGGACCACGAATCATTACAGGCGATATATAATTATTTTGTGCTTTATCTCAAAAAGGGTTGAATCTATATAAGAATAGACGAACATAGAAGTACAAATTCCACTAAGAGGCAGACAACAGCTAAACCGCTGTCACTGTCAGATTGACGAAAGAAAGAGATGCGCTATGACACAACGTATGGCGTAAAAATGCAAATAAAATCGTATAAAATTAAATATTAACTATTTAATAAAAATTAATCCATCACCGGATGCAGTTAGGTATTTGCAATGTTATGGTATACTTTTAATTATAATTATAACTGTTAACGAAGGGTTAATCTGCTTTTAAAAATAATTAAGAGTTGTCTTTGAAGATTTTTTTGATGTTTTAATTTATGTTTAATTATATTTTGAGTTCCATCACCGTATGCACAAAAAACTTGAAAATAACATACTGTTTTTGTTTTGAAAAAAATATTTACGGTTTAAGAGATACACTGCTTTAAAAAACCACCTTTTTGACCATTTTCCAGAAATCTCCGCCCCAATATACCTAAGTCATTTTTAAGTTCACGTGTGGAAAACGTGCAGGTAAAGATGTAGAATGTCTTCTGTCACGTCGTCAATCAAACAAGTTTCTTGATAATTACTTCTACATTAAAATGCGTCTTAATTGGAACCTTCGGAAGTATACAATCATTACTATCGGCGAAAATCTACATCTTTTTATTAATAAAATAAAGTGATAGATATAATTTTAATACTAGAAATAAAGATAAAATAGGTCAAATATTTTTCAGATTATCTAAAGTACTTACGTACCTACATCTTTTATGAGATACTGTGTTAAATGTTAGAACAAAATAACTTGTGATATAATGCAATGAAATTAAAGATTTAAAACTCATATTAAAAGTATGCTTTGTATAATATCCAAGATAAGAATGCTTGGAAACATGCTGGTCTAGTTCCATATGACAATCTTGAGTCACCACAAAATGAAGTGGTTGCTATTTTCATTGTTTAGTTTATTATTTTTATGACATTTATTTTACATTCTGTAATTAGGTACGTTAATTCACACACTGACCTGACTTTATTTTATTTAGGAAAACGTATATTTTTACAATGTTTGTAAATATGTGAGCACCATGTATAGACATAATTAATTTATCTGTTTAAAACTACTTGTTTTAAAAATTATAAAAAAATATATCTGAAATCCTTACAATAAGCCCTTTTATTATATATGCCGCACGGTACAGTTTTCAAAACTTTTATTTAAATGTTCTAATTTACCCCCAAAAGTGACCCTTATGTCCATGTGTTCCATTTTTTTCATTTTGAGGTACTGAACCGTAAAAACCGAAAAAAAAACGAAAACAAAGTAGGCAGCCAAAAAAGCAACATTATGGTCGTAAGGACCTAAAATATCATCAACCCCCTTTGAATTAAAATCACCATATTTCCAACTTTATCTCCTCCACAGACAGTATCCCACCTCAAGTTACTAATGCACATGGTGATCGGAGTTCTCCTCGGGCTACTATACGAGCGAGCTGGCAACGATGGCTCCAAGACCCTGAGCAACCTGAGCTTCCTACTAGTCAGCATTGTCTACCTCTGTTACACATCACTCATGCCTGCTGTACTTAGAAGTAAGTATGCTCAAATGCTTATTTGTGGAATGGAATCCTTCTTTTTCGTGTGGTTAGTGACTAACCTGTTGTCAGTTTTTATGCCGCCCATGGGCCACTGACTTGGGCCCTAGCCGTTTTTTAAGCAATTGATAATTGTACAATACGCACATGAATCCGAAAAGTCAGAGGTGTGTGCCTTGGTTTCGAACTCGAAACCTTTGCCTTGGCAGTCCGAAGATCACACCACTAGACTATCACTGCTGTGGAATAGGGTTAGAAATTAGAATAGAAAGGTTCCCTACAAAGTGGTTGAGCTGGATGGTGCTGATCCACGTGTCATGTTCGTGAACGGGCGCTGTCAGTTGAGGCTGGTCATCTCTTAACTGCCAGGGCTTATTTTGTAATCTTTTAATCTTATATATATATTTTTTTTTTAATATATTTATTTTTGTTTTTTACACTGTTCTCACATATAGAAGCGACAAGAATAATGTACCAAGGATTTTGTAATATCTTGATTTAAAAGAGTGTCCTTGGAGTTTCTTGCCTGTTCTTCTCCATAGAGATCTACTTTTTGGAATGGGCAAATAGCTTCCACTTTCTGACTAACTGACCGACTCTTTGACAATTCAAAAGTGCCTGTAAATGGTTTATTTGAAATAAATGCTTTGAGTTTGAGTTTGAGTTTGAAAAAAAAAAGAAAGAAAGGAAATACGTTTATTTGCGGTAAACATAACGCAAAGAAATAAAAACACAAACACGAAAGAACAAGTTGAGGGAAAATATGCGTCTAATTCACGCAAAACGGCCATCGCTCAGCATAATGCTGCGACCCTATGCGAGACAGAGCCCCAGTGCTGGTTTTCAACAACAGCCGGCGTTGACGTGATGACGTCAACCGGTGCAGCATTAAATGAGATAAAAATAAACAAAATAAGAATAATAAACAGCTAAGCTGAGAATAGCTAAGTAGGTACAATGTCCATAGTCAACTCTTCTTCTCCATACGAAACGAACTTTTGAAACGGGAACTAGAATCGATTTTATTTTCTTGTAAATTTTGACATTCACAAGTAGGTAACTAATTGAAGTAAATAATTTTACTTTGACTTTCAACTCAAAAAGTACCTAAGCTATGTGGTAGAAGGCAGGAGTGGTCGATGATCACGTACAGGGTCGTGCAATAATAATTAGAGAGACCTATACGATGTGCGGTAACTACTCTAAAAAAAGTACCTAAGCTATGTGGTAGAAGGCAGGAGTGGTCGATGATCACGACAGGGTCGTGCAATAATAATTAGAGAGACCTATACGATGTGCGGTAACTACTCTAAAAAAAGTACCTAAGCTATGTGGTAGAAGGCAGGAGTGGTCGATGATCACGACAGGGTCGTGCAATAATAATTAGAGAGACCTATACGATGTGCGGTAACTACTCTAAAAAAAGTACCTAAGCTATGTGGTAGAAGGCAGGAGTGGTCGATGATCACGACAGGGTCGTGCAATAATAATTAGAGAGACCTATACGATGTGCGGTAACTACTCTAAAAAAAGTACCTAAGCTATGTGGTAGAAGGCAGGAGTGGTCGATGATCACGACAGGGTCGTGCAATAATAATTAGAGAGACCTATACGATGTGCGGTAACTACTCTAAAAAAAGTACCTAAGCTATGTGGTAGAAGGCAGGAGTGGTCGATGATCACGACAGGGTCGTGCAATAATAATTAGAGAGACCTATACGATGTGCGGTAACTACTCTAAAAAAAGTACCTAAGCTATGTGGTAGAAGGCAGGAGTGGTCGATGATCACGTACAGGGTCGTGCAATAATAATTAGAGAGACCTATACGATGTGGCGGTAACTACTCTAAAAAAAGTACCTAAGCTATGTGGTAGAAGGCAGGAGTGGTCGATGATCACGTACAGGGTCGTGCAATAATAATTAGAGAGACCTATACGATGTGGCGGTAACTACTCTAAAAAAAGTACCTAAGCTATGTGGTAGAAGGCAGGAGTGGTCGATGATCACGTACAGGGTCGTGCAATAATAATTAGAGAGACCTATACGATGTGGCGGTAACTACTCTAAAAAAAGTACCTAAGCTATGTGGTAGAAGGCAGGAGTGGTCGATGATCACGTACAGGGTCGTGCAATAATAATTAGAGAGACCTATACGATGTGGCGGTAACTACTCTAAAAAAAGTACCTAAGCTATGTGGTAGAAGGCAGGAGTGGTCGATGATCACGTACAGGGTCGTGCAATAATAATTAGAGAGACCTATACGATGTGGCGGTAACTACTCTAAAAAAAGTACCTAAGCTATGTGGTAGAAGGCAGGAGTGGTCGATGATCACGTACAGGGTCGTGCAATAATAATTAGAGAGACCTATACGATGTGGCGGTAACTACTCTAAAAAAAGTACCTAAGCTATGTGGTAGAAGGCAGGAGTGGTCGATGATCACGTACAGGGTCGTGCAATAATAATTAGAGAGACCTATACGATGTGGCGGTAACTACTCTAAAAAAAGTACCTAAGCTATGTGGTAGAAGGCAGGAGTGGTCGATGATCACGTACAGGGTCGTGCAATAATAATTAGAGAGACCTATACGATGTGGCGGTAACTACTCTAAAAAAAGTACCTAAGCTATGTGGTAGAAGGCAGGAGTGGTCGATGATCACGTACAGGGTCGTGCAATAATAATTAGAGAGACCTATACGATGTGGCGGTAACTACTCTAAAAAAAGTACCTAAGCTATGTGGTAGAAGGCAGGAGTGGTCGATGATCACGACAGGGTCGTGCAATAATAATTAGAGAGACCTATACGATGTGCGGTAACTACTCTAAAAAAAGTACCTAAGCTATGTGGTAGAAGGCAGGAGTGGTCGATGATCACGTACAGGGTCGTGCAATAATAATTAGAGAGACCTATACGATGTGGCGGTAACTACTCTAAAAAAAGTACCTAAGCTATGTGGTAGAAGGCAGGAGTGGTCGATGATCACGTACAGGGTCGTGCAATAATAATTAGAGAGACCTATACGATGTGGCGGTAACTACTCTAAAAAAAGTACCTAAGCTATGTGGTAGAAGGCAGGAGTGGTCGATGATCACGTACAGGGTCGTGCAATAATAATTAGAGAGACCTATACGATGTGGCGGTAACTACTCTAAAAAAAGTACCTAAGCTATGTGGTAGAAGGCAGGAGTGGTCGATGATCACGTACAGGGTCGTGCAATAATAATTAGAGAGACCTATACGATGTGGCGGTAACTACTCTAAAAAAAGTACCTAAGCTATGTGGTAGAAGGCAGGAGTGGTCGATGATCACGACAGGGTCGTGCAATAATAATTAGAGAGACCTATACGATGTGCGGTAACTACTCTAAAAAAAGTACCTAAGCTATGTGGTAGAAGGCAGGAGTGGTCGATGATCACGTACAGGGTCGTGCAATAATAATTAGAGAGACCTATACGATGTGGCGGTAACTACTCTAAAAAAAGTACCTAAGCTATGTGGTAGAAGGCAGGAGTGGTCGATGATCACGTACAGGGTCGTGCAATAATAATTAGAGAGACCTATACGATGTGGCGGTAACTACTCTAAAAAAAGTACCTAAGCTATGTGGTAGAAGGCAGGAGTGGTCGATGATCACGTACAGGGTCGTGCAATAATAATTAGAGAGACCTATACGATGTGGCGGTAACTACTCTAAAAAAAGTACCTAAGCTATGTGGTAGAAGGCAGGAGTGGTCGATGATCACGACAGGGTCGTGCAATAATAATTAGAGAGACCTATACGATGTGCGGTAACTACTCTAAAAAATACTTAACCACATCTCCATAAGCTTGTTGAGTACTTAAGTTATAATAAAAGCAATTCCGTTTTATTGCCATGTACTTCGTTGACGTATATATATATATATTTTTTTTCGTTGTATCTGAGGCCTATGAGGAAAACTTATCACTTTAATATTTCTTCGAAAATAAATTGTCTTTTTTGCTTTAATTTGGTCTGTAAAGTTAGTAAGTGTAAAGTTGGTCTGTAGTCAGCCTTATCTTTATTTTTGACTAGCGCTTTGCCCGCGGCTTTGCCCGCGTGTAAAGCGGATTTTTTTTTTAAATAGCCTATTACGCTCCGGGATAGCGTAGCTTTCCGTATGTGAAAAAAAATCGGAATTGGATCAGTGATTCGTAATCTTCGGAACTACTGACCCGATTCCGAAAATTCTTGCCCTACGTACAAACTTACAAACAAACAAATTTTGCCTCTTTATGATATTAGTATCCATTATTTTAATATACATTGTGTAGGAGTCAAGAAACAAATTCCAATATTTTTTTACATTTTATAATGCATTACTTATTTTACAATTAATTAATTAATGTAGCGTTTTTTTGGTGGAACGGAACGCAAACTCAAAACACGTCCTCTTCGAAAATACCGGAAGTGACGAAACAAAACATGTGAATAAAATGTATTCTTTGCTAAATGCTTGAAATCTCACTTAGGTAAATATGTAAGTGCGATTTCTACTTGAATAAAGCTTATACAATAATTTAATCTTATATAAAGTTTGGGGCTAAAAAACAGATGTAAACAAAGCAGTTTCGTGCACAATGACATCACATCATGACCGCGACAGAAACGAACGTTTGAACTGTAGTAGAAAATTGTTGGAGTTTCATTTTTTTTTTGAGCATCAGTAGTTCAATTTAACTTTCAATACTTTTCTTAGGCTTATATTCCTGTCTATTATTGATTTAGTGAAAAAAAAAATACATGCATATTGATATTATGCATTTAGTAAAAAGCTGTTAATTTGACATTACAAACAGACACTCCAATTTCATTTATTTGTATCGATTCATTTGTTAATATTGTAATGCTTAGCAACTCGATAAATCTTTGCTTGCATGAAAAACAGTCTAAAAAAAACAACCGACACTACAAAGTGAAAAAATAACTATAATTACGGAAGTCAGTGTTTTTGGATCTGTATTTTAGTTTTTTGCCACCGACTTCCGAAATTAAAGTCATTTTTCACTCTGTAGTGTTTTTTTTGGTAGTCGGTTGTTTTTATTTGTAAAAGTTTTTTATTTTTCACTTTTTAGTAAGCCAGTTTGTAATTTATCTAAGTTATAATAGCCTAATGTCAACTGCTCATCACCTTTTACAAAATATTGCTTTTCCCGATGCACGGGCGTTAATTGTTGGAGGAGGACCAGGAGAACCGCATGCTTGTCACAATATGCATTATGACGAGCATAAATTGCTTAGCAACCATATTAAAGTACCTAATCAAATTGCAACACGTGAAATACTTATTATTAAGTATTTCCAGTGGCCATCTGTGGTCTTCATCATCAGTTCCACTACACCAAACGGTGTTTTCCAAGAGCAACAAATGTTACTGCACAAGTTACTATAAAAATATCCAAATTGCTATAGATGTGCCTATAAAATTTGAGGATCTAACTCGATTTCCATGGGATCCTTTCATCGGATTCTGACTTGGTGACAATGGGACCACATCCAGAGCAAACCCTTTAAAAAAAAATCGGATAATAAATGACGAAGAAATCGGTGAACTAAAAAAAAACATACACGCAGACGATCATTATAACCTTCTCGTTTTTGTAATTCGATAAGCCTGTAAAAGTATGCACTCGTAACAAAATACAGTAAGGCCCGTATTACAGAAGGAATACTTCAACAGGTAATAATGATTTTCCTTTTGCTAGTAAAATTTTATTAAGCATTGAAATACATTGCAAGCTATAGTTTTGTACAATTTAAAAGCATTTTTCAATTTTGTAAATGTGAGTACCATGGAGCCGTTTATTATGTTATGATGTATGTTGACTTAAAAAAGCCTGGCAGTTGAGTGTATGTCATTCTCACTTAAATATCTCGCTGATGGTGGCGCGTGTGTTGGATCATTCGGTTCCCTACAAAATGGTTGAGCTGGATGGTGCTGATCCACGCGTCATGTTCGTGAACGGGCGCCTTCAGTTGAGAGTGGTCATCTCTTATCTGCCAGGGCTTATTTGCAATCTTTTAATCTTATATTTTGAATTGTTTTTAAATAATTTATTTTTTACATTTTTCTCACAAGAAGCAACAATAATAATGTACACCGGATTTTGTAATATCTTTATTTATACGAGTGTCCTTGTAGTTTCTTGCCGGTTCTTCTCCATAGAGATCTACGTTTTGGAATGGGCAAATAGCTTCAACTTCCTGACTAACTGACCGACTCTTTGACTATTCAAAATTGCCGGTTTAATTAAAATAAATGCTTTGAGTTTGAGTTTGAAAGTCAAGCATTAATCTCTGTTTAAATCTAGTTTTAAAGTCAAGTGTTAATTTAAAAATGTTCCTCAATCATAGATTAGATAGATAGATCATAGTTCAGCTGAGTTTGGCTTTACTTTAGATCGTTACTCAAACCGTGAAGCGAACCCAAGCAGTGATTTGATCTGCAATCGAAAATGAAAACAGGCTGGTTCATTGGCAATGCTTGAGGCTCGATTAGAGTCTTGATTCTGCTGAGTATAGATTGATTACCGTTCTGGGCCTCAAGTCTGATATTACAATAGTGTCAGAATGGTCGATCATTGATTTCATAATTGTTGATTTTGACAAGTTTGGTAATCTACTATTATAATGGCGTCATTATGACTTTCCAATGGTCGGCCACTGACACTACATTGAAAGAAATTGCATATATTGGTAATATCGTACATAATGACAAATTAATGACATTTCTACTAATGGGTTTTATAATAATGGCAATACGACAATGCCATTATAATAACACAATTATATTATGAGAACATTGACCGACCAATGATCGACCATTATGAATTTACCAGATTACGAACTTTTAGCAAAATGACAATGGCATGACAATGGGATCGTGTTGGAATGACTGAATTTATAAAAATAGCAGACTTGGGCCCCTGGAATAAGACCGATGCTCAAGTAAATACTGATTCTTTCATTAAACAGTGATCGACTGATTGACGATCAAACTGGACTCGAGAAACGTTCTGTAATACATTAAAATCGAGTACGCCATAATTATGTTAAAGGGATAATAAATTGCCAGCAAACACAATGAGACAAATTCAATTAGTTGACTTGCACAGCTGTAGTTCTTTACATAATGTAGAACTAGCCAGTAACAAACTCATACGTAGGTAATTAGATTTTATGGTCAGCGATTAAGTGCGGATGTCAGGGCCAGCAAATCAAGTTATTTCCTACAAAGCCTAATCTTACAAATAAATAAAATTGAAGTCAGTTTGTAATGTCAAACGAACAGCTTTTTAGTAAATGCATATTATGAAACTATATACGGTAGGTACTTATAACAAAAACATTTATTTTTAATTTCGTCGGTCTGTCTGTTTGTTCCGGCTAATCTCCGAAACGGCTGGACCAATTTTGACGAGACAATTTTCACTGGCAGATAGCTGATGTTATAAGGAGTAACTTAGGCTACTTTTATTTTAGAAAGAAGTCAAGCGGGCGAAGCTGCGGGCAGCAGCCAGTTATCTCTATAAAGGAGTCAAAGTGAATACTTAGGATCAATCTTGTTTTAACGCTCCCGCAGACAAGCGCGACGCGACATTAGGTAGCACAATTTCATGGAAAGTGTCGCGCTGTCTGTCGCGTCCGCGATATCGCACCAGTCTGCACGAGCCTTTATCATGTGACCTTTTGACTGTATCCAATTTCATTGTCTACGAGCTCGTCTGTAATGTGATGTAACATCCTCATAAAAAGGCAAGCTCACCTGAAATCAAATACTAAAATAAAATTATACGCATCTACCACTGACTCTGCATTAATCAAAGGATAATAATTTTCCAGGCGACTAATAACTTAAAGGGCGACTAACTATTTGCTACTAAAATAATAACTTGGCGACTAATAACTTAAAGGGCGACTAACTATTTGCTACTAAAATAATAACTTGGCGACTAATAACTTAAAGGGCGACTAACTATTTGCTACTAAAATAATAACTTGGCGACTAATAACTTAAAGGGCGACTAACTATTTGCTACTAAAATAATAACTTGGCGACTAATAACTTAAAGGGCGACTAACTATTTGCTACTAAAATAATAACTTGGCGACTAATAACTTAAAGGGCGACTAACTATTTGCTACTAAAATAATAACTTGGCAGCGATTAAATATTATTTCTTAATCGCTGCAAAGTCATCTACTGTTATTGAATCATTTGGGTTAGGTTAGGTTAGAACAGGGGTGTACCATAAATAACGCACAACCTCTTAAGCATTGTACTCGTCATTATGAACAACTTTTACTATGGAACCAAATCTGAAATCGCGATAATAAAATCTGCTGTTTCATGCATTTATGTTCTCATAACTCGTCGAAATGTAGGGAACTGTGATTTTTTTTCAAGAGACAATCAAACAAAGTGTAAAAAAAAGAAAAAAGTTTATTGGAAATATAAAAGAACAAACCTTACACACAAATCCCAACAATCCTGTGATTTTGTGTCTACTATAACAAAAAAAAATTACACGTTATGCCTAATAAATACCTGTGTATATGCGGTTGTTTGAGCTTAATTCCTCCGTACTAGTGAAAACTGTATCACGGCAGGTCGGTCTTCCTCGTTCACAAACACACACACTTCCACACAATTAACGATAATTTGCATTAGACTGCTAAATAAAACACTGAATTATGAGTACGGCTATATGAATACAGATACTTAGTGGGTATTTTTGAACATTCGATGATTTGATGACAATAATATCGAGGGTAATAGTAAAATATTAAAAGTATATGCAAAAATTTCAGACAAAAAAAAAAAGTTTGGATCTTATAAGACGGTTATGAACTTATAACAACAAAACATCAAGATAAAAATAATAGTTGTGCCAATAATAACTAATACAACAAAATAATCAAAAAAGGAGATTATAAACTTGTGTGAAATGTAGGTTAGTGAATAATTGTGTAGATGTCACAAAAATATGTATTTTTGTAAATCTATTTATGATATGGATATTAATAGCATTTCTGTGTTGATATATGTAGTTCATTTCGATGAGATATTTATTGAAAGTTTTTTTGCAAACAGAGAGAGTCGAATCGCGTAAATTGATGGACTTCGGTAACTGGTTATACAAATGAGGCCCCAGATGGTCAAAAACTTATCTGAAAAGGCCTTCTTAAGTTTAGTTATGAAGTACACCTGATCTTTTCTACGCTTTGTAGTGAAATTAGGTATCGGTAACTTGCAGTGCTGAAGTAATATAGCATTGTTTATAAATATTTATCTTACTGTGAGCAAACATAAATTGTTATATAATAATAGATGCGTTGGATATCTAAATTTCCTGAAGCTCATTACTTTTAATATTGCTTGCTGAGCTCTTTCGAGACTTAACATCGTGGTTTTTGATACACCTCCCCAAACTATGCAATATGATACTTAACACTGACTGGCATAAAGAAAAATAAATGGTTCGAAGTAGTTCGAGGTCACAAATATTACGAAGATTTTTAAATACATGGAACGTTTTCATAGCCCGAGTTATTACGGTAACAAAAAGAGGCAGTTAACTTGCAACTACTTTTAAACAATGTTCTGAGTGTACTAAGGGTTTAACAATTATAGTATCATTACTTTTTAGGGTCCGTAGTCAACAAGCAACCCTTTAATACACAGTCACGACATCCTGCTAGCCATTCTGTCATATGTTATGGTCTCTCCCAAAGCACTGGAATGGTTCTCCTCTTACCTTCTGGAGCGTCAGCAGTCCATTCATGTTCGGGATCCTTCTTCGTGCTGGTGTGATTTGGAAACTGGCGTTCCTCAAGGCGGTATTTTTTCTCCTCTTCTGATTTCAATTTTTATAAATCTCATGGAAAGGTTGATGAATTGCAGTTGTACTATCATGGAAAGGTTGATGAGTTACCTGACGCTATCGACAAATTAAATAGGGACTTGATAGCCATAAAAACCTGGGCTGATAGATTCGGTGTAGCTATAAACCCTACGAAGTGTCAGGCGATCATCATTGGCAGTCCTCGTGGCATTAGCAAGGTGGATGGTGCAACCTTGCCTCCGGTTCTTTTCAATGGTACGATCGTTCCTTGTGGCACTGATGTGAAGGATCTAGGCTTACACATTGATAGTACCCTGAGCTGGCGTACTCAAGTCGCTAGGGCAAGCCAGAAGGTTAGTGGAACGTTGCGAACTCTGTACCGGTTGAAAAATTTATTACCATCGAGTACGAAGACAATGCTTGTGCAGTCCTTAATTTTCCCTAGCATCAATTATGGTGATTTGTGCTACTATGACCTGAATGCAGATCTCCTCGACAAAATTGACCATCTTCTCAATAACTGCATTCGATTCGTTTTCAAGCTGCGTAAATATGATCATATCTCTGTGCATCGGTCGCTTCTAAAGTGGTTACCCATACGCCAACGCAGAGACCAAAGGGCGCTAACCACCTTGTTTTAATTTCTTGACTCTCCCTCCTCCCCTAGTTATCTAGCCTCCCACTTTCGGTATATTTGCGCCAACCATAATAAAAATTTACGTTTATCTCACAATCGTCTTCTTCAATGTCCCACTCACCGTACAGACTTCATTCACTCTTCCTTCTTCGTTCAGCCTATCTCTCTGTGGAATGCGCTCCCCCAGGAAATCAGGATGGCAACCAACCGATTATCCTTTGAAGTTAAAGTTCGCGAGCACATTCACAAGAAGCTGGCAGTATCATCACAACGGTAATGTTCTCCCATTGTTTGTCTTATTTGTTTTAATATATTTATGTATATTTATTTATTCCTAGATTTATATATAATTAGGTGTATATATAATATTTATAGTTTTAATAGGTATATGTATCTTCATATTTAAATAATATTTATTCCTCAATTCTCGCTATTGCACCTACCACTGTTTGTCTCTGCATCGCCTAAAGGATGACTGGTAGAAAATGCCTATGGCATTAAGTCCGCCTCTGTACATTTGTGTGCTTAAAATATTAAATAAATAAAGAAACCCTTATAGTTAAGCCATTTCCGTCTGTCTATCCCCAGCTTAGCTCAGATACTCTTAGTACTAGACAGCTGTAATTTGGCATGGGTGTACATATTAATCACGCCGACAAAGTGGTAAAATAAAATCATAAAAAACGTGTTTTTAAAAAAATCTTGAAAAAAAAATATCACCCCCACTTCACGTGTAAGGGAGGTATCTTACCCGTAAAGTAGGGATGATCATTTTTTTTCTCATCTGTCCCATGATGTTGGGTATCGTTGGATAGGCCGTTCAAAAGTATTGAGGGTCTGTGGAGACCATTTAGTCGATTCAAGGATCCGTTTATTTATTAATAATTGCGTAATATAACGAAATTAAAAGGAAATCTATCACAGGTAAGTAGGCTTTACAAGTTAACGAGTAATAATCGACCAACTTACATTTGCAGTTGGAGAATTGACCCTGGCGTATACTGATGTATGGAAGGACATGTTATTCAACTACAATGTTAAGTTTGTTTTGGGGATAAATTCATCCCAACTACGAAACCCTTAAGGCTCGTACAGACTCGCGCGATATCGCAGGCGCGACAGGCACCGACAAAGAAATTGTGCTACTAGTGTCGCGTCGCGCTAGCGATATCGAACTAGTCTGTACGAGCCTTTAATTATATTGTTTTTGTGTGTAATATGGGTCAAGTCATTTATCATTTAACTTAGTTGTTTAGGAACCGATTTTTATAATTATTTCATTTGGTAGCGAGGAGGCTTGCACAGTCCCATATAAATTTTATTAACTTTGCTTGAGTAGTTTTGAGTTAGCTTCAATAAGTTGGTGATGTTATAAAACTTCCTGTCACTGTTGTTTACATAGCAAGTACTGGTATACGAATTGGTGTAGGGTAGGTACCACAGCTAAAAAGTGAAAACTAACTTTATTTTTGGAAGTCGGTGGCAATAAACGAAAATGCAGAACCAAAGACACCGACTTCCGAAATAAATATTATTTTTTGGTTTTTAAAAACCTTCCTTGCCAATTCTCTATTGACTACTGTGAAAATTCTTGACTCTAATCTTCGTAGCGTAATAGGTACAGGCTGTAGACAACAAAGTAAAAAAATATAATAAAGAATATCGACTAATTACGATCATCAGCTTGTTATTTCCTGTTAAATTAATTACTAATTGTTGTCATTATTTCACGACGTTATTGCGAAAAATAATAGTGAGAAAATGTGATTCCGCACACACATCTATGTATGTATAATTAATTCAATGGACTTACGTTAACCTCGACCTACCTGTAATTTTAACTTATTATATAAATATTATAAGTATGGGTTTATTTATTTCTTACATACCAGCTTCTGATATTTTTTTTACACTTATATCCCTTGACCACGTCCACAACTACCAAAGTAGATAAATAAAACAACAAGATCTTGATGGATTCTATTTATTTTCCCTTAATAAGATTTTTCCACCGAAAGGTTGACTGTTATACGCCTTATGTACCACCATCTAGGTAAAATACCTACATGTCCCGGAATTAACGCACAGCCTATTAAGGGGTCATTGAAATACATTGCAAGCTATAGTTTTGTATAATTTAAAAGCATTTTTTCATTTTTGTAAATGTGAGTACCATGGAGCCGTTTATTATGTTATGATGTATGTTGACTTAAAAAAGACACGTTGTATACTAAATTAAAGTCGATTTTCGTGTAGTGTCTGTGTAACCGCGACGTTATCCTAAACTCCGCAACGGATTTTGCGTGCGGCTTTCGCCATCATTTAGATAATGTATTCCGGAAGGTTTTTAATGTGTATTAATATTAAACTTACATAAAACAAATAAATCTCGATGTTTTGTCAAGCCGTAACATAACAACCTTACGAAGAAGGAGCAGGTCACTAGTTGTGTATAAAAGTGAAAAATACATAATGATAAATTTTAAGACGCTGACAACAGTAAACCGCCGCACTGTCAGACTGCATACAAAATAAAATAAATAAAAAACAACCAAGTTCTGCATACAAATATTAAGACGTTCTTGTTATTAATTAAATACCAACCGTAAATTGATATTTATTACAGATATTTTAGATTGAAACTCGAAAGTAAAAGGTTAGTTACCGTTAATTTGTATTGAGATTTTTTTTCTAAACGTGTTTTGGTAACAACCAAGAAACCAACCAACAACCAACCAACTGAGAAATACGTTCAAGAATAACATATATATTTTTTCCGCTACCACAAACTATGTATAATAGATTCGACAATTTTCTTTTTAAGATAAGCCTACTTTTATTAACCGACTTCCAAAAAGAAGGAAGTTATATGTTCGGATGTATGGATTACAGATTTTGAAAATTAATTTTTTGTATGGAAGGGTATGCTCCCGAGGTGGTCCCATTGCCACCAAGGCAGAATCTGATGATCCCATGGAAATCGAGAGAAATCCTCAAATTTTACAGGCATACCTATAGCGATTTGAGTATTTTTTATAGTAACTCGTGCATTTGGACTCTAAAAGCACCATTTGGTGAAGTGGAACTGATGATGAAGACCACAGATGGCCACCGGAACTACTTAATAATAAGTATTTCACCGTTGCGATTCGATTAGGCACTTTAATATGGTTGCTAAGCAATTTATGCTCGTCAAAATGCATATGGTGAAGTCACTATCAGTTCTCCTGGTTCTTACCAGGAGAACTCCTCAACAATTAACGCCCCTGCATCGGGAAGAGCAATATTTTGTAAAAGGTGATGAGCATTTGACATTAGGCTATTGTAAATTAGATAAATTATAAACTGACCCACTAAAAAGTGAAAAATAAAACCCTTTTTACAAAAAAAAAACAACCGACTTCCAAAAAAAACACTACAAAGTGAAAAATAACTTTAATTTCTGAAGTCGGTGGCAAAAAACTAAAATACAGATCCAAAGACACCGACTTCCGAAATTAAAGTTATTTTTCACTTTGTAGTGTTTTTTTTGGAAGTCGGTTGTTTTTTTTTTTGTAAAAAGTTTTTTTCATTTGCCTCTTGTCAGCGCCTAAAGGACTTTCAAAACCTGAGTCAAGACAAATCAGATTTTTGGCAAGGCTTATCGTTTGTCCACCTACATTATAGGGTCAAGGTATTCCAAAGACAGTGTGATCCGGGCTTTAACTTCATCAACCGGTCCCGTCCGATCTGCAATTGGTCAGGGCCAGTGTTCTGTCGGTCGATCAGAATGTTGTTACCATACCATGTCAAGGTACCTGCATACTTTTTTGTTAGTTATATCTTTGTCACTTTTTTTTTTGCCCGTTCTCCATGCACATGCAGGTAGTTAGGTACAGCTTAAGTATAATTATGTTTTTACCGAACGGTATTATGGTCTATTAGGGTTCCGTACCTCAAAAAGAAAAAATGGAACGTAAGTTTCGTTTTTTTACACAGGAGTGATCCTATAAAGGATCACGCCTGTGTCTGTCTGTTTGTCCGTCTGTCACAGCCGATTTTCTCCGAATCTACTAGATCGATTAAGTTGAAATTTGGTAAACCGATGTGAACCCGTCCTGCAGTTATCTGGGAACCCGACAGTGGCGCGTTCCGAGGACCATAAAAACACACGGCCTCGGACTTGTGCAATCCCACCTCAAGTCCCAACTACCGGATCCTATCGACGATTGTCGCAACCCCACTTGGGTAACTAGTTCAGCCGACGCCTGCGCCAGGACCAGCGTGTCGCCAGCGTAGCAAACCATGCTGACGCCGCTAGGGAGGTCGGCGCGCAGCAACCAGTCATACCCGACGACCCACAGATTCGGCTTCAACACCGATCCCTGTGGGAAACCGCACGATAATCTCTCGCTAATATTGCGAACTGTTGCTCCACACTGCTTCACTCTCTACACTATGTATAAGTAGTTAGATACCTACCTCCCCAATTTAGCTTAACTTACAACAAAAAATGGTCCTAAAGTCCTACCTATCCATCTATTCGATCCAATGATGCATATGCTGTAGCTTTATTTCGGCGAACAGAAGTCTTCAGTTTTTAGGTATGTATCTCCTTTTCATAATAGGTACTGCAATCCACTGCGGAACTTAGGACCAAACAAAGCAATATAAGTATAGGTACCAATAGGTTTTTCTATGTTTTTATCAAGAAACATACGAATATTTAGCTAGATTTGAATGAATAGGTACCTAGCAAAAATCTAGACTATTTAATTTTATTGTATTGGATTAATAATGGTCTCTAAAAGGATAGATTGACGTCATGCCGAGAAACAAAATATGCTGTTTTAATATTTGCGTCATTACAAAACAAGATATTTTTTTGGCTAGGTAATTAAATCTAAATTGCATACTTATGCAAACAGGAACCAATCCACACACATGCCAAAATCGAGATAAGTCACAAAAAGCTTTCAAAAATGCACCTAATATTATATTTGTATAGGTACATACAACAAATTATTTTGTACAATATTGTATATAAAATTTATTCAAAATAGCAAACAATTATAATGTACACAAAGTTTTGACAAAAACGGTTTTCCTCAAAACTGTCATTGTGTGGATTTATTCCGTTTGGAGTAGGTAGGTCTAATTTATTTTCTGATATGCTTGTGGAAATGCAAAAAGCAGCGGCTTAGTTCAGTTGACGTGAAAATAGGCCAGGGCTTGATTAAATTAAAAAGTGTTAGATCGTCTCTAGACGTCACCACGCGTGTGATTATTCTTTAAGTACGTATTTTATGAAAGGCAGATACTTAGGTATAAAGGAAGTATATAATGTGGAGACAAAAGTAAATCAAAACACTGGCAATACTAATGCGTGAGACTATTATGGAACTATAAAATAAATCCTAACGTCAGGTCAGATAAAAAAGTGTTTTTTCTTTCAAACTAAATACCTAGCAGTGATGTGCCGACTATGAGCTTTGCCAATCTTTGACTAGCTATAGTGACTAAACTATAGGATATATTTGGTTGAATTTTTGTATGCAGACAGAACGTCATTAGATATACGAAGTTTAATTTATTGTCGTTTTGTCGTCTCCAACTTGTATATGAGTTTCGACTAAAGTAAAAAATAAAAAGTTATTTTTGTTTGAAACATCCTCTATCACAAATGTTAACAACTATATTTTTTTTATAATTTACAGTTATGTTTTTTATAATCAGACTATCTATATTAAAAATATAATTAACTGTTTATTCTGAGCATCATAAAAAAACAAATACCTAGATAACAGTAACATTTTTAGCGGGCACCATTTGTGTACAGGTTTTCCATGACATTCACAGAAAACCATTCAATATTTTTAAAAAACATACAGACGATCATATAACCTCCTCCTTTTTGGAAGTCGGTTAAAAACAAGTCGGTGTGTTTGGTTTGTTATTTTCGTTTTTTGCTTTCGAAATTAAATTTAGTAGTTTAGTATGAACACACATCAAAAAAGTACAGACGAACATAAAAACCTCCTCCTATTTTTTGAAGTCTGTTTAAAAACGTGCTCGCTCGTACAGCAAAAAAGTTGTTTAATAACGGATTTTCCTTTGTTTCTAGTACCCACCGAAATGTCAGTATTGAAGAAGGAAAATTTCAACAACTGGTACAACCTGAAAACGTACTACGCAGCGTTACTAGTCACTGGCATGCCTTTGCAGGTACGTAAACATATTCTTCTACTTCGTCGTATCAACTATCGACAACTCCACAAGTTAGTATTTATGTTTGCTATGACGAAAACTCATTCACATAGCAAACTCCATGCAATGGAGAAATCATAGCGCTCCTCAAACTAGGAATAACCCCAACGGTTTTTTTACGCTATCGCCCTATTCTTTTTTAAAGTCACAGAAAATAATAGTTACATAAGTAAAATGTTTAAAAAAATTGTGTGTCTATATTCAAATCACAAGTGTCCGTTTTTGACAGTCGTATCTAATAACATGCTAAATTGACGCAGTGTGCCAATCTGCTAAACAATTAATTTCCCTGGCAGTACCTTTGATCTATAATTAAATCATAATGAACTGCTCGTCATCGGTAACCCGCAAGCCTATGCAGGTAAACTACTGTAATTAAATCATAGTGTGCCATAATTATGAAGATAACGAGCTCTTGAACAGAACACGTGCACGGTAATGGAAAATGTCATAGGGTTGGTTGTGCACATGTGTCTGAAGGTCATAGGAAACAGTGGTTAAGTGAGGTAATAACGTTAACTCTGCAAAAAATGTTACTCGCTAGTAATGTCATGTCAATATTATTTAATAAAAAGTGTTAAGTATGGGAACATCATCACAATAATGAAGTTAATCATAAAAGTAAACACGAGACACATTTGAGCCATACATTTACCTAGATAATTTTGGACATGTCTTTTTAAGGATAATTATAAAAAAAAACAACATTGTTTAGCTTTTATGTCTAAAATAAATATTCACAGCAAGAAAATATAGTTTATTATCCCGACACAAGATATTTTTTCTCTAGATCAATTATTACTTTAGTTATAAACGAAATAAGAATTGAGACATACGCTACTTAGTTTCGTGCTCGAACACGATCAAAGAGCGCACGCGATATTCAACTTTATTACTGATGTGTTAGCGTTTAGCACATAACGGAGTGGCGGGGAGCGAGGGGCGGAGCTTGCGTTCGAAATTTGATTTAGACTGCCTGCTCTTAATGTCGCAGTAAATAAAAATCTATAAATAATACCAGTGAAAGAGCTGACCGTTGCCTTTATGTACATAACCATTTAGATAACCACTAAATCTACATTTTGTCCATTGCTATCAACCCAAACTTCCGGCCTTACATACGCGTATGTAAGCCCGTGTGTGTGTAACATTTTGTAGTATTTAATTGTTGTTATTAGTTTATGCGTTGTTTGTGCTAATTATATATACTTTGATTTATGTAATTGGTTTCTTAAGCCGTGTATATCAAACATTTTCTTTACCGTTTGTAGAGATGATCAGAAATTAAGTAATTCAAAAAATAATTATTTCTGAGAGCATATTATAATTATGTAGTGTAGATAACACCTTTTTGCATATTTAACAGGTAATCTACAGTTTCGTATACTCAGTGCCGTCGTACTTCCTATCCGGTCAGCCTATGGAGCCGGTCCGGTTTCTGATGTTCGTCATCGCGCTTGCCAACGTCGCGTTACTCGCTGAGGCTATGGGCCATGTCATCGGGACCTGCTTCAACCCTATTGTAAGTTCCGACCTATTAAAACTACACCTACCTACTTAAGTTGGTTTGAATAAGAAAAGGACCGTGAATGGAACCTCGTGGTACTCCCGCTATGTTTTTCCGTAGAGTTATTATTTTGTGTTTTGAAGAATTCATACTCCATGCGAGGCTAATCCCAATAAAGCTAAAAATGGGTATTCTGATGATGAGTAGCTTTGGCTAGAATACGTCAGAACCAGAGGATGCAGGACGTGTCAAAGGGTTAACACAAGACTCAGGAGCGATAAGTAAATCGTTCATCATTCGCTTTGAAAATTATATTTTTTTTTAAACTATCATTAGCCTCGTGTAGTATAAATCATCTTACGATTAGTATCATTAGAAAAGGAAAAACATGACTAGTGTAATTTCCAAGTGACATCCGCTTTTCACTTACACGTTTTTAATAAACAGATCATTATTATAGTTATTGACCTAATTAGCGTCTTAATGTTGGAAGTTAGGTAACAACCCATTTGTGCACTCATTTGATCTCATCGCGTTATCTCTCGGTGGCACGTGACTTGCTGACTTGTTTTGTTTATGTTGTAGGCACGAGTACTCGAGTAGTTTGTTCTCGCATGTTTCGTTACACGTGGCAGAGGACACGCAAATTACTGAGAACAACAACAGATAAACAAAAAAATAAATAGGGAGTTGGAAGTAGATTAAATCGTTACTAGATTTCTAGAGAATTATTTACACTCGCGAGCAATAAACTGAAATCACTTCATCGTCCGCTGCTCGAAACACATTTTTACAGCTTCTATGCAATGAAATATGGATTGTGGCATATCATTTGAAAGACATTTTATTTAGCTTTCAACCTCTTTCAATATCATAACCAAAGATTATTCACGTTATGTCATGGAACGTAAAACAAAAAACATCAATTTTTAAAACAAAACACCATATTGTTTGGTAGTCCTGAAACCCTACCTCCTTTGCTGGGTTTATTGGCGAAGATTTTCTGCTAATGCCCGCTGCCACACCGCTGCAGTGATTAGACAGTACTTTGTAGAAGTCGGGATTCCCACACTAGACTGGCCAGCCCTCAGCACTGATCCGATTGAAAATATATAGGACGAGCTGAAAAGGCGGGTACGAGAACGATGTCCAGCTCCGGTGTCAATAGAAGACCTGAAAACTGCTTTAGTCGAAGAGTGGCAGGAAATCCCACAGGATTCCATCAGGAAACTCATTCGGTCAATGAAAAACCGTTTACAGACAGTCATTAGGGCTAGCACCCTAATTGCGTAACACAGTTTGAATCGGAATGATTTTGAAGTATATTGCTAATCCATTGCTTCATAAGTTAGAAAAATTTGTCTGCTCAACAACGTAAATAACGCAATGATGTTGTTGAACTGTCAAATTGAAACCGATTCCTACTGATAGTGTGTTACGCAATTAGCCCACAGAGTAACACAAAATATTAAGGGGTAAATAACATAAATTGTATATAAAATTTTATCTTATCATATTACTTCCTATTCATTTAGACGTGCACAACTTCGACCTATTGCAATAATTCTCTAAATTTAGGTGGGAAATTTTATTCATTTTAAATCTATTTAAAGCTAACAAAATTACCTTTCAGGTGATATACCACAATCCACAACTCATTGCATAGAAATTGTAAAAAATTAAAAGTGATTTTTTTTTATTGATGATGATACTTGTGGTAATTATGATTTTATATTACTATGCTCCAGAACGGCACATTCCTGGGCGCAGTATGGACGTGTGCTATGATAGTGTACGCGGGCTACCTGGTGCTCCTGGCTCACATGAGCCCGGTCATGCGCGCGGTGTCTCATGCCTCCTTCCTGCGCTACGCTTTTGAAGCTCTCGTGCTGTCCATCTACTCGAATGGACGGCAGCCACTGCTGTGTCCTGAGACTATGACGTACTGCCACTTAAGGTAAATATATTTGAACGGTTGGTTTTTAGGTAAGACTTTAAGCACCGAGACTCGTATAGTAACATCAAATTAAAGTCTACTGCTGACGAAAAAGACTGATACTGGATAGAACATTTTCTAACTTTTTCATTCAAATAGCCGTCGGGGTTTATAGGTAATTGAGAAGTATCCTCAATTTATGCCTGTGCATCAAATTCAAAGACATGTGACATCTACCAACCCGCACTGGGCCCGCGTGGTAGATTTACAGCCCACTCCCTCTCGAAGAGAGGAGGCCTGTGTCCCAGCAGTGGGAACATTATAGGCTGATTATGTCTGCCTGCGCAAGCCTGCACGCTGCTGTCCCTTCAAGCAGAGGCTTATGTCCACTGAGTCGCCGATGCTATGCTGGTTGACAAAGTCCTCTGATGGATGTAGACCATTTCATTGACTTTAAAAGCGAACGCCACTTGTAGCCTTCACGGTCGTCGTCCGTGTTCTAAGTGTCCTCGTTGTTACACATTGTTCTAGTTCGTAATCCCCATGCTATACTTCGTATGAGATAGGTACTTACCTTTTTTTTTTTATGGGAATTTATCAAATAACTGCTCCCGCTCTGCGCGGAGCGGGAGGGCACGTCAGACTTTTACTGACTAAAACCCACCCGTGTTCCTTCAGTTGCCTGTGTGCCAGGGCCACGGTATCCCTTTCGGACAAACTCGACTTGCTTCCTACTTCCTATCTGCCTATTGGTCATATTCAGGACAGGAATGCTTGGAAACATGCTAGTCCAGCTCCATAGGACAATCTAGAGTCTAGCTAGACAAAATCAAACTGGTTGCTATTTTTATTGTAAAATTTGTTATATTTATGATATTGATTTTACATTCTGTGATTACCTATACTCACACACTGACCTTTTTTTTTTAGACAATCATACTTTTACGATGCTTGTAAATATGTGAGCACCATCTCATAATTAAGTTATTTTTCATTGCTTAGTTTTTAATTATTTTTACCTATTATGGTATAGTAATTTTATTCTAGGTGCATCGTCTTCACATATAATCATATAATTAGTGTAGGTACCTACTCAAACAAAATATTGTAAAACATTTTTAAAAGAGTAACGGTGGAGTTTCTTGCCCATTCTTCTCCATACGAAACTTTTGGAAGGGGCAACTAGAATCAATTCAATTTTTTTGTAAATACATACCTACGTTCAAAAGTGCCTCTTATGTGCGTATTTGAAATAAATAATTTGACTTTGACTTTGAAGCGTCTTGATCGTCGGCTATGTGACGTCACATTTAAATTGAATATTTAATACATATAGATAGTGCCGTGGTCGGATGCCACCTACCCTAACAAAACATTACGACCAATCCTCTGAACATCACTATAAATACTTATGTATTAAATACATTAAAACATATTATGTGTAAGTTGTTTATTTAATCATCAGTCTCCTGCCCTTATCCCAATTTATTTGTTGTCGGCGCAACATGTTCCTTAATTTTCCATATTTCTCTATTAGTCGTCATCTCGTTAGTCACTCGCTTTCTAGCCGTATCATCTTTCACACAGTCCATCCATCGTTTCTTTGGTCTTCCCCTACTTTTATAGCCATCGACATCCATACTCATAACTTCCCTCACGACATTTTCCTCATTCCTCCGCATCACATGCCCATACCATGACAACCGATTTCCGCACACCTTTTCGGTCACCGGTGCCACTTTCAGACTTCCTCTTATGTACTCATTTCTTATTCTATCCATTTGTGTCACACCACACATCCCTCTTAGCATTCTCATCTCAGCTACATGCAATTGCCTTTCATACATGCCTTTTGTGGCCCAACATTCTTCTCCATATAAGACAGCAGGTCTAACCATTGTTCTATATATCTTCCCCTTACGTTTAAAAGGGGGATGCGGGAGTCGCTGATTGTTCCCGTGACCTGCCGCCATTTCATACATCTCGATAAATATTGAATAGATTGTACTAGTTTACATAACCATTTCAGATGAGAATATAGAATAGAATAGAATACTCTTTATTATGTAGTACACCATAAAAATTACAGATATAAATTTAAAATAAAAATAATGTTTAATGTGAATATTTTCTTGTTTCATACTCTTTAGAGCGTGATTTTGCAGTATTCGGGTTTTAGTACAGTATCTAGGTACACCCATAAGCATTTATAACAATATGCAGTGTCTCATGATAATTTCTTGTTTCCAGACATCCCAAAGCAGTGATCAATGAGTTCAGTCTTGAACCTGACAACTACTGGACAGACATCACGATCCTCGGAGTTGAACTCATCGCCGTCAGAATATTAGCTTACTTCACATTGAAGAGAAGCGTCAAGTCGTCTGGTTAACTAACACTTAGGTAGGTAGCGACATTCTTGAACAAACTCGTTATTTACCACATAATAAGTGACAACTTTAATTAAGTACGTTAATTATTCATTATTCGGAAATGGGTTCACAAACTTGAATTGCGATCGCTTGTGTCACAAAAGCGGTAACAAATTCTAGTTTTTAAAACACAATTCAAAATGAGACGACACGTGCCTACATCATGTCGAAGTGAAAAAACTTTGTTTAGTTAAACTCATTGATATATAATCAATGATTAAACATTATGTATTATGTATACCAATTTATTTAAAGAGTAACCATGACGTTCCGTTTCGGTTCATCTAAATTCTGAGAAATTCGAGCTACCGTACGCAACGACGCGGCGACGCGACGATTGATATTCCATGAATCAAATGAGTTAATGTGACTTTGGAGTTTGGACATTCACAATGACCCTTGACATCTAAGGTGTCAACATAATTGACAGTGAGCAAGCCGTAAAACATAGCATCACGCCTGAATTCCTCGAAGGGTTAGGCAGAGGTGTATTAGTAGGTACGCACATATTTCGCTAGTTATGGTTAAGACCCATGTAGGTATTATAAATGTTATAGGGGGCGAGCCTATAGCCATTCACTTGGCACAAATCTAGGAGTCTAGATTTGTGCCAAGTTTGGCACAAATCTAGACTCCTAGAAAAAATTGAGGGATTAAATTTGTGGGCTGCTAAATTCGTAATGAAATAAAACATAATAAAACTTTTCCCGACATGGGAATCGAGCCTGAATCGTCATCAGTGTATAATCATTTGTTTTTCTTAGCCCCATAGGTTCATAGTTTATTTATTAAATAATGAGACCATTGAAATATACGGCAAATTACATTCCAATGTTTCTACTACTACTATTCTGCTGGCTTTAATTTTTTATTTTTCCTAGCAACAATAACTACAATTCTCTCAATAATATTAGCTACTTAGGTATCCAGTATAAACACAAGATACATAATTAAGAATACTAATATTTTATTATGTAAATGTTTATATGTATATGCTACCTATAATAATATTATAATTTATTACAGAATTAGCTTCTTATTTATGAAAAATAAGCTAAGCAAAGCTGTGCAGACATTTTAAATTGCCTTAGTTTATAGTTTGAATTGATTTTATATAGACTTAATGGCGATATGGGTTTATTGTTAGTTAATAATTTAATTATGAAATGCATTTAATGACCCATAGCTAATGTTTTTAGTCCTTTTGCATTAGGTACAGTCAACCACAAATCAGTGGTAACGCATGCACTACGAAAATCTTTACTTATT
Source organism: Tiliacea citrago (assembly GCA_963921375.1). Taxonomy (NCBI): domain Eukaryota; kingdom Metazoa; phylum Arthropoda; class Insecta; order Lepidoptera; family Noctuidae; genus Tiliacea; species Tiliacea citrago. The sequence goes on along the minus strand of OY992787.1, from coordinate 22,071,041 downwards.
ATTATGACATAAAAACTGTCAATTTCAAGTTGTTACCATTGATAAGCACATAATTATTTGGTTGTTGATAAAAATAGTAAAAGGTTACAAAAAAAAATATTTGAATACTATTTAGAGACTGATGTACACACGGCTACACATCAAGCTATAACTTTCCAGAATAAGCTGACCTCTCATTGTACGGAAATCCTATACAATGCGAGATCAGCTTATACTGGAAATGTATTGCTTGATGTGTAGCCGTGTGTACATACAAGTATCTACTACTTAGCTTGCGTTCAATGTATAATTTAATTCAAATACTTTGTATACTCACACCTACGTGGAGTCTGAAAATGTTTTAATAATTATGTTAAGTTTGTCTTAGGTTTATAGATTAATGGTTTGCAAGTATTAATTTAAGGTAGATGGTAGATTTATAAGCATGCATGACATGAGCAAGACTATTATCAGACAACATTATTTGCATACAAATATTGATAATATGTAAACAGGGTCAACTTAAATTAGCTAGCGAAACTCCAAACATGACGTGATGGGTATAGATTTTCCTAAACTCGCTCAACGTACTTACATGAGTCGATGTCCCTAAAAAGAAACCGTATCACTTTTTTGTTTTATCGTGGTTTGATATTGAATTGAACCCCATACGTCTGTGTCGTCCTTCGTCTGTTGAGGTGCACGATTACTGACAAATGCTTGCACATTTGGACAGGTCCACTCAAATTTGTGTGGTCCTTTCCTCAAAATACCATTTCAGACACGGATCTACATGGTCCTCACATGATCTGACCAAGATTATGTCTGGACTTTAAAAGAGACTTTGACCCCTGAGTTTGTTTCGCCATTTCATCTCAGGGGTAGTCAGATAGGAAATGTCGACAACATCTAGCTTATCTTTTTATATGACGTGTATATAAAAGTAATTCCGATATCCTTGTTCCTATTTACAGAATAAACGATTTAATTTAATTTGTGGTTTTGCTTGCTAATTTAATTTTACCTAGTAGATGAAAATGCCTTAAGTGTAAGTAGGTGTGATCAAATGTAATTACGTAACACACCATCAGTAGCTATGGGATTAATTTTGACAGTTTAACACCATTGATTGCGTTATTTACGTTGTTGAGCAGACAAAATTTTCGAACATAATATGAAGCAGTGTATTAGCAATATACTTCAAAATCATTCAGTTTGTAGGTAATTGGTATTGTGTTACGCAATTAGGGTGCTGGTTGGATAAGTATAAGTTCTAGTAAGGTATTATTATTATAGCTCTTTAATCCGTTGGTTTAGGTAGTTAAATAAAGGTAAACAAAAAAAAACATGTGACAAGAGAGCTGTCAAGAAACCGACTAAACGTAATACCTGTCACTTCAGTTGTCCGGCTACGTCACAGTTGTACTCTTCAATTTGGCAACTTCATAATTCGTTGACGTTTAGAGAACCTGTCTTTTTGGGTTAGGCCGACAGATCACAAAATATTATGATAGTATTATAAATGTAACAAAGACAATTGTGTAAATGTAACATAAACGAAGAGTAGTTTAAGAATAAATTATAAAGTTTAACATACATTAATAGAAGAGGAAACAATCGTAAAAACCAAATATACAAAATAAATTTGGTTACATATAGGTAGTAAGTTACAACGTATTTTTAAACAAGAAAGTGTCAGCATAAAAATTCTTTTTAGGATTTGTTTACCTCTATATAATTACCTAAACCAATGGAGTGTAGTTACCACTGCATCGTAAAAGAATAATGTTAGCAAGTTGTACCATCCTGTGATAAGTTTTCTATTAGTTATAAGTAGGTACTTAAATAAATGTTTTACCAAGTGAATCTTATTAATTGTTTAAACAGTTTTATATGCACAATCTTAAAAAAATTATATACCTTGTTGTGTACCTATTTACAAAGAATGTACATCAGTTTGCTATAGGTATACCTACATTGAATTGACCGTCGTGATTTTTATATACAGGGTGTTTGGCAGAACGTTGAACATACGAAAATGGTGGGTAGGTGGGGTCATCTGCTACTTACTCAGCCCTAATTTATTTGGCCCTGGCCCCCTGGTATTTTTTAATTTTTTTTTTGCTTTCTTCTAGTTTCACCACTTTCTTAACTTTAAAGTGTAATTTTTATTAAAAATGGGTAAAACAGGCAATATTTTTGTTTTTTTTTTAATCTTTAATGTTGGCAGATGCTTATAAAGTTATTGCTTTACTCAGATGTTAGCTAAAAAATTAAAATTAAAATAATATCTAGGGGGCCAGGGCCAAATAAATTAGGGCTGAGTAAGTAGCAGATGACCCCACCTATCCACCATTTTCGTATGTTCAACGTTCTGCCAAACACCCTGTATACTATTTAAAACGTGATGAGGAAATCGTTAACATAATCATGAGACGCACACTTTTTCTGTAATAATCTTGATTAATATAAAATGAAGCATGTATTTTTTTCTAAACACCTAGTTTTGCATGATTTTATAATGAAAAATGTTTTCTTAATAGTGCAAGAATGAAAATATACTTTTTTAAATAAATTCAAATCGATTTTTATTTATCATCTGTTTTACCCGAACGGCAAAGCAAAATTGCACTAAGTACATACCTGCGGGGTAATAGCGTAACACACTTACATTAGTAATGGCTTTCATTTTGACAGGTTAACAACATTCATTGCGTTATTTACGTTGCTGAGCAGATTTTTTTTCGAACATATGTGGCAATGGATTAGCAATATACTTTAATAATCATTCAGATTGTGATTGATCGTGTGTAATTAGGGTGCTGCTTTCTTAATTTGTGGATGTAGTAAGTAGGTATCTAATGCACTTCTGCCTTGCCTTGCATGCCAAAATGTGTTGTGTCAATACCCAGGTCATGTCACAAATAACAGACGTGACCACCAACCATGACGTAATAAAAGCGAGCATATTGCCGAAATGTCGCAGAGAATTTCCTAATGAAAAAAAAACACAGCACCCTTTTTTTTTTGGGTGGGAAATTATCAAATAACTTCTCCCGCTCTGGGCGGAGCGGGAGGGCGTGTCAGACCTTTACTGACTAAAACCCATCCGTGTTCCTTCCGTTGCCTTTGTTCCAGGGCCACGATATCCCTTTCGGACAAACTCGGACCGAGAAGTCGCGCTTGTAACCACTCAGCGAGACAGTGCGTCACAATAATCAGTCAGTAATACAGTCAGCCTCAAAAACATGTATACATTGACCTACAATCTTTCTTGTATAATATTGTATCAATGTGTTTATTGTGCAATGTTATTTTTTTATGTGTATTATGATAGATAATATCGTTCCTCTCGCTTTCTGTGGGAGTGATTTCGTGAAAATGGTGTAACAGGAAGTGACAGCTTGAGCATGGAATAAGTAAGTACTTTTGAATAGCAGGGAATTAGCAAGTACTTTATAATAGCATGGAATTAGTATGTACTATACAGATAGAGGGGTTGAATTTCGACCAGTGGGCGACCACTAGTAATAAATAATTATTTGAATAAATATTTCAGTATGTAGCTTTTTAGGGTTCCGTAGTGACCAAGGAACCCTTACAGTTTCGCCATGTCCGTCTGTCTATCTGTCTGTCCCCAGCTTAGCTCAGAGACTCTTAGTACAAGAAAGCTGTAATTTGGCATGGGTGTACATATTCATCACGCCGACAAAGAAGTAAAACAAAATATTGAAAAAAATAGGATACCTACCTTCCTTGCACGTAAAGTGGGGATGATATATTTTTTTTTCGTCTATTCCATGGTGTGGAGTATCTTTGAATAGGCCGTTCAAAAATATTGCGGGTCTGTCAAAACCATTTTTCGATTCAGTGATCGTTGTTTCTGGATATCCGTTGTTTCTAAAATCCTGGCAGTATACAGCTCACAGTCAAGTCTCACAGTCATTCTTCTGGACTGGAGCAGTTGGCTGTAAATTTTATGTAACAATTTTCAGAAGCATTATTCAGGATTACATAATAAAAAGAAAAATTAAAAACAAAAATATTGTAGCAACAGGAGTTTAAAGACCGTCACAGGGAGTAAATTTTCTCGATTTTTTTATAAATGCCCGTAATTTTTAAAAACACATCAAAGATTTTTTTTTTTTTTTACTATTGTGACTTGTCCTATCACCCGATTCCGGCTTGACGTCGAATTCTGGGACACCCTGTATATAAAGAAATTAAAAGGAAAACTATCACAACTAAGTAGGCTTTACAAGTTAACCAGTAATAGCCGACCAACTTACATTTGCAGTTGGAGAATTGACCGTGACGTATATCTAAGTATGGGAGAACATGTTATTCAATAACAACGTTAAGTTTGTTTTTGGGATAAATTCATCCCAACTACTGAACTGCGCGTGATCCGACACGATGTATACATCTTTTTGATACTGATTATACCTACCTACATATTTATTTCCGACGTAGTGCTATAGAAAAAACCGAGTGTTAGGTTTAAGTGAACGATACCTGAATTCCTTCTGTCCTTGTTTCTTATAAACAGCAAAGCTATGTCGCAAACAACGAAAAACTGTTTGATTTAGGCGATTTTTAAATAAATTGGGGGCTTTTTCGTAACCATTTATTTCACTATTACAGCATGTATGGATTTAATCTTTGAATATAAGTAAGTATAATTATGTTTATTAACTATTTGATTACTCTGACTGAAGGAAAACGCAATTGGGTTTTTATTCGATAAAATTTAATTCTGAAAAGACCTCAACTTCTTTTTGTCATTCTAAAATCCTGAGTAATTTAATTGCATTCAAAATATTGTGCGTATTAGGTAATTGAAAAATGGCTGAAAATATTTTAGATACATACTCGTAGCTTAATTTATTTTTAAACAAGTTTTATTTGGTTTGCCCTGAGGTTTGGCGCTCTTACGCTGTTTTATTTTGGTTCCAGCGCGGGGCGTTGTTGCGCTCTCTTTTTCCGCATGTGGAAGTAGGTAATTGACTCTGTCACTTTCATATATTTCACTATGATGGCCCAGTTCACTATGATGTATTTTTTACGTATCACCTTAAGAAAGGCTGTGACGCTCGCAATTTTGGCAGGTGGGGGAATTGGTCAAACAAAAAAATACACGGCAAACCAGAGAACGGTAGTGCAATGTGCTGATTTTTAATTTTATATATTTTTTCTCAACAAAGTAAGTACTTTTCTACTTTGACAAAAAAAATCATTGATTTCTACCCTCTAATATACCAAAAAAAAAATTACAAAGTGGTATTTTATCATCACGGTGGCCTGTCCTGAACCCAATTCCGCTCATAAAATACCTTCCCCTGCAAATACATTCGTAATATGGATTTAAATCGATTTTGTTATCATTAAATTATAATATATTCGATCAAATAAAACTATTCTATTCTATTTTTAGTTGTGGCAAGCAAAGCCGATGTCGACTATTCTGCCAATGTCAAAAGTGAATTGGAAAAGCAAGTGTGCTTTGTTATTGAAAAATGAAAGATAAAAATCTTCGATACTACAGTTGAACTTATTGTAGATCTTGTGGGGTTAGTACTGGATTGAAACAAACAAAAAGATAAAATTACGTAAATATTATAATTTTTAGCACATAAAATATACATATACCACATCCACACAGACTTATTATTTAGGGAAAAAAAAAAAAAAAAAACATAATTTGATGTTATTGTGACGGATGAAAATCATCAGGGCCACAAGCAGATCTGGAGAGGGAAAAGTTAAAAGCGAAGGGAAATTAATCGGAAGAGGGATCTTAAATTTAAGGAGACGGTTATACAAATCTAGAGGAGGGATGTTGTTGGAACATTCAAAAAATATGTGATCCAGAGTGCCCTCCGCCAACCCGCATTCACAGAGAGAGGTCACGGATACGGATTTTGTGTAAAAAGACGGGAGTGCAACAAAAACCTAAGCGAATTCTACAGAGAACAGAAATAACAGTTTTAGATACTTTTTTATGACCGAAAAACCACGGTTTTGGTTTTATGGTCGGTTGCACAGCATAAAAAAAACTGCCTTTCTTTTTGCTTGATATATTCCACTGCTCCTGCCAGGAACACTGCAGGTTCAGTCTTGGAAGGGACAATAGGTCGTAACCCTGATAGGTATTGTGCGTGAGATCTGACGAGGAAGATAAGCAAGCATCTTTAGCCAAAGAATCAACGCATTCGTTATCCTTAATACCACAATGGCTAGGTATCCAAACCAGCTGAACATCCCTTTGATTATTAGCGCAGGACAATAAAGAGTTTTTAATTTTTAAAATAAGGGAACTGTGCAATTTACTTTTAAAGGGATTTTGGACTAAGGCTTGCAAACAGCTAAGGGAATCTGTAAAAATAACGGCTTTCTCAATATTAAGATGTGACTCTATAAAAAGACAAGCTTCCAATATAGCCACACACTCACCAGTGAATACAGAAGATTCCTTAGGGCATTTAAACAGTAAGATAATTTTGGAGTTTCGATAATAGACCGCAGCGCCAGTGTGACTAAGATCGGCTAGTTTTGAAGCATCCGTAAAAAATAATTGAAAACCATTCCATCGCTCGCCCACCACCGCATTGAAGGCCAAATTCGCTGACGGAGATTTTTTGGATATACCAATATCAAAGATAATTTTTGGGATATAACTTATAACTTCATAAGCAAAATTAAAAAGTGGTAATCTGGGATACTAGACGATCGGGTTGACTAAATTTAGAATTAGTCGAAAGGATTTTAGGATTAAGGGGGTTTCTTTATTTTTCCAGTAATTTGAGCTTCTGCATATGGCATCTAACTCATTCAGTCTGCCTATAAGAGGGTGGGAGGATCTACATATTAATCTAGACACAAAACGGGAAGCCAGATATTGCCGTCTAAGGGCAAGTGGAGGTTCAGCACATTCGACCTGCAATGCGTTAACGGGAGAGGACTTCATACAACCTGAGATGATTCGGAGGCATTTGGACTGTACTTTATCCAACCCGGCCAAAGCACCCTTGTTGCAAGGAATCAGAAGATATGTTCCATAGTCTAAAACACTACGAACTAGGGCATTGTAAACTAATTTCATGGTGTAGGGGTGAGCACCCCACCAAACACCCGCAAGAACTTTTAAAATAGAAATAATTCTTTCACATTTTTGGATAAGAAAATTTATGTGATATTTGCCAGTTAATTTTGTATCTAAAATAACGCCTAAAAATTTAACTTTACTAACTATAGGAATATTGTGGCCTAAAATGTTCACTGAAATATGAGGAATTAGTCGTTTGCGAGAGAAGATAACTGCCGAACTTTTTGGTGCAGCCCATGGCTTAAAAGCCACTGATTCAAAGAATCCAGAGAGAGGCATAAAGATGACGCAGCGTCAACAATGGAGGAATCTGTCACATACAGAACAATGTCATCGGCGTATTGTAACATCTGACAATTGTTATTTAAGCAGGACCCAATATCAGCCGTGTATAAATTGTAGAGTATGGGACTGAGGACATAGCCTTGTGGGAGGCCCTTCTATGTCTGCCTTTCATCAAACTCCTCACCCTGGACTCTCAGAACCAACGAGCGCGACAATAATAGCTCACATATGCATCGTATCATCTTAGCCGGAAGACTCAGCTGTTGCAGTTTTTGCCTGAGTACGGGAAGAAGTACATTGTCATACGCAGAGGCGATGTCAAGGAAAGTGGCAACAACGGCTTCATTTTTAGAAAAAGCTAAGCGGATGTCCGCAACTAAAATACCAACACTGTCCATTGTACCAAGCCCTTTCCTAAAACCAAATTTGTGATTCGGCAGTAAGTCTCTCGATTCGACTATCCACTCGAGACGATTTTTAATAAGGTGTTCCAGTAATTTGGCTAGGACTGAAGATAAAGCGATTGGTCTAAGGCCATTCGGATCATCTGCATGTTTGCCTGGTTTCAAAAGAGGGATAATAATTTGTACTTTCCATGGATCTGGGACCCAACCATGAAAAAAACAAAAATTTAAAATATTTAAAAAGTAGATTTTAGCCTTTTCACCAGAATGGGTTATGAAAGAATATGGTACGCCATCAATGCCAGGTGCTGAGTCCCGGACATGTTTGAGTACCACATTCAATTCCTCCAAAGTAAATGGCGCATCGAAAGGATCCTCTGTTACATTAAGCAGGGGTGCGTTTTGACATTCAGATGAGAGTGGAACATAAGAAGGTGCTATTTTGTCAAAAAAATGTTCAGCTGTTTCCCTAGTGATTGGTGAAGAGATTGATGGGGAACATCCACGTCTAAACCTATTGATATTTTTCCAGACAAGTGAAACTGGAGTAGAGGGAGATAAGGAGGTACAAAACTTAACCCAACCCGTACGTTTCTTTTTACGAAGAAAACGTTTGGATCTGGCATTAACCTGACAGTATGCCAACAGATTTTCAGTGCTCATATCTGTATTGTAACACACCTCGGCCTCCTTCCTATCCCTGATCGCCGAAGTGCACTCTGGATCCCACCATGGCGGTGAAGGTATTTTATTACAGGCACAGTTTTTTATTGGGAAGCAGGAATCTGCACTAGAGGTAATCGCTGTTACGAAACCCTCATAACAGTTCTTGGCATGGCAGTGACCAGCAGTATCTGATAAATTTGAATTTAAATTTGGAAGAACATCAATTTTATCCTCCAATAATGATACAAATTTTGTCCAATCTGGTTTGGACAGGTTATATTTCAAAAGTGGAGGGGAAGTTTTTTCTAAATAAAATTTATTAACCAAAGTAATGACTATAGGGTAGTGATCACTACCATGCGACAAGGTTGTGCATTCCCAGTGAGTCGATGCTGCTAGCTCAACCGAACAAAATGTAAGGTCTACGCAACTCTTTTGCTGTCCTGGAAGTGATCGTCGTGTTGAGCAACCGTTGTTTAAAACGCAGAGATCCAAGTCATCCAAAAGATCAACTAGAGCTACACCAAAGGCATCACAGCGTTCAGACCCCCATCTATAATGGTGGCAGTTAAAGTCGCCCATGACCAGTATCGGACCATGAACATTTGAAAAAATATCTTTTAAAATTATTAAAAAATCATGGTGAGGATGTGCAATATAAATGGAAAACACTGTGATGCCCTCAACCCTCCCTGCGGCGATGCTCATATCACCCGTAAGTGAAGGCAAAGTAAAGGGAAAAAGTGGGACCCGGTTGTTGACTAAGAGAGCCGACCCTCCATAGCCATCTGGTCTGTCACATCTGAGAATGTTGAAATGTGGCATACGAAAGTTAAGACTTGGGGTAAGCCAAGTCTCAGCGATAGAACAAGCCAATGGCTTGTACTTGTTTAAAAGAAATATGAGGTCGTGCTTTTTATGCCACACGCTCCTCACGTTCCACTGTAGAAATACTTGGCGAGACGCCATTTCTAATATCTAAGAGAAGAGTTATAAGTTGGTCGGCAACGTTGGACGGTGATTGGGAATTAGAAGTAGAAGAAGATATAACAATAGGTAAGAGTTTAATAAGTAGTTCAATAATAGAAACAGTACTATTATTAGAAGAGACATTATTATAGTCGAGAGCGCAGCCATTCGGCTGTGAAAGTTGGGGGGAACTAATTATTTGCTGATGAGCAGCTTTGTCATAAGACGGGGAAAGAGGAGCATGAGTCTTAGGCTTTAGGGTTATTGTCTTGCGATAAGACTGAGAAATCGAAGTTTTCGTAATGTTGGCATAATTGCGGGAAACTGTTGGAATAGATTTACTAGCCTCAACATAGGGAATAGATTTCTCAGCCATAACGGTCTTAATGGCTTTCTGTCTACCATGCTCGGGGCATGACCTGCTATTGGCGAAGTGATTACCCGAACACAGAATACAGAAGGCCTCGCCCTCAGAAATGTTGCAACCATCACCTGGGTGATCGTGGCCACACTTACTGCAACGTGGTTTTGACCTACATACATTTACCACATGTCCAAATCTACAACATTTGCGACATTGAATGGTGGGAAATATGTATTGCTCAACAGGAAAGGATGTATAACAGCAGAAGATCCTTTTGGGTAAGACTTGTCCATCAAACGTAATCACACAAGTTTCAGTGGGTTTCCACTCGTTATCCCCGTCTCTCTGAACTTTCCTGTTAATTCGACGAACTTTAAGTATTTGCCCACATCCTGAGGGCACAGATAAATATTGAATTGCTTCATCTTCTGATATGTCTGAGGGGACACCTGTTACTACTCCCAACCTTGTGATGTGGAATGTAGGGATAGAGGCAGTGTAACTGTACTTGGCTAACAGAGTGTTAACCAAGAACGAATTGGCATCCTGAGGGGAAGTAAACTCTACAGATACGCGATTTCTACCAACTCTAATAACCCCACCACGAACTATGTTCGCAATGTTGTTCGTGATTAAAAACTTTCCGAAATTAACCGGGTGTAAGGTGGTGCCTGAGTTGGGTTGGGACTCTATACGGGACACGTGTACGATGTAAGGAGCCTTGTCTATTGCCGAATATTTGTCGCGTCCAATTTGGCTTTTCTTTTGTTTGTTTGGGGGGGTAGGTGTCAAAATAATATCTTCGTTACTGGGACGTTTACGGGAAGATTGACCGTACTGGGATTGAGATACATCCATCCCTGTAACACTACATACAACATCCGCAAATTGTGATAATGGGTTTGGGGAAAGAGGAGATAAATGAACTGGAATGTTGGGGGGATCAGGATCAGGCGGTTTATTTTTATCCATCTTGGATAAAAGAGATTAAAACAGGACAATCACAATACAAACCTGTTTACAAACACAAAGACAACACACTTAAGTAATCACAACTCACAAAAAAATCAACAATCACTAATAAAACAACAAAAAATTCTGAACACACGTGCCAACCAACAACACCGTGGCGAGAATCATAACAAACAGTCCCAAATAAAACTATTTTTGTTTGTTTATCTTCTTCCCAATGGATTTGACAGGCAGTCAACTTTTGTCTGGAATAAAGTTATCATTTCAGAGGACAGTAAGTTTTAGTAGAATAGCCATATCAACATTGCGTTGTTACGCCCCTCTCCCCTTTCCTCACTTCGGATCAGTCCGGCTCAAGCTCTCGGCGCGAACGCACCGGTCCCAGCGTCTTGCGATTTCCCGCCAAAAAATTAAGTTTATCATTTCAGTAATATGGGGACAAAAATAGTTTCATTTCGGTGGCTGTTATAACTCGTGCTAGATTCGTTTAATTTGTTTCAAAATTGTGTATTAAATTCGCCGTAAGTACTGTTTGGTTTGAGTAGTGTTCATATTTTTTTTATTAATATTATATTAATTTTATTTCGGAGTTAAATGTAGAACTAACCTATATTTTATCATCTCAGTGTTGTCATTTCAGTGGATTCGGTGGACTGTTATACCAATTACAGTCTATCATGTCGGTGGTAATTTTTATCATTTCGGTAGACACTTTTCATTTCAGTGGACTCTCAAAAATTCATCCTTAAATATTTATGTAAGTTTTGATGAAATTTGATGTCCACTCACCCACAATGTTATAAAATAGACTAAAGTTTTATTTGTCACTAAAAATATGTAGATACCATTGAAATAAAAAAATCCCACCAAAATGACACATAAAAATCTCTTGTTGAAACTCACCCACGTAAGCGTGAGGGTAAGCTTACTAAGATAGCATATTCACATGTGCGACACGACGCAGTGTCATTCACAGCTCGTAGGAATTATTCCTCTAAGGTCAACAGACTAGCGTATAAAACTCAATCATCGCTGAGTACCTACCTAGGTACCTATCTACCTGAATTCGAGTGGAAGGTGGTATTATATTTAGAACTAGAGTTAACAAGAATGTCATCCATCCGCTTGTGTTATCGCCTTGGGTTAAATTAGAACAATCAGACACTGGACTATGCAATTTTATGCGATGTGATAATCGCATTTTATTGCTCGTTTATCATCATTAGGTTCAGACACGAGACCCGAGAGTCCCAACTTGGGACTCGGGGCTCCCAAGACCCGAAATGAAGTTCGAAATGGCAGACATAGCTCAGTTCGTAATATAGGTAATAATAATTTTTGTAGTAATGGAACTCGTACCTACATCTTCATCTCAAAGGGCCGCCAACACCACGCGGGTACAGTTCGATATGGACTGAAGGTTGACACAATGTATTAGGTAACTTTACACGACAACACAAATAAAAATTATAATCACGGTTCCCTCACATTTTGAAAGCACTGTGTTGGAGAAAGAAAATTAGAACAGAGAAGTCCGCGCCTGTCTGGGTTTGAACCCACGACCCGCGAGTTGTAAGGAACTTCTAAAACTTCAGGCGCTCGCTAGTCTGAGCCTCTGAGGCTCTGATGCCTGAGGTCCAAGCAAGGTCCCACTGTTTATGTAATTCTTATAATAAAATTTGCAGATATCAATGAGCTCACTAAAGATTTGCCATTGATACTTATAAAAAGATGAAATGTTAGACTTCATTTGTGGCCAAGTCTGACGTTAATACTGCTATTCGCGAGCCTGGGGCCCGTCAAAGCTCGGAGTAGGTGTTTTTCGCTAGGTACTATAGTACCAATTTATGTAGTTTCTTAGCCTCTGCCTCTACTATTTGAGTCTTGTGATTTCGATTGCGCCTGGATTTGAAACAAAATTTTAATTATTTTATGCAACCAAAGTGTTCCAAAATCCTAAACAGAAAAACTTAATCAACAATATTTCTAATTTTCATTAATAATAGCATCAAAATCAACATGATTTTCCTTGTTTCGAGTAATTAGTTATGTTTAAGAACAGTGAATCAATTATCGATGCTCGGTATCAACTGCCTAGCCTGTCTAGTTTAGTGACGTGACTGACGTACAGTGTTGCCAACTCCAAAAGTTCAAATTATCTAGTTCTGACGTCGAAATTATCGTTTAGTGGGCAAAATTATCGTACAGACGCCAGCACATCAAGCTACTAGAATCTGAAATTTTTCTTTAATAGATTTTCAACTTTATCCCTACAGCATAAGGTTCAAGGTTGATTGGGAAAAGGAGACGTTCACGTAATGTATGGGGCTTGGTACTAAAATAATTGAAAATTTAAACAGCCTTCTGACCTATATAGGCTGAAAGAGGGTAATTATTTTGACGTCTTTGGGCGTTTAATTTTTTTTTACTGCCGCCCGTTTTTTTTAAAACAAGTGTTGAAAAATAAAATGTTCTACAAGCATTATTTATATTTTAGGGATGGCAGCCCTGCGGCAAATGACGTGACAATGACAACGTCAGTCAGCAGGTCTCGGCTTGACATTTACAGCGGATATTTAGTCCGAGTTTACGGCTTTGACGTTTTGTTATTGCATTGTCATGATAATCAATATTTTTTGTCTTAATTTCATGGAGCTGCAGCTAAAATTATAATAAAATCTCAAAGTATTTAATAGAAACGGAAACATTAGCCACATAAAATAATTATATTGCATAGAAATGAATAAATAAAGACTATGTGCGTTTTGTTTGTATTGAAACATTTTTCACTTTTTCACAAAAACGGGCGCCTGAAAAAATCAGATTTAACTATAATCGAGTAGCATAATAAATAAGCTTTCTAATAAGGTACATCACATTAGCGTTTAAAAATCGTCGGAATATTATACCAATTTTTACCTCTCCTTTGGGCTGAATTTTCCAACGCCAGATAATTTTATCGGAGTAATTTTTTACAGTTCTTCCTTATAAAAACTGTCAGACATCAATTTTATTTCACGAATAAAAATTATCTGTCGATTAAAAAAAACCATCCCGAAATATATATATATTTTTAATTGATAACAAACGTCAATGAATTTTAAACTATGTAGACTAAAAGAAGTGGAAGTTTATGCCAAGTTTCAGCAGCACAAAACGTAAATATGTTTTGTCAGTCTAGTTGTTTTTGTATTGTTTTCTAGATAGAAGCAAATAGAAAGGCATTTGATACAACCACAGGAATACAGGATAAAACGCGGAGTTTCGGACGAAACGCAAGTGAAAGAAATGTGAGGGAAAGAGAGAGAGAGAAACGCTTACTGTGACATAAACTTACTTGTTGACATATGTGACATTGACATTTTGTTGATTTCTTATTAGCGTTTTTAATTTGTCTGACAAATATTGTTTGACAGTTTTGATATTGGAACTTTTTTGTCTTCAATACTCAAAATTATCTTACGTTAGACATTCACTATCATCGTACGCCCCCATAATTATCGTACGGGTTGGTAACACTGCTGACGTAAGACGTCTGACATTTCGATTGTCGGAAGTTCAACATACTTTGCCGACACCTACACAAAAAGTAAACAATTTAGTTTTATCTCATTTTCTCGTGTAAATTGCGTTATCTAACGTTGCCTAATTATTAAATGAGTAATTGATTAAATGCTCCATACTTATCAGTGAAAAGTGCCAGTGCCTGCGTTTAGGAACTTTTTAGATAATTTAAAAATGTAAGTTAACTTGGTTAAAGTTCGATTTTATCAATAAAAACCCTTTCTTTTGTAGGTGGATCTTAATTAATACATTGTTTCAGGTTAAAACTGATAGCTGTCAGTTGTTTGCTATTTGGTGCGGTTAACCTAACAGATGTTACATACTATGAGATATTAGGGGTTACGAAAAAAGCTTCGCCGCTAGAGATAAGACAAGCTTACAAGAAGTTAGCTGTAAAGTATCATCCGGACAAGAATCCTGTAAGTACTCATTATTACTAATCTCAATAAAAACACTGGTGTCTGTAAAAACCCAGTTAATAAAAAAATAAAATAAAACGAACCAGTGCGAGTCGCACTTGTCCGTACAATGAATATGTTATCTACCATGTTTTTTATCCCAAGAACAAACTTAACATTGTAGTTGAAAAACATGTTCTGTGTACTCACAATATTGACAGATTTACCATGATATTTGAACACCATAGACTTCTTATATGTTTTCCTGTAATATATAAGTAAAGAACTATTTTCTGTATTTATTTCAACATTTTCGGCTCAGTAGTTTCGGAAATTACGGGTGGTGGTCAATTTCCATCTATTTTATTAAATAACTTTAAAAGTATTTATTTTAAAACTATAGGTATCTAATAAAAAAAAAAATTCGAGACCTTCACAACAAGCCCATATAAAATGTACTCTGTGACAAACCCTTTCATTTGATATGTCACTTATTACAGTTTGCTAAACTTTTTTGAGTGATCTACCAAACAGGTCTTATTACTACTTATTATGAAAAATTACAGGGTGAAGATGAGAAGGAGAAGTTCTTAAAAATTACAGAGGCTTATGAGACCTTGAAGGACCCAGATAAGAAAAATAACTATGATCTGTATGGATCATTCTCATACTCAAAGAAATATGACTTCCGGTCTCAGTCGGAGTATGACAACTTGTATTACAATGGACTGTATCATAATGATCCATTTGTTGATACTTTATCTGGAGCTAGCTGGAGTAAGTATTCCCGAATTAAAAACTTTAATTTTCTTCCATGTTTATGGTGGAGGAGACAAAGGCATTATAACATTCATTTGTTTAGTAGGAGACTGGAAATCCTGCACCTATGCAGCAATATAAAATTGCATTGTGTCGCATTGGTATGGTTTGTTGTAAGCTCAGTTTAGGATAATTTAAAGATTAAAGTTCCCTGCACTGCATTTTTCTAAAGAGAAAGAGCCTTTCTCTGCCCTATGTCAGTGAAACGTGTCTTTCACATTACTGGCAAATCATGAGTGGGGTAATTTTCTTACAACATTAAATGCTAGTGGCATTACATCACATTTACAACCAACTACGTATATCAATGTTTATCAACCAAGTATAACATAAAAGTTGTAATACCAGTACAAAGTACATAGGTACATATATTATGTATAAGAAGCTTTAATATTGCATAGCTAACATCCATTGCTAATGTCTGAATGCATGGTTGCATTCTATTAATAATTTTATATATTATCGGCTTTTTGATGCTGCCTGACCTACTTAATTAGATATGCATGTTTCATCAGAGCTTTATTCAAATATTATGTAGGTTAATTATTAAACCTTTGCTACAGAAAATACTTTACTTTGATAAATGTGTGGCTGTATGTAGGTATATAAATAGTAGAAATGTTTCCAAGAATCCCTCTATTATGTTTGTGAAGGCTATACAGAGTGGATTTTAGGGACGGGGCAGAACCATTAAACCATAGCCATTATACCAACAGGAAAATGGTCTTAAGAGACTGTTCTTAACATTTTGAGAAACTCTGATCTGCATTCACAGATGTTGAAGAAAAATGACACCCAGCAAAAAAATGGGCAATGGGAATCAAAGAAAGTTTTTGTGTAAATTGCCCATTAGTATGCTGGCATAATTTTTTTTCAAATTCTGTGAATGCAGATCAAAATTCCTCAAAAAGTTAAGGACAATCTCCTAAGTCTGTTTTGCCTCATCTCAAAAATCCACCTGTGTACTAAAATTGAATAAAGAATGTTATATGATTATGTGTGACTAATAAATTAGTATTATTTGAATTGTTGTTTCAGAAAACTACATGAAGGATGGCTTCTATTTTGTTAATTTTTATTCACCATTCTGCCCACCTTGCCAAAGTGTGGCGGAGCATTGGAAGAAGTTGGCTGAAATATATAGAGGAATTGTAAGTTTTAACCCGCGTTCTATTAGAAAGCGATCATCGCGCGATTACGCGATCTCCGCGTTCATGTCCCTTTTTTTTCGGAAAACCGGAAGGCGCTCTGTCGGCGCGAGCACGCGTTCCGGTTCACCGAACAAATTGTGACATATTAAGGGCAGGCAGTCTAAATCAGATTTCGAACGCAAGCTCCGCCCCTCGCTCCCCGCTTTCCGTTATGTGCTAAACGCGAACACATCAGTAATAAAGTTGAATATCGCGTGCGCTCTTTGATCGTGTTCGAGCTCGAAACTAAATAGCGTAAGTCTCAATTCTTATTTCGTTTATCACTAAAGTAATTATAAATCTAGAGAAAAATATCTTGTGTTGGTATAATAAACTAAGGCCAAAGCGTCAGGGTTGCCCGCGAAATTTAAATTTTCTTAAGTTTTTTGCATTTTGCAGGTCAGTATCAGGTTGTAGGTATGTTGATCTAAATATGATTCGCGGAAGTATCAAATATTTATTTATAGAATTATAATCATAAAGATCATCAATACAACTCTCGTAAGTTCATATAATCCTATGGAATGATTATTTCATGAAATAATGACATTTGAGGCCAATTCTAAGTTAAGAAGTTGTATTGTTGATTTGTAATCCTCACAATTATGTAAAGTCATATTTGTTACGGTCGCGAATCCTGTTAATCAACATACAACCTGACAAAAACGTAAGAAAATTTGACTTTCGCGGGCTACCTTAGCGCATCCCCCTTCGCTCTCTAGTAGGACGCGGCCATATTGCAACTGTGCAAATTATTTAAATATTATCTTATGAAAAAATGTGCTGAGAAATGGTTAATTTTTTTGTGAATAATATTATTTATTTCGATTTCAGGTTAAAGTTGGTGCTGTAAACTGTAAATACCATAACTCGTTTTGTTACAATAATATGAGAATCGGCAGCTATCCTACACTACTTTTCTACCCTAATGTAAGTTTTACTACTATAACACACACACATACACATGAACACACACATTTGTTAATATATGTATACTTAGGTTAAGGTATTTATCTATGGGTCTTTGTAACCTGAAAATAAATTGTTTATTATTATTATAAACTTTTTAAAATATAAAAAAAAAAAACTTGTTTTTCTAGCTAGGAAAGTAAATTGTTAGCCCGTGTCCTAATATAAGCGATGATCGCGATTATTGTGTTCGGATTCGCAGAACAAAATGAACGTGACGATTGCGTATTCACGCGAAGATCGTTCGATCAATTATCTAGTATAATTGATCGAACGATCTTCGCGTGAATGCCACGGGGTTATTTTTTCTATAAACATAATTAGTTATTTTAAAGTTATTTTAATTAAATTAAAACCGAGATTTTTGCGCTAATTTTATGGCGTTCTTACCTCGTAAAAAGAATGGTAGGTCGTGTGTTATTCACTTAGTCAGGCTACTGGTAAATTGGGCGGAGCACCGCCGTGTCCTAACGGAGGCGATCGGCGGCGGCGATCTCTCGCGTCCGGCCCTGGTTCAGGCCATGGTTCGGAGCGAGAGTGCATGGGAGGCCGTCACCTCCTGCGAAGCAGTAATGCTCGCGTGAGGGAGAGGCAGGGTTCGCGCCCTCACGCCCCTAGTCGCCGCAGGAGACGCCCTGGGTGTCGGGAGTCGCAAGCTGATTTCCGGCCACCGTAGGCGTGGGCTTGCGGACGGTGAGCGATGGGTAGCTCGCCGTCCGATAAGGACCAGGCCCGGGTCGACGGCGCGTCGTGTTCCACGCGCGCCTCAAAGAGACGTCAGCACGAATTGACGGGGTCCATTAGGGCCAATGCCTGCCAGGGTTGCGAGTTTGTCCGAAAGGGATATCGTGGCCCTGGCACACAGGCAAATGAAGGAACACGGGTGGGTTTTAGTCAGTAAAAGTCTGACACGCCCTTCCGCTCCGCCCAGAGCGGGAGAAGTTATTTGATAATTTCCCACCCAAAAAAAAAAAAGGCTACTGGTGAAAAAACTTTTAGTTTATTTCATACTAACCCGTGAATAGGCTTGCCAGGTGTCCGGCTTTTTACAATCGTGTCCGGCCTGGCTTGTAGTCAACTCCGCCCCGCCATAAAATGCTGAACGAAAGTACAAATTACATTAGTAAGAATAAAATGTGTTTCATATTAACAATATTTAATTAAAGTAAGTCTCATATGAATAACAATAATTTCAAAGAGTATTAAAAAAAATCCTTGTACAAATCCAGGTTTTCGGGGCTTTTTGTGTCCGGCTTTTCTATTTTTGGGCCTGGCAACCCTACCCGTGAATCACCATGTATATTATTACCCCTAGAACTACTTTATTTATCTTAAATTTAATTTAAGAAAAAATAATTAAGTTACAAATATGTTGTAGTCAATAAATTTACATAATTAATTATATTATTTTATTACTTTATCATAACTTGGTGAAACGTGGGTGTACTAACAATACATCTCTGCCCAACCCTTCGGGGAATACAGACATGATGTGATATTATGTTTTGTTTATTATTTTTATAACCTGGGTAATATCTTGACAGGGTAAAAACGGCAACTTCGTGTACCACAGCGGGGAGCGAACCCTGGATGCTCTGGACGAGTTCGTGATGATGTTCCTCCGCACTGCTATCCACGTACCAACTCTAGCGAAACTTAGGAGCACGGACCAACCTATGGCGTATGTGTTAGGTGCCAATAGGGTTGCTAAAAATGCACTCACAAGGATTGCTTTTCATTTGGTTAGTATCTGCATTTGGCATCGAAGGCTAGTCACAGCTGAGATTGGTCGCCATGACCGAAATTCGGTCTGGAGAACTATTATTATTTAAATTAAGTCCCTAGAAGCTTAATTGAGATCAGTTCTAGTATTTGGTGACAAAACGAGTATGTAAGGATCGTATAGCCTGAACTATATACCTGAACATCAATCATTCAACACTCATTCCCTGCAAAAACCAAAACTTCAACTTCTTCAATCCTTTGAAAAATCTTATCATTGGTTCCCAAAAATTACAATAAATTATAACTTGCAACTAAATTGTCTGGCCTTTGCCAATACCTTTGGCAAATACGACCTTACCATGGTCGTCTCATGATACTCTCACAGCATTTCTTGTAATTTTGGTCTGTCTTTCTTCCAGAAAGATGTAGTAACAGTAGCGTTAGTGGAAGATGACGATCTGCGCAGTAAACTAGCAAGCGATGACTATACGACTGTGGTATTCAAATACAAGAATATCAAGAGAGAAATAGAGAGCACGGACGAGAACGAAATATTGCAGGAAATTGTTGAAGCTCTGCCCAAGATCGAGCTTATTGGACCAGAGAAATTGAAGGTATTAAGTGTTTTCAAGTACTTTCAATATAAAGTATATTGTTTCATTTCATAAGTCAATCATTGCAATTTAAACCTTATGTTATCTGCATTCGCGATTTATTTTCCAAACATGTAAACAAATGTGTGTTTTTCGAAAACAACTTTAAAACCCATACATAAAGTTCAGTTTGCGCTACAACTTCAAACATGTTCATGATTTTTTCAATAGTAATAGTCATTCTGAAATCAACTTATTAGTACTGGCATAAAGTTGATATTCGTTTGAGTGGAAATAACATCAATTGGAAACGGATTTGAAGGGACTGACATATTTAAAGTTTTTATATACATATGTATTATGTATCATAGAATTAAATAATTATATTAATTTTCTAAGTCTTTATAATTTCATATGACATTGACACCGCGGAGATGACAAGACATAAACCTATATACAAAATATAATAAATAGAAGTCAAAGCAAAGAGGCCACATATATAACACCTCCGTCCCAAATCGTCTAGTTGTAAAGTTCCGAAAGTTCCGAAAAGCGTTTTACTGTTCCTTTCTTGGTATTACGGTACCCAGCATCTGATCAACATGTCTTTTCCAAATCTGACCAGAATCAGTTTCTATTAGATAGTGCAATCGGCCTAATATCCTTAAAACGGTTCCGAATTCCCATTTAATTTGATCGTTCGTGTAGCTGCGTATTTGCACTCTCTGCCCAACAGTAAATGAGCGTACCGTTATCTCATCAGTCGGCGGTCGTGTTGCATCCCTCGTCCTCGCCCTGAAATGAACACTTAGGGTGTTTCTTATCTCCCTGCCAAACATGAGCTCATAAGGGCTTTTATTTGTGCTGCAACTCGGCGTCCTCCGTAGGCGTTCCTTAATACCCAGCAGTTTTTATATTAATTTTCTAAGTCTTTATAATTTCATATGACAGTGACACCGCGGAGATGACAAGACATAAACCTATATAAAAAATATAATAAATAGAAGTCAAAGCAAAGAGGCCACATCTATAACACCTTATATTTAATTAAATATTGATTTCACAATTTTTGTTATTGCACCTACCACTGGTTGCATCACCCAAAGGTTGACTGGTAGAAAATGTCTATGGCATTAAGTCCGCCTCTGTACGTTTTTTGTGCTTAAAGTATTAAATAAATAATAATAAATAAATAAATATAAGTCACATTGTCATGCGAGCTCGTGATATGAAACGATTGTACAGTGCTTCTATTTTCTTAATGTCTCTCGGCAAACTTCGTGTTTCGTCAGTCGTCGGATTTCCATAGTCTATACGGAAATCGAAACAAAACAACAATTAAGTACTTAGTTCTGAATTCAAATTATTATACGCAATAAGTCTAATAATTTATGGACATGGAACTTAGCATTCGTTTGTAATAAAGTACTTAGTTCTGAATTCAAATTATTATACGATTATAAAATAATTTAATAATTGATGGATTATGGAAATTAGCATTCGTTTGTATTAGGAAATGTGATGATTGACGAGAAACATTAAGAAAATAGAAGCACTGTACTAGTACCTAGTTACTTTCTATTTACTTTAAACTTTTATGTAGAAATCTTGTGTGTTGTCTTATTTGCAGGAAATAAGGAATAGTTTACGTACCGGCTCACAAAAGACGTGGGCTTTATTCTTCTCAAGGAAAGAAGAGTATAGGTTGCAGCTACATCAGATGATTGTTGCATTCCCTAATATGAACTTTGGTAAGTTGTACTGATATACTGCTAGATCGTATAAATTCAATCTCTTAGTATTGTATAATTGCATAGCACATGTGTGAGCACTATCTACCTTACCATTTACTAAGTACGTCTTTAATTGACTTGAATGTTGAGTTTGAGTGAGCATGACACACTCAGCCGCCAGGGCCGGCTGACTGTGTCATGCTCACTCAAATGTCTCGCTGATGGTGGCGTGTGTGTTGGATCATTAAGTTCCAAAATGGTTGAGCTAAATGGTGCTGATCCATGCGTCATGTTCGTGAACTGGCGCCGTCAGTGGGGACTGGTCATTTCTTGGCTGCCACGGCTTATTTTAACTTATTTTAATTGTTTTTTTAATGGTTTTCTTTTTATTGCGGACGCTTTTAACGTGCACGTCTTTCTACATTGTCCTCACATGTATAATTTAAACATGAATGATGTAACCAATACTTTGTCACAATATTTTGAATAAAAAGAGTGTCCGTGGAGTTTCTTGCCCGTTCTTCTCCATAGGATCCTACTACGCTTTGGAATGGGCAACTAGCTTCATCTCTCTGACTGACCGACCCCTTGACAATAATTCAAAAGTGCCTGTAATTGGTTTATTTGAAATAAATGCTTTGAGTTTGATGCATTTCCCCTTTATTTATAAATGTTACTTAAAGTTGAAGACACATTTAAACGGCAAAACCCTCGGTAAGTGTGTCTAGAATTTTCTAATACCTTTTATAAAATTTCATATTGAGACACGACAATATGAAAGTTTATAAAATGTATTAGAAAATTCTAGACACACTTACCGAGGGCCATTATTGAGCTGTTATTCATAATTCCTTCTCAGTCACGAGATAATACTTTTTTAAAGGAGTGGCGCTAGTGTACCGTTGTACGCCTTCTTAAACAGTCGCTAATAATTACTGAACTAGCAACGTTTATAGATAAACCCCTTTGTGTGTTCTTAGTATAGTCCGCGCGCAAGTGCTAGTCAGCGCCTGAGGTATGATAGCGGTGAGACGGGGGAGGTAGACAGTGGTGAACCTAACTCAGTCTGCCAATCTTATCAATGGGGCTCCCTCCGTCTCACCGCTCACTTACCTCAGGCGGCGACTATTTTTATTTTATTTTAATGGCCTGGTTGCTGGGACCTTATAGTGATGTTGCACTGTTTTGCCTACACTAATGCAGGTTCACAAATACTTAATGGTTAATAATCCACCATTATTACACATTAATATTCGGCTAAACACCAATTTTAGAAAATAAAACAAAACTGCTAAACATGACGCTTTACTTTCCCGCCAAGAAACAGGCGGCGACTAGCACTTGCGCGCGCACTACAGTAGTGGTTGTAGTTAGACGGTTCGTTTTTATGTTTTGTTTTGAAGAATATGGATGGGTTTTAATTACCAGAGATCGGAATAGGTAGAATACATTTACCTAAACTTCGAGAGAGTAATTGACATAGAGTGGATAATACCTCCACTAAAATCCATTTTACCTACATAAATCAAAACATTTTAATTTGACACAATTTTAGTACGGAACCCTAAAAAAAAAAAAATGATTCTTCAAATCAATTATTAATTTGTAACTGTATTTAAAATTCAAGCAATAATACTTGTTAATCGTCATGTTTATGATTCCGGGATTTTAGAGGAGGTATTATCCACTCTTATTACAAAATCCGGGTGGTGCCGGACGTAAAGAATAGCATCACCCTATTTCTTCCCGTGGGTGTCGTAGAAGGCGACTAAGGGACTTACTGGAGAATGGGCAGCAGCGTTCTCTATGCATTTTAACACCATACTGCGATCGCCAGCCCGCCTGCCAAGCGTGGAGATTATCGCAACACCCCCCTTTGGGGGAGGCCTATGTCCAGCAGTGGACGTCTTTGGGCTGAAATGATTATCCGCTCTATGTTACTTATTCCCTCGAAGTTTAGGTGAATATACTCTACCTATTCCGATCTCTAGTAATTACAGGTACATGATTCCAGATTTTTCTCCGGGAAAACGCTGAAATCATGTGCTTATAAAGCACTTGTGATACTTCTGGTATTGCAGGATTTTTTACACCTACTAAAATACTCCAAAAATTATAATTTAATTACCAACCCCACTATTGATTATGACAATACTTTCCTTCCAGGCGAGATCGACTGTGACAAGTGGTCCGAGTTATGCGCCTCCCTGCACGTAGATTCTCCCCCGGCGTGGGCCGTCCTCAAGCGACGCGGCGGGTACCAGCGGGCCCCACCCAATGTCAACGTCAAAGACTTCATAGAGACTGCCTCTGAAGCGCTGAACCTGCATACGTTGTCTACTTCTGATTTTCAAAGGATATTTGAAGGTGGTAAGTAGCTAGCCAGAAAAGTCGCTTAATAAGCGTTTGGCACGAATATGATTATTTTCGTAAAGGAATAAGGTTCATACTTGTATGAAACACTTGTTCACATTCGCGTATACGGATAATCGAATATGAACGTTATTCGCATAAATAAGGTTCATATTCGTTTAAAACGCTAACTTAGCAAAGTCAATGTGCGGTTCGTGAATCTCTCTCTAAGCAGCATGAAACAAAAAAAAACTTATATCGCATGTCAAGTCTAAGGATCAACTTAAAAGAGTTTACAAAAACATTATCTCTCATTGTGTCCATAGAAAATGTTTTTTTTTTTGTTATGTGTGAAATTTTTGATCTGAACTGTAGGTATATCACACTAATATTATAAAGGCGAAAGTTTGTGAGTGTGTGTGTGTGTGTATGTATGTTTGTTTGTTACTTCTTCACGCTCTAACGGCTGGACCAATTTTGATAACATTTTGTATGGAGGTAGCTCACACCCTGGATTAAGACATAGGCTACTTTTTATCCCGATATTCCCACGGGATTGAGACTTACGCGGGTGAAACCGCGGGGTGCAGCTAGTATTTCATAGTTTACTTAGAACAATTAAGTTATAGTACGAGTATATTCATTTTCAAAATTTGTAATCCATTGCTAGACGAGAACTACTGCCGAAAAACTGTTATGCAGTTTGGCTGACTTTATGTATGTTATTGTTAATACAGATTTTGAATAAATAAATTTAAAAAAAAAATACTTTGAAAGCGAAGGCGTATCATACGCCCAGCTGAGCTACAAACAAATATCGCGATATTGAACGCGTTCAGAGCAGGAGTTGCTTCTATCTTCTGCATGCCCTGGTCTGGTCCCTGGTTACTTGGGATTGGCGCAAATTGTTTTACTCACAGATTTAGAGTAGGCTAAATACCACATCCGTCCGACCAAGCGTGCCCTGAAGTTTGTGCCGTGCACAAACTTCGGGCATTATGCGACTTCCTATTGTATATATTATGTCAAATGAAAAAATGTCAACGCACGTCCACTCCTGACGAAGTCTATTAGCTCAGAAATGATTCTGTTTACGTTGAGCACATCACTAAATGGCTGGGGTGACGTCATCGTAGGTATAAAAAAGATGACACGTTCGGTTTTCATACTATCTAATGAACATGCGCCAGTTGCACGTAAGTCCATTAAATTTAATTCCCTATTAAAAGTATTGCTGTCAATTTCTGATGCGTTCTCTTAGAGAGAGGCCTTTTAATGGGGAATTAAATTTAACGTGCAACTAGCGGTGTATGCTACAATTAAAGCAAGCGTGTATATGCATACACACCCATTTCCTTCCACACGATCTATATTTTCTTATCAAGAGTTTTAGGTCAAGTTTTCTCTTTTCAGGGGACTCGGGTGTTTGGGTTCTGTTAGTGGCGCCGCATGGGACAACGTGGGACCACATCGCCGATCCATTCACACGAGCCAGCTTAGGATATACTGTGGATAAAAATGTTAATGTAAGCAAAGCCATAATATTATTACTTATCATAAATGAAAAAGTACAAAATTAAGTTTTAAGGGGTAAGCTGTATGCGTTAGTACACGAAACTAAAATGCTGGCTGGCACAAAAATGTACCTTATGCAGTTGAAATAAAGTACTAGGTAAGTTCTACTTTCAAGAAATTATGTTTATGTCTACATAAATCGAATCGGTCTACTGCACTTCATGTAACGTCTTTTAATCTTATAATATTGTTTTTTCTTCCCGTCGCGTCGCCTTCTACAGTATTTTTAATCCACTGCCTATTTTGCGCTCATTGTAAGCGAATGTGTCGACAATAAAATAAAATAAAACTTGCATACTTGGCGTGCTCAATCTTTGTCCACTTTTAAAATTCTGGTAAAAAAAACACTTCCTCTCTCCTTAAACATCATCATTACAGAATACAGTTCATTGCTCTTGTTTCATGTTTATTATTGTATATACATATTTATCTAGATAAGTGTATGCTTTATGTATATTATGTATGTATTTATTGAACCTCTATGTAAATAGTACACCACTGAATAACCTGCAGTATTTTATCTCCTCCCTTTAATCCATCCAAAGGTTGTCTGTAAAAGATCGCTTTTAGCGATAAGACTGCCCATTGTATCACCCTATGTAAAATTTCAACATTTATATCTGTAACTTTTATGGTGTACATAATAAAGACTATTCTATTCTATTGTTCCACAGTTCGGCATTTTGGCTTGCACAGCGAACACAGACCAGTACTGTCGGCAAGTGGCTTATAACCAGCCAGTAATAATCGTTCAAAACGGAGCCAAGCGCAGCGCGTACAACGGACGCGACTACGAGAACCAACTGTTGGACTTCATAGATATGATTGTAGAGAGTGGAGGTGAGATTGGAACATTATTTTCAAGATTTATTTTTGAGGAAGGACGTCAATGTGCTACCAAAACTATAAATAGAGCAAAGGTATCAAAGGAACTATGGACCTAGGAAAGTGAAAACCACAATTATAGTTTTTAGTAAATGTGATGTTCTTGGCTCAAACAACAAAATAATAAGCACCCTGTAACGTTGTGCTAAGCAAGTTAAAACATTGATGAAGACGCGCTTTACGTGTGACATGTCCAATAGGGAATATGCACGTAATTCAAAACTTATCCATTATTTTAATATACCTACATTGTGTAGGAGTCAAGAAACAAATTCCTTTTTTTTTTACATTTTTTAATGCATTACTTACATAAACATAAACTCACGCCTTCTTCCCATGGGGGTAGGCAGAAACTATAGAACGCCACCTGCTACGCTCCTTACATACTCCTTTTGCTTCGCCTACGTTCATACATCTGGTCATACACGCACGCCATTACTTATTTCACAATTAATTTATTTTAAGGTAAATAAGTAAGTGCGGTTTCTTCTTGAATAAAGCTTATACAATAATTTAATGGATATGATTTGGGGCTAAAAAACAGATGTAAACAAATCAGTTTCGTGGATAATGACATCACATCAAACCGCGACAGAAACGGACGTTTGACTGTAGTAGAAAATTGTTGGGAGTTTCATAATTTCAGAATCAATCAGTAGTTCAATTTAACTTTCAATACTTAAATTATTGATTTAGATGAAAAAAAATATTACATGCATATTCCCTATTTAATTACTCTCTCTCTCTTTGTTTTATAGTTTATGTCTGTTTCTACATATATTCTTACGAGTAATCATTGTTTACGAGATTTCGAATAAAAATAAACATTATATACAAACAGATTTGGAGTTAGACGAGAAACAAGTACTAGAGATATTGGACGCATCGTCTCGGGAACACGCGTGGCTAGTCGCCTATCTGCCGGCGCATTGCGGCAGCTTCTGTGACGATCTGGCTTACGAGTGGATGATCGTCGCTAAGAAGGTAATATACGAGGGTATTGGGCTCTCGAAATGAAAATATGATTTGTAAAATACTATTCCTGTGAAAAATACATAATTATACGAATACAACGTTATTTTAAATTAGTTAGTGATAAGTCACATACTTGATGGTGTGGATATCTAATCATATAGTTAGCGTCATCATCGTATTTTTTAATTGCTGAAATCCACATTAAATACCACATTTAATAGCCCCCTAACACGTATGGCAAGGCACTAAAATGAAAGGTCCAACTTGACTGGTAATTAGTCAAGTTGGACCTTACATTTTAGTGCTATCAATATTTTCTCCATGAGTTTCGCTTCATACAGGCGTTCCCTATTTAAACAGTGCAAAGAGTGCACGTCTTTGTAGCTCAAATTGGTTTGTTTTGTAGTGTTCTAGATTTTAAAACATACTTTTTCTTTTTTTTCTTTTGTCTCTAATGTCCATAAGCTAATGTCATGCACACCTGTTATTTGCATGGTTACTGAAGTGCCAATTTTTAGATGTTATTTAGCTTGAATTGTAAGTGACTGTGCTGTTGCTGTGCTCATTATAAACAAACGGTTGCTCTTGTGAAGTTTCGTTAGCTAATATAAATTAACGTTGTATACGATGTATAAATAAATAGATAATTAAAGCCGTTTTTAGGGTTCCGTACCCAAAGGGTAAAACGGGAACCCTATTACTAAGGCTCTGCCGTGTGTCTGTCTGTCTGTCCGTCTGTCACCAGGCTGTATCTCATGATCCGTGATAGCTAGACAGTTGAAAATTTCACAGATGATGTATTTCTGTTGCCGCTATAGCAACAAATTAAAAACATAATAATAATATAATAACATAAATGTTTAAGGGGCTCCCATACAACAAACCTTATTTTTTTTTCTCGTTTTTGCTCGATATTGATAACGGTAACAGGTAGACACTTGAAATATGAAATATTCACAGAATATTCAGTTATATATTCACTTTAAAAATCGATAATTAAATTAAAATAAAACAAATATTTAAGGGGGGCTCCCATACAACAAACTTGATTTTTTTGCCGTTTTTATAAATAATGGTACGGAACCCTTCGTGCGCGAGTCTGACTCGCACTTGGCCGGTTTTTCGTATATGTGATTGCATACAAGTTCTTCATAACTACAAAATGAATTTTGATACGGTTTTCACGATAATTTAGAGAATTTATTCAGGGAGATTTGAGAAATACTTACATTCATATTAAACTTAAATATGTTTTGTCAAATCGTAAAAACCGTGTACAACGTAAAGAGGATTAATACTTTGACTGTCTCAAGGTAATTAGTAATCCTATCACCATACGTCCAGCAATAATATTGCATTGTGATGTTTTATAAAAGTCTTAAACTAATTCTACGATAGCGAAAATTCGTTTATCACCCCCATTACATATCATTTTCAAAAATGCATTACATGCAATGCACGGACGTATAGGGCTACGACGTCAGTGTATTACATGCAATGCACGGACGTATAGGGCTACGTCGTCAGTGCATCACATGCAATGCACGGACGTATAGGGCTACGTCGTCAGTGCATCACATGCAATGCACGGACGTATAGGGCTACGTCGTCAGTGAATCACATGCAATGCACGGACGTATAGGGCTACGTCGTCAGTGCATCACATGCAATGCACGGACGTATAGGGCTACGTCGTCAGTGCATCACATGCAATGCACGGACGTATAGGGCTACGTCGTCAGTGAATCACATGCAATGCACGGACGTATAGGGTACGTCGTCAGTGCATCACATGCAATGCACGGACGTATAGGGCTACGTCGTCAGTGCATCACATGCAATGCACGGACGTATAGGGCTACGTCTTCAGTGCATTATATACAATGCACGGACGTATAGGACTACGTCGTCAGTGCATTACATGCAATGCACGGACGTATAGGGCTACGTCGTCAGTGCATTACATGCAATGCACAGACAGATAGATAGATAGATTCATTTATTTGCCTGAAATATGGTATTTTACAGATTTTATAACACATAAATAGTTCTTCATATTCCGCCTACTACATTCGGCATGCAAATTTTGTGACAATAATAATGATTCTAATTTAAAGAAAATAATTAAATTTCAATGTCAATAAAAAATCATCCGTCCTAAAAAAAGAATTGTTTACTTATAACTTACAAAAGTCAAAGAAAATAATTAAATTACAATTTGTCCATTAACAACCTTCAAATGACAACCAAGGAAATTAAATTACAAAAATGTCAACAGCTTCAAATTAAATAAAATAAAAATGTATAATTCAATGTCATACAACTTGTCCATTTGTCCTAGAATCCATAAATTCCTTAAAGCTATAAAAACAATTTTCAATAAGCCATGCTCTAAGAAGTTTTTTTAAATAAGCCGGTTCGCAGTTCTCTAATAACCTTTGGTATATATTATTGAATATCTTATTGCCATTCGACTAGTGTCGTAGTACGCTGTTCTACATCTTGGCATTGCCAATTTTGTTGGATCCCTTCAGATTTTGTCCACCTTATAAACATTTCGCTATCGGCTGTATTGAATAGGTGAGGATGTTTTTTTACAAATACTCCCATTTCCAGTATATATAAGCATGCTAATGTTAATAGTTTATATTTTTTTTTAAGATAGGTCTGCACGATTCTAATGGGTCTGCACCAAACACAGCTCGTAAACACTTTTTTTTGACAATAAATGCCTTACTGCTGTCAGTGGAATTACCCCAGAAGATTAAGCCGTATCTTAGCACAGATGAGACATATCCATGATACGCCAATAGAGCGGCATTACTTCCAACAGTTTTTCTGAGATTTCTTAGTGCAAATGCAAAGCTGTTTAGTCTATTACATATATTTTCAATATTATTTTTCCAATTACAATGTTTATCAATTTCTATGCCTAAAAATTTCGTATGGTAAACTTCTTCAATTTGCATTGCTTCATTTGTCATTTTGTAATTAGAGAAATTGAAGACACATAAATTATTTTGTTCAAGCCATTCTATTATAGCTTCTACGGCAGCATTTATTTTATCCTCAAATTGTTAATTTTTATTATCTTTATTTATTATCAATGAGTTGTCATCTGCAAACAACACACACTTATTCTTCGTCACTGTTGGCAAATCATTTATGTATAGAAGAAAAAGCAATGGCCCCAAAATACTACCTTGAGGCACGCCATATGTATTGGTTCTGTATTGAGGTTTATATTTTATCACTTCTCTGTCTTTATTAACGCCTAAGATTTCCACCCATTGTTGTCTATTAGTTAGGTAATCTTTTAGCCAATTTAACGCTTTTCCTCTTATCCCGTAACTCACGTTTTTCGATCAGTATATCATGTTTTACAAAATCAAAAGCTTTGCTCATGTCGAAAAATATTGCAGTATCTTCTTATCTATATTCTCAGTAATCTATTTTATTAGTTGATAACAAACTAGTGCGGTTGACTTTCCTCTTTGAAAACCATTTTGTTCCGTACTTATTATATATTTGGATATAAATGAGACAATTCGATTATACATTGCTTTTTCATAATTTTTGAAATTATAGGTATTAAGGTCACTGGACGATAACCGCCTTATAAAAAACAAGATTTATATAAACTGTGTTTTTTTTGTATTTTTTTTTTTTAAATAAACGTATTTTCTTTCTTTCTTTTTTCTTTCTTATTTAACCATGGCTTAAACCATGCAGCCAGTTTTTGTAATAAGAACGTAACAGTGATTGAAATAGCGTTCTTTATACAAAACTGAAAACTTAGTTCGGTACTAAGTTGTCAGTTTTGTGTTTAGGAACTTTACCATAGTCGGAATAAAGTTCGAAATTCCATAATGGCTCTATGTTTTCAACCTGGGTCTGAAGATAAACCTTGTTTTGTAATAAGGGGGTAATTGTTAAAATCATTTTTATTTTTATATAATGGTTTTAAAACTGAGACCTTTAATTTTTTGGGGTACTTTCCTTTTAAGAAACTTAAATTAACAAGATGAGCCATAATATGAGACAATATAGCACATGATTTTATTATGTGAGTGGAAATGTCATCATATCCCACTGCGTTCCTGTATTATAGTGTATTATCTATGGTTGGTATTATTTAGTGATGCAATTATTTTATTGATTTCATTGGGCGTGCAAGGTTCGAGATATAAACTATTACTTACCATGCAGTGACAGTGTTAAGATTGTTTTCACCAACGCCATCAAAGGCAGTGAAAGATTTAATCGTAAATAATATAAAATTGTTTGTATTTACAGCTTCGCCCGCTAGATTTCGTGCGCGTGGGCATTCTAAACTGCGCAAGCAATCCGTCTGGGTTCTGTACAAACATCCGTGCAGCCACCGCAAGGCTTTATCCTATTGCTTCTGGACAACACTACAGGTTGGTCGGCACTTATGTTTATATATTTATGTTATAATAATCATATTTTTTGTATAACAGGAAAAGCTTAATACAAAATTATTACTAGCCATAATCAGCACTAGTTCCTTGTTATATAGCTCACCCATGTGGATTCCACAGAAAACTCAGAACATATACAAATCGTTCGTGTCGAAAAAGGCGATTATATAGTAACTTTATGGTGTCTCTGAAGTGCTCTACTCACTGTGCAATACCGCACCCTTCACCCCCGCTGGGAGATGAATTCGTTAAGTACTGCGCAGCGACTCGCTTCATGTTCCGCCATAAAGTTCGAATCGGGCTGTACCTAGAGGATAGAATGTCGGCTCCCGACATTCATTTCTTAAAACGATATCATCTGCCTAGAACCTTTTCCCAACTATGGTGGGGTCGGCTTCCGGTCTAACCAGATGCCGCTGAATAGCAGTATTTTACATGGAGCGACTGCCTATCTGACCTCCACAACCCAATAGCTGGACAATACGATATCCTTTGGTAAGACTGGTTGTCAGACTTTCGGGCGTAACGACTGTCAAAGATTTATGAATGACAGCCGGGACCAACGGCTTAACATGCTTTCCGAGGCACGGAGGCGTCTTGGTATGTATAAAGATGGTCACCCATCCACGGACCAACCGCGGCAAGCGTAGACGTAGAGTACCTAATCGATCGACCCATGCGGCTGATAGTACTTAGCCACAAGCCCCTCTTCATAAAGAGATATCATTATCGCCAAAGTAATATTGATTAATATAAAATTTTCAACCAACAACATAATCTCACACTATTTTTAGTCTATCTAATAATTATCTTTCTTGCCTTTTCAGTGTAAGCCTGCAGCACCTATCTCAAGCGCCGTACATATTGGAATGGGCACTCAGTTACATTGACGACTCGGTGCAGAAACTCAGCTGGCAAACATTCTCCAAGCAAGTCATCGCTGAAGAGTTGAACCCTACCGGGTAATATTACAAGCTTATACTTTTTAGAAAGTCTTATAATTTTGGCATTATTCATTAATTTTCTGTCTGTCAATTATTATAATTCTTAATTGGCAGACATAACCTGATGCTGCAGCTAGGTTCGACTTCACATGAGGACCACAAAAAATCGTTCAGTCTTTGATTGGTAACTAACATAACAATATGTTTTACAGAACCAAGAAACCTTGGCTGGTCTACTTCCATTCCCCAAGATGTTACAGCTGCTACGAAAAGCTTACAGACTTCGCGGTAGCGGGTATTGTAAGTATCATACTACTGACATTAAGAGCGGCCAACCCGTCATACAAACGTTCGTACGTGATTATACCGTTGTAACATCGTTATTTGAATTGTTTGAACTAATAGGTATCTAGTGCACTATATCTAGGTTTCTATGAAAGCAAAAAATAAAAATTGTAGTAACAAATTCAATATAAGCCAGCAAAAATCTGCTTTTTTGCAGAAATTTTACCTGAACTGGCCGTTCATAATGTACTCATAAATTATAAAAGTAAAAAAAATCTTCATAGAAATTTTGCACATGTAATGGAGATTCTAAATGACTAACATTTTTTTCACAAACTTGTAAGGCTTACTCAAAATATTTCCTGGAACAAGTTTTATGAAATTTCGGGACACTATTTTTCGTTCAATATTATCGCGTTCTCACTTGCTTGTTAGTAGTTCTCACTTGCGCTGGATGAAACGACAAGCTTTTCGGCCATGCTCACGTTGATGATGAACGGACCGTGAAGGGCCCTCTTAAGGGCCTATACTACCTCAAATGGCTTAGCATGATCCTCCGTTATGTCGAAAATTCTGCAGCATTAATTATGAAATAAATATAATTATGGTAAAGTTGAGGATTAATGTTAAGTACTATGTTTGACGAAAACACGATTCCATAAAATTTCATTGATAGAAAAAAAATCTAAAGTTACGTCCAACCCCAACAATAAACGCTGGTATTAAAAAAATACTTCAAATTAGATAATGAAACTTTGCATATTAACTGAACTAACTATAAAGCAGGTCTTATGTTATTTTTTTTTAAATTACCATTATTTTCACCGTAAATAGAAATAAACTAAAATATCGGTGCCTTTGAGTCTTCTCCCTGCCATCCTATCTCGCGTGATCGCGGGCAGTAGTGTGCGAGCGAGATAAAGAGTGAGGTGGCGCTGTGGTAGTAGACTCTTAAGGCGCCATCTCCACGGGCGAGAAAATCGAGGTAATAGTCTCGCCGCCGCGCCGTGCCTTCAAATTCAATAGAAACTATGAATCAATCTCCTCACGGCGATAATTTAAAGGCACAGCGTGACTATCGTCGCGATTCTCTGGTCTGTGGAGATGGAGCCTAAAACCAGGAACTTGGTTGTTATCATATTTGACAAAACTGAAGTGTCAAGATTTGAACCGTGTGCAGTGGAACTGTTGCCATCAGCTTGACCTGCCCTGCACTTACCAAACTTATTAATCTAGGTAAATTTCCTCTTTTACAGTTACTAAACAACGCCGTCCAATTGGGAAAAGTGAACTGTGTAACGGAACGTGGAGTTTGCCAACACGAACAGATCATGAGCTACCCCTCACTAAAACTTTACCTCAACAGGAACCAACGCCAAAGATTTAGCACAGTCATAAATATACAAGTGAGAGACTATGAGAGTATGCTGGAGGAAATAAAACCTCTTTTGAGGAGGTATGATGAGAGTCTCTTAGCGGGAATAGAGCCTAGTGTTCGGAAAAGTTTTGATATAAAACATGATGAGTTTTAGTTAAAATCTCTGAAAGCTTATTTTCGTGTGTTCGGTTTTGCCGAGTTTATGTTCGTGCCTTATCTCTACTCTCTAGACTAGAAACGTGTAATGTGCTTTTTTAGAAGTGTCCAAAATTTTCGACCACTAAATAATATCACACCTGCGTCTCCGAAAAGTTAGGCAGAGGTGTACCTATAGTACACCCACATTTCCGCAGTTATGTTTAAGTCCCATGTAATAGGGGACGAGCCTATTGCCAGAAAAACACTTGAATTGTATTTTGCATATTTGACTGGACATGAAAATGAGAATTCTGCCGAACGCCAAGACTTGTGGCCAATCGTGGTTATAAACCTGCGAGTAGAAGGTGGATATTTCGTCGTGAGATCTCGCTCTCACTTTTAATGACCGCGATGCGTGGAACGTTGTTGTTTAGATAATAAATAATATAGTACATAAGTAAACTATATTAGGAATTAATATTGAGGCTTACAACTCGAAATCAACTCGCATACTAATTTCTAATATTATAATTATGGCAGTTAATTTGTTACCAGTTAGGTAAAATAATTTAGAATATTAAGTAGGTTCCAATTTTATAATTATTTCTGTTATATATTCCTTTTTTTATGGTAATTGCATTTACTTACTTTATTTAGATCTAATTTTGTACTTACTTATTATTGTAAATTCTCAAAAAAATGATTTATTACATAATTGGCAATCTCATAAAATCTCATTTGTTTATTATACAGGCAATAATTATGTTATTTCATTAGGAGATATTGGCATATTTTGTGATATTACGCTACTGTAAATTATTATTTTTAATTAGAACAAAATATACTTGTGTATTATTAAGTAATCTGTAGTGCCTTTTTGTATTGTGCCAATACAAGTACAAATTAATATTTTTTGTAACCCTATGTTTATTTATATGAATTCTACCCAGTTTTCTATGATAGGACTAGTCACAGACAGGTTATTTAATTTTATATTCCATACTAATTGTCTTAACCAACAATTAAATAAACAAACTACTTACAGTCTAGTTTCATTTATTTAAGCTTTGAGAATAAAATTAAAATAACCTAATGAATTGCTGGCATCTTCACAAACAGCATCTGAAACCGAGAAACATTTTTTTTTTCAACTCTATAGCTTTTTTCCACTGTAGTTTTTTGTATTCATTGTAGTTTGTTTTCCACTGTAGGGCACAATCCTCCTAGACAAAGAGTATTCTAACTTCAGCTGAAAAATAATTGGTAATTAACCTGAGGCTTTACCAATTAATTAAAAATTACCAAAATTTTCCAAGAATTATGGCTTAGTGAGGTATGTATGTAAAAAATGAAAACTTACATCATCATTTCTATTCAACTGTGCATCAATGACTTCTTGATCCACGCTGCATGGCAGGAAGAAATCCACCATTTCAAAAAGTCCTTTCGAGTCCAAAACCAGGCGGTCTTCACCTACTTCCAAGTTCAGATCTTTGAGATTTACCTGAAAGTTATATTAAGATTATTTTCCATAGAATAACTTTTTTGTCTGCAATACTGTTTTAGTTCATGTTTTTTTAGTGTATGATGGTATTCATTTTAATTAGGAATTAAATCAATAGAATTACAGAAGAAGGAATCTTGAATTCAGCCAGCAAGTATTCAATCTCTCCAGTTGGTGGTTCACGTCTCAGTCTATACTCCAGTTCTCTCTTGATAGCTGCTGGAACACCAGGTTTTTGCACCACACCCTTATCATCTAACTCCTCAATTAACGGAGGTTTTACCTCATTCACTCCTCCAGTCTTTATTCCTCTTATTTGAATTCTATGACACTGCAAAGTACCAATAGACTTTCTATTTTTCAAAATGGTGTACTTTTGCATGTCTATTTCAAACTGATACTTATCCTGTAAACCTTCAAAGACAACAGTGAGGAAGAATGTTTGGAACAAATCATCCTTTTCAATTTTCTTGAAAAATTCTGGGTTTATAGCTACATCATAGACTGTAGCTGGGGCTCCAGACTTGTCAGGTTCAGTTCTGCCTTCGCCAATGCTCATGGGTACTCTGTAAGTGGATGGATCTTCTGAACTGAGGATTTGCATAAGCTCTTCATTGCTGATGTCTCTTGGACAAATGATAGCATCAGTCAGGCATATATTTACAAATACCTTCTTATTATCTGGTTTTGTAAACGTTTTTACACAAAAGCCTGTAATGAAAAAGTTGTAAATTAATTTTGTGAATGTGAAACTTGAATTCTACGCTTAGAGGAGAGGTTTTGTTGCAAGGAAGAGCTGTGTACTAGTGCACATCTTGGTCATCATTCTCCTGCCCTTATCCCAATTGATTTGGGGTCGGCAATCATGTTGCTTAGGGTTTTGGCAAAGTTTTACAGTCTGCCGCCTACCGGACACCAACCCCTTCTTGGGAATGCTTTTGTTGGTGGTTTACCCGCCACCGAGCGGGTGACCCAAGGTGCTAAAATGGTATGCACTAGGTCTCCAGTTCCTTTAGTCTCTTCCTACGACACCCACAGGATGAAATGGGGTGGCCGTATTCTTAATCCGCGACCAGTGCACATCTTGGTAATATTAAATATTTAAGAATACCTATTAAGTTACCTGGCGTTGGTTTCACAAGTTTCGAAGGTACTGTCTCTACATTAGATAGAAGCTTGTTGAATTCTTCTTCAACCGGGTTCTCCTGAATAAGTAATAAATAACTAAGTTAGTTAATAATGTTACACGATACTTAGTTAACCCATAATTAACCACTTTCCTATGAATATAATTGTGGGCAACTGTTACGGCGCAGATAGCGTAATCTAATAACTTACTCGTATAATTCTCATATTGTTTTCCATGATTGTTGGATCAACGTCCAAAGTTATAGACTTTTTTGTCATATTGTTTAGTTTCTAGGCAGTTTCGGCTATAGCAACGAAATCAACAAATTATTTTCCAAAGAGATCCAAAAACAAAATTTGAGTGAATGTCATTCTGTCATTAAAAAACCGGCAGACAATGCTGAAAAATGACCTGACACTGCGACTGACACTAATAAAGTGTCACTTTGTGACAGTGTTGCCAACCCCAGTGCCTAATTAGATCGAAATTCCTCGTCGAAGTTATCGTTTCTAAGACAAAATCATCGTACTACATACCTACAATAGAAAATAACAAAACAAAGAAGCCTTTTAAAATTTAAAAATCAGACAACAAATATTTGAAATGTCAAATTACTATCTGGGATTTAAAAAAAAAACAGCCAAGTGCATGTCGGACTACGCACATTGAAGGGTTCCGTAGTTGGGATAAATTTATCCCTAAAACAAACTTAACATTGTAGTTGAAAAACATGTTCTCCCATACATCGATTTACGCCACGGTCAATTTTTCAACTAAAATTGTAAGTTTGTAATCGCAAAAAAGTATTTTTTTATGTGATAAAACTATAAATTAACAATTTTTGGACTTTTTCCTTTACTTGTGCTGTGCTACCTTGCTTCTTGCCAAATTTCATGATTCTAAGACAACGGGAAGTACCCTATAGGTTTTGATTTTTGTGCGAGATATTAGCATTTTTTTATATAATAAAACTACAGATTTACAATTTTCGGATTTTTTTCCTTTACTTGTGCTATATGAACTTGCTTCTTGCCAAATTTCATGATTCTAGGTCAACGGGAAGTACCCTATAGGTTTTGATTTATGTGCGAGATATTAGCATTTTTTGTATGTGATAAAACTACAGTCGAACCCACAAACCGCACATGTTTTGCCATACTTTGCAGTTACTTGGGGCTAAAGTAGTTAACAATTTTTGGACTTTTTCCTTTACTTGTGCTGTGAGACCTTGCTTCTTGCCAAATTTCATGATTCTAGGTCAACGGAAAGTACCCAGATAGGAAACGCCGACCTCATCTAGTTTTAAAAATATGACTGACGTGTAAAAGTGTTTGTACAAACCAGTACAAACCTACTTACAGAAATAAAAATCATTTATCACTTACCCTATAGGTTTTGATTTAATTACGAGTATGTATGTGTGTAATGTCGTTTATATTGCCGTATTTTTTTCTTGCGTTGACTTGGAAGCTTGATTTTTTTATAGCTTCAAGGGACCATAGACCTACGTATTTGATATTAATTTCAACTTGATGCCTCCACGCGTTCCTGAGAAAAAGGGTCTTGACAGACTGACAGACAGACAGGCAGACAGACAAACAGACTGACGGACAACGAAGTGATCCTATAAGGGTTCCGTTTTTTCCTTTTGAGGTACGGAACCCTAAACTCGAACTTATTATTTTCGAAAATGGTTTCTTCTTTTATTTTATTACTGTTTGATGTATTGATTGTTTGTTGAAAAAATTGGATACATCTAAAGAAACGATGGATGGACTGTGTGAAAGATGTTACGGCTAGAAAGCTGGTGACTATCGAGATGACGACTAATAGAGAAGTATGGAAGCAGGGACATGTTGCGCCGACCTCAAATAAATTGGGGTAAGGACAGGAGAATGATGACGAGTTCACGACACATTTGTAGTGGGGACATTCACAGACTCATTTGCACACGCTGTTTGTTATTATTTATTAGTACTAGTCTTCTGTTTATCAAGCAACACGGTAGTTTATTATTTAGTAAAATCTCATTGAGTCATAACGATTTTATTCGAACCTCAAAAATTATCATACATACGGCTAAACATGATACACATCAAGCTATACTTTCCAGTACGAGCTGATCGCGCATTGTATAGGATTTCCGTACAATGAGAGGTCAGCGTATACTGGAAATGTATAGCTTGATATGTGGCCGTGTGTACTACATTTAACGAACGTAATTTAGACATACGCTATCGTACAGACGCCAGCCTTAGAGCAGTTAGAGCACTAAATACTCAAAGACGCCAGCAGTCCAGCACATCAAGCTACTACTAACTGTCAAATTGTATTCGATTCTATAAAATCGTTGCATTTGTAATGTAAGATAGTAATTCAGCGCTACTCTATTTGATTAGTATGGTGATAACACGCCATCTCTAAATTAAACGTCATGGGAATTAGGTCGAAGGAATAGTCCATGTATAGCGTATTGGACTATTTTATTACTTTATCGAGGCCTTCTCCATGAAATTATTATCTAATTAGTGCCCCTAAAAATCATACTGACGATGACATTTATTTCCGAGACATAGTTGGGTTTGTTAAAACATCGGTGGAGAAGCAATCGAAGGTAAGGGTATTCAGTCTTTAAAATTGTTTGCCATATTTTATCTATTTGAACTTTCTTTTAGGAGTTTATTTTGTAATTAACGTGATATTTTTGCTATTTAAGCAGTATATTATTGTATAAGGGCTCAACTTCATATCTATCGTATTATTTGAAATAAATTGTGTTGTGGCGAAAAAAAATGCAGACCTAGTTTGTCAGCTGTGTTAGTGAATGTAGAGATACGTATGCATAATAGGTACCTGTGTCGGTGTATTTACTTCTATTACACGTATTTACAATTAATGTTATGTTGTAGGTGAATATTTAATATAACCAAAACTGGGCACTGCCATGCACATTCATTAAAATCTAAAATAGATCAAATAAAGTAACTGATAAAATTTATTTGAATTTCCTGAGAATAAAGGTTTAGGAATTCTATTTCCTATAAGTTTTTGGCATTATAAAGTAGCATAATCTATTTCATGTAGTTTTGACACAAATCTTAATAATTTATAAATCTATAGTTGAACAAGCTAGGTAATAGAAATTGTACAATAAAGTCTTCATTGTCACTTAATCCCTAATATTTATAAAATGTCATTCAAATACTCAATTCATTTAATACAAATCTTATAGATGAGTTCATAGAAAACACAGATGTTAAAGAAAGTTCTAAGAATCTAGGAAGTAGACATGTAGGCACACAATAATTGCAGTTACATGATAAATACATGCCTGTAGCAGTGTAGTTTATTTAATGTATACAGTACAACCAGCTATGTTATAAACTAGTTGCCTACTTTAGGCTGAATTTTGTGTGCCACACCCTGTATATTTTAAAAGGGTATATAATTATGTGACCTTTATAGCATTGCCCTGATGAGTTCAACTCCTGAAGAAGGAATAAAATTAAGTAAAATACCATAGTGATAATTTCTTAAAAAGCCGAAAATAGAAAGGTATATACCAAAAACCTTCAAGGTTTGAACTGTGACTTTATTAATTTATGAATGCACAAGATTACCTCAATAACTTGACTGAAACCATTATTGTTATCTAATTGACATTCAGTGATAAGAATGTAGTGTAAACCAAGCATTGAATAATTTTATTAAGTTCATAACTTGAGATATTTACCGTTTCAGCCATTTCCCAATGAATTTGTGGATACAATATTATACACTCCTAGACTCCTATATTTTGATGGCATAAAACAAAGGCAAAAAAGTTTTCAGTCAAAGACAAAGTTATGATGCAGTTTTGAAGTCAACATGCTGGCCATCATTTTGGTGTCATCATTGTTCCAAATTTGAATTCACAACCATTTAAAAGTTGTAGAACATAGTACAACAAAAAGCAGGTTGGCTCAAGTTAGTCAGGGAGTGTAATTAATCTGTATTATTACTTTTATTGTTATTACTTACAGATATGCCATTGACAATAAATAATTATTAAAGGAAGAGTGGGCCCCTTGTTATCACAATACTCACATACTAGTTGATATTACTGTTGGTTATTATTCCTTATTGCTGTGATCAGCTGTGACTGTGACCCATATTAGTTACAGAAGAAAAAATATAAGATAATCAATGTATATATTTTGTGTTCTAGCAAATTTATGGCATAGCCAGTGGGTCATAATGGCCGATAAACACAGCCTGAACTATGATGTGAGAGAGTTAAAATTGGGAGCTAGTTTCACTAACAACAAGGCATCTCAATACCACACAATCAAATGTAAGTACTTACCATTTTAAACATTTAAGTTTGATCTTTTAGTTAGAATGGCCAAGAGATATTTTATTGCAAGGTTTTAAAATTGGACAGTCAAGGTTTTGTAGATTTGCATATAATTTCATAGAAGATTTTTTTTCTTTTTCTATATAATTCAAGCAAGTTAAAAGCTAATAGAGCTGCATTATCTATTTTGATCTGAACAATTTGATTGTGGACAGAAAATGTTACACATCATTCCAATAATTATTTCCATTATTTTTTTTCCTTGAAAATATTATGTTGAGGGTTTGAGAGTTATTTGCTGTCTTATTGATGCTAATAAAACCATGTCATGATCAGCAATTACAAATTCATTCAATGCCATCTCATCATACATTTTTTTTCATTCAGATTTTCCATGATTAGAATTAACAATTGTTGATATTAATTGAACAATTGCAATGTTTAAAAAAAGTTTTGATTTGCATAATGACTAAGTGTTCGTCATTTTCTTAAGATGAAAGGTAAATCATGTAATAATTGCCTAGGTCCTAGGCAATTATTGGGTGTGGTTCATTAGTTTTATTTTTCTCTGGTTATAATGTAATAAAGATCACATGCAAACTTTGCTTGGCTTTCTGCCAGTGTTCTTTGCTTATTAAAGAAAACTATCCAACTTACATTCATGTCTGACACTTTAGGGTCAATGACCTATAATTTATGCCAAGTCTAATATTAAACATGAAGTGTCTTGATTTGAAGAAAGAAAAAACCGTTTATTTGCGGTAAACTTAACGCAAAGAAAAAAAAATACAAACACGGAAGAATAAGTTGGGAGAAAATATGCGTCACATCCACACAAAACGGCCATCGCTCAGCATAATGCTGCGACCCTATGCAAGACAGAGACCCAGCGCTGGTTTTCAGCGACAGCCGGCGTTGACGTGATGACGTCAACCGGTGCAGTATTTAATCAGATAAAAATAACAAAATAAGAAATAAAATAAATACAAAACTTAGTTCTAAATGTTTTTTATAAATATAATTGTTTGACATGTTGTTAACATTTTCCAGATGACTTCAAGCCGGCGTCAGTCGACGTTAACAAAATGGCAACGGTGGATGTTGGAACAAATAATCAAGTGACCGTCACTGTGCCACATTTGGGTTTGTGTTTATTTGTTTATACCATTGGCTTGTTCTTTTTAGATCTTTGACATTCATTATGGGTCGTCAGAAGCCTGAAAGTCTGCAAACAGTCTGGCCAATGGGTATAGTGTTACACAGTCACAGGGTTGTGGAGGTCAGATAGGCAGTCTCTCCATGTAAAATACTGGTCTTCTCCATCCGGTTAGACTAGAACCCGACCCCAACATAGTTCGAAAAACGCTAGGCAGATGATGAGACAATAAATTGTCTTATTGATATCTGCACCTTGCCCCAGTGCCTTCTTTAGTTTGATGATGGTAATCAAACTTGCTGGGCAGGCCATACTCCATAAATAATCTATGAAACTGTTTCTGTTCCTTTGTGCACTGTAACAAGCTTAAAGCAAGGTATTTAACCAACAAAAGTAAAGATTTACGGTTGGTACATCACTATGTTTGACGTATATCGAATGTCCGTCGACCAGTGTTAGTCGCCTCAACATCATGTTTCAATTTTATTGTGAAATAGACTGTATTTTTTTTTTGTGGCGTGATTAATTATTATATTGCTGGATGATGACGAAGTTCTGCCTAGTTAACACTTCTGTCAATCTTGTATTCACTAACTTTTGCCAGTTGCACATAGCACGATCTCAGAGACAGATGAGTGTCGTTGCCAGTTGCAGATGCCATGAGATGACAGGTTGTGGGACATTTCACAACTAGGTATTTGAAAACATGTGAAGTGTTTAATAAAT
Source organism: Tiliacea citrago (assembly GCA_963921375.1). NCBI lineage: Eukaryota > Metazoa > Arthropoda > Insecta > Lepidoptera > Noctuidae > Tiliacea > Tiliacea citrago. The sequence goes on along the minus strand of OY992787.1, from coordinate 22,027,481 downwards.
AAACTAACATGGCCGCCACACCATACATATTATACCTGAAATCACCTCTTGTCTTCATTCTGGAATTCGTACCCTGAGCCCCAAAATACAGACCAATTGTCCAGTTTGGGCTCACCAGGGGCGTAGCTGCCGCGGTATCAGCCGTACCTATCAATGATACGGGGTCCCCAAACACCGAAAGCCGCCCGACGTATGTTTCAGCAAAAAATTCAAGTAATCCAATTATTAACCTCTTGCATTCATTTAATAAAATCTCACAGAAAATCAAAACTATCGGGAGTCAGGATGCTTCAATTTTCGAGCTCACTTTGCTCGCTCCTGCACTCTCTTAGTAAAACCACGGTAACGCGAAACCTTAACATATCTTGGTCCAGAATGCTCCAATTTTCGAGCTTGCTTTGCTCTTCGCTCTCAGGATGTTCCAATTTTCTAGGTTGCATCACTCGTTCTTGTGTTTTCTTAGTAAGTTCACAATGACACTAACGTAACCTCCCGAATCAGGATGTTATTTTATTTATTTTGTTAAAAAATACCCTCCTTTTAAGCTTCGCTGCAATCGGGTAAAAAGGGCCCCTAAAAATGTTGATATGGGGCCCTTTAGGACTAGCTGCGCCACTGGGGCTCACTGGCTGGTAATATTTTAAGCTATCGCATGAACTTAGGTTAATCTGTGAACCTGCTGACTGTTTTACCTAAGCAATAAACTATTTTACTTCCTATTTTCTCATCCAAATCCGAACTTCGAAAACTATTTCACCTATTTACATTTTTGAATCTTTTCTAGAATTCCAATATTAGCTCTAAATCGCGGCAATTAATCTAGGTCATTCTGAAGTCTTGATAAATGGGGCAGCGCCATATACTTACAACCAAATAAACACATTAGCATAATCATCTGGTTTTCTGAAATAAAACAATAAATTCTTAAGAAACAGCTCACCATTGTTTATGTGTAAATTCTTACCTATATTTCTGTACCAGCTGAATTCTTCCTTCATTGGCATTTTGTGGGCATTTGGCTTGGACATTATGGCCATTCAGGTTTAAAAATAGTATACTTTGATTAGAAGTTTTCCTTAGTATTGATCTGCATAGATCTATCGTTTTCTATGATTAATTTAATACAGTTTAGTAACAGCATGCTTATTGCAAAGCCATAATTTTGAGAACAATAGCTTTTTATATCTGAAATCTCACTAAAATTATTTTTGTCAACGTATAAACGTAAATACTTTATTTCGAAAAACTTTCCATGAAATCGGTAACTCTTGACACTATATTTCGGTATTTTCCGGCAACGTTGCGGTTTTTCAACAACATTACATTGTTTGAATGAGTCTTCATTGCAAATAAGGAGGAAAATGAGTAAAGAATACAATGAAGACTGTTTAAGGTCATCCATTCAATACGACGTAAGCTACAGAACACTAAGATCCTCGCTGTCGTCGCACCTTCTTAGGTATTCAGCTCCGTTATCAACTAAATTAATCGATAATTAATAATTTCCTTCAAATTTTCGCCGCAGACTTAAAAGAGAGGAAAAGACAATGCTGTACATTTTTTTTTTATGATGGGTTATTGTATTGTATTTTTCCATCTAGAGCTTAAGTCTTTTCATCCTTTCCCTTATAAATTCTTAATATTTATTATTTTCCGACAGACGGCGCCGGTGTCCCGCAGACCGTTTTCAAAGGCAACCAGAGGCCTTACACGAAGGAATGTGTGCTCATCATAGACAGAGTTACCGGCGAGATTACACTGGAGAAGCTCTCTAGTAATATTCAAGTTAAAAAGACAAGGTCGGTATTATTGTGCCAGTCTATACACACCCTCGGCAGTGGTAGAGACCTCTGCAGGGAATGTCTCTTTTTCATTCATAGAAGGAACAAGCAGTGCGTTTCAATTAGGCGATTTCATTGTGTGATCGATGCAGGGGCCGCCAAGGGGAATTTTGAAGTTGTCATTATTTGAGTGCAAATCTGGGATGGCGCTATACTTCCTGTATAGCTACGTCTCTTTTTGGCAATGGACGTTCATATGCGGTTACTACTTATAATCTGGTGGGCCGCTTGCTTGTCTACCACTCCATAATAGTTATCTTGTAAAAAAAACGAACGAGCCTTACAGTAGTCGCATATGCTGTGTAACATCTGACATCTCAACTTGGTAATAAGTAACTGAGCAGAGACAGAAAATAACCTTAGAATTAAAAAAAAAGCGAAATACTGAAATATTTATTCGAGTAATTATTCATAGCTAGTGGTCGCCCACTAGTCAAAATTCGACCCCCTCTACTTATAATCTATATAGTACTTACTAATTCCATGAGTACACTAATTCCATGATATTAAAAAGCACTTACTTATTCCATGCTCAAGCTGTCACTTCCTGTCTACACACTTCAGTCCCTTTTCACGAAATCACTCAGATGTTAAACATCAAAAAGATTGGTTATTTGGTATTGATATAAGAATTCAACCCAATGTCGCATTTCTGCCAATTGGAAGTGCCATGTTAGCACCGTTTATTATTCTGTTCGTCATTGTTACGATTACGTCACGAATATGCAGTTAGAAAGTACAGGGCAAATAAAAGCATTCCATTAGTCACTCTTATACCTTTCTCTTAAAAGAAAAAATAGAAAAAAAAACATTGTGTATTACAATCAGGTTAAATTGGTGATGTGAAAACCCAAAATCCGTTATAGTGAGAAATAACTGTATTGATAGCTATTGTAATGAGGGCATATATACATATTTAGATGCAAGCTAAGTCAGGCGTTATTTTGAATCTAAAACAATATTATCAATGATTTTCACTACCCTAGGCGCCTACATAAATATGTAAAACTTATGCTACGACGTCATGTTAGTCAAGTTCCGACAATTAGGGCGAATTTTACCAATGAAACTGAACGCGATCAGCACATCTAAAACGAGTTCAAGAGCTGTCAGTGTCAATATTCCAAAGAAAATAATGACACTGACAGCTCTTAAACGTGGTTTATGTGCTGATCGAGTTCAGTTCATTGGCGAAATTGGCACTTAGTTTGACCAATAACGGCTGGTAAAAAAACATGGGATTCAGTAACAAGCATTTATGAATCAAGAAAATAGGTAAGGGTTGGTCACTATTGCTGACACACCCAGGATAACATGCACACTCCGCTAGATACAAAATCTTGTCGACGCATCATTTCGCGTCCAAAAGAGACATGGATATGCTTAAAAATTGTTTACGCATAGCCGTGTCTTGCATAGGCCCGAGACGGTGTGAGGACAAAACTTTCTCGCGCTCGCGTTTTAGCCCGGCCTGTCAACATTTTAGCTTTAACGCATTCTTTCACCAAGTTATTGTGATAATCAAATCAAAATTTATTTATTAAGGCGATGACAAGAGGCATTATGATCTAAGAAGGCTTGTTTAAAAAAAAAAATATAGTAACTATATTATAGTTTGTGGTAGAGGAAAAGATTTATGTTATTCTTGAACATATTTCTCAGAACTTGGTTGTTAACAAAACATGTTTAAACATGTTGCATTTTGAAACAAAAAAAAAAGATTCTTATTAACGGTAGAGTTCCAATCCAAAATATTTGTATTAAATATCAACGTACGGTTGGTATTTAATTAATAACAAGAACGTCTTATTTGAATGCAGAACTTGGTTGTTTTTTATTTTCGGTTACTAAACTCATTTTTGGGTAAATAGACAATTGCTTCATATTTTGCAATAAATTACAAGCGTTGTGTCATCGCTCTTCTCTTTCTTTTGTATTCTGTCTGACAGTGACCGCGCTTTAGCTGTTGTCAGCGTCATAAGACAACAAATATCCACAATAGTAGTAATACCTACCTTATAGGTAGTATTAAGCAAAGTAATATTATAATTTTTTGAGTTTGAAGCACTTTGCACAGAAGATGACCAAGTAAGGTACAAATTTCTCACTTGGCCATCCTCTCCACAAAATGCCTCAAAATAGGAGAATAGAAACTCTGTCACTGTTTTCAGAACGCTGTTGCTACTGGCCCGTGTTCTAGTTACTAACGATGCGTTTTTTTTAAAACAATTCCGACGCACTACAGAAACGAGGCAGTCTCAAGAGCATTCTGAAAATATTATTATATTGGACGCGCAAGACATCTAGCGACCTTTTGGTGTAGCTGGTCCTTAAACCTCCCGTGTACAGACCCTGACAATATGCCTTGAATAGTGTTCATCCATAATGTTCCTCTTTCATTATCTTAGAGCTGAAGTAATAAATTATTATTTCCCATAGACAAGAAACGTCTCAAAAGGCACGGCCGCTAACGCCCGTGACCACAGACTTCACCAACACGACGCAGCGCTCCACTTCACGCACGCGCGTCGCTACCAACAGACGAAGTGCAACTAACACAGGTAGGAAACGAAAACTTGAAGACAGGGTGGCGAACTGGCGACTAAGTGCCAATTTCACCAATGAAACTGGACGCGATCAGCACATAAACCACGTTTAAGAGCTGTCAGTGTCATTATTTTCATTGGAATATTGACACTGACAGCTCTTGAACTCGGTTTAGATGTGCTAATCTTGTTCAGTTTCATTGGTGAAATTCACCCTAAGGCATACTCAAGCATTATTTAAAGCTAGTTTCCACCAATAATAGAACTAGTTTTAAGTAATCCTTGAGTTTTTAGTGAGTTTCTCATACGGGCCAAGTCACCTGCAGTCGTTAAGGGGATTATTATAATCCTGAATACTGTTTTTTTTTCCTTGAAAGATATAAGCCAAATGCGTAACTATAAGAAAAAAAAAAACCGGCTGAATGCGTGTCGGGCCACCTACAATGAAGGATTCAGTAGTTGGGACGAATTTAACCCCGAGAACAAACTTATCATTGTAGTTGGAAAACATGTTCCCCCATACATTCCAACTGCAAATGTAAATTTAAATTTTTTTGGCTTTATTGTTTTGGAGATAAGTAAGGGGTTGGTCAATTTTCATAAATTTGCTTAAATAACATTAAAACTATTTATTTAAAAATTATAAAAACGTTCGTTTGGGTCACAGAAATTCATATGTGTACCAAATTTCATCTTAATCGGTCCATTACATTTGGAGCAAATTGGCTGTGAAAGACAGACAGACACACGAGTGATCCTATATGGGTTCCGTTTCATCTTTTTGAGGTACGGAACCCTAAAAAAGACATTCAAAGCTGTGACACACAAACTAATAATATTTTTTTTATTTCTAGTACCTGGAACCGCCCAGCCCAACAACCCGGCTGCCCGGTTCAACGGCGCGGCCGGCAGTATGGCGAAGCCGCCGCCCACACTGGTCAGGTCGCCGCTGCGACAAAAGACCTCGCCGCCACAGGCTGCACCGTAAGTTCACAACTTACGCGAACTACTAATGATTAATAAAAGACGTTGTAAATAAGAACAATTTTTCCACTGACGAAATAGTTATAAGGGCGAATTTTACCAATGAAACTGAACGCGATCAGCACTTCTAAACTGTGTACTAGAGTTGCCAAGTGTCGTTCAGTTTCAAGCTAAGCCTGCTTGCTGTATTGTCATCGCGACGTAACTAGTGAAGTAACGGTACTCGATACTCACGATCAATCGATTCAAGTTAAATGTCAAAACGGACCTATTATTTTTTGACAAATATAGTGTTGTGCTTAACTGTGTTATTGACAATGACATAGTGATTTATGACTCCAAATTTGTGTTTGTAATGGCTTTAGTATAGTGCCGATGTCAACTCACCCCGACTCAAAGCTGGGAAGAAGATCAGATGTCAAAGTCATTAGAAGAATTAAAACTCAAATAAAATCCTAAAAGAGTTAATGATATGTTCACAGTTGGTCAGGCGGTGGCAACAGTACCCTAGCGTCTCTTCCGATGATCGGTTTTGAGGACGCGCTGGGTGGCCCCGCGCCTGCGGCCCCTGCCCCGGCGCCCCCCGCGCCCCCCCCGCCCGCCCCGCACGTCGCGCACGCCCCGCACGCCGCACACAACGGCTACGCGCGCGCGTACGAGCGGCCGGCGCCTGCGCCCGCGCCCGCGCCGGCCCCGCCACCCGAGAGGCTGCACCATAATACTAATGCGTATCAACCGCCCGTACCGCATCATCAGGTATGTACAACAGCACAACACAAAAGAAATGCATTTCCACACTACAACTTCTGTGTTTTGGTCCTGATAAAGTTCTTAAAGCGTAATTTTGAATAACACAAATAGGTTGGCTGAAGATAATAAAATATCCATGAAATCAGCTCATAGTCAATTTAAAAATTCAGAAGTAAATAAAACTTTCTTTTTTACGTAAATATTGAGTACAGACGCCAGCACATCAAGCTACTACAATCTGTCAAATTTCTTGAATAGATTTTCAACTTTATCCTTACAGCATAACGTTCAAGGTTGATTGGGAAAACTTGACAGTTTCGGGTAGCTAGACCTGCTGGCGGCTGTACAATCGCACGTCTATAGTAAGAATTCGATATTGACATTCCGAAGTAATAGGTGCAACGCAGATGACATACTTTTTGTGCGAAGGAGTGCGGCACACACCAATGTGATTACATTTTATTAGCTCACAAGCTTTCATTAATCACTCGAAGCGGTGCAGCGCAGACAACAGACTTTTTGTGCGAAGGACCGAGTGATTAATGAAAGCTTGTGAGCTAATAAAATGTAATCACATTAGTGTGTGCCGCACTCCTTCGCACAAAAAGTCTGTCGTCTGCGCTGCACCTTAGGGTGATTTTGGCATATCGCTAATACTCAACGTTGTTATTTCATCTTTTACAGCCACCGCAACAAGAGGACAGCTCTTCAAGTTCGTCGAGTGAAAGCGGCAGTGATTCGGACAGCGGCAGTGATAGTGACGACAACGATTCCAGCGCACACCACCCTATTCCCAACGGTCAGTACTTAATTACTTACTGGGTCGTTCCATCTGAAACCGACGACATAACTAATGCTGACAAAAAAATCTCCCTAGCCTTTTCCCAACTATGTTGGGGTCAGCTCCAGTGTAACCAGATGCAGCTGACTACCAGTATTTTACATGGAGCGACTGTCTATCTGACCTCCACAACCCAGTTCAGTACTGGGTATAGATAAACTACGATCACATGGCCCGCCCCTCCCAACTACTGTTTCAATGTATGTAGTCACATCCTTACCAATAAATAAATCCTTGAATTATTGTTTTGGTTGACGGCCGTCTCAGTACACACAATGTTCGTTGTGAGTTTTGGTGGCGCTTCGTTAATACTTTCAAACGTTTTGGATTTTTGAGGGGCGGGCCATGTTATCGTAGTTTATCTATGACACAATACCCCTAGGTAAGAATGGTTGACAGATTTGTGGGCTTTGGCTACTCGTAACAGCTGTCAAAGATCTACGAATGACAGCCGGGAACAACGGTTTAACGTGCTTTTCGGGGCACGGAGGGGTCTCGATATGTAATGGATGGTCACCCATCCACGAACCGACCGCGGCAACCGTAGCTTAACTTTCAATCAACCCGTGAGGCTGTGATTTATTAGCCACGAGCCCCTCAATCATCGACAATGCTGACAAAAGCAGAATAGAATATTCTTTATTATTATATACACCATAAGAGTTACAGATATAAATGTCGAATTTTACATAGGGTGTCACAATGGGAGGGTCTTATCGCTAAAAGCGATCTTTTACAGACAACCTTACAGTGACAGTGGCTTTATTAAAATTCATTGCTTAGGGGCCGCACTAAGAAGTGTTGGAGTCATAATTTTTCCAATGCGATAATGACTATGTGTTATACAAGAATAACGGCGTAATCCGTTTTTCGAAAGTAATAATGAACTTTATATCGTCCTAGACTAGCCTCGGTAGTAGGGAGTATGCACGTAATTCAAAACTTATCCATTATTTTAATATACATTGTGTAGGAGTCAAGAAACAAATTCCATTTTTTTTTTACGTTTTTAATGCATTACTTGTTTCACAATTACTTAATTAATTTATGTTGAGTTTTTTTGGTGGAATGGAACGCAAACTCAAAACGCGTCCTTTTCGAAAATGCCGGAAGTGACGAATAATACTATGCGAATAAAATCTATTATTTGCTAAGTGCTTGAAATCTCACTAAGGTAAATAAGTAAGTGTGATTTCAGCTTGAATAAAGCATTAACAATAATTTTATGTATATGATTTGGGGCTAAAAACAAATGTAAACAAAGCAGTTTCGTGGATAATGACATCACATCAGATCGCGACAGAAACGGATGTTTGTACTGTAGTAGAAAATTGTTGGAGTTTCATAATTTTTTTGAGCATCAATCAGTAGTTCAATTTAACTTTCAATACTTTTCTTGAGTTTAGTTAGATTACTGTCTATTATTGATTTAGTGGAAAAAAATGACATGCATATTCCCTATTGATCGGATTTCAAGACCCAAGTGGATCCAGGGAGATCCTTTATGATCTCTAGAACCAGCCGATAGGATGACCAGCTCAATCACACCTAACTTGACTGTTTCATGATCAATTGAGAAGGATTTGCGTTAATCTTATTAATTTTGCAGGTACCGCTGCGCCCCCCAACCCGGCGGCAGCATTACCAGCGGACGTACTCAACGATGATCTCTGCCTGTCCGAATCCGGCAGCGACTCCGACTGACCTCACGATAAACGTTTATTTCATCGGGTTTGGGTGTCTTATTTTTTCAAAGTTACTCTACTCGCCCTCACAAAACAGATTACTCGTCAAACTTGGCAAGTGTATGTCACTTAACATGACACTTCTCCTTTCTCCTTTTTAATGCACGAAGCAATAAGTAAATGAAGTATTCATACGAATATTTGTCACTAGAATTAAAACTCAATGTGAGATTCAACAGGAAAATGAAATGTCTATTGGATGCATGTGGTTTACGATACAAGACTGTCGAGGCAATAATCAATGTTTGCATGAATGACGATCACGAAATTACCATAAACAATCGCTCTATTTACAATCTAATCCGTGTCCAAATGATATTATTCAGGGAGTGTACGGTTTTTGCAAGGAAAGACAAATATTTTGGTTCTTTACGAACTTGTGTAAAATATTCTGTAGTGTAAGTGCTTGAGTCGTACAGTACACTACCCGTCGTCAATGCTCGCTCTAGTGTTACATGTTAACTTGCCATGTTTTGAAATATTTTTGTAATTAAGAGATGGTACATTAAAATATAATATTTTTATGTCAGATTTATTTTATTCATAATTTTTAAGTAAAATGAACTTAATTGTTATGTATTGTTGACATAATTAAAGATAATCGTAACGTGCCTCATGTGAACATAGATATTTTTTTTATTTTATGCCAATATTTGTAAAAGTTAGCTTTAAGTAAGTACGTAATGATTGGTAATAATATTTTATCGCGATGTTCATTTATTTAAATTTAGTTAATATCTAAAAATTGCAATAATCCTTTGTACAGGAAGATACGAAAATAAAATAAAATATTGTAATATAATATGATGAACATGATAGTTTGTCGAGAGATATAAATCGTTTTGTATGTACATAGATATGAGAGAACTTAATTATATTATAAAAGGGTTGTTGTGGTGGTAACTCGCAAAACCTGGATTGTGTGCCTTCAGCAAACTACATTGCTAATTTATTTTGGATCATTACGTCGTCTAATATTGATAGGACGTTACCTACCCAATTATGTCCACATGCTCTTTTTACTTATGAGAATATAAACAAAAATATGAAATGAAACAAGTTTTTTATTATTTATTATCTAAACGCTTTTACTATCTGTATCTTACTAATATTTAGAGAAAACAGTATGTATTTTGGCGCAGTACCAGTAACTTAGTGATACGTAAGTACAGACGCCAAAAAAGGTCAAGCTACCCGAAACTCAAAGGAGACGTTCACGAAATGTATGGGGCTTGGTACAAAAATAATTGAAAATTTAAACAGCCTTCTGACCTAGGCTTAAAGAGGGTAATTATTTTGATGTCTGGGCATTTCATTTTTTTTACAGCCGCCCATTTTATTTAAAACAAGTGTTGAAAAATAAAATATTTGCATCACTAACTAAAAACATTATTTATATTTTAGGGATGGCAGCCCTGTGGCAAATGACGTGACAATGACAATGTCAGTCAGCAGCTGGCCGAGCACGGGCGTGCCAAGACATTTGTGACAAGACATGATAAATTATGTCATGTCAATTTGTACTAGCATTTTATGACAAAACCGTTATATCGCTCAAACTGTGATAAAATGTATGACTCAAGTCATGTCACAGTAGGCCGTGCTCGCCCCGCAGGACTCGGCTTGACATTTACAGCTTTGACTTTCTTTTGACACGTTTTGTTATTGCATTGTCATGTTAATCAATATTTTTTGTCTTAATTTCATGGAGCTGCAGCTAAAATTATAATAAAATCTCAAAGTATTTAATAGAAACGGAAACTTTAGCCACATTTAAAATAATTATATTTTATAGAAATTAATAAATAAAGACTATGTGCGTTTTGTTTGTATTGAAACACTTTACACTTTTTCACAATAACGGGTGCCTGAAAAAATCAGTTTTAACTATAATCGAGTAGCATAATAAATAAGCTTTCTAATAAGGTACATCACATTACCGTTTAAAAATCTTCGGAATATTATACCACTTTTGACCTCTCCTTTTCCCAATCATCCTTGAACAATTTTTAAGCTGTAGGGATAAAGTTGAAAATCTTTAAAGAAATTAGCCAGATTGTAGTAGCTTGATGTGCTGGCGTCTGTACCAGATAGTGAAATGCACAGACAGGTGAAATGTAATGTATCATAGTCACAGACTAAGTATACATGTGTGATTATAGTGCACTTAGCGACCTGTAGATGGCTATGTAAGCAATACTCAGCACCGAGGTTTATCAATGATTTCAGCACTGAACACTGCTTACACCATCTGTGGAGTTTATTGTACTCGTGGTATACTCTGGATTATCCCACACAAATTAGTAGGAGACGGATGGACCTTGACTTGCCACATAAACCTGTCCTATCTAATCTAATCCTATCTTCGTCGCATGAATATAGTTTGATCAATTCACATGTAGAGAATAACAAACTATTTGGAGTTTCTCTATTGGACGCTTCTGCTTCATTTAGTCTATGAAACCATGGAGACTTGTCTTGCTTTTCATTGTTCTGAGTAGAGACGAGGTGGAGACTTGCCGAATTGCTTGTCAATGTCATCTAACTGTCAGTCAAGTGTCAACCGTCAGTTTCGGGGAAATAAAATCAGCGCTTCGCATTTCTTGTTACCGTTCTAACAATTTGTTTGAAGAATTGTTTACGTGACTGCTTATTTTTTAACAGGCACAGTTTAGACTAAATCATAAGTAAATCATTAACCGTATATATCATGTTGTGAGTATTTCTAGGTGATAGTTGCAAATGAAAATGTCTAACTCACTTTCGAGTAATAAAAGTCACTCGAAAAAAGCGAATAGCAGCAGAGAACGTGATAGAAACAGGTCTGTAGCATCAGAATCAGGGGGCTCCAGTCAGTGCGACACTCCTCCGCTCAATGAAAAGGTAAAACATTTATGTAGTTGAGGTTATCTCAATAATAACTTGTATCCCTTTACTTGGCGCCTTTTACCTATATCCATTATCCTTAAGCACAAAGAGCTAAGTGTGACCACTTGTTGGCCCTTTGTGCAAGTGTTCTAATTGGTTGATTGGATAAATAACTTTTTCTAAAAGTGTATCAAGGACAACCTTTCAACATCTCCTCTAATGTTTTCATACTTAACACAATTTGTATCATTCAGGATGGCAGCTCAGCGCAAGGCAAGTTTGCGGGCATCAGTCCTGAGTCCGTGGCTTGTATGGCAGAGCAGGCAGGACATGAGGTCAACTCTGAGGCTATCACCACACTGGCTGAGGATGTCAGCTATAAAATCAGGCAGGCTATCAGTGTGAGTACTTTACTCTTATACCCCTACATAGATTATTTAGCTATGTCAGTTCTTCTAGTAAGCATAGAATGCTCCCTGAGTACTGCCTACCCTTCTAATGATCTACATAAACACACAGTTAAATAAATCTTATTTGTTTTTAAATGTTGCCTAGAATAATCTCAAATGTTAAGATAGTTCCCTCTTTGTAACTCTAGAAAATGATCTATGTCGACATTACCCAACAAAACAGGCATTTTCAAATTGCTTTTGCAAATCTTTCTAGTCAAACCATATTTCCTTGGCTATCCAACAACTAACACAACACAGAAATAACAACAGAAATAATTCATGTTTCATTGTTGTTGCTGATTCAGACCAGAAAGTAGTAATTACTACAAGAATCATGCAACCGCCTAATAAGCTCTGCCTTAACTATAAATTGAGTGCCTATATTTCCCAAAGAGGAAGGCAGAGGAGGTTCGCCCACATAACACCAGTCAATTATGAATATTTCATAGTAAACTAGCTTTACCTGGCCTGGCTTCGCACATGTAGCACTACATTTCTTTTTCTTTTTAAACCACTGCTGTATTATAGTAAACAAAACAAAAAAAAAAAAACAAATTGGTCAAGCCGTTTTCGAGTTTTAGCGAGACTAACAGACAGCAATTCATTTTTATATAAATAGATATACATTACACAGTATTGTAACAGAATAGACTAGAATAAAATAAAATGACAATGCAATTAAAAACCAAATTATATTAAAATCATAGTTAAATTAAAATTTTATATAAAATCAAATCAGTGGTAGGGGCGAGTTGTAATCTGTTATTATTTTTCCAGACCCTAGCCTTGCATAGTGAGATGATGAAGAAGTCTTCTGTGGACAGTTGGGATGTGAACACACTGCTCACATTGACCGACACCAGCCCGGTCGTAGGATCCTGTATCACACAGTATACCACTTTAGGTGAAGAAAAGCTTTGCGTTCCAATTGTGAGTATATTAAAATTGTGAGTGGTTATATTATGTATTTAGCAGTGTTCTGTGTTGACCGCTAAAACATATTAGGACATCATATTATCAGTCTGTGTGGTGCCGGACGTAAAGAATAGCACAACCCTATTTTTCCCGTGGGTGTCGTAAAAGGCGACTAACGGACTTACTAAAGAATGGGCAGCAGCATTCGCTATGCGTATTAACACCATACTGCGATCGCCAACCCGCCTGCCAAGCGTGGCGATTATGGCAAACCCCTTTACGGGGGCCTATGTTGACGTCTTTCGGCTGAAAAGATGAATGAAATGAATTATGTCATGCCTAAGAAAACAGACTAAAGTCAACTAACACTAATGTAACCTAACTGTAGGTAATATTTTAAGCCACTTCTGACAGTTTAAGTTGAGTTTAACCTGTGTAAAGATTGTCTAATTGACAAATGCACGCCCCTACACTTCTTGTTCCATACAGATTTCAAATGTTTGTTTATACCTTTTAGTAGAGTGGCATGCAGTTTTAAATTAGACAATCTCTATCTGCATATTACCGGATAATAAACAATTTTATATTCCTATGTATCAGAGAAATCAAATAACTTTTCTAAAGTGTGATAAGCCACATTAACAGGTATGAAAATTGTATGTTTAAAATATTTAAGAAGCTTGCTATACAAGGTTATTTCTCCATTGCAGGACAACTTGCTGAATGTGACAGAATTCGCGCTGACACCTCAGAGCTATGTGTATGGCTCAACAGCCACTGTCTCGGTAGAATGGATCACAGATGACAAGAGCCTCAACAATGCCAGTAACATTAGTGTAAACCTCCAGAATTATTATACCAAAGTTGCTAGAGGTATGTCTAATGTTTATGTTATTTTTATAATAGCAATGAGAAGATGGACGGTGAAGGAAAACATCGTGAGGAAACTGGCATGTCCTAGAAGTAGAACCAAAAACTCGACGACATGTGACATCTACCAACCCGCACTGGGCCCGCGTGGTGGAGTCCCAGCAGTGGGATCATTATAGGCTGATTATGTAATGAGAAGATTAGGTACAGGATTGTTCACTTGATGAGTTGAAAGAAAGAAAAACATTTTATTTGGGACACGCACAAGAAATACAAAAATAGCATTTAACCTAACAATATCAAAACGAAAACTATCAAGACTTGTGCGATGCGATGAAAGGCTCCTTATTATATATAATTACCGCAGCGCGGTTGATAGGGCCCTGAGTGAGAAGTCACAAGGGGCGAGCTTTACTCCTGTGCGGCTCTTCGCCATCTTGGCATGTCAATTCATGTTCAAAGAGGCAGTTTACTCTTTGTTATGGTGTTGAATTAACTCAGTTGGCGTTACCTCTAAATGTTGATTAATTAACTAACTAAAAATATAGCGGACTAGTTGCTGCCCGCGGTTTCACCCGCGCGGATTTATCTATAATAAAATTTATTTTAGTTTTTTTGTTATAAGTACTGTATAAACTTGGCTTGGAGGGGCTTGTACCTAAGTAATAACAGCCGCACGGGTCGATCGTTCAGGTTAAGCTACGTTTGCCGCGGTTGGTCCGTGGATGGGTGACCATCTTTTTAATTAAAGTCTTAGTTAATTATAATGTAAGCTTATGTAACCAATTACAATATTTACAGCCATACTAAACCTTCGAAAGAAACCAAAAGAGCTAGCAGTAGAAGATCTGACAACGAACACCCGCATAGGCCCTATATTCCCGAACCTGTTCAACCTGGCTGTCCTAGTGCTAAACGATGACAATCTGAACGCTCTCAACGTGCCCGCTAAGAAACCTTTGCAATCTAACGTGTTGGATATGGTTGATGCTCTCTGTTCTAATCCTTGTAGTTTGGATACCAATATACAGCAGCAGGTGAGTCTAATTACATATTTCAATGGCACTAAAGGCCTTACTATAGTACTCTTAATTAGTAAAAAATCGTTTGAAAAAGATAGGTTGCTGACTGGGTACAAGATAGGTTGCTGACTGGGTACAAGATAGGTTGCTGACTGGGTACAAGATAGGTTGCTGACTGGGTACAAGATCCTGATTGTCACACTATACTATTCCTTATTTCCTTTCGGAGTAGTGTACCCTTCAAAGCTTATCATAACAGGGACAGGACAAACTAAACGAGACTCGTTCGATAGCAATAGGCGTCTAAGGCCGCATTCCGAATTGCGCTGTAATTGATTTGAGCGTGTTTACACCCGTTCCGAATTAGCGTGAGCGCGACGTCATGACTTGCGCCATCGTGCGATTATGCCGACCATGTCATATATTTAATATCACCGTGAGCGCTGTCAAAAATGACAGTTGAGCTGTTTTTGTTTTGAGTCGCATCGTATCTAATTAGCGTGGCATTTTCGAAATTGTGCTTCTGGCTACAGTTCACCTAACCAAAGAAGAAGAAGAATTTTGTGGTGTGTTCATAAAGAAATATTGTAATCCAACCGTAAGCGCACGAGCATTCCGAATTGTTGACAACTCTCAGCTGTCATAATTATGATATCTAAATCGGAGCGCAAATTATTGACGTGAGCACTGTGAGCGATTATGGCCTAATTACTGATGGGATGGAGGCAAGTCGTAATTAAAGTCACAAAACCTCTTATACAAATAAACGTCAGTTTGTCTTATTGCAAACAATGCCGATGCCGCTTTACCCACTCCAATAGAAGACAGATTCTCATCAAACATGATCTTGGTAAAACGGCAGTATAAAGGACACAGAACACAACATGTCAACTCGGAAAGGGAACGCCACCGTGTCAACTCGAGCCATTGAGTATTCTTTATATGAAACTCCCTACTGCAACGCACACTAATCGGAATCGTAACGGAATCGCCTCGCCTCGGGACAAGCTCACGAACCGCGGTACGGTGCGTGGTCAACAGTGCCCCCGCTTACGGCTCGTCGTCCGCGCGCTTACGTCTCTCCGTACTCGAGCTTACGTCTCTCCGCACCCGAGCTTACGTCTCTCCGTACCCGAGCTTACGTCTCGCCGTATCCGAGCTTACGTCTCTCCGTACCCGAGCTTACGTCTCTCCGTACCCGAGCTTACGTCTCTCCGTACCCGAGCTTACGTCTCTCCGTACCCGAGCTTACGTCTCGCCGTACCCGAGCTTACGTCTCTCCGTACCCGAGCTTACGTCTCTCCGTACCCGAGCTTACGTCTCGCCGTACCCGAGCTTACGTCTCTCCGTACCCGAACTTACGACTCTCCGTACCCGAGCTTACGTCTCTCAGTACCCGAGCTTACGCCTCTTCGTCCACCCTTGCCCCTCTCACCCCTCCCCCGGCCGATTCAAAATGATCTGGTGCGAGCCAGGTCAACCAGTGGTCGGCGAGCTGTAAGCGCGGCGTCGCCTAGCTGTAGCCGAGTCGACGTATAGGAGCTGCTGATCCGTTTTGGTTACGTGCTTACACGTGGGTGACGCCTGTTTGACGGCGAGGCGAAAGGCGATACGGTGATGATCCCTTTCCGAGTTGATATGTGTACTGTGTCCTTTATGGTGAAAATGCATTTGATATGCTTTTTGTTATTTAAACAATAATCTTCAACTCAATCTACCTCTATAGTGGATGTAATAAGCCTTTCGTAAGTGGCACTTAAGAGCAAGTACTCATAAAATAATGATCATACATGAGTAATGTTTTAATATTATTTGTTTATTAATAATCAATGTGTTGTTTCAGTTCCAGAGGTTATTTCCAGTGATGGTATCGAACATACTTGGCAATGGATCACTTGCGGAGAAAATGGTCGCAATACTTACTAAAATCACACGTACCTGGCCCTCGTTTATTACAATAGGTAAGCTTTGTTATAGAATACTAGCTGCACGGCGCGAATTCGTTCGCGTGGTGTCCCACCCTACCAAACATTCGCGGACGCATACAGAAAAAATCACCAAACTTTCATCAAAATCAGTCCATCCCTTTCGGAGTCCATAGAGGACAAACTGATGATTTTAATATTTTTATTTATATAGATGAATTTAAATTATTAAAATTCTTACTTCAACAGTCGTTGTTTCAAATTTATAATGGATTAGTGTTGTTATAGGATGCTCTGCTAATAATCGTCGTAATAAACCATAATTCTAAAGTTATATGACACGAAAACTCGAAATTTTCATGCTATGTGAATTGGAAGAATTTGAATGTTTTTGTGTAGGGAATAAAGCTCACAATCGCCAATAACGGGAGTCGAGGGTATTACGGCACGAAAGTTTTCGCATCAAATAAACTCGCTCTCTTGTTGCGCTACTTTTGGTCTACTTCCTCTACATCGGTGCTTTTATGGACTCTTTCAAATTTTAGTAAAAAAAAGTGAAATAAATTCAACACACTCATTAGAACTCTCTTTTATAATCTTACTAGCTTTTGCCCGCGGCTTCGCCTGCGTGGATGTCGGAAACTGTCCCACGGGAGCGTACTCTCGGGGTTAAAAGTAAACGAATCGCATTGCGCCCGCCGCGCGGCACCGCCGCTGGCGCCGTCAACCATAATTACTGTGATATCTTTTAAAGTATTCATTGATGACATGATTTAAAGGCATATTTTAAAATAAATTAAATGCCCAATTTAAATAACATATTTTATTTGATAAGGATTATTAATATACCGGTCAAAATAACTTCGGAAACAACATTTAAAAAAAACTGAAAGATAAAAATGGTTACTGTGGGTCATCCTTTGAAGATAGACATATGCTGTCGCGGGCTTTTTTGTTGATTTTTTAATGATATACAATACAATAGATCATAAATTTTATGTGTACTTGGGCCTTGTCTACGGAGACGCGGGGCGGCGTCGCGCGTCGCGTTGGGCGGTCCGGCCCGTATTAAATTCAAACATATGGCGTTGTATGAGAGCGTTTACGGAGAAGCGATATTACACGCGTTTGCTTGAAATTCAGGCGGAGCACGCGGATGGCACCGCCGCGTCGCACGCGACGTTTATCGCGGCGTTGCGTTTCTGTAATTCTCCGTTCAGGGTAAAGGCTCTTACAGACTCACGCGATATCGCGGGCGCGACGCGACACTAGTAGGACAATTTCTTTGTCGGTGCCTGTCGCGCACGCGATATCGCGTGAGTCTGTAAAAGAGCTTTAAAACGTAACAACACCCGCGGCGTCGCACGCTCCAGTACGACCATACGGCGATACCCGCTACGCTACACGCTAGAAGATCCACGGCGGCCGCAGCGGCGGACACCGCTACTCTTCACGCCCCGCGTCTCCATAAACAACATCGTACATTGCCATAATCAATCGTCCAACGCGACGTGAGACGGCAAGCTGCACGCGAAGCGCGACGCCCCGCGTCTCCGTAAACGAGCACTTACAGTTTACGCGGCCCATGCCATTAAAGCTCCCGGTCGGCATGATTTTTTCCGACATCTTTAACAATAATCGTCATATTTCAGCCAATTTACACAAAACCTTAATGAATTATACACCTAAACCTTCCTCATGAATCACTCCGTGGTGAAAACTGTTTGAAAATCCCTGCAGTAGATTTTGGAGTTTATGGCGTTCAGACAGACAGACGCGGCGCCGGCGGGATCTTGGGTTTATAATATGTAAGGATATTTCCTTCAGGCAAAGGCATCCTCTTCGACTACCTAGCACAAGGCACCAAGGAGCGACTCACGGCGCCTATGATCAAGTGTGTGATGGCGCTCGGCAGAAGAGCGCTGGTGGAATGCCTGGCCGACCATTTGGACCATCTCGATGACTGCATACACGCTCCTCGGAGGAACCATCGGCAGACAGACCTTAGAGAGACTATACTTGTAAGTGAGACCATTTCCAGTTCAGGGACATACATAATGTGTTGGTCCAGACACAGATCATAGTAGGTAAAAATCAAATTAAAACATACAATTTAAAATAAAAATAATACCGGCAAAGTGCGAGTCGGACTCGCGCGCGAAGGGTTCCGTACTATTATCTATAAAAATGGCAAAAAAAACACGTTTGGTGTATGGGAGCCCCCCTTAAATATTAGTTTTATTTTAATTTAAGTAATTTAATTATTTATTTTTAAAGTGAATATTATAACTAAATATTCTGTGAATATTTCAAGCGTCTAAATGTTGCCGTTATCAATATCGAGCAAAAAAAGCAAAAAAAAGCACCCGTAAATATTTATTTTATTCTGTTTTTTAGTATTTGTTGTTATAGCGGCAACAGAAATACATCATCTATGAAAATGTCAACTGTCTAGCTATCACGGTTCATGAGATACAGCCTGGTGACAGACGGACAGACAGACAGACAAACGGCGGAGCCATAGTAATAGGGTTCCCGTTTTACCCTTTGGGTACGGAACCCTAAAAAATTGACTTCACATATATTATGAGCCGTCCTTTATAGGGTTAAACATAGTTATTACAAACTAGTAATCAAAGTTTGTAAGGATTATCTTGCGAATCATATTTTGATCAACATACACTTGACACCAACATACTACAAGGATAGTTGTACGATTTGGTACATTTTCGGTGCGGGAGTTTCCATTTTATACGAAGTAAATTTTATGTCTCTTTGGACCTTTGTACCTTTCAGCTAAACTGATTTTTTTTAAATCTGATCATCGGAATATGTCCAGATTAAAGATGGGACAACAACAAACCCAAGGCCGAGATATTTTTGGAAAATTAATTGATAAATCACAGACAATACACAGAGTGGATTTTTGAGATGTGGCAGTAAGGACAGGTACCTCAACCGTTGTCGCTACAAAAAAATGGTCTTAGGAGACTGTGTTTAACTTTTTGAGACATTTAGGTCTGTATTCACAGATTTAGAAATAAATCAAGGAAATGGACAGTTTCAAAATGTTAAAAGTTTTCAAAATTTGAACTTCACGGGTTAACGTACTATTAGCCTACAATTTCGGGGCGTACGATACGCCAACTTCCGATTATATGTTTTTTTTTAGTCTGCCATGATATGTATGTCAACGACAACGATTAATTGTCCTACCATATCTTAAGCTTATGAAAGTTACTGTTCAACCAACTTACAGTTAAACCAGAAAAGGTTTGCGCCTTCGTGTTTCCAAATTAGAACGAACGTCGCGCCACAATTGCGAAACTTAAGTGGGATTGGGCAGGAAACATTGCTCGCAGAACAGATGGCCTATCGGGCCAAAAGGTGCGGGAGTGGCGACCGCGTACCGGAAGACTAAGCGTTGGAAGGCCACGTACAAGGTGGACCAATGACTTTGTGAAGGCCGCAGGTATCCGCTGGATGCGGGAAGCACAGAACCGGTCAAAGTGGCGGTGCTTGGGGGAGGCCTATGTCCAGCAGTGGACGTCTTTCGGCTCAAATGAGGATGATGCTGAATGATGTCGCGCCACAGAGATTGTCGAAGCGCATACTTTGCTGGGAAATTTGCATCATCTGTAATTTTAACATAACATTTCTTGTTGCCAGGACGTGTCAACATGCCTACTCAGATCTGAACCGACGACGTACATAGAAGACTATGTGACGACGGATTACACGCTGTACGAGATGCTCGGCGACTCCGTACTGCCGCGGAGGATGTTATTTCCTATCACAGGTATATCTTAACAATTTGTCTTGACTTATCTTTGTCAGGTTGAAGGCAATAGGCGTGCCCTCTATTACATGGGACCTAAACATAACTAGCGAAATGCCTATCCCTTCGGGGAACGGAGACGTGTTTTTTATGTTGTTATTTTTTTTTTAAAGTTAATTTGAAAGTCCAACATTCTCGAGGAGCTGAAACTGACTGGTTTTTATACTATAAAACTTTGCTTCCAGTTAAAATTCTTTAGGCTGATATAACATGACAAAGACGACATTTCACTCTTACAATATGTCCAATTTTTTTGGAAAAGCACAATTGGATGCCAGCCCGTATTAAACCGCAAGGGGTCAGTTTTGCTAGAATTATTATTCGCCTACAGAACTGTCACAAAAACATTCTACAGTTTTAAATCTCACCAAATTCTTTTCAGATAAAATCACAAACGAAAACGCATCACCAGAGAGAACATCAGACGAAGATTTCACATACCCACCAGTCCGACCGGTAATGAAACGGCCCAAACTCCGTTTGATACCTACCCCTAGCAACCTAAGAAACGGAGCCCACAGAGAATCAGTCTTCGAACCAACCAAGTTTAAAAGTGATAAGTGTATTAGAATCAAAATCAAAAGTTGTCGGACACAAGTGTTGAGACCACTCAGAACTCCAGTGTCAAACTATGTTTCCCATCCTCCTTGCAATGGTGTTGTGGTAGCGAGCGGACTCCTCAATAGATTTAGGTATAAACTTAACAAGTCTAGTGATCCATTTCCAATATTTGGAGCTGTTGTGTTGTAAGCTTTACTGTATTATTAATATTATACATAAATTATTACTTTTCGATGTTGTTGTATCATTTACTTACATATAAAAAAGCATGATAAAACAGTCGACCATGAAACACTTGAACAGCGAAAATTACCCTTAGTGCTATGTCATGAGACTCATGAGCGCAGTCAATGTCACATTGTTATTACTTTACCACCCAGTCTGAACTTATAAGAAAAATTTCAAGGATTTTCGATCCCGAGTTGCCAAAATGCAGCTTGGGACGTGAAATGTAAATGTGCACTCAATACTATTGTTGGCTAAACACAGTTTGTGTTACTGACTTTAGTTGTTAACCGTACCTAGCGCAGCGAAATAAAAATTAAAATTCACCACTTTAACACGTATAACAATTTATTACCATTAAAAAAGTATTGCATCAAAAAATATAATAAGCTATTGAATATCATAAAAAATTGTCGCGGAATAGGTGATTTTGCCTAAACGAAAAGAGATTACGAGAAAACTTAAGGTAAATCGGATGGTAGGTGAATCTTGTTACGCATTTTGTTTCCGAACCATTTTTTTTTTTTTTTGTGTGGAAAATTATCAAATAACTTCTCCCGCTCTGGGCGGAGCGGGGGGGCCTGTCAGACTTACTGACTAAAACCCGAAGGAACACTGGTGGGCCACGATATCCCTTTCGGACAAACTCGCAACCCTGGCAGGCATTGGCCCTATTGGACCCCGCAGTTGGGGCTGACATCTCTTTGAAGCACGCGTGGAACACATCGCGCCCTCGACCCGGGCTTGGTCCTTATCGGACGGCGAGCTACCCATCGCTCACCGTCCGCAAGCCCGCGCCTATGGTGGCCGAAAATCAGTCTGCGACTCCCGACGCCCGGGACGTCTCCTGCGGTGTCCAGGGGCGCGAGGGTGCAAACCTTACCTCTCCATCACGCGTTCCGCCTCCTCTTTCGCGAGCATTATTGCTTAGCAGGAGGTGACGGCCTCCTATGCACTCTCACTCCGAACCTCGGCCTGAACCAGGGCTGAATGCGAGAGATCGCCGCCGCCGATCTACTCCGCGAGGACACGGCGGTGCTCCGCCCAAGCCGGGCAGATCTCCACCGTATCCTCCGCGCGATCCATACAGTGGTGACGCCCGGGCGTTTCCTCCCGCTTTATCATGAACAGAAACTTCCAGAAACAACCGTGTCCGGTGAGGACCTGCGTCAGGTGGAAGGTGAGGACGCCGCGTCGTGGCGCCTCTAGCCACACCTCAAAGAGGGGACTTATCGCCACAATTGTGGCGTGCCCATGTTTTCCGAACCAAGGAATCGATTGCAATCGAGTCCTGGTTAAAGATCAACTGGTATCAAAATGTTAACCCTGGGAATACATATAACTACAATAGATAATCAAGTGTGATAGTTTAAATAACAAGTCGGTCCTGACGAACTGCAACCTCTGGCCGAGGCCTGCCGCGACAGAGTCGCAGGCGATACGATGATAATAATGTCGCGCACCAAAATGGATTTGCCAGTATCGAACTACAAGGATTATATGCGGCTGGTAAAAGCACACCAAAGCCCGCAAGCCTGGTAAATAGTCCGGTACCCGGAAAACGCCGGTAGCGGCACAAGACAACAAATAAAATTATACCAGCGAAAAGACTAAAACATCCACTGAGATAGCAAATAAGGGAAAGTACCAGTGGCGTAGCTAGGTAACCAAAGGCCCTGGGGCAAAAAATAAACTAGGACCCCAACTAAATCGTTTGTTCCGTATTCGTCGTTTTCCGAATTCGACGTACCTAAGGACTCCAGATTTGTCGTAATCAAGATACGTCGTACTCTAGATTCATCGTAATACAGTTGACTCCATAATAAAATTAAAAACCAAATACAAAATTTTACTTATTTTAATGAACAAATTAAAACTATTTTATGAAAATAAAAGAAAATATCTACCTGTTACCGTTAAAAAAATACTGTCCTGTGACAGTATAAATAAATACAGGGGAGTTCCCCGCAAGCTTCAAACATAGATGTTCGAGACTTGTTGGGAATTCCCCTGTATTTTTTCAAAAAAGTTGCCATTATTAAAGTCGCGTTCCTGGAATCTGGTTTATTTATATTCCGAATGTGGGAGAAATTTTCACTAATTCAATTTATAGTTTGTAAGTCAGAGTCCGAGTGGCCCCCTGAGCTTGGGGGCCCCGGGGCCCCGTCTAGCCCTCCTATAGCTACGCCACTGGCACGTACATAACTAATTCGAAGAATAAGTTCACCATCTATGCAAAACTTAACAATACTTATAACTTGGGTAATTGCAGATAACAGAAAATAATAAGCTGAATCCTTAACAGGAATCAAGGCAAAGTATAAATATTATAATTCACTTGGCACAATTTAAAAACAACGTCCAAAATTTATAAAAACGACTGAACCAAATTGTAATTTTTTTTGACCGGAGATTTATAAAAAATTTACAGCTTCATCAAATTGGAAAATAAGAAAAATAAAGAATAAAAAATTGATGGCCAACTAAATGAACTAGAAAAATAAGTTGGTAGGTTAAACCGCAGAGGTAATGCTACTCGTTCGCGATTACTAGTTACATGGCGTCATTCACGATGAGTATGAATTTGGGCCGATTTATATTTATTACAGATTTTCCTAGCATTATGCTATTTTCTCTGATCAAATCATAGTCATTATTCAGCCATTTTCCAATGTTGAGGTCACCTTTGACTTACGCCAGATGTGACGATGAATATCGGAACTTCTATTAAAGTGCAGTACATATCAGTGGTATTAATAAATATTTGTATCTTGCAGTCTCAAATTAGATCAGCTCATCACTTGTGAGTGTCGTGACTAAGGGTTATATCAGGAGAATGGCTAGCTTCCTCTATTCTGAACTATAAACATCCACACGTTAGCCAATTTTATCAATATATTAAATTAGTAAGATGGCTTGTAAAGTCAGGGAATTAATTGACACCCTACGTCAATTTGCCGTGTTATAGCCATTTCAAACAACGGTCCCAGAATGACAGTTGTGATTTGAATACCTACACCACCTATATCTACTGACAATTTAAGTTGGCAGCCAATTTGCTTAACAATTAATTTCTCTGACTTAACCTACCTATCGAGGGACACCCCCAGATAGATGGAGGTCTTGAAAAGCCTGCCTCAACAGACTGAGGCCCGTATTACCGAACCTCACTCAAAACTCAAATATTACATAAAACTTGTATAAAGCTATTTGATTGATTGAAATTCGTTTTTAAGTTGTCTTGAGTGAGGTTCTGTACCTACCTATTACGGGCCTTGATGATTTATTTGAGGTCGCGTGTTTCCAGGTTCTTCAATGATGTAAACAGTTTATGATCTTTATTCTTTTATTATTCACCAACATTTCTTAATCTTAAACCTTTTACTTAGCCATGTCGCCATCTTGTTCTATTCACAGACTCACTGCTCTAGTGCTGTGACACATACAAAATTAGGGATGTGTATTTATATCCCAACACTCTCCCTCAATGCACATCTTGATACCATACTCATACATACTTTGCTTAAACTGAACTTTTGTCAAGGGCTTAGTTAGGGCATCAGCCAACTGAAACTTAGTATTTATGTACTTTACATGAATTAAACCTTCTTCAACTTTTTGCGTTGCAAAATTATACTTTATATCCATATGTTTAAGTCTTTTTTGATTTTTGATTGATTGATTACAGTTTTTATGGTACTTTGATTATCTTCAAACATAACTACATTTTCATATTTAATATTCAAATCTGACAATAATTTTATAAGCCAACATGCTTCTACCACTGATTCACACAATGCAATTAACTCAGCTTCTGTTGTACTAAGCGCTACAGTTGACTGTTTCTTAGAACTCCACATTATAGTATTATTATACAGTTGGAATACATATCCACTGGTGGACTTTCTATCACTGTCTCGAGCCCAATCGGCATCTGCATATCCAATTAAAGGTGTTAAAGTTTGACAATTATTTTTTCAATAAACTAATGCATAATTTACGGTTTGCTTTACATATCTTAGTATTCTTTTCAATGCTTTCCACAATGCTTCATTTGGTTTAGATTGAAACCTACTCAAATAACATACAGCAGTTGTCAAGTCTGGTCTAGACCCTACAGCAGCGTACATTAAAGATCCTATAAGAGATCTACATTGATGTTCATATGACATATCTATGTTATTTTCATCAAGTTTAAAGTTGACATCCATTGGTGTGTCACTGCCTTTACATTCATACATTTCATATTTCTTAAGAACACTCTCTAAGTACTTTGTTTGGTTAATTACAATTTTGTTTGTCTCTCTGCTGATTGAAATTCCTAAATAAACTAATTTGTCATGTCCCATGTATTTCATTCTAAATTGTGTTGATAAAAAAAGTTTAAGTTTGTTTATAAGTTTTGTGTTGCCGCCCATTATCAGTACATCATCTACATACAACAATAGGTATATATCTCCCATACTATATAAGCAAAAGTCATTATCAGATCTTTTAAAGCCATATCCAGTTATAGTGTCATTAAATCGTTCATACCAATACTTTGGTGATTTCTTCAATCCATACAAAGATTTAGTCAACTTTAATACATGTCCTTCTGGTAGAGCTCGTCCTTCTGGTGCCCTTAGATACACATTTTCCTTGATGTCACCATATAAAAATGCTCCCTTCACATCCATTTGGTGTATTTCATAGTCTCGGCACGCAGTGACTGACAGCAATACTCTTAGGGTTTGTAACTTCCGAACAGGTGAGTAAATGTCTTCTAATTGTTCTTTTTGTTGGTATCCACATACTACAAGTCTTGCTTTACATACTTCTTTTCCTCCCACATTTTTCTTCGTAAATACCCATTTACTATCTAGTATTTTCTCTTCCTCTGGTTTAGGTACATTTTTCCATGTTTTACTTTCTTCTAATACTTGAAATTCTTCATCTATTGCCCTTTTCCATTCATGTCTATCTTCTCTTTCTTCTATCTCTTGAAAGCATGATGGTACATCTTCCTGGTTCGTCATTAGTGCATATAAGGCTTCATCACTATCTCCATTCAAATCTATGACATAATCTCCTTGCCATTTTGGTTTTTGTTTTCTTCTTTTACCCCTTCTCTCCCTTCTTCCTGTTCTTTCTTGTTTGCTGTTACCTCTCTTTCAACTGATGGACTTCTATTTGTGACATAAGCAGCATATAGCACAGCGTCTCCCTAAAACTCTTTCCCTAATTTTGACTCTAACAGTACTGTTCTGGCTTTTTCAGTGAGAGTACGATTCATTCGTTCATCTCGGGGTTATATGGGACTGTGTATTGAAGAGTTATACCTTCACGAGCACAAAATTGTTGAAATTCGTTTGATACATATTCTCTACCATTGTCTGAACGTAGCTTTAGCAAGTTTGTGTTGAAATATTTTGTTACATAATAATAATAATCCCTAAACTTCTCAAATACTTCCGATTTTTGTGTAATTAAATATACCATCACAAAATGAGTATAGTCATCGATGAATGTTAGGAAATATTTATAGCCTTGTCTACTGGTTGGGTTCACTGGTCCACAAACATCAGTGTGTACAAGTTCTAGCGGTTGTTTAGCTCTATATCCTGTCTTACTAAAAGGCTGTCTTGTCATTTTACCTAACAGACATGGTTCACATAACATAGTATTTACATTACTATTTTTCAAATCATTTAAGCCGTGTAATGGTACACGGCTTAAATGATTTGAAAATTGATTTGGACAATATATTTATATTATTCATACCTAGATGAGCAAACCTCCTATGCTGCCACAATTTCGCTTTTTCATTGTATTCATTGTTCACATAGTTACAGTCAATTTTCTTTTGAATGTTCGTTTCAAGAGTATATAAGTTTCCCTCTATATTTCCTATCATTATAATCTCATTGTAGTTGTATACTCTAACCTTACCTCGATTAAATGTCACTGACAATCCACTTGTTTCCATTTTAGATACAGGCATTAGGTTTTTCCTCAACTTGGGTACATAGTAAACATTCTTAATATTAAGGTAGTTTGGTTTTCTGCCAACATAACACACAGCTTTAATATTTCCAATACCTACCGCCTGTAACATTACACCATTTTTTGCTGCTGCAATGCTTTTAGGTTGCTTAAGTTCTAAATAGTCTGTAAAATAGTCCTTAGTATTGACTAAATGATCCGAACACCCTGAGTCGACACACCACACTAGATTATCTTTATTTGTGTCACAAATGTTCATTTCACTGTCCTGTTCACATAGAAAACTTACGCCATTTTCATTCTGTTCGGCATTATATGCTCTCCCTTGATGGTAACCTCCACGTACTGGTCCCTGGTAAGTGCCACGACCTTGACCTTGGTAAGCAGCATGACCTCGTCCTTGATGAACTCCTCGACCTCGTCCTTGGTAACTCGGTCCTTGATAAACTCCACGTCCTCGTCCTTGACGACTTGGCCCTTCTTGATCAACTCCACGTCCTCGTCCTTGATGATTCTGGCCATACATTTGTTTTTCTTTACATTGATATTGTTTATGGCCTGCTTTTCCACATGTATAACATATAAATGCACTCATGTTTGGCATTTTAGGTGTTTCGTTATGTCTTTTCCTTTTTTCTTCCTCACCCAATAATCTTGATTTTACAAAGTCATATTTGAGGACTTCCACTGTCTCCAACGCTGTTACAATTCCTTCATAAGACTCCGGCATGGACAATAATAAGTAGTTGATCTTTTCTTCTCCCGATAATTCACACTCGGCTTCTTTCAGTTCGATGAATATTGATTCCATTTTGGTGAAATGCTCAATCAAAGGTCGCTGACCTGTGTACTTTATATTATCTATAATAATTTTGATCTCACACCCTTTTTTCTGAAATTTTCACATAGGCTCATGAACATGGCGTAGGCTGTTTCCTTTTTTATGTATTCAAGATGGCTGTCGGCCACACCCGCAATAATGATCGCCTGGGCCTTCGCCTCGTTCGTCTTATTTTCCTCACCGTTTCCGTAGTTTTCATTTTCTATTGCCGATATCACACCGCTTTCTCTTAAAATACTCTTGATTCTAAAAGCCCACGTATTAAAATTTGTTCCGTCGAACTGCGCAATTGGAAATCTTTCTCTGGAATTCATGTTCATAACTTGAAGGCACGATATGCACTGGAAACACTGCAACCACGATCTGCTACCACTGATGATTTATTTGAGGTCGCGTGTTTCCAGGTTCTTCAATGATGTAAACAGTTTATGATCTTTATTCTTTTATTATTCACCAACATTTCTTAATCTTATACCTTTTACTTAGCCATGTCGCCATCTTGTTCTATTCACAGACTCACTGCTCTAGTGCTGTGACACATACAAAATTAGGGATGTGTATTGATATCCCAACAGGCCTGAATGCAGAAGACAGAACCGGGTGTTGTGTCCCAACTATGTCGCCTTTATTGAGGAGTGACTGACAATCCCTATTGCTTCTTTTATTAGGTTAATTAGGAACTGGCTAAAGAATGCATTGTTAGAAATATACCTTTTTTGGAGTTTTGCAAATTGCATGTTTGACTAGTCTCTGTTATTTTTATACGTGCGGAAGTTTAAAAAGGTCTAAAGCATCTACCTATGCTAGTTGCAAGAGAGAACATGTTGAAATTTGCCGGCCAGTAGAAGAATACTATTATATACTCCATTTGAAATAAGATTAGACATTTAAATAAACATTTTTTACTTTAGTTGGGGGTTGGGGCCCTAGTTTATTTTTTGCCCCAGGGCCTTTGGTTACTTAGCTACGTCACTGCTTAACGCCATCCTTATGCCTACGGAATAGAAGTCAAAATCGGTTGAACGGACTGTAAAAAAGTTTATTTAAATTTCTGATCTTATTTCAAATGAAGTTTAAATATATCATCTTTATTTGACGACAAAATTCTGTAACATGCTTTGTGGGACACCTGCAAAATAATAATGATGTACGAGGCAACATAGGGACGGACATACATACATACATACTGGTCAAACATAGAACCCTTTTTTTTTTGGCTTCGCCGCAGTCGGGTGAAAAGGATACCTGCCTGCATCTCTGGCCTTGACAGACTTTATCTAAGAAGGTATTGGGTATGTCGGTCAGGAAGCTATTTTGATGCCTGCATTATAACCTCGATTCATTTATAACAGACACGCGACGCGGCGGTCCCACCGACAGAAAATGAGATGCACAAGACTTTACAATATGCATAAGTAGATAAATTAATAAACTACCTACTAGCTTCTGCCCGCGATTTCGTTTGCGTGGAAGTTGTAAGACACCACAATATACTAAAATAACAGCTACATTTTTATAAAAAAAACTGCCTCGTTGGTCTAGTGGACGCAAGCGATACTGATGAGCATGTGGTCCTGGGTTCGATTCCCAGGTCAGGAAAAGTGCTATTGGATTTTCCATCTGGAATTTCTCAGTAACAGTCCGAAGTCTGGGTTTGTGACCGGTTAATGGCAATAAGCCCCCCCACTACATGGGACCTAAACATAGCTGGCGAAATGTGGGTTTACTATAATAGGTAAGTACACCTCTGCCTAACCCTTCGGGGAATATAGGCGTGATGTTCGGTTATTTGTATAAATCTTCCCTGTACACTATACGATTGTAGTTTTGGTCTCAGCAGCCAAAATATACAGAGAGTCCTGAGTCCTGACTCTCTGTTTATTTTGGTTTCCGGTGTAACTGCAAACAAACTCTATTCTTTTAGAATTTGCCTTTCAGGAGTTTTCTCTTTAGCCCTGGAAGTGGACGCGAGAGGTTCAAATGACTGTGAAGAAACTGCAACCATATAAATAAATATTAAAATAAATAGCCTCTGTGAAAAAAGGGTTAATTTTCCCATTATTCCCCGTTCATTTTGCCCCAAACATTACATTTTTCTAGTTGGTCAGCCAGTTTTAACCCCAATAGAAATGATCAAAAATAAATTAGAATTTGAATAGGTTAAGAGAAGGCTCCCTATTTTTATGTTAATTTGCATGAATATTCTGAAACACAACACAAGCAAAATGAAACTTTCAATATTAGGGCCAAGTCATTTGTGAAAAAAAGCTCAAAAAAAGAAACGAAAAAAAAATTGTATATGATTAACTGGTTTTGTTTCTTGCCATGTTGAAGATAGTTACGTATTTGTAATATTTTCTCTAGATACATTTTTTATTCGAAAATCATGTCTTTAAAAACCAAACAAGATTATTTGGCTTTTATGTCTAAAATAAATATTTAGGTACAGCAAGAAAATATAGTTTATTATCCATCCACGAGATATTCGTTCTCTAGATCAATTATTACTTTAGTTATAAACGAAATAAGAATTGAGACTTACCTACGCTGTTACTTACTTGCGAAGTTTCGTGCTCGAACACGATCAAAGAGCGCACGCGATATTTAACTTTATTACTGATGTGTTAGCGCTTAGCACATAACGGAGCGGCGGGGAGCAAGGGGCGGAGCTTGCGTGGAAATTTTATTTAGACTGCCTGGGGCGGTATTATGAAGTATAAATGCCATTATGATTCCAGACCGAAAAAGGGATGGTGCTAGCGGTCATGTATAGATCCATCTCTCTCTTGCACTGTAATCATGATGGCATTTATACTTCATAATACGGCCCCAGGCAGTCTAAATAAAATTTCCACGCAAGCTACACAAGAGTATATTATACGAAAATAAATAGCAATACCCTCAAAAACTGTTTTTGTCAGCCACGGCACTAAAACACACACCGACATGTTCTGCTTGCTCTAACCCATATGCGACCGAGCAATGAACGAATGACGCTGGTCGCCGCTGTCAACTTGTATTTAAGCATGTGTGACAGGCACACAAGCTTACTTCCCGTCGTGCCCCGAGGCTCATTTTGCCCCACCCTATTTGTTATTAGGTAATTTCAGCTTGTTGAATTAAGTTGGAGACTTAATTCCCACGAAAAGTATAGGAAAACTTTTTTGCGATTTCTGACTCTTCTAGTACTCAAACCTCAGTTGGTCTAGTATAGTTTTTTGATCCTCATAAGAAACAGGATCAACATTTTTGTTTGTGAAAATTGCTGAAATATTTTTTTTAAATTATCCTTTGTAGATCAAAATTTCTCAAAAAATTAAGGACAGTCTTCTTGGACCGATTTCGTGTAGCTACAACGGTTAAGGTACCCTTACTGCCCCATCTCTAACATCCATATACCGATATATCGTGATGATAATCATTTAAAAGGTTAACTCTGTAACTATCTGCAATGTGCTAACCGTTTGCCTCGTATTTTTACATTTTGTTGTAAAATAAACAACTTTTACTATGAGACAAAACCTGAAATCACGACAAAAAAATCAGCTGTTTCCTACATTTATATTCGAATACGAGTACCTACCTCGTGAAAATGTAGAGAACAGCTGATTTATTTTTCGCCAAAACAAATTGGCCAGACTTATATGGAATTATTTATGCAAAATTTAAACAGAATCTATCCGGTAGAATTTGCGTGATGCTGGAACAAACATTCAGACAAACAAAACTTCTAATCAATACTATATTTTCGGCATTAGAATCGATAATAATAATAGTTATAGATAGATTAAATAATTGCCTAGAGAATGTATGAAATAAATAAGTATTTGACTCGATCATCATGCTGCATGCATCCATGCATCAATGCTGATGATGATGACGTACATTTCACTTAGGTACCTACTTAGGCAAACTACGCCTGGTTTTTTTTGGCGGAAGAGAGAAGGTTCATAAATGGCATGGTTAAGGTAACATGTGTGATGTTCCTATGTTTAACGAGTTAATATTCTTATCTTAATTCAATTCAAACCTGTCCTGCACTCAAATAATCCGATTACCACTCATATGAAACACCTACGCGTAAAAAACATTACCCTCATTTTACCGGCGTGCAGTCGGTTAATTACAGTGCGTTTCGACGTTTTGCAATAACTAGTTATTATTGGAATCAAATCTAGTCCTGTGCCGCGCATGGGCTATAAATAGGACGTCCTATCACCGTATTTTCCACAAATATCCAGGTGACCAGGTTCAGGAGATCTACGTAGGAATGACGTAAGGTACAGACGCCAGCAGGTCAAGCTATCCGACACCGTCAAATTTTCCCAATCAACCTTGTACCTTATACTGTAGGGATAAAGTTGAAAATATATTAAATAAATTTGACAGATTGATGTGCTGGTGTCTGTACATGGGGTACAACTATTTCGAAGTGCATTAAGGACATGTTTGAAGAATAGGAGGGGAAATTAGCACTATTAGCTGAGCTATGGGTTTCATTTTGAAAGTTCAACAACACTCATTGCGTTATTTACGTTTTTGCAGGTGGTCCTACGTTATTCTCTAAGTTATTGCAGTGTGGAGTAGGTACCTACACGTATTACCCTTTTTTTTTCTTTTATGATAAGGAGGTAGGTAGGAAATTATGAAATAACTTCTCCCGCTGGGCGGAGCGGGAGAGCGTGTCAGATTTTTACTGACTAAAACCTAGCCGTGTTCCTTCAGTTGCCTGTGTGCCAGGGCCACGATATTCCTTTCGGACAAACTCTCAACCCTGGCAGGCATTGGCCCTATTGGACCCCGTCAGTTGGTGCTGACATCTCTTTGGAACACAACGCGCCGTCAACCCGGGCCGTCCTTATCGAACGGCGAGCTACCCACCGATCACCGTCTGCTATAGCCCGCGTGTCCTTAAGTCTCCATCCCGTGGGAATATCCGGATAAAAGTATCCTATGTCATAACCCAGGTCATTGTCTACCCATCTGCCAAATTTCATCCAAACCCGTTCAGCTTTTTAGCGCGTGGCGGCATCATCAACATCGCCACATGCGAACTATGCGTCACACTGACGTGACGCAAAATCCTGCATCGCGCAAGCAGAGTTCACCGCGCGATTAGCATATATACAACGTCCCGACATCAATCGTCGGGCAGTTGCCCACCAGACACGACACCCGTCTGGTCGGAGGATCCCCCCTTTGCTATGGAGGATGAGTGAACTTTACACCCTGTTCCCCATTCCTCTAAACTGGTGACCCGTATGAATGTCAGCGCAGCCTTCTTTCGCAGTTTTATTAGTAGGATAGGATAGGTGATAATTGTTATTCGGTCTCTAAGCTCTAGTAATAACAAAATATTCCCCTGCAACTATGTATTAGAAATTTCTACAGTTCCACTCAGAATACAATACCATCGCATAAAATTCGTTCTCGATCTCCTGAAAGCATTCACGTTATGCTCGTATATATTTTACGTCTTTCGCATTTCATATCCGGAGCACGCTTTTATTACGGCAACTTTGTTCTGCAGAGAAAATTGAAGCACAAAGTAACAATTCTAATTGAAAATTTAAATAGAGCATAAGACTGTAATTGGGGAACTTATTTCAGTTACAAAATAGCTGCTTGGAAGAGCTCCGGCTCAAAATATCTCTTTCTAACCGAACTACGTACGGCAAGGGGCAAATTAATAAAAAAAAGATTCTCATCTAGGCTATGTAGATGACCATAAGTGAGAAAAACTGCTGAAATTCCCTACTCAATTACTTATAATTTCAGCAAATGAACAGCACCACAAACAGCACAGCACAATTTGGATTAAAACAAGCCCAAAGCGGTTGGTTTTGATCCAAAATGTGGAAGTATTCCACACAGAGCACTGATTTCAACAGCACTTGTCCGAACCGCACCTGAGCACTTCCACTAACCGCACTGAAACAAAATTTTGATAAGTGCGGTTCGGTGGAACAGTTTATTAATATTATTTTCAGTCCCCGAACGGCACCTATGTAAAATATTTTTTTAGTGATGAGGTGTATTTATTTGTTCAAGACATTAAGCAAACAAAACATATCGATACAAATCAGCAGAAGTTAAGTCTTCCGGATAATTCCACCTTGTTCACCTGGAGTCAGGACACTCAGAAGTTT
Organism: Tiliacea citrago; assembly: GCA_963921375.1. NCBI lineage: Eukaryota > Metazoa > Arthropoda > Insecta > Lepidoptera > Noctuidae > Tiliacea > Tiliacea citrago. Next base: position 21,993,123 of record OY992787.1, on the reverse strand, counting down.
AATAGGGCTCATGGCACAAACATTTAATGAATTTTGACATTATTTTTCAATAGTTTTGTCTAAGAATTCGAGTTTTTATACAAAAATGTAAATTACTCACGCCTAAATTATTCAGCTAGTGATCTTTGATGTGGTAATTAAAGTTAAAAATTGGTGCCAAAACCGCTTGAAATTTGAAGCCACATTTGGCAGAAGACACAATGCGATTCTATCAATTTATTATCCGCCATGGCTTTACAATTTTATTGATAGCATTTCATTGTGTGGGGACACACTTTGGCTGTCTCACATTTTGTCTCCTGTACCTACTCAGGTACTATACAGGGTGGATTTTTGAGATGGGGCAGTAAGGATAGCTACCTTAACCGTCGTAGCTACAGGAAAACGGTCGTAAGAGACTGTCCTTAACTTTTTGAGAAATTTTGAACAGCAATCCAAGATTTTGAAAAAAATACCTACAGTCAGCAGGAAAATGGGCAATTTTCAAAAAACCTTTTTTTTAAGCCAATCGATCCTCTTTCTTATAAGGATCAAAACCTCTATTGGACCAACTGAGGTTTGAGTACTAAAAAAGTCATAAAACGCAAAAAACGTTTTCCATACATTTCGTAGGAAATAAGACTCGAACTTAGTTTTTTAAGATGGATAGATGGACCGCTACAATGAAAACTGGCCAAAAATAAACAAAAAAATAAACTTCGAATTTCGAACGAATAGGTACGCGTCTTAATTAAATTTAATTTGCTTTGACATTTTTTTTTAAATCTGTGATTGCAGATAAAAATTTCTCAGAAAGTTAAGAACAGTCTCTAGACCGTTGTCCTGTAGCTACAACGGTTAAGGTAGCTGCCCTTACTGCCCCATCTCAAAAATCCACCCTGTATAATATAGATAGCAATTTTTGCTTCGCAATTACAAAACAATTTACAAGAGATTCTAATTTTTATTCTAATTATTTAATTAATTAACGCGCTATAATGTTGTTCTTTTAATAACTTTAACGCATGTTTTTATCTCAAACTCTAATTTATTTCTAAACTTTTTCAGCAGAGGTGCCTGTTTTTCAGTTTCAGATTATTCTAGTAGAGGAAGCCTATTCGTCAGGAATATTGATCACGGCACCATGGTTTAACGCTGTATTCTTTTTAGGGTTCCGTAAAGGAATAAACGGAACCCTTATAATATGATCACTCGTGTGTGTCTGTCTGTCTGTCCGTCCGTCTGTCACAGCCAATTTGCTCCGAATCTACTGGACCGATTAAGATGAAACTTGGTACACATATGAATTTCTGTGACCTAAACACGTGTAACGTAAATAAATGAATTTTGAATATGTCAATATGGGGTTCATTTTTGGGGGTTAATAAGAAAATTAAAAATAATAGTTTTGCAAACGGTACCTTGTGACATATCAAATGAAAGGATTTCATTATTATAACCATTTCAGTTTTTTTTATTATTTTAAAATAGATACTTTTAAAGTTATTATGAAAATAGATGAAATTTATCTCGAATCGAAAGTACTAATACTAAAATTTCGAAAAAAATACAATAATTGCTCTTTACATATAGATTACAGGAAGTCTATAAGAAGTCTATGGTCTTAAAATAACATGTGAAATCACTCAATATTGTGCGTACAAACTTACATTTGTAGTTGGAATGTATGACCCCGAAAATGTCTTAAACTAAATGTTAAGTTTGTTCTTGAGATAAATTCATCCCAACTACGGATCATTCATTGTGCGTGGTCCGACACGCACTTGGCAGGTATTTTTTTTATATTCCTTTGAAGTGTATGTATGCTCCCTAATAGTGCATAACGTAGTAAGTACGCTCCTTTAGAACATAAGTATAAAGAAAAGAAGAAGAAGAAAAGGATAAGATAAGAGAAGAAAAGAAGAAGAAGAGAAGATAAGTTAGCACTTTACTTCAATGCGCATTATAAAATATACAGGGTTACTGGTAATTCGACCTATATCCGTCAGGGGCTGATAAGGGGGCCAAAATGCAACAAATTGAACCCCCCATATGTATGGCCGAAATTCAATAGTTTTCGAGATATTAGAATTTTAAGGGTTTTTCGATATTTACCCAAAATTTGACATTTCATGCCAAATTAAAAAAAAACTACATATTTGAATGGGTACCATTAAAAATGATGTAGCTGGCAGTTAGGAAGAGAATTCGAACCTGCATTCGTAATCGAGGGGCTCATTTTGAACAAGATGTGTAAAATTTGTAATAAAATTTGATGTACATTTTTTTATGCATTTTATTTCATACAAATACAAATGACCCTTTCTCTCCCCGCGCCGGTTCAAACACATGCCATGCCACGAATTATGTATTTTAAAATTGACTTTTATACCTTTCTGGAAAGCTTACAGGATAAGCAAGTTGTTTTAGTTATTTGTACGATTAATTTCATTATAAATTTTTGTGACGAGACAACATTTTTGAAGCGTAAAATGAAAATATTGGTAAGATATTATTCTTATATCGCTCATTATTTGCATTATTTTGTTAAATTAAGTAGTTTTAATTATGTCCATAGCTTAATTGAAGTGCCAGCTACAACATCATTTTTAATGGTACCCATTCAAATATGTAGTTTTTTTTTAATTTGGAATGAAATGTCAAATTTTGGGTAAATATCGAAAAACCCTTAAAATTCTAATATCTCGAAAACTATTGAATTTCGGCCATACATATGGGGGGTTCAATTTGTTGCATTTTGGCCCCCTTATCAGCCCCTGCCGGATATACGTCGAATTACCAGTAACCCTGTATTCCTTTATTACATTGATTAAAGTACGTTCGTTCGAGTTGGTTGTCCGACTTAAAAGACCCTAGGACCCCCAACATTTCACCATCAACAAAAACCAGTAAAAACAAACAGGTTTGTTATTAGACAAAGTGGACAGCCCCTTTATTAGGCACTGGGCATATGCCTCCGTAGGTTATGTAGGTATACATTACCTACGGAGGCACGTGCCAACATGACGTGTGTTGGGTAACAGCATATTAGTTGTTAGGGTTCCGTAGTCAACAAGGAACCCTTATAGTTTCGCCATGTCCGTCTGTTTGGCCGTTTGTCCGTCTGACCCCGGCTTAGCTCAGAGACTCTTAGTACTATTCTCCGTTGGTTTAGGTAGTTAAATAAAAGAAACAAAAAAACCACGTGACGAGAGCGCTGTCAAATAACCGACTAAACATAATACCTGTCACTCCAGTTGTCATGCTACGTCACAGTTGTACTCTTCAATTTAGTAACGTTTTTTTTCGTTGACGTTTAGAGATCTTGTCTTTTTGGGCTAAAGAGCCCAAAAAGACAATAGACAGATTACAAAATATTAGAGTATTATTATAAATCGAACTAAAAAATTGTGCTCAAGAAATTACATCTACGAAGAGAACATAAAAAAAACATAACATCACGCCTGTAATCCCCGAAGGGTTAGGCAGAGGTGTACCTAATAGTACACCCACATTTCGCCAGTTATGTTTTAAGTCCCATGTAATAGGGGGCGAGCCTATTGCCATCAACCGGGCACAAATCCAGACTCCGGGCTGCTTCTGAGAAATTCCTAATGGAAAATCCCAATGTCACTATGCCCGACCGGGAATCGAACCCGGGACCTCATGCTCAGCAGTCGTGCTTGCGACCAAGTCTACGAAGAGAAGTTTAAGAATAAATGATAAAGTACAGTACATACAGTATTATAAGAGGAAACTATCATAATAACCAAAAATAATTTGGTTTTATCTATAAATTACAACGCATTTTTAAACAAGAAAGTGTCATCTATAAAAGCCCTTTTTATGATTTGTTTACCTTTATTTAACTACCTAAACCAATGGAGTATACTAGAAAGCTGTAATTTGGCATGGGTGTACATATTAGTTACGCCGCGCGCCGACAAAGTTATAAAATAAAATCTTGAAAAAACATTTTTTTAGGGTACCTCCCTTACACGTGGGGATGTATTTTCTCTTCTATCCCATGGTGTGGGGTATCGTTGAATAGGCCGTTTAAAAATATTGTAAGTCTATGAAGACCATTTTTCGATTGAGGGATCAGTTTGCGTAATATTAAGCTTTAAAGTGCAAGATTTTGTTAGAGTCAAGTGTCCCCCCAGTGAGCCCCCTGACAGCTAAATGGTTGACTGAGGATATGTGAAAAAATTCATGGCAGTAGTATATATAACGAAATTTAAAGGAAACTATCACAGCTAAATAGGCCTTACAAGTTAACGAGTAATAGTCGACCAACTTAAGTTTGCAGTTGGAGAATTGACCGTGACGTATATCGATGTATGGGAGAACATGTTTGTTAAACTACAATGTTAAGGTTGTTTTTGGGATAAATTCATCCAAACTCCGGAACCCTTCATTGTGCGTGATCCGACACACACTTGGCCGGTTTTTTTAGTTTGTAAAAGTTTACTAACATAGTATTTATGTCATTGTTACTAATACTATTTATATATGGATACTGTGTACTTGTACTAAATGTGTAGTCCGAAATAAAGAATAGGTATATTTTATAATTAGCAACATAGAAAATAATAGCTATCGGTTCACAGTTTGTCTTCCAATTTAGATAGTGTGCGTCTACACGAGTGGAGTACGGATGTTTACAAGAGGAGGCTGGCGTCGTGCGTCGTTGTCGGCGCCCGTCGTATTTCACCTGCGCGGCGACGGCGGGTCGCGACCGGCACCGTGTCACACCAACGCGTAACTCATCAATAATATTGCAAAGCTTGTTTTTTGGTAAGTTATTCGTGATGGTCGTTGACTTATTTGGAAAGTGTGTGCGCGATCTCTGTTAAGAGCCTATACTACCTCAAATGGCTTAGCATGATCCTCCGTTATGTCGAAAATACTGCAGCATTAATTTAGAAATAAATATATGGTAAAGTTGAGGATTAATGTTAAGTAGGTACTAGGTTTGACGCAAACACGATTCCATAAAATTTTCTTTTTAGAAAAAAATTCCAAAGTTACCTCCAAACCGAACAATAAACCGCGGGTAACTATTCAAAAAATACTTCAATTTATATAATTAAACTTTGCATATTAACTGAACTAACTATAAAGCAGGTCACATGTATTTTTTTTTTTAATTACCTTTATTTTCACCGTAAAAAGAAATAAACTAAAATATTGGTTCCTTGGAGTCTTCTCCTTGCCACCCTGTCTCGCTTGCTCGCGTGACCGCGGGAATAGTGCGCGAGCGAGATAAAGAGTGAGGTAGCGCTGAGATAGACCTTTAAAGACAGATGTGTATGGAATTAGTATTAAGTAACCAAGTTATTAGTTTTAAAAAATATCAGTTATTTGTGAACGAATGAAATTGTCAACGGCAACGAGTATTGCTTTGTTTGCACACCAACGTGTAAGGAATGGAAATTAGGTAGGTATTTGTTTGTGAAATATAATATGACGTGTTGATGAACGGGATTCATTTTACAAATGTATGGTATTCTGAAGACGTATTTTGGTCCCTTATTTGGCAAAGTTGTAAAGTATATCCGCAGAAACTTTTTGTAACCTACATTATTATTTTATAGCTGGCGCCGTATTTCTAACGGTGTACGCGTAAAATTGTGGAAATAATTTACCCATACATTAAACATGAGACATGATAGTCGTACTTACCTATAAATTAATGTCATTGGCATAATGACATACCTATTGGTATAATAATACCTACAGTCACATTAAAAATATCCCATGTAGGAATAGGATGCTTATATTAGTAGATAACATGAGTGTTTGCAATCACAGTGCAGTGTATGATATGTATTTGAAACACCCGAACCTTTTCGGATTTTATCTGGCTCTGGGTAAAACAAAAAAATGGCGTAACTCACCTACTTAAAATCGAAAGAAAATGGTAAGTTTAGAATCATTATTTTGCAGATTGGTAGATGGAACAGGAAGCTGTAAAAAAATATATATGATATAACTATAAATGATTTTATTTCAGTAAGTAGATTTATTTATAAAAAAAACTGTGACATGTCAATTAATATTTAAATAAGTAGATGGGGATAGTAAATACGTTTTCTACGTGGATTTAAAAAAAAAATATCAAATAACTTCTCCCGCTCTAGGCGGAGCGGGAGGGCGTGTCAGACTTTTACTGACTAAAACCCACCCGTGTTCCTTCAGATGCCTGTGTGCCAGGGCCACGATATCCGTTTCCGACAGACTCGTAACGACTTGGGGAGTAAGCTGGTGAATGCGTGACGAGAGCGTTACGGAAGCGAGCGAACGAGTTAGTGAAGATAGAAAGAGAGAGAGAGTTATTTGTAAGTTTTACTTCAGTCGTGTAGTCTAAAGCACACTCGTTTTTTTTTTATAAAATTGCGGTTGCAGGGTTCAACGGATCAGTTTTTGTGGCGCGTGTCACTTGTGTAATTTATTTTTCGCGACCAGTTACGCAGTTTTTGCGGCCTTGGCGCATGTAAACGACCGTTTAGTATAAACGATTGCTACATAACGTTTATTTCCATACTTGGAATATAAAGATAACATAGAGCAGAGCTCATAATATCACTGACACCTGCCACCCAAATTTCATCACACAATTTGACAACAGTTTTTAATACAAAAGATTTAATCGTTACATCAGTGCTAATTTATATTTATGAAGAGATCGCTTTTCTGTGTGCTTCAAAAATAGCATGTTGCGCATCACTGTTTCTCCTGCAATTTTGCAGGCTGAGAGCCATTCAAAATAATAGTTAATTAACTATATTCCATCGGTTTAGGTAGTTAAATAAAGGTAAAGAAATCATAAAAAGGGTTTTTATAGATAACACTTTCTTTCTTTCATTTCTTCATTTGTTTATTTTTGATTTTTACGATAGTTTCCTCTTTTATCACAGTATGTTAAACTTTAACATATATTCTTAAACTACTCTTCGTAGATGTAACTGCTTGAACACGTTTTTTTTTGTTACATTTATAACAATACTATAATATTTTGTAATCTGTCTATTGTAAAGAGTCCAAAAAGACAGGTCCTCTAAACGTCAACGAAATAAAACGTTGCTAAATTGAAGAGTACAACTGTGACGTAGCATAACAACTGAAGTGACAGGTATTACGTATAGTCGGTTACTTGACAGCTCTCTCGTCACGTGGTTTTTTTTGTTTACCTTTACTTACCTTTGTTTACCTACCTAAACCAACGGAGTATAGTAACATTGTTCCATAGGGTACGGTGTGAATAGCGGCCGACACTTTTGTTACTACGTCGGTACTTACCAAGTTTGGTGTCTATAACATTTTTGGAACATTGCCTACGTTTGCTTGATGTACTCGCAAGACGAAGAGTACTTTCATTTGCCCATTTAGTCCAACGACCATAAATATATTTTAAAAACCATTAAGGAGTAAGTGTTCTTTATCCGAAAGTATCGGAGAAGATTCGACTTTATTTCTGAAGTGCAATCATAAACGTATAAATAAATCATGCTTTCGTTGTTGGCATGTGAGTCCAATGTAGACAGATCTCTTGCAGGCAGTTCCAGTCGCAAAGTTGCTGCTATTGTTTGTTTTTAGGGTTCTGTACTCAAAGCCAAGGCTTCGCAGGCCGTCTACGCGTCTGTCCGTCCGTCCCTTCATCTATTCATCCGTCTGTCACAGTCACAGGGCTGTATCTCTTGAACCATAATTACCTATTAAAAAAAAAACTTCAAGTGTCTACCTGACACTTAAAATTTTCACAGAGTATGTAGGTACTACTATGGCCACTGTATTCACACATAATACAAAGGAGAGGTCATAAGTGGTATAATATTCCGAAGATTTTTAAACGCTAATGTGATGTACCTTATTAGAAAGCTTATTTATTATGCTACTCGATTAGCCCCGTGTTTGTGAAAAAGTGTTTCAATACAAACAAAACGCACATAGTCTTTATTTATTAATTTCTAAGCAATATAATTATTTTGAATGTGGCTAAAGTTTCCGTTTCTATTAAATACTTTGAGATTTTATTATAATTTTACCTGCAGCTCCATGAAATTAAGACACAAAATATTGATTATCATGACAATGCAATAACAAAACGTGTCGAAAAAAGTCATAGCTGTAAATGTCAAGCCGAGTCGTGCGGGGTGAGCACGGCCTGCACTGTCATTGTCATTGTCACGTCATTTGCCACAGGGCTGCCATCCCTAAAATATAAATAATGTGTGTAGTTAGTGATCAATCAATCAATCAACTCAGCCTATAGCAGTCCACTGCTGGACATAGGCCTCTCCCAGGCTGCGCCACAACACCCTGTCCTCCGCTTTCCGCATCCAGTCTGTCCCAGCCACCTTTTTAAGGTCATCGGTCCATCTAGCTGGGGGGCACCCCACACTACGCTTGCCGATACGCAGTCTCCACTCCAGGACTCGTCTGATCCACCGGCCATCGGTCCTTCGACAAACATGGCCAGCCCACTGCCACTTCAGTTAGTGATGCAAACATTTTATTTTTCAACACTAGTTTAAAAAAAAAACGGGTAACTGTAAAAAAAAAATGCCCAAAGACATCAAAATAAATACCCTCTTTCAGCCAATATAGGTCAGGAGGCTGTTTAAATTTTCAATTATTTTAATACCAAGCTCCATACATTTCGTGAACGTCTCTTTTAATAAAGTAAAAAATTAAAGGTGGGTCCCCATACAAGGAAGTGTTTTTTTTTAAGGGCGTTTTTTCTCGATCTTAATACGGTACGGAACCCTTCGTGTACGAGTGCGACTCGCACTTGGCCGCTTTTTTTGTTTTAGTTAGGGATCATTCAGGCAGACTTTCGATTTGTGGTCGTGCAATTTTGGTTGATGTGCGATACAAAAAACCTGTTTAGTTAACAAAAATAAATCTATCGAGCTGATTCGCTTTTGTGGCGGACTGATCTCTGTATGCATTTGTTAAACGCTTTGATCATAGGTAATTATTTATGTCAATCATGCATGATTAAAATTAAACTTTTGATATACAGGAATCTTTCAGATGTATGATCGAGTTAAAATTAGATTTCTAATAATACCTTAGGTTTGCAACAAAATTGCTAAAATTAATTAATGACTCTTGACGTCAATTTCGTCTGATGGTTTTCTTTCTCTGTCCTTGTCTACAATTTCTTCCCAATGCTTTAATATTGACCTCTTTCATTGCATGGATTTACCTTACTACTTTATAAGTGGTTTTAGATACTTCCTTTCAGAAAATCAAATATCTCACGTAGAAAAAAATATTAATCATTACTCTACCTTCGGTCTGGACATACAGTAGAACATTTTCGGTAGACAAGCGATTTTGAGTCTACAGTTGAGTAGAAATAGCAAGCAACACGCTAAGCCAGCGGGATTGCATGATTGTTTTGAAAAGGTTATGGATGAAGATTGTTGCACATGCTGGTCCAGCTCCATAGGACAATCTAGAGTCTAGACAAAATCAAACTGGTTGCTATTTTTATGGTAAAATCTGTTATTTTTATGATATTGATTTTACATTCTGTGATAACCTATACTCACACACTGACTTATTGTTATTTTTTTTAGAAAAACATACTTTTACGATGTTTGTAAATATGTGAGCACCAGGTATCTATCTAATAATTAAGTTATTTTTATTTATTTATTTATTTAAACTTCTCACACACAATTAGGTACAAAGGCGGACTTAATGCCTTAGGCATTCTCTACCAGTCAACCAAGGATGGTGAAGAGATAAGATGGCGGGTGCTCTGATTGAGAGAAAATAATAATATTAAAAAATATTAAATTATAACATAATTAATTATAAATAAAACGGGTGCACAAGTACATAAATAGGTTACAGACTTATAATACACATACATACATAATTATTTACTATAATATTTATATACCTACATTTTTCATTCTTAGTTTTTAATTCTTTTTATCTATTATGGTATAGTAATTTTATTCTAGGTGCATCGTCTTCACATATAATCATACAATTAATGTACTCAAACAAAATATTGTAAAACATTTTTAAAAGAGCAACGGTGGAGTTTCTTGCCCATTCTTCTCCATACGAAACTACCTTTTGGAAAGGGCAACTAGAATCAATTCTATTTTTTTGTAAATTTTGACGTTCAAAAGTGCCTCTTATGTGCCTTTGCACAAAATCTGTAATTAGAACAAGTCTGTCATCACTTGTGGTGATTTTAATGTTAGTTTGTTAGAAAATTCTGGGTTACCTAAGTACTAAAATTATGTTTATTTCAGTCATACAATCTCGCTTATTTTGGATCCCACTAGAATAACTCCCACTAGTGCCACATGCCTAGATAACAATTAAAATTTATACAGAATGTTATACCAACCCACAAATAAAAATATTAATTTAATAGACTCAGATCATTGCGGACAAAAAAAAGAGAAGTACATACTAAAAAGATATCTACTAATCGCTTGGAAACATTTAAAACAAAACTTTTGAGTAAACTATAATTTTTGTCAACTAACGATGACCCTAATCAACAATATAATGCTTAGGGTTCTGTAGTTAACACGGAACCCAGTTTCGCCATGTCCGTGTGTCTGTCTGGCTGTCCCCGGCTTAGCTTAGAGACCTAGTACTAGAAAGCTGTAATTTGGCATGAGTATACCTACATATTAATCACGCCGACAAAGCGAATAAAATCACGAAAAAAAAATCTTTAGGGTACCTCCCTTGCACGTAAAGGCTCTTACAAACACACGCGATATCGCGGGCGCGACATGCACCGACAAAGGAATTGTCTTTGTCAGTGCCTGTCGCGCCCGCGATATCGCGTGTGTTTGTAAGAGCCTTAAAGCGGGGATGATGTTTTTTTTCTCGTCTATCCCAGCATGGTGTGGGGTATCGTTGAATAGGCCGTTCAAGTTAAGTAAGTAAATATTGCGGGTCTGTGAACACTATTTTTTGATTCAGGATCCCTGAGTCAAAAAATGGTTATTATAATTATATGGTTTTTGCGATATTATGCTTTAAAGTGCTATTTTTTGTTAGTCAAGTCCTCCCCCCCCTTCTGCAAGCTAAATGGTTGTTTTTCAATATATGAAAAAAATCTTGGCAGAAGTATACACTATTAGTTTTAGTTTAAGCGAAAGCTGAAACACGTGTCTAGTATTTTTATGTAAAGAATCTATGTACAAAATTTCAAAACTGTATCATGAAAAATCACAAAGTTATAAGGTTATTATGTTACCGGGTAGTCCGTACAAAAACATGCTAACGGCGGGCGCCCCCCCACGCCTCCAGGGCCGTCTTGCGTTCATTGATAATAATTTGGCAGTAGGTACCTAACCGTACGGCGATTGTATTGTAAGTAATTAAACGGGGATAACATTTTCCATCACACTTAAATATTTTTGGGACAAAATATAACATGCTGTAAAAATTATTGAAATCGATTCAGTTCCTTATTCTGAACAAACTATATTCAGGTTTCGCATATACTAAAAATAATGTTGTATATAACGAAATTAAAAAGAAAACTATTACAGCTATTTGAGTAGGTTTTACAGGTTAACGAGTAATAGTCAAAGTAAACAAATAATAATAAACAATAACTTACATTTTGCAGTTGAAGAATTGACCGTGACGTATATCGATGTGTGGGAGAACATGTTTTTCAACTACAATGTTAAGTTTGTTTTTGGGATAAATTCATCCCAACTACGGAACCCTTCATTATGCGTGGTCTGACACGCACTTAGCCGGTTTTTTTTAAATATATTATGATTGACGTGTAAAATGTTTTTACAAACATACAAACAGAAAATAAAAAACTTACAGAAATAAAATCATCCTAACTTATAATATTATAAATGTAAAAGTGAGTTTATTTGTTTGTTACGCTTTCACACTAAAACGGCTGAACGGATTTGGATGAAATTTGGCACATGGGTAGACCATGACCTGGGTTAGGACATATAATACTTTTTATCACGATATTCCCACGAGATCGTTACTTATGCGGGTGAAACGCAGGGTGCAGCTAGTTTGTCATAAAATTATTTATTACTATCTGCGCCCCGCGGTTTCACCCGCGTAAGTCTCGATTCCGTGAGAATATCGGGATAAAAAGTAGCCTATAATATGTTAATCCAGGGTATCAGCTATCTCCATACAAAATTTTATCAATATTGGTCCAGCCGTTTGAGCGTGAAGAAGTAACAAACAGACACACACACACTCACAAACTCTCGCCTTTATAATAAGTGTGATGTGACTTCACAGTTCACTCTTTATAGATCAACGCAAAAGCTGATAGGTACGTCAATCAAACTCGAGCACTTATTTCAATTGAACTATTTACAGGCGTTTTTGAATTGACATGGAGTCGGTCAGTTCGTCACAATTCACAAAGTTGAAGCTAGTTGCCCATTCCAAAACGTAGATCTCAAACTCTGAAACCAGCGTATGCTCAATAATTAATTATTTATCAATACTGCAAGCCCATTGGTTGTCTCACCCACGTAATAATTATGTCACATGATATACCTATAGGTATCAGACGCGATCGCACTGCCATCGTAACGTGACATAAAACTGAATATTTATGAGGATGTGACGAAAAGGTTTTTGTATTTAAAAAAGCAAATCAGCACCGTTGTAGTGTAGGTAGGGTGTGCGCAGAAGGTTTAGTTCGACTTGTCTTCATATTGGTAATTTACGAAGGAGAAACAATATTTAAAGAACACTATGGAATCTAAAGCTTTGGGGAGTCGATAAATCACGGTGTGACATTGTAGATATGAATACCTATACCCCAATAAACCATGCGATACATGGTTTAGTGCGCCCACGAGCGATTTTCTCGGCGATTTATTCGGCGATTTTTATCAGAATGTATTACATCTGACAAAAATCGCCGAGAAAATCGCTCGTGGGCGGGCAACCCTTATTTGTTTACCTATTTCTTCCCGTGGGTGTCGTGAAAGGCGACTAGGGGCTTATCAAAGAATGAGCAGCAGCGTTCTCTATGCATTTTAACACCATACTGCGATCGCCAATCCGCCTGCCAAGCGTGGCGATTATGGCAACCCCCTCCTTTGAATGATGATGGTTTATTACCACATTATGTTTTTAGACTGCTTCGTTGGTCCAGTGGTCGCAAGCGTTACTGCTGATGAGGTCCTAGGTTCGATTCCCAGGTCGGGCAAAGTTTTATTGGGTTTTTCTTTCTGGAATTTCTCTGTAGCAGCCCAGAGTATCGATTTGTGCCCGGTTGATGGCAATAGGCTCGCTCCCTATTACATAGGACTTAAACATAACTGGCGAAATGTGGGTGTACTATAGGTACACCACTGCCCAACTCTTCGGGGAAACAAGGCGTGATGTTATGTTATATTTTAGTATGATGCGTCTGAAGGTTTCGATGGTCCAAGTATGCCAAAGGATTAATAAAAGAACATTTAGGTATGTCTTCAAGTCGCATCGCCCGTGTTCGGAGTTTAGTAATCGTCCCTGATCGATAAAGTTTGTGTATAAGATCTAACATTTTCAGTCTTATGTAGCCAAGAATCTGGATATAAAAGCCTGAGTTTCCGAGACACGTTTTGCCAAACGACACTGGAATAAATCTAGCTTGTAATAGAACATATTCAAGGGAACACGACACGTTGGCAAATATTTTCGTTTTCGTATCTGTTTTCTATCGAGTTAACTTGAAAATCGTGCCAAACTTTGCATATGTTAGATTCATGTTAGATAAGTACGTGAATTAGGTTATCTAGATAATAAATCCGTTTTAAAATGAAAATCTCGATTTGAGAATAGTAACTTATTGCACATTTCCAACCTATAAACCTTAGCATAGAATGCCTATAATGTTACCACTGCTGGGACACAGGTATCATCTCTTCGAAAGGGAGTGGGCCGTAATCCACCACGCGGGACGTAATCACATGTCTTCGAATTTTTGGTTCTAGGACATTCCGGTTTCCTCCTTCACCGTTTTTGAGAGCAGTGGTGATGAAATTATATACAGTGAAATGAAATGAAATCGTTTATTCTGTAAATAGGATATCGAACTCACATTTACAAGTCCTATTAAAAAAAAACAGACAAAATATAGTCGACATTTCCTATCTGACCCCTGAGATAAAAAAGGCGAAAAAAGTTCAGGGGTCAAAGTCTGTTTTAAAGCCCAGACATGATCTTGTTCAGATCATGTAAGTACAACTCAAGACGGCTCGACGAACAATACCAAAGAAAGGACATTTGGGTAGGCTGCATAAAGTGTTCAAAATGCCAGGCCATCATTAAAACTAACTGAGAAATAGAAAAAAAAAATGACCCACATAGTGCTCACATTCACAATAAATATAATACTTTTCACTCAGATTATAGAAAGAAGTGAGATTTTTCAGTAAAGCGTCTGCTTGGGTTCGAACCCACGACCACAACTCGTAAGTCGGGGTCGTTACCACAGTGCCACCACTTCTCTCACTAATCTGAAGTTATGCTATAATCAGGAGGTACTTCTTATCTCGTGTTGGCAAAACTCGCCTTCATCATCAGTCAGCTGAAAGACGTCCAATGCTGGACACAGGGCTCCCACGAGCATCGTCACATCGACCGGTCCTGTGCTTCTCGTGTCCAGCGAATTCCCGCGACCTTTACTAATACATCGGTCCAGCTTATGGAAGCCTACCCACACATCGTCTTCAGGTATTCATTAGAACAAGCTGTACGAGCATATTAGCTCATGCATTAGTATAAAGATGAGCCAATCAGCGGGTTGCTAGCGCGGCTGACTGATCAGGATGCGCAGCCGCAGCCGGCCGAACACTTAGTTACCATTTCAAAAAATAACTCCTTAGCAACAAGATCATTGCCACAGGCCACAATCGAATGACTCAATCATTAATTAATACAATTGTCTTACTGAATCTGCAGTATCACGGTGCAGTATCCTCAACCCGGTGGGTGTCACAGCGCCAGTTTTTTGACAGCGCCCGGCCGACGACAGTGACGGATGAGCTCATTGTTGACGTACATATGTTCACCGAATCTGGAGGTACAGTCGAGGGTAAAAATATGTTAACACTTTGCGAAACACGCGACTTTCTCGTAGAGGGACAATTCTTGTATTTTTAGTAACGGTCGCATACAGTCTCAATCTGTCAAAAATATCTCTAATTTACCTACATTTTTGAAATCTACGTTTTTGACATTGATTGTTGCAGAGATGAGGTTGCGAATATTGCGACTAGATTTTAAACGTTTTTAGGGTTCCGTACCTCAAAAGGAAAAGTCGAAACCTTTATAGGATCACTCGTGTGTCTGTCTTTCTCTCTATCTGTCTGTCTGTCCGTCTGTCACAGCTCATTTGCTCCGAATCTTGTGGACTAATTAAATTTAAATTTGGTACACATAATTATGAATTTCTGTGACCAAAACACGAAAGTGTAACGTAACTTAATAACCGACGAAAGATTTCAACGCTGGGGTGTCTAGTAGCTAATACGCGCTATATGTACAAGGCTGCATAGTTCAATCTATGGGCATTGTATGTAAGCTTGAATAAGTCTTGATAAGGATAAGGTTTCCTAGGATACAGGTACCGGCCGCAAAATGACGGCTGTTATAAAAATCTGTAATTTTCGCCTATGTTTTGACATTACGGTGTTAAAAACGTTCTCAATTAGGTACATCTACGTCTAAGGACGGCCGACATAAAATGACGGTACCGAACGCAAGCTTTTGGGAGAAAATCACTGTTGAATTTAGAGTGTATGAATAATACATATTTTTGTTGGCTTTTACCTTGGCCAGAGGCTACGCATTGCCATACAACGTGCCAATGCCGCCAGCCTTTTGGGTATATTAATGCGGAGGAATTTTTCGACGCCATATTTTAGTGTGTCAATAGATTTAGTTAGGTTAAGTTAGCTATTGTATTTTATGTTAATGTTAGTATATGAATCATAATTAGGTTCTAAGTTTTTGCCCTGAACTGTACGTAGCTACACTGGTTTACAGAATACAGCCTTGCTTTGCCAACTGTCGTGTTGGTTTGTCTCAATTTGTGCTGACGAAGCGGCGCCATCTTAAGGAATTGGATTCACTCGTAGATTGGAATTGCTACGTTTGTTTCACGGTTTAGAATTGCGTCCCGTTTTGTAAAATGTTTATGTGTTGTGTCTGATTTATTAGGTCGTGTCCCTGCTCCCTGCGCTTTACATTTGCAGATGAATTTAGATGCAGTTGAATATAAAATGATGTCGTAGCGCTTTTAGTCAAATGGATTTCGATCTGTAAATGGCTTTGATAAAAAATACACTACTTTCAGGGTTAACACCTGAAAAGCGGCCTGAAAAGTGTGTGAGACCAAAAATACAACCCAATTGAACAGATATTAAATTTTATTTTAGAATAAACATTTGTGGACGTCCAAGCAAAAAGGGTCCAGTCGTGGGATATTGAGTTAAGACTAGATTCAGTATCTAGAATAGTCAATTGATAATAAGGATTAACAAAATATTCAAATACTAGCACATTTTTTTTTACCAGACATTGAAGTTGAAACTCTGAATCATTGATTTGTGAAAATGAATTTTCAAATTTGACATGCCGCCGACCACGTGTACCTTATTACTATAGTTGTCTCTTAAAATGTCTGGTATTTAGAAACATCATATAAGTCATTTACTATAATTATGAACTTGTAGATAACCAATTAAAATCGCGAAATGCATTTTTTTCACCCAACTATACAAAACTGCGTATATTATATTTCGGAAACTAAATGCCGAAAACCCTTTTTGCTTAAACGCCCACATTTTTGTACTTTTTTTTTCAAAACTACTTTCTTTCCAAGCTTTAAGCTAATTCATTTTTACATTTTCTTTGATGACTGACTGTCTCAAACATTATTATATTTATTTATTTAGGATCTCCAACAAAGGATATACAAAGACAATATAAATCATAATAATAAAAAAGGTTCTTGTACGTGTGCTCCTTCAATTACAGGAGACCACAGCATGCACATATAACTAGGTTTAAACAGGATAAAAATAACATACCTAGATAAAATTAAAGATGGTATTTGAGGAAATAAAATAAAATTAACATGTCATGATTGAGCATTCATATTACAATTGTTTGGTTGGTATAATAATAATTCTTACACATTTTTTAACTATTGGAAGAAAGAAACATAATAGCATACTTAGTTATTTTGCGATGGTTAATTTATTTTTGTATTTTGTAATGGGGAGGGTTATGTCCAGATTACAATGCTTTGACAATTCGTTGTATTGCCTACAGAGTCTTGGGAGGGCGGCGAAATGTTCCAAATTAGTTTTAGATCCTGAGACGTAAAATAAATTGTAGCTGCTTTTCCGTGGCAGACGACATGGTGCGTTCATATGCAGTTTGGCCAGTAGTTCGCTACAGTCTATGACTCCATTGAATACTTTGTGCAGTAGTGTCAGGTCTGCCGTCTTCCGCCTGTCTGCAAGTGAGACCATTTTGTAGTACCCTAATCTGTCTTTGTTGCTGACAGCTTTATTAGCTGAACGATCCTTGTAACACAGATGATATAGGAAACGTCTTTGGACACTTTCCAGGTGTTTGATATATATGTCGTAGTGAGGATTCCAAATCTGGCTGCTATATTCGAGTATTGGCCGAAGAATTGGCCAGTGTGTTAAATAATTTTATTCTGGTAGACGCCTTTTTAAAATCTTTGATGTTACATGACGACAAATCCAAGAATTTTGAACCCCCTCGCTGTCACGTTTAGGATGTTTGTCAAATTTAAGTTGCTTATCTAGTGTGACTCCTAAGTCACGTATTTCCTCTACTTGTTGTAGTTTATGTTGGCTAATCGTGTAATTGCTAGGTTTGACAATTTTGTTACGGGTGAATTACATATAGTAACACTTTGAGACACTTTTAGTAACACTTTCATATCGCAGACAATGAGTTTTTTGTGATACTGTATCTAGTTTTTCATTCATGATCATTTAAATGGAGTTGTTTTCACATAAATACAATTTACCACCGATTTTGATTTATATCTCTGTAATTTAATATTTTTGCTAGCTCAGACGTTTATTGGTTTACTGAGCGCTTAAAAAGGACCGGCGTAACAAGCTCAGAATCACGGTCTCCTTTTAATTATTACGGTTTCGTACCCGAAGGGTGCCAAACGGTGAAACGGAACCCTATTACTGAACCTCCGCTTTCCGTCCGCGGGCCACGTTCATCTGTCCGTCAGCAGGCTGAATCTAATGAACCGTAAAAGGTAGACAGTTGAAATTTTCACATATTGTGTATTTCTATTAGCGCTATAACAAAAAATAGTAAAAATGTACCCATACAAGAAACATGTTATTTTCGGCGTTTTTAGCTCGATCTTAATACGGTACGGAACCCTTCGTGTGCGTTACATTCTTCTCACTTATAACTTAAATTCAGACAAAAATCAAAGAATCTTTTAAGTAAATGTGTTTGTTTATACCTACATCATAAGTGCTGGCTATTAGGTTCAGTTATTTTCTTATAAAATAAATCCTAGTGGCGCTAAAGTTCAGAACTATCTTCTCGAGCAGGTGAAATAATATAAACCGATATTTTAATCCGTTTTAAAGGTTATCTGGCACATTTATCATTGCTAATATAAATAAACAGAGATGGATTAGAAATATGAAGATACCTGTATATAATATATACATATTGAAGACGATGAAAATTGTCTGTATGTATTAGTGGTTGGTGCAATGAAATAAAACTACAGCTCAAGGATTTTAGTGGGAAAAATACGAGAATATTACATACATATTGGAAACACAAACCAAACCTTTTGACAGATACAAGAAGAAGTAAAAAAAGCAATGAACAGCATTTAATTTAAAAAATCTTCCATATGTTTACACACCAAGCAGTTTTCTACACATATTATTATTAGTAATTAAAGTCACTTTTGTGTGACTGACTCTCCGCGGTCGATCGAGCCTGTATAAACATCGGTCGATAATCTTTTAAAGTGCAAATGCAGCAAATGTCAGCACGGGGACTGACTTTTTATGTTACTTTACTTTTATGATACTTTTTGCGTAAACGCTCGATTACACGACTGGCGAGTTAAGTTCTTCTAAACTACGCAACGGCTTTTGGTGCGGTTTTCACTATCATTTAGAGAATTTAATCCGGAAGGTTATTTCCGTGGAGTGAAGTCTTCCCAACGGTATTACGAAGGAGGTAAAGTTTAGTTTCCCTAGCAAACTTTTTGAAGACTGCCAGTTCCATCTTTGAGTTGAAAGAAATTTGTTGAGATCTCTGTCTAGGGAGAATATCTTTCGTTTTGGTAGTGTTATAAGTTTAATAATTGACCGAGCGAGCGAAGCGTCTCTGCTTCAAGTCTAAAAATTTGCTTTCCTCTGTCAGTTTGTTGCTACTCCTCTACAGGTCGTATTTTACAACCGATCTGGACGAAACTAGGTATACAGGTTTTACAACTTAAGAGTTTTTTTTTTGTCATCGGGGATTTTTGATTAGAGGGGTACTTCCTCCAAAACAGGGCAAAAAGGGGGCTACTAGATATCTCCCCCTAATGAGATCCGATTTCGATGGTTCTTTTTTAATTTAAAAGGTAGTAACTTTAAGTTGGTCTCATAGAAATTTGGTGAAGCAGAATAGCTCCTCAAAATGCAGTAAATTGCTCACTTTTTTACCAGATTTTCAAAATTTCTACCAGTGAAATCGGCCCATTAACTACTGGGTAGGGATTGATGGAGCACTTGGGACCACCTTCTCATCACAAAACTAGGATGCAGCGTTACCTCTGCCAATTAAAATCTATTAGTTATTTTTTCTAGCAGTTGGCCTACAAATTTTGTCTCATAATTTTTCTTTACCATGTTTTTAAGAACAAAAACCATGGTTAATTTGGTTTGAATAATTTTTTTTTTTTGTTGTTGCAAAAAGTTTGTGCTCGCCAGGTCCACTGTTCGCAGAACTACTAGTATTACACTGACATATATAAACGGTGCTTAAAGCTAAGTAATGATTAGCGACTGTTTAACCATAGATGTTCACGTTTAAACGTCTCTTAACTTTGATCATCGTTTAAAATAAACCCTTTATTAAAGAAACCTCGATGTTATGTCAAGTCGTAAAAACCGTGCGGAGTAGGGGCGGCTCACTAGTTCGTCATAATTCGTTTTGAACATTTTGTTTTAGTAAAAATCTAGGAAAAATGTTTTATGCAGTTACAGTTTTGTAAGCGTTATATACAGGTTGCTCGGTAATTCGACCTATTCCTTGAAAGGGTTATACTAGAAGTAATTTCCAACAAATTAAGCCCATCTACTAGGTGTCGAAAATTAATGGTTTCCGAGTTACGGAGGTTTTTAGTTTATTGTTCAAATTTTCAGACTGATCACTAAAAACAAATAATTTAAAAATAACTACAACTCTCTTGACACTTACTTGTTATTTTTCTGACTGATGATAAACGAGTGCTCATTTATAAAAAAATACATGCCCTAAATTCCCATAATTTAAAAAATAAGATTTAAGGCTCTTTCAAACACACGCGATATCGCGGGCGCGACATGCACCGAAAAAGGAATTGTCTTTGTCGGTGCCTGTCGCGCCCGCGATATCGCGTGAGTGTGTAAGAGCCTTTAGACGTGTTTTACTTGAAAAAATGTGTGAGTTGGCGGGGCTTAATTTGTTGGAAATTACCTAAAGTATAACCGCTTTCAAGGAATATATCGAATTGCCGAGCACCCTGTATTGATCAGTTAACGTGTTTACCCGCACGATGTGGGGCGCTTGAGTGATGTATGTATGTCTGTATGTATGATTGTACGTCGTACCTACAGGGAGTTTATAGGCACTGAAATTTTCGCATTGCCTCGCGCAATGACGGTCGTGCGTCATACCACAAACCATTTAATACGGTTCCCTCAGACAGGCGCGGTCCAGCGACGCTGTTATGCAATAATACAATGCCATTCAATGCAGCTTTTGTGGTTGAATATTGAGAAAGAACGGAAGAAAGAAAATACGTTTTTACGTGCCGTAAAAATAACGCAGAGAAACAAAAACACAAGCACGAAAGAACAAGTTGGGGAAAATATGCGTTACGCAAAACGGCCATCGCTCAGCTCAATGCTGCTATGCGAGACAGAACCCCAGCGCTGGTTTTCAGCGACAGCTGGCGCTAATTAATTTATACGCGGACGGCGAATTTAATTTTTACTTAATTAAATCATTGTAATAAAAATAGTTCTGCTTTTTGCAGTAATTGCAGGTTTGTGGATTTGAAAGTATTAGAACTAATAGAAATTATTAGGTAAATGTTTCAGTTTCAGAAGACTTTCAGCAACAATTTTGGCGGTAAATTCGTTTTTTGTTGTTTTTAACCGACTTCCAAAAAGGAAGAGGTTATATGTTCGTCTGTATGTTTTGTTAAGGTCATCATCATCTGCAAACCCAAGAAGACTTCCAATTGGTTAAAAGATTTTTCGGGCTATGATTTACTTCCCTTCAGATCGGAATGTAGCATTCTTGGTGATCGAAATAGGTAGATGGAAGTAAACACTTCCACACAATAGGCAAAACGGACAGTCCTCTGTGCAGGGTAAGCATGGAGGCCGAACAATCCATTGCGCATGTGCTGGTTGAATGCACAGGCGTCACCCAGATCAGAACAGAAACCCTCGGGTCACCCAGATCCGTCACAGATATTCTAAACAGACCAGGAGTCATAATCAGCTTCTAATAATTCAGGAAAGTTGGTTGGAATAACCACTGACGCGACGGCCGCCGTCTCGGTTTAGATGTCCTGATCGCGTTCAGTTTCATTGGTGAAATTCGGCCTAAGTGTGATAACCAAACACCATCACGAAACGCGTGCGCGGCTACTGCCGCGCCGCCGACCCGCTGCTCACCCGACCCGCGCACGCGTTTCGTGTGGTGTCGTTCATATAAATACAGAGAATTCAGCCGCCGTACTGCCGCACCGTCCCGACCCGCGCCCGAGCCTCACCGGCTGCCTGTGTGTGTTGAGAAAGTCAACTCAACTTCAATAAAGGTCGGAACAGAATACTTAGAATAATGAACTGCGAATCACTAGAAAGAAAAAAGAAAGAAGAAAGAAAATACGTTTATTTGCGGTAAACATAACGCAAAGAAATAAAAACACAAACACGAAAGAACAAGTTGAGAGAAAATATGCGTCACATTCACGCAAAACGGCCATCGCTCAGCATAATGCTGCGACCCTATGCTAGACAGAGCCCCAGCGCTGGTTTTCAGCGACCGTTGACGTGATGACGTCAACCGGTGCAGCATAATGAGATAAAAATAAACAAAATAAAATAAATGCAATACTTCGTTATCTATGTATATATAAATATAATATCTAGAATGGCAACATTCAGTAACGTCGGCAATGACTCAAGCGCCGAGCCGAGCGACTGTGTTTAGTATATGGCTATGAGCTCATACAACCGGACTTTAAATATGAAAAATCTGCACATAATCAGCCTATAATGTTCCCACTGCTGGGACACAGGCCTCCTCTCTTCGAGAGGGAGTGGGCTGTAACTGTGGCCGCATCCACCAGTCCGGGTTGGTAGATGTCACATGCCTTTGGAATTTTTGGTTTTAGGACATGCCATTTCCTCACGATGTTTTCCTTCACCGTTTTGAGAGCACTGGCGATGAAATTATTTATATAAAGTAAAGCGCCTGCTTGGGTTCGAACCCACCTACAAACTCGTAAGTCGGTGCTGTGACCGCTGGGCCACGACTGCTCTCAAAATCAACACGTTAATGATTAATTTTGTATTCTACTTGCATGGAATAACAGCCTAAACACCAACAAAAACCGATCTCAGAGGTGAAACGCAATATATGGTATTTAAGGGGCCTGCGATGGATGCGTAGTTCATACAAACGTAATACCAAAATAATTTGTAAATCAAACATATTATTAAGGTAGTGTGTCTTTATTCCGATTAGAATATGGAAGAATATCTAGGTTCCCAAATTTAGATTTTGAATGGACACTGATTTAAACAAGAGTTATGAAAAAAAATAGTTTTCTATAGAAATTTTAAATTCCTCATATCTCGTCTTTATATCATTGTCCTTTCAAAATATATATTTGGGAACATAGATATTCTGTAATCCAATCGAAGTAAATACACACTACCTTAAGAATATGTTTGATTTACAAATGATTTTGGTATTACGTTTGTATGAACTACGCATCCATCGCAGGCTTCTTAAGGCGATCCGATGGGACCAACCTTGCGGTCTTTAAATTTAATAAGGCATACATGGCTTTTATGCAATATACATATTACTTAAAAAGGCTTACTAGACTTCATGTCAGCATTTGGAATTTCATTGGCGCCACCTTAAAAAAGATGTCGGAAAACTAATATGTCGAAATGACATATAAAATAGTTGGGTTCATACTTAGTGAAAACCGGCCAAGTGTGTGTCGGACCACGCACAATAAAGGGCTCCGTAGTTGGGATGAATTGACCCCAAAAACAAACTTAATATTGTTGTTGAAAACATGTTCTCCCATACATCGATATTATATACGTCACGGTCAAAATGGTCCAAATGGTGCTTTCCGACAGAAAATGCACGAGTTACTATAAATAATACTCAAATCGCTATAGGTATGCTTATAAAATTTGAGGATTGCCCTCGATTTCCATGGGATACCCTCATCAGATTCTGATTTGGTGGCAATGGAACCACTTTGGGAGCATACCCTTCCAAACAAAAAAATAATTTTCAAAATCCGTCCACAATTGACGGAGTAATCGGTGAACATACATTAAAAAAAAAACAAACATACAGCCGAACATTATTACTTCCTCCTTTTTGGAAGTCGGAAAAAAAAATAACACTTTAAAGCTTAATATTACGTAAACGGATCCCTGAATCGGAAAATGGTTTTGCCAAACCCGCAATATCGGCCAAACCAACGATACCCCACGCCATGGGATAGCCCTTGATAAGGCTGGTTGTCAGACTTTTGGGCTTCTGACGACCCGTAACAACTGTCCGCTGTCTGTCTGTCTGTCTGTGTATCTACAAATGACAGCCGGGACCAACGGCTTAACGTGTTTTCCGAGGCGCGGAGGAATCGTGGTATGAACAGATGGTCACCCATCCACGGACCAACCACGGCAAGCGTAGCTTAACCTGATCGATCGAACCACGCGGCAGTTATTATTTAGCAACAAGCTCCTCCTATGCCATGCCAAATTTCAGCTTTTTAGTACTAAGTCTCTGAGCTAACTGGGGACAAACAGAGAGACAGAGACGGACGTGGCGAAGTATAAGGGTTCCTTGTTGGCTACGGAACCCTAAAAATTCGTTTTTTATTACTACAAGAATGTAAACAAGTGAGTGCTTTTAAGGCTGCGTTAGATTTTTTAATTGGAATTATTCCATACATGCATAGTTCCTTTTCATTTACTAGCGAAGTTTTTACGACTTAAAAATATCCAGATTTCGTTATTATATGTAGCTACCTAAGTTTAACTACGCAAAATTAAAAATTTTCTTACGTTTTTTGCAATTTGCAGGTCAGTAACAGGTTGTATGTTGATCTAAATATGAGTCGCGGTCGTAAAAAATATCATTATAAAAAATAATATTATAGTCATTCAATAGGATTCTACGAAGACCTAGTTAGTTATAATGCTGATCCTAATGATTATAATTCTGTAAAGCCATATTAGTTACGGCCGCGAATCATATTTTAATCAACATACAAGATACAACCTGACACAGACCTGCAAATTACAAAAAAACTTAAGAAAAAATTGAATTACGCGGGCTAGTTAGCGTATCCCTTAATGACTTTTACACATAAATTTTCTGGAATAAATTCTCTAAATGATTGTGAAAACCGCATCAAAATCCGTTGTGTGGTTTAGAAGATCAACGCGATAATATATACACTAGACAGACATGAAAACCGACTTTAGAAACTGTATAGGTAAAGATTATGTGTAGAGCTTGGTCCTTGAACCTTGCTAGAACCAAAAGTTCGAGGACATTTGGGACATCGACCAACGTCCCGCGTGGTGGATTACGGTCCACTCCCTCTCATCGAGAGGAGGCCTGTGTCCGAGCAGTTCGAACATTATAATTATGCTGAATATGCACGCAATGATGTTGCAGTCTAGAGGCGATGAGCCAATGGGTTGTTATATGTATGTTTGCAGAACACTCCGTGTCTCCGTGGTACTATGATCCGCAAGTAGATATGCTATGTACACCTAGAATACATACATATATAAACTCGGGTTCTTCCCATGAGGGTAGGCAGATACTATAGAATGCCACCTGCTACGCTCCTTACATACTCCTTTTGCATCGTTTACGTTCATACATCTGGCCATACACGCACGCCGCGCCGGTTGCTAGTACTACGAAACTGACCTTTCTGAAGAACATCACTATGTCCTCCTAGGGCGTTCTCTCCCGGCGTTTCCAATCACATCTGCCTTGTAGATACCTTTTATTAGTCGCCTTACATTTATCCTCTCAGCATGACCAAACTATCTTAGCATACTCTTTTAAATTTTTGTCACTACATATTTTAAACAGCCAATCATTATTTTATAGTTACGCCAAACATGCTTCGTAAGGAACGCATTTCTACAGCATTTATTCTACTTTCATGCTTCGTTTGCCACACCCATCATTCACTTCCATAGATAACCGTAGGCACCAGCACACCATTATGAACAGCCAGACGATCCTTTTTGGGCATCGACTGGCTGGTTACAATCTCATGTATAGCACCATTCACTTTAATTGCCGTATTTACTCTCCTTTCCACATCTTCATCAATCTTTCCATCTCTTGTAAACAGTCAGTTTACACTTATAATAGTTTTGAAGATTTTCTACATTGGGCCGTCTATCTTATTAGTTTCATTCTCCTATTATAGTAACTTACTTTAACCTACTCTTGATCTTATGATCAAGAGTTGGTTTAAGTAAAAAATAATACAATAGAAGAGAACAAAAGAGTAGAATTATTTCTAAAGCAAAACTCTTCTTCAAAAAAATGTTATGAAACAATGATCAATTTTGTATTCCCTGAGCTTAATTTTTTCTCATTGATGTTAATAAATTAATTCTTAGAAGTAATCCCAATGTGATTGGACCTTTGGTCCCTTGTGGTTTAAACATGGTCGATACAGCGAGACGCTAGTCGGTTGGAGATGATATTTTGCGGTCAGGGTAAAAATAGAGAGAGCACCGTGCGAACGTTCAACTCGACTAACAATCGATACGGAATCGAAGTGTTGATTGCCATTAGATATGTAGTCGTACGCAGGTGTGCGGATGTACCGAATGACGTCAGCGGTAGTGTTGTTACTTCCTGCGACTAAACAAACCACGTACGTATAATATTTTTTGAGAAAGTTGACATTTTGGCCGTGAAAATGGTAAATGTTATGGTAAACTTCCATGTATAAAACTATAGGTAATCGTGAAAATTTAGGCATGCCTTAACGTTGTTGGGATGCCTGATCCGCACCCTAATTGCGTAACGCAGTTTGAATCGGAATAGGAATGATTTTGAAGTATATTGCTAATCCATTGCTCCATATGCTAGAAAAAATTGTCTGCTCAAGAACATAAATAACGCAATGAATGTTGTTGAACTGTCAAATTGAAACCGATTCCTACTGATAATGTGTTACGCAATTAGCCCTCCGATTCAGGTTTTGATAAAGTATTCGTACATACTTACTTTTAAAGAATTTCCTTACAGCATTTTAGAGGCTTATGATAAAAGCTTTTAGCGTGGAGCTATCGGTACAATGATGCACTTTGAAATTATATTGGGTATGCTGGCAAAATAGAACGACATAAAAAATAAATAAAAAAATCTGCGGTTCGTTTTCATTTATGTTCGCTAAAACTCGTCAAAATGTAGAGAACAGTTGACTTTTAATTCTTGATTTCAGGTTTGGTCCGATAGTAAAAGTTGTTCATAGCGATGAGTACAATGACCCCTTAAGAGGTTTTCATGCAGTTATTGCAATATTACATATTGTTTAACTATGGTTTCACCGTAAACTATAAATTTGCTAAAGTCAACACCAGAATCTAACCAAAGTGGTAATAGGTATCCTTTAAATGTGATCTTGACAGTGCTGCTTTCACTCTGAATTTCAAAGTCAAGTCAAATTATTTATTTCAAAAGCCACTTTGGAACGTCAATATTTACAAAAAATTTAATTGATTCTAGTTGCCCCTTCCAAAATGTAGTTTCGTATGGAGGAAGAATGGGCAAGAAACTCCACCGTTACTCTTTTAAAATTCCTTAATCAAAAGAATGATCTATGTTATGTAGTATGTGTGTCATCTGGGCTATCATATCTGGGAACCAAAACTGCAGCCAACCTAAAAGCTACGCGAGACATCCTAAGTTACAGATATCTGAACTGTCCTAGCCCACGAAAATAGTAGAACTCCAAAAAAATTCGATAAACACAAATATCTAACTAAGTAAGTAATAAGCCGTGGGCTAATTATAATGCTGATAAGGCGATGTAATGGCGCCAACGCAAGCAGAATTAATTCCACGCGTACTATTACATAATTTGGCGTTAGGCGCCGGCGCTAGGGGGACGGCGCCCGCGCAGACGGCGCCACGAGACAAGCGTCGGGTTGCCAGATAATAATATGCAGACTATTTATGATTTACTTAGATCTTCATATATTAGCCCTTTATGTGAGTGTTACTATGTGAGATCATGAGGCGTGATGAAATGCTTTTATGTCAAAGTGACATTTGACGTAAAAGCAACTCCACATTTCATGATGTTAAAGCTCACCTATAAATTACAGTTTCTCTTCATGAAATATAGCTAAGTCGCTTTGCTACTTGCCTTACCCACTGAAAAAGCTTGAAAACCGTTGATATCATCAAAAATTATTAACATTTTGTATTATTTTGTATCATTTATAAGGGGCTTCCAGTGAAACATGTACATTTAGGGCTTCTCCTCCAGCAAAGCAGCACTGATATTTTTTTAATTGTTTGAAGAACAAGAATATCTACAAACGCCGATAAAACGATAGCCTCTAGGCATTTCATAGTAGGTATAAACCTAATATCTAAATGCTCATTAATAATAGTACACCGACGCAAAACTCAACTACGCTGGCAATACCGCCACCGAGATGTAGCTAATAGGCGGTAAAATATCGCAGTTACTACGAGTACGATAAACTTGAGTTAACTACCGCCGGCCGCGGATTGCTCCGTACTTACGCCTTAAAATAGATAACAGATTGTACAAACAAAGTGTTTGAGGACAGATCAAACGTCTCGAATGCGCCGGCCATGTTTTATGATAATTTGACAAATGCTTTTACACATATTTCTTAGTGATTTATCGTTTGATGATGGTGGGCCGACGCAAGCATGCAGTTTGTTAGTGCATGCTTAGACGTTGAAGTAGGTGGAACGTAGTTTGTTTATTCTTTAGTGTAGGTAGTAGGTATTAGAACATCATTGAGAAGGGATCTATTTATCTGCGAGGTTGAGCAGCATTTGTAGCGTTTGCTTTGTAGATGAGTCGTAGACCATCATTTCAGCCGAATGACGTTCACTGGTGGACATAGGCCAAGAAGGGGGGTTGCCATAATCGCCACGCTTGGCAGGCGGGTCGGCGATCGCATTATGGTGTTAAAATGCATAGAGAACGCTGCTACCCATTCTCTAATAAGTCCCTGAGTCGCCTTTTAAGACACCCACTGGAAGAAATTGGATGGTGGTATTCTTTACATCCGGCACCACACGGACGCATAATCGAGCACGACTGCAGTCAAAAGCCTGAATATTTGGTACCCTTTCCGAATTTTCGAATGTGAGGATGGACCGACGGATTGGCTAAAGTATTGGATAAAGTATTGATGTTTAGTTGCATTTGCTTCTATTGACAGCTGATCCGAACATTTCTGAGATAAAGCGAGGCAGATGAGGAGTAAGATTCTCTCTCTTACTATTTTAATTCATTGGTATAAATTATAAAGAAAAAAGAAAGAAAATTAATTTTATTTGTCACAGAAAAACACGTGCATACAAAAACATATCTAATATACTCGAAGGTAAACATTACACAAAACAGATCTACATAATCATAATCACGAGCGCAAAAAAACAAATAGTCGGCAGCTGCACGTCGTGACTGTGACAAGAAGGCTTGCACTCAGCATGATGCTGTGCTGTGCATGTGTTGTGTTGTGCTGTGATTATGTAATATGACATGATCATCAAATTGTACTATGATGCATTGGATACAGTAGTTTGTTCCGGAACCTAGGACTCAGCGTTACAGTTTTTTTTTTTTTTTTTTTTTTTCTTTTTGGCTTCGCACGGTTTGTGCATTTAGCCAGTGTCATGTAAAATTAGGTAACAAGTACAAAGTTATAATAATTATGAAATGAACTCCACTCAATGCATGATAAAGATGATTGATGATATCCCGCCCCGCTCCCCTTGAGTTTAAGTAAAGACGCGGCACTTTACTGAAACCTCGCGCGGACTTCTTGAGAGAACTTAAAGTGATGTTGCACTGTTTTGTTTCATTTGCCTACATTAATGCAGGTTCACGAACACTTAATGGTTAATAATCCACCACTATTACACATTAATATTCGGCTAAACACAAATTTTAGAAAATAAAACAAAACTGCTAACATGACGCTTCACTTTTCCGCCAAGAAGTCCAGCGTTAGAGTTAAGATAACTCCGTCTGAAATTTTTATATATATATATATAGAAATAGGTTCATTACCGTTCATGTATTTGAAAACGGCCACTTAATGAAAATAATGTTTTATTCACTATCTTATATTGACTATCTTTACGATAAAACAATTCAATAACGCTTCCCACATAAACTTACGCGCCTAACGACAGACAAGCATTGTTTACTCACACAGTCTCACGATCTTCACTTATCTTTGAGACAACTTCGGTAATCTATACGTGCGTGCTTATTCTGAAACTTTCACGTTCAGGAAGTGCGAGACGCTCGTCAAAAGAGTCGGTCTCCTCCACGGAGCGAACGCGTTGCTCCTGTTGTTCAGTTCAGAACTTAGGACCAACATTTTTTGTAAAGATTTTTAGTAATTGCCAAGGACTTTTTGTGTGAAGATGTGGCGTGTGTATTGTGCTGTATTTTAGTGAGATTTGAAGGTGAGTTGACGAATTTGATTTTTTGTTCACAGATGTATTTTTTAGTTTGCTCATATCGCGATATTTCCGTACTTCATGGTTTATATCATGACTGAAAATAATTAATAACTTTTTTCTATTCTAAATAGTTTTTATGATTTACTTGAAATAGAGTAATTTCTTAAGTTAAATACGAAATATAGAAGAAGATAGATAGAAGCTTACTTTGCCACTTTGAAAGCTGACAATGATTGCAGTGACCGTGACTAAGGCTACATAATTATTATGTCACATAATATAATTTATATTTACAATAATCGGGGAAGACCCGGGTTAGAAAAAAAAAACCTCAGTGTCACTTTACAGCACTTAGCAGATTAGCAACTTTTTGGCAATCTGTAAATGGTTATAGCAATATTTACAACGTTAACGTGATGTGTCAATAAGTTTGTTACTACCTCGAACAACGCCAAATGGAGACTGTAAAAAGGAAGCATCAAATTTACGTATTATTTGCAGAAAATTTGTTAAATAAACTTGTAATCGAATATATTTTGTTGATTGCAAATTATCGTATTAAAGATTTGATTTTCTAAATGAAATACTTATTCTATTAACTTTATCGATTCTCCTTAGCTCTTGAATATGAATCTTTATTGTCATCGAAAATGGATAGATGATATTATTTTCTTTAAACCAATATATAAACGATGAATGATTGATCAGTTCCGAATAAGTTTTACTGTGTGTAATTTTAAGACTACTCTTATGAGTAGGCGTTTGGAATGGGTACGTAAATAAAATTGTAGGTAAGCGTTTCACCGAATGCCAAGGTGTTCGATAAGATGTTTTAGATAAAGGTGCACTTTGTTTTATGCCTGTATTCAATTATATTTTATACCTATTAAATTGGAGCAATGAATGTTAAGATTTCGTAAATACGAAAAAAAAAAACAAATTAATCAGTTCTGAAAATGACTTAAAAACTGACTGGCTGGTTAATATTTGCAAGGATGCCACAGACGTCAACACTTTTAATTTATCGGTCAAAATCATGGCGCCATTATCAATGGTTCTATTTTTAAATTTTATTGCGGGCCGTCAGCGGTTGGCGCTCTGAATTTGACAGGTGCTATTTACGAGGTATTTCCCGCCAAAACTAAAGTGCCCCATTTGCGAAATCTGTCAAATCAAAAGATATCGAATAGCACTTTTGTGTAACCTTGGTAGTTTTTAAATAGTTCCTATGGCATTTTATTGGGAAAAATGTAGGTATTTTATCCTTTGTTTGGTAGGAACTTGTTTGATCTTTCAAGGTACGAAGCCATGAGATGATCCACGGAATAGATAAATAAGAGATGATCTATTAAAAGTGTACTTCATAATACGGCTTAGGTCTAAACATCAGCCATGTTTACAATA
The DNA here is from genome assembly GCA_963921375.1 of Tiliacea citrago. Taxonomy (NCBI): domain Eukaryota; kingdom Metazoa; phylum Arthropoda; class Insecta; order Lepidoptera; family Noctuidae; genus Tiliacea; species Tiliacea citrago. The sequence goes on along the minus strand of OY992787.1, from coordinate 21,961,467 downwards.
AAGTTCGCTCGAATTACACACTATGATTGGGCCATACTGTCAAAATCATGTCTAACATTTGCAACTAACTCCCATCCTTATTGTGTTATGATTAATGTCCAGGATTGCGTACAGGAATTTGACGATCGTTCTATTTCTGCGAGCTGTCTATACACATACGTAGTTCACACAACACGAGCGGCGCCAAACCAATCAACTTTCCACTATTATTGTCTCATTTCAATAAACACAATAATTAGCTGAACAAGTGTTACCTCGCGTTCTAGTCATAAAATCACGGCACTACACTAAACGATTTCGCCTTGATAATTATAACAAGCATGTTATTTATGCTCTCTTTATTGTTGCTACACATTTCTCTCAGTGTCTGTTTGCGACATTCGCATCGGAATGGATTTTATGGATTGTTTTAACAGATTAATTAACCTTTAATCGTGTCCTTCTTAATCTCGGTGCCATTGTGTTAATTATCATCAATATCATCTTCAGCATTTCAGTCGAAATACATCCACTGCTGGACCAAAGTCTCCCCCCAAGGACCGCTACTTCGACCGGTTCTGTGCTTCTCGCATCCAGCGGATTTCTGCGGCCTTCACAAGATCATCGGTCCACTTCGTTGGACTCCTTCTAACGCTACTTCTTCCGGTACGCGGTTGCCACTCCAGAACCATTCAGCCCCATCGGCCATCTGATCTGCAAGCTATGTGCCTTGCCCACTGCCATTTAAATTTGGCAATTTTTCGGGCTATGTCGGTTATCATAGTACTCCTACGAATCTCATCATTGCTTATTCGATCACGTAGGGAAACTCCAAGCAAAGCCCTCTCCATTGCTTTTTGGGTGACTTGCAGCCTCGTAATGAAATTGATGATGTGATTCATGATGTTAATGGTCATTTGTTTTTCATTGAACAACATTATTTTATTTATTGGCCCTTTTTGCAGCGTCTACATTATTGGTCCTTATTTCCTTGCGTACCTATACGTGAATTGTATCAAGTCTGCATTGCAAGAGCTTTACTAATTCACAATGTCTGACATTAATTTCATCTCCGATTAATCTAAAACCAGGCTGAATAAAAAATCATTTTCCGATGTCTGTACGTGAAAATTTAATCCTGCAGACATTTCTTGAGATTTCCAAATGTTGATTTCCCTCATCTGTCTATCTCTCTAATCTGCAGACGAGAGTCTGTTAATCCCTGTCAGCTGTAGGTAATTATGTCACTGCTTACGTACTTCGGCCATTACTCACCTACGCAGAAGCTTCAATTATGGATTTACACTCGTTCGTTTTGGCAGATTTTTTACATGAACACCAACATCTTGCGGTGAAGACGACTATTTCTGAATGGTAATCCCGATGATTCATATGTGGTACATAGTTAATGGGTATATCATAGATTTCTATTGAAATAAATTTGTAATAACCCGAAGGACCGCGACAAGCACTTTACTTTGTGTAAATTACTTCATCACCTGCTCTCAAAACGGCGAAAGGAAACATCGTGAGGAAACCGGCATGTCCTAGAGCCAAAAGTTCGAAGATATGTGACGTCTATCAACCCGCACTGGGCCCGCGTGGTGGATTACGGCCCACACCCTCTCATCGAGAGGAGGCCTGTGTACCATGAGTGGGAACATTATAGGCTGATTATTTAAGTATGTGAAATATTATATTATGAGTTATTAAACTGGCAAGTGGCAACATACAGCGTTAAATTCTGCCTGTCATGCGTGATAATCCCAAGCTCATACGATCTATGTGGGAGGCCTTGTTCATGATGACTTGATAACATCATCTACCTTGTACTTATGGGGCTCCAGTAACCCACATACTCATCGAGATTAGCTTGCTACCCTCATTAGCATAAAAAGATGTATCAGCAAAAGGTGACTTAGCAGTTTCCACAAATCAATGTCATGGTACTTTGCCCTGTATGGCAAGAAGTAGGTTTGTACGGCCAGGGAAATTAATTGTATATCAAATTGACACACAACGTAAATTTGCCGTCTTATATTCCATACAACCATACAACTGTCAAAGGATCACGGTTGTGATTCGAATATACAGACAATTTAAGTTGGTACTCAGTTAATCAATTAATTTTCCTAACTTAACTTATGGTTTTTTTGCGTAAAACTTATATGTGCATGACAGCTATTTATCATAAATTGGATTCGTTCCAGTACTGGCTAAAGTAATGGTCGGCGGTCGGTAATGGCCGACAAAACTTAATTGTTTTTATGAAAAATTTGGCTAAGATGGGACATCAATTACTCGGTAAACAGCGATAGAGTAGAGTGGAGTTAAACTGTCTTGGTGAAGAATGGCTGTTTACAAACCGTTGCTTGTGAAGATAGTGTTCCCCATTGAGATATATCAAATTAAGGTGTTGATTTAGTAAGATCTTCTCCTTGGCTTGAACTTATGTAAGGCAGTTGCTGTATATTTTATTATGTGTTCTTATTTTCCGCAAAATCTTATGGTAAACATGTTTTAGCATCAACATCATACAACATCACGCCTATATTTCCCGTACGGTTAGGCAGAGGTTTGCATAGGCCGTGGTTGAGCGAGGCGAGTCTGGACCTAGGCCTCCTCCAAGCACCGCCACTTCGACCGGTTCTGTGCTTCCCGCATCCAGCGGATTCCTGCGGCGTTCACAAGGTTATCGGTCCACCTTATGAGAGGCTTTGCAACGCTACGTATTCCAGTACGTGGTTGCCACTCCAGAACCTTTCGGCCCCATCGACTATCAGTTCTCCCTGCCCACTGCTAATTAAGTTTGGCAATTCTTTTTTCTTTTTGGCTATTTATTTATTACTTTAAGCACACAAATGTACACAGGCAGAATTAATGCCATAGACATTTTCTACCAGTCAACCTTTGGGTGATGCAGAGACAAGCTGTGGTAGGTGCAATAACGAAAATTGGGAAATCAATATTTATTTAAATATAAGGATGGTACATACATATACCTATTAAAAACCACCACTATGTAGGTAACCTTGGTTCTCCTGCGGATCTCTTCATTTCTGATTCGATCACGTGGGGAAACTCTAAGGTTAGCCCTCTGAATTGCCCTTTGAGTCACTTTGAGGCTTCTAATAAAGTCCATTGTGAGCGTGCACGTTTCCGACCGGGCAAAACTCCAGACTCCGGGCTGCTACTAAGAAATTCCAGATGGAAACACCCAATATCACTTTGCCCGACCGGACCACATGCCCAGCAGTAGCGCTCCCGACCACTGGACCAACGAGGCAAGTTTTGCGAAAAACAAAGACTACTTAGCTTTATGATTCTTACGAGTGAGTCATCGTTAATAATGGTTGTCAATGCGACTACTGTCATTCTAGATCGTACTCCTCATTTAAGGGAATTTTATCACAGGTAGATTTACACGCGTTTAATTAAAAAAAACCGGAGAATTGTGAGTTGAACTCGCATGGTGAGGGTTACGTACAATGAATATGTTATCTACCATGAATTTTATCTTAAAAACAAACTTAAAATTGTAGCTGAAAAAATGTTCTCCCATATATTCTAACTGCAAATGCAAATGTAACACGTTCAGTGCCGGGAGCCTTCCTGGAGGGTTCACTCAATTCGCATGTGGGATGCCGCGAGCCCTCGCGGAGGGCTCATTTTAAATACTTATCTGTTTTTCTTCGCGAATACAGCATTATAAACTGTGAAAATAAAATCAGTTGTATATTTTAGCACGTTTGTTCGTTGGTTTTCAAATACAAGCATTTTTATTTATATTTATATTCATATATTTTTTAAATTATTTCTTGCTATTATATATTATGTATGGCGGCATGGCCTATTAGCTCTACGAAAAGTGGAGTCGAAAGTGTTAAGTATAATATTGAGAGATTGATATTGATCCTGTAATCTACACAAAAGTGACCTTTACATTCAAAATTAATTTATTTACGTTATACGAGTACGTCTGTGTTTGGGTCACAGAAATTCACATGTGTACCAAATTTCAACTTAATCGGTCCAGTAGATTCAGAGCAAATCGGATGTGACAGACGGACAGACAGACACACGAGTGATCCTATAAGGGTTCCGTTTTTTCTTCTTGAGGTACGGAACCCTAACAACATTGTAATATGTTTGTTCTCCAGGTCACCAAAATGTGCCAAACATCAAAATCCGTTTAGGGTGAACGCGTTACAAACAAGCAAACTCACTCGCATTTATAATAAAACAAAGAAAGAAAGAAAAAGCATTTATTGGGACTCGTTCAGATCACAAAATAATATAATAATAGAAGATAATATTAGTTAGGATTAAGGATAAACATCACATCAAAACAATAAGACCACCAATATCTCAGTAGGGGAAAACGCTGTGAGTAATACAAATGTTTATTTATTCGTATGTCAATCAATCAATCATCTGTTGACGGTTGACATTAATCCAATGACGCGGCAGTAAAATACGGAGTTATTTTCCCTGGATAAGTACCTACGGGAAGGAAATAACATAACTTATGACTGTGCAAATGGTTGTAGATTATTGTAGTACCACGAGGAGTATTAGCTACAACTGTAATATGTCTGAATATATGATGGGTTTTTTGTAAAAGCATCCGTCCTGGGGGAGGCCTATGTCCAGCAGTGGACTGCTATAGGCTGAGTTGATTTGATCCATCCTTGGAGTTAAAAAAATGCTGCCTTTCTCTGGTTTTCCGCTGACAAAAGGCAATGTTTTTAATTGATGTGTAATATTTCCTTTCGCTGTGGGAGTGATTTCGTGTAAAGGGACGGAAGTGTGTAACAGGAAGTGACAACTTGAGCATGGAATAAGTAAGTACTTTTTAATAGCCTGGAACTAGTAAGTACTATGATAGTTCCGTGTAGCGCCGGATGTAAAGAATAGCACCATCCTATTTCTTCCAGTGGATGTCGTAAAAGGCGACTAAGGGACTTACTAGAGAATGGGCAGCAGCGTTCTCTATGAATTTTAATAGCATACTGCGATCGCCAACTCGCCTGCCAAGCGTGGCGATTATGGTAACCCCCCCATTGCGGGAGGCTTTTGTCCAGCAGTGGACGTCTTTCGGCTGAAATAATGATGATGATATAGATTGTAAAGCAGGTCGAATTTCAGGTCGTAATGAATAAATATTTAAGTATTTAGATTTTTTAAATTCTGAGGTTAATTTCTGTCGCTGCTCAGTAGCTTATTACCAAGGTGAGATGTCAGATTTTACACATCATAAGCTGCAACTACTGTTCTGTTAGGTTCACTCGTTTTTTTTTTATCATTACCTATATTTTATGACAATTTCAGTATAGTAATTTTTTTACAAGCTCGATAGTTAGCCGGTTTTATTTTCCAAGATGATAGTTGCTTTGCGTAAAATTCTGTGAAAATGTCAAACAATCATAAAACTCATAAACGCTGCTTAAATTTAAGTAATGATTAGCGACTGTTTAACCATACATTTTTGACGTTTAAATGTGTCTCAACTTTAATCATCGTTTATAAGATTATTAGGCACATATACCACTTAAATATGATAATGATCTCTAGCTCGTATATTTAAACGAATACATTATACTGATACATCTACTTATTGTGAATTAAAATAATCCTAACTTAATATTACATACTCATAAAAATTGAGTATTTTTGTTATGCTTTCGTGCTAAAACGGCTGGGTGGATTTGAATGAAATTTGGCGCACAGATAGACAAGGACATAGGCTACTTTTCATCTTGGATCGCAGAGGAAGTCGCGGGTTACAGCTAGTATGAAATAAATAAGTCTAAGAAAGAAAAGAAAAAAAGTTACCTATGTAAGTAAGAAAATAAAAAACATGCGGGGCAGTCTTTGGGGACCGCCGATAGAAGTGAAAACTAGCGTTCGGTGACGATGACGCGAGTTCCATGATTTTTGTTCACCCAAAAAGTACACATATATACACAGAATACATATAGCTCATGGAAAGCGTTCGGTGACGCTGACGCGAGTTCCATGATTTTTGTTCACCCAAAAAGTACACATATATACACAGAATACATATAGCTCATGGAAAGCGTTCGGTGACGCTGACGCGAGTTCCATGATTTTTGTTCACCCAAAAAGTACACATATATACACAGAATACATATAGCTCATGGAAAGCGTTCGGTGACGCTGACGCGAGTTCCATGATTTTTGTTCACCCAAAAAGTACACATATATACACAGAATACATATAGCTCATGGAAAGCGTTCGGTGACGCTGACGCGAGTTCCATGATTTTTGTTCACCCAAAAAGTACACATATATACACAGAATACATATAGCTCATGGAAAGCGTTCGGTGACGCTGACGCGAGTTCCATGATTTTTGTTCACCCAAAAAGTACACATATATACACAGAATACATATAGCTCATGGAAAGCGTTCGGTGACGCTGACGCGAGTTCCATGATTTTTGTTCACCCAAAAAGTACACATATATACACAGAATACATATAGCTCATGGAAAGCGTTCGGTGACGCTGACGCGAGTTCCATGATTTTTGTTCACCCAAAAAGTACACATATATACACAGAATACATATAGCTCATGGAAAGCGTTCGGTGACGCTGACGCGAGTTCCATGATTTTTGTTCACCCAAAAAGTACACATATATACGCAGTATACATATAGCTCATGGAAAGCGTTCGGTGACGATGACGCGAGTTCCATGATTTTTATTCACCCAAAAAGTGCTCAACGCGCCTAGAGAAGTTTTCACTTCAAAAAGGAATAGTAATCGGGCACGATTAAAGGCTCCCGCAGACAGGCGCGGTGCGACGGTGCGACGCAATTCTGGTAGAACAATATTTCCACGAAGTTTTCATAGAGATTGTTCTACTAGAGTCGTGTCGCGCCTGTTTGCGGGAGCCTTTAGACTAGAGACCGACGCGCGACGTGAACATCGTTAAGAAAAGTTAAATTCGTTACAATGATGACATATTATTTTAACGCCATAGTATTATCCAGGGTTTATTACGTACCTACCTATGTTTTAGTCCGGGTTATTAGGTAAAAGATAAAGCTTATGAGGCTGACAACAGGTAAACCGCTGTCACTGTCAGATTGCATACAAAAAAAAGAAATGCGCGATGACACAACGTATGGCGTAAAAATGCAAATAAAATCGTACAAAGTTAGATATTACTTAATTAATAAAAATTAATCCACCACCGGATGCAGTTTGACATTTGCAATTTTATGGTATACTTTTAATTATAATTATAACTGTTAACGAAGGGATAAACTGCTTTTAAAAATAATTAAGAGTTGTCTTTGAAGATCTTTTTGACGTATTAAATTATGTTTTGAGTTCCATAACCGTATACACAAAAGACTTGAAAATATCATACTGTTTTTGTTTTGGAAAAATATCTGCTTTAAAAAACCACCTTTTTGACCATTTTAATGAAATCTCCGCCTTAATGTAATGTAGTATCCAGTGACGTAGCTAGCATGGGTGACACCCGGTGCGCATAATTATTGTGGTGTCACCAACCATAATAATTAACCAACCACAATATTTATAAACCAGCCAAGGGCGTGTCGACCCACGCACAATGGAGGGTTCCGTAGTTGGGATGAATATATCCCAAGGACAAACATGTTCTCCCATACATTTCAACTGCAAATGTAAGTTGGTCGACTATTACTCGTTAACTTATAAAGCCTAGTTTTCCTTTTAATTTCGTTATCTTTTTCCACTGCCGTGATCTTTTCTTTCCCTTTTTTGCTTTATTTAAATTATTTCGTTTGGATAACTTGGTTAAAATGGCTTTAAGGCTCGTACAAACTGGTGCGATATCGCGGGCGCGATGCGACACTAGTAGCACAAATTTTTTGTCGGTGCCTGACGCTCCCGCGATAACGCGCGAGTCTGTACGAGCCTTTAAGCCTAAGTGGTTTATCGTTGAAAAACGTGATAGTTTGTGTAAACCAAAAACCCCCCACCTACGCCACGCAAACCTACGCAAATAGTATGTATTGGTGCTACGTCCTACTGAAAGGTAATTTGATGTTTAGTACGCGTAACATGAAGATAATGTATTAAATTAATTGTAAATTGCCGTAATAATGTATATATGATATTTGATATCTATTTTACATAGTATATGGACGAATTTGCTTACTAGAATAACTAGCCTATAATGTTCCTACTGCTGGGATACCGGCCTCCTCTCTGTGAGAGGGAGTGGGCCGTAATCCACCACGCGGGCTTAGTACGGGTTGGTAGATGTCACATGTCTTCGAATTTTTGGTTCTAGGTCATGCCGGTTTCCTCACGATGTTTTCCTTCACCATTTTGAGAGCAGTGGTGATGAAATAATTTACACAAAGTAAAGTGCTTGTCTGGGTTCGAACCTAACAACTCGTAACCTATCTACTTGCTTACTTATTTGGAAATAATCAAATTATGCCTGAATAGTACACGTTAACGTACCTATAACAGTAAGGTCCTACCTGCGTTTAGAGATTCTACATTTTTAGAGGTTGTAGAGCTTTTTGTGAAGGTGCTCCACCGTGGTGGTACTGCCACCATAGCTGTTTCTGAAAACTAGCAGCGCTCTTAGATGAGCTCTAGCAATTACAGGCCCATGTGGTCTTCTAGCTTTCTTACTGGGATGGCACCGGTATTACCATGCCTTTGGTTTTGCTGATGTCCTTCGGCTGTGGTGGACAACATTGGATAAGCCCGCCAGTTTGTTTGCCAAACAAAAAAAAACGGTAAGTAACGGTTTCCCAACAATATTATTGCAATTAAATGAAAGAAAATTTAAAACACATATTAAAGTACACTTTGTAAACAAGCATGTTACAAAGTAACGATGGAGTTTCTTGCCCATTCTTCTCCATACGAAACTACCTTTTTGAAGGGGCAACTAGAATCAATTCTATTTTCTTGTAAATTTTGACGTTCAAAAGTGCCTCTTATGCCTCTTGTGCCTATTTGAAATAAATAATTTAACTTATATTTTTCGCCTCCGTTTCGATTCAAAGATGATTCATCCCAAATCCCTCGAATATTTGTATTTAAAGGTATAAGGTACTTTGAACGTTCATTTTCTGCACAAAATTACATCATTTTCAACCCAACTATTTTCAACAAAGGAATTAAATCTAGGTTATATCCTAGCTAAGGCTCTGACTTGAACCATGGGTGACGCCATCGCCAACAATATGATATATAACAGCAGACTATAGCCATTGTAACGGGTTTTATATTCTGTTGTTATTTAATTGAAGAATTTTATCTGGCTTAGGTCGGCACGGCACGAGCTATTTGGGAACAGACTATGTATCAATACAGTCAGGATCATATTCACTAAGTCAGTCAGGGCACGCCAGACTTCCTACTATTCTATCGTATCCTATTTCCTTATAATATTATAATGTGTACCTACTAATATTAAAATATTATAACGTGAAAGTCTGTCTAAGTATTGTAAATCGCCACATGCGAACTTCGCATCACACTGACGTCACGCAAAATCCTGCATCGCGCAAGCAGAGTTTACCGCGCCACTAGCATATACAGGGTGGCAGGAACATTAACGCACAACCTGTTACCATGGACGCACTGCGCACGATTCTGGACCCACTGCATTTAAAGTTTTCGTCGGTTATGAAAAAAAAATGCTGCATACGCGGTCAAAGGATCAGCATTTTTTTTTTAAATAAGCGACGATTATTTTCATCGCAGGGGCGCCGGGTGGCCAGAATCATGTACTGAATCCTGGGTAACAGGCTGCGCGTTGATGTCCTTGCCACCCTGTATACAACGTCCCGACGACAATCGTTGGGCAGCAGCCCACCAGACACAATACTCGTCTGGTCGGAGGGTCCTCTCTTTTCTATGGAGGATGAGTGAACTTTACACCCTGTTCCTCATACCTGTATAGTATGTTTCGATGTTTGTTAAACATGATACAGGGTAGACTATGACATGGATTAAAACATAGGATACTTTCTATCCCGGTTGTTACATTGCCGTGGCAAACCTATTTTCCGACCTACACGCGGGAGAAGCCGCTATGGAAACTACTAATAATATGCATTGGTTTTAATGCACCATAATGCAATACGAAATATCGACTGAAGCAAAGGAGAGCAATATTATCTTCAAGTTTAGTACTTATTTACAGGAAAAAAGCGGGCAATCAAAGTTTTAACAGTATTAAAACTTTTGTTTACCAACTCCCGTAAGCGTTAGATCATGGTACCTGTCTGCATTTCTTCTGAAAGTAGTTATAGCACGTACCGTTTGTGGGAAAGATTTATAAACTTTATAGGTAGGTTATTGTATGAAAAACATTGTTGTAAGTAGGAATTTTGTAGACAAGCAGAAGTCAAAAATTACTCACTTCGTAACATTTTATATGGTCATTATTAAGGATCATTTTAAACGAAGACTGTTAAAAATAATTAATTACAATCGAAAACCAATATTAAACGTGTTTAACAGAAGCGAAAACTAACAAAAAACGTACATAGCCGCACGCATTGAAAGCTTACCACACGGTTTTTTTAGTTAACCAAAAAAAGTAGCAGACAGTAATTATCTTTTCTTATTAATATTAGCTGCGAACTTTGCGAACATAGTAATTAAATAATAAATCGTATTAATATAACGTCATCTTATTACAAATAATTGTGATGTCACCTCACTTTTTAGCGTAACTTTTTTGACACATTTTTACGCCGCATTACAACTAGTTTAGCTTGTATCGCTTGATCTTTCACGATTGGTATTGTTACGGTTTTTTATTATCGAGAGTACGTCATGGTATCGAGAGTTAAGGCTCTCACACACAGACGCGAAATATCGCGCGGAAACTCGCGTTGCGGTTTCTATAGCAAAGGTACATTTTCAATTAATGGTAGGCAAATCTACTTTACTCCATTTGAAAAAAGAAAATACATTTTAATAAACCTTTATTACAGTCCGTTCAACCGATTTTGACTTCTATTGCGTTGTTGGCATGATAAATGGCAGCTGTAATAAACAGTTCGAATTGTAACCACCTTTTTGCTTTTAACGCCATCCTGATACCTACGGAATAGACGTCAAAATCGGATGAACGGTCTGTAAAAAAGTTTATTTAAATTTCTAATCTTATTTCAAATGGAGTATAGCTTCATCTCTTTGTCCAACTCCTTGACTGCAATTCAAAACTGCTTTTAATTGGTTTCATTCAAATAAATACTTTGAGTTTTAGTTTGACTACGCATCCAGGCGCGACGCGACTCAAGAAGTAATTGCGTTATCTCACACCCGCACCCTAATTGCGTAACACAGTTTGAATCACAATCTGAATGATTTTGAAGTATATTGTTAATCCATTGCTTCATATGTTTGAAAAAATTGTCTGCTTAACAACTTGAGCAGACAATTTTTGATGATTTTGAAGTATATTGCTAATCCATTGCTTCATATGTTCGAAAAAAATTTAGACAATTTTTAAGCAGACAATTAGGGTGCGGGTGTGAGATAACGCGATTCCTTCTTGAGTCGCGTCGCACCTGGGTGAGTAGTCAAACTAAAACTCAAGGCATTTATTTCAATGAAACCAATTAAAAGCAGTTTTGTATTGCAGTCAAGGAATTGGTCAATGAGATGAAGCTATATGCTAAACTAAGCTAGTATGCGCTATTTACGTTGGTAAATCGCGATTGACAAGTCGCGTTTGTGTGCTCTTGCCTTTAGGTGACGTAATGTGATGGTTTCGAAGCGAGCCATCAAACGACGCCGCGCGCCCTCGCGTGACATAATTATTATGCCTAATAAAGTGTATGCGGTCATTAATTATGCGTGATTATTAGTTTTGCTCATTGCTCTGTTTGGTAAAGGAGTACCTATTGTTTGAGATGTTATTTTGGGAACGGATATTTAATGTAGGTCTTTGCTTTTACGCGGTTGTGCGGTTGTTTTCTTCAGTCATTTCTACGTAAATTCGTAATACATACTTGTTATTAGTTTTCATTTGCTCCTCAATCACTGAATGACGAATTAAATATTTAAATAAGGAGTAGAGTACATAGTGTAGTAGGTATGGTAATTAATATATAAATAATAAAATACTACAAACGTAAATATTTTAAAAATATGCTATGATTAAAATGTTACATAATACCATGGTTGTGATACCCATTGATATTATTATCGCATCGTATTGTTACCGGGTATGTACCACGACAACAATTATAGCGAATTTAGCGATGACCTAATTGCCTAGACTATGATATATATTTTACCATGGTATTTTCCAGTTTTATCGCTAAATACCTATCACTAATTGCTATAATATTTCATTGCAATTTGCCGTAAGGCATCACGAATAAAATGACGCGACGCGGCGACGGCGTAAAGCGAGGCATGCGTACCGTAACCTATGTTTACGCAGACTTTATAATAATGGAAACTTGGAAACAATAAAGATATTCAAACTTCGCTTAGAAGATTATAATTATCAGACATGTTTTGTTCTTGACCAGCGCGCAGCGTTAGTGTTGAAATAGGTTACGAACGTTTGAGCGGACGGCCCGCAGTTGCTTGTTTGTTTCGAACCCATAAATTATAATATACACTGATTATAAGCACTGATTCCTAATCTGCCAGTGTTTTAAAACTAATTCAAACAAAAAAGTCAGATTATTTTCCATGAAAATATTCATAATATTTAATATAATTATTATATACTTATTTATGATCTCGGAAAAGAAGGAAGGCCTGTAACTACATGGGCAGACGACATCACACGAACGCAGGCAAAAACTGTCTGACAGAAGCCAAAGACCGACACCGCTGGTGGCCTTTGGAGGTAGCCTCCACCCTTACAGTAGGTAGTAAAAAATGTCATGCATGAACCCCTCAACTGCCCTCAAGTATGAGGGATTCATGCATGATATTTTTTATTTTAAATTTTTTAAATAAAATATCGTCACTTTAATTTAAATTATACAACCGTCGGAAACTAAAAGCAAATGAACCAGCGCTGGGGCTCTGTCTCGCATAGGGTCGCAGCATTATGCTGAGCGATGGCCGTTTTGCGTGAATGTGACGCATATTTTCCCTCAACTTGTTCTTTCTTGTTTGAGTTTTTATTTCTTTGCGTTATGTTTACCGCAAATAAACGTATTTTCTTTCTTTTTTTTTTCTAAATGACAAATGAACACAACAATTACAACAACAACACAACAATTCTTTTTAAATCATTACATTGTATTAACATACACAATACATGTAAAAAACTTTAAAAAAAATGTAAAAAAAAACTATGCATGAAATAAAAGCCTATTTTATTTTTATTATATTATATTTATAGTATTAATTTATTCAAAACAGAGGATAGTAATACTTCTTATTAAATAATTTGACTTTTTCCCGGAGACACACTGGATTAAATTTGTTTAAATAAATTTTCCTATAACTGAATTTCCTGAAAGATTAAGCTTTTTACCAGTCCGTTTGCCCCCCTGTGTTCCCTGAAGATAATTTGCTAATACTTTTGAGAAAATTAAGTTCTTTAATCGTAAATCTACGAACCGAACTAGCTGGAAATTCAAGCTTAATAAACAAACGTATTTAAAACAGACTAACTAACATTCAGGTGGTAAATGATTGTCAATTTAAGGCGTATATAAAATATACGATCAACAGACAAACAGTTACCGTTCAACAATTTGTTGGTTAGAATTATCCAAATGGAGCCGGTTTTATTGGTTTGGGTGTAAATATTGTAAATTAATTCTATCGGTTATTTATTTACATTTATGCTGAGATGCTAGTAGGTCGCGTCATGCATTTGTCTGGTGATAAGGAGTTGTATGGCTTTGAACTGTCAGGATTGAGTGCGTACTTTTCTTGCGGGTACCGGATTGTTCATTGTGTCAATGTTTGGGTAAGGCCGAGGCCTTAGGCAACAAGTTGCTGACGAACAATGACGGCACGGTTGGCGCAGTGGTTAAGTGATTGACTGCTGCGCTGCGTGTCGCGGGTTCGATTCCCGCACGGAACAAATATTTGTATGACCTATAAGTAGTTGTTCCGGGTCTGGGTGTTTGTGTATGTGAGTTTAAATGTTTGTAAACGAACCCACGATACAGGAGAAATTCCTAGTGTGGGGCAACGTTTTTTTTAAAAAAAGAAAAAAAAAAAAAAAAAGTTGCTGCGGGGCGAGCAGCAACATGTCACAGCTTACTGTGACATGACTTGAGTCACACATTTTATCACAGTTTGAGCGATAAAACTGTTTTGTCATAAAATGCTAGTACAAATTGACATGACATCATTTATCATGTCTTGTCACGCCCGTGCTCGGCCCGCTGATCTTAGTATTATTTTCCGTCCAAACTAGCAACGCAAAATGTGTTGTGTACTCTAATTCTTACCATTGACTGCGAGAACTTAAAGAGAAGTTTAGCATTTATATTTATCAAATTATATTATACTAGCTGCGCCCCGCGGTTTCACTCGCGTAAGTCTCGATCCCGTGGGAATATCGGGATAAAAAGTAGCCTATAATATGTTAATCCGGGGTATCAGCTATCTCCATACAAAATTTTATCAATATTGGTCCAGCCGTTTGAGCGTGAAGAAGTAACAAACAGACACACACACACTCACAAACTTTCGCCTTTATAATAAGTGTGATGTGACTTCACAGTTCACTCTTTATAGATCAACGCAAAAGCTGATAGGTACGTCAATCAAACTCGAGCATTTATTTCAATTGAACTATTTACAGGCGCTTTTGAATTGACATGGAGTCGGTCAGTTCGTCACAATTCACAAAGTTGAAGCTAGTTGCCCATTCCCAAAACGTAGATCTCAAACTCTGAAACCAGCATATGCTCAATAATTAATTATTTATCAAAACTGCAAGCCCATTGGTTGTCTCACCCACGTAATAATTATGTCACATGATATACCTATAGGTATCAGCTTATGTCTTATTCCAGGGTATCAGCTACCTCCATACAAAATTTTATCAAAATTGGTCTAGCCGTTAGAGCGTGAAGAAGTAACAAACATACACACACACACACTCACAAACTTTCGCCTTTATAATATTAGTGTGATGTGATAATCGGTGATAAATGAGAACAAAGGAATAAATATAAACATTAAAAAAATATAGTGAAATTATAACAGTTTTCGAAATTCAGTGTTATAATATTCTTGTTTGGTTTTGATAGGGACCGTACAACCCCGGTTAAGAGTAAAGCCTTTCGAAGGGGTAACCCATTCAATGGGTTACCTTTATCATGATGTAACCCATTGAATGGGTTTTATACTACAAAACCCAATGAAAGGGTTACATGATAACTCATTGAATGGGTTTTATACTTGAAACCCAGTGAAAGGGTTACATGGTAACCCATTCAATGGGTTCTATACCTACTTGAAACCCAGTGACATGAAAAAATCATCATATTACGTTATTTCGATATCCGCCCAGCACGCGTAGCATGACCAATTCTATCTCTATTCTACCCAGGGATCATTTTGGTTACCATTTCTATTGAATACTCTTTGGGTTTTTGTTTAACCGCTTAGAAAAACCCTATCGAAAACCCTTTAAATGGGTAACTATAATGGTCCCTGTATTTGACACGGTCGTATTAGATAGGACTTGGGAGAAAAGAACCTAACTAAAATAGGTGGAATATTTTTTAGTTAATTTAATTGTATATCTCTATGGAATAGCTCCATTTAGCCAGCCAGTAGATACTTTCAGCATGTTTTATTTATTTTTTGTACTAACATAATTCGTGTAATTCGTGCTTGTTCCAAATTCAAAATGTTTTTATTCACTCAGTGGCTAAAAGAAAGTTCTCACTGTTATCAATGAAACAAATGCCCTTTATTGGGTGGCAACGGTAAAAAAATATTTTATTAGGGGCACGCACAGGAAATACAAACAGTAGAAAGGAGAATTTAATTTATTTATTTTGCATTCAAACTAAAGATGGAATACACACAAAAGAGATCTGATACACCAAAATGATACAAGTGTGGACAAGGCCTAAGGCAATGTCCAGTTATAGACGCCTTTCGGCTGATATTTTGCTAATAGGTTAAAAAATGGATAAATGTCATAAGGATGAGCAGCAGCATCTGAAAACAATACTGAGATCACTAATTATTTCTTGTTGTTTATGAAAATCTCCTGATCACAGTAATAAGACTTATGTTTAGTGTTGGAATCTGCTGATTTGCTTAAATCATGAAATAAGTTAAGTACAATGATACAACAATGTTTTAATAAGAGATTTATTTCTGTATTAAAGTTCTTTGTCATGTCATGCCTTACCTTATAGATCGTGAAATAAAGGTAAAATTATTATCTTTGTTATTCCAAAGGTAAATTAGGCAAATGGCGAAAAAATTTCAATATTCTAGGCGACTTAAGGTCTATTAATAAAATTCAGCACGAAATCACAAGGTATTTTTTTTTAATAAGTTAAAATTAGCTAAGAAATTACCAGTCCCTACTGACGGTGCTCTCGAACATGAAGCATAGATCAACACCATACTTAATATTTATACTTATTCTCATACTTAATATTTATAATTATTCTCATACTTAATATTTATACTTATTCTCATAATTAATATTTATACTTATTCATACTTCAGTGTTAATTTCTGCTCTCTTAAGAGTAGGATATTTGTATGTTAATTTGCATGAATATTCTGAAACAGTCGCACACACAAGCAACATGAAACTTTGGT
Source organism: Tiliacea citrago (assembly GCA_963921375.1). Classification (NCBI taxonomy): domain Eukaryota; kingdom Metazoa; phylum Arthropoda; class Insecta; order Lepidoptera; family Noctuidae; genus Tiliacea; species Tiliacea citrago. Next base: position 21,944,701 of record OY992787.1, on the reverse strand, counting down.
ATATAATTTATTGGATCTTTTTCTTTCCATGTTGAACATGTAAAGACAGTTACGGAATTGTAATATTTTCTCTCAATAAATTTTTTATTCGAAAATCATGTTTTTTTAAGGATAATTATCAAAAACAAACGAGATTGTTTAGCTTCAGCAAGAAAATACAATTTATTATCCCGACACAAGATATTTTTTCTCTAGATCAATTATTACTTTAGTCAAAATCGAAATAAGAATTGAGACTTACGCTAATTAGTTTCGTGCTCAAACACGATCATAGAGCGCACGCGATATTCAACTTTATTACTGATGTATTAGCGTTTAGCACATAACGGAGTGGCGAAAAGCGAGGGGCGGACCTCGCGTTCGAAATTTGATTCAGACTGCCAGCTCTTAAATATTAATTAGTTTAATGCGATGTATGTTTAAATGGAAGCCAGTATAGTAATAAATAATATTCAGATTATGTGAAGGTAGGTTTATGAGTAAATTATGTGTCACCTGCACGGTGCACCCTAATTGCCTCAAACAATCTGCATGATTTTGAAGGATATTGCTAATCCATTGCTTCATATGTTCGAATATGTTGTCTGCTCAACGACTTAAATAACGCAATGAATGTTGTTGTACTGTCAAAATGAAACCCGTCGCTACTATAAGTGTGTTACGCAATTAGCGCGCAGGCAGTTGTATCTGTTTAATTGAGCTGTGTCGGCCGGCATGACGGCTGTGACAAATTATAGTTGTTACCTACTTTATTCGCTTGTGGCCAAGTAATAACAGCCACACGACCGTAGGCGCGGGCTTGCGGACGGTAAGCGACGGGTAGCTCGCCGTCCGATAAGGACCAGGCCCGGGTCGACGGCGCGTTGTCTTCCACCCGCGCCTCAAAGAGTTGTCAGCACCAACTGACGGGGTCCGAAAGGGCCAACTCGTAACCCTGCCAGGGTTACGAGTCTGTCCGAAAGGGATATCGTGGCCCTGGCACACAGGCATCTGAAGGAACACGGGTGGGTTTTAGTCAGTAAAAGTCTGACACCCAGAACGGGAAGAGTCATTTGATAATTTCCTACCCAAAAAAAAGGGCCAATCAATCAGGTTAAGCTACGCTTGCCACGGTTGGTCCGTGGATGGGTGGCCATCTTTACATACCATGCCTCGGAAAGCACGTTAAGCCGTTGGTCACGGCTGACATTTGTAGATCTTTGACAGTTGTTATGGGTCGTCAGAAGCCCGAAAGTCTGACAACCAGTCTTTCCAAGGGGTATCGTATGTACCCAGTAACTGGGTTGTGGAGGTCAGATAGGCAGTCGCCTGTAAAATACTGTATACGGTTAGACTGGTAGCCGACCCCAATATAGTTGGGAAAAGGCTAGGCAGATGTCCTACTTTCTTTATTTCCTGTAGATTTTATGTAAAGGTATCTACATAGGTAATATTATTAATGAATATTGTGATTGGGACGGTGTATTGTATTGAATTGTTATGTTAGGTGACTGATGCTTCTAATATTGTTTTAGCAGTGATATCTGAGATTCAACTGTTCTTTAATGGTTTTGTAACAGAGGCTTCGGTCAGGTGATTTTTGCACATATTTATGGTTCATTTGAAAGTGTAATACTGTAGTGAGAGGTGTGAAAAGTACGTCATACAGTCGTTGGTACGATAGCTTTTCCACAAAAATACATAAGAAAAAATAAATCAAACACTACAAAATATACAATTGGCGGCCTTATCGTTTTCGAGTAAAGGCAGAAAACACGAGCGCTTAAACTGTAACTTTTCTGCAGCATGCACGAGAACCGTAGATAAGTGTTTTGTCGACGGAAGAGTAGACAAAAATGACGTTGCCGTGTAGACAGTTGACAGTTTTCTACCGAGAAGAGTAGATAAGCGATTTCTATTCTAAAGTAAAGTAGAAATAGAAAGCGTCATGGGTAAAACGTTTGAAAAACAAAGGGTTTTCCCTGGTGAAAAGTTACTGCATAATTATTATGCATATGCCTTTGATAAACTGCATAAATATTTCAATACACAACACTGTAACCGAAACTGCAGCACATCACCTTCATCCCAAATCACCAAACCGTATCCCATTGTCCCATCGCCAGTGTGTGACGTCACCAATCCCATTCAGTATCTTGACTGATTGTGATTGGTTCTTAATGGTTATCTGACAGTCGGCCCCAAGTCACCTCGTCATTGTCGTGAGATAACGGACGGAGATAAGAGCAATGAGATCATGATACTTATCTCTCGAGATCGCTTTCTGATGGTGTAAATTCATTAACGGCTGGACACTTTATGTGGATTATTCAGATTTCAGCGTGACGTCAACATTATTATGGATGTACAGAGCCGGATTTAAAGGTGTTTAGGGTAAATAGTCCCACGGGCAACCAAGAAGTGGAGGCCCCGTAAAAATTGTGGTATATAATACTAAAAATATCATCATCATCAACATTTCCAGCGAAAGACGTCCACTGCTGGACATAGGCCTCCCCCAAAAGCAGGGCGGGGGGTTGCCATAATTGCCATGCTTGGCAGACGGGTTGGCGATCGCAGTATGGTGTTAAAATGCATAGAGAACGCTGCTGCCCATTCTCTAGTAAGTCCCTTAGTCGCTTTTTAGGACACCAACGGGAAGAAATAGGAAAGTGCTATTCTTTACGTCCGGCACCACATGGAACCAGAACGGAACTAAAAATATACAAACGAAAAAAAAGATAAATGTTAGACGAATTGAACTTTGCCAGCTTTTTTCGTCGATCACAAATAATTTCGGTGAAATCGAGTTCTCAGAGTAAATCACTAATCACTCAATATAACTCAGTAGGGATAACTTTGATATGCGGTTCTGTGTCATTGTAGATCGAAGTTTATTTTTTTAAATTAAAATGAGCACGGAGAGAGCTCATTTTCGAAAATTTTGTGCAATCAAAAAATCAAATTGTGGAGGACCCCGTCCTTGTGGAGGCCCGAATTTAGGGGCTAGAGCCCCTAAATTCAGCCCTGTGGATGTAGAACGGGTGGTGGTTATTTCATTCATAGTCTTAAATTTCCTACAACTTTGGGATACATTTTAATTGCGAACTATCTCAGGTAATGTGCCTAGATCCTATCTATATTTTTTTACAGGTGAATGAATGAAGAGCAGTTTATTTAACGGCTAAAAACAAACCTTGAGCTTAATAAACAGGGAGTAAAGCGCACCCTTTTCTTCTGTTTACTGCACGAGTTTTGTTCTGTTTACTGCACGAGTTTTCTTCTGTTTACTGCACGAGTTTTCTCTCTATTTTTGTTGAGATTAATACTGGAAATCTAAACTATTATGTTGTTAAAGTTTGGATGATTAAAACATTTTGAATTGTTTTTTAATTTTTTTTTAAATACGGATGCTTCTACATCGTTCTCACATGTATAACTTCAACATGAATGATGATACCAATATTTTGATTTAAAAGAGTGTCCGTGGATTTTCTTGCCCGTTCTTCTCCATAATTATGTGCCTACTACGCTTTGGAATGGCCTTCATCTTTGCGACGGGCTTCACCTTTGCGACTACCCGACCCCTTGACAATAATTCAAAAGTGCCTGTAATTGGTTTAATTGAAATAAATGCTTTTGAGTTTGAGTTAACGCTATCTAGAAAAATGTGCGATGAACATTCATAGTGACTGAGTAACAATAATAGGAGTTCCCACTAAGTTTATGGAGGTATGAGGAACAGGATGTAAAGTTTACTCATTCTCCATAGAAAAGGGAGGATTCTCCGACCAGACGGGTGTTGTCGATTGATATTTTTTTTTTTTTTGTATGGCATCTCGCAGTTGACCTTGAGAGGCCATGACTGCTTAACCGGTCTTTCCTGTGGCTGCCCTAAGGTATTAGCTTAAAGCCTCCAGCCAGGAGCGTAAATATAAGTATTATAAACTAAACGACAGCGCTCTAAGGGCACCCCCTGTGGGGTACGAACCTCGGCTTAGGGCGTCGTTGGGGAAAAACAGCAAGTTGGGGACGGGCTGGATCGAAAGTTTAAATTCATGATTATTAACGGGGATTACTATTAAATGCTACGGCTCACTCAGCCTCGGGGCTGGCGGTTCGACGTGCAAGGGACGGGGGGCACAATTAATTCTTGAACTTCGCGTGGTACCTCGGCGGCGAGGGCGGAATGACGGTTTGTATTTGTGCACTGTACTTGTGGCCCTATTGCTTTCCTGAAGGAGAGTAATGGGGTCATCCGGGTCTGAGAGAGTATGCCTAGGTCGGCGAGTCTGACTAATTTGTCGATTGATGTCGGGACGTTTTATATATTCTAGTCGCGCGGTAAACTCTGCTTGCGCGATGCAGGATTTGCGTGACGTCAGTGTGATGCATAGTTCGCATGTAGCGATGTTGGTTCTATACCAGTAGGTTTCTAAATCCATTCAAGTGAAACCGCAGTTTCTACTTAAAATAACTGCTTTGCCAAAAACCATAATTATTCATATTTACACTAATAAGCCCACAATATTAAGTAAACAGCCAATTACACGCGCACAGGTAAGTGGGTGTGTTCGTGCGTATCTCGCTGTGTATCTGTGGGCTAGAACACATAAATCTGGTGTATTTATGTACGTCGCACTTCAATTAATAACGAATAAAATTAACACCTGTCTTAGGATTCTTAGTAAGCTGGTAGATGTGGCGTTGAGCGAATTTTGTCAAATTGAAAACAAATATTAGTGTTGCCTTTTTAGTTTTTATAAAATGTCTTCTGGGTTTAAAATATTAGCTATGCACCTACCTTATCCATTAGTAAGTTTATGTTTAAACTAGCTGCAGCGTCCCTCAGTTTAACCCGTAGAACAATTTCCTTGAATTTTGCATATAAATTTTTCTACCGGTGTCGCGTAGAGCGACAAGTCGCTCCAGTATGTAGAAGCCTTAAGTCTCAATCCCGTAGGAATATTGGAACAAAAAGTATCCTATGTCTGGTACCTACCAGGAGAACTCCTCCATAATTAACGTCCTTGCATCGGGAAAAGCAATATTTTGTAAAAAGGTGAAGAGCAGTTGACATTAGGCTATTGTGACTTAGATAAATTACACTAAAACAGAGCCACTAAAAAGTGAAAAAAAAAACAGTACAAAGTGAAACATAACTTTAATTTCAGAAGTCGGTGACAAAAAACTAAAATTCTGATCCAAAGACACCGACTTCCGAAATTAAAGTTTTTTTCACATTGTACTGTTTTTTTTGGTAGTCCGTTTTTTTTGGATAAGTTATTTTTAAAACAGACATTAAAACAATGTATTATAAATAATACATCGGCTGGTTTTGAGTATAAAATAATGTCATGGAATCTCAGCGCTTTCTATGCCACCTCTATTAACTTATTAGGACTCCATGCTCGCCATAGAGTCGCTATTAAAACAATTTGCACTTCAGGTGCTATTACGTGTCGTTCTGGTATTTATTAGGCTTGTATTCTAGTAATTGTTATCGTAATGTCTATTTTAACACCATTTATAGCCTCAATGGCCTGAGCAGGCGCGGCTGCGGTGGTAGAACAAAGCGTTATTAAGCTTTCTATTGAACTCAATTCATGTTTGTCTGGTGTTGGCCTACAGTACCTACTCTTGTACTCGGTGAATGTCTATAGGCTTGTGAGCTTTTGTTGAGCTAGACTTTTTACTTGAACTGAGTTAGAACTGTACGTATCGGGTAAACGGCAATAAGCTAGTTCGCTGTCTTGCATGTAGGGCCTTATAGGTTCCTACAAAATTTAATACTCATTAAAAGTACACTTTGTAAACAATCATATTACAAATTTAGAAGAGGATTATATGTGAAGAATAAAATTACTATACCATACAGATGTTCTATGTCACGAAGTCCGTTTGGCTATGAATGTTGTCAAGCGTGCACATGCACATTGTTTTTGTGTGCGTAACCTCGAGAGCGCTCAGTGTCGATCGGGACACGGTCCGGATCAGTAGTGGTTTTTAGTTCGCGCCAAATTGTTTCACGGAGTAAGGTCAGCATGGCAACAAAACGAAGAAGAGTTGTCCATATTGAGGTAATATTTATTTATACGTTTTCAATTAAAATGTTATACAAAGATACTTAATATAGCAATAGAAGTATTTATAAAATGAATGTTTTTTTGTGTTATAAAATGTTTATATTACTTAATTATTTTGATTACATTTTGTTTTAGGGTCGAAACATGATAGCTAGTGTTTATCATTTTCTGCGAGAAGAATATGAATTTACAAAATCATTAATGGAACTCAACTGTGATTTGTCTCATTTACGAGACATTACACGCCGTACAGCTGAAGCTACGGGTGTGAGCCAAAAAACAGTTCAAAGAATATTAAAAGAAGAGAAGGAATTCCCATCCACTTCATCAAAATTCACTTCTCCTATGAAGAAAAGAAGAAAGCGAGATAATAAAGTGGATATAGATAATTTTACAGCCGATGTGGTTCGCAGTACTGTACAAGATTTCCATATTGTCCATAAAGAAATTCCAACATTAGCTAAGTTAAGAACAGCATTGAATGAAAAAATCGGATTCGAAGGTTGTTTAGAAACTGTTCGCAAGTTACTGTTGAAATTAGGTTACAAGTGGCGCAAAACAGAGAACAACCGTAAAGTCTTGACGGAGCGTCATGATATACAAATGTGGCGTTTAAAATATTTAAAAAAAATAACAGAGTACCGCTCTCAAAGTCGGCCCATTGTCTACACCGATGAGAGCTGCGTCCTTTCGACACACGTGCGAAACAACACCTGGGCAAAAAAAAAGGAAAGAACTCCGTTTTTAAAAAAAATTAGCACAGGCACTCGCTTTATTTTAGTGCACGCGGGAACCAAGGATGGTTTTATTGAAAATGCTTCCTTGGTTTCTAAGGCCAACTCAACAGCTGGTGATTATCATTCAAATATGAGCTATGATAACTATGTAAAATGGCTAAATGAAAAGTTGCTACCCAATTTACTTCCGCGCTCTGTCATTGTCTTAGACAATGCATCTTATCACAACACACGGGCTGAACGACTACCGACGCAATCTACAAAGAAAGCCGATATGCAGCAATGGCTCAGGGATAAGGGTATAGCATTTGATGAATCTCTTCTTAAATTGGAATTGTACGATACAATAAAGAAGTACAAAGCCCAACACGTAATCTACAAGATTGACGATTTTATAAAAAGCAAGGGTTTTGATGTCTTACGCCTTCCCCCTTATCACCCAGAATTAAATGCGATTGAAAATATTTGGGGGATCGTTAAAAATTATGTCGCATCTAAAAATATCGAGCAAAACATGACGAATACGGAAAGACTGATCAATGAAAGTTTGGGCCAAGTTAGCAGTGAAACGTGGCAAAAAACTTGTGCTCATGTTGAAAAAATTGAAAAAGACTACTTGAAATATTTTGATCTCGATTTTGAATTTATAATCAATGTACAAGATGATTCTGACGACAGCAAAACGGAATCGGAAATCGAAAATTTATCTGATAGTGATTGAAAATACTGAATAGTCCTACTTGTTTCGTTTCCATTCTGTAACACCAATGCTTAATTAAATGCCTACATATTCTTAATATTTTTGTATTTATTGCAACCTAATCTAATTTATTTACAAAATGTATATACTTTTAAAACCAAAATTTTATTTAGATTATTAAATCTCGACTTGAATATATATCAGATTTTTTTGCTAACGTTACCTACTTTTACACACACAAGCGCGCTTGTCGGGATACGTCACTACTACAATCAAAGCCGAACGGACTTCGTGAAATAGAATATCTGTAATAGGTGAAAAGTATTAAAAATGAAGGAATGACAGATAAATTAATTATGTGATAGATACACGGTGCTCACATATTTACAAACATTGTAAAAATACCTATACGTTTTCCAATTTTTTTTTACCTATACCTTAACTGACACACTGATTAGTGTGTCAGTTAAGGTAATCACAGAATGTAAAATCAATGTCATAAAAATAACAAATTATACAATTAAAATAGCAACCAGTTTGATTTTGTCTAGACTCTAGATTGTCCTACGGAGCTGGACCAGCATGTTTCCAAGCAAGAATCTTGGATAAAATTATGTAATTAATGTACCTATACAAAATATTGTAAAACATTTTAATAGAGTAACGGTGGAGTTTCTTAAACTACCTTTTCGCGACTAGAATCAAATCCTTTTTTTTTTACTTTGACTTTAAACATATGTTCGCCGAAAGGAAAATGTACACACAGCACTAGAGTTAGCTTTGGAGGCATAAGGGTGATTGTTTATCTTTGCCGAGGCCATTTTCATTGGCAAGACATGAACAAGACATGTTCGAGTAACGCCCGAATCAATTACTAACTCAGCTATTCAAGATATCATAAACTCAATGTTCTTAAGACCCTGTGTAGTAGTTAGCTGCCTACATGCCAATCTCCTTTGTGTCTCGTACTTCATTATACATCCAATCCCATTTTAGGGAATACAGGAGTGGTGTAAACGACTGGTAACCACTTAAATTATTGTATTGAGTCTTGTTTCTCCTTTGTCCGCATCAAAGTAATTTTCATATAAACTACGGTGGCGCCATTGTACACGCTAAGTTACGACGATAATTTAACATGTTTTAGCGCATATTAGAAGGCTGCGAACCTATACTCCATTTGAAATAAGATTAGAAATTTAAATAGGCCTTTTTTACAGTCTGTTCAATCTATTTTGATTTCTATTCCGTAGGCATAAGGATGGCATTAAAAGCAAAAACGTGGTTACTATGTTTATTACAGCTGCCATTTGCCATGCCACCAACGCAATAGAAGTCAAAATCGGTTGAACGAGCTGTAAAAAAGGTTTATTTAAATGTCTAATCTTATTTCAAATGGAGTATGGTACATGGCACAGCACTCAGGGAATCGGGTCAAATTATTATCGATTATCACCGTTTAAAGTCAAATTATTTAGATTTATAGGGTTGTTGGCTTTCTTGTCGAATTTACCTGCAGGTTTCCAGGTCAATTCATCAGGTAAATGCGAGATCAGCTTATACTGGAAATGTATAGCTTGATATGTAGCCGTGTGTAGATCTGAATGATATATCTATAATACGGATACGGATTCTTTGTTGAATTCGATTCAATTTCGTCTCGCCATCGCCTGCGCAGTTTCGTTTAGCTCTTAAAATTAATAAGTTGGGTAGCCGGAGCTTTTAAGTTCATTAATTATGCCACCGACAGACTTGTCTAACCCAGTATTATTCAATAATAATAAACATAAATCAATAATTAAGATAAGTTACTAATTTCTTGAGTTATGATATCGTTGGTGTTTTACAAGTAAATAGTTGGGTGTATTAGCTCAGCCTTCTATGCTCAGGATTACTTAGTTTGTCTATAGTTTATTAGATCTTCATTTGTCTTTGGGCTGAACATCGAGCTACTAATACCTGGCGGGGCAATTGCGTAACACACTATCAGGGAAGCTATGCCATCCCTAGATGGCAGGCTAACAGAAGGGTGCTGAGGGTCTATACAAGTGGAAATGCTTTTCAAAACGTTTCGTATCTACATAGACTTTAAACAGGATTGACATAAATAAGCTTTTCGGTAGCTTTTAGCTCTAGTTTTTTCTAACCAAGGGGTATCTTGTTACTCAGTAACTGGGTTGTGGAGGTCCGATAGGTAAATGTAAATACTGGTATTCAGCTGCATCCGGTTAGACTGGAAGCTGACCCCAACATCATCATCATGAGGTAGTATCAAATGCATAGAATAAAACATATAGGCAGGTCATTTAACTAATGAGCACACATTGTTCTATGGGCACTTAACAAAGACTGATATTAGGAAAGTAAAAAAAAAAAAAATATTATACGATGTGTGTTAGGGCTCCGTGCACGAAAAAAACCGTTTTTCGTCAATTTCTCATCTTATTGTGAGAAAACTGAAAATAAGTGAAACATTAAATCTGTGTAACTATAAAAGTACAGTTTTCGTGGTACTAAACCATTCGTGTCAGTCATAGCACCTGTTAATAGTTTTATGACTTTTGTGCTCTCAAAAATATAGTTTATTTCGCCTTTGATTTTGCAAATTCATAAAATAAAATTTTGATTTTATCTTAAGGATAGCTGAAGCCCAGTATGTGATTTTAAATTTCTTGATAAGTTTTGCTAAATAATAGGAAAAAAGACATTACAGGCTGGGTTTAAAAAAAAAAAGAAGGTATTTTCAACATTTTTTTCCTGCTATATTTTGTATTAAAATTGTTAAAGTGATCCCACCACGTGCAAGTAGATCATATAATGATGTTTATGATGTTTTTTAATGTTCAAACTCAAAAGAAGTTTCTTGTAAAAAGATGATCAAACGTCACTCTCGCGTATAATAATTTTTTGGAAAACCTGTTGCAAATTTTTGTAAATGTCCAGGAATTATTAATTTATTTGAAAAAATCCTTCCCGCCAAATGCAAACCAAAGAACTCGACTTTACAAATTACAAATAATTTTGTTTAAATTCTTTTTCCCTTTCTCACAAACAATTAACAAAATTGATCAAAATCAGTAGATTCCCTGCACGGCCCCTTAAGATTTGATGTCATTAAAATGTGATAAAACTATTCCAATCATCACCTGCCTAGCCTTTTCCCAACTTCGTTGGGGTCGGCTTCCAGTCTAACCGGATGCAGCTGAATACCAGTATTTTACATGGAGCGACTGCCTATCTGACCTCCACGACCCACTTACTGGGTAACACGATATCCCTTGGTAAGACTGGTTGTCAGACTTTTGGGCTTCTGACGACCCGTAACAACGGTCAAAGATCTACAAATGACAGCCGGGACCAACGGCTTAACGTGCTTTCCGAGGCACGGAGGAATCTTGGTATGAAAAGATGGTTACCCATCCACGGACCAACCGCGGCAACCGTAGCTTAACCTGATCGATCGACCTGTGCGGCAGTTATTATTTAGCCACAAGCTCCTCTGATAAAACTATTCCAACCAAGGCTTTCAATAGTTGACAATCATAAGTCACCGTTATGCCATCATGATTAGGTAATAAAAATCCGTTAAAATAATTTATATTTCGTCTGCGTTCTTGTCGCGCCCAAACCCAGTAGTTTTCCCGGTGTTGACTCATAGAACCACATTCGATTATTTTTTGCGACTCTCAAATTATTCGATGATAAAAACTTTAACAAAAAACACTAAAGTGCTCTCTTTTAGATTGTGTACACGTGTTAATTTAATATGCCGTCATTTATGGTGAAAAACAATGTTATGATGTCACTCCTTAAAATGGTCGGTCAGCGTGATCGTGGATTACAAAAGTTTGGATAAGAAACTCTCGCTAAAGTTGACACGTTCAGTTTGCTGTTCGATGTTAAGTTTCTTATCTCGCACGTATTCCTGTTTTCAAGTTTGAGATATCAACATTCAGCACAATGTAGGTGGTTGTGGGTTCGATTCCAGCAGAGTTAGTAGGCGGATTTGTAACAGCGGTTGATGTATTGTGGGCTGATACTTTAATTTATCATGTATTCTACGGTTAAACATTGTACTTATATCTAAGTTATGTGAGGGCGTTGCTTTGGCAGCTGCTGTACACTTTTTACGTAACACGATCTTATTGATGTGTAACATCTTTTCTCTAGCTTTCGGTGGGAGTAATTTCGTGAAAAGGGACGGAAGTGTGTAACAGGAACTGACAACTTGAGCATGTAATAAGTGTACTCATGGAATTAGTAAGTACTATGTAGAGGGGGTCGAATTTCAACCAGTGGGCGACCACTAGTAATGAATAATTATTCGAATAAATATTTGACAATTTAGCTTTTTTAAATTTTGAGGTTAATTTCTGTCACTGCTCAGTTGTTTATTACCAAGGTGAGATGTCAGATGTTACACATAATATGCGACTACCCAAAGTGTAAAACGGGAACCCTATTACTAAGGCTCCGCTGTCCGTCTGTCTGTCCGTCTGTCACCAGGCTGTATCTAATGAACCGTGATAGTTAGACAGTTGTTATTTTCGCAGATGATGTATTTCTGTTGCCGCTATAACAACAAATAGGTACTAAAAACAGAATAAAATAAATATTTAAGGGGGCTCCCATACAAAAAACGTGATTTTTTTGCCATCTTTATAGATAATGGTACGGAACCCTTCGTGCGCGAGTCCGACTCGCACTTGGCCGGTTTTTTTTTAATCCGAGGGTTAGGATTACGGCAGGAATTCGATTCATTTGTGATTTATAATGCATATTTACAGAATCCGTGCAACTGTTGCAATATTGTGTATGATTTCTTTAGAATTTTTTATATCGTGACCGTGTGTCGTCTGTAGTAGGTGTTTACCTACATATTTGGCAGATGTTGTTTACTTTATCGTTTTCGATTTTATGATTATTCCTAACGGCTTAAAGTGGCTCTCCAAATATGACGTATCTTATGTTCCTAATGACACGTAAACCAAATATTTGACAAAAATATTTTAGTCCGACTACCTGCTGACGTAAAGATGCACATAATTATGTCTTTAAACTTAAGGAAAATTCTTAAACACCAGTAGTTCTATAGGAATTTTCTTAACCTAGGGCAATGAGAACTTTATGCTGAATTACCGTGACTTGACGATAAATGTCTTAGTTATAATATGTGATGACGATTGCTGATGTGATTTTTCGTCATAGTTTTTACTGGGGTAAGAAAATTCCACGTTCAATCTATTAGGTACAATGACAATTATTTTTTTCATAATTATGTTCTTTTTAGGGTTCCGTACCCAAAGGGTAAAACGGGAACCCTATTACTAAGGCTCCGCCGTCTGTTTGTCTGTCTGTCTCTCCGTCTGTCACCAGGCTGTATCTCATGAACCGTGATAGATAGACAGTTGAAATTTTCACAGATGATGTATTTCTGTTGCCGCTATAACAAAAAATACTAAAAACAGAATAAAAAAAATTAAGGGGGCTCCCATACAACAAACGTAATTTTTTTGCTTGTTTTTGCTCGATATTAATAACGGTAACAGGTAGAAGCTTGAAATATTCACAGAATATTTAGTTATATATTCACTTTAAAAATAAATAATTAAATTAAAATAAAACAAATATTTAAGGGGGCTCCCCAGATAATGGTACGGAAACCTTCGTGCGCGAGTCCGACTCGCTCTTGGCTGGTTTTTTTTTCAAGTCACACCCATACAGTAGTCACATAGTCCATCAGTCATAATCGCTAGTTAAAGGAACATTTGAATGTTTGTTAATGTAATCTAAATCTCAATAACGCCCTAGTGGACTGAACGGATTTTGATTTTGAATACTAGGCTTTTGGCTACTTTTTCTTATTTTTATTTCTGGATAAGATTTACATAATTTAAAAGCTAACAGTCTTACAATATGTACTATTACTACTTACTGTAATATTTTTGGCTACTTTGTATTGAGTATGTATTTTGTATTTTTTTTTTGATAAGTGTGTCTTGTTTTCAGAATAAATAAATTTTCTTTTTTTCTTTTCTTTTATATAATTTGGCATACAGGTAAACTATGACCGGTGGCCTAGTTTCTGCCTACTCCCATGGGAAGAAGGCGTGAGTTTATATATGTATCTATGTATTATGTAAACTATGACCTCAATTTTTATAAACAGGATTCTTTTATCCAGATGAATGCATTAGTTTCCTTAGGATGCGAGTGCAACCGTTGTCAACAGCAAGCAAAATCTTATTCTAATCCTGTCACAAACTGTCTAAGACAGTCTCGTGCAAAAAACGCAATATAAATAACACCACAAAAATGTTACGTCAAAATAATTTAAAACATAATTTGTCTTGAAAGGTGTTTGTATATCTAAGCAGCCTTACGCGCGTGACATAACCTAACCCAACCTTGTCACATTTTTCTAAGATATTTTAGACTGAATTTGTGAGATAAAATATGTCACAGTTGTGCGTTCTAAGCCAGCATGCCCGTCACTCACGCGCAACTTATCTCGAATCAAATGGTAATTATTATTGACTGACTATCGGTTAATTGTAGTGTTATCCCAAACTAGTTTTTATTTAAGGGACAGTTAGATAAGCTTGTTACATTGGAATGCTTTTTTAACCGACTGCGGAGACTAGAAGAGGCGTATGAATTCCTTTTTAACTTTCAATTTACGTGAAAAATATTTACCTAATTAAGTTTGTAGGTAAGTTTATTATTTTGTAAATGACTTTAGTTTTTATACTGAGTGCAGTAACTGTGGGAGTAGTGAAACAATAGACCATTAAAGACATTTATTTGTCTGATGAACATTGCATCACATGTATTGTTTTAAGTTTTTATGAAAATTAAGGAGAATTTAAAACGTGCTCCATGTTAGTGACTGTGAATATTGAAATGTTTGTATTTTTATTTAATTGTTTCTTTATACACAATAACATAAGATACACTGCAACCGCCTAGTAACCAATCGAGAGGCTTGATGAATCGAAACATATGACCCTAAAAACTTATTACTTATTTGGCAAAGCTTGATGTGTATAGTCGCTGGCACGTAACTTGGAAGGTTTGGCGTAGTGGGAGTAAGTTCACGCATGTACACGTAGAGCAACAAACAAATTGCCACTTTTATTGCTTGTCATTATTCTATGGTTATTGCCAGAATTTATTTGTAAACGTGTCTGTTTAGAAGCAAGTTATAGAGAGGAGAGAAACATCTAACGATTCTTGCCAAGTTACGTGCCGGCGACTATAACAGGAGAAGAATTCAATCTCAATGTGCACGCCTTTTACAGCCCAAATAAAAGTACCCAATAATTATTACGTATCATAAATTCATAATAAAAATATAGCAGGTGTAGTTATGTTTAGGAGTGTGGTACCGACCATCAGAGCTGAGGGGCTCGTGGCTTTATAACAGCCACAACATCGAAGGTTAAACTACGCTTGCCGCGGTGAATTCGTGGATGGATGTCCATCCATTATAATATCGAGACCCCTCCATGCCTCGGAAAACACGTTAAACCTTGGTCCCGGCTGTTATTCGTAGATCTGTGACTGTCGTTACGGGTCGTCAGAAGCCCAAATCTGACAACCAGTTTTACATAAAGGTATACTGGGTATAATCGTGCTACCCAGTAATTGGGTTGTGCAGGTCAGATACACAGTCAACAAGACAAGAAGGCAGCAGTGGACAAGATTGTCAAACTTTTATTGCGAGGCTTTGGCTACTTTGTATGTGTGTATTTTATTATACTGGCCGTTGCCCGCGTCTGCGATCAAGAATAAAAAGTAGCTTATGTCCTTCTCCAGGTTATGGTCTACTCATGTGCCAAATTTCATGCAAATCGGTTCAGCTATATTACAGCGAACGTCTTACGTTCGCATTTATAATATTAAAAGTTAGGATAGTTATATGATGTAATTTTTTTTTGTAATGTGCCTTTTGTTTGCGCAGAATAAACATTTTTTCTTTCTTTCAGCCGCTTCATGTGATATACTGGTATTCAGCTGCATCCGGTGAGACTGGAAGCCGACTCCAACATAGTTGGGAAAAGGCTAGGCAGAATGATTTGTACAGACTATCAAACTGAACCACTTTCTCCATGGGACGTACATCATAAGTCGCGAAAAAATAATCAGCCGCCTCGTCATTTGTCACCGTTCGTTCCGATATTCAAGATTTGTATTGGGCTGCTGATTTTTTTTCGCGATTATGATATTTGTCCCAAAATTGTTCAGTTTGATGGTTTAAATGCTGTATATCTTCTAACGACTATTGAGAGGTGCTCCCCTTAACAAGGACGATATTATGGGTTATGACTTCACTGCACAAAAACTCGCCGGCCACAAACGTGCCGAACCGTTCAACAGAGACAGATATGTCGCAATCGATCCATTCGATCCGACTGATTAATCAACTAATCTAGTAATGATACCTTTGTTGATCACCGTGTGTCGGATTTGAATATACCTATTGATAAAATTAGGTGATTTTACAAAAACTACATCGAAAATAACGTAACTTAGAGACGAATGCTACTGATTCGACAGCAAAAGAGGTTTAAAACTAATCCAGAATCCTTCATATTTTCTTCATCCCCCTTGTTTTTGACGAATGTTGTAAAGAATAGGTTTTAGCATCCTCCTCTGAAATGATGCGACCGCAACGGTACTGTTTCCTACAATAATATTGCAGTTTTCCTTCACGACAGTATATTAAAGTCATGATTTGACAGTCGGCAAGTTTGTGAGGTCAAGGGACATGGGTGGATACCCATGTCCTGATGATCACTAGTAAGTTAGATAAGAATCCCACATACAGGTTTTATCACCCGAAAATGGTAGAACGCGTCTGCGACTAAGACAGACAACCCAGCCCAACTGTATTTGTCGCAGTTAATTCGTATCGTCGTCACTCTTGGTCAGATTCTTTCTATGATATCTACATACATATTTTAAGACTGTGATAGCAATTTATGCTTTTGACTCAAGAATTTTTCGCCGAGACAAGGTTTTCTTCCTGCCAATGACATTTATTAATAAAAACCGGCCAAGTGCGAGTAGGACTCGCGCACGAAGGGTTCCATACCATTATCTATAAAAATGGGCAAAAAATCATGTTTGTTGTATGGGAGCCCCCCTTAAATATTTGTTTTATTTTTATTTAATTATTTAATTTTAAAGTGAATATATAACTAAATATTCGGTAAATATTTCAAGCGTCTACTTGTTGCCGTTATCAATATCGAGCAAAAACGAGCAAAAAAATCACGTTTGTTGTATGGGAGCCCCCTTAAATATTTATGTCATTCTGTTTTTTAGTATTTGTTGTTATATCGGCAACAGAAATACATCATCTATGAAAATTTCAACTGTCTAACTATCACGGATCATGAGATACAGCCTGGTGACAGACGGACAGACAGACAGACCGACAGACAGACAGGCAGACAAACAGACAGACGGCGGAGCCTTAGTAATAGGGGTCCCTTTTTACCCTTTGGGTACGGAACCCTAAAAATGGTCTTTATTAATGTTGTAAATTCGAGATGAAGTCAGATTAAAACAGGATAATTTAAAAGTTTAATTGATTTTAATACGATTAAGGTCGCAATTAATTTTCTTTATGTACGATATGCTGTAGAAATTAAAGATTATGGTATTGCATAATCTAGATTTAAGACAAAACTTGCTTAATATATGTTCAAGTATACCAAATTATAAGCAATAGTTTACAAAACTGGCGGTTTCCGCTGTCTGTAGAACGGGACAAAAGTACAAAAATAATGTAGATAACATTATTTTCGTACTTTTGTCCCGTTCTATGTATTAGGTTTTGATGCCTACCTGTTTTTGTTCAACAGAAACTACGACGTAGTGGCGACCAACTGAAGGTTTTAACGGGTCCACGGCCTGTCGACCCGCTTAGACTCGACCCGAAGAATAATACTTGGATATTTCTGTTTTGATCGGCGTAAAAACGTCGATTAATATAATTATTAATTATAGTCAGACAGAAAAGTATCGATTTAACGCTTGCACCACGGAGAGTTTAAATTTTAAATAATGTTTGGATAAATAAATCAATAATTAAACGAGTAAGTTCATAATCTTTTTTAATGTAGTACGCTTTGTACTTTGTTATGTAGTAAAAATCACAAATTATTGTTAATTATCATTACAATCGTATAGCTAGTGGCACGCTAGAGATAGAGACTATTTTTATAAAGCTTCATTTCTGAAACGAAATCAATAGGTTATATTATGTATCATACCAAAATATTAAATGTTATATGTATAATAAGTTAATATCACTTTGCTTGACTGTATAAATGGCACTGAATATTGGTAGTAAAACATCTGGTATTATTCTTCGGGTCGAGTCTAAGCGGGTCGAGTGAGCGCGGACCCATTTTAACCAGGCAGACGAGAGTGGAAACGCCGGGAAGGACATAATATAGTGACCTTATTGGTGATGTTCTTCAGAAAAAACAAGTGCGTAGTACTCGCAACCGGCGTGCATGACCAGCACCATAATTGCGTAACACACTGTCAATCTCAATCTGAATGATTTTGAAATATATTGCTAATACATTGCTTTATATGTTCAATGGCCAATGGCCAATGTGACGGAAAAGGTTTACGTGGTGGGACTAGTGAGATAAAGACCACGTAAAGTTGTCAACATAAAAAATATAATCACATAAAAAAGTGAAGCGGGTACGTAGGTCTATGGTCACAAGGATTTCCCTATCTTCCCTTGGGAGTAGCACAGTACTCTCCTGGCTCAGACTGGTGTGTCGAAGACCACGGCGGGTGTGCCACGCTGCAGACGCCAGGGATGGTGACGGTCGGCGGATGTTGTCTCTTTGAAGGATAAGATCAACAATGAAATTATCCGGAAAAGAACCGGAGTTACCGACATAGCTTGCAGAGTAAGCAAACTAAAGTGGCAGTGGGCTGGCCATGTTTGTCGAAGGACCGATGGCCGGTGGAGCAGACGAGTCCTGGAGTGGAGACCGCGTATCGGCAAGCGTAGTGAGGGACGCCCCCCAGCTAGATGGACTGACGACCATAAGAAGGTGGCTGGTTCAGACTGGATGCGGAAGGTGGAGGACAGGGTGTTGTGGCGCAGCCTGGGAGAGGCCTATCTTCAGCAGTGGACTGCGATAGGCTGAGTTGATTGTGTTATGTTCGAAAAAATTGCTGTGAATAACGCAATGAATGTTGTTCAAAGTGTCAAAATGAAACCAGTTGATACTGATAGTGTCTTATGCAATTACCTCGCAGATGTATGACCGTACAATGCGATTCAAATAAGAATAAATAAATAAATTAAATTTTTGTTGTTATCTGTTACTGTAATTTGCTTTTGTTATATCTCACTGACTTTGCTCGACAATGAGTAAACGAGGTGCTGTTTTGCTAAAACATCTCAATATCGCGCAAGGGCATTCCTATTCTTATTTGAATCGCATTGTAAACCGAGCAAAAGGAGTTTAAGGATCGTAATAGCAGGTGGCGTTCTTTAGTTTCTGCTTACCCCCACGGGAAAAAGGCGTGAGTATATGGGTATGAGAACTTAGATCATGGTCAAAATGTTTGTAAGTACCTAATGCTTTGTTTCTGCTTAATTTTCGCACCCTTTATGCTTACGAAGTGCTTTCAATAATGCAACATCTCAATACCTGGATTCAGTTCGATTCCAAAACAAAATTAGGTTCCTTACATATAAGTTATTTGCTTCTGGCAACGTGTAACAGACGACTGTATTACAAGGATAGCACAAACATATTATTATGTAGGCACTCTCATTTTCCTCAGAACCTAATCTGCAATTAATAGGTAATAAAAATCCAATAACATACATCAATTAGCCCTTGTACTTGTAAGAAGAATAAATACATACATACATGTTTCATGTACAACAAGTCTACATTTAAATCAAAGGCGGTAATTAAATACATAATGTATAAATACGGCCGTGTCTATAACTTATTAATTTATAAATAGTGCATGAACTTCACAGAACTGCTTTCAATTGAATGTTGAAATTATTCCTGCGTGACTTATGAGTTATGACTAAGAAAAAGAAGTAAGGGGATTTCCTGTATGGAATTCTGTTGTGATCTTAGGTATATTCAGTAAAAATATTCATTTAATGGACGTAGGAAGTACCTCTATGTATCAAAGGTTACGGAATAAAAGTGCACCCTCATCGGGGTTTTCTCACCCGGTAGTTTTATGTTTTATATATTTAAAACTCTGCTGTTCCCGTGTAATCATGGCTATATACTTATATATAATTATGACGGTGCGACAAGTGGCGCCGTCTAGTTTTGTCACGAAGTTACTACAAATCACTGAATAAGTCAGATAAGAGTGACACTGGCTGACTACTGTCACTCTAGCAGAGCGTAGCATCGATGGTTGCGTAGCGGCTCATGTCTTCTGATGACAAAAGAAGATGTCAGGGAAGCCGCTGTCGTACCACGTCTACGACAGACTGTTATTTCCAGCACAATCCTGATGATATTCAAGCTGCTGAACCACTAATACGATGACCACTTCTGGTAAAGGCTATCCTGCGCCGTCATATACTACAATAACACATATCGTGGTGAACAGATTAACCAGTCCGCAACGTAGCGTATCTCGTGAGTAACCATTCTCTGTTCAATGAGTTTGCATGACATTACGTAATTTTGCACAAAATAATCTGTATTGCACGATCTATATAAAAAAAAAAAAAACGAGATAAAATTAATCATAATTCCTGCTGTAATTGTCTGTTATTATGAGATAGATCTAAACATGAAACAGACAATTACATAAAGAAATGATGCTGAATTGCTGATAGCAATACCCATCTGATAATACAAAATCATATCAACACCCGATACATCAGCTAGTTCACGGCCATTACCGAAAGCCCGGAACTGGTGAATCAGGGGCCATATATTCAGAGTTATCTTTGACGATGGCAATATCATAATAATATGTTCACTAGCATACTGTGAGTATATCTCGGTAACGGGGTGTATTGGGGTACAGATTGTTGGTATAAATCGTACAGGCGGTCTGATAACAGTGGCTCTCCTGCCAAATTTCACTGCGCGCATTATGACGTGCGTCTGGTATACGTGTCCATTGTGTGATGCGGTACGGTTTTTAAACTCCCTTTTCTTCGTTTGTTTTAATGGTTTTTATTTTCATTATTATTATTTTTTTTCTACGAACTTTGCTTTCCTGTAATCAAATCAATAAATGACTTACGAGGCTGTGATGTGATCATGTGTGATGGAGTGGTGTTTATTACCTATTGATTGAGGTTTTTGTGACGTAGTTTTTCAACATCTATCATTGGCAGGGTCCGCTTCTTTTATAACCAGATGTGTCTAAATAAAACTCTTGATTTTAATAATATAGTGTTAGATTTCTATGAGTATTTTTTTTATTTTTGAGGACTCAAAGATATTTTAGATTATTTGGATTTAAAGAGTAGCGTTGTTCTTCTGCCCATTGCATCTTTTAAGTTTTTACTATTTTTATTAACTAATTGAACTTCGATCACCTTGAAATACAGCTACAACGAACACACGCCAGTAATACCCAATAACAGTTACAAGTACATTACAGACTTCATTCATTCCATTTCCATCACAGTATCACACGATCCCAAACGTAATCCAGCATCTATTTACATTTATTAGCTCATTTTTTTTCTGTTCAACGCAGTGCATCTAACTAGGTATTCTATATTCAAATTCTTCTTTCCAATTGATGTAATTTCCTCTTAAACATATATCAACTGTATGACGTGTTAATTAAGTTGATTTTCGAATGACTATTGAAACAGTGTGCAAACTGAACTTTATGTTTAGGCTATAAAGTTATTTTTTGTAGATGGACAGTGTGAAAGATAATAATGCTAGAAAGGGGGTGACTATGGAAATATGGAAGAAGATTGATAAATTGGATTATGGGCAAAATAATGATGATATTAAAGTAATTTTTGCAAAAACACATAAATGTGTTTACCTTTTTGGGAACGAAGTTACAAACGCAGGATAGACAATCTCAAGTGCAATGGACCCGGTGTGTTTCACGCTAGCACACCGACATATGGATGGATGGATGAGTCACTGTGTTTATTCGGTTATCAGCCGTCGTTTTAGTGCGATCTCCAACGGACAGATGGATAGTAAATTGTTCGGCGGATCGTACGCAGCTCACCGCGAAATGTACGTGCTATGCGGATTTTGTTTGCTGTCGTAATTGATTGTGTTATGGTATTTCCAGAAGTGTTTTGTTTCCTTGGGAGTTAGTTTCTAGGTTTAGGAGTGATTTCATAAATCATTTCTATCACATTCCTGTTGATATCCCAATTTATTTGTTCACTTTGTTATTCTTCCATCCGTCCCTATGTATAAGCTGTCATTAGTATTTAGTCCTTCCTTGCCAAAATATTATTTTAAGGTAATTTGCCACTGCTAATAAGCTGACTATAAACAGAATAAACACGGCACTCAATTTTGATTCGTCTTTGGAAAAAAACGGCGGGTTCAAGATTCAAACATCATCAGAGTTAAGTAGGTAGGTACATAATTATATGAAACTAAGAGGGTCAAGGTCTGTAATGGCTGCTTAAAAAAAATCCAGTAAAGCTGTAATCTACATGTCCCAATCAGGGAACGTACAACCCCGGTTAAGGGACAAGCCTTTCGAAGGGGTAACCCATTCAATGGGTTACCTTTATCATGATGTAACCCATTGAATGGGTTTTATACTAGAAACCCAATGAAAGGGATACATGATAACCCATTGAATGGGTTTTATACTTGAAACCCAGTGAAAGGGTTACATGATAACCCGTTCAATGGGTTCTATACCTACTTGAAACCCAGTCACATGAAAATTTCTTAATATTATGTTATTTCGATATCCACCCAGCACGCGTAGCATGACCAATTCTATCTGTATTCTACTCAGGGACCATTTTGGTTACCATTTTAGAAAAACCCTATCGTAAACCCTTTCAATGGAACGGGTTTTCGATAGGGTTTTTCTAAGCAGTTAATCAAAAACCCATACGGTGTGGGTAATTTTGAATGGCTTAAAGTAAGCCGTTCAAAAGGGTTACCCATACCGTATGGGTTTTTATCGAAAACCCTGTCAACGGGTAATCAAAATTTAATTTAAGCCGTTCAAAAGGGTTACCCATATCGTATGGGTTTTTGTTTTACCGCTTAGAAAAACCCTATCAAAAACCCTTTCAATGGGTAACCAAAATGGTCCCTGGTCCCAAAGAGCATTCTTCAAAAATCGCTAATAATATCGTGGCGTTTATTGCTTTTAGTCACCTTCTTTGAAATTGTTGTTTTTGCTCCCTTTGCACATAGTGTAGCAAATTATGGGACAGGTATGGAAAATACCTGAAGCCTACTGTATGAAGAAACTTCAAGAAACGACATCCATATACTTATAATAGAAGAGACAAAATCTCAGATGTAACCCAAAGTCCAGCCAATAAGCAAAATCACTCACACACACACACACAAAATATGACACACTCACGCATACCAAAAAACACAACCTACACACACACACTCCCGCACAAAAACCACTCAAGAGCATGCATGCCCTGGCTCCTGTAACACTGGGGTCACCGGGTACAGCTCAGGAGTCAGGGCTTCAAATTAAAATGTAACACCTTTTTTAAGTCAATAAAACGTTTTATTATTATTACTTATCAGTTACCTACGATTAGCATTGAACAAAAAACGCAACACACTTACAAAAAAGTTTTTTTTGAAGGAGGCAGAAACCCGCCAGCGAAACCTGAAATTCTGATATTCATTGCCGAATAATTTCTTTAGTCTGTATGAATTAGAACATTGTAATACTAAATAACACAACTGGCGCCGGTCCACCTAGCTATCTGCCAGATAATGTGTTTATGATAAAACTAAAATGTACTTACCACAAGCTCAGTCTAGATCGAATGTTATGAATTAGGATTGTAGCGAACATTTAAGTATTATTAGAAGCGTAATAATACAGTATGGAGATTGAAGTTCCTCCTTTGTATCTAAATGTACCTAGTTATTATCCTTTATTAGGGTTTTCTATTAAAACAATAACAAATACATGAATAAAAAAAAGTTAAAAATGTACCAACGATGTACGAATGGACGACTATCATGTCAGTATGTCTGGGGTTCAGATAAGTGTTTTTCACAACATAATTTCCTGGGCCGATGGCCAATTTAAGTATGTTAAAAATTAAGTATTAGGTAAAGGTGCAATTCTTGTTGTTTTTAACAAAAACAAGGTGGGGCATGCTAACATTTGTACGTGTAAGCAATAGGTACGATAATAAACCATGAGTTTTAGTTATTGCTCTATAACACACAGGGTCATGTTGCCAAGCCGTTATTTTAAAGAACACAACAAACTAAAAAGTATATTTAAAAACTTAACTTTCAAATAAAAGATATTTATCGCTGTTCTTCAAGCGAGATTTGTAAAAACCGGCCAAGTGTGAGTCGGGCTCGCTCACGAAGGGTTCCGTACCTACCATTATCTATAAAAATGGCAAAAAAGTCACATTTGTTGTATGGGAGCCCCCCATGAATATTTGTTTTATTTTAATTTAATTATTTGTTTTTAAAGTGAATATATAACCAAATATTCTGTGAATATTTCAAGCGTCTACCTGTTGCAGTTATCAATATCGAGCAAAGACGAGCAAAAAAATCACGTTTGTTGTATGGGAGCCCGCTTAAATATTTATTTTATTTTGTTTTTTAGTATTTGTCGTTATAACGGCAACAGAAATAAATCATCTCTGAAAATTTTAACTGTCTAACTATCACGGTTCATGAGATACAGCCTGGTGACAGACGGACAGACAGACAGACAGACGGCGGAGCCTTAGTAATAGGGTTCCCGTTTTACCCTTTGGGTACGGAACCCTAAAAATCACGTTTGTTGTATGGGAGCCCCCTTAAATATTTATTTTATTCTGTTTTTTTTTGTATTTGTTGTTATAGCGGCAACAGAAATACATCATCTGTGAAAAGTTCAACTGTCTAACTATCACGGTTCATGAGATACAGCCTGGTGACAGACGGACAGACAGACAGACAGACAGACGGCGGAGCCTTAGTAATAGGGTTCCCGTTTTACCCTTTGGGTACGGAACCCTAAAAAATATTAAATCTACTTGAAAAAGTTGAGCAAAGTTGCAAACTGTAGTTACACGAAAAGTTAACTTCCAGCTATGACTAAATTTAACAACTACAATTTAAATCAAAACATCAAGTTACAACACAACAGTTAATTTATTACAAACAAACAACTAAGTCTTCATCGAACATCAGCCATGTGTCAATCGTTTACATTGTTATGTCAATGCGTATGCAAATTCTATAATAACAACACAAACACTTGATTATTTAAAGAATTTAAACGCGCAATTATGGAACGCTAGAGATGTCCATCGGTTTACATCCATGCGGAAACATTCCATAATCTGCATTCGTTACAAAATGTAACACGTCTATTATTTGTTATGCTAAGTCGTGAGTTGGCGCATTAAATGTCATGACATAATGACACTCTGTCGTGTTAACGCACGACTGAACAGTACAAATTACAGGTGCAATTTAACCGAGAATTGTTTATAATGAATTAATGTGTATGGGGCGACGGCAGTGCTAATTATGCAGATATTATGACGCCCGTGTAAACAGCGGTGTCGCATCACTAGTGCGAGCTTATTGTTTGTCGATGACGAGACGTGGCGCTTCGCGGATAGAAGTAAATAAGATGTCTTTATGATGACTGTTGTTAAGTTTGCAATGCTCTCTTACTATTGTCTGGAGACGGGTGGTTTATGTAACCTATCGAGCAGTGGTGGCCCAGTGGAAACGACTGCGACTTACAAGTTACGAGTTAAGGTCGTAGGTTCGAACCCTGACAGCCGCTTTCCTTTGTGTAAATTATTACAGCACCACTGAAACAAACATTGTGAAGGAACCGGCATGTCCTAGAACTAAAAATTCAATGACATGTGACATCTACCAACCGGCACTGGGCCCGCGTGGTGGATTTTCGTTTTGCACCTACCACTGCTTGTCTCTGCATCACCCAAAGGTTGACTGGTAGAAAATGTCTATGGCATTAAGTCCGCCTCTGTACATTTGTGTGCTTAAAGTATTAAATAGATAAATAAAGTGCGGCCACTCCCGGGAACAGAAAGGAGGCTTGTGTCCCAGCAGTGAGAACATTAAGGCTGATTATGCTATGCTATGTTGAATGAAAGGACAATGCCCAGGAACAGTACTCTTGAGAAATGTCTTGTGTCTCAAAAAGTTTAACAGCATGAACTAGCTAAAATAAAATAATATTTTTTAAATATGACTTAATTATGTTTTATAATGGGATAGTTTTTTGAGCAATAATTAGTACTTTTATGTTTCTGACTAAAGTACGCCATTGTTTACTATCGCCTGTCAATAGTAGGGTTGTCCATTTTTTCTATTTCGCGTAATGTGCCTACCTGCTTACAATAATATAATGATATCGATTCATTATTGATTGTTCGATTTATTATTGTTGTTTAAATAACTGTTTATTTAATTAAAAAAAGCTGTATACAATATTTTTAAATATCGATAAATATCTCTCAAAGTAAAATAAATAAATCAGTTTCTACCTCTACCCCACAGTTTACTACCCCACAGAACTAGACATTACAACATCGACATCGACATTACGACATTAACACACACGACATTATTTTATTAGTACATTATCTGTCTTTTCATTGAAAATGAGACGGTAAAAATAGTGTGCGGTGAGGTAGATATTTGGTTGGTATAGTTATTAGCTTTGGTTGATATTGAAATCGGAATAGTTTCAAACGTCTAATCATACTAAAACACCCACGTTGATTAAAAACAATAAAGATATTAATCTGTATTAATCTCTTAAACGCATTAAGGCTCTTACAGACTCGCGCGAAATCGCGGGCGCGACGCGACTCTAGTAGCACAATTTTTATGTCGCTGCCTGTCGCGCCCGCGATATCGCGTGAGTCTGTAAGAGCCTTTATGATTGTTATTTTTTTAATGTTGTGAATCGATGTGTTTGGTTTTCTTCCTATAATAAGCATAAATAAGCTTAAAATACGTACTCAACGTAATAACAGAGTTCTAAATCACATGTAATTGGTATAGGTACAGGTATTTGTAAATACTGGTAGTTGTCAACCGCGGTTATGGCCCCTAGTTGTATTCGTGAAATAACACTGATTTGCGGAAATCGATTAAAAGTCGAATGTATTTGAATCATTTACCAGCACGGGTACAACCTTGTTTGATATTTACTGCCCGTCTGTCATATTTTTGCAATATGTCAACATTGTCAAGTTAACCATTATGTTTTTTCTGCTGGTTTTGGTACGTTGTGCGTCGAGTTTGAGCCTTTTAATTCCTCCGTTACTGCTGCTAACCCATTGAAGATAAACATACTTCCAACGCCGCTGCAGCTTGTGTGTTGTATATTACTCAAAACAGTACTTTTTGTATTGTGATACATTGAACACGGCGAGTGCGACTGTGGAGCGATGTATCAACTGTCTCTATTTTAATAAATAAAGACGAAAATGTAAGAGATACATTAGGCGCTATAGTAGGATATGCCTTGTAGGAAAAAGAACTGTGTGCATGTAATGTGCATAGTGTGGTATCTGAGCAGGGCATGTTATAACAATGTTAGTGTTCTAGCTCCATTTTTGGATAATATATTTTTCGAAGAATAAAATAAAGGTTTAAGGAATAATCATTCTTTCATTTATTATACCTAATGTAGCTGTTTTCCATTCCTTCCTACATACATAGACCATTTCATGATACGTACTACAATCTATGATTTGAGTAGGATCTAGATATAACCAAATAATGATTGCTTCCATACTTTGCATTTGAATGAAACGCGGGTATAAGATTTTGAAGCACGAAGATGCTCAAAATCTAAATCGGTAAGACTTGGTGAGGTGGTCACCAGTAACTGGCCACCTAACATAGCTGAACCGCTACATATTTTACACAAATGTACTCCAAAGGCACAAAGCTCACTCGTAAACCCATTCAGATCCTTTTAAATAGCCTTTTTAGATTAATTTTGTGGTCGAACATAACCTCAAAATAATAATTTAATTTGTCTAAATATCTCGGTAATGCCATTGTAGTTTGTGTTGAATTTTTTGAGGATGTATTTAAACATGTCATCGAGTATTTTAAAGATGTTTTGATGAAGACACAACAATGTTAAATTGAGTACATTTGTCCATAGTGCCGTGGGCAATCTCCTTTGATGCCAACTTACCTGAACACACATTTAATAACTACACTGAATTGGAAAAGAAAAGACGGTGCTAGTTTCAGCCTAAAATAAGCAAATCTCGGTAAGAAATAGAATGTAATGACACATTCAAATTACTTAAATATTCAACATTCTGACAAAACTAATGGCACAAGCCACTACTATCACATTCCTTTCCTAGCTCTCAGTTAGTGACTAGATAACATTAGAACTTAGTCATCACTTTAGCACATAATATTTTTAGCAAAAACCAGCACAACGTAATATGACACCAACCATTAGTAAAATAACTTGTAAGATCTCCTAATCATTAAAGAACGTGTTTATGACTAACACCACAATTAGTTTCATGTTTTATTTTATTTTAATGTTGATAATAAATCATAAGATCTGACCGCACGGTTCGGTGTGAAATATCCCAATTTTTTCTAGTGTTAAGGCTCGTACAGACGCGCGCGATATCGCAGGTGCGACAGGCACCGACAAAGAAATTGTGCTACTAGTGTCGCGTCGCGCCCGCGATATCGCACTAGTCTTTACGAGGGTGTTCCCTTGTTTCGCAGACAAAAATTTCATAGAATTTTGTTTCGTAGAAAATGTTTCATATAATATTTGGTCCTTGTATTTTTATTTCGAATAATATTGTTTCAACGACTATTTAGTTGAATGAAACATATTTCACAGAAACACAATTCAATGAATTTTATAATAACATTTTTTTTAGAACAAACTTATCTAACAGAAGAATTATTTTTTAACGAATATTGTTTGTTCGGTGTACTTTTTCATAATGTGTCAGATACCATCTATTGTTATTGAATCATTTGGGTTAGGTTAGGTTAGAACAGTGATCGAGGCGAAAGTACTCGCGTCACTGCATCAGTGGCGCGAGGAAGCGAGGGCGCGGGGCGAGTGGCTGATGCAGCGACATGTGGAGTTGCGTCGGTCACAGCTTCGCGCAGCCCTGGTGGCGGAATGGCGGGACAAGCTTTCCCGCCACCATCGAGGCGGTCCGGCCGGTACTCGAGCCCTGGCTCGGGAGGAGGCACGGCTCCCTGTCGGTTCGGGTGACGCAGGTGCTCTCGGGGCATAGTTGCTTCGGGAAGTACCTGTGTCACATAAACAGGGAGCCGGACGCCCGGTGTCACCACTGCGTCGACTGCCGGGAGGACACGGCCCGGCCATACGCTGGCAGACTGTGCCGCTTGGGAGGAGCCTCGCTGTGCCCTCATCTCAGGAGTAGGCAGTGACCTGTCGCTGCCGGCCGTGGTCGAGTCGATGGCCGGCAGCGAGGAGTCCTGGGACGCGGTGGTGTCCTTCTGTAAAATAGTCGTGTCGCAGAAGGAGGCTGGCGAAAGGGAGCGGTAGATCTCGTCCGCTCACCCGGCCCGCAGCAGGCGCACTGGGCGTCGGCAGAGGGCAGACAATGCCCTCTTCCGGCCCCCCTAAATGGGTCCAGGGATGGCGGACTCGGGGACGTCCGCCGCCCCCTATCACACTGGACCCGAGGTGGCGGCGCGCCCTTTCAGACGTAGCGGGGGGGTTGTAACACCCCCCCCCCCCCCCCCCCCCCCCGCAGACTTGAGGTGGCTGCAACGGGGTGGTTTTTAGTCAACGAAAAAAAAAAAAAGGTTAGAACAGTGACCATTAACGCGCGAAGGCGAGCGAACGTAGCGAGCGTGCCGCGGCAGCGGCCGCCGAGCGCCAGATTCCCTCTATTTTTGGTGAATCATTTTGAATGTTTCAAGTAACTAAGAGCTATAAGACATTTCATTTCAAGATTGAATTTTAAATCCTTCGCATATTTTTCTGCAAGTTTGTTTGCTTGAATTCTTCTGTAAAATAAAATAAAATCAAATTATAATTTGAAGTATACCTAAGATAAAAATACTGAATAACAAGATTGTTTTCCTGCAACCCGCATTGTTTTTGTGAACGCAGTGTTGTAATTTTATATGAACCCTCGTATGCATTTTGTCAAAGATATGAATTGAAACGTTTAGAAACTGTCACTGTGACAGTTTCTAGATAAATAAGTTTGATATTAACTAAGCAATATGAGGATAGAGGATATTTGATTTGTTATCCTATGGTATGAATATATTAACACATAACATTTTATTTGTAACAAAAATCATTGATTTTAAATTACTTCAAAGTAAGTATTCTGCGTATTGATTATTCTATGAAATGATAATATGAGATTTTTTTTATGTGAAACGAAATTCTATGAAACTATTTTTTAAAAAACCTTAGCCAGCCTTAAGACTGTGCACAGACTGATATTAATCTATAAGATTAGACGGACTTCGCTTTCCGAAAACAACACAACAGAACAGCTTCATATGCAAAGTTGTCAAATTGTACTGGAAAACTTGATTTGACACAAAACTGCTGCATGACGTTATACACAAAATTGTTTTGTTTCCTTGTGAGGTAGAAACTAAAATAGGTAAGTTGTGTCATACGTTTTATATATGGCTAAATAATTTGGATGAAATCTTTCCTGTGGTTAATTTAATAAAGGTTACCTACGTACCTAATAAATTGATGATGAATGAGTTAGATCCAATCGAAGCCAGCCCGCGCCGCTGAAGCTTTAAATTCGTTCCTAATTCCTCTTAATCCGATCCAGCCTGTCCCCCTGCTGTCGTCCCCCAGCGACGCCCGAAGCCGAGATCCGTTTCCCACAGGGGGAGCCCTTAGCGTGTAGTCGCTTAGTTTATAAGTTTATGCCCTGCCTGGGGCAGCGAGGGATTCAAAGTACGTCACTTGAGCTCAAAGCTAAATAGTGTTGCTCTCGAGGTGGAAACTCTACTTTTATCACCCTCTATAAGAAAATAAGTAAGTGCAACTTATGAATAAGAATTAGGTTTTTTATTTTTTCACAAACTATTGTTTTTATTTTGTCTCGCGTGCGGTTATCTTTAGCATACAGCCTGTTATTGGTTTATACAATGTTCGTGATTGATTTCTTTGGTGATTGGAACTTTTACTAACAATATCCTCATTCCAAATTCAAATCACTTTTAGTCTCTAGAGATTAAAGAGCTATTTTAGACCCTGTTTACGAAGAATAAACTAGCTTTTTTGTATAGAAGTGATCAAAATATCTTAAAGATCATTAAAACCTCGTGCTTACCTGCTGAAACATATTTCCCAATGGGTATGGCCTAAGAGAGCAGTAGTGGCCCAGCGGTAACGGCCGCGACTTACGTGTTGTAGGTCGTAGGTTCGAACCTAGATAGGCGATTTACTTTGTGTAAATTAGTTCATCACCACTGCTCTCAAAACGGTGAAGTAAAACATCATGAGGAAACCAGCATGTCCTAGAACCAAAAATTCGAAAACGTGACATCTACCCACCCGTACTGGGCCCGCGTGGTGGTTATACGGCCCACTCCTTCTCACCGAGAGGAGGCCTGTGTCCCAGCAGTGATATAATTATGCTGATTATGTTATGTATATTGCCTCGGTGGAGCAGGTTGCCTAATTTCACAACCAACAGGAGTCGCTAGGTATTTGTTAGACTTTAGTAATGTAGGTAATCATCATGAATCTCGTCACCACCATCACCCAAAAATTTCCCGAAGCCCACGAACAGAGACTTCACCGACATGTGAATGTCGAGGCAATTCAGTTGCTAGACAACACGGACATAGTGCGTGGTAAAGAGAACTAAACCATTTGAGTTAGTGTAGTGTATACATAGTGAATGAATAATAGTAACAACACTGTGCTATACATGTAACACGTGAACAAAGTGTTTTTATTAATTATCAGACTCTAAGAAAGTGCTACGGACTTGTGTAACAGTGCAAATTGACACTATTCTTAGTTATAACGAATTCTATCACGTAAAATAATAAGTTAGATTTAAATTGCTTAT
This sequence comes from Tiliacea citrago, assembly GCA_963921375.1. Lineage (NCBI taxonomy): Eukaryota > Metazoa > Arthropoda > Insecta > Lepidoptera > Noctuidae > Tiliacea > Tiliacea citrago. Next base: position 21,912,910 of record OY992787.1, on the reverse strand, counting down.
TAGGGCCGATTTTTCAATCATCAGTTAACTTCTATCTGAGGAATAAATATGGCGGTTTGACATATTTTCTATACAAAAGCTGTCAAAACGTCAAACATATTCTTCAGATAAAAGTTATCTGGCGATTGAAAAATCGGCCCTTAGTCTATTAGGCTAGATTGTAATAAATTATTAGGAACTTAATAATAATACAAAAAAAAAAACGAAACTCGAATTGAGTAGAGATTAGCAATAAATCTGTCAGAATTTAATCGAGATTTATAGCTAGGATATGTCGTGATGGTTCTGTGGTTAAAGCTTTGCCCGCATGCACGAGGTTGTGGGGTCAAATCTGGGGATGTGACTTTTTCAATTCATGATTATCTTGGACATTACTGACATCCTTGAAGGAAAAACATCGTGAGGAAATCTGGACTAGTTAACATAAGTCTGAAATCGCCAATTCGTCTTGAGCAAGCGTGGTGATCAATGTGAGCCTTCTCTGTGTGAGAAGAGGCATTTGGTAGGCAGTGGGAGAATAATAGGGCTATTAATAATAGGGCTTTTAATTGTGGATTTATTTTACATAGGCACACCATAATACAAGTCATATATGTGCCGCTACAATGGCGAAACTAATTTAACACACGGGTAGGGCTAGTGGCCTGAAATCATAATAAATATAATAAGAATATAAAATAATTGAAAATTGAAAACTTAAAATTTTCAAACAAACTAAATAATAAAGCTATCTCCTTCCTTCAATTCGCACGTTATTCGTTTCAATTTCATTGATGGGAAATGAAATAGTTTTTTAAATACAGGTTGCTCCAAAATGCTATTTTAGAAAATTGATAATAAATCAATAAATAATAACGTTTAATGAAATTAAAATAATTCATAAAACGTAAAGGCAAACCCGTATACGTGTGTTAAATTAATCTCGCCAGCTGTAGATGTTTATGTGAGATTTTTATAATAGGTATTCATCAACGGATACCAGAGACATACCAAAAAATTTTGAAGGCAGACAATACTGTTCATCATTTAGGTCTCACGGTACTCGTTTTCCATGAATTCGTAATTTGTCGATCTGAATACACATCCGTTAGGGTTCATTAGGCAGAGCATTCATCTTTTCAGAGCCACTTCAATTTATTTGAGGATTCGTGTCGGCATTTCCGAAGTAATATTACATTACGTATAAAAATATGTCTGATTTTTTGTAGGGGACTGTCTACAATGACAGCTGAAAATGAAATTTAAAATATATACGCATCGAATTAAGAACTCTTTTGTTGCGTCGGTTAATAAACAATCTATTTTCCGATATTATAACGAAAGTCAACAGAAGCAGTTGAAAAGCGGTTTTGAATAAATTCCTTGAATTGCATTCCAGAATGAAATAAAGGACACGTTTCATTTTTGTATAGGACTCCAGCCATAATATGTACGCTTTAGAAAACCTGGGAAACGAACCCCTGAATACAATAAATAATGTTTTTTTCATAATAACTAATGTTTTTTAGGCACTTAATACAAATTCAAAATGTTTGACGTTTGTCATGACAGTTAAAACCATCCACAGCCAGCCATGACGAGATGACACTTTTCGTCCAGAAGTATCTACAAATCTACAATCAACAAAAGTAGTTTTTTTTTTAACGATCACACTCTTATAATTAGTCAAAAAAGTTGTCTAAGATAGCTATCTTATTATCTTATCTTAATAGCACATACATATATGCCTTTAATATTTATCTAAATAACGTAACGTCGTTTAATGTAACATGATTTCTAGACGAAAGTAGTATGCAAGTAAGACGACGCCATGATCAATGGAATATGGCAATAATTTGGAAACCTATATTTTTTGTGCCGAAGTTATCAGGGGAATATTGAGAAAAGAATATTTTTCCTCAGTTCGTGGATCTTTTTCCTCTTTTTTCATTACCGTACACTTTATGGCCAAAAATGAAACATCTCCTTTAAAGGCTAAGTTAGCTTCATTATTCTGTTACTATTTTATAAAAATAAAATAGTTAACCAACTTTCCGAAAAAAAAATCCCTACTAATAAATATTATGACGAAGAAAAGTAGGCAAAGATGACTAACAAACTAAACTTGTGATTTATTTTATGTCGCGAAGGCTGTAGGTACCTACTGTGTGACCGTAATTTATTCTTGTAATATTTGTGAGTAGGTTTGGAACTGAAGTGAAAATAAAGAAATTAAGTTTTGATATTTCAGTTTTTTTTTTTGCATTTTTATAAATGCAATGAACTATATTTAATGTAAAACTAATGAGTGTCATTAACACTAATTAGCTTTACATTACATATATTTTCGTTAACTATACACCGTGGCATTTGAATCGTCTTACAACGGCAGCCCACTTCATGTATCCAATGACTACTAATCATTCATATAGAAAAAAAAAATATTTATTAACATTTTTTATTTTCTATATATATTATAATATTATTCAATAAGACGCATGCCGTAGTTTGAAACACCCTGTTATGAGCGCGGTGCATCACAATGTTTTTTTTATTTTTTTATGTTTCAAATGTTAATAAATATTTATTTTACTTTTATGTAGTCATTGGATACATGAAGTGGGCTGCCGTTGTAAGACGATTAAAATGCCACGGTGTATACTAAGATAGATGATGTGGTTATTCATATCCATAGTGATTTCAATCTGTCCAAAATAAAAATCATAATTTTTCCTTACACACATCAAATGCATCAGTGAATTAATTACTAGTGTATGACGAATAACAATAATCAATAGCGCGTGACGCCATGGGGCTATGTAAGGCATTAGCGCCCACCGCGGTTGCGTCAATTCTAATCGTTAAATTATAAGCCTGGTGGTCTACCAAATAACTTGGAACAGGAAGATCTATTGGGAAAGTGGAGTTTTTATAATAGTTACTTGTAATTTATTCATCACATCACAATAATATAATAAAGGCGAAAGTTTGTGAGTGTGGTATGTTTGTTACTTCTTCACGCTCAAACGGCTGGACTAATTTTGATAAAATTTTGTATGGAGGTAGCTGACACCGTGGATTAGGACATAGGCTACTCTTTATCCCGATACTCCCACGGGATCGAGACTTACGCGGGTGAAACCGCGGGGCGCAGCTGGTATTATAATTAAAAAAAAATATATTCAATGTACTACAGTTTTGACTTCGTTACTACGTACCTACATTGAATATTTTTGAAAAAAGTAATTGCTACGAGGTGTGGGAACGAGCCTGATGCCGAAAACATAGGTTTTAGAATTTTTGCCCGTTTTTATCTGGATGTATGTTCCGGATTGGCGCAAAAACGGCTGACCGAATTCGGATGAAATTTGGCACACAAATAGTTTATAACCTGGATTAACACGGAGGGTATATTTGATCTCGGTAATATGTTCCGACATCCAAGTGGGTGAAGCCATGGGCAAAAGGTAAAACCAGAATAACATAAATATTTAAGGGGGCTCCCATACAACAAACGTGATTTTTTTGCTCGTTTTTGCTCGATATTGATAACGGTAACAGGTCGACACTTGAAATATTCACAGAATATTTAGTTATATATTCACTTTAAAAATCAATAATTAAATTAAAATAAAACAAATATTTAACGGCAAAAAAAGTCACGTTTTTGTATGGGAGTCCTCCCATACAAAAACGTGACTTTTTTTGCCGTTTTATAGATAATGGTACGGAACCCTTCGTGCGCGAGTCCGACTCGCACTTGGCCGGTTTTTTACACCCGTAACCTAATTTCCTACAAAAATAATAAGTAGGTAATAAAGATTTATTGTTCAAACTAGGATCAAATTACATGGCAAGGTAGAATATTCTGGTAGAAAAACTTCCATTACGTTTTCATAGAAATTATTCTACTAGAGTCGCGTCGCGCCTGTCTGCAGGAGCCTTTAAGCACAGGCATAAACTTTCTTATTCTAGTTAGTGGGTGCCGTACTGTTTTCCTAGGTAGGTTACGAAATAACCTTTGTTTAGAAAAATCTGTTCCAATCTCCGTCACAAACGGCTGACTTATACCGTCGTCGGTCGTGTTGTGTACCTTATACATAAGGTATCAGTGAATTGTAATGTAAACTGGGGGCCGGGCCGATCGAGCTAATTTTGAACGTTAATACCAAAACTAAACCACAACCAAAAACGTTACGTTAGACACATTTCGTATCGCGCTAATCATTTCAACGGAAACGATTTAGCTTTACTTTGGAAGTTACGTTGGAGGAACGATCGATCGAACTTTCAGTACTGGGTTTTTTTTTTTTTTTTGGGTGGGAAATTATCAAATAACTTGTAACGAGGGAGTGTCAGACTTTTACTGACTAAAACCCACCGTGTTCCTTCAGATGCCTGTGTGCCAGGGCCACGATATCCCTTTCGGACAGGCTCGTAACCCTGGCAGGAGTATTGGGTAACGTCAACGATTTTGTCGCTCAGAAAAAATAGCGCGATACCGTTTCATACATCAGCTAAACCAAAACCAAAAACGTTCCGTTCGAACGGTAATTACGTTGAGAAATAGCGCGATCGGCCCCCTGATGTATCTGATGTTGATGGAAATGTGAACTTCAAAACGAGCCAAAAATGTAAGACATTAAACAACAAAAATTTGATGGGGACTGCCGATAAAAGTGAAAACTTAAAACTATGCATAGCTACGGATTACTGTTAACATCAGCATCTCGGAGATACGAACTTACGAGTACTCGTATAAGATTTTTCTCTACCATAAACCACCCAACACGTTTAAAGATTTCTACAGACTGGTGCGATATCGCGGGTGCGATAAGGGTCACGCTGCCTGTCGCGCCCGCGATATCGCACCAGTCTGTAGGAGCCTTAAAAAGTTTTCACTTAAAATCTAATAATATCTGATAAATAAACCGTGATTGTTTTGAATTATTTGGATTTTACTACAAAAGCTGACATTGCGGTTAGCGTAGTACGTAATGGGTTTTTGTGTACGCACAAATCAGTTTAATGTACCTACCTATGTACATAAAAAAACAGATATAATACTCGTATTCAAATTATAAAGGCCTGTACGTACGAACGAACAAGAACATGGTGAACACGAACATCGAACACTTTGCGTCTGCGTAGGACCACCATACATAATCAGCCTATAATGTTCCCACTGCTGGGACACAGGCCTCCTCTCTTCGAGAGGGAGTGGGCTGTAAATCTACATCACATATCTTATAATTTTCGGTTCTAGGACATGCCGGTTTCCTCACGATGTTTTCCTTGACCGTTTTGAGAGCAGTGGTGATGAAATTATTTACACAAAGTAAAGCGCGTAGAACCACCAATGAACATCAAATCGTCCACACGTAGGTACGAACCAAATACTCCGTGTTCGATGTTCGTGTCCACCATGTTTTGTTCGTTCGTGCGTACACGCCTTAAGGATTTGTTCAATGTCATGCGGTATTTACAGGAATTTAGGGTTTTCAAGAAATCCCTATTGACACAACCTACGTTAATGAAAATAGCTGTTATCGCTTCAATGTACAGTCGGTGTGTTTTTTTTTGGTTACCCGTTCAAATTCATAAAAATACCGGCCTGTTATTATAAGTTCTTAGTTTAACTTTTGAACTAGTTACGGCTTTTTAAAAGTATGCTACTTTTAAAAAGCCGTAACTAGTGGCTCTTATATCCAACGAAATGCACGATTGAAGTTTTCTTCTGTCGTGCAACCGTGCAATCGTGCAATATTGTAACCTTTAGGTTAGGTCTAACCTAATCTTTAGGTTAGCCTATTTGCAGCGTACTGTCAGTCATTCTACAGGGTCAAATTAAATTAGCTAGCGAAACTCCGCGATATCTAAACACGAAAATCTGAAAAAAAAAAGATGTGTTAATTTTGGCTCATTGACCGCTTTTTTGTTATTACTTGAAGTATGAGATGAGAAAATTTATCATGTTTAAATATCGATACCCATCACGTCGGTGAAGTATACAAAAAAAACTGAGTTTTAGGGTTCCGTACCCAAAGGGTAAAACGGGAACCCTATTACTAAGGCTCCGCCGCCGCGCCGTCTGTCTGTCTGTCTGTCTGTCTGTCCGTCTGTCACCAGGCTGTATCTCATGAACCGTGATAGATAGGTAGGTATATGATAGTAGGTAGACAGTTGAAATTTTCACAAATGATGTGTTTCTGTAGCCGCTATAACAAAAAATACTAAAAAATAGAATAAAATAAATATTTAAGGGGGCTCCCATACACCAACGTGATTTTTTTTCTCGATATTGATAACGATAATAAGTAGACGCTTGAAATATTCACAGAATATTTAGTTATATATTCACTTTAAAAATAAATAATTAAATTAAAATAAAACAAATATTTAAGGGGGGCTCCCATACAACAAACGTGATTTTTTTGCTATTTTTATAGATAATGGTACGGTACCCTTCGTGCGCGAGTCTGGCTCGCTCTTGGCCGGTTTTTTTAAAGTGATATATTTCAAGAAATACTAAATATGGTTGATGACCCCCAAAAAAACTCATACATTTTTTTTTAAATTCTGATTATGTTTAGATAACTTTCTCATCACGTTTGCGTAGTTTCGCGAGCTCATTTAATTTTACCCTGTATACATGCAGCCTGTGGGTCACCTACACGTAGACATACAGCGCTCTGCGCGTACAATACAATAATGCTTTCAGGGTGTTGATGGAGTTGCCACGCTACTGCATTGCTTCCGGCAGGTTCGCAGAGGCGAGAAGGTAGATGGCTTTCACGCCATCATGCGCAAGCGTTGCGCTACCATTATGCGCACGGTACGCGCCAGCCCCAACAGCATCCTGAACAAAACTATAGCTGATAGTTGGGACAGCCCCATACTTGGACATTGGATACGCCTAAATGCAGTGGCGTAGTAATTAATTAACTGCTGCAGCTGCTGAGACCCTCAAGCGGCGCAAATACTGTAATCTTATGGGTAACTACAGTTTTGAGCCGTTTGGGGTCGAAACGCTCGGGTCATGGGGCCCGAGTGCGCGTCTCCTTTTTAAGGAAATTTCTCGCCGACTGATCGACACTTCACGTTACCAGAGGGCTGGCTCGTTCTTTGGCCAAAGAATTAGTATTGCCATTCAACGTGGCAATGCTGCCAGTCTTCTGAGCACGTTTCCGGATGACAGCGATGTGGACGAGTATTTTGATGCTTAAGTGTATTTTTTGTTGTAATTTATTATTTTTATAAATAGTCACTTTATTTACAGAATTAATAGTTTATGTTGTTTTTCTGGTAGATGTAAGCACTAACTCTACTTTCTAAGTCGTGTGTATACTCGTACTAACCAAATGGACTACACATGTGGGTCAGAAATAAAAGATTTTTATTTATTTATTTTATCTTTATTGACTGCAAAATAACACTTAATGGAATTAATATGTACAACTAAATGGCCACGTTTTAGCACGGTCAAAGTGATCAAGTACCGTTGATTGCATCTACCAAATACACAATCAGCCATTGGTCTTGGCCAGTAGAACAGTACATCAAATTATTGTGCAGTCACAGTTACGTCTGTAATCTAACAAAAACAGGAAAACGTACGTTTGTTCATAACAATTGTACAAAAACTCTACACTGTGTCTTTCCCTACGTATTTAATGATATAATAATTGAAATAGGTATTTCCTTACTGTAATGTATATTATAGTACACATAACTAGTGTTGCCCAAATTCAGTCTTGGTCTTGCAGTCTTGGTCTTGTTCTTGCGTTTTTGCAAGACCAAGACCAAGAACAAGACCGCGTATTTTTAGCAAGACCAAGACCAAGACTGACCGTGCAAGACTTGAGCAAGAACAAGACATAGCCTGCAAGACTCTTGCGTCTTGCAGCTAGGACTTAGCGCTATTTCACTGAGTAGTTAGGTGTAACAGTTCGGTGTATAGGTAGGTACGCTTAGGAATTCTATGAGACGCAAAAAACTGTATCAAAGAATATGAAAAACTGGACCTATGCGCATTACGACTAATACCATAAACATACAGATAAGTATTGTTCTTTAAAATACAGTCAAGTTATTGTAATTAATTTGTTTTTTTACATGTTTTAGCAAATGTAAGCTTATAAATCATAAATGTTTATTAAGAAACAGTTACTTCCATGGAAAACGACATATAGGTCAGTTGATTTTTCGAATTTCTTATCAAATCTTCAGTTATTTATTAATCTGCTTGATCTTTACTATGGCTATGTTAATTCAAGCTCACAATGTTCCAATTCTAATACGTTTTTCTAAGATTTAAAGTAAACTTTAATAAATAGTAATAGACTAATAGGTAATTGCAAGACTTGCAAGACTCTTGCTGCAAGACCAAGACCAAGACCAAGACTGGGAGCGCAAGACCAAGACCAAGACCAAGACCAGGTGTATTGGCGCAAGACCAAGACCAAGACTGGCTAAGTCTCGTCTTGTTCTTGCATTTGGGCAACACTACACATAACATAACCTCACGGCTGTAATCCTCGAAGGGTTAGGCAGATGTGTACCATATAGTACATTTATTTTTTTAGTTTTATGTGAACGTACCAATTAGCGCGAAACCTAACTTAAAAATACTTTTTTACATTTCGCCAGTTACGTTTATGTCCCATGTAATAGGGGGCGAGCCTGTTGCCATCAACCGGGCACAAATCCGGACTCCGAGCTGCTACTGAAAAATTCTCGATGGAAAACCCACTAACACTTTACCCGACCTAGGAATCGAACCCAGGACCTTAAGGTTAGCAATAGCGCTTGCGAACACTCAACCAATGAGGCAGTCTCGTAGTAAAATATAATATTGTACAGTATAGTAGGTATTTCGTTAGGAGGAAGCTTCGAGAAGCAATAAAATGTTGCATGCAAAGCGCGTAATACTGCTTAAGAGGCCGGCGATGGATGCGTAGCTCATACAGACGTAATACCAAAATAATTTGTAAATCAAACATATTCGTAAGGTAGTGTGTATTTATTTCGATTGGATAACAGAATATCTATGTTCCCAAATATATATTTTGAAAGGACAATGATATAGAGACGAGATATGAGGAATTTAAAATTTCTATAGAAAACTTATTTTTCTCATAACACTTGTTTAAATCAGTGTCCATTCAAAATATATATTGCTACGCCGGCCCCTTAAGTGCTGTGATACTATTATTGGCGTAGAAGCACCACAATAACCTGTTTCCTCGATCGAGAATACAACCTGCGCGGGACGTGAAGTGCTTCGGTCTTATGTTACTTTCTACCTCTTCAAAACAAGCAAAAAGACCCGAGAGTATGGTGTTGTGTAACCTTCTACCATCAAAGACTTTATTTCAAGAGAATTGTTAGCAGAATCCTCTTTTTCAAATAACAGCCGCACGGGTCAATCCATCAGGTTAAGCTAAGCTTGCCGGGGTGGGTCCGTGGATGGCACCATCTTTGCATACCGAAACGCCGCCGTGCCTCGGAAAGCACGCTAAGCCATTGATCTCGGCTGTCATTCATGGATCTTTGACAGTCGTTATGGGTCGTCAGAAGCTCGAAAATCTGACACCCAGTCTTACCAAGGGGTATCGTATTAGCTAGTGGGTTGTGGAATGTGGAAGTCAAATACGCAGTCGCTCCATGTAAAATACTGGTATTCAGCTGCATCCGGTTAGACTGGAAGCCGACCCCAACATAGTTGGGAAAAGGCTAGGCAGATTGTTGTTAGCAGAATCCTCTTTTTGGCTTATAACTGCGATCGTCAATTTTGTTTCGACTGTGTTTTGGCAACGTCCCTGTGACCGTTTGTTCTAGGCCATTGACACGTCTATGATTAGCAGTGGATATTTACGGGAAGAATAAGTTCAATTTCCAAAAAAAAAAACACTACGAAGTCAAAATAACTTTAATTTCGCAAGTCGGTATCTCTGGATATGTATTTTAGCATTTTGCCACCGACTTAAAAAAAAACCAAACATACAAACGTTCATATAACCTCCTCTTTTTTGGATGTCGGTTAAATTATAAGTGTTCCCGTCTAGGCGAAATGAGGTCGCCCCACTAGTCAATAAGTATTTTTAGGTTAGGTTTCACACTAATTGGTACGTTCACATAAAACTAAAAATAAACGCTCTTTATGTATGTACCAATAGGTATCATCTTTATTGTCTAGATGACGACCAGTCTAGACTAGCGTCTGTTCGTATCTCCATATCAAATTTCCCAGGAAATACAAGTGTGCATAATCGCTTTTATAGAGTTTTTAATACAGCTTTACTGAGCATTGATAATTTACATCGAGACATGGATAACTGATTCTTGACAGAATATAAGAATTTTCAATTCAAAATATGCTATGTTCGTTTTTGCCCTACTTACTCAATCGTAGGATTTCGGATCGAATTAAATCATTATTTTGATGTCGATAAATAATTTTGTTTATTATTTTAATACCTAACAGGCAGGTAACATAAGTTTCAATTAATTATAATAATAAATCGATTCCCTCGCACCTTTACAAAAACGTACAAAAAGGGTTTTCGCGCATCAGCTAATCCAATTTCCCAGAAACATATTTTAGGCAGCCGCAGCAGGCATGTAAAGCTGATCCCATATGGGAACAAAAAGTTTAAGATATTTTTTGTCACACTAACACGTCCGTCTCTAATTGTTCCATTCAAAAAGAAACTAAAAGTGTTCTTAATCCTATAATGTTATTCGATGCGTGGCGCGTCGGCCTCCGCTGCGCCCGCGCCGGCTATTCACCGTCGATGCTTTTTTATTCGAATCCGTGTGAATAATAAAGGATTTTATGTCATAAGTTGTTAGAGCCCTCGGTTTGATTTATACGTCTGCTCGCATTAAACGCCTGTACCTGGCGTTTGAGGAACTTTACCTTTTTCTGTTCCCGTTTTTTGTGTGAGCGCGGCATAATGCGGGCGGTGCGCCGGCGCCGCGATTCAAGCGCTGATCAAAGCTATTGGAGACGATTAAACTTACTTGATATATAGATGGTCAACAATACGTAGCGGCGCCTCCCAGTCGCGGTACACATTTCAAATGACGATGCTCCTACGCTGATCAAAATGGTTTTCTTGTAATGCATTCCTGTTGTGCATCGAACTAAACGTAACAATAGTAATGTATTTGACTGTGACGCGTACTTCATGTATTTGTGTCTAAATACTAACGAAACTACACGAGATGATGTAACCGATGACTGACTGAAACAAATTAATGAGCGCAGTTAACAACTTCAGACAATTTAACTTGTAATTTGTCTGTGACAAAGACGCCGAATTTTGTATACGTATGTACATAGTGTTCAATAATCAAACGTAGCGAGATAGGTACCTAAATAATGTATCTGCCTACTTTACACAATAAAAAATCCGTGGATTTTGAATTTTATACATATTTATGACATAATTAATTATGAAAATATTACTTATCCTGTACGTATTTACCTACAGTCATACTTATTAATAAAAAATAACTGACACGTCGTGTACAATTTATAATAGCATCCGTTTCATAAAGTTTAAAATATTACGATTGAACAATATTGATCTATGACATCATTTGGAACACTAAAATGTTGTAATTCCTGAGATTCTTCTTAGAATTCGGTCTCACAAACACGTAAAGGTGTATCATCCATACATCACAGGACCCCGACATATACAGGCTGTTGCTTAACTATATCGATGCTAAAATGTTTATCGATCAATGGTTTTTGTATTTTAAGAAACACAAAATGTTAAAAGATTTTTCCTATATTTTATTTATGTGTCTTAATGTAACGTAGGTTTTTTGTCAATATCTATAATAAGCATCAGTTTTGATGGAGCTAACACATCGCTTTTGCATCCCACTATTAAAATTTATGGTAAGACAAATAATTGTTTTGAATACTCAATTAGTTGTGACTCGTAATTGTGTTTATCATTTGTCAATAATAGTGTAGACTTTATTTATTACTATAGTTATTTATTATAATAGTGTTCATCTGCATAAAAGCCTGTAATCATCTATCGTAAAACTACGCAATGATGAATAATAAAAATATTGGCAAGTTGTCATATTATTAATTTATGGGCATTTTCATGTCATTTTAACTAGTTCATAATGTGAAATTTAAATATTAATCTTTGTGCTAATTGCTTCATGTTTTATTAAATGTAGTTGGGTTAATAAATTATTATGATAAAATCATGCAACTCAGACGTATGAACGTTACATGGTCAAAAAAAAAATACATAGACCTATATGGATTTACTATAAGACATGCCTGAGAGCATGTTGTACTCTTAGCACATACTTAGCGTTCTGCTTACATAAACTAGAGAAAACAACATAAAAAACATACGTTGATCTAAATACATTGATAAATGAAAGTGGAACCCGCTGTATACGCGTGGGCGATGTAGACGGCCTGTCGCTAAGGGTCGTCTTAACGTCTATTATGCTCTCATTTTTTTGACAGCCCTACGTGAACAAAACGCTCATGAATGAACGAATGAATGAAATTCCTTCGCCGAGGTATGCTAAGTGCCCCTGTAGTATTAAAAAAAATAAAATGACGATTTTAAAAGGACTTCCTTTTGTCGTAAAAAATTCTTTGCGCCAAAGAATGTGAGATCCTTTACAATTAATAGCTCCACTGTTATTTATAATATTCGAATAATTCTTCGAATTCGTACCTGTCCCTTTATACACTCCCGGACTTCTAAATCGAGCCTTCGTGCATTGTTATAGGCCATTAAAACTAAAAAAAACAATAAAATAATGATGATTCAAATAAAAAGTAAAATATGCAGTTTTGAAGCCGACATACTGAAAAAGTTATAGACCGATAAACCAAAAAATCTAGGCTCCATTTAAGAATCCGGGAGTGTATTATACACATGTACATTATTTACCTACCACATCTCACATAACTTGTATATTCATGTTAAAATGGCTCGAACAATTTGCACAAGTTATAAGTTAATGTTTTAATGGATTGATTGCCTTGATTATAAATCAAACCTCTAATTAAACCTTCACAGAAACCAATAAAGTGTAGGTAGGCTTATACTTATATATTTTCTTTCAATTACTAGTATTGAAGGTGTAATCAAATTATTTGTTTATGTTTCTTTAGATCCTTGTTTGTTAAGTTTTCTAGGTAGTCATTATTTATTTATAGTGTGTATAAAATAAAACCTCTTTAGTGTCTACGTATTTACACACAGTTACCTTTTGTAATTAAAAAAAAGTCACAAGCATTATGCAGTTCAACGGACTTCCTGTCCATTTGAGTTACGAATAAAGAACACCGTCATCGGTACTACACAGAGGTTTTCAAAAATATATTTAAAAAAAAATGTAATTGAACATCGGCACCCACACGTAGCGCCTACGGTTCGCAGAAGGCTGCGGATGGTATAGAGAACTATAGAACGTTCACGTTTGTATGGGCATTGTGGGCCGCACAAATGGGCGGAAGCGCGTTGATTCGAGATGGGCAGCATGTGCGCCGGCGCCTAGCCTGTGGCCCAGGCGCCGCGCACCGCGATACGTGAGGAAATCTCTCCGGTCATACCTGGCGGAAACACTACAATGGGTATTCTGCCTAAATATTATTCACCTCTGTGGGGATTTTAATTGTATTGATAGATAAAGCCAGTGTAATGAATGAGTTTTCTTTTTGACTAAAATATAGAATTAAAATAAAACAGGTCAAAAAAATTGTAAGTATTTTGCAGCTGTCGTTAGTTAACACTTTAATCGGCTTAAAACAGCTCACGTTTATCGGTAACTTTAGTGATTACCGAGAAGGCAGGTTTTACAATTGTTTGCAAACAAATGCCAGTGTAACGTAAAGAAAGCACATTGTAAAAGGATCGTTTCTATTGTGGCTGTAGTAATCCGAAACACATGAGGTGTGAGGTGTCGCGTCTGCGCGCGGCGACTGGTAGTAACGGTTCTGTGGCGGAGGCGCGGTGCGTGACTCATCTCTCGTTCATTGAGCGGTGGTCCATTGAGCCGCGCTTGCGCTCATTACCGCTCCGCCGGCCGGCCCTGCGCACACGCACACAGCGCGCGCTTGCGGACTGACTACACCGACGCACTACCTACGACATGTTGGCTCCCATCTCTAGATACAACGTGAGTTAGCCTACGACATCCGCTCCGCCGAAGCCTACTACGGACTAAAATTAACGCGACACCTTATTTTAACGGAGGCAATTTAATATTTTTATTAATGACCAATTTTATTGTTGCAGATGGAGAACTTATCGAAATCGCATATTTGGTTCGCGGCTGCAGCCCTCCTGGCAGCCAGCGGGGTGTGCGCCGGCGCTGGTGTCGGCAACAGGAAGCCGTTCACCCCAACCGATTCGATCCTGGACATCATCGACACCGAACAAGTGCAAAGATTCCTCGCGGAGAGACAGCGCGCGGAGCAGGCCACTGCATCATCATCGACGTCTTTTGTGCAACGAAACGAACTCGGAGATGGCAGTTCTGAAACTGGCATGGTGGTCTCCTTGCCAGAGCAAGAAGACACTACGGAATTGCCCCCAGGAGTTGAATTCAGGAAATTATTGAAATCCTCCAAAAATGCCTTGGTCGTGACTAAGAAGGATTATCTCAAGGAAGATTGGTGTAAAACAGAGCCTTTGGTTCAGAAAATCCGAGAACCGGGCTGTCTGCCGACAACAGTGATAAACAAATTCTGTTACGGACAGTGCAACTCGTTTTACATACCGAAGGGCCCGCGGCGACGCGACAACAACGCCGACCGGCCGCAGCCTGCCTTCAAGTCTTGTTCGTTTTGTAGGCCTAAGAAGTTCACCTGGGTGACAGTGACTCTGCGTTGTCCTGGGCAGAATCCGCCGTTCAGACGTAAGCGGTTACAGAAGGTCAAACAGTGCAAGTGTTTACCGGTGGGAGTGAATTGACCCTGATAGTGTGACGAACCCTGCAGTGACAGAGGCGGTGCGACCGCCGGCTTGCGACGCACTCGTGCGCACACCCGGCTCTCCAGGGTGACAGGTGACAGACGGTATCAGGCGCGAGAGCCCAGGCGCTTGGGTGCTCCACATCGTTACCGCTGATTGTTTTAGATCACGTCCAGTGTATAGACTGTGTATGAACTGGTCAAATAAATTGAGATGCTTTGCTCTCATACGTCAATGTGGATGACGTAATGCGATGCATAGATTAGATGCCTATTTAGAGTTACATTGTAATAGAGCGGCTTCGACTGCAAGTCGACGAGCAAAAGCTTTAATTGTTCGTAGCGAAACTAATTAGCTAGTGTGTTAGAATAGCGATGGCCTTCCAAACGATTAAGGATTTGTTAGGAATTATGTCCGTTCATCGAAAAGTGATTATTCTGAGGGTAAAGTTGTGTTCTTAATGTCAGCAGAATAATGTGTGATACTAGTTTATAGTTTGACAGTTAATTGTGTTTCTTTGCGCGTATCGGTGAGTCACGAATTTTGAAACGAGATTTAGTAGTAGCGAATTAATTCACGTCAGGTCTACGTGTATTATTTATTTATTTTGTATCCTAATAAAGATATTGTAGCTAAAACAGAATACGCTTATAACTAAGTTGATAATTTAATGTTGATCGTAGTTCATCTTGTTATCTTGCAATAAATATGAGTAGGTAGTGGTATACGATATGTATTTAAATATATTTCAATGCAGTATAAAGTAACGTTAGGTTTTATGATAATTCGAAACAAAATTATGATCTCTGTTTGCTCTCAAGAAGTATGCATTTGTTTTATACGCTCTGTTAACATAATATATTCATTTACGATCTGACATAGGGAACTGTACCCACGTATTGTGCAGGTTATTATGAGTATGTACTTACTATCTTAGATGTTGTAATATGTACTAAATTAGCGAGTGTTTATAGTTGAACATGTCACGTACTTATCGTAGAAATCTAGTGTCGTTGAAGTCGCTGAGGGAAAAGATTGTCAACTGTAGTATTGCATAGTTGAAGTTAATATTGTAGGAGGTTGTAGAAATTCTTGCCATTGCATTTTGTTGTTCAATACATTTTGTATGAAAGCGTAGTTGAGCATTATGTTATTACATGGATTTTTAAGTAATTGGTTGTCTATGGCCGTATATTCAATTATTAATAAAAGTAGAATGTGTTTATTAGAATGTCAGAAACCTAGCAATAGTGTCAATACGGTACCATGATAAGTTGATTAGTCACAATGCCGTGAACTCGCGATTAATTCATTTTAATTCTTTATGAAGACAATATATTTATTTATTTTCATATAAATAAATACCGACAAATTGATTGAATCAATTAAAAATCAAAATGTTTTGTGTTTTTAAATTGTTTAAATACTTTTAGAATCACAGTCACTTTGGATTTAATTGTTTGTAATCGTAGTTTAAATCCCTTAATTTATAATTTAATTGTATCAAAAATTTATTGTAACTGAGGTACTAATTTCAGTGGATTTATTAAGTAAGTACCCAATACTTGTAATAATTGGTCTCTGAAAATTTGTGAAATATTTGTCTAAATTGTTACTAAGTCTAAACAATAATATGGTCAAAAAAGGTCCAGTTTTCGCCATTTAGTTTCCTAGATATACGCAGTTTTGTAAAGTTGGGCGAAAAAATTGCATTTCGCGATTTTACTTGATTGCTAATTAATGATCATATACAAGTTCATATAGTAAATAACTTAGCAAGCACCAGAAATTTTAAGAGAAAAATTTAGCAAAAAGGTACCAGAGTCAAATTTGAAAATGCCTTTTTTTAAATCAAGGTTTTCAGTCTTAACTTCAAATGTCTGATAAAAAAAAAATGTGCCGGCTTCCTAATTGACTATTCTAGATACCGAATCTAGTTTTAACTCAATAACCCGCGACTGGACCCTTTCTGCTTGGACACATAAGTCCTCACTAGTTTTTTGTGTCATTTACAGTATTATAATCACGAGACTTGAACTGATTCCTTGTCTTGATTAAATAAAAACCTGTTTTTCCATTTGATAAAGTACATGCAGCAATTGCGGTTATTTATCGAAATTGTTCAGGCAATTACCGACACTATTACATGTGTGTAGAGACCATAAAACCAGAAACATTATTTTATTGCCATGTTGTGATTGTTTTATACGGCTGTAAAGTCATATCTGTTAAAACGTCGACTTATTTTTATTATTTAGAACATAATACGAAATTGAAGTCGATGTTTCAAACTGTCTTATCATTCGTCCAAGTTTTTCAGAAATAAACAATAGTTCGTTTCAATTTTTTTATTTTTGTATATGTACCTCTCCTGTGCCCTGAAAAATGTAGTATGTAAGGTTGATGACGCAATAATGGAGTTGTGGTGTATCCAGTCGGGTTACTTTAAAAGAAACCTTGAAAAAAGAACAAAATGATAGTTCTAGGTTCCTATGTGTTTTGTCGTTTAACAGAGACTAGTAAGAAGTCGTAAGTAATTTCCTTTAGCTGCCTCAGATTTTAAAGCAATGAGGTAAGTTACTGGAAAGCCTATGTTCGATTTCCGACCATAGACTACTTGCCGTGGATATGGGCCTCTCATCAATTCCGCCGAAAGACGTCAACTGCTGGATATAGACCTTTCCCAAGCACCGCCACTTCGACCGATTATGTGGTCTTGTAAGCAGCGGATGCCTGCGGCCTTTACAGGTCATCGAGCCTCTACCTAAAGGAAAATGGAAATGGACGCTAAAGCCACAGGGCCATCGGCCATCTTTTGATGTATTGAGACACACCAGATTGATTGGACTAAATAACACATGTTATTGGGTCCCACCTACTGCAATCAATCTGCTTAGCCTTTGTGGGATTGGTTCGGCTTCCAGTCTAATCGAATGCAGCTGAATACCGGTATTTTCCATGGAGCGACTGCCTATATGACCTCCACAAACCAGTTACTGGGTAACACGATGCCCCTTGGTAAAACTGGTTGTCAGACTTTTGGGCTTCTAACTACCCGTAACGACTGTCAAAGATCTACGAATGACAGCCGGGACCAACGTCTTAACGTGCCTTTAGAGGCACGGAGGGTTCTAGATTTGTAATGGGTGGTCACCCATCCACGAATTAATTGCGGCAAACCTTCAATCGACCCGCGGCGGTTATCATTTAGCCACGAGCCCCGAGTTCTACCTAATGCCATTTGTAAGAATTCAAAAATTTCACATGCCGTATTTTGTATATCCCATTATTACTTCAGTAGATATCTGAAGACAACAGGACCATTTTCAGGGCAAGTTATTAAAAAAAACAACAGGTACACAGATAATATTCTTTATTAAATTAGAAGCTTATGCTTACTTAAACGATGCACGATTACCAATGATAAACCTTTACATATATGTAGTTGTTATGTTTTCTTAAAACGTTCTTACTTTTCGAGATTAGCAGAGGTTATACAGTAGATATATATTTATGGATAGATATAATACAATGTAATAAACACCATAAAAAATATTATAAATAGTTTCAAAGCTATAAACACTGATTGAATAAAACCTTTTTACATAGTTTAAGACAATTGATATTTGGGTCAATGAATCGTAATGTCAGAATTCTCTGACTATATAGTTTAAATATCTGTTGTCAGAACAGAATCGCTCTAAAGAGCTGAATTGGAGTTAATGTACAATACAAAAAGTGAATCATTTTTCTAAACAACATTTTTGCTTTATTTTATTCTAGAATACATATTTTGGAATTATTTACACTGAAAACAAAGCTTCAATGTTATGATATTACAGTGGTGTATAGCAATATATATAATATATATTTAAATATATATAACATAACTAGCGACTCGTCCCCGCTTCACAAGGCTTTTACGACTTAAAAAAAACATCGCGTTTTCTCCATTATTCCCAAGTTTAATCAATACCACTGTCGAAATGGTTTAAAATTATTGAGATGTTTAACTTCCTTGAATATAAACTTCTGGGTGTGTCATGCAGAGGTGAGGCCGGATATTGATGAAGATTAAGTTAAAAGATCCGATATAACTTTAACAGTATAATTTTGTATGCCATTGATCTTTGTTGGAACCGTTCAGCCGATCTATTCTGAAAAAATCTCACCGTGTAAACGTAGGTGAAGTGAGCTTGAAGTGAGTTGTTAATAGTGTCAATCCCTCACTGACAGTTCACTCCACGCTCACTTCACTTAAATTTTCACGGTGAGGTGGTTACAGAATAGCACTGCAGGTACCTGAAGTTTGAAAGCACTGAGCTGTCAAAGCTGTTTTGACAGTCGCTGTTGTTAATAAGAAGTTTGTTAAGTTTAGTGTTATTGCGCTGATTGGTAGTGCTACCCTGATTGGTAGTCAAATACTATACTATATTCTAAGTACCATTTTACCTTCGATGAAATAGAGAGTGTGGTTGCTTTTGGTACACAAAGTGGCTTATTGTCCTTGCTTGTAATTTATGTTTTGTGACAAAGTTTGTGGTGTCATTATCGATTTATGTCCAGCACTTTAAAGGGTAACTATTTGAGTATTCTTATTTTGTCGTTATTGGTTCATTTGCTCTTGCCTTTTCTGTTTGAGAAGAGATCTTTTCTCTGTCAGTGGAAGTCGGGCCATTATTTTTATTTAACCGTTCCCCTGTCTAACCTACTCTTCTAATTATGATGGTCTGTTTTTGAAATATTTTTGATTTAAGTAACGTTATTTTGGATTTTATTTATTTCCTTGATGACATTTTTTTGCCATTTACTTAAAAAAAATATATTTCATTGAATAGTATTTTTCGAGGTTGTGTAGATATATCATTCATTTGCAGCCTCGTCTTTTGGTAGCTGGGATTGTATAATATAATTTAATAGATCTGGTTTTGTTAATTTGCTTGGCTTTCCTTGGTCTGACTTCTATTTCTGAAAGCTTTCACTTTTTCCTGAATATTATGTCCATATCATGTCCTGAGATGATCGATTAGATAACTGATTATGGTTTTTGAACCATTTTATGGATCCAGTTTAGAATATTATATCACTTATTATTCCCACGTTAACGATTGATTCTTTTTTAGTACCCGAAGCAATGGGCAAGTTTCATTTAGAACTTGAATGTACATGTCAGCCTGATATGAACTGATGTCTAGCACATGAATCGTTTAGTCAGTCATTCGTAAGTACGAAATGGTCTTTAAGATCTGAGTGAGAACAAAAGTCCAATAAATGATTTATCTCCCAAACAAGAGTAAGTAAAAGCCTGAGTATATTGATAGGATGTTATCCCGTAGCTTCGAGTACTTAGGAGTTCATTTCCTCCGTATTTTAGCGAGTCCAAAATCGTGGTTACGTAATTCTTCTGCGCTTTGCTAGAATTTTAATTTTGATGTCTTCTACCAGATTAATAGCCTACTCCATAGCCTCTGCGGCATAAAAGAACATCATTTCACGAAACTCTTCACTTGTTTTCTTTGTTTTAGGTTTCTTGTCAGTTCAATGAAAATGGCGCGGTCCGATCGACCTGAGATGTTCAGGTACAGTTGATAAGACGTAGTTATAATGCGTCTTTCATTAATTTCAACAGTTACGAACGTACGTTACGTTGATGATGCCTGAAATCTGAGAACTTGTTGAAACTCATCGGTTCTCGTATTTCAGTTTAAGAGGGCAATTGGTGGTCATGTTTCAAACTATGGTATCCAGTTGTACTCGGGTTTACCAGAAAACCATTTGACATTCGGCTTAATTGACCGGTGTGATATTAATCTGGCGGTCTGTAGGTAAACCAAGGATTTTTTCAGAGATTAAACTCAATCTTCAATCAGTCCGCCTTTGTACCTAATTGTGTGTGAGAAGTTTAAATAAATAAATAAATCTTAGTCAGCAGAATTCACATCAGCTAAGAGTATCATCACACAACAAGCAGCACGTTATCTAGCAGGGAGTAGTGGACAAGACTTGTGACGTCATTAGGTATTATTATGTAACGTCAAGTTAAGCAATCCGACTGCATAACGTGTTAGTCGAATTGTAAGCTAACTTTTGGTGTTAAATAATTTAAAAATCTAAATTATTCGGATGTTTGGGTTGTAGATTAAGTTGGCACTGATAAAGTTTATAATATGGTTTATCAGTTTTTTTTTCACCTTGTTGGCATACAGGCTTTGGAATATCTGATGGAAAGTGACAAACATCAGTAACTTTATCGCAGGAGTTAGACAAACATAGGTGAACAGTGTCATGTCCCTGTAATAAACTAGACCGGTACCCATACACTTCTAACCACAACACAGCAATGCTGCTTGGCGATTGAATTAAGTATGGTAGCATATAGTTTTTCCCTGGACGAACTTTGACAAAGCATTTCTACTACTAGTTACATGACTCTTCGTCAGTTTTTTTATTGATGTTGCGCTTCTTTGTCCATCAGTAAATTAATCTGTAGCTGGATGTTATAGATTTAGTGGCAGATTCTAGCAACAGACCCAAATAATGCTAGGAGAAAGTTTTTGCATGGTAATATCTTCGTGGTTAGTCTTGGATTAAATTCGAATAAACTACAAAAGGTTGTGATGGAATCTTTGATGTCTCAAACGATCATCTTACGGCATGATATGGCGACCAGACATTGCCCACAGTTTGGTGGTGTTTTTCTTTGTATTCCTAAGTGATCTTCTCAGCCTCTTTTAAAAACATTCCGTTCTTATCCTTACATTCGTCTTGTTGCCCAGCCATGTTTTAAATACCGTTTCGTTTTGAGATGTTTGTTTTCTGTCCTTCCTTGGTTTAGCCTGGATCTTTATTAGTGTATTCCTGAATTCATTTATTGTTCCATCATTAAAGTTGCTAGAAGTTGAATAGGTACGTCCACCGGTGGCTAGTTCTGTACAGAGAGGAACTTCTTCACTATCGTGCCGTAGACAGGAATATTTCTTCATAAAGCTCTTGGTCCAGTCGGCCAATCAGAGCCACTTTTTAGATTTAGATACCTATAGATCTTACACAGGATGAGAGGCATTGTTTGAAATTAGAGCTGTTTTGTGATGGAGTGTTTCAATTACGATTTAATTTTCTTGTGGACCTATCCTTGATTTATTGTAGTTTCTGTGGCTTCTTGATGTATTTCCAGTTTTCTGGACGCTATGACCATTGTCAAGATCATACTACAAGAAACTTCTCTCTCACATGCTTATTTATAATGACTAATCTTTTTTCCATTACGCTATTTTTTTTTCTGGGTATCCAAAGCAATATGAAAGTTATGTTTAGAACTTGAGTGTACAAGCCAGCCTGTTATAAACCGATGTCAAGGACTATGAATCATTTAGTCTGTTACTCGTAAGAACGAATTGCTCATTAAGATCTGAGTGAGAGCAAAGGTCCAATAAATGGTTTATCTCCCAGACGACGGTAAGTAAAAGCCTGAGTATATTGATTGGATGTTATCCGATACCCAAAAGCCCATTTAATCAGTTCGAAGCAGAGGCCATGGGCCACACGGCATGCCATGTCATCTGCTTTTCCCCAACTATGTTGGGGTCGGCTTCCAATCTAACAGATAGCTGCTGAATACCGGTATTTTACATGGAGTGACTGCCTATCTGATCTCCACAATCCAGTTATTGAGTAATACGATATTCCTTGGTAAGAAGACTGGTTGTCAGACTTTCGGGCTTCTGACGACCCGTAACGTCTGTCATAGATCTACGAATGACAGCCGGAAGCAACGGCTTAACGTGCTTTCCGAGGAACGGAGGGGCTTTGGTATGTAAAGATGGTCATCCATCCGCGGACTAACCGCGGCAAGCGTTGCTTGCCAGTGGTATTCAGCTGCGGTTACTCAGGAGGCCAACCCCAACATAGTTGCGAAAAGGCTTTGGCAGATAATGAGAAGAATGCCATAATGTCTTGCCTTGAGGATTGGTGATTACAGTAAGTTGTCGTTAGTATTCAGGAGAATGATTTTATACTCTCAACACGGTCCCTTTGTCGCCTTTTACGACACCATCAGGAGGACAGAGGTGGTCGATTCTTTGCCGGATACCGCACTGGAAATAATTAACCGACTTCATAATTAGTATAGTCTAGTCTAGCCTAGTGGTCTTCGTAGTTTGTTGGTTAGTTTTGTTAGACTGTTAGTATTTTACAGAGTATTTAATTAATCACGGAGTAAATGTGTTCTTTATGTTTTATTGTTCCTCGCAGCGGCCGCTCAGTTATGCAAGCGAGATGAAAAAAGCTTGTTTGTACTTTTGGAGCGAGAGAATTCGTTTGCGCGTTTGAATGTTTGGATTTTTTAGAGAGGATTTTTAACATTTTCAAGGTCTAGAACCCTAGACGAACTGAACCACAGTACAGACAATCAACGTCAACTTAGGCCAGGCTCAGTTCGAAATCTTGTATATAGGCACCCTGGAGGTTTACTTCAGCTGGCAAAAGTACCGTTTTCATTTTCTGAAAGGTTAGACCATCTACTAATGGTCTAGATTGATAAATTGTCCGAAGGAGTGCAAAGATCAAATGTAAAACATGTAAAATATCATTAAAAAAATATACTGTTAAACCTTGAAGAAATTCTCACAAAAATCCGGCCTTACCAGCTACTATTCTGGTGTTGTAAAATGGTATATTCAAGAAAATTACTGAGGCAACATCGAAAAGCTTACAGATCTTTACAAAGCTACGGAGAACCATCTCAAATGATCATAGCTCACTCATACAGTACACAGATATACATTGTATAGCACTTTATGCAACGATGACTTGCTAATGAAGCTGCTTCAAAATCAAATGATGTGCTTCAAAAACATGGTACCCAAATGTGTGACTTTAATATAAATAATCTAATTTCACACGCGTTAAAAAGGTGAAATACTTATAATTGGTGTACGTGACTCTATTCCAGGTTGACATAGGTACAGTATTTTTTATGCGGTCAATCGCGGTCGCTTTAACACATATTGGATATCACGCTACTAAAGCTTTTGCTAATCTAACAACAGGTTGCTTTTTAAATGCATTTTTATTATTTGCTTGACAATATTTGTACAAATTTCCAATGGAATTGCATAGTGTTTAGGTTTCGGATATTGAATCTCTTCAATCGTTTTCTCTATAATCTAAAGAATCGTTAATTACCGTGCATCGCTTGTTAAAACGACACCAATAAAATGTTCTGTTACAACCTCATTTACGCCGTTGTTTCTACTGCTTTCCATTGCCGCCTTTCGTTTTCTGACTTGCTAATAATTTTAGGTGTTAAAAAGTTTGTAAGTCAGGGGATATAATTACTTTGACGTGTTAAAACTAAGTTATTATTATTCGCATTATATTATTGATTTGGGATATACCCCGTGCTTCTGTTTTCTTAGGTCTTATAAGGTAGTTTACATTAAGTACTTCTGAGATCACATTTTATGCTTCTCCTTCTCACTTGATCATGACTTGACTCATTATGACATTATTATTTATGCGACACAAAATTTCACTGATATTTATGCGAATTTGCTTAACATACCTATATTATTATTTTAATCTTTAGTATTTACATCTACGTTATTTGCTGTGAGATCATCGCGTCATTGAGTTCATCATATTTACATGATTCCTAAAAATATCAAATATAATAAATATATATATATATTGTATGCTACATGTTAAACTAATAACTACGTTTAACGCAGTAAATGCCCACTGGTTGAATGTGACTTTTTAAGCCAGATATAGACAATGTTTTATCTAATATTTAGGTCATAGGTTTTTTTATGACTCCATTGTGACAATAATTTACAATTTATGAATACGTAACTCAATATTTAACATACATAAGTAACATTCATGATTTAACACACGGATTTACAACTGCGTATCCTGAACTGCAATGTTTTTGAAATCCTGGTTTATTTCTTCATCCCAACAACCCAACCATCATCTATAGAAAGCTGCTGATATCTTATTGCCAATCACGTTATGCCATCGTAATGTTTATCTTCTGCCTGGTATATTGCTGCAGACTTAGGGATCGACGCCTTTTTTTCAACAAGTGTAGTGGATGTTCTTGGAGGATGGAGATCCTCTCTACAATTTGACTTCCTCCCATTCCAGGTCTAACTTTCCATACCTTGCATTCATTGTCAACTGTCTTGATCTCTGCGACCTCTGGTTCTTTTGTGTGCTATCGTAGGTGACTCCAGTTCTAATGAAAAACTAGTACACAAGGATATTTATTTCAATTATTCTTCTACAATCGTAGGTTTCATCAGTCCTTCTCCCACTTTAATTCTCCAGAAAACCAGCTCATTCTCTATTGTTCTCATTTAATTTGAATTACCGTAAGAGATTGTTAAGGTATTGATGAAAAACCTGATCTTCCTGGTTCATATAAGATGTTGGTGTGCCGTTTGATTCTGGTCTGTGTTCATTGGTGATTCACTATACGTATGGTGAACCACCAATAAACACAGTCCAGTCAAACCCGTGTTTATAAGAGCCATGCCATGTATGACATACCTCCTCTAAGACTGTAATATTATATGAGTTTGTGTTGTCTTATAATCTCGGTTTGTTCATAAACTCGGTTTGGATTGATTCTGGTTGTTAGGGAAGCTAGTGAATCATTGCTGGGGGTATTCCAGTGATGGAAAATCCTGATAAATTGTTGTACGCGCTAAACTCTTTAGTTTCAGATTAAGATTAGTTGTTTATTCGTCTTATTTGCTCAGTTCATCTAATTTATTGTTACAGTTTATCCGCTGCATTGACAGACTTGTTCTACTTGGTTGACAGAGTTGATCGGGTTCAAGGACTGAGTTGATCCGTCTTTTGCTTTAAGTTGATGTGTTTCATTGAGTTAGTTGATACACTTCGTTGACATAGTTGTTTGGCTTCATTTACTTTGTCGGTGGATTTTGTTGAGTTGATCCACTTTATTAAAATCTGCATCATTAAGTTGTTTTGCTTCGTTGACCAGCTTCTGTCACAGAATTGTTCCGGTTCATTGACTTCATAGATAGCGTATATGGAATTCTAACTTAGTCGATTCTTTGACTGAGTTAACGTATGTTTTAGACTAAGTTGATCCTCTTCATTGACTGAGATAATGTACTGGGTTACTGAGTTGACCTCGTCATTGACTGAGTGCTTTGTACTAACATAATTGATTATGATGAATCGTGTCACTGATCCAAATTATCAGTTTTATTTCTTAGTTGCTTCTATTAACTTAGTTGATCCATTTTCTTTTTTTCTATGATGGTCTTCATTCACTGCAGAGTTGACAAAATTTCATTGTCTAAGTTGATAGGCTTTCTTGAGTTCTTTGGTTTCATTTGCTGACTGATTTTAATTTCGAATTCCTTTATAAATAGTTTTAGTAAGTTCTTAGTTGCATTACTTGAGTACGGATACATGACGTACATTGTTTGGAGTTTTTGTTAATGTTGTCAGCGGTTGTTTAGAATAAACTGCTTAATGTACAAGGATGCCAATAGCCCAGTTTTTTGTTTCCTTCTTATTTTCTTTAAGACTTAACTACATAATGTTTGATACCTTTTGAGATTAACGACTATCGTAGGATGTTAATAGAACAAAGTTTTTTTTAACTTAACTAATAAAGTACGCGTGCTTTGTTTTTAAAATGTACAATATATTAAGGCCAATGGTTATAAATAGAGTATAATTAGTATTGTTGATGGTGAAGTTAAGATTTGATTATACATATTGTTTTGTTACTTGTCAAAGATTTAATTATTGGTATATGGTGGTATTTGTTCTATTTTTGCACTTCTACGCGAACGAAGTCGCGGGCAATAGCTAGTATATAAAAAAATGAAGAAGAACCCGGTATTTCGTTTTTTTTTTAGTTTTAGCATGACCCTCACAAAGGGACTGACTAGAAAATGTTAACATAATTACTTATATGTGATTCTAATAAGAAACAATAAATAAGTTCTGTTGAAATCTTCGTCTATCAAGGAAGCGAACTATAATTTAATTATGACACATGGCTCACAGCTGTTGCTTTACTTAATATCTAAACATCAAATATATTAAGTTACAATATCTTATTAAGTTTTTTACCTACCGTCATTCTGAATCTTCATTACAAGCCTTATACTAACACACTTAACACAAAATTAATCATTTAACAACGAGGGATGAAAGATATCCTTTACAAAAAGTACAGCTCTTATTTTTTTTTAATACAAATTATTAATTTAACAAACGTACGACAGACACACGTTATATACTGTTTAAACACATATATAAAGAACACAATAAACAAATAACAACAACGTAATTACTTCATGCCTTGGGCACCCTCACTTATCCACCTTTCGTTTTTGCGAAACCTCTAAAATTATGATTAGGGATTATTAAATAGGTACATAACGAATTAGGTTACACAAATAAAATAGTTACAGGACGTAATTATAAAGCGTAAAAGCCTTTTTTATGACTACGAATGTAATAAGTTTCAACTACGCAATTTTAAATATGTATTCACAAACGCCTAACACTTTCAATAGATAGATTTAATGAGTCTCCATTGTTCAGAACTGCGAAGATGTATGATTATTTGAAAAGATATTAATATTATATTATTATTTGTTGAAACACATACCGACTATTGCGCAATTTTAGTTACTTATAAAGAATATTATATTTTTGTTGTTTTTAATTTGATCATTAGAGACAAACTCAACGATAAGTTAAGAATCTTTGAAAAATGGGAAATGAAAATTCGTTCACACTCACCCAACTTTAATATGGTAAAACCACTAATACGAGTAGGTACTGAGATCTCGTAGATGGAAAATGGATGCGAAGCTTCTTTTTTCAAATTGGTTTTTTTTCGCAGTTTTGAAACGCCTGGCTGGTTTTTAAATTCATGTGTCAAGAATCGTGTTTGGAATTTATAATTATATATATTCGTTATATATAGGCGTTATTCATGGCTATACCATCTTTGACTATATTCCGTATGAACTCAGAACAATTATAATGTTTAGTAAACGTTGTTTTTCCAATGGTATTTATTTTCTTTAAACTTTTGATTGGAAGGAGTAATCATTTTGTGATCCAATTGGAATAAAGCAAGTTAACTAACTTGATACTTCTTCTTGTAGTAGACAGATCAGAAGATTGGTATCGGAGTTGTTTTTTACGGATTCCGAACAACTATTTTAGAAGCAGATATACATTGGGAATTCGACATCCTGACAGTATTATGTATAATCAAGATCTCAGTACCAAATACAAATAATTATTCCGTCTTCATGAATCATACAAAAATCAGGATAGATAAGGAAGAGATATGAATATAGAAAAGCTCAATAAAACCTTTGAATAAAAAGAAGATTAATGCCGAGAAGGAATCAGGGCGAGCTGTAAATCCCTAGTTTCTTTCTAGAGAGTGCTCCGCCCCTGACTGCCTAACACGGCAAGAAAAAACAAGAATATTATAAAAAATATTCTCTCACAAGAAAACACATGCACTCCATCCACACGAATATTATTGCAACACTTTTGTCCCTCGATCCTCAAAATATACAGCCTAAATAATATCTAACACACTACTTTAAGTGGACATCAACCAAGTGTTTGTAATCAAGTGACTGATACGTCAATTGTCGTATTGCAGTCCAGTAATGGACGGGCAATCAATTGGTTTACAGGCGTTGAGGAAAAATCCTGGCAATTAGCGCCCAGTTGGTCGCATAATGGCACCCGTCTGATTAACTAAACGCATTGAACATTGATACGAACTACTTAACTGTTTTGGTCTTGTTGATACGTTTTTTTTTGTTATATTTACAATATTAATTGAGTTTAAATTACTGTTTTTTATAATGTTAAAAGAAAACAAAAGTTTCGTAATATACTTACATTCAAACCAGGGTATGTATTGAGGCAAAATAGGTAACAAAAAAAGTTAATTCTTCAAACCGATACTCGGCTGTTATCATAAGAGACATACTTTCGTTCGTTCAACCCTCGCAAATAATAATGTTCTTTGGTTGACTGCTTCTTTTGCCGATTGGGCCATTTAAGTCTAACTTAGTCTAATGTCTTTGAGACTTACTAGGCTGCTATGCACGTAGTCCACGTTCAGAGCTTTCCCAAAATGTCGGCGCGGTGCGGTGACTTTTTACAACTTATTGCACTAATTTAGACTAAAGCCGCAAATAGGTACCGGTAAACTGGGGTGTATTGCGATTACTGGGGTCAAATACAACAGTTTTCAGAAAAAAGTTTATGATCATAACCCTAAATAGTCCTGGCGATGATCGCCCACAAATTGCCCTTAAATCCGGCAATGCTGCAGCAGACAATATACTGTTACCCTGTGAGTGTTCTTTTTGTCTGTGCTTGTTAGAGTCTGACCAACGAAAGTTGTCCAAGAAAAAAAGCGACAATTTAAAAAAATCAAGAGCTTTCAACCCTTGCTATACACTCTGTAAACGGTGTTGATACTAATTATTATTCAAGAAATATTCTGTGATACATACATCAGTACTACATATTTTTAGAGGGTTCACAGCTTTTGAATTTTTAAATTGCCGCTTATTTTCTTGGACAGCTTTCGTTGGTCAGAGTTTATCCTGTCTGTATTCTGTTATGTATCTGTTGGTATATGAGTCTTGTCTTGACTTGAAATAAACAATTATTAAATTTTTTATAACGGTAACATTTACATTTTCTCCATAGAGAATAGTAAATGTTGCCGTTATGATGATAAACTTTTTTCCCAAAACTGTTGTCTTTCACCCCAGAGTCGCAATACACTAGTTTACGGCTCATGCCCGTACTTGCAAGAAACTATGCAAGTAACGTGCTGTATTAATTAATTCAGAGTTGATAACTTGCACAAGTATATGCAAGAAGACTTTCACCAAGCAGAAGCTGTTTTTTGATTTTTTTTTGATTGGGAAATGGGCGTGCTTTTGACCTCGATCTCGCCAGATGGAAAGCGATGGATATCTACGATGGAACGAGGGTGCCCAGAAGATGCCTGTCCACTCTTGCTTTGAAAGCTGACGGGTTATATGTGGAAGGACACAGGCGCTGGCCCATAGTTCCACACTTTGGCCGTACGTATAATAAATGTGGAGGAGAAGTCCTGAGTACTACTGGTTGGGATTTCAACGAAGTGCGGGTGGTACCCTGCAGTACGTCTGGAAGTCCGGAAGTGCAAGGGAGATGGTGGGATCAGGTCTTGGAGTTCCTGCGCACTGTCCGAAGTACAGTCTGTAGAAGACCAACAGGCAAGCTACTTTAAGCCGATGTTATGGGACATTGGCATGCAATCGACTTGCATACTTCTATGCTAGTTACAGGCAAGTGTATTTGCGGCTTAATGATTAAATGCTAATTAATCTAGTAGTTGGCGCTTCCTCTGCCCTTCTTTATCACATACATTTTATCCTACTTTTCAAATTTCCTGGGTACTTCCGGCGACATATTTACAAGAACTTATTCGCCTCGTTATTCTTAAATATATATTTTTTGGATCATACGTTTTTTGTTTTGTTTTTATGTTCATTGTTTGCACAGTATGTTTCATTTATGTAATAGATATATAGATAGTGTATCTATAGTATATATATTTATTTAAATACTATAATAATATATAGATTGTGATTTCAATTACGAATAGGGTGCAGTTCTGTTTTCATTTTATCAATATTAACATTAAGAAGCAGTGGTGGCCCAGTATGTTATGTTATGTGTTAAATAAAAAATATAAAATTATTTGAATTTGAATTTTTGATTCGCGGTGCAAAATAGCTAAAGCTCTTTATATTAGCAATAAAATAAAATCAGCTGATGATAAAATAAAAACTACCTGGCAAATAATAAATAATGAAACAGGTAGGAAAAAACAGCGTAATACTGAATTAAATTTAGAAACTGCACATGGGCCCATCACTTCAGAGGTAGAAATAGCTCAGGAATTTGAAAACTTTTTTGCTAATATTTCCCTTAAAACTACTGAAACTTTAAATTCCTCACCCGCGCTCTCGGCTGCCTTACTTAGAAAGAATGTAAAAGTATGCCCTTTGGAATTTAGGTTCCAACATACAAACCCCCAGGCTGTTATAAAAACTTTTAAAGATCTTAAAATTAAATTAACAGAAGATCTCTGGGGCATGTCTGTAAAAGTCTGTAGATCTATAATCGAAACCATTGCGCCCTATTTAGCTTTTATATTTAACACCAGTGTGGATCAAGGAGTCTTTCCGGATCTCATGAAACACAGTAAAGTAGTTCCTTTGTTCAAATCCGGAGATAGTAAAGAACCCAATAATTATAGGCCTGTGTCAATTCTGCCAGTTCTCAGTAAGGTGTTTGAAAAGTTGATGCTCAATCAAATGTTACGTCACTTTAATAAAAAATCCATCTTTCATGAACAGCAGTACGGTTTCACTAAAGGGCGTTGTACCACTGACGCCGGTGTTACCCTAATAAAGAACATTTTTAACGCCTGGGAGGAAGCACAAGATGCCATTGGAATCTTTTGCGACCTCTCTAAAGCGTTCGATTGCGTGAACCATGAGACACTTTTGCTCAAACTAGAGCACTATGGGATTAGGAATGCAGCTCTTGATTTACTAAGATCATACCTAAAAGATAGAAAGGTTAAAGTTCAAATAAACGGCGTTAACTCATTAGGGTCTGAAATGGCAATGGGCGTTCCTCAAGGTTCGATATTGGGTCCATTCCTCTTTTTAGTTTACATTAATGATTTACCCCAATTACTTCAAAATCAACCGAAGATGGTGTTATTTGCTGATGACACATCATTGATCTTTAAAATAGATCGACGATCACAAAATCTTGATGAAGTGAATAACTCTATTCTTCAGGTCCAAGATTGGTTTACGGTAAATAATTTGGTATTAAATGAAAAAAAAACCAAATGTATTAGATTTAAATTACCTAATGTTAGAAGTAGCGAATGTGATATCATATTGAACGGAGAAAAACTGGAATTTATTAATCAAACGGTTTTCCTAGGAATCACTATAGACGAGAAACTGCAATGGGGACCACATATAACCTCTCTGGCGGGGCGGCTAAGCTCGGCCGCTTATGCTGTTAGAAAGATAAGACAGCTAACAGATATAGAAACCGCGCGTTTGGTTTATTTTAGTTACTTCCACAGCATTATGTCGTATGGCATTTTACTGTGGGGTCGGGCTGCTGACATTGAGTCCATCTTTATTTTGCAAAAGAGAGCTGTCAGAGCAATTTATAATCTCCGTCGCCGCGAATCTCTTAGGGAACTATTTAAAAGGATTAATATTATGACGGTACCTTGCCAATTCATTTATGAAAATATTATGTATGTAAGGAAAAATCTACATATTTTTAACAAGATAAGCGATAGACATAATTTTAATACTAGAAATAAAGATAAAATAGATCAACCATTTTTCAGATTATCTAAAGTACATACATCTTTTATGGGGTACTGTGTTAAATGTTACAACAAAATACCTTGTGATATATTGAAATTAAATGAGAGAAAATTTAAAACACATATTAAAAGTACACTTTGTAAACAAGCATATTACAAGTTAGAGGATTATATCCAAGACAGGAATGCTTGGAAACATGCTGGTCCAGCTCCATAGGACAATCTAGAGTCTAGACAAAATCAAACTGGTTGCTATTTTTATGGTAAAATCTGTTATTTTTATGATATTCATTTTACATTCTGTGATAACCTATACTCACACACTGACTTATTTTTTTAGAAAAACATACTTGTATGATGTTTGTAAATATGTGAACACCACGTATCTATCTAATAATTAAGTTATTTTTCATTGCTTAGTTTTTAATTCGTTTTACCTATTATGGTATAGTAATTTTATTCTAGGTGCATCGTCTTCACATATAATCATATAATTAATGTAATCAAACAAAATATTGTAAAACATTTTTAAAAGAGTACCGGTGGAGTTTCTTGCCCATTCTTCTCCATACGAAACTACCTTTTGGAAGGGGCAACTAGAATCAATTCTATTTTTTTTGTAAATTTTGACGTTCAAAAGTGCCTCTTATGTGCCTATTTGAAATAAATGGTTTGACTTTGACTTTGACTTTTTGACTTTGCGGATCTCAGTGAATGAGTTAATTGCATATAACTTTTTTGTTTTGACATAAATCGGGTAAAGTGTATTCTATTAATTCCTGCTAATGCAATTGCCACTGTCTTTCATCAAACTTTATTGGCGATAGATGTTAATTTAAATGGAATACTGCTCACTCTTTAGTGATTGCAGGCGCATCAGTGTAAAACCAGCAAAGCTGAACACTTACACGACAAAGATAGACGATTGCTAAAGGTGTCAGGTGTAATCATTCGTCGAGTGAGGTGAACTCGACGATTTATGTCTGTTTGTCTGACTAACAACTGTAGTATATTTATAACCGAAAAAAATAGTTGACGATGTCTATACTCGTGGTTTGGCCGCAACCAAGATTGTATAATGTGACCCACCCCCGCCCGCTCTGAAGCACCCCACGAGATAGAACATGAAGAAATTGTTTTCTCTGTTGATGGAATTCATATAAATAAATTAGTTATGGTAACTTATGTTAACCTAAAACTTTTGAAGGTTGATAACACACATGTAAAAGACAGTGACAATAGCGTGCTAACGTGATCATTTATCATATGCTACTGATGGTTACCTTTTTATTTAGAAGCATAATATTCTGCAAATATATTGCAAAACAAAATACCTGAAGAATATTCCACAGTAATAATATCTTTCAGGCTGTAGTGTTGTTGCTTTGTTATTATTTTTATTAAAGGGGGTTTTCTCTGAACCATTTACACTACATTTTACGAGATTTTGTAGCTGTTTGTGAGTTGTTGTATCTCTTTGGGTTGTTTTCTTTTCCAAAGTATAAGTTCTTGGCAGTTTATTATAAAATGGATTCAGTTTTAGAAGGTTGCTGTTAGTGTTTTGTTCTATTAACTTTTAAGCTTAATTTTGTATGGTGTTTTTTTTTTAGTACTATTTATAATAATATGGTAAAGGTTATGTTACGCGGCGTTTTAGACAGTTTCCATCATGCTTGTGTGTACCGACTTTTTCTCGTCTGCCAGCCTGCAACTCGCATCGCATTCAAGACTTAAAAATGGCGCATACGCACTTGTAGTCGTTCGGCGGTCGTCATAACCCTTGTAGCTACATCAGCCAAGACCTCCTTACTCTGCTATATTAAACTGCATGGCACTATGGTCTGCAGCCTACAAGATTGTTTAGGGAACAAATATGGAGTTCCTTCATTGTTAAAGGAGGATTTTCCAAGTTCCAATTAAACTTAACGAGTTCCAACCAAACGACTATGGTATGCCTTGTCTTTCGGATGGTGACACTACGCGATCTTGAATTTCGCAATTCGCGAGAGGTACTTCCCCGGATGAATTTTTCAATATAGCTCTACTACTTGTTTATTGCACCTGAGATGATCTTGATAGAACAACTTTCCGTATGATTTGGAGTTAGTTCAGTTTTTATTTTACAAGTCAACCTGATCTTGAGTCTTGAATGTTCAGCGGTTGGACTAGTATTATTATAATATTATTCATTTTATTATTATATATATATTTTTTTTTTTATGACAATTGAATGGAAGAAGAGTGAGAAGTACCTTAATTGAAAACGGAGGATTTTCCGACAATTCGGGTGTTGATCTAGTGGGAAGGTTCAAATGGGTCAGAACCGGATGCCGCATAGTTCACAGTTAGTGGGAATTATCTGCGGTGATTCACCAGTGAGTCAGGGTGATACTGTATATCCAGCAGAAACGGTGTGGAGCGGTGCTGGCTAGTGATTGGCTGCTGTGACCAGGAGAAAGGTGTCTCCTGATCGATCAAAATGCAGTTTTCTGGGCCCAGTCACTGAATAGGAGCTGAGGATGATGACCAGCCATGCGCGTCCACTACATGTTGGTGGTCAGGATGCTCGTTGTAGCCGAGGGTGCTAGCTGACTGTATGACTTACTGTTAGAACAGTCAAGAAAGTGATGCCAATGAAGTTGCTTCACGAAGGTTGCACTGTCGTTCATGCTTGTCGTCACTCGTTTGGGGATGGAGGAACAAGATGTGAAGTTCCTTCGTTGAAAAGGGATGGCCTCCAACGATACAGATGCTTACCAGATGTTGTTAGACTATTTTATATATAGGGATCGCATGGTTTTATATCAGAATGCAGGATTCTGTTACATCAGTGGTGTTTGGACGTTCGAAAATAGTACTTATGTGGTCTATAGATTTCAACACACATTTGATTTTAATTTAACAGTACGATTTGAAATTTAGTAAAGTGCGCAGTTCTTTTCTATGATATAGGATGGCCAATAAGACGGCTACCCACCTGATGTTAAGTGATCACCGCCGCCTTAAAACTGCAATACCAGAGGCATTGCAGGCATGCTGCCATCCCAGAGACAAAGCTGACATGTCTCGTGTGCCTGTAATCGAAAACCGGCAACCATACCCTTCAAAACCGGAAGACAGCAATGCTGTTTGGCGGTAGAAATAGGTACGGTGATAGTACTGCCCCGGGCGAGTTCTTCACATTGAACTCTACTACTCATAATCACCTGCCATTTTTTTTTTGTTTTGCGTTTCTGGCTAAGTAATATCCACAAGCCACACGGGTCGATCCACCAGGTTAAGCTACCCTTACCGCGATTGGTCCGGGTATGGGTGTACATCTTTACATACCGAGACTCCACCGTGCCTCAGAAAGCACGTTAAGCCGTTGGTCCCGGCTGTCATTCGTGGATCTTTGACAGTCGTTACGGGTCGTCAGAAGCCCGAAAGTCTGACAATCAGTCTAAAGGGTATCGTCCAAGGGGTGTCGTATTATCCAGTTACTGGGTTGAGGAGGTCAGATAGGCAGTCGCTCCATGTAAAATGCTGGTATTCAGCTGCATCCGGTTAGACTGGAAGCCGACCCCAACTGGGAAAAAGCTAAGCAGATTGTTTTTTTTTTTGTAGAGGTGAAAATTATTGGACATACTATAGAATCAAGTTTTTTAACTGAACAGACAGCTGTGCTGCTAGGCAGTTTGTTGCGCCACTTTTTCTTCCCAGCTAAAGCACTAGGAAGTGGTGAAGGGTGGGGTTTTTGGGGAATTGTCTTATGTCATTTTTGACGTTCGAAAAGTGCTGATTCTCAGCCTAGTTTGAATAAATAACTTTTGTTTTTTTCCCAACTATATTGGGGTCGGCTTCCAATCTAACCGGATGCAACTGATTACCTGTATTTTCATGGAGTGACTGCCCATCTGACCTCCACAAACTCTGTTACTGGTAAACACGATACCTTTTGGTAAGACTGGTTATCAGACTTTCGAGCTTCTGACGACCCGTAACAACTGTCAAAGATCTACAAATAACAGCTGGGCCTAACGGCTTAACGTGCTTTCCGAGGCACGGAGGGGTCTTGGTATTTAAAGATGGTCACCCATCCTAGTTAGTTCGTGGATGGTTCACCATTAGCACATTGAACTCTACTACTGCTTCAAGATATAATTGATCTTGTATGGAAGTAATTTTGAGACTGCTTGCATGGTTTGTTCGAGCAGTCAGATAAATGGTGCAGTCTTGAATATTGCGATACAGGATGTATTTTTAAGATTGTCAGTGTTAGCTGGTCTTCCTTATTGTTTGCCCAGAGTTTTAGTAATTTTATTTTTGCCTGAAATTGATTGAAGCCTGTGAAGTTAAATACACATATACATACGTATATGTTACATAAATGTAACAACTGTTGCAAACCCTTAATACCTAAATATACCATATATACCACGCTAGTAATAAAAATAGTCCCTATTTTTTTTTTTTTTTTTTTATTTATACTTACAATCTAAGTCGAACATTTTATTTGACCGCATTAGATGTATGGGTTACTCCGTTGACAACTAAGTTACTTAAGATTACGATATAATTAGTAGATAAGTATCTATTAGATCTTCGTCCAGCATTATGTATAAACTAACCGTATTGGTTCTAATATTTTTCTTTTTTTATCCACATTTGCCCGTATAGGAGTAATATATACATTTTTTTTTGTTTTTTTTTTATTGTTTTTTTAT
The DNA here is from genome assembly GCA_963921375.1 of Tiliacea citrago. Lineage (NCBI taxonomy): Eukaryota > Metazoa > Arthropoda > Insecta > Lepidoptera > Noctuidae > Tiliacea > Tiliacea citrago. Next base: position 21,875,783 of record OY992787.1, on the reverse strand, counting down.
ACGACATTAGACCACCTAGCTTAGGCCTGCCTAAGCCTAGGTACTCCTATTCTATCTTCAGAGGTAAATTAGGGTATATATTATTAAGAACGATAAATTAATTATGAAATTAAACAGAGATTTAGATGACAGATTGAATGAAAAAATATGAAACTTGTTCGAAAATATATGTCTTTGTATAATACAAAAATGTAACAATTCATATTAGGTAATCAGAACACCTAATAATAATGTAAGTTATAAATTGTAACTTAAAAATAATTTATTATCAGAATAGTAAAGACGTGACCAATAAACAAATTGAAAACGATACCGATTAAAGTGAAATTGTACAAATAAATAAAAATAGGCAAGAAAATAATTTATGATAAAATTAAAAAAATGTATATATAATTTAATAATTAATGTTTATAAAATAAATTCATAAGAAACCAATGAAATTATAGGTATAATTAATTATAATAATTATAATAATCATAAATAATCCTACATTATAAACTGGTTTGAGAGGTATCGTGGTTCTATCAATACTTGATTATGTAGACCGTATTTGTAAGTTAGCTGCTACAGTGATACGTTACTATTGTCACTTTTCCCGAGAAAACTTACACGCCGTAGTACTTAGTGTACTGGATACAATAAATTAAGTTAACCTATGTTCCAGAAATGTCTTAACTACAAGTTACGACGCCTGCAACTGTAATACTATTGAGTTTTTTGAGGTAGTATTTGAGTTTAGTAAGTTAAGGACCACGACATTTAACATGTACACCGCGTTTCTGTACCAAGGTATTTTAGATAAAATATTATTTTGTCAACAAATAAGTTGTACATACTATACAAGGTGACGTGTTACGTGATGTTGGTATAGATTTTTTTTAAAATTATTTCCAGTTTGGTAAAAGTTTTGTTTGTTTAAATAAAATTAACCCCTAAAAGTTCTCGCCAGTAAAGCACGGTGTACATACACAATTAAATTTAGATTAAACATGAATTATTGCAAAATAGAAAAAGCATAATAATTATTAACAAATTCTTAACGCCAGAACGACTAAAAGCGTATTATTAATATTTTAAATTATTGCAATTACAATATTGAAAACACTCAAATATAAGGAAACTTATAATACTATAAATTATTACTTTTGAAAATACGTCTTATTACGGAGAATGAGTTTAAAGCTACTTAATCTAGAGACCTCCACCTCCTCTTTTCTATTCTTCCAACAGTTCTTTTTATTTGTTGACTAGAGATGTTTATTTTAGCTTGATGTATGCCCTTTTAAGTAGTTTGTTGAGATACAATTAGGAACTAGGTGACTCTGTCAGCTGTCAGCTGATTTTTCCACTTTATTGACCTATATTTACATTACTTTACTTTAAGAGATGGAAGTCAAATCTTAACGCCATGTAGTTTAAAGACAGCCGCATGGAAAAATATATCTATTTATACAAAAATATAATTATTTCTTGTGTTTATGTATTCTTTCTGGTTTTCCTTACAAAAATATATTCTCCTCAAATTATTTTATTTATTTCTTTGGGAATAACATGCAAAGGACTGGAAATATTTGAATACAACGAGAACCTGAAAAGGCTTCATTGTAATTTAACATTTTCTGTACTTTTCCGTATTATTCGCATCGAAAAGAATTAAAATATTTAACATAATTTTATATCATACTCGTCTTTAAATTAATTATATACACACTACGGTTTTGACTAGAGTAACTCGCATCAGTGGCCACTGGGCTCATTTTATTAAACCTACCACTAATTTATGATGTTATTGTATCCGTGAAATATCCCTCCACCACTTATAAATACTTATTAATAATACATACAAACTCTGCCTAGCCTTTTCCCAACCATGTTGGGGTCAGCTTCCAGTCTTACCGGATGAATACCAGTATTTTAAATGGATCGAATGCCTATTTGACCTCCACAACCCAGTATCTGGGTAATACGATACCCCTTGGTAAGACTGGTTGTCAGACATTCGCGCTTCTGACGACCCGTAACGACTGTCAAAGATCCACGAATGACAGCCGGGGCCAATGGTTTAACGTGCTTTCCGAGGCACGGGGGAGACTCGGTATGTAAAGATGGTCACCCATCCACGGACCAATCCCGGCAAGCGTAGCTTAACCTGATGGATCGATCCGTGCGGCTGTTATAACTTGCCACGAGCTCCTTATTAATAATACATACATATGGTTTTATTAGATTAAGCTATTCTACTGTGCCGTGTGCGTCGCCTTCGCGGAAAGGTGTGATGAATCATCAAGAACCTTTCAAAATAAAAAGTATTATTTAGTAAAAATTAAAAGTATTTCAAATTAGTAGGATATTTAGATACAACTAGTGATAAAAACGAAAAAGTATTGGCATTTTTATTTACATCAGTTTCGAGACATTTAAATAAACTTACGACTCATTGATTAAGTGAATTTGACTGCTCGACAAATTAGCAAAAACAAAAAGAAGATTTATGATAAAAAATGCTATCTGATTTCATTAGAAATAGGCATTACGTTTCCCAATAAAAAAAAGCTAGCTCTCGTGATGTTGATCATTCAAATGTCCAATGGAATTGGAAGAACTTTTCGTTTTAACTCAAGAAATAACATACGGCTCATCTGATGTTAAGTGATAAGCTGAAAATATCATAACTAGAATATCTGTAGCTTTCTGAATGGTGGCCGCCACATATCGACCGCAATTTACCGGCAAATGAAGTCACTGAAACGTCATTTATGAAAATAAGTTGGTGTGTTTTCCTACTGAGCGTTTTTTGACACCGCTGCCATTTTCATGACAGCCACCACTATGGCTGTTATGTGGCGATCACCGCTCTTCTAGAATAAACTGCAGCTAAAGGGGGATGCGCCGAGGTAGCCCGCGAAATACAAATTTTATTACGTTTTTTGCAATTTGCAGGTCAGTAACAGGTTGTATGTTGATCTAAATATGATTCGCGGCCGTAACAAATATGGCTTTACAGAATTATAATCATTAGAATCGGCAATACAACTAACTCTCTTCGTAAAATCCTATTGAATGACTATTAATGAAATAATCATTCAGTAGGATTTTATGAACTTTGAGAGTTGTAATGCTGATTCTAATGATTAAATCAAAAAAATCAAAAAACGTAATAAAATTTGAATTTCGCGGGCTACCTTAGCGCATCCCCCTTAAGGTCAATTCCTAGATGTCATGGCGATGACGTCCGTCTTGAAGTGACAAGTCACAGTAATGTCACTGTCACAGTAATGTCATTTTCATGACGGCCGTCACTGCAGCCGATAGGTGGCGCCCGCCACTCTTCTAGGAAATTGTAGCGTAATGTCAATTCCTAGATGTCATGGCGATGATGTCTATCTTTAGGAGGTAAGTCACAGTAATGTCACTGTCACTCATACTATTGGTACTAGAACAAAGCAATGCTTAATTAATTAAATATTAAAAATAATTGGTACCTATATTTTTAAATTACTTACTTGCTATGTTTTTCCTAAGTCCTTATTAAATTACTTATGTACTATATCTTTTACGTCCGCGTTGCTTGACTTATTATGCATATTATTTACATTTTTTAATACCTACAGTGGTGTAGGTACCATTGCATTGCCATTGACCGATGGCTTTAGGTAGATGTTTTTTTGTCGTTCTTTCGGTAGATGTTATTATTGTCTATAGCAACACTTGGGAGTGAAGTAAGATTTACCTACGGATGTCCATTCTCCTACAATATGGGAAATAGTTATTTAGCAAAAGGTACTACCGATTAATAATTTAACCGATTAATAATAATAAAGATATATCACCTACTCGAAAGGTGATATATCTTTTAAATAATAATGAATTTTAATTAATTTAAAGAAAATATTGATGATTTGAAGTCGTAAGAAGTTATTACACTTTCGTGAAATAGGTTATTCTAGTTAAGGGGGATGCAGTACGGTAGTCCATGAAATTATTGTTTTTTTGCAATTTACAGATCAGGTTGTATGTTAATCGAAATGTGATTCGCAACCGTAATATCAACTCGATTATAACGTAACTGTTAATAGCGCGTTGATCAAATCTCAGGTCATGGCATGCTAAGACAGACCCCAGAGGTATAATTGTGTGCTTTGTTTTAGTGTAAAGAACTTGTAATTTATAAAATAAATAAATAAATAATAACAAATATTTCTTTACAGAATTATATTAATTACAATCATCAATACAACTCTCGAAGTTCATATTAACCACGACTATTTCATGAAATCATGACATTTGAGGTGAATTCTGACTTGAGAGAGTGGAGAGGAGAGATGATTTTAATGATTTTAGTTTCGTAAATAAATATTTGTTACGGTTATAATTCAGAATCATATTTTGATCAACATACAACCTAATATTGACCTGCAAATTCCAAAAAACACTTGAAATATTAAATTACGTGCGCCCATGCTGGCGCTTTCGCCTTAAAGGTTTTGGTTTACGTCATTACATTATCATCCCGAACAGATTGCTTTTAGAGCGCCATCGATAAATATAATTTTATATTGAAATAAGTACCTGTATAACTAATTAATAAGAATTATACCTACCTAATTAGTAGCAAGGAATGCGAAGATAAACTTTAAATAAAAAAATATTAATTTAATTATTATATTTATGACTTGGGCTAATAAAATATTAGTATGCTTCAAATAATTTCTTTACAATATAAATACTAAGGAAGACATTTATTGGAATAATACCTACAGTTATTTATTTTATTTTTACAGTTATGACGAAATTAATCCTGTACACCTTTTTTTCACTTAATCTTGATTGAATTATTAAGACGTATTGTTTTCAAATAGTTGGGAATTGCCATAAAGTAAATAAAGTGTTATTATTTATAAAAACCTGTTTATATTATTTCGAGTGTGCTTATTTATTAGCTGACGCACTAAATATAACCAAAACAGAGAATACGATTGAAACGTTTTACTTTTAACTGTAAAAAATAAAAAGGTTTATTTGCTTCCAATTTAGTGAAACTTTGTTTAGTTTTATTTTTAAATCATAATATTACTTTAGAATTTTAATCCTTACACAAGAAACGAATAGACTGCGCACCGGACTGAATTAAACCGTTTTTTAATAAATCAATATTATTTTTAAATAATGCAATTAAATTGCTGGGATACAGATTTTCGAACTAACTTATCTAACACAGATTACTCTTTGTATTTTCTAATAAAATGTTCACGTTTCCGCAAGACTTAGCTGTTATATTTACATCATCAGCTTTTCCTTATAATTAATTATACCTCGCCTAATTTAAAATAATATTATTTACATTAAAGACTAATCTTCAATCTGCCTAGCCTTTCCCCAACTATGTTGGTGTCGGCTTCTAGTCTAACCAGATGCAGCTGAATACCAGTATTTTACATGGAGCGACTGCGTATTTGACCACCACAACCCATTAACTGGGTAATACGATACCCCTTGGTAAGACTGGTTGGCAGAGTTTCGGGCTTCTGACGACCCGTAACTACTGTCAAAGATCCACGAATGACAGCCGGGACCAACGGCTTAACGTGCTTTCCGAGGCACGGAGGAGTCTCGGTATCTAAAGATCTGGGCTGGGCTGGGATCGGGGCTGGACTTATCCACGGACCAACCCCGGCAAGCGCAGTTTAACCTGATGAATCGACCCCTGCCGCTGTTATTACTTAGCCACGAGCTCCTCCTTTTTACAGACTAGTCCTATCATTCTAAATTCTACTGTTTTTGGAGCCATAAGATAATGGCTTTTTAAATATTAATATATATAATTTTATAATATGTTTATAAAATATGTTTTTAAGGACTAAATAATAAATTGGTTAAAATAATAAGAATGTCATAGAGTGTTTACTACATAATTGTTATGAATAATTATATTAATTTAATTTTATATAAAAAAAAAAAAAAAAATGGTATGAAACTAATATAATAATACAGCTTAATAAAGAGTTAAATACTTATGTATTTACAACTAACGAAATTCACAGCTTCAAAGTTTATATTATAATTATAATGACGCTTCTTACGAATTACAAGTATTTCAAATGAATAATTTTCATTTATGTGATACTTGCAGGCTTTTACCGTTAATGTATGATTGACCCGTATATATTGTTTTGTTACATTAAAGAAATAAAAATTAGAAGAGAGAAAGAGGAGACAGTATTTTATTGGGATTACAAAAATATCTAATTTTATTTTTTTCTTTAATTCCGTCTATTCGTTACCGCAACAATTTCTTCTCAAATATCCATCCGTTTGTGTGTCACGAGCAGATGTTAGAAAATATAGCGCTGTCTGCTATGCATTTAGCCGCAAATATGTGATTCACACAGTTTACCCTAAATGAGGTTGTAACAGAACTACAATACTATTATATAAAGATAATAATTATGCCAAAAAGAGTGGGCAAGAAGATGATAGTACTATACCCACAATCCGACAAGATAGACACTAACTAAAATAGTATACATCTATTTATGACTAGTGTCTTAGTACACATTAACATCAAAACCTTTTTTAGCTGCGATCGGTAAGCGTTCGCCCGTCAAATAAGGATTTTCTACCTGGAAACGGAAATTGTTGTTTTAGTATCATTAAAGTAAGACTAGGGTTTTGACCCTTGCGGATAAAAATTGAATAACTCCAGTTCATTAAATCGCTTTCCAAGGATAAAAGATGGTGAAAAGATCATCCAGTGTCATAAAAATTCTAAAAATATTTTGTGTAAGACATAGATTTCCGAGAGATAATTTACAGAATTAAACCATGCATACTAACAGCAGGTTTATACTTCTTCGCGACGAGACTCTTGTGGTGCTCGGGGTAGACAAAGTCGAGGGGCCGGGTGGAGGAGTCGGGAGGGCAGCTGAACATGTGTTCTCCGTCACACATGCAGCGCTGCGCCAGCTGGTACTCGCGGCTGAAGGCAGCTGTGTTCTCAAACTCGCTGATGCAGCCTTGCTCTTCTGGTGAAGGTATCAGGTTAAATGCCATATTGGCACACAAATGGAAATGATTTTTTCGGAAAAGAATTTTAAAGTAAAGTGGTTGATGATATAAGGAAACAGTGATGAACACGAAAAACAGGAGTAGGAAGAAAATCGGACGTTTCAGGTTTGAAGCCAATTAATTATCCAATTATTTTGTTTCGATTTAAAATTTTGATCAGTATTACAAGTATCAAACACCTAACCATATTTGGATGTAGACCTAAGTGTCCCAACCACAGTACCTGTATATCCAACGGGGCAGGGGTTAGGCGGGTTGCAGTAGGCCGGCAGCACAGCATCAGTCTTCACCATCTGCCGGTTGGGCAGCACGCCTGAGGGCTGTAGGCGCTGCTCACCCTCGCCAGCACCACCGGTTACGTACTGATGCCCCCACAGCGAGCTGCCGAAGATATGAAGAAGAGGTTGTAAAGATGGTAATACATGGTGATATCCTAAGGGGTCTTCTTTTAAGAATGGATCTACAAGGTAGAACCCATAACAGATTTGATAAAATTTGCATGTAGGAACACACAGCTTCATTAAGTGCTTACCCCCCAAAAGACATGTGCGTTCTAATCCGAGATAGACCCAAGTTGGTTTTTGTATTTTGCAAAAACATTTTATTATAATTTAATGTATTGTTTTAGTGAATAAATAAGTTTCAGTTAATTTTTTAAAAGTATTTTTTAATATTGTTTATTTCAATAAACCGCTTAAAACACATCAGTTGGGTAAACTTATATTATTGCGTACAACGACTAGCAATAATACGGTTAACATTTACGATAGGTTATTCAGCGTCCAAATAGACCGGAGGTTTTAAGACCGCTTGACGTGCATAAGATTGGAGGTTCAAACCCCAGGCACGAAATATGCTTTTTGTCATGCATTATATTTTTATTAATATTATAAAGTATTTTTCTATTTAGTTTTATTTATAAAGAATGTAAAAATAAATAATATTTATTATTGCTATTATTTAACAAAACTTAGATTTCACTACACAGATTTATATTTTAAAATTTGATTTGTTAATTTACAGTTATCATAATATACATATTTTGCCAACTGACACAAACGGGTCCCTAGACAATAAGTGACATCCTATTAACGCAAACGATAAATAAAATAGGAAGCGCCGTTCGTCATTTTAAGTGAACGTATACATTAAACGTTGTAATTATAACTTGAGGGTATGGATTAATCTTTTAAAGAAACGTAAAATGGATACCCTCAAGTTATAACATCAACCGCTTATTAATTGCGATTACACATAAACCTAAAGATAAAGTGACTCGGACGATACTAGTTAATAGTCATCGAACGTCACTTACAGGTAAGTTCGTTTGACTTTCTATTCTTTAGATTATTCGTAACGAATTCAATGTTGTAGCAGTGTAATATTTTAAAACTTGAGGGGTTAGCACATACTGACGCAGACTGTACATTCATCATCATAGTCGTGTTCTAGCGCTCGTCCCATGTTCCAAGCATTTTTTATGATCTATATGATCGCATGAAATTCAACACAGCGTTTCGTATACCGCTGATGGACTTAGGCCTCTTTCAAGCCAAATTATAAAATAAAATCCTTCAATTGTTTTAAATCATCGAAGAATTAGATTTATCAAATGGGGACTTGGCACGATTAAGCTATGGGTCCGGAAGACTTAATGGCCTCATTCCAGTAGTGATTGCTAGACTATATAAATATTAACGCTTTCTTTATCTACATGCTAGTGATAATGTTGACGGGCCATTTCACGGTTAATCACACGCAGAGATTTTAAACACTCTACTTCGACCTCTTTCTCGGCAGCATCTCGCTCCGCTTCATAAGCGATAAAGTCTAATGTGTATGATGAACCCGCTGCCAATGGGGAGAAATAAATGGAGATACTCGTAAGCTATAAATAGCTTAGCTTGTGGTGTTGCAGAGCCGCACCTCAATCGTATTGTCTAATCGTGTTATCCGTCAATCTTAATGTTGTTAATTCGTTCTAATTTCTCGTCTAGACTTGATTTGTCTCTTTAAATTAGGACGGCTGTAGACAATGGACCACTTCTATTGTTATTAAGTGTTTGCACATTAATTGTTTGCTGGTTTTCAATTGTTCTCGAAGGCGGCAGTAAATATTAGAACCGGATTAATAAAACTTCTTTACTGTGATCGCAAAATGACCTAGTTAACATATTCGATCATTTAGAGCTGTCGTAAGCTAGCGTTTAGTTCACACAGGTACATCCAGCCGTTAGAAAATTAATAGTTGTAGCCAAAAACTTTGAACCAGTAGTAATAGTCAACATTAGTAAGCAGTACTAGCAGTAGTTATTTTCAGTAGTAGTGGAAGTGGAGGACCAGTAGTAAATGTTACCAGTAGTCTGAGTTATCATCAGTAAACGTTACCAGTAATAGGTATTGCCATTAGTGATTATTGCAATCAGTAATATGTAGTTACCAGTTGTGAATGTTACCAGAAGTTATTTTTACCAGTAGTAAAAGTTACTAAAACTGGTAGTTACCAATAATACTAGTTACCGTTTGTAAGTGTTTCCCGAATTGAAAGTCACCAGTAGTTATAGTCACCAGTAGTAAACGATACCATTAGTTAACGTTACGTGTAGTAAACATTATCAGTAGTAAACATTACCAGTAGTAAACGTTACCAGTAGTAAACATTACCAGTAGTAAACATTACCAGTAGTAAACGTTACCAGTAGTAAACATTACCAATAGTAAACATTACTAGTAGTAAACGTTATCAGTAGTAAACGTTACCAGTAGTAAACGTTACCAGTAGTAAAAATTACCAATAGTAAACGTTACCAGTGGTAAACATTACCAGTAGTAAACATTACCAGTAGTAAACATTACTAGTAGTAAACGTTATCAGTAGTAAACGTTACCAGTAGTAAAATTTACCAATAGTAAACGTTACCAGTGGTAAACGTTACCAGTAGTAAACATTACCAATAGTACACATTACCAGTAGTAAAAATTAACTAATAGTAAACGTTACCAGTAGTAAACATTACCAGTAGTAAACGTTACCAGTAGTAAACATTACCAGTAGTCAACGTTACCAGTAGTAAACATTACCAGTAGTTAACGTTACCAGTAGTACATTTTACTAGCAGTAACAGTTACGAATATTACCTAGCAAACAGAAGAAAACAGAAATTAAGTACCAGCAGACCAGCAGCTAGAAGTACTAGTAGCCAATGGTAGGTACGTACCTGTGCTGCATGTACTCTTGGTCGCGAAGGCTGGGGTTGGGGTTGCCGTCGATAAGCGAGTCGTAGTCCAGCTGTTCGTTCTCCAGGTCCTTGTTCGCGCGGGCCATCAGCGCGAGATGACGCTCGCTCGCTGGGTACTCTAGGTAACTGGACGCCGCGTCGTTGAACTCCTTGCCCATACGCTCGACGACTTCACGAAGCAAAGCCTCCGTTAGCATATGATCCTGGAAGGAGGAGGTGGAAAAGGAGTTTTATATGTAATGTCTTTTCTAGAGGAATTTAATTTCCAGGTCGGTTTTTTTGGTGAGTGATTGCTCAGTTGCAGCTCGTAGTCTGGAATAGGCTCACCTATGGGACTAATATTACTGTTACTTAGTGGGCAAAATGTGAATTCACCTCTGCCGACTCTGTCGGGAATACAAGCGTTAAGTGATGATATTATCAAAAAAAAAAAAAAAAATGTTTATTATTAAGTATTTATTCTGTATTCAAAAATAAAAAAAATAACTTGTAAATTTAAATTGTAGTAATACAATTAGCAAATGCACCAAAATAATAGATGCTGTGGAATTGGCTTGCAAGTTGAAATGGCGATGGGCAGGACATGTAGCCAGAGCCACAGATGGACGCTGGAGTGAAAGGGTTCTCCATTGGTACCCTCGCGACGCTCCACGCACCCGAGGCAGGCCCAGACGCCGGTGGTGTGACGATATTGTGGCCGTGGCCGGCCCCACCTGGACTAGAATAGCCCAGGACAGAGAGGAAATGCAAAAGATGGAGGAGGCCTTCGCCCTTAAATGGGCACCCAATACTGAAATTTATTGATAATAATATATTATTTATTTTATTTTATCCAATCAATTTATGTTTATTTAATTATTGTTAAAATGCATGTTTAATTTTTTTTATGAATTGCTTACAGAACAATTTTTATTAGAAACAAATGAATGTAATGAATTTTTAAAGTATTTTTTTCTTGGGAAATTAAAGGCTTAATAATAAAAATAAAAAAAATACAATTAAAGGGGATCGGCACTGTTACTCCTTATTACAGGCTATTGCATAGCCTAGCAAGGAGAATAGCAGGTCACCCACTTGATTGCCAGATATATTATACTACCTACTTTGTGAAAACTATGTAAGTACTACAATCTGTTTTTTATATCAATCAATCAACCAATCAACTCAGCCTACAGCAGTCCACTGCTGGACATAGGCCTCTCCCAGGCTGCGCCACAACACCCTGTCCTCCGCTTTCCGCATCCAGTCTGTCCCAGCCACCTTTTTAAGGTCGTCGGTCCATCTAGCTGGGGGGCGCCCCACACTACGCTTGCCGATACGCGGTCTCCACTCAAGAACTCGTCTGCTCTACCGGCCATCGGTCCTTCGACAAACACGGCCAGCCCACTGCCACTTCAGCTTGCTTAGTCTGCAGGCTATGTCGGTAACTCCGGTTCTCTTCCGGATAACTTCATTCCTGATCTTATACTTCAAAGAAACTCCGAGCATAGCCCGCTCCATAGCACGCTGAGTGACCTTAAATTTGTGGACCAGCCCGACTGTTAGTGTCCACGTTTCGGCACCGTATGTCATAACGGGCAGGACGCATTGGTTGAAGACCCTAGTCTTCAAACACTGCGGGTTTTTTATATAAATAAAGATTATATTATATTATGAATCTTAACCACCTAATTAATATATTATGAACCTATTGAGAAAACATAACTATGATTATTACGAATGGTATGCAAACCTTTTCCCCAATAGAACCATGGGGGATAAAGCCCATTGCCCCGACGATGCTTATCGCCATAATTAACACTTCTTGCCGGCCCATTGCGAATCTGTAAAGAAGGAAAACGTATTGATCAAGCAAAAAACCTCATCAAAATTAATCATCATGTTCTGAGATAACTTTTAAATGTTTCTGAAATCTGTTTATAAAAACCAGCCAAGTGCGAGTCGGACTCGCGCACGAAGGGTTCCGTACCGTAAAACTTTAACATGTATGTGTGTTTATTCATTAAGTTTTCAAGAGAAAAATACATAAACAAAGTACACAAAGGTACTTTCTTTCTGATTCTGCTGCGGCTGCCGTGGTGTTGTAGTGCGTCAGGGATGGTTTCAACATTGATGGTTTTGCCGCCATTATTAAAAAAACCGGCCAAGTGCGAGTCGGACTCGCACACGAAGGGTTCCGTACCGTTATCTATAAAAACGGCAAAAAAATCACGTTTGTTGCATGGAAGCCCCCCTTAAATATTTGTTTTATTTTAATTGAATTATTTATTTTTAAAGTGAATATATAACTAAATATTCTGTAAATATTTCAATCGCGCTGTTGCCGTTAGCAATATCGAGCAAAAACCCCCTTAAATATTTATTTTATTCTGTGTTTAGTATTTGTTGTTATAGCGGCAACAGAGATACATCATCTGTGAAAATTTCAACTGTCTAACTATCACGGTTCATGAGATACAGCCTGGTGACAGACGGACAGACAGACAGACAGCGCGCGGAGCCTTAGTAATAGGGTTCCCTTTGGGTACGGAACCCTAAAAACGTTCATAAATCCATCAATGTTTAGCAATTAGTCATCACATAATGCAAATTACGATGGTTTTTATTAATCCTCATCGGTGAAGTACAATTCATATCAATCAAGCAATACATGACATAACATCATTGTCTGATGATATTGTTGGTAAAAAACCGGCATGGCCCATTGTGTAAGGTGGCGTGGGCGGGGAGATTAAGATGATATCAAAATGTTTATATCGGCGTCCTTTGATCCGCTTAGCGTCAAGTAGGTACATAATTGATTTAATTATGATTTAATAAGATTTGTATCTGGTTGGTTATCATAAATCTTCTATGTTTATGGATAAACGGCATCAGAACATAAATAGACGGTAGAAATTAATGGAATATTTTAATTTATTCTATGGGTTTCAAATAACTCAAACAAAACCCATCTTCCTAGCACGGTGAGCTGTGCTGTGGCGGCTGCTGCAGGTGCGGAAAACCTCAAACGGCGCAAATACTTTAATCTTACTGGGACTTATAAGTTCGAGCCGTTTGGGGTTGAAACACTAGGGCCATGGGATCCGAGTGCCCACTTAGTTTTTCGAGACATCGCCAAGCGGTTGGCCGACTCCTCACGTGACCAGAGGGCTGGCCTATTTTTTGGCCAAAGAATCAGCATTGCCATACAACGTGGCAATGCTGCCAGCCTTTTGGGCACTTTTCCCACTGACAGCGATGCGGAAGAATTTTTTGATGCCCTATGATTTTTTCCCCCCCTTTGTTATATACTTACTTGTACATATTATTATTTTTATTTTAAGTCTGTTTAGTTTTTAAATTATGTAAATACTTTCAAAATGTAAAAATAAATAAATAAAAGTAACTTAAAAAAAAAATTAAATTCGTTTCGTTACAATTCGATGTTTATGTTTTTTTTTAAACCATTTTTTTATTAGTTTATTACAGTCGACCCTGTAGCAGGAAAATTTACAAATTATTCCCGATGGATTTATAACGTCTTAATAAAAATATCAATATCCTTTATGCATATCCTATAGGTTTTCTTTATGTGTGTTTAAAATGCTAAACGTATTGATCTGTCTGTAGTTACGTCCGCTTATAACTCGAGACCTGCTGACTTGATTTTCATTCAGGTTTCGTCTATCAGTCCGGGCAATTAGCTTAATGAAATCAATTTACTATTCGTAATGTGTTTATTTATATGTGTATGTTAATAGGTGTGATATATTTTTACGTATTTTGGGAATTCAAGTTTTTAATAAAAAAAATTGGGAATCCCAAGTTTTTAATTAAAAATGTAGATTCTTTTTTTGGGAATCCCAAGTTTTTAATTAAAAATGTAGATTCTATTTTTGGGAATCCCAAGTTTTTAATTAAAAATGTAGATTTTTTTTTTGTAATTCAATAAATCTATTAATGTGTAACATCTTTCCTCTCGCTTTCTGTGGGAGTGATTTCGTGAAAAGGGACGGAAGTGTGTAACAGGAAATGACTGCATGAGCATGGAATGAGTACGTACTTTATAAAAGCATGGAATTAGTGTACTCATGGAATTAGTAACTACTATAATAGATTGTAAGTAGACTGCCTCGTTGGTCTGGTGGTCGGAAGCACTACTGTTGAGCATGAGGTCCTGGGTTCGATTCCCAGGTCGGGCAACGTGTTGTTGGGATTTTCAATTAGGAATTTCTCAGTAGCAGCCTGGGGTCTAGATTTGTGCCCGGTTACGGCAATAAGCTCGCCCTCTTTTACATGGTACCTAAACATAACTCCTTATGGGAGAGGCCTATGTCCAGCAGTGGACGTATTTTCGGCTGAAATGATGATGCTGATGATGAAACATAACTGGCGAAATATGGGTGTAGGTAATATATGAACACCTCTGCCTAAACCTTCGAGGAGAACAGGCGTGGCGTTAGTAGAGGGCGTCGAATTTCAACCAGTGGGCGACCACTAGTAATTAATAAAATTATTCGAATAAATATTTCAGTAATCAGCTTTTTTATTTATTTTTGCTTTTCTTTTGTGGTTTCTCCCTTCCACAAAATAGAAACCCTGAGTTCCAGCAGTGAGAACAATGTAGGCTGATTGTGTATACGTAAAGAAACTATTTTACTTGATGAAACTATCAATGGTTCTACAATTTAATATTTACTAGCTGCGCCCCGCGGTTTCACCCGCGTAAGTTTCGATCCCGTGGGAATATCGGGATTAAAAGTAGCCTACATGTTAATCCAGGGTGTCAGCTACCTCCGTAGACAATTTTATCATAATTGGTCCAGTAGTTTGAGCGTGAAGAAGTAACAAACACACACACACAAACTTTCGCCTTTATAATCAATATGCCTAGCCTTTTCCCAACTATGTTGAGGTCGGCTCCCAGTCTAACCGGATGCAGCTGAATACCAGTATTTAACATGGAACGACTGCCTATCTGACCTCCACAACTGAGTAACTGGGTAATACGATACCCCTTGGTAAGACTGGTTGTCAGACTTTCGGGCTTCTGACGACCCGTAACGACTGTCAAAGATCCCATAATGACAGCCGGGAGCAACGGCTTAACGTGCTTTCCGAGGCACGGACGAGTCTCGGTATGTAAAGATGGTCACCCATCCACGGACCAACCCCGGCAAGCGTAGCTTAACCTGATGGATCGACACGTGCGGCTCTTATTATTTAGCCACGAGATCCTCACTTTCGCCTTTATAATATTAGATGGATTTGAGTTAGATTAGTGTGATGATTTGAGCAACAGCTATTCACATAAATGTGTTAAATGTGAAAATGAACGTTATGATAATTATATTGTTTACAACTCAATATAAATGACACATCGGAAATGCAAACAGCAGACATAAAACTATGAATAAACAAAATGGTTATTAGAATTGCGTCAAAGTGCAAGAAAGCCTGGTAATATAATATCAATGCATATGGCCCAAGTGTAGATGCAATACCGGTCTGAAACCGACTCGGCCGAACATGGCCCAGACATGGCCTAGGCTCGAATCAGGGCTAAGCATGATGTCCATTCACTAGTGTTCATTCAAGCTTTCTACTACCAAAGACTATGGTAAGAGTAGGTGTGTAGACATGAAGTTACTTTATTAAACGTTTTTTTAAAGATTGTCTATTCATAGAACTCCACAGAAAATATTTGTTTCTATTTAAAAGCACTAGATTTTTTTTCTAAACTTTATCATTCATTAAGCTTTCAAGAGAAAAATACATAAGCAAAGTACACAAAGGTACTTTCTGTCTGATTCTGCTGCCGTGGTGTTGTAGTGCGTCAGGGTTGGTTTCAAAATTGATGGTTTTGCCGCTATTATTAAAAAAAACCAGCCAAGTGCCAGTCGGACTCGCGCACGAAGGGTTCTATTACTATTATCTATAAAAATGGCAAAAAAAAACACTTTTGTTGTATGGGAGTCCCCCCTAAAAATTTGTTTTATTTTAATTTAATAATTTATTTTTAAAGTGAATATATAACTAAATATTCTGTAAATATTTCAAGCGCGCTGTTGCCGTTATCAATATCGAGCAAAAACGAGCAAAAACCCCCTTAAATATTTATTTTATTCTGTGTTTAGTATTTGCAGTTATAGCGGCAACAGAGATACATCATCTGTGAAAATTTCAACAGTCTAGCTATCACGGTTCATGAGATACAGCCTGGTGACAGACAGACAGACAGACACACAGACGGCGGAGCCTTAGTAATTGGGTTCCCGTTTTACCCTTTGGGTACGGTAACCTAAAAAAATGTGCATCCCTGATGTTTGATCCGTGTTTGCGGCAGCACCAACAGTATTCTCAGTGTTTTCGCAGATCGGTGGGATTCCTCGATATTGCGGAGACGGATGCAGCTCCACGTCGAATTTGAATTGTATTATGTTAAGCCTACCTGCTAATACTAGATTTTAAGTAAAATTGTTACTAACCCTATGGACTTTGTATATAAAACAATTGCATTTAGTTGTTATTCGCAAATTTTCTAAATATTGTACCTACTGAAAATTATTACGTCTTTTATTTTTTAATTATTTATTTATTTATAGTTAAATAAAACGGTACAACACCAATTACATTAGTTAACATAAAAACGATCAATATTAACATATTTTTGTATAAATGTTAAACAGATTCAATTTAATTTAACTTTGCGTTGTTAAAACTAACATGGAACAGTGGACTATTGCATACTTTCTCTCACAGAACACCAGACTATACGCATAATTTCCATTTTTTTCTCCATTCATCGCAAACACATCACATTCAGGGTTGGCAGTCAGAAGGGCGTTGAGCATCTTCAAAGTACGATACACTGGGGATTCAGCTCTGTGTATTTGTCGGGCACAAATAGCCGGCAGAAAAGGCCGTGGAGCTCTGGGCAGTCTATATGTCCCCGTAAGGTTTTACAGGCTACCGTGAGCTGGTCAATGCCATGTCTCACCTCCAATGAGTTAAACCCCAACATCCCTAAAAGAAAGTTGTGACATATAGGGAAAGAAATTATATAACCTTTGGAAGAGAAATCTTAGAAAGGTTTTCTGGACCTTTTTAGGCATCAGCGTTTGGGTCGTGGTGTAGGGATGCCAAATACAGGCACTGGACTCGAGTTTGCTTTGAACCAGAGTGGTCTTCATGTCTGTCAAGTCAGAATTTTTAAAGATTTTTCAAACGATTCCAATTAAAATGTGAATAAACCTAATCAATAATCCCTATCTAGTCTATGCCCCATGCGGGTGTAGGGGGGCGGGGCGCACCTGCGCGGGCGCCGCTCGTGGGCGGACGATCTGTCGGCGCGTCCACGCTTCCTCCGCCTGCGGACCACGATAACAATGTAAGAGACGAAGGTGAAGTAAAGCTTGAGAAAGCTGATGAAATTTTAAAAGCCATAAAAATAAGGTGACAATGAAATAAAATCTAAATTTCGGCCTCTGAGAATCCTCTTTATCATTGAAGACATAGGTAATAATTAAATGTTGAGTTACACGATTTCTGACAAATGCTTGCACTGACTGGACAGGTCCACTCAAATTTGTGTAGTTCTTTTCTCAAAAGACCATTTCAGACACGGATCTACATCTGACCAAGATTATGTCGGGACTTTAAAAGAGAGTTTGACTCTTGAATTTCTCTCGCCATTTCTTTTCAGGGATAGTCATGTAGGAAATGTCGACTCCATCTAGCTTATTTTTTTATATTTTTTTAATGTGACGTGTAAAAGTAATTCCGATATCGTATTTACAGAATAAACAATTCGATTTCATTTCATACCCGTCCGAAATGTCAATCCAATTAGGCTAACAGTTTATTGGTCTTAAGCCACTTGAGCTAAACAGCCTTTTATTTTATTCCATAAGGAACCACCATTGCTGTTAAGTCAAGGGTCTTTAAGCCAAACCATGATCCCTATGATGGTTCAGATTTGTGCCGTAACTGGCAGACATTATGATAATGCTAATAATTTTGCTATTTATGGTGACTGTTAGAAGTGAACCTTCTGAGTGTAGCTGTCTCGTTCTTACACCTCTATCATTGTCAACGTATACTTGCATTTTGTTTTACATTGAGTAACACGAACGGACGAATGAATTCACTTATCGTGATCCGTGGTCAATATAAACTATTCTTCTGGCTTTTTAGTCAATTTGGCAAAATGCACGAATGATTTGAGAATGTTTTGTGCTCAGATTATAAGGATTAGCTTTATTTAGTGATCTTGTCTCTACATATTTGGTTACAAGAAGAGAATGTGGAAAAGTAAAATTGGGACTAATCAGTATTTAGAAATTAACTTTGAAACAAAAAAAAGCGTAGATGAAAGAACAAATACTTGCTTTAAAAAGTTACACAGTTAAATTGAATAAAACTCTTCATAGATTTTTATTTTTAAATATTAAATTATTATCGATCAACATTAAAACCTACTGTGCGGTCTGATCAGACACTAAGAACAAAAAGACTGACTCCTGCATTATGAATCCCATAAAAACGATAAAAGCAATGACAAATCAAGTGCTAATAAAAATCGCATAAAAGAATTCATTGTTCCAAATGATTTTGTTCTTTTTTAAGGTATGTCTTGCTATCATGCAAAAAGATTCCCAGTTATTCGTGTGGGCGACGGCTAATACTAGCTTTTTATGATTTTGTAAATAAATGTAAAAACAATTAAAATTGTTACTGCAAGTTTTTAGTGCTTTAGTACTGTTTTGTTCATCAGATAATATGTAGGGAAACTTTTAAGGGGTATTTTATTGATTTTTAATAACTATGTTTTAATAAAACTGCTACATAAATAGAGTGGGTGGTTTTTAATTCTTATAAAGTATCTAAGTAGAAGGTCCTTTTAGGAGAATATAATGGAGATAATCAATTAGTAATGATGCAACCTGATGCGACACCCACGCGCCATCCCATCTTTCTAGCACGCTGTGCTGGGGTGGCTCAAACGGCGCAAATATATCTAACAACCTTTTTGGAGCTATATGTTTGAGCCGTTTGGGGTTGTAAGACGTAAGTAGGGCCTTGGGGTCCGAGTGCTCATCGAGTGTTTCAGAACATCGCCATGCGGTTGGTCGACTCTTCACGCGATCAGAGGGCTGGCCTATTTTTAGTCCAAAGAATCAGCATTGGCATCCAACGTGGCAACGCTGCCAGCCTTTTGCTCACTTTTCCCATTTTTTTTGATTGACATTGGTTATGATTTTTGATTTTTGACTTTTACCGTTGACAGCGATGCGGACGAATTTATTGATGCCCAATGAGCTTTGCCCCCTTTTTTTATTTATTTTTTATATACATGCTATATATATTTTAGTGTTAGCTTGTATATTCTTATAAATAAATATCATTAATAATCATTGGCAAGTAAAACATTTGAACAATCACAAAATTGTACAACTCGGCTGCCTCGTCGGTCTAGTGATTACAAGCGCAAAGGCAGTGTTATTGGGTTTTTCCATATAGAATTTCTCATTAGCAGACCGGAGTCTGGATTAGTGCCCGGTTGATGCCAATAGGCTCCCCCATATTACATGGGAGTTAAGCGTCGGGTAAATGCCATTGACCTTGGCCATATAAATATGCGCGTCACCGCTCACGCCGCGCTGCTTTTTGGTTTCAAAGGGAATATTTATTTTTAGTAACGAAAATATGAAAATTTATAAAAGGTCACATATAATTAAGTATAGATATTAAAATAGTCTTTCTTGGAAGCAATATCATTGTTTATGCTTTGCGTAGACATTACTTCCTGAATTTATTTCATAAAGTATTTTACTACAATACTTAAATATTGATATGCATTTGCATTTTTGGCGTAACTTACTTGCATTATTTGAAGGCGTAATAACAGATCTAAAAGTCACTAAAATCATATATCTGCGCCTTAAACAACTGTCGAAATGTGGATGTACTTTAGGTACACCGCAGCCTATCCCTTTGGGGAATGCAGGCAAGATGCTACCTTATAAAAATACCTTGTAAAATTTTACAACAAATATCAGAACACTTGTTCGGAATTGAAAACCAGGGCGATAAACTCGACAACAATGTCAAATCGATAAATCGATTGGAGCTCCCAATTTGCGATCGATTTAGAGATAGCAAAATACGCACACGCAGTGCAACTAAGTATGGAAATAGGTCTGTATTGTATGATTGTGCCCAAGTGAGCTGATATGAACATGTGATATGTAGATAGTAGGTTGTACTTCCACGACACTTTGTAATAGGGACACATGCGCATGGGGGGGGGGGGGGGGCGCATGTAATTTATTGTCATCTAAATAAATAATTTACAGTAATATAAACCCAAGAAAAGTATTGAAAGTTAAATTGAACTACTGATTGATGCTCAAAAAAATTATGAAACTCCAACAATTTTTGACTACCGTACAAACGTCCGTTTCTGGGGGTCTCCTCCCTAAGTCCATCATCGAAGATACGGGTGCGTCCGAAAGTAGTTGATCCGTCAAAACAAGTGACAAATTCAATTTATGTAACTGGTAGGTAAATACACATCGGGATTAGGGACAACTGTCAAATCATGTTGTCATTCATTTTTAATACGGGCCCTCAACGAATCTTATGTCCGTCAGTGATACGGAGTAGGAAACGCCCATAACTTCGGCTGAAACTACGGACTTCGTGAGGAGTAGACCCCCTGACGCGGTCATGATGTGACGTCCACGAAACTGCTTTTGGTCACATGTGTTTTTTAGCCCCAAATCATATACATTAAATTATTGTTAATGCTTTATTCAAACAGAAATCGCACTTACTTATTTACCTTAGTGAGATTTCAAGCACTTAGCAAAGAATAGATTTTATTCACATAGTATTTTTCGTCACTTCTGGCATTTTCGAAGAGGATGCGTTTTGAGTTTGCGTTTCATTCCACCAAAAAAACGCAACATAAGTTAATTAATTGTGAAATTACGTACAAATTCCCTATTTCATACTTTCTGGAATTACTGTACTCATGGAATTAGTAAGTACCATTGTAAGTTAGGGGGTCGAATTTCGACCACTAGTAATGAATAATTATTCGAATAAATATTTCAGTATTTAGCTTTTTTTAATTTTGAAGTTAATTACTGTCGCTGCTCAGTTGCTTATTACCAAGGTGAGATGTCAGATGTTACTTATCATATGCGACTATTGTAATGCTCCCTCGTTTTTTTTTCCGAGACTTATTTATAGTTTATGATTTTTCTAGATATCGCTTTCGCATTAAATTTAGCAATAACCGATTTTTGTAGCGAGCTATTGTCGCAGTAATTAATATCGTGTAATGTAAGAGTCCATAATACCTCAGCACCACCTCACTCTTTATCTCGCTTGTACACTACTGCTCGCGGTAACGCGAGCAAGCGAGACAGGATGGTAGGGAGAATGCTCCAAGGCACCGATAGTTTAGGTAATTGTTTCTTTTTACGTTGAAAATAAAGGTAATAAAAAAAACCATAGTATCTGCTTTATATTTAGTTAATTTACTATACAAAGTTTCATGATCTAATTTGATGTATTTTTTTAATACTAGCTTTAGGTTTATTGTTTGGAAATTACAATGTTACCTCCAGGTAATTTTGTAATTTATGGAAAATTTGAAAAAAAATATGGAATCATTGTAGCATAATCAGCCTATTTTTTTTAGACTATTATTATTACACTCTTAAGGGATGACAAACTAATTGAATGATGAATTCTATTTTGATACAGATTGTCATGCATTTAACTGTTGAATTAGGACCAATGAATGTAATCTGAGTGATTGAATAATGTTCCATATTTCAGTTTACCTACTGATTTGAAGTTTCATATTTCGCTACACTGTCTAGCCATTAATTTAGCGTTTCATACATAATCTCACGCCTTCTTCCCATGGGGGTAGACAAAAAGTACAGAACACCACCTGGTACGATTCTTACATACTGCTTAGCGTTTCAAGTGCTTTTTTTTTGTTTTCGGGGGGAAACCTTCAAACCTGGACCTTGGGGAAAAAGACCAGGGTATGTGGGATTCTTACCTCACCATAACCACCCCGATGATCACCATTAGCACGTGCAGGGGATCCCGCTACCTCTTAATATACCAATCCGGAACCCCCTTAGTGCAACGCCTGTTAGGGCACGTCTCTGGGGAGACTATAAAGAGGTCTCCCCTGAACGTTTCACATGCCTAGCAAATACTATGATGATTATACAATTGAGATTAAAATATCGGATAAAAACTGTAGGAAATTTAGGAATGATCAAAATCTAGATGACAACTAGTAGGTACAGTCGCCAGCAGATCAGGTTTTACCAAACGGTCAAATTACTCCAAATGATTTTTAACCTTTAAATGTTGATAGTTAAGTTCAAAATCGAATAAAGAAATTTGACAGTTTGTGGTAACTTGAAGTGCACACAGTCACAAAAAAAAAGTCAAAATAATCTAAAATAATCTAGAAAATGTTGTGTTCTACAATAATTTTAAACAACTTACGAGTTAGTCAAGTGAAATCTGAAAAACAAAAGAAGACTTAAATAAAACTTTTGATAAAAACGATCTGATGATACAAACAAAATGAATTTCAACTTAAAAAAAATAATAATAATATGTCTTATATTGTAATGGTGCCCAAGATACAGGCTGTGCATAGTTTGGGACCAAAGATATTTAAAAAAAAAACACATTAATTATTATGAATTAAAATGTAAAATAAACCGCAATCTGAAAAAAACGGGATTTATTTACTTATGTTCCATAAGTAAATGATAATAAAACGGGATTTATTTACTTATGTTCCATAAGTAAATAAATCCCGTTGTACTGTAATCAGTTTTCTGATGATATGAATCAAAACCTACAAATTATGCTCGTTCTTTGGCCAAAGAATCAGCATCAATTCAACGTTGCAATGCAGTCTTCTGGGCACGTTGTCGGATGACAGCGATGCGGACGTGTACTTCGACGCCTAAGTGTCATTTTGTTTTTATTTGTATATTTAGTAAGTTATTTAATTTAAGTAGATACCTGCTATACTAATCGAAATCTAACTTGTCAAACTTTCGGGCTTCTGACGATCCGTAACGACTGTCAAAGATCCACGAATTATACCGGGACAAACGGCACGGAGGAGTCTCGGTATGATGGTCACTCATCCATGGACCAGCCCCGGCAAGCATAGCTTAACCTGATGGGTCGACCCGTGTGGCTGTTATTACTTAGCCACGAGCTCCTCCATAGACTCTCCACACCACACACGTTTCATAATGAATTGTAAAAAAAAATCATTTTTTTTTTATTTTATTTTTTTTGTTAACGAATGGCTGGTTTATAATGGAGTAACACTGACTCCCAAGTCACAGGTATAAACCTAGTTCGGGAGCCTGTAGACCTATGTTTAAGACACTACTTCTGTATGTTGTAAATGCAATGTTGTCACTTTTTTGAAATAAAGAAATTATTTAATTTAAATTTAAAGATGGGATGACAGTTTACCTCAAGCACACTTGACCTAAGTTTTCACGGTGAGATTTTACAGAAAAGCACTACTGATATTTTTAAAGTAGGTAAGTATCAAATATTAAAGGCTCGATATCACGGACGCGACAGGCACCGAATAAGAAATTGTGCTACTAGTGTCGAGTCCCGCCCGCGATATCGCACCAGTCTGTACGAGCCTTTAAAACTACTTACCGACGAGACGTAAAACTACTTGCTGTACCTAATAATTACGGGTAGTAGGTCCACGGCTACATAAAACAAACGTTCAATACTGCCGTCAGTTCTGTTCACATCACTCAAGTAAAAATAGAAATGACAAATTAAGTTAAAGAATTGATCCCGGATCCCGGAGTTATCATGTTTAAACGTAAACTACGAGGATTGAATAGTGATTAGATCCGGTGTCTGATACTAATCGATTACCAACAAAGAGTAACAAATGTTATCTCTAGTTAAAAAAAAAAAATGTACGATGAATAGTGATCGATTTTTTAAAAATTATTAATAAGTTTCATTATTGATAGAAAATTTGTTTGAGGATACCAATGCGAATTAAGTGGAAAACTCATTTTAGTTATTGTAGCTTGTAATATGCATATTGCTAAAAATCAATAAATCTCCCTAGCATTTTCCCAAGTTTATTGGGGTCGGCTTCCAGTCTAACCGGATGCAGCTGAATACCAGTATTTTACATGGGGCGAATGCCTATTGACCTCCACAACTCGGCTACTTGGTAAGACTAGTTGTTACGACTTTTGGGTTTCTGACTGCCCGTAACGACTGTCAAAGATCTACGAATGACACCGGGACCAACGGCTTAACGTGCTTCCGAGGCATAAGAGAGAATAAGGTTTTGTTAAGGATATTGTGAAAGTGCCAAATTACGAAAAGCGGTCATTACGGAGAACGTCAATGACATTTACAAATAATGCTGCCCGAGGGCACTTGCAATATTTTTATTAAAAAAAAAGAAATGAAAAACAAAAGAGAGCGCTGCGTCTGTTTATATTTTTAAATTGACTGCTTTAATGACGTTAAAGTTGTTTTTAAGTGTGCGACTGATTATTGAGAATTTTGATTTTATTGTTACAAAATCAGTGATTATTCAGAAAAAACAGGAAAAGCCAGAAAACTAGGTACCTAAGTAACACGAAATTTTCAGAATCAAATCGAATCAACAGTTATTTTTTTTAAATTAGATTTGTTAGCAACAACATATTTTCATTTGTAAGTTATATTATGTTTGTGACCATTTTTTTTATTAATAATTACGGCAATTGTAGCAAATATTTATAGTCGTTACGTCTTGTAAACGTTAATTAGTAGTGACACAGATGCTTTTGAAACCGTTGCATGAAAATTAAAGGGAGGGACAATCTCGAGCCGTTTGATTAAGATTTATAAACACTCTACAGTACATTGTACTATTTCTACTCCCCATTAATTAGTGTCATCAAAGTCACAGATCACATACAAAGAATGTGAACGGGAGATGATTCTGATTGACGTTTGTTTATGGTCAAGTGTAGCCGATATACTTTGCTTTTGTCGTGTACGTAGATACGTTTGTTTTTGGTTTTTAATTATCAGCATTATGACATTTAACTAAGTGATTTTATTTTCAGTAGATAATACAGAAGGCACCATCTTAAATTCATTACTTTCAATAAGGTTCCTTTGTTCCCCTTCCAGAACTTGAAATTAAAACTAGGTTAGTTCAGCTTCTGGAAAAACTGATAGATAATTTCAAAATAAAATATTTTTTACTATATACGCACTTAACTTCACGGTAAATATCACTAACACTTATTTATTTATTTTATTTTTATTTATTTAAATCTTTATTAACACAGAGATCCATAAAGTGTTAGTAAAGAAAAACTAATGTTAGTACTTATCACAATCCTATGCTAAATTCCGGAGTCGGACCTCACACTATCCAGGTAGTATATAGTACGTACTTGTAGACGTATGAAGTACGATCAAATGACGCAGCATCGGACAGTCCCACGTACCACATAACGTGCTCAGAATGCTGTGGGAGCTGGCACGCATTCTGCGAAGGATCGAGGCACACCGGTTTCGGATGATGGCATGAAATCCATCAATCCTCGCCTCAGCAAACATCCCGAAGCTAACAAAGGAAGACCGGGCTAAACAAAAGTAAGTGACATCAAATTCCTATTATTAATATTGGCAATATCTAAAGTCGAACAAAACGGCACGGTTGGCGCAGTTGTTAAGCGATTGACTGTTGCGCTGCGTGTCGCGGGTTCGATTCCCGCACGAAACAAATATTTGTATGACCTACAAGTAGTTGTTCCGGGTCTGGCTGTTTGTGTATGTGAGTTTAAATGTTTGTAAATGCACCCACGGTACAGGAGAAATTCCTAGTGTGGGACAACGTTTAAAAAAAGAATCATAGATGAAAAAAAAAAACAAAAGGCTTCGTGAAAAGCCTGCCTACTAATCTATACGATATTCTATATATTTCACCCCTTAAAGTTAACATACAAATAAGTCAGTAAGTGCCTATCATCGAACGAAAACCGATATAAAATGCATATCTACTAATTGAACATTTATCGATCGACCCATCATGGCTGCTCTGTGGGCGGGAAGAGTGGGTAGCCGCGGGGCTGAGGAGTTAGCGGAGGGGAGGGCAATTCCTAGGCACTCCGTGAAAGCTCTATTTTCATCTGCGCACATCAATAACAAACTCAGAACTGCGCAGGTCTAGACTCAATCAATAAAATCTAGGCACCTTACCTAGTAAATAATAGTTCCTATAGAATATAAGATATAGGTATATAGGTAGGTATATAATGGCAGGTTGTTTCCTCGTAATTCGCACATACAATTGACATTATTCTCCTGACGATTAAGCCATTAAACCTACCATGTTCGCAAGATACTTTGTTGAAATTACGAAATTGCAGTAATTAAGCAATCCTGTTTGAATAAGGCTTGATAAAAGGCAATTTATAAACATTGTTAAGTGCTTCTGTATTATTTATTATTCAAGAATAAAGCCTATTTCATGTAGTTTTTGACGTGGTAGTCATATAAATCAAATATTGAATTGATAATGGCTCAATTAGGTGAATAGATATAAGGTGAATTAACATACCTTAGGTAATTGTCCGTTGTTCGGTTTATAGAGTCTATAGTTATAAACTGTTCAGCGAAACTACACTATGTTAAATATTCGCAGACACGATATCATTAATCACAATAAAGCTCCCGGCGAGACTTGTTGCGTTCGAGACGTCACGTTCGTTTCAGGCTCTTTCATCGGTCCAGAGCTTTTCCGACTATTGATCGCGTGCTATATTTAACTTTATTCCCACGCAATAGAGTCGTATATTGTTCGCAACCGTTTCAGAAGCCTCTGTGCAACGCGCAGGCGCGTGACATTTTGAGATGATTCCAGATCTGAAGGTCTATTGAGGCGTAATCATATTTATTATCGTTTATAGCGATAACTTTGTACAGCGAGAAGCTAAGATGTACGATGTGAAAATAAGTGAGTATATAACTTATATTTTTCAAGTACCTTAAATAGGTTAGTTTAATACCGCCGTTCCCTCAATTTTATAAAATAAGGACGTAGTAATTTTGGGTCTATTGTATAATGAAGAATTAAATATAGTAAAAGAAAAGTTGTAATCATTGCTTTTGTGTGGAAACTTACGCGTATTCTGACCAAACTCGCTACAATTATGATGATTGCTACTGCCAGATACATTATAAATCACGTTTCAGTTTTATTTAAATAGTCCAAAAACACACCATTTTAAGTAATCTTATTATTTCGCGGATAACTCACACAGCACACACTAAAAGGTGACTATAATATAAAAAAAATCCCGTTTGCGGAAACGACTAGTGACGGGAAAGCCGGGACTACTGACTGCTGCACGGACCAGACGCACCTTGCAATCCTTGTAACAGGAACAAAGGATGCCATTTATCAATAACGCTCAATATTCAACTTTATGTCTGTTACGTACAGTTCCGTGTTGCGTTCCGCTGCGAACGAGGCTTTAGCACGCAGGCGCGGGAAGCTGCATTCGATTGATGGCTAATTTATAGCTGTATCTAGGACGTTCAGGACAAAGGGGAAAATTCTACGTAGGTGGGGGACGGGTGCGTATACCTAGATGTTATAAAATATCATTCGACAAAGTGTTTTAAAGGCCGCAGGGGTTAAAAAAAATTGATAACACTTTTGCGGTCAAGAAAATATTACTTTTCTATTCTTGATTTGATAAATTAATGATACAAATGAAGATGGCGCACGTGTGATCTACCAACCTATAAAAGTTATCCATAAAAATGACCTTACGAAAGTTTAAAATAAGTAAGACTTACATGTATCCGGAGCAAACTAGCTATAATCACAATCAGACAAAGTGCGAAATACATGAATTCGTTGTTTTGTGAATTGAATTAAAATAATAAACCGGAAAATGAGAAAAGAACACAATACGCGAAATGTCAAAATGGCGGACTAAAGTGCTGTATGACACGTATATGTTCCGCACTGTGCTTCAACGTGAAACACAGTGCACGAACTAAGTAATTAAAGAACAGCAAAATTAATCTCTGTCACTGTAAGATAAAGTCCTTAATCGTATGCAACAACGTTACAACCCGGAGACCGACACAGAACTGTTGCACAGAATGACGTCGCGCGCAGTGCACAGCCTTATTTCAGGAGTCGGGAAGCGCAACTAACGACCGTGTTCTAGTTTCAGCTTTATTTCCTGCGTCATAAAGCTCTTTGTTGCGTGCTTTCTCGATGGAGGCCTGTGTGCATCGCGCAGGCGTGGCCGGCTGCACCGGATTGATAGTTATTTAGAGTTCTGTCCAGGGGTCTAGTGTCCTTAAGAGAGTATTGATTGATAGCTTTCAAGTAATATGATAGAGTGGGTAGTTATCTTGCTTTACTTATGTACTTGCGTATTTAAATTAAGATCTGCATAAAATAGTACATTACTGCAGCGGCCTGCAAAAGGGGCATTGATGGACGAATGTGAAAATGTGGGCCGAGGCACTCATACTTATGTTCACCAGTGCAATGGCCAAGGCTTGTATAGTGCTTTCCTCAATAATGCGCGGAAATTCAAACAAAGTAAGTTATTTATAAATTCCAGATTAAATGACGAAGAACGATAATTTTTCACGCGCCAATTTGTTCATTTGTTTTTTTTTCAATTAACAGCTTTCTATTTGCAAGCCAGTTCGAAATTTAAATAAAACTTTTTTTAAGTTACCTCCTAGGTTGCCATGTTTCGAAGTTAAAGATCGTTCCATTTTTAAATTACACGATAGATATGAGTTTACTATATAATTTATTTGGCCGCTAAACCACGACTCATATGGATTTTCATACAACTTTTGGCGGCCGCTGCTCGCATGTATTTGGCCAGTACAGCAGTTTCGATTTATCTCGAACAAGGTTGTCAAAATAATGCTTGAATTTCAAAGCATGTTTGAAAATAGTACATTACTGCAGCGGCCTGCAATAGGGGCATTGATGGACGAACGTGAAAATGTGGGCCGAGGCGAACCTGAGTCCTTCAATGAAAAAAAACAAAAGAGACAGGCTACAATGAAGACTGGCCGAAAATGAAGAAAAAAAAATGACTTCGAATTTCGAACGAATACGTGTTGCAATTTTGTTTACTTTGAGAACATAATTTAAATAGTTTGTTCCTTGTGATTTAATTATGTAATTCTGAGAAAAATATACTGAAATAATGAACGACACGTATTGTTTTTTTTTGCGATTTATTACTTTTTTAACTGCAGCGGCCAATCTATACCATCATAAAAAAGTAAGTTGGAGTCTCATTTCCTACGAAATGTATAGGAAACGGTTCTCTGACTTTTCTAGTTCTCAAACCTCAGTTGGTCCAATAGAGTTTTTTGA
This sequence comes from Tiliacea citrago, assembly GCA_963921375.1. Taxonomy (NCBI): domain Eukaryota; kingdom Metazoa; phylum Arthropoda; class Insecta; order Lepidoptera; family Noctuidae; genus Tiliacea; species Tiliacea citrago. The sequence continues at coordinate 21,846,008 of OY992787.1, read as the reverse complement.
TCTTTATAAGAAACAGAATCGATCCGCATAAAAAAAAAAATTGTGAAAATTGTCTATTTTCTTGCTGACTCTAGGTACAATTTAAAAAAAAACTTTGATTGCAGATCAAAATTTCTCAAAAATTAGGGACAGTCTCCTAAAACCGTTTTCCTTTCCTGTAACTATATCAGTTAAGGTCCGGAGCTTATTGCCCTTTCTCAAAAATCTATTCTATATACTTATCTACTCTTATTTTATTACTTAAATAGTCTAACCTATACAATGAAAGAAAGAAAGATAAAATGCCTAAAATAGAGTTATGTAAAGTTTTGTATCACTAATCTCCCTCTAATTAATAAGCCTTACCAATAAGGCGCTTCAATAAAGCAAGAAAATGATTTTGAACTTTAAAGTTAAGGGATTGAGTCTTGCTTTGGCAGGTAAAATCTTTACTCGTATCAAGATAAGATCCCGTGTTCTCGGTGATAGCAATTTTTCAAGTCAAAGTTAAAGTCTGAAGTAAGTTGCACTTCGGTAGGTAGCTCCATGAGCAACCCGGTAGATTAAGTAATTTATTTCACCAAATGAGCTATTTTTAACCGACTTCAAAAAACTAAGATGTTAAATGTTAAATTTTGACAGCTTGTCAGGTGAAAGGGTTCGTCTGTATGTATTTTTTAATTTATATTAAACAATATTTTCGTAAATTGTGGACCAATTTTGAAAATTATTTTTTTCAGTTGGTAGAAAAAGCTTGCACGGTGGTCCCATATAAATGTTTTTAACTTTGCTTGGGTAATTTTTCGAGTTAGCTTCGACAATACGTATGTAATCCACTTTCTGTAACTTGTTGATGCTATAATACTTCCTGTGACTGTTGTTTACATCGCAAGTATACGAATTAGTGTGGGGTAGGTAGCATAGGTAACAAAAAAGAGAAAAAAAAAATACTTTTATTTTGGAATATATTATACAATATAGTGGCAAAATACTAAAATACAGATCCAAAGACACTTCTGACTTCGGAAATTAAACTTATTTTTCACTTTGTATGTTTTTTTGTGTAAGTACAAAAACCTTTTCTCTTTACTGCATTTTTAAGTAAGTACATTTTCTTTATTAAAAATACTTACATGTGTCCTGATCAGAAAACTCAATAGTATTAATACTAAACAAAAAGTAGAATACATTAAACCATGTATAATAAGTTTTGAATTTAACACGATACTATATAGCTCCATTGATTCATAAAACAAAAATGTCACCTAACTTTTCCTTTAAATGACGTGAGAATAATTTTTGCGTGACCGAAAACACGCCGCTGACACGTAAATGAAACTGAACTATAAACCGAATAAATTAAAGTTGATATTTGCTTGAACTAAATGCAACGACATTATTAGGTGAAAGTGACCGTGAAACTACTGTGCATTAGCTCGGACGTGCAGGCTGCTCTGTGCACAAGCCCCATTCGCGCGATCGCGTTTCAAACTGAACTTTAACACTGGTATGTAAGGTTCAGTTCTTTGCAGCCGTGAAAGACGCTTATGTGCAACGCGCAGGCGTGAGGCACTGCAATTGATGTTAAATAATATAGCTGAACCGAAGAAACTGTAGGTTATGTAAAGGTCAGATTATTGATTTGAAACTATTTTTGTATGCGTGAATATTTTATCGTAAGCTGTTGGTTTTAAGTTCTCGTAGGTATATTTATTACGCGTTTAATCTTACTTTTATCTTAGATTTTTCATTCGACACGTAATCTGGTTAAGTCTTTTAAAATAAGATTCTTTTGATTTAATAATCTTAAAAAAAAATCTGCGCTATTTTTACATTTGAAATTAAGACATAACATGCACTTGAGATAATTTAAACAAAATGATTCCCATTTTAATTTGAAAAGCTTCAAATAGTAGAGCTTAAATGACTGAAAAAGTTTTCAAATTACTTTAAGATATATCTCGAGCACCACTAGGTACGTACAATTACAGAAATGCCTACCTTTTTTTTTTTTTGGGCGGGAAATTATCAAATAACTTCTCCCGCTATGGGCGGAGCGGGAGGGCGTGTCAGACTTTTACTGACTAAAACCCACCCGTGTTCCTTCATTTGCATGTGTGCCAGGGCCACGATATCCCTTTCGGACAAACTCGCAACCCCGGCAGGCATTGGTCCTGACGGACCCCGTCAGTTTGTGCTGACATCTCTTTGAGGCGCGCGTGGAACACAACGCGCCGTCGACCCAGGCCTGGACCTTATTGGACGGCGAGCTACCCATCGCTCACCCGTGGCCGGAAATCGGCTTGCGACTCCCGAAGCCCGGGGCGTCTCCTGCGGCGACTAAGGGCGCGAGGGCGCGAACCTTGTCTCACCCTCACGCGTTCTGCCTCCTCCTTCGCTAGCATTACTGCTTCGCAGAAGGAGGTGACGGCCTCCCATGCACTCTCGCTCCGAACCATGGCCTGAACCAGGGCCGGACGCGAGAGATCGCCGCCGCCGATCGCCTCCGTGAGGGCACGGCGGTGCTCCGCCCAAGGTGGGCAGACCTCCACCGTATGCTCCACCGTGTCCTCCGGGCGATCCACACAGTGGTGACACCCGGGCGTTTCCTCCCGCTTTATCCTGAACAGGAACCTCCCGAAACAACCGTGTTTGGTGAGGACCTGCGTCAGGCGGAAGGTGAGGACGCCGTGGCGCCTCTCTAGCCACTCCTCAAAGAGGGGACTTGTCGCCACAATTGTGGCGTGACAATTGTGAAATGCCTACCTACGGGCCTAAACGGCAGGAACGTGGGTAATAAACGAAACTAAGACCTTTAATTTTGTAAATGCGATGTACTAAGTTAATCCCTCCAACCAAACTAGGTACTTTTAGGTACCTCAGTAGTTATGAGCTTTCCTCCACCTTAAACGTTCTCAAAGATTTATTACCACTTCCGAACGCAATCAGCCAATAAACGCTTCGTAATTTTGGGCTTATATTTATAGTTATTAATTAGTATCGTAAACTTAGTGCAAAAGACATAGGAAACAGGGAATGCTCACCCAAATTCAAATTTAAATTTGGGGGAGGTAAAATGTGGGGGCGGGAAATGAACTCAAATTACAACAAAGCAGACAATTGATTAAATAATTTCAGTGTTTAATAATTTAATACAATTGTACATTAAGGTTTAAGCTTCTGAAGAAGCGTAGTTATTAATTACCTTTTTATAAAATCGAAATTATGATTAAGACAAAGCAAAGACTAGTAGAAAGTAAGGTGTATATGGATATGAAAAAAAAAAAACTTGTCTTGCTTGATGACAATATAGGGCCGCTTACAGTGGTCAAAACAATTTCTTAGAAGCCTCTCGACAAGGGTTTTTGGAAATTCTCCCATGTATGTTCAACGATTATTTATAGTTTAGGAGACACCTAGCTCGAAAAAAAAGAAAGCTTTTTGTTTAACAAAATTCTTTCGAGATTTGCAGACCTAAAAATGTTATAGAGGGTGTGCGACAAAGACTTCTTAGTAGTTTTAGGAACTTTTATGAACCGTTTAGAACTATGATTACCAACATGGGAAAAAACAAGTCTTTACGACGTGAATTACTGGTTTTATAGATGTGGTACGCGACGTGATAAGTTTAAAATGGCCACTAACTATTACAAGCGAAGTATTTTGGAGTATATTTCAGGTTTTAAAATATTATGTAACAACAACAAAAAAGCGCTCCGAAGCTGCTAAATGTCACCTTGAAGGTCATGTTGCTGCGTAGTACCAAAGCTGAGCCTGAAAACACATCTATCAACCGCGTTGTATATTGAACCTAAACGCTTCAACATATAGTCATCTGTGCAATGCGCAGGCGTGCACTGCACTCGATTAATAAATAATATAGAGCTCTGCCTAGGACTTTAATAGGTACCTAAGGGAAATATTGATTTATTGCTTGCTTTATGGACAGTTACATGTATTCGTATCTATATAATTACGTAACATCTATAGTTTAGATATTTTCGTTAATTATGTCGTAGTCAAAGTGAAATCATTTATTTCAATAAGACCAATAATAAAAATAGGCACTTTCTTAAATCTTTTACAATGAAAAGTGTGTGTACATGTTTGAGCAAATCAGACTAACACAAAATCATAATTTAAATATATGACCCTACCTGTATTTAATAAAAAACAAACGAAAAACGAAAACGCTGCCTTTTTTGTAAAATCTTGTCTTAAACTTGTAAGTAACTGAGTAGAACACAAGACTGCACGAAATCCTCGAAATCTCAAAGCTCAACAGGCTTCTTTCAGAAGCGTGGTAAGTGGAGACTCATTTACATAAACTGGTCTATATTGAGCTTTATTGGTTGCGGCTGAAGCTTTGTTTTTAAACTGCTTTTGAGATAAGGATTGTTAGACGCCTATGTGCAACGCGCAGGCGTGAGGCACTGCAATTGATGTTAAATAATATAGCTGTATTTGGGAAACGGTGGGTTATGTAAAGGTCGGATTATTGATTTGAAACTATTTTTGTATGCGCGAATATTTTATCGTTTAAAGTTCTTGTAAGTTCTTATGGTGGATGTATTTGTTACACGTTTAATCTTGCATCCATCTCCGATTTTACATTTGACCCATAATCTAGTTAACTCTTTTACGATAAGATCCTTTTGATTTGTTTTTTTACTAAATTTTAAAAAAACATTATAAGACATCACACGCACTTATGATTTTTGAAAGAAAATGCAAAATAATAGAGCTTAAATGACTGGAAAAAATTCAAGCCGAAAACTTCTACATACAAATATTACAAAAATACCTTCCTGTTTAATTGTCTAAATTCGATATATGTGTTAATTCCATCAACGAAGCTAGGAGTTTAGTATTAAATATAATAATATATGTATGTCGGTCTAAGCTCACGAGTTTTCTTATCAGTAAAGCGCAACATTAACACAAATTTTACAAAAAACTTGAATTGATTCTAGTCGCCCCTTCCAAAATGTAGTTTTGTATGGAGAAAAATGGACAAGAAACTCCACCGTTACTCGTTTAGAAATGTTTAACAATATTTTGTATAGGTACATTAATTATATAATTATAATTATGTAAAGACGATGCAGAATAAAATGACTATACCACAATAGGTAAAAATAATTATAAATTAAGCAATGACAGATAACTGAATTATGTGATAGATACACGGTGCTCACATATTTCAAAACATTGTAAAAGTATACGTTTTCCTATAAAAAATAAAGTAACAGGTCAATGTGTGAGTTAAGATAATCACAGAATGTAAAATCAGTGTCATAAAAATAATACAATATAATTTTAGTATATGCGAAACCCGAAACACGTGTCTAGTATTTTTATGTAAAGAATCTATGTACAAAATTTCAAAACTGTATCATGAAAATCACAAAGTTATAAGGTTGTTATGTTACCTGGTTGTCCATACAAAAACATGCTAACGGCGCCCCCGTGCCTCCAAGGTCGTCTTGCGCTCATTGATAATAATTTTTCCATCGCACTTAAATATTTATCGGACAAAATATAACATGGTGTAAACATGATTGAAATCGATTCAGTTCCTTATTCTGAACAAACCATATTCAGGTTTCGCATATACTAAAAATAATGTTGTATAAGCAACCAGTTTGATTTTGTCTAGACTCTAGATTGTCCTATGGAGCTGGAGCACCATATTTCTAAGCATTCTTATCTTGGATATTTTTCTCGAATTTTTAATAATTACGAGTATGCTTGTTTATAAAGTGTACTTTTATTAAGAGTTTAAAACTTTCTTTCATTTAATTGCAATATATCACAAGGTAGTTTGTTGTAACATTTAACACAGTACGCCATAAACCCTTCCTTATTTGACTTTGAGTCCTTACCCGACTTCAAGTCACATTTTTGACTTTGAATATCTCTATGACTGCCGTTTTTTTTTTCTTTCGCCGTAGTCAGCCGTAGTTAGGAAACGGCCGAACATTCGGCCGATACTTTGGATTTATTGTCATAATACACGCCCAGGATGAGACTCGCACATACCAGGGAAGCATGGCACAAAAAAGAGGAGGCCTACACTTAGCAGTGGGTGGAACAAGGCTGCCGATGATAACATTGAAATAAATAATTTTTTGACGTCACAGGAGACGTGATAAGTTTGAAATGACCACTAACTATTGCAATCGAAATATTTTGAACGATATTGTAGGTTTTAAAATATTATGTTACAACAACAGAAAGCGCTCCGAAACTGTTAAATGTCACCGTGAAGGTCATGTTGCTGCGTAGTACCGAAGCTCCTACACAAGCCTGAAAACGCATTTATCAACCCCGTTGTAAATGTAACCTTAATGTTTCCATATACAGTCGAGTATCCTGTGCTACGTTAGAGGCAACTGTGCAATGCGCAGGCGTGCACTGCACTCGGTTAATAAATAATATAGAGCTTCAATAGGTACCTGAGCGAAATATTGATTTATTGCTAGTAAAGTTCTATGAAAGGTTTCGTATATTCGAAACCTACATAAGAAAGTTTGTATATTTTTCATATCTAAGTCAAAGGGATGACTTTTGTGAGGCACTTTTTAAAATCTATTATTAAGAACAGAGAAGTGTGTACATATTTGAGCAAATTAAACTAATACAAAAATATAATTTCGTTACATGACCCACCCCTATTAAATAAAAATCAAACGAACGTAGGCTTTTTGACATGTAAATTTCTAAGTAACTGAGTAGAACACAAGACTCCACGCAATCTCAAAGCGCAACAGGTTTCTTCCAGAAGCGTGATAAGCGGAGACTCATTTACATAAACTGGTCTATTTTGAGCTTTAATGCTTGCGTATGAAGCTATGTTTTTAAATTGTTTACGAGATTAAGCCATGAAAATGACGTGAAAATCACGATCCTGCATGTTGTGTTTGCTAGAAATAAGTTACTTACATGAATCCTGATCAAGCTCGCTATTATGATGATGAGGCAAAGAGTTAAATACATTGATTCGTTTTCTAAGAAATGATTGATGATCTATCCAAACTTATTGCAAATGAAAGTGGACAACAAAAACTTTGATGACTGTAACTATGACTGGGCTATTTTACGGCGTATTGTGTAAACAATAAAAGGTTTTATTTACTGTTTATTAAAGTCTATTGTTGTTTATTACGACTTCACAAATCGGACGCCGACGCGGAACTGTTGCATGCCTGACGTGGTGTTCAGTGCAGAAGGCTTCGTTTCAAAGCCTGAAAACGCATCTAACTAGCGGTGGTGCAATTCTAAACTTTAAACGTTATTGCATTAAGTTCAGTGTTGTGTGCTAGCATGTAAGATGCCTATGTGCAACGCGCAGGCGCGAGGCACAGTACGATTGGAGCCTAATTATAGCTCTGCCTGAGTGCCTGGGGTCTAGGAAAAGCTAGATATCTATCGCATAACCTGATATTATATTTAATGTTTTGTTTGGAAACGAAGAAATAACCTACATAATTATGTAAAACAGGAGGAAATGCATCATTACGAGAGCTTTTCCTGAAGTGCTCAATTACAAAGAAAAATTAACTTTTCCTTTTACCTCATTTTGTATGAGGGGCTTGTGGCCAAGTAACAGCCGCACGAGTCGATCGATCAGATTAAGCTACGCTTGCCGCAGTTGGTCCGTGGATGGGTGACCATCTTTACATACCAAGACCCCTCCGTGCGTCGAAAAGCACGTTAAGCCGTTGGTCCCGGCTGTCATTCGTGGATCTTTGACAGCCGTTACGGGTCGTCAGAAGCCCGAAACTCTGACACCCAGTCTTAGTATTGGTATAGTATCACCCGGTTACTAGGTTGTGGCAGTCAGATAGGCAGTCGCTCCATTCAAAATACTGGTATTAGCTGCATCCGCGTGGACTAAAAGCTGACCCCAATTATGTTGGGAAAAGGTAGGCAGATGATGACCTTATTTTGTATTTGCATTGGTAAGATTTTCAGAAATCGAGAGTGATAGTTATTAGGTAAATGCAATTGCTTAGAAAACACGTCGTGGTTTGTGTTTTTGTCCCTAGAAAACAACAATTGCTCGACAGTGCTTAGCTAAAGCACGTGCTATTGTAGTGTTTATCTTGGGTTTAGCTTGTCCGCTACAAATAGGCCTTCTTGATTGACAAGAAAAAGGAAATAATGATATTCTTGAAGCTTCCTTGCTTTTAAACCTAAGGAGTTGTAGTAAATTCTAAAATGTTGTGGTTCTTATTAGGTTTTCATAATAATCTTGAAACAGAATTATTCAATTATTATTGTAAATTGATCTTACTTGCAACTACGTAGAGTCTACTTATGTGAGCCACTGAAAAGCGCGCAGGCGCGCAGTGAATTAAGTTGATTCCTAAAATAGACCTCTGTCTGGGGAGAATAAGGTTCGATATTGAATTCTTTAAGAAGCAAAGCTTCGCGATTGTTGACATAATAAGGAAAGTGGAACTTCTGATATTTAAATAATAATTACTCACCTAAACCTACTTTTGTTGGCCTGAGCAGTATCATTCAGATTCTTGTGAGGTTTAAGATAAAAAATACACATTATATGAACTTAATAGGAACAATTACTAAAATAAAAGGACAAAGAATAATGCGTTTTTTTTTTTAATTATGACTGCCAATTCATATTGGCAATGAGAAAAAGTTGCAATTTTTTTACAACAAGTAATAATATTTTTAAAGCAACGGAAATACCGAGCACCAATGAGACGATAAGTAGGTGAGTTGATCGTCGTTTCCAATAATTAACAGGAGGAGAGAACTCCTCCATTAATTCCCAATGCGACATTTAAAATGTTTTTACGCGCCGGTTCCCGAGAAAGTGATCCGATTTGAGCTTAATTTCTTGGACCATAAGGTCTCGTTTGATACATATCAGGTACAGGGTCTGAACAGGTCGGAGTAGCGCGCGGAACTGTTGCACGGGCTAGTCAACTCAGTGCAAGGGGATGAAAATGGGAATGTGTTTGACAACTACGTTCTATATTGGGCCTTATTGCTTTCACATAAAATTCAGTTTTGTTTGTTATTATGTTAGAGGCTTGTGCGTAGAGCGCAGGCGCGTGGCTGAGTGGAAGCTTAATATCTGGGGATAGGTATTATTGATAGGCCTAATTTCAATTATTAACTCGATTGACGTAAGAATCATCAAAATCGGCCCACACGTTTGGTTCCTAGAGCGCTACAAAGGAACAAACATACATAAATATAGGCTGATAAACACATTAACCTCCTTTGCGTCGCGCAGTCGGCTAAAAATGAAATGCTGTTCGTTGGTAAGCGCATCACTTGAGGACGGTTAGGTAAATGTTTTTTTATTTTATTGTTGTAGTCCGATTAACGTTTTTCGGGATAGAAAACATGCCCGGGAACTTGGAAACTTCAGGAAAAACTGAAAGTACCAGTGTCCTTCCAAAAGGTAGTTTCGTATGGAGAACAATGGGCAGGCGGGTTGGCGATCTCAGTATGGTGTTAAAATGCATATAGAACGCTGCTGCCCATTCTCTAGTAAGACCCTTAGTCGCCTTTTACGACACCCACGGGAAGAAATAGGATAGTGGTATTCTTTACGTCCGGCACCACACGGACACAAAAAAAACACGACATAAAATGTTTTACTGTCTTTGTATTTAGAAACGGTAATTATAATTAGCCCGTTTTGAGATGAAACTGAAAATCCAGCGTTCGTGGAAGTTGTCTTGAAAATTTTGACGTAGCACTTGCGTAGCGCTACGCCGCGCACCGCCTACGCCGCGCACCGCCTACGCCGCGCACCGCCTACGCGTGTAATCCCGTCTGATCTTTTTTGTAGTATATTATGTTGGTAGGTATACTTTCTGAACATATTTATTTAATTTCTCAAATTCTAATGATTTTGTTCTTAGACATAACTTTGGGTGCCAAGCTTCAGTGGGAAATACATATACATTTTCAACAAAAAAGCCTTAGCTCAGCAGCATACCATTCAAAAAAATCGTGGTTTAACTAATTTAGAGATCGCCCGTTTAGTATACTTTAGTTATTTTCATAGTGTGATGTGGTACGGTATTCTGTTGTGGGGTAAAGTGGCCGATATTCAGACAATTTTAGTTTTACAAAAATGGGCAATTTGTTTAATTTATAAATTAAGTCCCAGACACTCTCAGAGTCAAATTTAAAGAGATTAATATAATGACTGTGCCTTCTCAGTATATTTATGAAAATCGTTTGTATGCGCATAAAAATATTAATCAGTTTAAAAAATACAGTAATATATCATCTGCCTAGCCTTTTCCCAACTATGTTGGGGTTGGCTTCCAGTCTAACCGGATGCAGCTGAAAACCAGTATTTTACATGGAGCGACTGCCTATCTGACCTCCACAACTAAGTTACTGGGTAACACGATATCCCTTGGTAAGACTGGTTGTCAGACTTTTGGGCTTCTGTGGACCCGTAACTACTGTCAAAGATCTACAAATGACAGCCGGGACCAACGGCTTAACGTGCTTTACGAGGCACGGAGGAATCTTGGTATGAAAAGATGGTCACCCATCCACGGACCAACCGCGGCAAGCGTAGCTTAACCTGATCGATCGACCACAAGCCACAAGCTCCTCATTAATTAGCCACAAGCTCCAAAAAATACAGTAATATACATAATATGAATACTAGGAACACGTCGTTCCTCCTGGCTCCAGAAAATAGGTGTCTCGTTTAAATGTCAATGTATAAGCCTTTTATAATAAACATCCTAGCCACATTCAAGAATTAACCCTTAATAAATTGAAATCATTTATAAATCGGAAACTAAGCCAGAAAGGGACCCTTAGACGATCACTCGTGTGTCTGTCTCAGATAGATCAGTCTGTCCGTCTGTCACAGCCATTGCCATTGCTCCGAATCTACTGGACCGATTAAGTTGGAATTTGGTACAAATATATATTTTTGTGACCCCCAGACGGAAATGTAACGTAAATAAACGTGTAGTGTAAATTAATTTTGAATATAGGGATCACTTTTGGGGGACAAACTAGAAAATAAAATAAAAAGTTTTGCAAACTGTACCGTGTAACACATCAAATGAAAGGGCTTGTTGTAAGGATTTTAGATATATTGTTTTTATAATATTGAAATAAATACTTTTAAAATTATTTAAGAAAATATATGAAAATTGATCATTCCCCCCTCTTATCTCCAAAACTACTAAGCTTAAGGTTTTTAACAAACTGCAGATAATAGTTCTATACATATAGATTACAGGAAAATCTATAAAAAGTCTATGGTCTTAAAATAATAATGGTAAATCTCTCAATATTGTGCGTTCAAACTTACATTTGCAGTTGGAATGTATGAGGGAACATGTTTTACGACTACAATGTTAAGTTTGTTCTTAGAATAGATTAATCCCCATTACGGAACCCTTCATTGTGCGTGGTCCGACACGCACTTGGCCGGTTTTCTGTTTTTCCTTTCTCAGTTAGTTTTGATAATGGGTTGGCAGTTTGAGTAGTTTATGCGGCCTACCCAAATGTTTTATCTTGGGCATGTTTGTCGAGTTGTTGAGCTCCTATAGTTCTGAGTTGAGCTACACGATTACTGACAAATGCTTGCACTGACTGGACAGCCACTATTCTACATGGTCCTCACGTGATTTGACCAACATTATGTCTGGAATTTAAAAGAGACCTTTGACTTTGCTTCCGCCCTTCTTCTCAGAGTAATCGGATAGGTAACACCAGCCTCATCTAATTTTCAAAATATGATTGGCGTTTATGTTTGTACAAACCCACTTGCAGAAATAAAAATTATTTATCACACTAAATCTACATGGCCACATATGAAACGTCAGAAGCTGGGCGCACAAGAAAACTCCACGAATACTCTATTAAAAATAATAAGCTTTTACAATGTTTTCGTATTACAGTGATAAGTCGCTGGCAACAGCTAAAGCGCGGTCACTGTCAGACTGCATACAAAATAAAGAGAAGCACGATGACACAACGCATGTAATTTATTGCAAAATATGAAGCAATTATCTATTTACTCAAAAATGAATTGAGTAATCGAAAATATAAAACAACCAAGTTCTGCGTTCAAATAAGACGTTCTTGTTATTAATTAAAAACCAACCGTACGTTGGTATTTAATGTTGTTGTTTTTTTTATTTTGGATTGGAACTCAAAGTAAAAAAGGTTAGTTATCGAGTTTTTTTTTCTAAACGTGTTTTGGTAACAACCAAGTTCTGAGAAATATGTTCAAGAATAACATATATTTTATCCACTACCACAAAGTTTAAAGATTTGGCATGTTTTTTGTTTAAGACAGGCCTACTTAGATCATTTGCCTCTTGTCAGCGCCTTAATAGGTATGAGAGGGCTTGTCAACGCCTTAATAGGTATGAGAGGGCAGTGTCGGCCTGTCAATACGTGCAAGGTACTCTATTTTCCTTAAAATATCAACGTGTGGGATGCATTTTGTGACGTAGTTCACGCATCAGTGCTTGGATCAAACTTAGTCTATGAGTCAAATTATGTTCTCACGCGATAACTGCTGAACAAGGTTCAGATTATTTTGCAACGAACTTTAGTACAGGGCGCAGACGCGACCTTGAGATCTGTTCTAAAAATGAACGGCCTAGGGCAAGCTTACTCCACGAGGCTTTTATATTTATTAGTTGTCAGTAAATATGATTTTTTTATTATTATTATTATTTATTTTTTAAACCGGGACAGTAATTAATTAATCCTACGTGATTAACAGAGGTATGTGGAAAACGGAAAGAGGGGCTTTGGTCAGCACCAGGACATTACGGGCTAGATACACACATCAAAAGTGTCTTGGGATCTAGATAGATTAGTTAGATCAAAACTATTGTTCCTATTCCTAATCTCAGTAACAAATATATAGCAGTAATTAGCGCACAGGAAATTCGTGTCAGTTAAGTAGTGGACGAGAAAATGTGTCGTGTGACGTGGCGCTTAAAGCAAATTCTTTCATGAACGTATAAATGGCGTATTTTACAGGAGAGTGTCAAAATATTTTTCGTTGTTTTTCGTGTTTCGTGTTTTTTTTTTTTTTTGTGAGCTATCATCATCATTATTTCAGCTAAAAGACGTCCACTGCTGGACATAGGCCTCCCCCTAAGGTAGGATATTTGCTATAATTGCCACGCTTGGCAGGCGGGTTGGCGATCGCAGTATGGTGTTAAAATGCATAGAGAACGCTGCTGCCCATTGTCTAGTAAGTCCCTTAGTCGCCTTTTACGACACCCACGGGAAGAAATGGGGTGGTGCTATTCTTTACGTCCAGCACCATACGGAGCTATAATTAATCCTATTTCAAAAGAAAGAAAAGGCTTTCTTAGATAATTATGCAAAAATAGGTATTGTTGGAATCCTGAAAACAACATAGGTATCTACAGTTTTATAGCACACCACGGTTGACATATTACGTCAATTTGACGAGTCATAGTCATTTCATAAAACTGTCAAAGAATGACAGATGTGATTTGAATATAGATTTAAGATTTATTTATATAAATTTAAGTTGGTAGTCAATTTGATGAACAATTTATTTCCCTGAGTTAACCTATTTTTTTAAAGTAAGACGACGTAAGTAGCCAGTTATTTTTTTGGTGTAAAAATCTAATAAATTGTTCTGTTACCTGTGTACAATCGTGCAAAATGCAATATGCAAATACCTAGTGCGCATGCTACGTGTATCAACGTGGCATACGGTGGCATGCAACATGTGGTTTTTTCAATGTTACGAGAATAGTGTAAACTGATCGTTTTCCTAAACACAGCATGTAAATAACAATTTAAAAATAGTAAAAGTCACTAAAATCAATATTAAAATATCTATTTATTTACTGAAGTTTAGAAAGTTCCATTTGAAGTATCAGTCATATACGCAGGTTTATCTAACCTTATCAATGACACACATCGCGACGTACTCACACATTTTACTAGCGGTTGATTGCGTGGCTTGACATTTTGCGATCAGTGGGTGCAAAAATGCTAAGCAGAAATCAATAACAGTAACAAAAGATCCTTTGGAAGTAAGAAATTTATGCGTGCCTTGAACTTCAGTGAGAGAATATCAGACATAGAAAGTATAAGCAAAGAGCAGATCTCAGGTTAATATTTAAAAATGACTTACATGTAATCTGACCAAACTTGCTACAATTATGATTAACGCCACCGCAAGATACATGCACTCCTTTTTAAGCGTCTTTTTAATGGAATTTGATCACATAGTCCGTACACGGGTAAATGTTTTGCGTACTCACCGATTTGGTTGATACCGGGCGAATGAAAGCAAGTCGACGAAGCCATGGGTCGATCACGCCGCGCAAGCGCCCTGCGACCAACTACGCAGGTAATTTTGAATGTGACTGTACTAAGTATACGTTCAGGGTGGTTTGGATTTCACACCAGTCTTCTGTAAAGAAAGATGAGAACATACTTAATGACAGCAAAATGAACCTAATCGACACAACTGTCACATCATTTACCAAAAAATCCGTTGGCCAATGTGCCGGGTACTTACCGCGCTTTCAGGACTTGCAGTTTATAAAACAACATTGTGTTGCCCGAGGTTTCATGAACTTTTCGGCACGTGATCGGGTTTAGGAAAATTTTAAAAGCCATTTCAATAACTTACCTAATTTTGTAGTATAATAAGATTGCGTAAACAAGTGTAAAAAATACTTTATCAACTTGCGATTAGCAATCTTGTTTGTTATTCCAATAGTTGGATAAAGGACACCTAAGTTTAGCCTAGTAACAACCTCGGTTTATAAAGTTAGATTACTATAATGCAAAAAGATTAATTTACAGGAAAAGAGTTAACTATGCATGGATTTTTAACAATTTTTAGTGAGGGAACAACGCTGATTTGGCACATGAAGGCACCTGTTTGAATTCATTCAAAATTTATGGAACTGCTGGTTTCTCATTCACGAATTCAGCGATGCTCCCATCGCTTAGCGATGCCCGTATCATACAATATGTGTACATTGATGATTGTTTTAGAGTCATCATTTATCAATCTGCAAAAGTTCTCTGTTGAACATGAGTCATTCAATGACCGCCCATGAATGGTCAACGCGGTTTCTCATTGCTTGGGATTTACCACCACATACAGCGTGGACTACCGGCTTAAAAGGGTTCCTAAAATACACTTGCGTTGTGAAACTATCCATTTGTTTTCCTGGCTAAGCAAAATTATGGAGGTGAGCACTAAGAAAGTACGTTTGAAAAATCGTCACCAAAGGGCGTTAAAAATGTAAGTTTATATGGATATGCCATCGAGCTAATGGATTGTCTACTTAAAAAAATCTTTAATAAAAAAGACCACCACACCACATACCTAGGCTTTGACTATTGCGAAAGCCGAGAAAGATAAACAAATCAAGTATCTTGACTTGGCTCGCGAGGTTGTCGATTTAATAATAATAATAATAATAAACCATTTATTTTCTGGTTACAAAGACCCATAGATAACCTTAACCTAAGTATTCATATATTAACAAATGTGTTAGTAAATAAAACTTAAAACAATGTTAGTATCACTTGGATGCACTAAGTCAAGCGTGTGTTTAGTGATCATTGTGTCGATAGTCGTATCAACCAATGACTTTATTGCCAAGACCTTCGACCAACACCTAAGGAGGCTCTCGTTGGGCAGCTAGATTAAGGGCCTGATTCAGAGAGCGGTACTTCTGGACACGGCTCGCATTGTTAGGAGGTTCCTCTCTCTGGAGCCCTGAGTAGCTTGGACCTTGTTCCCGATACCAGTGGGCCACAATTATTTATATATTTAAAAGAAAATAATAATCAATTTATTTCAGAAGAAACATCCATAATTTGTTAGTAAATATTAACCTTAGTAACTATGCAATGCACAGCTTAAACCGCTTGGTCAAAGTGCATGATATTTGCACAAGAGTTCTTTATAGGTATGACGGCGGTGACCACTTAAAAGGATTTTTAAAAATTCACCTCATAAACAGGTTTAATAGCGGTTGAAAGTTCGTCATTTTTGTCGATGGAAAATTCCTTCTAGAGCACGTTTTGTAATATAATAAAAATCAAAAACTCTTATTAATAGACAAAAATTCCCAAAATGTTCCAAGAAACTGGAAAACTTTAATAAAGCTGATATCGTAACACCACGTTTGTCAACCGCGTGACTCATGGAAGTAGGTACCCGTCACATGGACCCTTTCGAAAAGACAACGTGACCAGTGACGCTACTCACTCGTGTTATTAATTTATCACCCCTTTTAGGAAAAAGGGGTGATTATTAAGGGGAAAATGGGGAAAATAACGAAATATTTAACAATTATATGAAAGGTCACATTGGATTGGTAGGTACCGTATGTCTGGCACGCATTTATGTCCGTGACTACCGCAGGACCACGAACGCCAATCGCTTCCATATTTGGCAAATAATTAGTGCTCAATTGGTGCTAATTAGTGCTCGAACAACAGAATTGGTGCCTTAGTACTTTTCGAGATAATCGACTTTGACGGTGGTCCGGTAGTCACGCTCTCTTCAGCAGGACCACCATGAGCGCCGAAAAACGGAGCACGCTACACCTATTCTAAGTATACAAATAATTAGTGCCCTTAAATGTGATTCATTTCGTAACAAAAACAGAACTGAAACATTTGTATTTACCGAGAAATCAACGACGATAACTTTCGCGCGCTCGTTCAGGAGGACCACGACGTTGAATGTTGATCCCAAGTTTCAGTAGCTAGTCGCTTTCCTCAAACCTGCATAGAAAATTAGTGCTCTGCGAGATAAAACTGATACCTAAAATTCAAAATTACTACTCCAGTAGTTTACGAGATATACCATACCATTGGTGGGGTGGCGGTATTCACGGTGTTAAATTTTCATTAGAAGATTTCCCTATTGAAAACTCTGTGATTTCTTCCCAAATTTATACAAAAATTAGTGCTCCTAAAGAAGTTATAGTGACCAAAAATTCAGATTTCCAAGTGTTATATTTTAAGAGAAATTAGCATTCATTACTTTTCCATACTAAATCTCCGCGTATAACCCGACCAAATTAAGTTGTCAATGGTATTAGGCTGTTTATGAGATGTACGTTTATGATGATGTAAACTCAATCTCCTTTGTATTATATAATTGCATAGCACAGGTGTGAGTACTATGTACAATGGAGCTACCATTTACCGGGTAATATCTCTTTCATTGACTTGAATATGCCCTGGCAGCTGAGAGTATGTCATGCTCACTCAGATGTCTCGCTGATGGTGGCGTGTGTGTTGGATCATTTAGCTCCCTTCAAAATGGTTGAGCTGAATGGTGATGATCCATGCGTCATGTTCGTGAACGGGCGCTGTCAGTTGGGACTGGTCATCTCTTAGCTGCCACGGCTTATTTTTTAATTATTTTAGTTTTGGATTGTTTTTTTTTTATCACGGACGCTTCTGACGTTTTGCATCGTTCTCACATGTATACTCGTATTTTCAATAAGAATGATGTAACCAATACTTTGTATCAAATATTTTATTTTAAAAGAGTGTCCGTGGAGTTTCTTGCCTGTTCTTCTCCATAGGAACCTACTATTTGGAATGGGCAACTAGCTTCATATTTGTAACTAACCGACTTGTTGACAATTCAAAAGTGCCTGTAAATGGTTTAATTGAAATAAATGTTTTGAGTTTGAGTGAGTTTGAGTTTGAGTACACTCGTGCACATAAATTGATGGATGTCAGAATAGTAATAACAACAGTTCAATATCTATAGTTTTTATACAAACTGTGTACCCTAAGTACATATTACGAAAAAAAAAAAAAACCTATTGTTACCCATGGCCTGTGATACCTTTGTTAATGATGTGGGTAGGTAGGTACCCGAATAAAAACGTACATACATACGTAAGTAAAAGTATAGTACCTTTATATTTGAATAATATGCATTGCAAAGGGCACATCACGCATATTTTAGGAAATATGTGTTTTCATATCAATACGTACTACCTACTATTTTCGACATGCACATATATTTAAAATATCTAAATCAACTTATAATAACGTTAACATCAAAATATTTCTGTATCTTTTGATTGCTAATGCCCTATAAAACAACTAATTTTTTTATATACAGGCTGACTGTGAAAAGATGCGACAAAATTTAAAGGGGTGTTCTACCCATCACTATGAACAACTTTTAGTATCGGACCACTTTAAAATTCGCAAAAAAAAATCGACCTTTTTATACATAATGGTCCAATCAGATAAGTACCTTTATAGGAAGGCCGATTTTTTTTGCGAATTCTTATTTGGTCCCATAGTAAAAGTTGTTCATATTTATGGGTAGAACACTCCCTTAAATGTCGCATGTTTTCAAAGTCAGCCTGTATAAATATTATACTTCCTCAGGAAATAATGATTAGTTTTATCGTTTTCTGAAACCTTTAAAATATTGAAACAATTGACCTTTTAGCAATTGCATATTCATTTATTTATTTGTCTAAACAAAATCTTGAAACCATAAACGAATAAAAAAGAATTCGATGTAGGTACCACGACACGCTTCGAGAACGCTTTACTTAATAAGTTCAGGATGTCTGCACCATGCGACCATTTTTTTGGGTGGGAAATTATCAAATAACTTCTCCCGCTTTGGGCGGAGCGGGAGGGCGTGTCAGACTTTTACTGACTAAAACCCACCCGTGTTCCTTCCGTTGCCTGTGTGCCAGGGCCACGATATCTCTTTCGGACAAACTCGCAACCCTGGCAGGCATTGGTCCTACTGGACCCCGTCAGTTGGTGCTGACGTCTCTTCAACGCGCCGTCGACCCGGGCCTGGTCCTTATCGGACGGCAAGCTACCCATCGCTCACCGTCCGCAGGCCCGCGCCTACGGTGGCCGGGAATCGGCTAGCGACTCCCGACGCCCGGGGCGTCTTCTGCGGCGACTAAGGGCGCGAGGGCGCGAATCTTGCCTCACCATCACGCTTTCCGCCTCCTCCTTCGCGAGCATTACTGTTTCGCAGAAGGAGGTGACGGCCTCCCATGCACTCTCGCTCCGAACCATGGCCTGACCCAGGCCCGGACGCGAGAGATCGCCGCCGCCGATCGCCTCCGTGAGGACACGGCGGTGCTCCGCCCAAGCCGGCCAGACCTCCACCGTATGCTCCACCGTGTCCTCCGGGCGCTCCACACAGTGGTGACACCCGGGCGTTTCCTCCCGCTTTATCCTGAACAGGAACCTCCCGAAACAACCGTGTCCGGTGAGGACCTATGTCAGGCGGAAGGTGAGACCGCCGTGGCGCCTCTCTAGCCACTCCTCAAAGAGGGGACTTATCGCCACAATTGTGGCGTGCCCAGCGCTGGGTTGCGACAATCACACTCTCCATGTCGCCATGAGATCCCGCTGGAGCTCTGTCCGCTGTGCCGTGATTTCTCGCGGCAGCGGAGTTTCACCCCGGCGTTTCGCCTCCTCGCGCCACTCCCAGATGTGCGCGAGGACTTTTGCCTCCAGATCCCATGGCGGCAGTCCGGCAAGGAAGCTCGCCGCCTCACGGGAGACCGTGCGGTAACCCCGTACCAGCCCGATGGCCATGACCCTTTGAGACGCGTTCAACCGCTGGGCTGGTCGCAGCCTTAAAGAACGCGCCCACACCGGTGCCCCGTAAAGGGCCATGGACGGCACGATCCTCACGTAGAGCCTCCGGCAGGAGGCGTTTGGACCCCCTAGATTGGGCAGGCGCCGCTTCAAAGGAGCCGCTTCAAAGCAGCCCCGGCCCGCTCCAGTCTGGGAGCCAAACGTCGAAAATGCTCCACGAAGTTCCACCGGCTGTCGAGGACGTAGGTACTTCATCGTCGACTCGACGCCGATGTGAACCGCTCCCGCCGTTATCTGGGAACCCGACAGTGGCGCGTTTCGAGGACCATAAAAACACATGGCCTCGGATTTGTGCAATGCCACCTCGAGTCCCAATTGCCGGATTCTATCGACGATTGTCGCAACCCCACGTGCCGCCAGTTCGGCCGCCGCCTGATGCGACCTCCCCTGCGCTAGGACCAGCGTGTCGTCAGCGTAGCAGACTACGCTGACGCCGCTAGAGAGGTCGGCACGCAGCACCCAGTCGTACCTGATGTCCCACAGATGCGGCCCCAGGACCGATCCCTGTGGGACACCGCACGACATCTCTCACCGGTTCCAATCTCCGTGGTGACCGGGGTAGATGACGGCCCTGTCCGTCAAATAGGCCTTGACCACGCGACAGAGGTAGGTCGGCATCCGGTGATACCGAAGTGCCTCCCTTTTTTTTTTTTTGTTGCCGGGGTGGAAAATCCTCATGGATGTCCTCCGCCCTGGGGTGGGCGGAGGGGTCTGTCAGACTCTTACTGACTAAAAACCACCCCGGTGTTCCCTTCCCACACTTGCACCGGGGATCTTGGGAGCTAGTATTACTTCCGTGATCCCCGGCTAGTGCCGGCCCGCCTGTGCGGGCCATCTCAAGTCTGCGGGGGGGTGAGGTGTTAGACCCCCCTGCGACGTCTCAAAGGGGCGCGCGTGGAACACTACGCGCCGCCACCTCGGGTCTAGTGTGATAGGGGGCGGTGGACGTCCCCGAGTCCGCCGTCCGTGGACCCATTTAGGGGGGCCGGAAGAGGGCATTATCTGCCCTCTGCCGACGCCCGGTGCGCCTACTGCGGGCCGGGTGAGCGGACGAGATCTCCCGCTCCCTTTCCGCAGCCTCCTTCTGCGACACGACTGTTTCGCAGAAAGATACCACCGCGTCCCAGGACTCCTCGCTGCCGGCCATCGACTCGACCACGGCCGGATACCGAAGTGCCTCCCTAATGCAACTCTAGGGCAGGGTATTGAAGGCATTGGCGATGTCAAGAGACACCGCCAAGACAACCCCACCCCGGGCAACAGCATCCCCCGTCGTGAGGGCTCGAATGCGCATGATATGATGGCATCCACCGTAGAGCGCCCCTTGCGGAAACCAAACTGGCTCTCCGCCAAATCCGGCCCCACCCGCACCAGTCGCCCGACAAGGCGGTCTGCAATTGCACCAGCCGACCTAAGGTTACAGACGGATAGTAGACAGGATTTCCAGGTTTGGGAAGGGTAAAGTCACTGCCAGTCGGGCAGACTCACGAGATTGATCAGAGATGGCTAAAGGTATCTTGGCCACAGTGAGGGGTAATGAGACAAGAATAAAATTCAAATCTGATTTATTTACAAAATGATACAGCTTATACACACACTATTATATAAAATCTTTGTGTCCTATGCGTGTGAGATGCAACCGAATCAATATTTTTAACTGGGCTGCGCGTCAGCCGGGCCGAGTGCTGAGTCAATGTTCAAAGGTAACGTTGAACAAACACAAAAGAATAATTATTTACGAATAATTATTTTTCTGTATTGTAAGTCCCTACGACTTACAATACAGAAAAATAATTATTCGTATCACAGGCCATGGGTAACGATAGGTTATTTTTTTTTTCGTAATATGTACTTAGGTACACAGTTTGTATAAAAATTATAGATATTGAACTGTTTTTATTACAATTCCGACATCCATCAATTTATGTGCACGAGTGTACATCTCATAAACAGCCTAATACCATTGACAACTTAATTTGGTCGGGTTATACGCGAAGATTTAGTATGGAAAAGTAATGAATGCTAATTTCTCTTAAAATATAACACTTGGAAATCTGAATTTTTGGTCACTATAACTTCTTTAGGAGCACTAATTTTTGTATAATTTGGGAAGAAATCACAGTTTTTAATAGGGAAATCTTCTAATGAAAATTTAACACCGTGAATACCGCCACCCCACCAATGGTATGGTATATCTCGTAAACTACTGGAGTAGTAATTTTGAATTTTAGGTATCAATTTTATCTCGCAGAGCACTAATTTTCTATGCAGGTTTGAGGAAAGCGACTAGCTACTGAAACTTGGAATCAACATTCAACGTCGTGGTCCTCCTGAACGAGCGCGCGAAAGTTATCGTCGTTGATTTCTCGGTAAATACAAATGTTTCAGTTCTGTTTTTGTTACGAAATGAATCACATTTAAGGGCACTAATTATTTGTATACTTAGAATAGGTGTAGCGTGCTCCCTTTTTCGGCGCTCATGGTGGTCCTGCTGAAGAGAGCGTCACTACCGGACCACCTTCAAAGTCGATTATCTCGAAAAGTACTAAGGCACCAATTCTGTTGTTCGAGCACTAATTAGCACCAATTGAGCACTAATTATTTGCCAAATATGGAAGCGATTGGCATTCGTGGTCCTGCGGTAGTCACGGACATCGCATTTAAGTATTTTCACGTGTCGGGACGAGCGATCAAAGATTAGCTAGTCAGCAAGGTTGGTAGCGATGCTGCCTGAAGTGATTGCTTAGGGTATACCAGACGTAGGCCCTCTTTAACTGATACCCTCAAATCTTATTGAACTACTAATCCTGATGATATTAAAGTTGTTGAACCACTAATATACGATGATCACTTCTGGTAAAGGCTATCCTGCGCTGTTATCAGAAGTAGGATCGAATATGAACAACGGCATTAATGTTTTTTTTTTTTACTCGACTGCGGTGGGGCTTAAAAGGAGGGTAATGTTTTACAATCAGACGTAAAGTGACTAATATGGAGATGCTGATATTTCGAGAGTGATGTCAATAGCGGTTACCTACTGTCGTGTGTACCAAGATCAATATTGTGAAAGTTCGATCCAGATGATTCGGAGGCTTTAATGCAACATATCATGAAAATATCTTGAGGATGCAACATTTTTGATGGCACTTACTAAAGCGTCAATACATGGTGCTGCCACTTACCACAACAGCCTGAACTACATGGAATTTACATGGAGCACGCCGCTAAGCAAACATTGTTGGCTATATTTTCAATGACCAAACTAATTCAAGATCACTTAGTGATATCTTAAGATTACGAATCAGAGTAAAAGAAACCGCGACTGACTACGCGTATAAGGATCCTGATAGACCGCACACCAAAAACTGCGTTACCTTAAGAAGTAACTACTGGATTCCCTACTATCAGTGCTATGTCAATGGGATAGTTCGATTGATACACAGAGAGTTGACAGCTCGTGTTGCTACTTAAGCTCAATTATTTTGAATCTTTGAAAGTGTCTCATACAAGCGTCGATTGGGATGATGACGACTTGCTTTTTAACGGTCTCTCTGCTTGCTATGTGTCCCTATATACCAGCAGCGTACGTGATAATTGGTTCTATAACGTGCAAATAAATTTTGCAGGCGTTTTCCGGGTGTGCGTCTCATGTACACCGATTTGTTAAATATGCGAGTGCCTTTGCCCAGCACATATTTTAAGTGGTTATTAAACCACAGTTTTTCGTCTAGGATGACGCCTAGAAATTTTATTTCGGGCACAAATGCTAAGTCGGTGCCGTCCATCTGGAGCTGCGCGGTTTTCACTTTGGGCGTGAAGGCGATGACTTGGGGTTATTTTGGGCCAAAGGTCAGTTTCACGCGTTTGCCGCATTCGCTAATGTTAGCGAGAATGCTGTTGCTTAGTTGCTCCACTGTTTCTGGTGTATCCGCCG
Source organism: Tiliacea citrago (assembly GCA_963921375.1). Classification (NCBI taxonomy): domain Eukaryota; kingdom Metazoa; phylum Arthropoda; class Insecta; order Lepidoptera; family Noctuidae; genus Tiliacea; species Tiliacea citrago. The sequence goes on along the minus strand of OY992787.1, from coordinate 21,822,421 downwards.
TGACTACCAGCAAGACTTCATCAGCGAAGGCTTGTAGATGGCAGCCCGATGGCAGTTGCATGTACAGGAGCTCGTCCGGGCGTTACTCCCGACAGCTTCGAGTTCTGAATCAATCGAATTCGATTCGATATAAATGACGATTCAAACTCTTTAATCCGACACTAGCGCTCGATCGTGCGGTGGTTCGAAGCGAAACTAATTTCGATCGAAAGATTAGTTAGGAGCGAAAAGTTCATACTCCACACGTCATTTATTAACAGTTATGTATCGAGTATATCGAGTAGTTGGATCAAAACTAAACGTCAAATTACACGATAACAAAGAAGATACTTTATTCAGATCGAGTGAGATTATTTTGTGTTATTTACTGCTATATTTCTTAGAATTCTTTATTATTATGGGTCGCCTTGCGTCGTGTTTCAATGTTCTTGAGGAAACAAATCGTATGGATGATCGTGCGAGAAGAAATATGCTAAGGTTGAGTGGTTAAAACACCCGGGGCCATGGAAATGGATTCTGAAGAATTTCGACGAAATTATCGTCGGTCGAAGGAGTTGTTTGATGTGTTGGTAGAAGATTTGACACAATACATGTAGACTAACCAGACGAAGTGACATTTCCATTAAATGCAAGGTAAGTTCTCATATCTCTGTTTTCTAATCCAAAGTAAATAATTATTTCGTTCGCGTGGAAATCCTAAGACACCACAATATACAAATCACAACCTCATTTTATAAAAAAAAGATTTTATAAAAAAACTGCCTTGTTGGTCTGTTGGTCGCAAGCTCTCTGTTGAGCATGAGGTCCTGGTTTGTTTAAGGTAGGGTTTACAGCCCCATCTCAAAAATCCATCCAGTCATGAAGATTGACAGCTTAGCCCCATAAAGATATAGCGTGATGATTAAACTGTAACTATCTGCAATGGTCTAACCGTTTGGCTAGTCTTTTTACAATTAGCTGTAAACTATAAAGGAATACAAACATAATGCAATATTGCTCATCCCCCATAGCAAATAGCTTAATAATATATAACCTACCGACTGACCAGACTTATAGGGAATATCTATACAAAATTTGAACAGAATCTATATATCAAGTAGAATTTGCGTGATGCACACACATGCATTCATAGAGGAATACAAACATAATGCAATATTGCTCATCCCCCACGGCAAATAGCGTGATAATATATAGCCTACTAATTTACTAGACTTATAGGAAATATCAGTGCAAAAAAGATATCTGACAATCATCAGACTTACCAAGGGGTATCGTATTACCTAGTTACTGGGTTGTGGAGGTCAGATAGGCATTCGCTCCATGTAAAATACTGGTTTTCAGCTGCATCCAGTTAGACTGGAAGCCGACCTCAACATAGTTGGGAAAAGGCTACGCAGATTGATTGATGTTTTTTCGTAACTTTTTATTTGTTAAGTTTAAATAAATCACTAGGGTATCGTTTATTTACGTGGGAAAGTGATAGAGAAGTAAAAACATTCAACTACTTAAAAGTTTCTAACCAAAGACGTAATCCGCCGGATACACATAAAGATGCTGATAATATTCGAACCTTGGTTTACGATTCGTATTGATTCGGGTGTAAGATTTTAAATCGAGTTCAGCATAGCTATTCACAACTATTCGACGGCTATCTTGTCAAAAATGACACATTTCGATTACCTGATTTGCCTAACTCCAGACAGCAAACAGCTGCCGAACGAATAGCGGTCGTCTATTTGATTTAAACTCACAAAATTTTCGGGTTTTCGATTTGTGAACAACGTTTAGGGAAATTTTGCGATACCATTGATTGATATCCGATTTGGCACGGAAGCGTATCGAGTGGTTGTGAATATATATCTGTATACAGATCAGAAACGAGTTCGAATCAAAAATAAAATCAAACTCTAATCGTTTTCGGGAGTAAGACTCCAGAGGGCTAATTGCGTAACACACTATCAGTAGGAATCGGTTTCAATTTGACAGTTCAACAACATTCATTGCGTTATTTACGATGTTGAGCAGACGATTTTTTCTAACTTATGAAGCAATGGAACAGCAATATACTTCAAAATCATTCCGATTCCGATTCAAACTGTGTTACGCAATTAGGGTACAGGTTCCATAAGACCGCACCACACGCAGATCCTTGAATGCAACCCCTTGTCAGGGTTTGCGAATTTGGACTCCCGCGTGGTCTAACGTGGCGATTCTGTCCTGCACGTAGTTTTTAATTAGGCCATAGATGTTTTGCGGCGTTCCAATATGTTGAAGGCGATGGAAGGAGGTATTCCATTAAGAGCACTGATTTCAATAGCACTTGACCGAACCGCACCTGAGCACTTCCACTACCCGCACTGAAACAAAATTTTGATGAGTGCGGTTCGGTGGAACAGTTTTCTAATACCTATAAGTTAAGTAAGGTAGGGTGGGGTGGTAGGTAAGTTTTCTTTAAGTCCTCGAACGGAGGGCAAGGCCACCAAGCGTTGTCAAATGCCGCCCTTATGTCTAGTAATATTGCTATGGTAACTTTGTGGTTCTGTTTGGCATGGTGTATGTGGTTTAGAGCTGCATGAATTGTTGTGGGTTCAGTATGTTTCCCACCTCAGCGTGGTGGGTCACCCTTTTGATGAACAAACGGTGAGCACTGTGTCTGAGACCAACCACGTGCGAGCCGAATTGGTCTCAGTAACTAAGCGGGGGCACCCCGACCCGATGGGTTAGGTCAGAACTGTGACCAACCAACCAGCGATCGCTATATCCAAGTTAGTCGCAGTTAATTGGCTATTAAATAGTATTAGGACCCCAAAATAGGACTTTGGGGTTCCCAAAAACAGGCGCATTCATTATACATGTACTAAACAATGCGCAGCACGAGATCCGGGAGGTGGCAACTCCGTCGCGATGACGTGCGTATTCGGCGAACTTCGTGCTATGACAGAGCCTGGCTGATGGAGGAGCGCTGGGACGAGAGCTCACTTACCATTCTGCCTTCGAGGAGATCAGTACGTCCACCCTAGGAACTGTCATTCGTTTCGTTTGCTACGTGTCGTTATAATTTTAATAATTTAAATTGTTGAATGTTATTAAACCTGATTATAGTGTATTCGCTGTTTCTCTGGCTAGATCACCCTAGAAAAACGCTCGCATGATGTCGGAATCAAATAATACTGTAGATCCGTCATACATATTGGAGTGTTGTAAGCAAAATGGCAATTATTTGAGATTTGTTTAAAAACATGACATTATTTCAATATTGTCACTCGTATAAGCTTTTTAATGCTCACAAAGTATGCACAGCAACAGTCATTCTTTCATACCTACATATTGTTAATATTATATTAATCTTCTGCATTGATAGCACAGTAGTGGATCCTGCAAAATTTGTCTGTTTTTACATTACTGACACCTTATTTTATCCCAACAATGTTGTCCAACTTATTACTCGAGTTAATTATCTTTTTGTATTCACGTGTTTCTGTGACAAATAAACCTATTTTTCTTTCTTTATTTCTTCTTACAGACTTTAGGTAAGCGTCGCCAACTTTGTATAATCTCTCCTATCAGGCTTTACAGAACATGATATGTCCAAGCGGGCGATAGTTATTTGAGTATTGATTGTGTGTCTACATTTTATGTAGGTGCTTGTATTTCGAATCACCATTGTAACTTAACTCTATTTTAGCCCATTACCTTCAGATAGGAGAAGAAAAGATTTGGTTTGTGCTAACTCTTAGACTGAACATGCTTTTGCTAATCGATTTTATTTATTTTTAGGGCCCTACTTGTATAACCAGTTTAACAGAGTGCTAAAGATTTATAGTTTAAGTTATAATCGGTGTAACTTACTAGTACAGGATTATTTGTCAAAACTCAATTACGCAGACACGGAAAAGCTACTAGGAATTTTAAAATAATATCTCAATCGACCTACTCTATTATTAAAAGTCTATTCCTTTGTCTAATTAATAATAGTGTCCACTTTATCTACATTAATATTATTTGATAATTTATTTATACACAATTTATCTTATATAATTTGGTTTTAAAAATAATATACTTACCCAAAGAGTTACTCTTTAAGTCATTGAAAATATTATGTCTTCTTTTTAATTTAGCTTAGTAATAAACCTATTGTTGTCTTCTTTTTAAATGTTTGATGTAAATTGATGGCCTGAAACACGTTTTTCACGGTTTTTCATAAACCTAGTTCAGGCAGGTCTACATTACAGTTAGAATTAAAATTTCACCGATTGTAATTAATCTAAATCATAATTTTACTTTACTTTATACTTGAATATTTTTTTTTTTATAGTAGGTACTGTCTCAACCACTGTTGAACCACCATGTTTTATTAACTGCAAACTACCCTATATAAAATGTACTCTGTGCTGCAAACTATTGTAGGCGACATCTGTCTAAATGAGCCTGAACGACTTGCTCTACTTACGACGTTTATATTACCGTGAACAGATGGCGCCACTAGTTTTCAATCAATACAAATTCTGAATATTTTCATGTTCTCCACGATGGTAGTTCATCATTATTTTTCAGTAGTTGGTTGAGTTTTAAATTAGTACTAAGGTATTAAATATAGATGGCACGGAATTCAGAATGGATTTGAAAAATACCAGTATTTATTTTAATGCCTCCAGAACATAGAGAGTCCATTGGGTCCCAAATTACGATTTATAGAGGATAATATTGGTATAATTCTTTCACTTATTGCAATATCTTGAGTACACGAAAATTGGCTGATTTTATACGGAAAGGAAAAGGTTTATATTCTGTAGGTTCCTTTTTTCATCGGGCCTCGGGCCGTGGGGTCCGAGTGCTCATGTTTTGTTCAAAGAAATCTCCAAACGGCTGGTTGACACTTCCCGTGACTCAAAGGCTGGCTTTTACCTTGGCCTGAGGCTAAGCATTGCCATACAACGTGGCAATACCGCCAGTCTCTTAGGTACATTACCAGTCGATAGCGATGCGGAGGAATTTTTTGACGCCATTGTTTAGTTTAATGATAGTTTTAGCTGTTTATATAGGATATAATTTAGTTATTTTTATAAATTAATTAGATATAACTTGTTATTTATGTACATTATTTTAATTCATTAAGTAAACATATTATTAATTTAACGTAAAAATTAAATAAATGTAACGTATTATTTTATTGTAAAAATGTAGATAGTTATTCGTAAATGTTATGAATGGTTGAGGTAATCATTTAAAGACATTCTCCCTTATTACAAAACAAGGTTTATCTTCAGACCCATGTTTAAAACATGGAGCCATTATGGAATTTCGAACTTTATTCCGACTATGGTAAAGTTCCTAAACACAATACTGACAACTTAGTACCGAACTAAGTTTTCAGTTTTGTATAAAGAACGATATTTCAATCACCGTTACGTTCTTATTACAAAAACTGGCTGCATGGTTTAAGCCATGTCAAAATGTAAATCTTGTTTTGTAATAAGGCGGATTTGTACTATAAACTTAGCTACATCACAATAAAAGTTAAATAATTAAACAGGTTGAGTTTGTATCAGTAGTTTCTCATTATGGTAGTTAGGATATTAATTGAAAATCGTTACAGATAGTGAGATTTTATGTCAGAAATCCATCTATAGTTTCCCTTATACCTGTTAAAGAAAATATCTTCGTAAACAAATAGACATCGTTATTTTGAGACCCACCCGTTACAGCTTTTTTAGCAGTTCTTAATTCACTTGATTTTTAACACTAAGAGATTTTATCCACCTTCTAAGTCGCATTTACCGCGCGTCAAAGTTATCACAAGCAGTGACGTAATGTCTCCAGTCTCAGTGTTGAACATAAATTACGCTCCCTTTCCCTGCCCGTAAGAACAAGCGCTGCATATTACTAGACATTACATTACTTACCGGTGATAATAAATTACGGAAAATGTCGTATGTGCAGTGGGATATGAATTTAATTATGGCGTAGAACTTACCTAGGCATTAGTTTTTTATATGGTTTGTAAAAGTTTATTAAAAACGTCAGTTATAAACTTGGAACATCCCATCCTCTGCTTAAACATTTTGTAAATTCTCCCACTGCTGGGAAAAGTACTGACTGAAATACTTCAAGGTAATTTTTTCCTGCACTATTTAGAGGAGCTGGAAAAAAGGACGTCGAAATTATAATACAGCCCGCAAATATCCCGCTGTCTACCTCGCGTCTGCTGCCTGGCTTGCCTTAGCTGTAATTAAAAAGTGTAGTAAAAATATAGTAATAAAGTTTTTTCAAGTAGCTCTGCTGATAAATGCAGTAAGCATTTATCAGCAGAATTATGAGCTGTTTGTGCGCACAAACAGCTTTTCATATTATCCAGTTTACAGAAAGCAGATATGGCTGGTCATGCCAACATCCCTCATCATCATCATTTCAGCCGAAAGACGTCCACTGCTGGTCATAGGCCTCCCCCAAAAGGAGGAGGGGTTGCCATAATCGCCATGCTTGGCAGGCGAGTTGGCGAGCAGTACGGTGTTAAATTACATTGAGAACGCTGCTGCCCATTCTCTAGTAAGTCCCTTAGTCGCCTTTTACGACACCCACGGGAAGAAATAGGGTGGTGCTATTATTTTCGTCCGGCACCACACGGAACATATAATTTTCTAATTTCAAGCCTCTTCTCTATTAGACGGAATAATCAACCAAAACGATACAAAAAGTTTTATTGGCAAAAAGAAAATGTGATGACAGACAGTGATCTTACTTAAACACAATTAAGTTTGTACATCACAATGTTTTGGTTTGACTTTTCATCCCCAAACTAAGCAGGGCTTGTATCTTGGGGATCGGAATGCGATTGAGCTGAACAGATTGTTATACAAGGGTCGAAAGGAATTGGTGACTTTCACCCGTATTAAACACTCTACTTTTCATTTCGAATAATTATTTAAGGAAAGTAAAAAAAAATAGTTTTTCTAAACAATTTTATTTTCTTGTTTGCTGCTCGCCACTTCATAAAATCATTGTGTATTTAAATATCTTTCTGTTTTCTTTATTTAAATTTCTGGCAAAATGTTTTCGATTACCGTACTGTGTTTGCCTCATCTTTAACCGAATCTGGGGTCAACATTGCAGAATCACTTGAACTCATTTTTAATCAAATATTAGTCTATATAGAACCCAGATTTTCAATTTCGGTACAGCTTACACAGTTAGTATTCCGTGAAATTAAATTTATTTTTTAAATTTTAAATATGGAACACACCGCTTCACCGCCGCGGGCCGTCTCGCTTAAATAGTAGATTATTAACCAAGGGGATAAAGCAGTGTCTTCTGTCGCGGATGACGATTTAAATCGCGACCGTAACGAAGGACTCGAGATTTACTCCTGAGTGTAGCGAGGGATTTAAATTCACCCAAGACTAAGACAGCTTTATCACCGAGGAAAATACTCTACATTTCGTACCATTTGCGAAAAAATTAACACAATAATAATATGAGATAAGCATTTATTAAAAATAATGACAATTAAAAGTAAAAGTTAACATTCGAAACATTGGTCCAATTATTGATAGAGAGAGTTACATTTTTGTTTGGTACATTTATTGTTGATGAGTTGATTTGAGTATTTCTCTGTTCTTGCGTCTGAGGAACTTGCGTTTCATTGTAGATGTTGTATACGTCGGAGATAGTGGTGGTGGTGCATCGTGAGTTACGGACGAAGATAAGATTTTGAAGCCGGAAGTTAATGGTTGTGGCTCTGATGGATTAAGTTTTATATTTTTGTTAATTTGACTGCTTAATATGGTTTTATTCGCCATTGAGCTTTCGATATAACCCTCAGCTACTGTATCAGAGCTCCAACCACCGAGTATTTTTATTGACGTAATATCCGCCCCTGAATCCGTCAAGAAAGTTCTTCTAAAGCAGTGACCGGTGTAGAGTTCAACATCTTTAAGTTTTAAATATTTAGCAATTTCCTTTGGCATATTGCTAATTTTATTTTTGCCGATGGCTTGTCGAGTACATTTCCCATTCCGATAGTTTATAAAAAATCTATTGTTTTCCATGTTGGTGGGACGTAATGCTTGGTATTTATGAATGATTTTAGTATTTTGTCGTTGTACAATGAATTACCGATTTTTCTTTGTCTTAGTTTCCTTTACATTAATCAGCAGTAACTCATTGGAATGATTTTCAACGTCCTTCACCTTTAAGTTTACAAGTTCAAGCGACAAGCACCATTGAGTCCAAAAATTAAGGCCACCTATAACAAAGATAAAAAAACAGGTAAATCTAAAGAATAATTACCATTACTAAGATACGAAATATTCATAGTTAAATCATGTATACTTACTTTTGTGGCCAGAAAATTTTCGTCAGGAGCTTCATTAAAAAAAATTTCCACATTTTGAATCGTAAAAATTTTAGACTTCTTTGCGTAATGCGTTTCTGATTTTCTTTTTAAAAAAGCCAGTAATTTCGTGAATCTATTTATTTCAATGCTGTGTTTGATGCTTATTGTAGCTTTCAGTTTTGAGTATATGCACCAAAGTGTATTCGGATTCTTTGTCTTGGATAAATAATCAAAATAGACAAGAAGTACTGATTCTGAAATTGATAGGCCTTTCGCACTTCTCCACGTTGAAAATTCTTCATAAGTTTTGAAATAATTTTCCTTGGATTTTGTTGGAAGCAAATTATTTATAATTGCGGCAGCATTTGCACTGATGGAATCCGACAATTCACTGTCACTGTCGCTTTGATTTAACATCGTAACGTATTTTTAGAACATTAACTTATTTATAAAAATAAATTAAAATAAACTTAACGTTTATGTATTTGAAGAAAACTAAAACGCGGCAAATTCCTAGACTAATATTTTTTTGTCGGAAAAGCAAAGGCATCTAGCTCATACGGCCTCGTCGGTTTTCGTAATTTTATTTAATAATCATAACTGCATAATGCGTTTGCGTATTCCTTTTTCATAAAGATGTATAATGCTTTATATACAAACTCAATGGTGTAAACACAGATGTAGTTCAATATAAATTTCGGTAAGTATTCCAAATTTAAATCACATTCTCCCCCTAGAGGATGAATGAAATTCAGTACAATTTTCTTTACCTGTTTTTAACAAATTAAAAATGACCATTGTTATGTTCGCTTTTTGTGGCATAGAATGTCACTTTTTTAAGCAAGTGGTACGAAAAGGTATTTTTTAAATTCACACTGTGTGTTGTTCACGCTGTTTATACTCTCACAAGACCGCAGCATTTTTTTTAATGGATATTTTTCTTAATTATGTAAACAAAATTGTAGCCGACTACCTAACCAAATTTAGTTCTATTTTTAAAATTCAGTCCCGCCCTAAAAAGGGAAGCAGTTACTATGAGTCTTTTCCGCCCAAGGGTGGGAAGCAGTGTTTTCCACTCGCTACTCAGATCAAACAAACACTACTTTCCGAGTATGAGAAGTGAAAAGAGTCATCTCGGTTTACAAGGCTAGTTTAGTAAAGCGTGTGTAGTATTGTGTGTCTGTTTGCGTGAGTGTTTGTGAGGGTGAGAGAGGGATGTTGTTTGCTGGTACTTTGGCTTGTCAACAAACATTAGAGAAATGCTTCTGTTTCTGTGTATGTTAGTTTCAGAAGCACGCGTAGTTCAGTACACTTTTTAGGCGAGCGGTTAACAAGTCTTTAACGTCCAGTGATTTGCAGACCTTGTTAAATGTGTGTAGGTGAGAGTAAGCTGGGCTTCGTCTGGCCAAAAGGGACTTCGCAGGCGGAATTGGACTACTGAACACACAGAATTTGACTATAGTCAGCTCTTTTGGGGAGGGTCTTATAAGTGCGGACGATTGCAGTTATAATGAAAAGTTACCTCACGTGGAGGACTTGGGTCTCTCTAGTTCTATAACTCCGATTCCGATTTTCAACTGTCAAGCTCTATAGCATGATAGTTGCAAATAGGAATGGTTTCCTAAACATGACTTTCAGAAGTTCTCTGTGAGCTCTCTCAACGTAAGTCATGTGGATTTTCCGGCACTTCCCCAGACAGAGGCGAAGTACTGTAGTATGGGCTGACAGATTGCAAGATAGACCCTTCTTAAGAGACCTGGAGGCAGGCAGTCACGAAAAGTCTTCATTATGAAAAAAAATCCTTGTTTTGCCAGCTAAAGCGGCGATATGTGGCCAGCAGGAAAGCCTCGAGTCAAAAGTGACGCCCAGATATCTGACTGATGAGGTGTGATCAATCGGGCGGCATATGTAGTTTGCCGGTTGTGGACCTGACTTGTGAACCATGCGGGCCTAGCGCGGTTTGGAAAACGCCACACGTATTCGAACGCCAAGCCCAGCCGTTTATAATACTTCGAAAAAATATCTCCACATTTACCATCAAAGATGTTACAACTTTGCATTCAACAGAAATCTCCATCGAAACCATTTACTCTAGCCTTCATTTCAGCAACAACATTGAATTCAATAAACAGGCAAATTCATGCTCTACCCGGGGTATAGACGTCGGTTATCAAAGCTATCAATACCGATGATAAATGACGATACGGGTAATAAATAGACAGGACCTTTGTGTCCGCGTGTCGGCGTGGACATTGTTGCGTTCAGTAACTGGTAAATAATCACTTTATTGTGTCGGGGAACTAAGGCTGTGGTGTGAATAACGTAGGGTGGGTGTATAACTTAAATTTTGTTCGGCAAAAACGTGCTGATCGTGTTAAAATAGGCCGTCGTGAAAACGCGGCCAAGATTTTAATATTATGGAGTTCTAAGGGCCGTATTACAGAACGTTACTTTTGTAAGGCTTCTGTGAGTAAATGGCTGAAACTATGGATTATGAAGCAACTGACAAGTTATTTTTTTACAAACAAGTACAACTATCATCACTGGGTTAATTATCTAATATAATAGTCTATAACTTTACTGCTTTACCATAATGTGTACTTAGGTGGTAACTATGTAATTTAGATCATTATGGACCCTGTAGGGCACAGCAAAAGGGTACGAGAGAGGAAGCCCTGTTTTAGGAGATCATTAAGTTGTCATTGTTGGGAACAAGTTTTAATTTACATATTTATAATCATAGGCAGGAGATCGCGAAAAGGATACTAGAACATTTCGCACTATTATTTATGTATTATTTTACCTGCAAAAGTACTTTAATATTTTAGATAATTTTTATATACCTTTACTTACGTATTAATAGTGTATAGTGTAGATATAATAGCTTACAAATGTTAGACTACAAATTATACATATTATTATGAACCAATTATATGAATAAATTATTGATTCCTTTAATTTAACACTTCTTACTTACACATTATCTCACATAAATCTACTACACAAATCAACTCACAGTACATCATACAGGAAAATTCACTCTCGAAAGTTTTCATTATCGTTTATTTATTCATTTTGTGAATATAGAGTTAAAAATTATAGAGGTGTTTAAAATTAAATTTTGATCCATACTACGTCCCGCCAGAAGGCACACAAAATTGTTTGCCTAATCAAATGTCACATTTGAAGGAAACGAAAATGTTCAATAAAATCACGTTAGTGATACGCACATGCGAACAAAGTGTTCGATGTTCTTGTTCGTTCGTACGTACAACACGTCTTTAGGAATCCAAAGTTTATGTTTTCAAAAAGGATTTAAATATTCCATACCTCTTTCGTTACTCATAGAATTATGCAACGCTATGCGTGTAATAATAAGTCCATATATTATGCTCCACTGAATAGTGAATGTGAGTTGGTAGGTAGCCCCTTTATTGGTGCGTTTCCACATTCTCTTTCTTCTCCTGAATTGAACGATGAATGCACAATAAATGAACAGTTCACTCACGTGTGATGAAGATATTACCGTTAATTGGAAGCAATTTCTGTAGTATTCAGATATGTTTATCGACATAATATTATAGTTTAAGAATAAAATAATAGGTACCTGTGTACTTAGCTCGAACGCGCGGACTCAACGTAACGTAAATTCCAACGATTTTTAATTGAAGATACTCGTTTATAATATTTACTTGGTTTTTAGACTTTTCTTGGTTGCTATTCATAACATGTATTTGGCTAATTGTTTGTTGCGAAAATAGTAAAACAAAATGCGTAAATCAAATTAACATTAACTCAGCGCGTTCGTGCAAGGCTCACTGATATTGAAAAGTAGTGTGTTGATTGGCACTTTGTCCGCTTGTTTCTTAACTTTTAGGGTACCTCATAAGGTGAAAACGGAATCCTTATAGGATCACTCGTGTGTCTGTCAGTCTGTCCGTCTGTCACAGCCGATTTGGTCCGAACCTAATGATCGGTTAAGGTGACATTTATATAAGTACTTATGTTATGAATTTCTGTGACCGAAACACTGAAGTGTAACGTAAATAAATACATTTTGAATATGAGGGTCACTCACAAATTGGAAAATTAAAAAAAAAGTTTTACAAACTGCACCTTGTGAGTTGTGACACATTCAATAAAATGGCTTACTGTAAGGGTCTCCATTACATTTTTTTAATAATTTTTAAATAAATATTATAGTTTTAAAGTTACTTAAGAAAATATATGAAAATTGAGCATTCCCCCTTAACTTTGAAACTACTGAGACTAAATTTCTAAAAATAATACAGAAAGTAATTCTATACTTATAGATTACAGGAAAACTTGCAAGAAATCTATGGTCTTAAAATAACATGGTAAAGCTCTCAATATTATACCGTGTATAAACTTACATTTGCAGTTGGAATGTATGGGAGAACATGTTTTTAAACTGGTACTCCCTTTCTTCTCCTAAAGTTATTTGTCCGAAAATCATTATCCATAACACGTTTGCTATAAACTTCAGTAACCATAATGTTCAAAAATTCGAAATTTAGTTTTACATCATTGTCTTTACTTCTAAAACTATTCTGTCATACGAGTAGTATCGATTACTATAATAATTGAATCTGGCGCTGCGGCTCTGTCTAGCATAGGGTCGCAGCATTATGCTGAGCGATGGCCGTTTTGCGTGAATGTGACGCATATTTTCCCTCAACTTGTTCTTTCGTGTTTGTGTTTTTATTTCTTTGCGTTATGTTTACCGCAAATAAACGTATTTTCTTTCTTTTTTCTAATCTCATATTTTTGCATGAAATTATGCCATGTGTCCTAAGTATTGTTTTAAATATAATGTGTATTATTCCAAATGAAATGAAAATAAATTCAAAAATCGAATTATTTACAAAAGTGACATCGAAAGACCTCAATATCGAAGTACAGAGTATCGAATGTCTTAAATATCGATATTTATTATTTTTTGTGTTTTCTTCTTCTCCTTATTTATGTTATGGACCAAGTGATTATTAGGACATTATAAAAAATGCCTGGGCAATTTGATTATTTTTATTTCAAACGTAGAATCAATATTTAAAAATCAATGGGAATGCGTCAGATACCATCGACTGTTATTGAATCATTTTGGTTAGGTTAGAACAGTGGCTCTCAGGAGTAGGCAGTGACCTGTCGCTGCCGGCCGTGGTCGAGTCGATGGCCGGCAGCGAGGAGTCCTGGGACTAGGTGGTATCCTTCTGCGAAACAGACGTGTCGCAGAAGGAGGCTGCGGAAAGGGAGCGGGAGATCTCGTCCGCTCACCCGGCCCGCAGCAGGTGCACTGGGAGTTGGCAGAGGGCAGATAATTCCCTCTTCCTGCTCCTCCTAAATGGGTCCAGGGACGACGGACTCGGGGACGTCCGCCGCCCCCTATCACACTGGACCGGAGGTGGCGGCGCGTAGTGTGTCACGCGCGCCCCTTTAGACGTCGCGGGGGCCACAGCGGGGATTGCGGAAGTAATAACAGATCCCAAGATTCCCGGTGCAAGTGTGGGAAGGGAACACTGGGGTGGTTTTTAGTCAGTTAGACTGTGACAGACCCTCTGCCCGCCCCAGGGCGGAGGACATCCATGAGGATTATCCAACCCGTGAGCAAAAAAAAAAGGTTAGAACAGTGACCATTAACGCGCGAAGGCGAGGGAGCGAAGCGAGTGTGCCGCGGTAGCCACCGCCGTGCGTCATATTCCCCTCTTCTTCTTCTTCTTGGTGAATCATTTAGGTTAGATGAGGTTGTAAATAGAGAATTATACAAATTGAAAATTAACATTAAATAAACATTGTTGATAAATCAACATTAAATAATTTGAATTTAGGACTTAAATTGAAAACGGTTTTAAGTCTTTTGTATGTTAATGATTGTAATATTTATGACAAACATATTTAGGGCATATGGTATTTAGGGATTTGAATTTTATGGCATGGGTTATTATGTGACATTAAGTTCGGGTAAGTTATGATTCGGACAAATGATGATTAGGACAAAAAAATTAGGGCAATTTAGATTATGGATATAAAGTTACGGAACACAATAGAGAACCTTTTAAACTACAATGTTAAGTTTGTTCTTGGGATAAATTCATCCCAACTACCGGACCTTTCATTATGCGTGGACCGACACGCACTTGGCCGGTATTTTGAAACAATGCTCTGCATCTGATTTCTCTCTCCTAGGACATGAATGTAGGTAACACACACCAGTTTGATGAGATTGCTTGTAAAGACCACCACCCTAATATTGTCCAACTGCAGGGCAAATGCGTCTTCTGATACAGAGAAGGCACGAGCATTGATCACCACGCTTACATAAGAAGGGTTGGCTATTTCAGCCTTATATCACACTAATATTATAAAGGCGAAAGTTTGTGAGTGTGTTTGTGTGTGTGTGTTTGTTACTTCTTCACGCTCAAACGGCTGCACCAATTTTAATAAAATTTTGTATGGAGGTAGCTGACACCCTGGATTAAGACATAGGCTACTTTTTATCCCGATATATGCACGGGATCGAGACTTACGCGGGTGAAACCGCGGGGCGCAGCTAGTTAACTATGACTCCAGGTTTCCTTAGGATATTTTACGTTTACTGATATTGTCCAAGATTAACTTAGAAAGTACATAATAATATTAATTAAAAAAGTTACAGTAGTACTTGCCCAGATTTCAACCCACAACCTCGTGTATATGAGCCTTCTTTTTTTTTTTCTTGTTCACGGGGTGGAAAATCCTCATGGATGTCAGATGGTGATGGTGATGGGTCTGTCAGACTCTTACTGACTAAAAACCACCCCAGTGTTCCCTTCCCACAGTTGGGCCGGGGATCTTGGGATCTGTTATTACTTCCGCAATCCCCGGCTAGTGCCGGCTCGCCTCTGCGGGCCACCTCAAGTCTGGGGGGGGTGAGGTGTTAGACCCTCCCCGCGACGTCTGAAAGGGGCGCGCGTGGAAAACTACGCCCCGCCACCTCGGGTCCAGTGTGATAGGGGGCGGCGGACGTCCCCGAGTCCGCCGTCCCTGGACCCATTTAGCCGGGGGGGGGCCGGAAGAGGGCATTATCTGCCCTCTGCTGACGCCCGGTGCGCCTACTGCGGGCCGGGTGAGCGGACGAGATCTCCTGCTCCCTTTCCGCAGCCTCCTTCTGCGACACGTCTGTTTCGCAGAAGGATACCACCTAGTCCCAGGACTCCTCGCTGCCGGCCATCGACTCGACCACGGCCGGCAGCGACAGGTCACTGCCTACTCCTGAGAGCCACTGTTCTAACCTAACCCAAATGATTCAATAACAGTCGATGGTATCTGACGCATTCCCATTGATTTTAAATATTGATTCACAATCAATCGGGCCATCGCCATATACTATGCCTGCCTGTTTCAACCAACCTTACTGAAATTACGTCGTGAATTGTCTGTCTTGTCAAGTTAAAGACTCTTTTGAACTAAGTTATAAATATTCTATTATTGTCAACTTCATTTCATCTCAAGTGTTTTCTAAAGAAAGTGTCCAGTAAAGTGTTTGTCCTTCATTATATACGTCCAGGGCCGGCTTTAACATCCAGGTGCCCCAGGCGAGCCATTCATTTGGCGCCCGAAAAAAACTTATTTTCAATTTTGTGCCTACTATTGAATTAATGGAAAACTACAAACATGTAGGTATTTATTATTAATTAAAACTTATGAAAAACAATGTCGCCTGTCGCTCAGTGCGTCTCTCTGTCCATCCTCCGTTCGTGAGGGATACGAGGATATGACCAGACAAACAACAAAATGATAGGTCGTGGTTGATAAATGCTGAAGACTCATACTCACTCCTACGAGATAAGCTTATAAAAGTTAATACGCTGAATTTAGTTCTTCTTTAGATCAATAGAGATAGTTATTCAAATAAAGTCATTAACTTAAGCTGGCGCGCGCAGCGCCCTGTATGCTCCGGCGCCCTCCAGTCGCCAGCACTTCAGGCGGCCACTCCAGCGACTCCGCGCGTAAAGCCGGCGCTGTACGTCACTTTTCGAGCCGAAGACTCACGAATGTGAGGAGTAAATACATCTTTCGCACATAATATTTACTCAGTTTGAAGACTTGACTCATGTCTATGGGTGATACTTATTGTGCTTGAGCTGAATGGTGCTGATCCATGCGTCATGTTCGTGAACGGGCGCCGTCAGTAGTGACTGGTCATCTCTTAGCTGCCACGGCTTTTTGTAATTTTTCAATTGTTTATTTATTTAGATATTATACTTTATTGTTTTTTGATTGTATCTTTTTATTACGGACGCTTTAAACGTGCACGTCTTTCTGCATTGTTCGCACATGTATAATTTCAACATGAATGATGTTACCATTATTTTAATTTAAAAGAGTGTCCGTGAAGTTTCTTGCCCGTTCTTCTGCCTACTACGCTTTGGAATGGGCAACTAGCTTCATCTTTCTGACTGACCGATCCCTTGACATTTCAAAAGTGTCTGTAATTGGTTTATTTGGTACAAATGCTTCGAGATGGGTTTGTCGCAAAATTTTTAACCAAAATGTTATAAGAAAGATGTATTTTCGATTTAAAATCGTTCGAACTTCAAATTTAGGTTGCATTTACATCGCGCGTTCATGCAAGGGCCTCTGTCTCACTGTGTCGTGGATTCGTGACAACAGATATTTGCTATGTTTTATTGGCATATAATATTTTTTTCATACGGTTTCATAATTATAGTATTGTGGCCCTGGCACACAGGCATCTGAAGGAACACAGTTGGGTTTTAGTCAGTATAAGTCTGACACTCCCGCTCCACCCAGAGCGCGAAAAGTTATTTGATAATTTCCCCCCCCCCCCCCAAAAAAAAAATGGGAACAGTTAGAAAATACAGAGCGAATTTAGTAGCGAATTTTCATCGCGTTTTCCGCTTAAATTTGTACCTACTCTTAAACAGTGGAACCATAGAACATAAACATAACATCACGCCTGTAATCCCCGAAGGGTTAAGCAGAGGTGTACCTATAGTACCTAAACCCACATTTCACCAGTTATATTTAAGCCCCATGTAATAGGGGCGAACCTATTACCATCAACCGGCAACAAATCCAGAATCCGGGGTGCTACTGAGAAATTCCTAATGGAAAATCCCAATAACACTTTGCCCGACCTGGGAATCGAACCAGGACCTCATGCTCAGCAGTCGCGCTTGCGACCACTAGACCGACGAGGCAGTCAAACAGTGGAAACCCGGTCTTATATCCATTTTAACTAACACTAAGCAACATCTAATCCTTAAAATAAAAACGTTTGGCTCAGCGCCGAAGGTTGAAACTCCAACATCGCGCTTTTATTTAGGCATTTGTGTAGGTGTTGTCTTGGTTAGTGAAAACGGGCATTTGTGTGTACAAATTCAAGTTTCGGGTCTGTTCGTTAGGGTTTAGCTTCTCGAATCTTATGTATCTTGTGAAAGATCGGGTCTGACTCAGAAATGTTAATAATATTAGATAAGTCTGACTTCAGGAACTGTCTGAGATAGTTGCTTCCCTTTAGTAGCTTCGTGTTGTCTAAGTTTGTACAAGTTGTGTTAAGGCTCGGTGAGTGATTGGGGTTACTGCTTTAGATCAGAATAATGGTATGAAAATAGCTTGTTCCTTAAATATCCCATTGATTAAGCAAGTCTTTATGTAACAATACATCTTGATCCTAAAATGTCCCTTTGACTTAGGAAGTCTTTATGTACCAAAATAGCTTGTTCCTGAAATATCTCATTGATTTAAGAAGTATGTTGCAAAATAACTTGTTCCAAAATGTCTTATTGATTTAGAAAATCTTTATGTACTAAAATAACTTGTTCCTGAAATATCTCATTGATTTAGGATATATCAATATAGTTTGTTCCTGAAATACCCCTTTGACTTGGGAAGTCTTTAACTTAAAAAAGGGACTGTAGACCTACGTATTTGATTGATATTAATTTTAACTTGCTACCTCCAAACGTTCCTGAGAAAAAGGGTCTTGACAGACTGACAGACAGACGGACAACAAAGTGATCTTATAAGGGTTCTTTTTTCTTTTTGAGGTACATAACTCTAAAAATTAACTTTTTTTGCGAAATTGTATTTTAAAAAAACAAGATGGCAGCGCGCCGGCGGCGGCGCGGCGTTAGTATTGACTTTGGTGATGCGCCACTGTTTTATTGGTACCTTTAGGTACACTGAATTTAATATCAGAAAGTCAGAAAAAGCTTCAGCTGTTCGACAGCTTACCATTGTAATGTTTTTGAGAAGCATTTGTTTTTCATAAGTTTTCCTTAGGCACGGTAGTCATTGGGGACCAGGAGCTGTGTGTAGAGTCACCTAAAAAGCAAACCTAGGATTTTTTTCGTTACATTATTCGTCCGGCTAACTCATTAGGCACCGCCTCTGTGTACCGTAGTAACGAAGCCATTGCTCAGGATACCAGGGAAGTAGAGATATTGATAATTAGTAATTAATGGAGTGGAACGACGCTGGTCTTCCATTACACTAATTATCAAGATAACGATACAGATTAGCTGTAATGTTGGGTATCTGTTATAACAAGTTTCTTGTTAGGCGGTGTGTTTTATGTCTAAAAACCGTGTTTTGATGGGAATCATTACTGTATTTAAATTATATTCAGTATTTGAGTATTCGTAATGATAGCGGGGGTTACCTACTTATGTAATATACCTCATTATTATCTTTGTGTTAACATTTATGTAGAACTAGTTTTCGCTCGCGGCTTCGCTTGCGTTAATTTAGAATTTGACAAATCATTTCGGGTTGTGATCTTGTTTTTTGAAATTCAAAGTGCTATTATATACATCCCCTAACATATTTCAATCATGATTCGAAAGACACGTGGCGCCATCTATTATCATAAGAAAGTTATTATTGTTTTCCTCGGGAATAGTACTTTTTTTCGGGATAAAAGGTACTCTATGTCCGTTTCTGTACACCTGACAACGTATATGCAAAATTTCAGGATGATCGGTTCAGTGGTTTAGGCGTGAAAAGGTAACAAACAAACAAACAAACTTGCTTTCGCATTTATAATATTAGTTAGGATAGTTAGGAAGTTAGGATAGTATAGAATAGAAGACTCTTTATTATGTACACCATAAAAATGACAGATATACATGTTGAAAAGGAAAATTGATGACAAGATCCAAGGTCCTTGCCTCGGATAGCACGTCGAACCGGTGGTCCCGGCTGTCATTCGTGGATCTTTGATAGTAATTACGGGTCGTCAGAAGTCCGGAAGACTTAACCAGTCTTACCAAGGGATATCGCATTACCCAATTACTGAGATGTGGAGGCCAGGTAGGCAGTCGCTCCATGAAATACTGGCATTCAGCTGCATCTGTTAGACTGAAAGCCAACTCCAACATAGTTGGAAAAAGGTTAGGCCAATTGTTTGATTTTGTACTATGCATAAATAAATACCCCGCTGTTATTAACATATGTCTGGTGAATTTACCAGAACCTTAGAATATTGAACTATATCGTTAACTAAACACTAGGATAATCTAGTCAGCACCATACACACATAATGTATGCGTCCATGAATATTAGTGTGGAATCTATCTGAATTATTACAGCAGACGTTAATTCAATCTATTCACAACAATTCCCTCTAGAGTAAGGGTAATTAATAGATTTAGATCGTCCATATCTTGGGCCCTAGATCTACGAAATGGCCTTGAATTAAGTAAAATTGGGGAGGTCGCTTTGTGACTTTGATTATTATCAGTATTTCAAAGTAGCTGTAAAACGAATTTCATAGAAAACAAATAGATAGGTACAGGTATTTTATAAGTAGATAAAAGCTATCTTGGATAATTAAATCGGCAAGAAGATCTACTTTTTATACGCGGATACTATACTTAAGGCGAGGTTGCAGTACTTTTTAACTTTTTTAAACCTCTGTAAATCAAGCAAAATATAAATTTTGCGCAAAAAGAAAATATTTTAAGAAAATTGAACATATTATCAAGCGCTGTGTGAAGATAGAAACATGAATTAAATTAATTGGCTCGATAAAAAAAAATCACAAAGATGACACTAAATCGCTATTTAAAACGTGTACCTTGAAGAAATTACTTCGTTAAACCATGTAAAAGTTATACCAAAAGATAGGCCTTATTGTTTTTTAGTACTTGGTGAGAATTTTATAATTTCCTTACAATTTTTTTCTATGGAGCAAATATACACAAAATCTAGCAGTCCTAGCTCGCAACGGCCGGCCAGTTACAGCCGGCTACACACCGCACTACAAGACGGCCTTAAAAGGATATTTAGTTAGCAAAAATAAAAAACAACCGTATGCCTTAAAAATCACTACAAAGTGAAAAACAACTTTAATTTCGGAAGTCGCTGTCTTTAGATCTGTATTTCAGTTTTTTGACACCGACTTCCGAAATTAAAGGTATTTTTCATTTTGTGTTTTTTTGGGAAGTCGGTTGTTTTTTTTGTACAAAGTTTTTATATTTCACTTTTGAGCAGGGACCGCACAATCCCGGTTAATAGTTAAGCCGTATAAGAGGTTACCTTTATCATGAAGTATCTCTTTGAATGGGTTTTTGATATCTAAATGAGTAAGTTATACTCATTTAGATATTTATTCATAACAGCTACATTTTGATGAAAATGAAGTAGAAAATATTCCTGAGCATAGTTAGATAGTCCTACGTTCAATAAACTCCTTTAAAAACCGCCTCACCAACGCAGAAAGATAGATAGACAGCCATCTTGATTACTACAAAGTTCACGAATATTGTAACTCGTCCGCGGGTCCGCTGACTTGAATGTAGAATGAGGTCGTAAAGTCCCTTCCCCTCACACCGCCAGCGTCGGATTCAAAATAAATAAAATGCTAATCCGTTCCCGTTTTACTGCCGAACTTCGGCCCATAACGTTGATCTCCATTCTACACCGCGAGGTGCCCTTAAGTGATATTGTGTAAGTTCCCTCGTAACGTCCCCTCCACCGTTGTTTACTTTCTGCGACACTTTTGTTGTAAATACCGTTGTGTTGATGGCTTTCCGCTTGACCCGACCTTTTGTTTTGGGTGGAATGAAGATAATGTAAGGATCATTAACTGAGTCGATACCTACATTTGCTATCGATTTTTACATTAATGAAGGGTTCAATTCTGATACCAAGGATAACGCTTGATTTTGCATAACTGGTTACTGTTATCTCTCGAAAGCATCGTCAGAACGACCGGTCCTGTCCCTTCCGTGTCCAGCGGATTTCTGTGACCTTCACCAGCTTGTTGGTCTAATTTGTAGGGTAACGTTACGCTGTTTTCCTACCCCATCATTCTAGTATAACAAAATTAAAAGTTGACAAACATAGCCCGAGGTATCAGTCTGTATTTTTATACAACAAGTTGCCTATAGAATTTAAAACCATACACAGTGTTAACTTATTTAAAAACAAATTAAGGACCTATTTATTTGGGAAAGGCTATTACAGTATCAATGAATTCCTAGATGACATAATATGACTGTGTAACTTATGATTGTATTTACTACTTTGACATTTATTATTGGTAGATCTGTTATTACTTGATTTCTAAATTCATCGTTTATGTTTTTATCGAGTTTTCTAAATATATTTAATGAATTTTATTTTAATTGCAATTGTATAATGAATTTTTTTTTTAATTTTCAACACAATGTACCTATATTGTTATGAAAAAAATTACTTATGACTTAGAATAGAATAGAATAGAATATACTTTATTTGCTTTGAATGCAGGTACATACAAATAGGATCGTAAATAACATAATAAAGAACCGTGTACATTCTGCCTTGTTGGCATGCAAACACAATAATTATTATACAAGTTATCAAAATAGGTTATTAAGATGTATCATTTAGGAAATCCTGAACAGAATAATAACATTTATCTACAAGTAATTCAGTAAAACATTTTTTAAATTTCATCAAGGGCAAGGTTTTCATATGATCGGGAATTTTATTAAAGACAACAGGAGCCATACAAATTACATATTTTTTAAATAAACTCGTTTTAAATGTGCCTGTGTGAAGTAAATTCTGATATTGTGATCTTAATGATGTACTCCGTTTTCTGGTTTCTGTTAATGTGGCAAATAAATAACGGTTTGTTTTAACAAATATTGCTAATTCGAGGATATAGAGGCATGGGAAAGTTAATAGTTTCTGAGACTTAAATATAGGTACACAACTGTCAGTAACTTTGAGGCCAAATATAGTCTCAAACAGCGCTTTTGAGCTTTAAAAATGCTTTCTCGTTAACTACAATAACCCCAAAATATAACACGAAATCTTAAAATAGAAATTACAAGACCATGGTAGGCCACTAGTATTGTTGACCGATTTACTTTTTTGGATAGGTTGTATAACATAAACGCGGCTGTGCTCAGACGTTTACAGATATCTTCTGCTTGCGGCTTCCATGTTAACTGGCTATCAATTAAGATTCCTAGAAATTTTGTGCTATTCACTTTATCGATAGTTTGGCCATTGTAGTTGATATCCATGTCACCTATAGATATACGTTGGTGAAAATGCATAGTTTTAGTTTTTTGTAGATTAATAACTAGGTTATTATTGTCAAGCCATTTTATTAAACTGCTGATCGAGTTATTGATGTCATTTACGTATGAGTCTTTATTGGTACATGACACAATTGAAGTACTGTCGTCTGCAAATAAAATCATTGGATTAGATATATGGCGTGGCAGGTCGTTAATATAAAGTAGGAATAGTAAAGGTCCGAGGACACTTCCCTGCGGAACTCCATATTTTATTTCTTTAAATGACGATAAAGTTTTTTGTTCCTTCCTAGATTTTAAACATAAGCGTGATATCTCTGTACATTGTCTACGGCCTTTGAGATAAGTTTTTATTAAGTTAAGAGCATTGCCACGAATACCGTACGCATCAAGTTTGGTTAAGAGAATATCGTGGTCCACGCAGTCAAAGGCTTTCGACATATCGGCATATATTGCACATACCGGTATTTTGGAATCTACTTTAGCCATTATTTCATGGAGAAAATCAAAGATGGCCATGTTAATATTTTTATTTTTCCTGAAGCCCATTTGTTCGTCACATAGTATGTGGTATTTAGTTAGGAAGTTGTCAAGAGATTCATAGATAACTTTCTCTATGATCTTGGAGAATATAGAGATAAGAGCAATTGGCCTATAATTTACCATTTCTTCTTTATCGTCTTTTTTATATACTGGTATGACTATTACGCTCTTGAGACTTTCTGGAAATACGCCAGACTGTATGCTTACATTAATAATATGAGCAAGGGGTTCAGCTATACAATGTGCAACAAATTTGATAACTGTTGTTGAAATGCCATCGAGGCCAGAGCTCTTTTTATTTTTCAGGTTTCTAATTATACGCATTACATCTTGAGGTATAACAGGGGCCATAAATACTGAATGCGAGTTTATATTTACGTTAATGGTATCGCATAACGTATGTTTAGGTATGCCAGAGGTTTGTTCAATGAAAAAGTTATTAAAAGATTCAGCTATTAAATTAGGGTTTGATATTATTTCATCTCCTTTTTTATTTGAGAAATGGGTTCTCTTACAATTTTGTTGTTATTAATAATTTGCCAGGCCGTTTTGGATTTGTTTTTTGAGTTATTTATTAAGTGGTTATTCTGCGCTTTTTGTGTAAGTTTAATAATTTTCTTAGACCTCCTTGAGTAAATCTTAAATTTATTTTTGTTTTCAGACGTTGGTTTTAGTCTCTGCTGCCATAATAGTTGCCGTTGTTTTTTGCTACATATTCGTATCCCGCGAGAGACCCATTTTATTTTTTTCTCTGATTTTACAGTAACTAATTTGCTCGGGAAACAGAGATCGTGTAACAGTAGGAAAATGTCAAGAAAGTTATCACAGGCTTTGTTAGCATCCTCGGTATTATATACATTAGAAAATGATAGACTTTCGAGGTGCGATCGAAATTTAATCAGGATTTCTTGAGTTATATCTCGTATTAATGTTCTCCATGTTTTTATTTGATTCGTTTTATTAACTTTTATCTTAATTATTTGAGCAGTGTGGTCAGATAATCCAAAGTCAGTGACTTCATGTTGGCACTTCTGCTTAAGATTATGTGCAAAATTGTCTAAACAGGTATTACTGATAAATCTAGTTGGCTGATTAATTTCTAGTTTAAGGTTGAAGCTCCTGAGAAAGCATTCAAATTCAGAGGTGATTCTATTCCTGTTCAAAACATCTATATTAAAGTCTCCACATAAAATTACTTTTTGAAAGGGTTTTTTACAGACATTTTTTAAAACGAGATCTAAATTTTCATAAAACTTACTTAGATTACATAATTTAGGAGGCCTATATACACATATAATAATAATTTTTTGAGAAGGAAATTCTACAGCACAACATTCTATAATTCCTGATATCGAGTATTTCATTACGTCAGGTCGTTCTTTATACTCGTGTCCAACTCTTGCTAAGATACAGGCACCGCCACGTTTTTTATTCTGTCTAGCAAAGCATGCCGCCAGCTTATAATTAGGAATATATAGTAACTTTTCTTGGCCTGACATTATAAAATGCTCGGTTATACATATTACGTCAACTACTTTTTGTTGACTCAACAATTCCTGAATGTAAATATTTAAAAGGTCTGATTTATTTATAAGTCCGGCAATATTTTGGTGAAGAATATACATAGAATCAAAGAAAAAACTCACGACTTGAGGATGCAACGACGTTATTATCAATCTCGTGAATAAAGGCATCACGTTCAATCGAACTTTCAGATATAGTTTGCAATAAGTTATTAAAAATATTGCTCATTCCGCGGTCGTTTATCTTTCTATTTATTCTTGAAAACATAGAGAAATCATACAATAGATCTAAGTTAGTGTCAAATGCAGTTGCATAACCATAAGTTTGAAGATCAAGATGTAGTATATTGTTGAAAGTCTCAATTCGCCAATTTTACATAGTTGAGAAGTTACTTAATTTAAAGGTAGGAACACATAAAATTACATTTGTATGCTGAATTTTAAGCAAGGATTCTCTTAATTCTATAATTATATTAACATAGTTTTTTGTTTGCTGAAAGTCTTTTTCACCAATCAAGATGACACAATGGTCGGACATTGTAAAGTCCGCTATTTTCTTATCTAAATTATTAATAAGTTGTAATATACCACAGTTTGGCAAAATATAGTGACATATTTGAGAGTTTTTAAATGTTTCTTCAGCTATTGATGTAATGTTATTAACTTTGTTAGCACTAACAATACATAATTTATTCTTCACTGGTATGTTTACATCTTTTATTATTTGGTTTTCATGGTTTCTGGGTATAATAACAGACGTCTTGCTGGAGTCCAGGTTCTCATTGAGTTTGTTACTATGCTTCTTCTTGTTTTTCTTTTGAGAATTAATACGTGGAGTTGATGAGGTAGGTGTATTCTTGCTTTTGCCAGGAGTTCCTCTTTCACTAGTTAATGTTTTGGTAGCTTTTTTTTAAATATCATATTTAGAAGTCAGTTCAAGGACGGTCTTCTTTAGTGAAGTATTTTCGAGATTTAGGTTCTGAATCTCCTCGTGTGCCGAATTTAGTTGTAAATTGAGCTGTTGTATTTGGGTTTGAAGTTGTTGCGCCTGCACATCATTTTCATCAGCGGATATATTTGGTAAGCTACAGGTACTGCCATCTATCTTAGAACTGTTGGGACTAGTTTCTACCGAATTGGTCTGGGTTGAACGACGTTTTGTATTCGATTTTCTGAACGTGATGTTCTCGAAGAAATTCATTATTGAATTTTTATATTATTATCTTTAAACATTCACAAAAAGACAAGCCGTATGCGAGGATCGAACTCAGACCACTCAAGCATACAAGGTAGGTTGCTGGGAAACTAGAACAACGCAACTGTTAGTGAAGGTGTTGAAATTGTTGATCAGTAAACTCTTTGGAATAGAAAGTTCGTTAAATACCCGTCAATTTTGAAAACAATTTGAATGTTAGCTTTTACCCACTATCTAAGCGGCACTTTTATAAAAATTGAGTTTTTAAGCTTTCTAACGTTTTGTTTTTAATGTTTATAAAACTCACAGTAATATTAGCCATGTATCTAGCCGTTTAATGCAAAAATAGGTCGTTTTTATCACTCACAAAGGTAAAATAGTCACAACGTTTTGTTCTCTCACTAAAGTTGTGTTTATTTTGTTTATATTGAATAAATTATTTAGATAACACTTCCACTCACGAATTGAACTATTTTCTTTACTTTTATAATAAGATTTCAGTAGATACAGGTAATTAACTATTTTTAAACAAATTTAATACGGGAGCAGTATGTTAACGTGACGGCTGACACCTGTCATCCTCTATTTATTCTATTACTTATGACTTAACATATAGGTACGTATGTATGAATTTCAATATTTATATCGTTATTTTTTATGGTGTTCATGATAAAGAGTATTCTATTCTACTCTATTCTAGTGCTCTTATCCCATTTATTTGGGGTGACCATAGCCTATCTTCTTGTTTCATACATCTCTATTAGCTGCCATCTCAGTAGTTACACCCTGCTTAGCCATATTGGTATCTTTTTGCTTAATTATGTTTATCTACAAAAGGTATTTATAAAGCTGAGGTGAGTGGAAACGCCCTAGGAGGACATATAGTGACCAAATTCGTGATGTTCTTCAGAAAGGTCAGGTGCGTAGTACTCGCAATCGGCGTGCGTGTATGACCAGATGTATGAACGTAGGCGAAGCAAAAGAAATATGTAAGGAGCGTAGCAGGTGGCGTTCTATAGTTTCTGCCTACCCCCATGGGAAGAAGGCGTGAGTTTATGTGTATGTGTGTGTGTATGTTTATCTACGTACTGTTTTCTTCATTTTTTTACTCTCGCACCAACCTAACTTTACTGATGCATGAACCAGCTTCAACACAAACACTTCTTCTATAAAGGACTATGGAAGTCTGGCACATACAAATTCTTAGCATTTCTACAGAATGTTGAATACATCATTTCCGCAAACGCGCGTGCACAAACGCAGTGCGTAGTTATTGTAAGTGCTCGTATTGTCATTTGGTACAAAGCTCGAGGAGTTATCTATGTGCCCCGCGTTGTCTGTGGTCGTAGTGACAGCGATGAGGCACTTTCGATTTTCTTGTGGAGGTTTTTTTTAATAAAGTTAGGGTTTTCTCTGAAGATTATCCCTCTACATGTCTACATGTTACTGTAGTCCTGCTTAAAAGTGATTATCATATTAACATCATTAATATGTTTTGTCGCGTATTCTTTAGTGGATTCCAGTCTCGTGTCGTTCTGAGTTTTCCTAGAATTACGATTCACAAAACCAAAGCTTTCTTATTTATTTAATGGAAAACCAGTTTTTTTAACTAGATAATAAATTCAAGGAATACACCTGCTTTCCTATGAAATGGCTAGGCTTTCATGAATATTAAACCTGCAAGTTCTTTGGTTCAACGACTTTTCATAAAAAAAATATTTTCGATATTTCCGTTTCGTTCGTTTTTCATTTTCCGAATACCTATCACTCTGCTTAGCCTTTTCCCAACTATGTTGGGGTCGGCTTCCAGTCTCACCAGATGCAGCTGAATACCCGTATTTTACATGGAGCGACTGCCTATCGGACCTCCACAACCCAGTAACTAGGTAATGCGATACCCCTTGGTAAGACTGGTTGTCAGACTTTCGGGCTTCTGACGACTCGTAACGACTGTCAAAGATCCACGAATGACAGCCGGGACTAACGGCTTATCGTGCTTTCCGAGGCACGGAGGAGTCTCGGTATGTAAAGATGGTCACCCATCCACGGACGAACGCCGGCAAGCGTAGCTTAACCTGATGGATCGACCCGTGCGGCTGTTATTAGCTTAGCCACGAGTTCCTCCTGTAATATATAAAAAGTTTTATTACAGGAACTACCATACCGCTGTCTACGAGACCTACACCATACGTACAAAGAGTGCCTTTCACTTTGCAAGCGTGTTTTTCATTTGCGAGAGAAGCGCTCTATTGTCGCCACGAACTATTCATTTACGAATACTTAGGCATGCTAACGTAGAACAAGGATTATAAGCCTCTGATCAACTGTCGTTTTCAATGGAACAATGTTTATTTGTTACGCAGGTACAGGATGCGATAAATACCTCGGACTTAGGCTAGACAACAAACTCAGTTGGCAAGCACATATTGATTACATAAAAACAAAAATAACATAAAACTAATGGGATCAATGCGCGGGTAGGTACATTAAGACGCTGACAACAGGTAAACCGCTGTCACTATCAGACTGCATACAAAAGAAAGAGAAGCGCGATGACACAACGCTTGTAATTTATTGCAAAATATGAAGCAATTATTTATTTACTCAAAAATGAGTTGTGTAATCGAAAATAAAAAAACAACCAAGTTATGCGTACAAACAAGACGTTGTTATTAATTAAATACCAACCGTACGTTGATATTTAATACAGATATTTTGGATTTAAACTCAAAGTAAAGGTTTAGTTTACCGTTAATTTGTATCGAGATTTTTTTTTTAAACGTTTTTTGGTAAGAACCAAGCTCTGAGAAATATGTTCAACAATAACATATATTTTTTCCGCTGCGTAAACTACATAATATATAGATTTGGCAATTTTTTTGTTTAAGACAAGCCTACTTTTGATCATTTGCCTCTTGTCAGCGCCTTAATAACATTCAAAAAATAATCCGCTACAATATTTACAACTCACTAGTTCGCTCACACATAAATAACCTAATTAAAATCTGGGGATGCGCCACCAAATCTACGATTAAAGATCTACAAATAGTACAAAATAAAATAATTAAACTTCTACTCAAATACGATTATAACACACCTACATCCGAACTGTACAAACACACCAAACTAATAATGAGCATTCATCAACTTTACACATTGAATTCCTGCATTCTTATTAGAAAAATTATTAACAAAACCACACAATCATCTTCATAAAAACATCCAAATATAGCCAAAGAAACCCTAACCAATTACAGACGCACCCCCCGCGGACGCAATATGGCAGGAAAAATAATTTAAAATACGAAGGTGTACAAATTTAAAAAAATCTAATCTGATATCTGCATATCAGGAGCAGATCCTCTTTTAATATATTTAAAGCTAAACTTAAACAGTACGTCACTAACAACGCAAAACTAATAGGTTAAAACAACGTAAGCTAGTCTTGCACATAAAATGCGACATCGTACCTAACTACATAAAAAAATATTGCAACTGAACTACACTTACCTTGTCCTCAAACCAAATAAAAAGGTAGACGGAGCGTACTCCAACAATAGCGTTCAAATAAGTGAAGCCTCGTTTTCAAGGTAATGAAGCGATACAATTAAAAAATTTGATAATAAAGTAAAAACCACTTTTAAAATGAATAACAATGAAACTGGTAAGTCTGTTAAACAAGAAAAACAACTTGAGATCGTGGTCGAAAACAAATTAATTAATAATGCAGCTGACGTAGCTGAAGCATTCAATGAGTTTTTTGCCAACATACCTATAACTACGACTCGCTCCTTAAATTCATCCCTGTCTAAAGCTGAAAATCTTTTGCATAGTAGTGTGCCTAAATGTAGTCGTTTATTTAGCTTCGAACATGTAACACCTCATGATGTAGTTAGTAGTATCTAGCTGTTACTTTTAATAAATGTGTTGATTTAGGAACTTTTCCAGACCTTATGAAGAGTAGTAAAGTCATACCTTTATTTAAATCAGGTAATAAAAATGACGTTGGCAATTTCAGGCCTATTTCCATCTTACCTGCATTTAGCAAAATATTTGAAAAGTTAATACTCAAGCAGTTGCTAAGACATGTTAATTTAAACAGCCTCCTTCACAATGAAAAATATGGCTTTACAAAAGGTCGTTCGACTACAGATGCGGGTGTTTCACTGCTGAAACACATATTTAACGCATGGGAGAACTCGCAAAACCCTGTTGGAGTTTTCTGTGATCTCTCCAAAGCCTTTGATTGCGTGCACCATGACACGCTTTTGCGTAAACTGATTACGGCGTCCAAAACGAAGCTCTTAAAGTAATACATTCTTATTTATATAATAGGTTCCAATGTGTAGATGTTGATGGTGTGAAATCTTCCGAGCTACCAGTTCAGTTAGGTGTACCTCAAGGCTCAATACTAGGCCCATTCTTATTCTTAGTGTATATTAATGACTTACCACTCTACAATATGAAGGGTATTTGTGACGTTGTACTGTTTGCAGATGACACCTCTCTTATTTTTAAAGTAGACCGGAATAGACAAGATTTTGAAGACGAAAACATTGCACTCTCAATGGTTACGGATTGGTTTACGACAAATAACTTAGTTCTCAATGCCAAGAAAACGAAATGTATAAAGTTTGCCTTACCGAATGTTAGAAAATGAGGTCCCAACATCGTTTTAGATAAAGAGGTGCTTGAAACTGTAGACTCGGCAGTGCTTCTGGGTATAACAGTAGATGCCAAACTTCAGTGGGGACCTCATATATCAAGCCTAGCGGGAAGGCTCAGTTCCGCCGCATACGCCGTCAGGAAAGTAAGACAATACACTGACGTTGATACAGCCCGATTAGTCTATTTTAGTTATTTTCATAGCGTTATGTCCTACTGTATTCTGCTGTGGGGTAAAGCAGCTGACATTCAAAATATATTTGTACTTCAAAAACGAGCTGTTCGAGCAATTTACCAGCTGGGTGCCAGAGTTTCTCTAAGAGATTTTTTTAAAGATATTAGTATACTCACGGTGGCATCACAATTCATCTTCGCCAACATCTTATATGTTAGGCAAAATATACACTTATACACTAAAAACAGTGATATTCACAATATTAACACCCGAAATAAGGATAAATTACGTGCTCCATTTCACCGGCTTCATAAGGTTCATAACTCATATGTTGGACTTGGTATAACTTTTCATAACAAGCTACCCTCTTTTTTGTTACATTTGCCTTTTAATGCGTTTAAAGTTAAAGTTAAATCCAATCTTTGCTCAAAGGCATACTATTCTATCAATGACTACTTAAACGATAAGAATAGTTGGTCGATGTGATTAACTCAAGACAATGTTCATGTTCTTTCTCCAGAATTTGCGTACCTCAGTATGAACTCATATAACCTGTCAGTAAGGTTATATGAGTTCATACTCGTATAATTGTTTATTTTATTTGACTGTCTAAGTCAATTTATTTTTATTTATTAGTGACATAATATACTCATGAAAATGTTTTTTTATGAGTTGTATTGCAATAAGTGGTTAGCTAGCGACCTCGACAATTGATTATATTATTCTTGCTTGAGCAACCGGCAGCAAGTTCGTCATGCTCCCTTAGATGTCACTGCTTGCGGTAGCGTCGGGGGTCGGGTTGCCTCTTTCCCTCAAATATGGCGAGGGGGGTGATGGCTGATCTTTGCGTTATGTTCGTGAACGGGTGCTGCTTGTGGTGACTGGTCGTCTTGCTGACCATGGTTTTGTTATTGTTATTAATGATTAACTGTTTTTTATTTTACTACGATGGTGCTAGTTTATCATTTTTGACTTCGAGTTATAGCTATAGGTTTATGTAAGCGGGCACGCCCATTATGCCTGGAGGCTTTTATTTTGGTACGTTCTGTTTACGTTATTTCTGCTTGAGTATAGTTCGACGATTATTATGTTTTTTTTTGGTATAGTGGCGTGTGCTAGCTAACATAAGGCAAATAATTTAATGTTGTGTTGCGTAATGCAAATTCTTTTACATTTTATTGTATAGATTCAAGTTTTATATCTGAACAGACAGCTGTGCTGCTGGGGAGTTTGTTGCGCCACTTCTTCTTCCCAGCTAAAGCACTAGGAACTGGTGAAGGGTGGGCGTTTTTGGGGGACTGTCTTATGTAATTTTTGACGTTCGAATAGTGCTGATTCTCAGCCTAGTTTGAATAAATGACTTTTGATTTTTGGAACACGGTCGGCTTCCTATTTCAAATTTGGCTTCCTTTACCCTGCTTCACTCTGAGAGCGCCGCGCTCCGTCTACCTTTTTTATTTGATCTGAGCCTTAGTCATGTATTTATTTTCTAAGTGAACAATGTATGTTCTTTTAGAATAAATAAAGAATCTTTAAACCCAGGTACCTAGTATAATATGCTAGATATGAACTTGGCCAGTGATGGTGTTACCAACCAGTTAAATGATTTTATTTTTCTATAATTGGCATCTCGCAGGTCAAGCTAGACTAGGGATGGCGAGGCGAACCAATGGCACGCATCAAAATAATTGGAGGCACAGCATCAATTGAAGAATTTAGGCACTTATGTCACAGTAACAAACATAGAAATCTGGAGCACGCCCGGCGCCGACATGCAATTTCGACTATCGTTGCCGCGGAAATGCAAGGGAAAATGTGAACCTGATATAGATATTATAAATTATTTGGAATCTAGCTTGCAGCTGAAGTCGCACTAATTTGTTCTTTCATAAAAATAAAACGGTAAATGTTAGGATGACTGAATAATAATAAAATGTCTGATTATTTTTGCGAATAAAGATAATTATTCTGAAAATATTTAAATACTTAGTTTTTTTCCAGTAATCAATGTCAAGATTGATTATTGGCACGTCATGGCCATATAAAATTCTTAATTAGAAAAAAAGGCACATGGATGTAAAAAGGTTCGCAATCTCTGACCTAGGAGGTTGTAGTCTGCTTAACCGGACTTTTCTGTGGGTGCCTTAATAAATTAAGGAGCGACAGGGCATAACTTAAAAACTAAGCGACTACACGCTAAGGGCAATTCCTGTGGGGTACGGACCTCGGCTTAGGGCGTCGCTGGGGGAGGACAGCAAGGGACGGGCTGGATTGGATTAATATTGCTATTAGGCCTGCCGGTCAAAAGGAGTATTATATACTTATAATTATCTTCTTTAATCGTGTCAATAGCAAGTTTTTTTTTCAGCCAATTATATTCCTACGCGGCCATCGCTTTCTTTTGCGTTTACCAGTAGGTACCCAGACTTATCAGGATAACACAGTATGTATGTAGCTACAGTAACTTCTGCGTTTCTGGAAAGTTTAAACGAAGTAAGTACCTATCCATCCAACGATAAAAGGTTTCTGCTTTAATTCCAAAATGCACTTATGTAACGGTGGGTAACCGTTACTTAGGTGCATTTTGGAATTTTTGCAGTTTTTTTTATTTATGTGCTCTTATTATAATAAAAGACGTTAGTAGAATATTTGTAGGATTTTTTGTACATCGCCTGTCTAGACATTTCCCAACTAATTTTGGGGTCGGTTTCCAGTCCAACCGGATGCAGCTGAATACATGCTTTTTACATGGAGCGACTGCCTATCTGATCTCCACAACCCAGTTACTGGGTAACATAATACCCCTTGGTAAGAATGGTTGTCAGGCTTTTGGGCTTCTGACGACCCGTAACAACTGCAAAGATCAAAGTATAACAGCCGGGACCAATGGCTTAATGTGCTTTCCGAAGCACGGATGGGTTTTGGTATGTAAAGATGGTCACCCATCCACGGACCAACTGCGGCAAGCGTAGCTTAACCTGATCGATCAACCCGTGCGGCTGTTATTACATAATTAGATATTAACATTGATATAGTATATCGATGGATATTAAACATAAAATAGAATAAAATACTCTTTAGTACACCATAAAAATTACAGATATAAAAGTTTTTTTTATTTTGTTTAAGTAGAAATTTTATATAGGGTGACAGAATGGGCGGTCTTATCGCTAAAAGCGATCTTATAATGACAACCTTTGGATGGATTCATGGGGAAGGAGGGACAATACTGCAAGTAGTCTGCGGTTTACTATTTACATATAAAGAATAAATACATACATACATAACACATATTAAACTTATCTATATAAATATATTTAATAATAATCATGAAGAAAAGAAACAAGTGCAAAGAACTAAAAGTACATGGTGACCTTATTTTGTCATTCAAAATTTATTGCTTACTTACCTTTGTTGTCAAGTATAATTTATTGTGTAGGCGAGCCAAATGTACACTTCATGACTTTTCCTTATTCATCTCTAATAAGCAATTTTTACGTGAATTTCTTCCTTCTATGTTCCATAATTGTTTGATTTCTCGCTCTGATAGAATTGAGATGCCGTAATAAATTGTAAAATGCGATTAATAAATATGCTATCTCGGATTCTCGCTCTTCATTCGATTTCCACGTTTTTTCCCTGAGCACAATTGTCATTTTTTTTTTCTATTCCAAATGCAAATTGAGTTTGAAACTTCGTTTGGTGAATTTTGTGAGGCGTGTGCTGACATCATTTACGATTCCTTTGTGATGTTATAGCTGATGAAACTTGCTTTTTTTCTCTTTTATTTATTCTTTCGGACAGTGGTTTAGGGTTTCGGAATTATAAATAACTTATTTTTGGGACCTCTGCTTTGATGTTTGTTGTTGGTATTCTGTGATAGAATAGCTATGAGAATATTCGTTTTATTTCGAGTGTAGGTTATTTATTTATTCAGGTTAGCCAACAATTGTGTACACAATACATTTAAAATAAAAACCATCTCTGTGAAAAAATATCGATTAGAATTGAGATCTAAGTAGATCATAACATGAAACACTAGCTTTTGCCCGCGGCTTCGCTCGCGTTAACTTAGAATTTGACAATCATTTCGGGTTGTACTCTGCTTTTTGAAATTTAAAGTGCTATTAAATACATTCCATATAATAATTCAATCATGATTCGAAAGACACGTGGCGCCATCTATTGTCATAAGAATGTTATTGTAGTTTTCCTCGGGAACATTACTTTTTTCCGGGATGAAAGGTACCCTATGTCCGTTTCTGTACACCTGACAATATATATACAAAATTTCAGGATGATCGGTTCAGTGGTTTAGGCGTGAAAAGGTAACAAACAAACAAATTTAACTGTCGCATTATTTTATAATATTATATAGGACTAGCTGCGCCCCGCGGTTTCACCCGCGTAAGTAATATCGGGATAAAAAGTAGCCTATGTCTTAATCCAGGGTGTCAGCTACCTTCATACAAAATTTTATCATAATTGGTCTAGCCGTTTGAGCGTGAAGAAGTAACAAACATACACACACACACACACTCACAAACTTTCGCCTTTATAATATTAGTGAGATTAGGATTATTGGATGAGTCCTGTTACTTCCTCGTATCCTTCACTAGACATAATGAACACAAACGAGTTACGAACACAAACAAAGCTAGAAGTTAAAACTACCAATAATGCGAAAATGCCCCTTTGTATAGACAAGTGCTAATGAAGGATCGAGCTCACGGCACAAGTCACACTCGACCGGCTCCCGGCCTATTCTGACTTGCACGGATCACTGGCTTCGGGGGGCTACCTATCAAAAGTTATCTCTCGCCCACAGACCGAATTTGCCACGCTCCTTTATGTTAATGACGTTATTTTAACCCTTCACCCTGTTTATATTATGTTTCTATTATACTTTAGTTCGCACACGAATACTTAACTAAATGCTATTGTTGTGCTCTGTTGTAACGAACTGTTGATATTCGTGTAACTTTATGCAAATAAAGCTAATATTTAACCCGTTCTGCTTTAGCTTTAAAGAGAAGGGAACTAAGTTACGGTCAATTTTCCTCGGTCATAAGAAAACTTTTTGGTTCAAAATAAGAAAATAATTCGCGGGTTTCGTGTTTTGCTTTTTGTGTTGATGAGGCAATCAGTGAACGAGGATGTTTTCTTTCTGTTTTATGTCGAGTTTCGACACGGAAGGCTGTGGTGAAAGTTAAATGAACTTATTTTGTCCTGTCCATGTTATGATGTCATCTAAAGTTTTGGGCCGCCTCCTCGGGGCTTACATGTGTCAAGTCATGTCACACTCACACCCAGGGTGTTTTTCATTATTAATATACTATTCGATTTTGTCCTCTCCTCGCACATTTGCCTGGGTATCAAATCTGATGTTGATGATGTCATAAGTCCTTAAATTCAAGTTAACTAGAAGATAATTGTATCATTTTGTAGTGTTGCAGGAAACCGTTTAAAAACAGTCCTGACATTTTTATTGACATTCAAATTGATCTTGTCAGGGCCTTCTTCATTCCTGCTCAAAAGGCAAAGTTACCAATCTTAGAGAGTACCCAAAGGCTTTGTAATACTGAAAACTGTAAATAAAGGCGTTGTTCTGTATAATCTGTATACAAATAATAAACTGATAGTGCTAGTTCCATATAGATGCAGACAGTCTCCCGACAAATTAAAAACCTAAGTCTGAACGAAGTTTAAAACTTATAAAAGACATTGATTTTGCGGAAACGAATTACCCCTATCCAGTAGTTTTACCAGCAGCAAGAATTTAGAACATTTTGCAAAAGTTACAAAAACTAACTTTGCACTTAATGGTGTCCACGAAACGCTAATTCAAAGAGAATTCCGTAAAGAATTTCTTTGAAAGAAAACCATTTTACTAACCGCACTTCGTATCTCATGGGGATTTTTAACCAGGTATTTTCCGAGATAACAAAGTGTCATACATTTAGCATTTCCTTACCATCTAAAATGTAACATGCAGTGCAGAAAATGGACAAACATTTTTGAGTATACTGAAATTTTTAGAGCTTTTTTTTGCAATTCTAAAAGTGTTGACAGAAAAAAACTCCGTTGAAAAAAAAAAAAACGTTCGGTATAAAATCCGAACCAAACTTGAAATTGTTTATAATTATTAAACTACTATAGACGCATGAGGAACAGGATGTAAAGTTCACTCATCCTCCATAGAAAAGAGAGGATCTTCCGACCAGACGGGTGTTGTTTATGGTGGACTACTGCCCGACGATTGATGTCGGGACGTCGTATTCATGCTAGTCGCGCGGTAAAATCTGCTTGCGCGATGCAGGATTTTTGTGACTGCATAGTTCACATGTTGCGT
The DNA here is from genome assembly GCA_963921375.1 of Tiliacea citrago. Lineage (NCBI taxonomy): Eukaryota > Metazoa > Arthropoda > Insecta > Lepidoptera > Noctuidae > Tiliacea > Tiliacea citrago. Next base: position 21,785,078 of record OY992787.1, on the reverse strand, counting down.
TGTAGATGCCGCCACAATACTAAGGCAACTATTGCCTACTATTAAACTGTAAATACTATACTAGTAGTTACTTCCATTTATTTAATGTATCCACCTACTAAATGGTAAGGCATTCAAGTGACAATTAAAAATGTTTCTTTTGCAAAAGGCTTATTATAGTGTTTCCGAATTTTTGGCCCAAAAGGATTTTTTTGTTTTTGTTTTGGAGTGAATAATTTTATCTTTTCCTGACACTAATACTAATAATATATGACACTAATATTAAATTTTTAAGAATATGGAATTTACATATTATTATATACAAATAATTTCTAATATATTAAGTTTCTAAATAATAAACTTTGTAAGTTATGCACTTTGTAAGTGCATAACTTACAAGGTAGGTTTCTAGGTAAATTTTAGATATTTGTTATTGTGAATTATTTTTAATGTTATGGAAATATTTGTGCGCCGATACTTCCGGCTAAACATGATTGGACTCAAACGATGACTGTAATATCTTGCATGCTCTTGTATGTATACAATGTTTAAACAAATAAAGAAACCTTATCTTATCTTACCTCTTCAAAAGCAAGCTAAATAAGTAGATTACAAAGCTGAGTTGAGAACGACACAAACTCAAAGTAAAAAGTGGGACATTTTGGTCCAAGTAAATTACTGGAGGGGCTAACGACTGTGGATCCAATGGTTTGGTTGGATACCTAATCGCCGTAATTGAACAGCTCCAGTTAAATAGTATTTGAACTTTGTTCTACAAAGAGATCATTGACGTAAACCTAAATGTACCTATATATTTGTACACTGTAACATTAAAAAGGAGATATTATTCAATGCCACAGCAGTATTTAGATATATTTTATTCTAGGGAGATATATAGATTTGTTTTATCGCTGTTATCACAAACAAGGTTATTTAAGAACTCTTTATACAAGGTGTGGAAGGATCCTTTAAGAAGCCGTCATCTACGCATTCTGTACGTCAAACAACTTTATGCAAACAATTGCTCGGAAAGGATTTTTATTTTTGGTGTGATAATTCACTGATTACGATAGTTCGCAATGTAACACACGCTACACACTACGCTTATGGGTGCAGGCAACGGTATATAGATCAGTTAAGTTATACCATTTAAAACTTATTTTCGTAAAATAACTGATTTTTTTTTACCTATTTATTTATTTTGACCTATAATATCTCCGTAACTAGTAGGTTCCAAGGCCATATTCCATATTTATGTAACTATACTCAAGTAGTCCCTGGGCTCTGCTTGCACATCTAATCTTCTTCACCTCGGCACAGGCTGTTCTCGTACAAAGATTATCAGGGCAATCGAAGTAGGCACTCCTTTAATTATTAGATCGTTAACTTCAAAGTGGGTAGCCATTGATTGATAATTCTCGTAGAAAAATAGAAGACAAGGACAATATACGTATGGTAAGTCCATCTGTTGTGCGAAACGTTTGAAATGCAAGTGAAAAAATGATTGTTCTTTTCTATATTTTCATTTAGATTTTAATTCCTATCGTTCCTTTGTAACCCTTTTGTGTTGCTCTTTAGTTCTGCTTCCTCAAAGGACTGAAACGTTTAATTTAGACACAGGTAGAAAATTAATATTGAGGTGAATCAAGGAGTTAATGAATAAACGACGAATTTATCATTTAAAGGCTATTGGATATACCAAGATATGAAAAAAATCGAGTGAATAAGTGCAAAAGAGGACTAAAACAACAGCTTTATTTTTACCATGCAAGCAAGAACGATCGTATGGTGCCGGACATAAAGAATAGAACCATCCTATTTCTTCCCGTCAGGGTGTCATGAAAGGCGACTAAGCGACTTACTAGAGCATGAGCAGCAGCGTTCTCTATGCATTTTAACACCATACTGCGATCGCCAACCCCCTGCCAAGCAAACCCCCCTCCCCTTGGGGAAGGCCTATGTCCTGCAATTGACGTTTTTCAGCTGAAATGATGATGAAGCAAGAACGATACTAGAGTAGGTAATTAGACTTAAATTAATGAGAGGTTTCTCTCGCTCTTGCCAAACTTCTTTTACAAGAGGGTTACGAGCCTGTCCGAAAGGGATATCGTGGCCCTGGCACACACAGGCATCTGAAGGAACACGGGTGGGTTTTAGTCTGTAAAAGTCTGACACGCCCTCCCGCTCCGCCCAGAGCGGAAGAAGTTATTTGATAATTTCCCACCCAAAAAAAAAGAAAAAAAAGCCTTCTGTTTATCGACTTAGTTCAACATAAAACGACCAGTCGGTACCATTCTTCATCAGTTTGACACCTGGCTCTACATCTTCGTAACCTCATTAAACAGCTTTCACCCAATTCCTGAGTTCCCCTCATAATTTCATTACGCAAGTAATCAAATTCTGTTAGTTGGATTATATTTCTATCGCTTTATCAAACCCGCTCGCTTTTGTTGGCAGATATATTATTTAACATTGCTACCGGCGGCATTGTTCTGTGGGGAAGCTACAGGTAGTTTGGGAAAATTGTATAACTAAAGGTGTGAATATTGTTTCTGTTTTGTTGGCTTTATTAGTCGTCTTAACAACCTTATGTAGGTATTCGTCGTAGAAAAGGGAAGATCCTTTTACCAGACGGGTGTTGTTTCTGGTGGACTACTGCCCGACGGTTCAAGACTAGACGCGCGGATTACTCTGCTTGCGTGATACAGGGTTTTACATGACGTCAGTGTGTTGTGCAGTTCGCTTAAGGCGTTGTTGATGCAGCCACAGCCTCAATAAACTAATGAAGGCAGTCTTAATAGACTGGATAAAGATAGTGGATGGTGGAGAACCAGCTGCTGTGGTGCTATATGGTTAAGGACTTTATCAGGTACCTAAAAAGTTGTTCATAAAACAGAACTGGCAATTAATCATTTGAAATTTTCGTAAGTATAATCGACCTCGTAGTTGAATTATCACTTTTGACAACAATTCCCGGTAAATTGAAACCTAAGTAAGGTTCATCAATTATCCCCATTTAAGCTGAAAGACATCCTCTGCTGGATATAGACGTCCCCAAGCACCGTAACATCGACAGCTTTGTTTCCCAGTGGAGTCCTGCGGCTTTCACAAGGTCATCGGTCCACCTTGGCCTTCCAACGCTACGTCTTGCGGTACGCGGTCGCCACTCCAGAACCTTTCGGAAAAATCTACATATTTTTAACAAGATAAGCGATAGACATAATTTTAATACTAGAAATAAAGATAAAATAGATCAACCATTTTTCAGATTATCTAAAGTACATACATCTTTTATGGGGTACTGTGTTAAATGTTACAACAAAATACCTTGTGATATATTGAAATTAAATGAGAGAAAATTTAAAACACATATTAAAAGTACACTTTGTAAACAAGCATATTACAAGTTAGAGGATTATATCCAGGACAGGAATGCTTGGAAACATGCTGGTCCAGCTCCATAGGACAATCTAGAGTCTAGACAAAATCAAACTGGTTGCTATTTTTATGGTAAAATCTGTTATTTTTATGATATTGATTTTACATTCTGTGATAACCTATACTCACACACTGACTTATTTTTTTATTTTTTTAGAAAAACATACTTGTATGATGTTTGTAAATATGTGAACACCACGTATCTATCTAATAATTAAGTTATTTTTCATTGCTTAGTTTTTAATTCGTTTTACCTATTATGGTATAGTAATTTTATTCTAGGTGCATCGTCTTCACATATAATCATAAAATTAATGTAATCAAACAAAATATTGTAAAACATTTTTAAAAGAGTACCGGTGGAGTTTCTTGTCCATTCTTCTCCATACGAAACTACCTTTTGGAAGGGGCAACTAGAATCAATTCTATTTTTTTGTAAATTTTGACGTTCAAAAGTGCCTCTTATGTGCCCATTAGAAATAAATGGTTTGACTTTGACTTTCGGCTCCATCGGCCAACTCTTCTGCGAGCATTGTGCCGTGCCCACTGTCATTTAAGGCGCTGACAAGAGGCAAATGATAAAAGCAGGCTTGTCTTAAACAAAAAAATTGCCAAATCTATACAGTTTGTGGTAGCGAAAAAAATATATGTTATTTTTGAACATATTGTTCAGAATTTGGTTGTTACCAAAACACGTTTAGAAAAAAAAATCTGGATATAAATGAACGGTAAACTAACCCTTTACTTTGAGTTTTAATCCAAAATATCTGTATTAAATATCAACGTACGGTTGGTATTTAATTAATAACACGAACGTCTTATTTGTATGCAAAACTTGGTTGTTTTTAGGGTTCCGTACCCAAAGGGTAAAACGGGAACCCTATTACTAAGGCTCCGCCGTTTGTGTGCCGCTGTCTGTATGTCTGTCACCAGGCTGTATCTCATGAACCGTGATAGTTAGACAGTTGAAATTTTCACAGATGAAGTATTTCTGTTGCTGCTCTAACAACAAATACTAAAAAACAGAATAAAATAAATATTTAAGGGGGCTCCCATACAACAAACGTGATTTTTTTGCTCGTTTTTGCTCGATATTGATAACGGCAACAGATAGACGCTTGAAATATTCACAGAATATTTAGTTATATATTCGCTTTTAAATTAATTCCCATACAACAAACGTGATTTTTTTGCCGTTTTTATAGATAATGGTACGGAACCCTTCGTGCGCTAGTCGACTCGCACTTGGCCGGTTTTTTTATAGATAATGGTACGGGACCCTTCATGCGCGAGTCCGAGTCGCACTTGACCGGTTTTTTATTTTTATTATTTTCGATTACTCAACTCATTTTTGGGTGAATAAATAATTCCTTCATATTTTGCAATAAATCTCTTTCTTTTGTATGCAGTCTGACAGTGACAGCAGTTTACCTGTTGTCAGCGTTTTAAGTTTGGTCTTAAGGTTGAAAGCTATCTAATTGTCACATATCTACTGCATTGGAATGAAATAGTGAATGCGTTTATGATTTCATACCTCTAGCGAGAAGTATAAAGTTTCCTGGTACGATCTAAGCGGAATTTTCTTATTTCAATGAAATTCTGCTACAGACGTGACTTCGCTCCAATTTATTATTACTGCTACTTATAAATAGGATACATCTTTTTATCCCCATTTAGAGAAATCTTGAAACATATAGAAACAAAATATTCCAAAGTAAATTTGAACAAAATTATTATACGTGGAACTGAAATCTGTTTAATGCTGACATTCTTAATTGAGGGTATTCAGACTTTAAGACATTTTACTCTCACTAGAATTCTTAAGATTTATATTATAGAACCAAGATTTTTTAACAGACCTCAAAAAAAGGAGGAGGTTCTCAATTCGACTGTATGTTTTTTTTGTTTTGTTTTGCCAATTATGAATTCATTTTAATGATTGTTTTTTTGTTTGGTCATACTTCAGTGGTGGTTCCTATATAAATTTTATCGAAATTGATTGACCGCTTTTTGAAAAATCAACAAAAACAAAAAATATATACACAGATGACGTTTTGGTTTGTGGTTCTCTTCAGCAAAAAAAAAACTCAGTAGTTTATGTTGATGATGTTATAACTTCTTGTCCCTGTTATTTAAATAGCAGGTAGTGGTATTCGAATGTGTGTGGGGTAGGTACCGCAATTAAAAAGTGAAATTATAAAAAAATCTTTTATTTACAAAAAAATAACTACCAACCAACCCCCAAACCAACTTCCAAAAAACACAAGTCGGTAATGTTTTTTTTTTTGTGTATTATGTTGGAAACTATAATTAGAAATATCTTAGCCGTGAGATACCACAATTCTCTCCTGAAAACTAATTGACTTCGGAGAGTTTGATCATCCAAATGTTTGCTTTGTAAAAATCTCTTACGAAACTATTTAATACATGAATACTAAAAGAAGAATGAATTCTGTTTTTTTTTGTCTCCTATGCTGTAAAAAGTTCACTGTATCAAATATTATTAAGTCTCTGTTTTTGTTAAAAATGTAATATGTTTTTTGCCATATTAAGGGTGATAATAATGATTCGATACGATGTCCTGTAAGCCAGAGCGTGACAAATAAACTACCAGCTGTATGGAACAGCTCAATTCAACCACAAACCTTACATTACCTCTAGTCAACAAATAATAAGCCAAACAAAATTGATTTCAAACTGTGAAAATATTCATTAATGTAAGTAATCGGCTTTCGATTCAGCAGATTGCCGCTTATGCAGCCGTTTAGCTAGCTGTAAGCGTCGCATCAAAGCGGGCTGTGAAGTGCAACCAATTGAGTTCATTTTTTACGTCACAAGTGCATTTTTCATACTGGCTGGTTTCAACGCTTACCTATATGAGATTATAAAAAGAGAAAAAGTGTTTTAGTAAAGGGGAAATAAATAGATCGCTGCTTAGCTAGTCCTGTTTCATACCTAGATAGTTTTTATAGGCTAAATAATTTTAACCTTCGTTGAAGACTGTGTTGTTGGTCGCAAGCCCGACTACTGAGGGTGAGGTTCTGATTCCGATCCCCAGGTTGTGCAGATTTTCTATCACGAGCTTCTTAGTCGCAGCCCAAAGTCCAGATTCATGATCGTGGCAATAATTTCATCCCACAATAACTGGCAAATGTGGGTTTGCCTACCTCTGTGGAGAAATTAGGAGTGGTTTTACTATATGAGTTTGATCGTTTTATACTACATCGACCTACTGCTCACATTTGTTCATCACGATATTGCAAAAGTGTGCTGCAAACGGGCTCCAGATAATCTTTTATTCACCAAAACCGCCAAGAGTAGCACCGGGATGATTCTTCTTTCACCCCGTTATCACAATACACACAAAATTCTATCGCCCGACTTCACGTGTACTTCGTGAATGTCATAAAAGTTCGTGAAGTATGTTTAACGAGGAACACTTCAGACCCTCGCTGTTTGCAGACTTGTGAGGCTTTTAGTTGCGTTTATCTTGCGTTTGTAATATCTACATACATACACACACATCCCTACTCAAACACCATACATGCATAGCACAACTTTCTTTCCACAAGTTGGTGATCGCATATGCACTGGAGAATGGTCTGTACTGTATCCTCTTGACCATATTCCCTTAGTAGCCATTTTCGTCAGCGACATAACCCCTGTGGGTTACGTCGTGTGGTGCTGTGAACTTCTTCTGTAAGTAGTTCATCGGCTGAAAACCACTAGATATTGAACTGTCGGAAATGTCAATAGCCTTATTTGAATATCACAGGATTCTCTCAGTTATGGTCTTTATGTTACCAACAAAGGATACGAAAAGACCGCGTGTTATTTCACAGGTTACACCGCCATTGGAATTGGTGTCAGACTGGAATCATCTCATAATTCATGCAGTATTGTAAAGAAGCACTTTTGCACCAGGGCTAACATGACACACGCGACAATTACTCACTCTCGCGCGAGTAATTCTTGTCTATTTCTGTAACCTATCTCGTTTTCTGACAGCGCTCCCATACAAAATACTCGACTCGTTCTGTCAAACTTGATGTTTTCTCGACAAACCCTAACATGGCACGTATTTTATCTCGAATTTTGACATTTCAACACGAGATATCTCTGATTTTCTGTCATTTACTCGTCCTCGATTTTGAGGACGAGAAGAGTAGACAAAATATGATACAAAAAAAAGGCATAACTGGCGACAGACGTGAAAAATTAAAACTTTGGAATAACATAATAAATACGTACACATGTACACAGGCCGCTGTGGGACGGCAGTCTGCAGCAACACGTCACATTAGCATTTCGGTAACGCGACTAACATGTTGGCGAATCGGTAAGCATGTCGGTAAAGCAGTTAGCATGTTGGTGACGCGGTTAGTCAGTCAGTCTCGATTAGCATGTCGGTGACGCAGTTAGCATGTTGGTGACGCGGTTAGTCAGTCAGGCTCGGTTAGCATGTAGGCAGATAGCACGTTGATAGCACGTTGGTGACGCAGTTAGCATGTCGGCACGTTTTAATATGTCGGTGACGCGGTTGGAACGTCGTGCATTATTTTACGTGTCGGGGACGCTGATAGCATGTCGGTGACGCTACTGACATGTCGGTGACGCTACTGACATGTCGGCGACGCTACTGACATGTCGTTGACAAAGTTAGCAAGTCAGACTTGGTTAGGATGTCGGTGACGCAGTTAGCAAGTCAGACTTGGTTAGCATGTCGGTGACGCAGGTAGTATGACGGGAACGCAGTTAGCATATCGGCACGTTTTTAACATGTCGGGATGCTATTAGCATGACGCAGGTAGTATGACGGGGACGGTTTTAGCATGTCGTTTAGTATGACGTGGTTGGCAAGTCGTGAATTTGTTTACATGTCGCGGACACTGATAGCATGTCGGTGACGCTGTTGACATGTCAGTGACGCGTTTAGCATGTTGATGACTGGGCTGCTACAGTCAAGACCCATAAATATGGGTAATTGATTGACAGCAAATAGTTAATATCGGCACCTACTCCATATATTTTACATGATTACGGTCTGGAGCTCTACAGCATTTATGATCAGTGATGTTTATAATGCAATGGCCTGTTGGTCCCAGTCAAGACTCCAGACAATAAGTAAGTCCAGTAAGTCTTCAATAAGTTATTATCTAATCTCTCTAAGTTGCCAACTTAATTATATATTATTGTACGGGTGATTGGGACATCAACGCTTCACAAGCATTATCTCAAGATACTAGGCATAAAATAATAAATGGTATCTTGAGTTAAGTATCTCAAGAAGGTGTCTTGAGCTAAGTATCTCAAGACGGTGTCTTGAGCTAAGTATCTCAAGACGGTGTCTTGAGCTAAGTATCTCAAGACGGTGTCTTGAGCTAAGTATCTCAAGACGGTGTCTTGAGCTAAGTATCTCAAGATGGTGTCTTGAGCTAAGTATCTCAAGACGGTGTCTTGAGCTAAGTATCTCAAGACGGTGTCTTGAGCTAAGTATCTCAAGACGGTGTCTTGAGCTAAGTATCTCAAGACGGTGTCTTGAGCTAAGTATCTCAAGACGGTGTCTTGAGCTAAGTATCTCAAGACGGTGTCTTGAGCTTAGTATCTCAAGATGGTGTCTTGAGCTAAGTATCTAGTAGTAGTAGTAGTAGTATAAATATGGGTAATTGATTGACAGCAAATAGTTAATATCGGCACCTACTCCATATATTTTACATGATTACGGTCTGGAGCTCTACAGCATTTATGATCAGTGATGTTTATAATGCAATGGCCTGTTGGTCCCAGTCAAGACTCCAGACAATAAGTAAGTCCAGTAAGTCTTCAATAAGTTATTATCTAATCTCTCTAAGTTGCCAACTTAATTATATATTATTGTACGGGTGATTGGGACATCAATGCTTCACAAGCATTATCTCAAGATACTAGGCATAAAATAATAAATGGTATCTTGAGTTAAGTATCACAAGATGGTGTCTTGAGCTAAGTATCTCAAGACGGTGTCTTAAGCTAAGTATCTCAAGACGGTGTCTTGAGCTAAGTATCTCAAGACGGTGTCTTGAGCTAAGTATCTCAAGACGGTGTCTTGAGCTAAGTATCTCAAGATGGTGTCTTGAGCTAAGTATCTCAAGACGGTGTCTTGAGCTAAGTATCTCAAGACGGTGTCTTGAGCTAAGTATCTCAAGACGGTGTCTTGAGCTAAGTATCTCAAGACAGTGTCTTGAGCTAAGTATCTCAAGACGGTGTCTTGAGCTAAGTATCTCAAGACGGTGTCTTGAGCTAAGTATCTCAAGACGGTGTCTTGAGCTAAGTATCTCAAGACGGTGTCTTGAGCTAAGTATCTCAAGACGGTGTCTTGAGCTAAGTATCTCAAGACGGTGTCTTGAGCTTAGTATCTCAAGACGGTGTCTTGAGCTAAGTATCTAGTAGTAGTAGTAGTAGTATAAATATGGGTAATTGATTGACAGCAAATAGTTAATATCGGCACCTACTCCATATATTTTACATGATTACGGTCTGGAGCTCTACAGCATTTATGATCAGTGATGTTTATAATGCAATGGCCTGTTGGTCCCAGTCAAGACTCCAGACAATAAGTAAGTCCAGTAAGTCTTCAATAAGTTATTATCTAATCTCTCTAAGTTGCCAACTTAATTATATATTATTGTACGGGTGATTGGGACATCAAAGCTTCACAAGCATTATCTCAAGATACTAGGCATAAAATAATAAATGGTATCTTGAGTTAAGTATCTCAAGATGGTGTCTTGAGCTAAGTATCTCAAGATGGTGTCTTGAGCTAAGTATCTCAAGACGGTGTCTTGAGCTAAGTATCTCAAGATGGTGTCTTGAGCTAAGTATCTCAAGACGGTGTCTTGAGCTTAGTATCTCAAGACGGTGTCTTGAGCTAAGTATCTCAAGATGGTGTCTTGAGCTAAGTATCTCAAGATGGTGTCTTGAGCTAAGTATCTAGTAGTAGTAGTATAAATATGGGTAATTGATTGACAGCAAATAGTTAATATCGGCACCTACTCCATATATTTTACATGATTACGGTCTGGAGCTCTACAGCATTTATGATCAGTGATGTTTATAATGCAATGGCCCCAGTCAAGACTCCAGACAATAAGTAAGTCCAGTAAGTCTTCAATAAGTTATTATCTAATCTCTCTAAGTTGCCAACTTAATTATATATTATTGTACGGGTGATTGGGACATCAATGCTTCACAAGCATTATCTCAAGATACTAGGCATAAAATAATAAATGGTATCTTGAGTTAAGTATCTCAAGACGGTGTCTTGAGCTAAGTATCTCAAGACGGTGTCTTGAGCTAAGTATCTCAAGATGGTGTCTTGAGCTAAGTATCTCAAGACGGTGTCTTGAGCTAAGTATCTCAAGACGGTGTCTTGAGCTAAGTATCTCAAGATGGTGTCTTGAGCTAAGTATCTCAAGACGGTGTCTTGAGTTTAGTATCTCAAGACGGTGTCTTGAGCTAAGTATCTCAAGATGGTGTCTTGAGCTAAGTATCTCAAGATGGTGTCTTGAGCTAAGTATCTAGTAGTAGTAGTAGTAGTATAAATATGGGTAATTGATTGACAGCAAATAGTTAATATCGGCACCTACTCCATATATTTTACATGATTACGGTCTGGAGCTCTACAGCATTTATGATCAGTGATGTTTATAATGCAATGGCCTGTTGGTCCCAGTCAAGACTCCAGACAATAAGTAAGTCCAGTAAGTCTTCAATAAGTTATTATCTAATCTCTCTAAGTTGCCAACTTAATTATATATTATTGTACGGGTGATTGGGACATCAACGCTTCACAAGCATTATCTCAAGATACTAGGCATAAAATAATAAATGGTATCTTGAGTTAAGTATCTCAAGATGGTGTCTTGAGCTAAGTATCTCAAGACGGTGTCTTGAGCTAAGTATCTCAAGACGGTGTCTTGAGCTAAGTATCTCAAGACGGTGTCTTGAGCTAAGTATCTCAAGACGGTGTCTTGAGCTAAGTATCTCAAGACGGTGTCTTGAGCTAAGTATCTCAAGACGGTGTCTTGAGCTAAGTATCTCAAGACGGTGTCTTGAGCTAAGTATCTCAAGACGGTGTCTTGAGCTAAGTATCTCAAGATGGTGTCTTGAGCTAAGTATCTCAAGATGGTGTCTTGAGCTAAGTATCTCAAGACGGTGTCTTGAGCTAAGTATCTCAAGACGGTGTCTTGAGCTAAGTATCTCAAGACGGTGTCTTGAGCTAAGTATCTCAAGACGGTGTCTTGAGCTAAGTATCTCAAGACGGTGTCTTGAGCTAAGTATCTCAAGACGGTGTCTTGAGCTAAGTATCTCAAGACGGTGTCTTGAGCTAAGTATCTCAAGACGGTGTCTTGAGCTAAGTATCTCAAGACGGTGTCTTGAGCTAAGTATCTCAAGACGGTGTCTTGAGCTTAGTATCTCAAGACGGTGTCTTGAGCTAAGTATCTAGTAGTAGTAGTAGTAGTATAAATATGGGTAATTGATTGACAGCAAATAGTTAATATCGGCACCTACTCCATATATTTTACATGATTACGGTCTGGAGCTCTACAGCATTTATGATCAGTGATGTTTATAATGCAATGGCCTGTTGGTCCCAGTCAAGACTCCAGACAATAAGTAAGTCCAGTAAGTCTTCAATAAGTTATTATCTAATCTCTCTAAGTTGCCAACTTAATTATATATTATTGTACGGGTGATTGGGACATCAAAGCTTCACAAGCATTATCTCAAGATACTAGGCATAAAATAATAAATGGTATCTTGAGTTAAGTATCTCAAGATGGTGTCTTGAGCTAAGTATCTCAAGATGGTGTCTTGAGCTAAGTATCTCAAGACGGTGTCTTGAGCTAAGTATCTCAAGATGGTGTCTTGAGCTAAGTATCTCAAGACGGTGTCTTGAGCTTAGTATCTCAAGACGGTGTCTTGAGCTAAGTATCTCAAGATGGTGTCTTGAGCTAAGTATCTCAAGATGGTGTCTTGAGCTAAGTATCTAGTAGTAGTAGTATAAATATGGGTAATTGATTGACAGCAAATAGTTAATATCGGCACCTACTCCATATATTTTACATGATTACGGTCTGGAGCTCTACAGCATTTATGATCAGTGATGTTTATAATGCAATGGCCCCAGTCAAGACTCCAGACAATAAGTAAGTCCAGTAAGTCTTCAATAAGTTATTATCTAATCTCTCTAAGTTGCCAACTTAATTATATATTATTGTACGGGTGATTGGGACATCAATGCTTCACAAGCATTATCTCAAGATACTAGGCATAAAATAATAAATGGTATCTTGAGTTAAGTATCTCAAGACGGTGTCTTGAGCTAAGTATCTCAAGACGGTGTCTTGAGCTAAGTATCTCAAGATGGTGTCTTGAGCTAAGTATCTCAAGACGGTGTCTTGAGCTAAGTATCTCAAGACGGTGTCTTGAGCTAAGTATCTCAAGATGGTGTCTTGAGCTAAGTATCTCAAGACGGTGTCTTGAGTTTAGTATCTCAAGACGGTGTCTTGAGCTAAGTATCTCAAGATGGTGTCTTGAGCTAAGTATCTCAAGATGGTGTCTTGAGCTAAGTATCTAGTAGTAGTAGTAGTAGTATAAATATGGGTAATTGATTGACAGCAAATAGTTAATATCGGCACCTACTCCATATATTTTACATGATTACGGTCTGGAGCTCTACAGCATTTATGATCAGTGATGTTTATAATGCAATGGCCTGTTGGTCCCAGTCAAGACTCCAGACAATAAGTAAGTCCAGTAAGTCTTCAATAAGTTATTATCTAATCTCTCTAAGTTGCCAACTTAATTATATATTATTGTACGGGTGATTGGGACATCAACGCTTCACAAGCATTATCTCAAGATACTAGGCATAAAATAATAAATGGTATCTTGAGTTAAGTATCTCAAGATGGTGTCTTGAGCTAAGTATCTCAAGACGGTGTCTTGAGCTAAGTATCTCAAGACGGTGTCTTGAGCTAAGTATCTCAAGACGGTGTCTTGAGCTAAGTATCTCAAGACGGTGTCTTGAGCTAAGTATCTCAAGACGGTGTCTTGAGCTAAGTATCTCAAGACGGTGTCTTGAGCTAAGTATCTCAAGACGGTGTCTTGAGCTAAGTATCTCAAGATGGTGTCTTGAGCTAAGTATCTCAAGACGGTGTCTTGAGCTAAGTATCTCAAGACGGTGTCTTGAGCTAAGTATCTCAAGACGGTGTCTTGAGCTAAGTATCTCAAGACGGTGTCTTGAGCTAAGTATCTCAAGACGGTGTCTTGAGCTAAGTATCTAGTAGTAGTAGTAGTAGTATAAATATGGGTAATTGATTGACAGCAAATAGTTAATATCGGCACCTACCACATATATTTTGCATGATTAATTATGGTCTGAAGCTCTACAGCATTTATGATCAGTGATGTTTATAATGCAATGGCCTGTTGGTCCCAGTCAAGACTCCAGACAATAAGTAAGTCCAGTAAGTCTTCAAGAAGTTATTATCTAATCTCTCTAAGTTGCCAACTTAATTATATATTATTGTACGGGTGATTGGGACATCAATGCTTCACAAGCATTATCTCAAGATACTAGGCATAAAATAATAAATGGTATCTTGAGTTAAGTATCTCAAGATGGTGTCTTGAGCTAAGTATCTCAAGACGGTGTCTTGAGCTAAGTATCTCAAGATGGTGTCTTGAGCTAAGTATCTCAAGATGGTGTCTTGAGCTAAGTATCTCAAGATGGTATCTTGAGCTAAGTATCTCAAGACCCATACATATGGGTAATTGCTAACTTAAAGTTTAAACTTTAAGGGGGATTTGATAAGGCTTTTCAAACTGAATATTAGTAATAATAGCAGAGCAACAATAATCTCATCAATTATCCTCAAAGATTAACTTGAAGCCCATCTCCCATGCTCTTTGAAAGACTGGTGATTTTCATTTACGAGTATTACACAAAGTTAAAACTCGAAAAGCAGGCTTAGCATGATGGCTTCTATTTCTACTCTATTGTAGAATAGAAATCGCTTGTCTATCTTTCTTCGTAGAAAACTGTCAGCTGTCTACACAGAAGCGTATTTTTTATCTACTTTAAAACACTTCTCTACGGTTCATGTATAAGATTTTGCAATATCAGGTGGCGATGACAAAGATAAGGGTCAAAGTAGGTCTAACAAAGTCTCCCGCCATTTGAAATACTTAATTTCAGATAATTGACTTTTAAATTTTAATGACGTAGCCTACGTAACCCGTCGTCACTGACGTAGCCTACGTAACCCGTCACTGACAGAACAATAAATGAAAAAAATAAAACCTGATTTGCATATTTATACTTTCGTACAGGGAATCCCCGACCGACGGGAAATACCCGCAACAATATTATGATATGAGGTGATCGGGTGATTCCCCTGTTGGTTCGTTGGGGAATTACCTTAAGAGTATTGTATTAAAGTATTCCAAGTGGGGAAGTCTGGGAGTGGGGTCTAAGTTCTACGACAAACATATTATTAGGACTGTACCTGTGTTTACTACACAGGTACAGTCCTAATAATATGTTTGTCGTATAGTGGGTACCTACGTATTGTACGAGTTGCTTTTTGTCGTAATGTATTAAAGTAATCTAGGCAACGGACTACGGAATACAAACTAGACTTGTTTGTGGCAATCCCGAAAATCCCGAGATTAGCCAAGTACAGTCCCGGGATTTTCGTGGCCAGAAAACGGTCGGAATCCCGGGATCCCGAGATTCGGGATACTGGGAATGTATTCTCTAGCTGCTACCAAAAATGTCTCACTCATTTTCATTTGCGTGATTTTGTTTTGCATTTTAATTTCGGCATACCAAAGAAAAACATTTAATTTTAATCAAAAAGTCTAAAAAATACAAAAAAACTAAACATAAATTAAAAGGGGTGGATGAAAATCATTATAGTACAAACTAATTCCATGCGTAAAATCGAATGAATGAGCTGATGTGGCTATCATAAAAAAATATTTGTTTTTAATCATTTGCTACATCGGTCTCTCGTTGCGAGATAAAGAACTGTCAAAGTGCCTTTTTCGAGATATCTCGAGCTTAGCGGTCATGTTAGTGTTTAGAATGGCGTCAGAATCGTCGACAAATTTCGACAAATCGAGAACGAGAGCGTTCTCGCGCATGTCATGTTAGCCCTGCTGACCCCTGTTCCAGCTACATATCTAATGAATACTAATGACAACCATAATTCGAAAACATGTAAACCAAAAAATCTGTGCCTCCAAGCAACGTTTAAAACAAACACACCCCTAGGACTCGGTATGTACCGCCTTGTAACATGTAATGTGCGTAATTTCCGTCGCTCTTAGGGACACGCGACATTTTCCCAACACACCTACACACCCACCAATTACGTGTAAGCAGTCCCTTGTGTAGACCGCCTAATTATAAATTATGGGCCAGTTTTTGTAAGCACTAGGCCTTTGGCACAATGAGACATTTAAAATTGTTAGGTCTTTGTGACTGAGCGATTCTGCTTTATATATTATATGTAGTTTTACGGGTTGTCAGTATCTTTTTGTTGGTTTTTATGTTTTTAGAAGGTTATTATTTACTAGACAATAAAAACAGACAGATAGACTTAGGTCTATCTGTCTGTTTTATTATAGCTAAATATCAGGTGTCCAACAACTAATTTCTAAAGGCTATGTAGAAGAGAGAGTTAAATCAGACTAATATCAGGCTAATTACAAAGGGGATGATAATCTCAAAGCTATTCGAAAGGACAGCTAGGATAGTTACCTACTCAAGTTTAGCACCCCATTTTTGTAGCTTTCCTGACTGAAACAGGAAGATAAACATTAAACAGCTGAGGCAGACATTTACATAAAATTTAGAGAGTACTTATATCTCGTTTCATAAAAATGGTGGATGATAAAATATTATTATTTTATTCTTCCGAGAATTTCATAAAACTTTCATGTTTATATGAGAGAAACACTTAGACTAAATTAAAATAAATTAAATTAAAATTCTTACTTCCCAATAAAGGAGAAAGTGTAATTTTATTTTAATTACTACCAAAGATTATTACGATAGAAATTTACCTTAGGTAAGTCCTCTAAAAGAGAAATTTATGAAGCAATATGTAAGAGGAAACTGACATTGTAGTTTTAAATAAAAAAATATTATTCCCTTAAGGCGCTGACAAGAGGCAAATGATAAAAGTAGGCTTGTCTTAAACAAAAAATTGCCAATTCTATATTATATAGTTTGGAGTAGCGGAAAATTATATTTGTTATTCTTGAACATATTTTTCAGAACTTGGTTGTTACCAAAACACGTTTAGAAAAATAAATCTCGATACAAATTAACGGTAAACTAACCCTTACTTTGAGTTTCAATCCAAAATATCTGTATTAAATATCAATGTACGGTTGGTATTTAATTAATAACAAAAACGTCTTATTTGTATGCAGAATTTGGTTGTTTTTTATTTTCGATTACTCAACACATTTTTTGGTAAATAAATAATTGCTTCATATTTTTTGTTGTGTCATCGCACTTCTCTTTCTTTTGTATGCAGTCTGACAGTGACAGCGGTTTACCTGTTTTCAGCGTCTTAAGAGGAGAATTGATTAGTTCATTAACCACTGGCGCTATGATTACGAAATAATTTGACACATGCGCATTATGTGATTATAATTTTGCATGTTAAGCTATGTGGCATTATCAGCCTATAATGTTCCCACTGCTGGGACACAGGCCTCCTCTCTTCGAGAGGGTTATGCTATGTAATCGTGGAATTCTGGTATTTTCTGGTATAATGGTATCACATCACACTATATTATAAAGGCGAAAGCTTGTGAGTGTGTGTGTATGTTTGTTACTTCTTCACGTACAAACGGCTGGACTAATTTTGATAAAAATTTGTATGGAGGTAGCGGACACCCTGGATTAAGACATAGGCTACTCTTTATCCCGATATTCCCACGGGATCGAGACTTAAGCGGGTGAAACCGCGTGGTGCACCTAGTTCTATATAAAATCTTGATGACGCTGGCCTGTGAGCGTGGGGATTGGCACAAGAAAAGAGAGGCTTCAGCTCAGCAGTGGGTGACGTTGGGCTGTGGATGATGATGATATAAATAAATATATAAATTCAGCAGTAAACGTTCCTCCTTTATGCCTTTAGAGCATTTTATGCTGATAAGGCATAAAGACGTATATTATGTATCTTTGGTCTCAAAGTTTTTACAAACAAAAATATACAGAGAGAGTATTTAAGCATAAATAAAGTCGTTAAGCGTTTACACACATTCTTTGCGAGTTACCTAAATCTCTACGTAAAACACCAACATAACGAACATATTCAACATATTTGTGTCGCAAAAACAAATATATTACCATCTAAATTTCCCAGTACATCACGAAGTCCCAAAAAACCCTTTCTTTGTTGAATAATATTCATACATATAAAGTTACTACGTTGTCAACGGTGGAAATTCAAATTATTTTGCTTTTTTTTTATTTTGTTCTGGCAACGAAACCGCTTGTCAGTTGGAATGATGCTCACTAAAATCTACGAGTATTTGGCATTCTTGTAGCGTTCCAAAGAGTTTGTCTTGTAATTTCTGTTTTAATGGAAATTGTTTTTATAATGAAAGGTACGTGTTTTGACAAATTAATTGAAACGATTCAAAGAACAAGTTAGTTAT
Organism: Tiliacea citrago; assembly: GCA_963921375.1. NCBI lineage: Eukaryota > Metazoa > Arthropoda > Insecta > Lepidoptera > Noctuidae > Tiliacea > Tiliacea citrago. Next base: position 21,766,934 of record OY992787.1, on the reverse strand, counting down.
AGGAATAAATAATTGATTCCTTAAATAATAATCACATTAGGTAAAGTCAATTCGATGTCGTCTAGATCAACAAAATGTTGTTCCATTATCTAAATAATAAAGTTTCATCGATGTTAAGTACTTATATGAACTCTGACGCAATAACGTAATAAAAGAACTTTAACCTGTCACACCCGGCAACGCGATGACGTAATAGACTTAATGCATTATTTATTTATTTATTCATTCAGTAGTACACGAACATTTTACAAATACTATAAAACAGAATAAAATAAATATTTAAGGGGCTCCCATACAACAGACGTTTTTTTTTTTGCTCGATTTTGCTCGATATTGGTAACGGCAACAGGTAGACGCTTGAAATATTCACAGAATATTTAGATACGTATTAACTTTAAAAATAAATAATTAAATTAAAATAAAACAAATATTTAAGGGGGGCTCCCATACAACAAACATGATTTTTTTGTCATTTTTATAGACGATGGTACGGAACCCTTCGTGTGCGAGTCCGACTCGCAGTTGGCCGGTTTTTTATAAATATAAGTTGGCGCAAAACATAAACTCGTTAGAGTTTTACCAAAACCAAAATCATCGACTCCATAATTTAGAGAATTAAATCAAACATAAGTTCTTAGTTGAAAATAAACAACAACAAAAATAACGAGGGTATTTAACGAAATACTTTCTACTATTACTGAACAAACGAGCAAACATCAGTGACCGATTTGACCGTCCTTCAAACAAAAGTAAATTCGCTTGCTTATGGTGCAATTGCTTGCTTATAGGTTTACTTCGAGACACTAGAAAATATTAAATTTTCACAGTCAAAAAGCTTTTTTAGCAAATCGGCACTTCGTTATATTAAAAAAAAAATGTCGAAGTAAGTTAGGGTCGACTTAAAAATAATCTGTGCCTCTTTTTGATTTACGAGAAAAGTTTTGCAAACGGATTTATTAAAGTGGGGTGAGAATAAAGTTCGGTGGCCGTTTTAATAATGTTCAAATAACAGTAATCCTTCCAATTAAGATGTCCAGGGTTTTGAAGGCAGCGACTGAAAGTCTCGTATTCATTTCGACGGCGACAGAATCCTTTATTTTCGTTAAATTTGACGGTTTCCAATTACTTGTGACGATTTGGCTGTTCATTGTGTGGGAAGGTTTAAAGTATTAGAAGTTATTGTGTTGACTGTGAATAGAAGGATATTTCTTGCAGGGTACTGGGCGTTGTTGTAAAAACTTATATGACCATTTCCTACTTATTGTGATATATTATGATATATGTTTTAAAAGTAGCACGTTCTATTGTTATTGTGGACGATAATTTAAAAGCCGCTTCATATACTATACATTTTTCTTCCCGTGTTATCGTAATGCTGATGGACGCCCACGATAATATCTTCACGTTGGAAGTTATAAAAACGCTCATTTGCTGCTCTAAAAAAATTATAAGTGTTTATTTGCGATTTGTCCTATTTCTTCCCGTAGGTAGGTAGGTGTCGAAAAAGGCGACTAAGGGACTTAACAGGGCCTTTTTTTACTTTTTAATAGGCAGCAGCATTCTCTATGCATTTTAACACCATACTGCGATCGCCAACCCATCTGCCAAGCGTGCCGATTATGGCAGGCCTATGTCCAGCAGTGGACGTCTTTCGGCTGAAATGATTATGATTTTTGATTTCGGAATCTGTAACCATTTTATTTGTAGTGGACAAAAGATAATGAAACGATTGCAGGTATTGAAAAAGAAAAGTTTATTGCTTCTGTATAAGTTTAGAATTCATCTATAAATCTCTATTTTAAGGCATCAGAAGTTTTTATTTAATTTTATTTATTTAACTTTAAGGTAAAGAACAACGAAAACTATAAAGAAACCTGAAAACTCTTTGTTCTAACTCAAGTAGTTTTATGTTGGAGTTGAATGCTGAAATATTCAGTTAATTCTAAGTTAGAGCTTAATGCCCAAGTACTTAGGTTTTTGTAGTATTAAGTACTTTCTAAAAGTTATACCTACTTAAGTTTATAACTTTAAAGTGTTTTAAATCTACATTTGGGTTTCTACTTTTTTGTATATATATTTTTTTTAATTAGGGAATTTATTGAATGGTATACGAGTTGTCATCAAAAAGAAGATGAGGGTGGGTATTTGAAACGAAATCTCCAACAAAATGTGCTCTAGTACGAGACTGATTTTATTAAAACAAAAATTAAATATCTTTAGTCTCCTTGGGTAATAGAAGAGAATTTTAAATTATAAGTATTGAATTCAACAAACTAAAAGTGCCTTTTCAATCTTCCAAGTGCTTGTAGTGGCAAGATATTTAAAGTAAGACTATATATATATACTACATTAAGTTAGATTTTTATGAATATGAAACGATGAAAATGAGTAACTTTGTTTCATCTCAGGGCTTACGTAAATTAGTTCGGGTTTAAGGATTCTTTAGTGTAGTCCTAGTTTTTGGGTTAAAATTAATACTTTGTTTTAAGATAATGAATAATAATATAATTACGAAGGAATATTTGAAAAAATCTTTTTTTTAATTTTCACTTTTCCGGATCGAAAGCGGTTGGAAATCCGGAAAAAGTGTATTTAATAAAAAAAAAACGGCCAAGTGCGAGTTGGACTCGCGCACAAAGGGTTCCGTACCATTATCTATAAAAACGGCAAAAAAAAACACGTTTGTTGTATGGGAGCCCCCCTTAAATATTAGTTTTATTCTGTTTTTTAGTATTTTTTGTTATAGCGGCAACAGAAATACATCATCTGTGAAAATTTCAACTGTCTAGCTATCACGGTTCATGAGATACAGCCTGGTGACAGACGGACAGACAGCCAGACAGACAGACAGACGGACAGACAGACAGACGGACAGACAGACAGACGGCGGAGCCTTAGTAATAGGGTTCCCGTTTTACCCTTTGGGTACGGAACTCTAAAAATATAAAATTTTATGAGCTTTCATTCGGTTCGAGACAATTTTTTCTTACGACAGACTGCACCAATTTAGAGATATAGGTAACTGAAAACCCCAAAAGTGGGGGATTTTGTGCCTCCCCCACTCACCTCCTAGACGTCAGGACTTTTAGTATGTTCACTTCCTAAGCACCCTGAACTAGTTTCTGAAGGAATAGCTTAGGTCCCTGCTCACGCACTCTTACGACTCCTTTATTGACTGGACCGAGAGTGCAATGCTCATGCGCATCAGACGACGTTTTTCAATATCTTGCTGGACTAATCAAATGTCATCGATAAACAGTAAAGAGGTACTTGAGAAGTTGAGACTAACAAGACGTAGTAACATTTTCTGATTTTCTTTTTCTGAAAATAACGTCACATTTTTATTCCTCGAGACTGTGATGTACTTCCACTCCCACTCGATATTACTTCTTAATACGTGAATGACGAACGAGACTCCACTCAAATCGACTTTAAATAACGAAATGTAAATTTTATTCTATTAAATCGCTCCCAAGGGCGGTGTTTACAATACAATTTACACGTAATTTATTGGAGTCTACGCGGGTGTGTTTTGTGGGACTCCGCCAATTTCGCTAAATTACCACTTTCCTTGCAAAATGTATGGGTTTTACGCGCCTTTGCTTTAAAGAAAGCTTTACAGACAATTTTGAGGAGTACATTGAATTATGGTGTCACATACAAAAGGTTTTTATAATCTTAAAAATTTAAATATGGTGTTTTATGGTGTGGAAAGCTGAATTACATGAATTGCTTTAAAATGAAAAGTGATAAACAAAAATATTTAACACAACATAGCAAAGAAAGAAAAGCATTTATTGGGAGTCGCACAGATCACAGATTGAAATAAAACACACTCATAGTCAAGTCCTGTACGAGGCCAAAAGGCCCATATCTCAGCGCTGATATTCTATATTCTGATAGGGCCCGCTGTGATGTCACGGATAGATACGGAAATAAATAAAATTAAAATTAAAATAGATGAGTGAAATAACATAATAAAAATAAGATAATTATTTAATACAATTATTGTAATTGTTTAGCGTACACCGCGACGCGCGAGCGTTGTAACATCTTATCATAAACGTTCCTGTAAACATTTGTCTTAACAATACCGATGTGAAATGAATTGTTCAAAGTTACATGTTCAATGAACAGAAGGTACGAGTATTACAATTAGAATATGTTGCTTGTTACAACAGTTTTTTCTTTAATCTATTGATATTTAGAACACTAGATAGTAGAAACATTTGTGGTGTAACTATGATGGCTTAGAAATGACGTGATAAGGCAACGCAACGGTGCGATTTAAAAGATGATGTAGTGACAGCAATTGAAAAGAGTATGCTTAGACGGTTTGGTCATGTTGAGAGGATGAATGAAAGGCGACTAAAAAAAGGTATTTATATATATGTCACCGTATAATTATGAACTTCGTTAGATTAAAAACCGTAAAAAAATTAGCTACAACAAAGCATTTACAATTGAACGCGTTATTTTTCGATAGTTTATAATAATCTATCCATGGTAAACCGACAAATTGTGAACTGGTATCAAACTTACTTGCGACGTAACGCATGTTGCGCTAATACTAAATGGCCTGCCTAGGTGTGAGCAACTTGGAAGTAGCGCTTGCCGGCCGCTGGCGCGGCTCGCTCGGCTCGCGCGCGGTTGGTCACGGTATTTTTTTTTTTTTTTTGCCGAGGTGGAAAATCCTCATGGATGTCCTTCGCCCTGGGGTGGGCGGAGGGGTCTGTCAGACTCTTACTGACTAAAAACCACCCCGGTGTTCCCTTCCCACACTTGCACCGGGGATCTTGGGAGCTAGTATTACTTCCGTGATCCCCGGCTAGTGCCGGCCCGCCTGTGCGGGCCACCTCAAGTCTGCGGGGGGGGTGAGGTGTTAGACCCCCCCCCCCCCCCGCGACGTCTGAAAGGGGCGCGCGTGGAACACTACGCGCCGCCACCTCGGGTCCAGTGTGATAGGGGGCGGCCGACGTCCCCGAGTCCGCCGTCCCTGGACCCATTTGGGGGGGGCCAGAAGAGGGCATTATCTACCCTCTGCCGACGCCCAGTGCGCCTGCTGCGGGCCAGATGAGCGGACGAGATCTCCCGCACACTCTGCCAACGTATGCCACGCCGTGTCCTCCCGGCAGTCGACGCAGTGGTGACACCGGGCGTCCGGCCCCCTGTTTATGCGACACAGGTACTTCCCGAAGCAACCATGCCCCGAGAGCACCTGCGTCACCCGAAACGACAGAGAGCCGTGCCTCCTCCCGAGCCAGGGCTCGAGTACCGGCCGGACCGCCTCGATGGTGGCGAGGCCAGCGGTAGGGCGTGAAAGCCTGTCCCGCCATTCCGCCACCAGGGCTGCGCGAAGCTGTGACCGACGCAACTCCACATGTCGCTGCATCAGCCACTCGCCCCGCGCCCTCGCTTCCTCGCGCCACTGATGCAGTGACGCGAGTACTTTGGTCACGGTTCTAACCTAACCCATTTCACCCAATTTTTCACAGTTTACCTATAATCTAACTAACGGAATGAATACCGATAGATTATAAACTAACGGTTCACATAATCATACGGTGACTTATATTTACAATGCAGATGTGAGTGAAAACGCCGGGAGGGTAAGGATCTTATTGGTAATGTTCTTCAGAAAGGTCAAGTGCGTAGTAGTCGCTACCCGTGTACTATATCCCGTGGGAATATCGGGATAAAAAGTAGCCTATGTCTCAATCCAGGGTGTCAGCTACCTTCATACAAAATTTTATCAAAATTGGTCCAGCCGTCCGTCATTGGTCCGGGACTGCCTCGTTGGTCTAGTGGTCGCAAGCGCTACTGCTGAGCATGAGGTCCTGGGTTCGATTCCCAGGTCGGGCAAAGTGTTATTGGGTTTTTCCACCAGGAATTTCTCAGTAGCAGCCCGGAGTCTGGGTTTGTGCCCGGTTGATGGCAATTGGCTCGCCCCCTATTATGTAATAGGGGGGGGGGACTTCAACATAACTGGCAAAACGTGGGTGTACCTACTATATGTATACCTCTGCTTAGGCAGAGGTATACATATAGTATACCTCTAGCCCACCGGGGATTACAGGCGTGATGTTATGTATGTGTGTGTGTGTGGTCCAACCGTTTGAGCGTGAAGAAGTAACAAACATACACACACACACACACACTCACAAACTCTGCGGCTCTGTCTAGCATAGGGTCGCAGCATTATGCTGAGCGATGGCCGTTTTGCGTGAATGTGACGCATATTTTCCCTCAACTTGTTCTTTCGTGTTTGTGTTTTTATTTCTTTGCGTTATGTTTACCGCAAATAAACGTATTTTCTTTCTTTTAAACTTTCTAAACTTTCGCCTTTGTAATATTAGTGTGATGATCCTATAGATAGTAAGATACAAGAAACTAACCAAATAGGTACACATCAAGTCGTACAACTAACATCAATTATATTATTGCGTCGGTAAAGAAGGTAGGTTTTATCTAGTGAATTAATGGAACTCTCCTCCTAATGAGATAACTTTGTTCAACAAGTTGTACAAGTGCGTTCTCGATAAGAATGTTCAGCCTCCTTTGAACATTCATGTGATACTTATAACTTTTTCTTTCTGATATTTATTAGTAATGTTAGTCTTTGGTAATGGTCTTGAACTAAGTACTGTTGTTTAGTTATGTAGACCTTGCCTTTAGTTGTTTCTTTTCTTTAGTGTTTTAACATAAATATTGGCTACCCGTGAAAAGCTCGTGGAAGCGTGGAAAAAGGATGTTCAAGCCAGCAAAGTAATCGAATAGAATATAAATTTAATTTGAAAACATGGGTAATACATAATAGGTATTATAATACGCTCAGCTATATTTCAGCATTCGGCATGCAAACATTGATATTATCATTCAGTTAAGTTTAACCAAAAGCCAGAGCAATTCAGCATTTTTTTTTCTCCGATAATAACTCAGTCATACTGTAGTACGTTTAATCCATACCAAATTACGTAGTCTACTCTTAAACAGCACTGTTGCCAAGTCTATCCAACCACTTGGTAATTTATTGTAAACTAGCTGCGCCCCGCGGTTTCACCCGCGTAAGTCTCGATCCCGTGGGAATATCGGGATAAAGAGTAGCCTATATGTTAATCCAGGGTGTCAGCTACCTCCATACACAATTTATCAAAATTGGTCCAGCCGTTTGAGCGTGAAGAACTAACAAACACACACACACTCACAAACTTTCGTCTTTCTAATATTATTGTGATTAGTTAAGATAATTGGTGCCATGCAATTGCACTTGGACTTGGATTTTGCTTTACAATGTTTGGTTCACATGCCCGTCGAGAAATATCCCTCAGGCATGCCGGTTTCCTCACTGTTTTTTGAGACAAGTGATAATTATACAATACGTACATGAATCCAAAAAGTCAGAGGTGCGTGCCTTGGGTTCGAACTTGAGACCTATGACTTGGCAGGCCGACGGACGGTCACACCACTAGGCTATCACTACTGTTTAAAAGTATTTGATGAACATGTTAACGAACCCTTTTTATATGCAATCCCTCAGTAAATCCCGAGTTAGTAACACATTCGTCTGTATTTAGAAGGTTTTAAATTTATATCTTACCAACAATTATTCTATGAATAACATTATTGAAGTGTTAGTTAAAAATCTGCGATGGAAAATGAGATTATAACCTCAATTTATTATAATTATGTATATATATATTTTTTTTACTAAATTTGAGAACTTGTAGGCTTAATATACTGTAGATTTGTAGGCCATTTTCTATTTTGTTAAGTACCTGGTACTTGTTGACGGGCCTACACTGTCCTCCCATACCTATTAACACTGTAATTTGAAAACATTGTAAAAGCCAATTATTTTTAAAAGAGTAACAATGGAGTTTCTTGCCGGCTCTTCTCCATAGGAAACGATCAATTGGAACCGTGCACTTAGCTTCTGACGTTTCATAAGTGCCAATGGAGGTTTATGTGATTTTTTTAGATTTGATTTGATTTGTATTGACAGATGACTCTCATGTACGGTGATTTAAAATTAGAATTTCGGGTTTAAGTATTTAAGTCAAACCAAAGCACTTAATTTATACTTAATTGACACTACAAATGGGCATCAACAGGTAAGTTTTCTGATTTCATATCACAGTGTGAAATTCAAATGAGTAACCATAATTAGAAAGTCGAATTTGATCGTTTTAATGTTAGTTACTTTTTAGGAAACCTCCACAAGGCTAGCTAGAATTAAAGAATTATTGATATTTATGAAACAGAGAACGAAGTATCAAAATTCTTGCAAATTCTAAACCTTCCATCTTGATCTCCAGCCGTTCTGTTTTAAATGTTTTTGTAACAATGTTTTAACTTAATAGCTCGGTCCCAACTGTCCCTCGTAATTTAATTTTAGATGTTTAAATAAATTGTGGGCAATTAGTTGGGCCGCCTGATAGTTAATGTTTACACTTATCACTTAAAAGGCATTTACCTTAAATTATTGCTTAATGTTTTAATCGTTTTTACATTAATTTCGGCTATAATGGTGATTTGAGCCTGGGATTGTGTTGGTTCCGGAAGTCGGTGTATGTTAAACAAATGGGTGGTACTTTCAAAGATTGTAGACTTATTTTATGAGTATGGTCTGTTTCTTTATGTTCCCCAGCCAAAATATTTGTTTAAAAACCTATCTTTTTTTCTGCGTTAATAAGACTTAAAGGAGAAGCTGTAGACCTTGTAGATGATGGCGGGACGAGCTGGAGAAACCCAACGACCAGCGGTCCACATTAGCCTTCAGTCAGAAGAGGTAGAAGTCATGTGTAGTACTTTCTTAGGGTCTGATAATGAATAAAAACACTTTGTTCATGTAGAACATGCACAGCATTGTCACTATATGTGTAAGCCTTTATGTAAAAAAACATACCAATTAGTATATGCACAGAAGAACCAAGGTAACTGCCATATCCCGAAGATTTTCCAAACTGTGGCAGTGGGCAGAGCACATTGCTCGCAGAACAGTAGTGCTATTCTATAAATATCTCACGGTGAAAACTTAGGTGAAGTGAGCGTGGAGTGAACTGTCAGTGAGGGATTGACACTATTAACAACTCACTTCAAGCTCACTTCACCTACGTTTACACGGTGAGATTTTTTCAGAATAGATCGGCAGATGGCCTATGGGGCCGAAATGTTATGGAGTGATGACCGCGCACCGGAAGGCGTAGCGTTGGACGGTCTCCCACAAAGTGGACCGATGACCTTGTGCGCAGGTATCCGCTGGATGCGAGAAGCACAGGACCCTTCAATGTGACGGCGCTTAAGGGAAGCTTATGTCCAGCAGTGGACGTCTTTCAGCTCTAAAAGATATATAATTAGAAAGTGTAGGAAATCAATGAAGTTACACGTTGGAACTGTTGGGCATGGTTCCATATTATTAATTTATTCATAAAAAAAGTATGCGTTATGATTAGAACTTTTCTTTTCTAACATTATTTTCACATAAAGATGCCTAAGCCTGTAAATGATAAGTAGGTACCTGTCTCATGACACGATATATTAATATGAACAAAGAGTGCAAAGTGATGTAACATTCATATTTAACCTCATTGAAACCGCCCTGTGTAAGATAAAAATGTTAGAATTATTCTTGAAAATAAAGAAAGTTCACGGCTTATTTAGGTAGTACCGCGTTAGCGAAAAACATCAGGTTTTATGGATCATTCCACCTACATCAAGGGTCTGTACAGGGGGCCAAGTCTGCTAACGCAGTTGTGTCCGAATTGTAGAGTTTGACAGTTTTGCTAATCTCCTAATTGAAAGGCGTCTTTATGATTTTCCGATGACGTGCCACTGATACTCCATTGGAAAAATTGTCTATATTTGGTAATCTCGTACTGACAAGCTCCTATTATTTTGACTCCCTTATGGACCACTGTCACGCCGTTTTAATAGTTTGTAACCTCCTAAATTCATAACGGCGCGCCGTTATGAATTTAGGAGGTTACAAACTATTGGCACAATGGTCATGGCGTTGCCTTGGTATGGTCGTCATAATGACCAATCATTGAAAATAGCAGACTTGGCCCCCTGATCAGTTTAGCAAGAGATTATAATATATTAGATTTATTTTTTTCGATTTTTTAATTTACTTTCAAGCCTGTGTTTTGCCATGATTTTGTATACCGATAAAACACACTTTTTAGTAAAAGGTTTTTGTTATCAAAGTGACAGGAACACTGACTCCTAAATCACAGGATCTCCTAGTTTGGGAGTCAGGGTTTACTTTATCTGTATGACCTATGATCACTGTAATTCATGCGACCTAGTTTTTAAGCATTGTTGAAGGTTTTTTTATAAATAAAGATTTTTATTATTATTATTATATTGAGTTCTTTATTTTTCTTCTCATTTGAGAGAGTTTTACAACCTTACCCACGGTGATGCATGAACTAACAGGTGTTGAGAATGGTGGCTTTTTGGAGCATGTAAAGTGTGTGAGAAGGCATGTGTGAGAGCCTTCGGAACTACATCGGTAGATGAGAGTACTTCAGGGACGATATGTACGGTCTGTGCTTTCCATTGGGTTTTTTAACCGACTTCCAAAAAGGAGGAGGTTATATTTATTTATATGTATGTTCACCGATTACTCCGTCAATTGTGGACGGATTTTGAAAATTCTTTTTTTTGTTTGGAAGGGTATACTCCCGAGGTGGTCCCATTGCCACCAAATCGGAATCTGATGAGGGGATCCCATGTAAATCGAAGGAAATCCTCAAATTTTATAGGCATACCGTTAGCTATTTGAGTATTTTTTATAGAAACTCGTGCATTTGCACTCGAAAAGCACCATTTGGTGAAGTGGAACTGATGATGGAGACCACAGATGGCCACCAGAACTACTTGATAATAAGTATTTCACCGTTGAGATTCGATTAGGCACTTTAATATGGTTGCTAAGCAATTTATTTTCGTCAAAATGCATATGGTGAAGTCGCCATCAGTTCTCCTGGTTCTTACCAGCAGAACTCCTCAACAATTAACTCCCCTGCATCGGGAAAAGCAATATTTTGTAAAAGGTGATGAGCATTTGACATTAGGCTATTGTAAATTAGATAAATTACAAACCGACCCACTAAAAAGTGAAAAATAAAAACTTTTTACAAAAAAAAAACAACCGACTTCCAAAAAAACACTACAAAGTGAAAAATAACTTTAATTTCGGAAGTCGGTGGCAAAAAACTAAAATACAGATCCAATGACACCGACTTCCGAAATTAAAGTTATTTTTCACTTTGTAGTGTTTTTTTGGAAGTCGGTTGTTTTTTTTTTGTAGAAAGTTTTTATTTCTATAGCGAGGTGTTGGTACTTACTAAGTTTTCGGATATTGCAGTTTGAATGTTGTGTGAGTTAGGTATAGCTATTTCTATCAAGTAAACTGTTTTATTTATTTTGACGTGAACAGTGATATGAGGTCTATTATTGTAATGTATAGTTTTGTCTGTAATTATTGTTCGATCCCAATAGATTTTTTGATGCTTGTTTTCTAAAATGGTTTCAGGTTTGAATACTTATAATATGGAACCATCTCACCTAAGTTTATATTTGTGTGCTAAGTGTTGGTGTATGATTGCGGCAACTTGGTCATGTCCATGTTTAGAATCTGTTTGTGCGAGTGTTTTACAGGCCTTCGTTATGTGTTGAATGTTCTCAGAGGCACTGTTGCAATGCCTGCATGTGTCAGCCAGCTGATTGGGGTCTTTTACTATGTACTTTCTATAGTTACGACTTGCTATTATTTGATCCTGGATCGCAAGCATGAAACCTTTAGTTTCGTGAAACAATTCGCCTCGTTTGAGTCATTCGTTCGACTTCATTTTTAATATTATTATTATCTAACGGCGCAGGGTAGCCTTTACCAGAAGTGATCATCGTATAACTGGTTCAGCAGCTTCAATATCATCAGGATTGTGTCAGAATATAGCAGTTCGTCGTGGGCGTGGTACGATTGCGGCTTCCCTGATATCATTTTCTGTCATCAGAAGACAGCCGCCACGCAACCATCGATGCGACGCTCTGCTAGAGTGACTGTCACCAGCCAGTGTTACTCGTATCTGAGCATTTCGATGATACCATTTTAGCTTCGTAACAAAACTAGACGGCGACACTTGCTGCGCCGTCATATTAATAGATATGAATTAATGATGATGGACGATGTATTAACAGCCGTTCAGAAGACCTTTAATCCCCTTAATCCCATGTAGAAATATAAACTTCAGAATAATTGAAACAACACAAAAGTCAAATTTGTAACAATAATAGAAAGTAGTAGTTCCCGTTGACCTAGAATCATGAAATTTGGCAAGAAGCAAGGTCTCATAGCATAATTAAAGGAACACGTCCGAAAACTGATAATTTGAAGTATTATCACATAAAAATAATGCTTATAAAAACTTAAATTTGCAGTTGGATAATTGACCATGACGTATATCGATTTATGGGAGAATTTGTTTTTCAACTAAAATGTTTAGGTTGCTTTTGGGATAAATTCATCCCAACTACAGAACCCTTCATTGTGCGCACTTGGCCGGTTTTTTTGTAATGTGTCTTGAAAGTGTTGATTAAACAGTTTTTCTTTCCTTTATCTTCGGTCAGGTTTCTGCTGTCAACACTAGGTTCTAGGTTTATAACGGAACCTGGCCTCTGCTTCCAAAAATGCGGAACTTTCACAAAAAATCGTGCCTCCACATCCGAATCCGCCTTCACAAGATTTTAACGGAGGGTTAATAAAGAAAATCTTCTCTAAAACAATAGCAAATACCGTTTATTGTGATGGAGATATAACTCGAAATTCAAGATGTTTCCCCATGTCAGTATGAAATGAGCAACTATTTAGTTGAGCCGATTTAATTTATGAACAACGCATAAATCTCCTAGAAAGTGACAAAGCCGCAATGTGAAATATACGTTTTTATATTGCTTTTTAGGGTTCCGTACCTCAAAAGGAAAAAACGGAACCCTTATAGGATCACTTCTTTGTCCGTCTGTCTGTCTGTCTGTCATTCTGTCAAGACCCTTTTTCTCAGGAACGCGTGGAGGTATCAAATTGAAATTGATATCAAATAGTAGGTCTACGATCCCATGCAGCTCTAGAAAAAATGAGGTTCTACGTCAACAAAAATAAATCAAAACCTATAGGGTACTTCCCGTTGACCTAGAATCATGAAAGGCAAGGTCTCACAAATAACGGAAAAAGTCAACCAATCATTAATATTGTAGTTTTATCACATAAAAAAAGAGATTACAAAGTTACATTCGCAGTTGTAAAATTGACCGTGGCGTGTATCGATGTATAGGAAAACATGTTTTTCAACTACAATGTTAAGTTTGTGTTTGAGATAAATTCAAATAATTTATTATGGATCTTATATGTTGTGTTAGTTACAGGTAAGTCTGCTATGTCCAGCCATTGAGCCATACAAAATTCATATTATAAGTTCGGTACAAAGTTAAAATACAATACGTCAAATTCTATGTACAATCAATACATGATAAAATTAGTATATTATTTTTGTCAAATTAAAAATTAGCCATTTTACCAAAAAAGTATGATGTTATATTTTACAAAATGAATGTATTGTCATTTAGAAATTCTCTTATAGAGTAATAACATTTACTTAACAATCATGCGTGTAGTTTTTTTAAAGGTTAGCTCACGGTTCTGAGAAAAGGTGGAAGATTATTAAAGATACGTGGGGGGGCTCTTAAAAAAGAGACTTTGGTGCAACACAAACGCTTTGTTTTACTGGCTACGGTGCTTAGCTTTTCTTTGTGTCTGGCCCTAGTACAAAATTAAAACAATTAGTTTGGATTTGATTTTATGAACATTACAGTTTCATACACACCGTGGCATTTTCAATGTTGATGTTTATAAAAAAAAAAAACGATTGTTGTTGCTTAACTTGTCTTTAAAATGTTGCATGCTATGTTTTATCCTAGCTAAACATGCTTGTGCCTCAATTTGTATTTAACACCTCTGTATACCATGTTTTACGCAAATAAATATTCTATTCTATTCTATTCTATTCTTTAATCGTCTTACAACGGCAGCCCACCTCATGTATCCAATGACTACTAAGTGTGAGTGTGTGTCTGTGTGCCTAAGTCTTTTGCAAACTTGCTCTATATGTGACTTCCAATTTACTTTGCTATCAATTATAGAGGACCCAGAAATTTGGTTACATCGATTTCTCCTATGCTGGTTTGAGAGTAACTTGGTATCAGGTGATACTCGCTGTTTAAAATTCATGATTTTGTATTTTCTAGGTTTATTTTTAGGTAATTTTCATCAAGCCTATTTGTTTGTCAACAAATAAGGTGATATGGTGTATTGTAACTATCGACATGTCATTTATATAAATTAGAAAAAATGTTGGACCTAGAATGCTGCCCTGAGGGACATCAGAAAGGATAATTCTATCCAAATAAACAACCGTTTCTTCAGTTCTGATAGCTAATGAAACTCTTTTTAACTCATTTGTTTTCTGTCACTGAGATAGGATTAAATTAATTTGTATACCTCTTTCATCAAATGCATATAATTTATTCAAAAGTGTTTTATGACTGACTCGGTCGAATGCTTTTGACATGTCCATGTACAGCCCTATGGCTAGCGACCTAGTGTCCATATTTAGAAGGACTTTTTGTAAAAAGTTATACATTGCTACAGATTTATTTTTCCTAAAACCATATTGACATGGGGTAAATATGTTATTACTTTCGAAAAATGGCTAGAGGCAACATATACACATTGTATATGTTTCTTACGAATATTTAGAGAAAATGGTCATTAAAGCAATTGGCTCTTTTTTACTGATGGAACATTTGTCAACTTTTTTATGTAGGTACTGGAAATGTAAATTCATCCCAACTACGGAACCCTTCATTGTGCGTGGTCTGAAAAGCACTTAGCTGCTTTTTTTTTTTAGATACCAAATGGGCGATTATCTTATTTAATTGATCATTATTTTTCCACCTCTGCTTCCGCTCAGATGGCCTCAGTTAGCCCTCGTACCCACGAGCCTTTTATCGCGGAGAATGTTTATCGCGCACTGCATTTCAACACACTGCTTAGCGCAGAGATTTGAAAATCCAACAGTGTTCTTTTGACGCGCTGACATGTGCTTTGTTGGATTCTCAATACTTGGGTCAATACAGAGAGTTGAGAATCCAGTGAGCGAATAAAAATCGCCTGTGCCTACCTGGGCGTACCTCCCCATTAGGTACATCATCATCATCATTTCAGCCGAAAGACGTCTACTGCTGGACATAGGCCTCCGCATAGGGGGTTGCCATAATCGCCACGCTTGTAGGCGGGTTGGCGATCGCAGTATGGTTTTAAAATGCATAGAGAACGCTGCTGCCCATTCTCTAGTAAGTCCCTTAGTCACATTTTACGAAACCCACGGGAAGAAATAGGATCCCCTATTGGGTACGAATATTCATATTATAAATGTATAGTGCATGCAAACAGTAGTGTTTCAGTAAGTTTTGTGTAGGTAGAGTCAAAGCATTATAAATTCTAATAACTTTGTTGACATACATTCGCTTTCGCCACTAATCCAATCAGACTCGCGAAACTTCCCGGATATTTTAATTTAACTTTTTTAATTCCGATAAACAAGCAAAGGCGAACATTAAAATCAACAAACATTATGTTTATCATCCTCTTTTAGGGTGCAAAGACATCGGAAATTACGGTTTACGAAGGAAGATTAACTCCTGAATAAGTCACCGGTTTATTTCTTTACTGTATATTGAAGTAAACGAATCGAATTGTTGGGGGAAGAGAGATTTTGTGATTGACTTAGCGCTTTTCGCGATGTGCGTGTAAATTAAATCAAGACACATTTTATATGGGGATTAATTTTATTTTTTTAAGTAATTTCATGGAGAAATTTTTGATCGAATGAGTTTAAATATATTTGTTTTTCAGATTCAATTAAAAAGAAAAGTGATGAAATATTTTTTTATTTATTTGGTACACCAACAGCAGTACACACAATGAATGAATAAATAAAAATAAAAATAAAATCTGATATGTGTGTCTATTATAGGTATACGCTAGCATTCACAATAATGACTACGACGTAATTATACTTCGTTGCTTCGTCCTTTGAGATTAGATAACATTGTAGTAATACGTCTAAGATATCGCCTTTCACCCACTAAGTTTGAGTTTTTTTTTTTTTTTTTTGTGGGTACTTTGTCTTCTTCTCGTTATGCCTGTAGTGTAATTCATTCGCGTTTTAGTGCGTCGCCGATCACCACTTACTTTCTCCTTTTCATTGAAACTTGAAAATAAGATGCCGACACGGAGTCACAAAAACGACGACAGTGATTATTTGAGATGAAAAACTCGAAAACTTGAAAAGAAAATCAATAAACGTGCCAAACGGTCACGAATTCGAATTTGTTCCGAAAGCAGTAGCTCATCGGCGAATATTATTCTATTACCTGATCTATTGGATCATGAAGGTAAGCTGAAGAAAGAACAAGACAAAAAACAATTGTATTTGGTGATTTTAACATAGATTTACTGCGAAAAGAACGTAAAACCCGCACGTAAAGACCACATTCTAATACACTCGCAGCAACAATCGATTTAGTAACTAAAATTAAAAATAATATTGACAAAAAGCAACTAGTTCTAGGTATTTTCATTGATCTTAAAAAAGCATTTGATACAATAAGTCATTCCATACTATTAGAAAAGCTAAAAAGCATTGGAATCACCGACCAAGCTTACAAAATATTTGAATCTTATCTTGCAAATGGACATCAGATAGTCAAAATTGATAATTTTGAAAGTGCATCTACAGAAATTGTATGCGGTGTTCCGCAGGGATCAGTTTTAGAACCACTGCTTTTCTTAATTTATATAAATAATATAAGTAATATTGGGTTGGCGGGACATATCTCACTGTACGCACATGACACATGTCTTTTTTATTTTGGTCACTCCATGCATAGTGTTATTACTGAGGCACAGCAAGACCTTTATATCCTAAGTACGTGGCTTAAGCAAAACTTACTGACTATTAATGTTAACAAAACTGCATACATAATATTTTCTCCTAAGAACAAAAAGATTCCTGATTTCCCTCCACTTACAGTTGATGGCCAACAACTGTTAAGATCAAACCATGAGAAATACCTGGGCCTGATCTTGGACAGCAGACTGACATTCAGACCACACATTGATTATGTTAGAAGCAGATTGATTCCGTTGACTGGAGCTTTGCGAAATATTGCTAAATGTGTGTCATTTAAATTACGCTACACAATCTATCAAGAACAAGCCGGTTTTCGAAAAGGCTTCAGTACCGTAGACCACATCCATACTGTTCGGCAGATTGTGCAGAAGACCGAAGAGTACAATCAGCTGCTGTGTATGGCATTTGTGGACTACGAAAAAGCCTTCGACTCCATCGAAATTTGGGCAGTTCTGGCCTCTCTGCAACGATGTCGAATTGACTGGCGCTACATTGAAGTGTTGAGGTGTTTGTATGACGCTGCAACGATGACTGTCCAGGTCCAGGATAAGGAAACCAGCCCCATCCAACTACTCAGGGGGGTGAGACAGGGGGATGTGATATCCCCGAAACTGTTAACCAATGCGTTGGAGGACGTCTTTAGGACGCTGGACTGGACTGGACAGGGTATCAACATAAACGGCGAGTACATCTCACACCTTCGTTTTGCCGATGACATCGTCATAATGGCAGAGACGCTGGAACAGTTAGACCAGATGCTGCACAGCCTAAATGGAGCCTCTCGGCGGGTTGGCCTCGGCATGAATTTGGACAAGACGAAAGTCATGTACAATTCGCACGTCTTGCCGAGTCCAATCCACATCGAAGGGTCGCTTCTCGAAGTTGTGAAGGAGTATGTCTACCTAGGGCAAGTTTTCCAGCTTGGTAGGCACAACTTTGAGAAGGAAGCCAACAGAAGGATCCAGTTGGGTTGGGCAGCGTTTGGAAAACTTTGTCAAGTCTTCTCGTCGTCAATCCCGCAGTGTTTGAAGACTAGGGTCTTCAACCAGTGCGTCCTGCCCGTTATGACATACGGTGCCAAAACGTGGACACTAACAGTCGGGCTGGTCCACAAATTTAAGGTCACTCAGCGTGCTATGGAGCGGGCTATGCTCGGAGTTTCTTTGAAGGATAAGATCAGGAATGAAGTTATCCGGAACAGAACCGGAGTTACCGACATAGCCTGCAGACTAAGCAAGCTGAAGTGGCAGTGGGCTGGCCATGTTTGTCGAAGGACCGATGGCCGGTGGAGCAGACGAGTTCTTGAGTGGAGACCGCGTATCGGCAAGCGTAGTGTGGGGCGCCCCCCAGCTAGATGGACCGACGACCTTAAAAAGGTGGCTGGGACAGACTGGATGCGGAAAGCGGAGGACAGGGTGTTGTGGCGCAGCCTGGGAGAGGCCTATGTCCAGCAGTGGACTGCTATAGGCTGAGTTGATTGACACAATCTATAATACACTAGTCAAACCGCATCTAGACTATTTAATCCAAGTGTGGGGACAGGCCCCTATTACACATCTTCATGACTTACAAGTAACGCAAAACAAAGCAATCAAAGTTCTTTTTAATTACAATTACCTAACACCTACGAAAGACATTTATGCTAAAACTAAACTATTTAACCTTAAAAAATTATATATTTACCACACATGCATAATACTAAAGAAAATTTTAACAAACAAAATACATTCACAAATCACATTCAAGCACAAAACTCACCACTACTATACCAGGAATACGAATAGTATAAAACTGCGTTCAGTTAGGACTTTGTACGGAAGAAGAACTATTCAGTTCGAGGGAGCGCAGCTTTATAATAATTTACCGAAAGAAATAAGAGATTCTTCATCAGTGAACATTTTTAAGAATAAGCTGAAGTTGTATTTGGCTAACCAACAATAATAAAACATTACTTATATATACTCGATAGATTGAACGACAATTATGTTTATTACTTAAGATATTTTGTTTAGTTTCTCATATTTAAGTGAACTACGAGTATGTATGTTCTTTTTGAGAAATAAATTTCTTTAAACCGAAGTTTCATATTAACTAAAGAAAGATATTGTAAATAGTTTTTAGGACTATATCCGTATCATAATTTGACATGACGTCATATTTCAAATAGTGTTGTGTACATCTTATGGGGAGGTTACCTTCACAGAATTTTGGATTCCCTGATTCATTGGGTAAATTAAATACCTACCTGCATATTTGTGATTGTGTACATTTGAAAAGAATGTTACCTTCACATTAGTTAATGACCTACTTAAATCTTATGTAGGCATAGAATAAATATATTTAATAGTGTTGTGGATAGTTTTTAAGGACTATCGCCGCTCTAAAACTTAGTAGGTACCTACCTACACAGGGGTAGTGATCACATTCACTTACCAAGATTTGATTCATTTTCATTAATATGATATGATATTTCTGAATATTGGTATGGATGATGAACTCGGTGTTGTGGATAGTTTTTAAGGACTATCGCCGCGCTGATTTTTCCAATATCTACATCTGGTACTTATTATATTCCTGATGAAATGGAAGTTCAGCCTGAAGTCGAGTCAGTTCCGATTTTAGATGCGGAAGAGGGGAACCGGGTGCTTCCACCTCAACTACACTACAGGGTCCCTGCTACAGATGCGGTACATACAGTGCAGTTGGAATTGCCCGTTGAAGCTGCGCTCGATCCCCCTGAACTGGATGAAGGCATTCTGAATCTCTTGGGTGAAACTCCTACAAAAGACAAAAAATATGGACCGGATATTAGAGGTGAATTATCTGTTTGCTGGGAACACATCGCAACGACAGGTTTGACAAAGGATGCTAGAACGGAGCTGCTAGAAAAGCATCTTGTTCCAAAAAATTGCACAAAGATTGATGCGCCGAAGTTAAATCCAGAAATAAAGGCCGCTTTATCAGATGTGCTCATCAAAAAAGACAAAGCACTGGAGAATAAACAGGTGCAGGTCGCAGCAAGTATATCTTGTATTAGTGAAGCTCTCAATACATTGTTTTCCTCGGATCATAAAGACCAGACAGTAATAAAATTGCTGATCGAAGCGGGTCGAATGATGTGTGACTCACAACACAACGAGTCCATGACAAGACGTAGTTTTATATGTTCTACAATAAAAAAAGATATTAAATATCATTTGTTTAACACCGAAATCGATCAATTCTTATTTAGCGAACAGCTGACCGAGACTATCAGAGCTGCAAAAGCTATATCCAAATCAGGCGCTGAAATTAAAATTAACACACCAGTCAGAAGACCTACACCAGCGCAGATACCCAGACAGACCCCTACTCAGCCTTTAAACCAGAGGCCTCCGTTCCCACTGGCGCGGCAAGCTGGAGCAGCGAGGAGGACCGAGCCGACGCCGCGCCCACGACAGCAGCAGCTACCGCGACGGCCGCCGCGTTTGCAGCAGCGCCCAGCCCCCCGGCGCTAGACCTGGTACGTTCCACAGGATGATTATCATATTTTTATGATCAATGGCAATTGCTAACCAATGATCCTGTTATATTATCGTGGATAAGAGGTTACGAGATACCGTTTACGAAACCGGTTTATCAGTCACACGAACCTAGTTTACCTACATTATCTTCATCAGAATCCCTTCAATACGCGGTGGCCATCACTGATCTTATAAACAGTGGAGCTATTTCACATTGCAAACCATGTGAAGGACAGTTTCTTTCTAGTTATTTCCTGATTAAAAAACCTAATGGTAAAAACAGATTTATATTAAATTTAAAGTCTCTAAACAAGCACATCATAACAGAACATTTTAAAGTTGAAGATCTGAGAACAACTTTAAAACTAGTATCAAAGAACAGTTTCATGGCGACCCTTGACTTGAAGGATGCGTATTTTCTCGTATCTATACATCCGAACTGCAGAAAGTACTTGCGATTTAAGTACAACAGTAAAATTTACCAATTCAATGTTTTACTGTTTGGCCTAAACACAGCCCCCTTTGTTTTTACAAAATTATTAAAACCGGTAATTTTTTTAAAGAGATATGCTGATGATGTGATGTTTTTTTAATGTTTATGGGTATGGTTGGCTATTTGTCATCTATTTATTTAGATGACATTTGTATTATTTCTAACAATTATCAAGATTGCCTAGACAATATAATACAAACAACAAGTATTTTAGAGTCCTTAGGATTTATTATTAATATAGAAAAGAGCTGTATGATTCCAAGTAACGTTTGCAAATACCTTGGTTTTGTGATAGATACGAAAAAAATTTATGTAAGCCTACCTAAAGATAAACGAATTTTAATTAAACAAGAATTACAATCGTTACAATTTAAACCTCGTTGTAAAATAAGACGTTTTGCACGCTTGGTAGGCCTCCTCACTTCATCTTGCCCCGCGATTCAGTACGTTTGGCTGTATACTAAGCAAATGGAAAGATGCAAATACCTTGCATTGTGTCACACGAGTAGTTACGACAGCCACACGTCTTTACCACAGTACCTGCAGGACGATTTCTCCTGGTGGTTAAAATCAATTGATGACGCAGTCAATCCCATTAGACAAGACAGCTACTCACTAGAAATATTTTCAGATGCTAGTAAAAAAGGGTGGGGGGCAGCATGCGGTGAGGAGACCGCCAGTGGCCAGTGGAGTAATTCAGAATGTGTCAAACACATAAATTATCTAGAACTCCTGGCAGCGTTCTTGGGTTTACAAATATTTGCAAAGGGATTAAATAATTGTCAAGTTTTACTACGTATTGACAACACAACTGCTATTTCGTACATCAATCGTATGGGTGGGGTAAGATTTCCACATCTAACTGAAATCACAAAATCTTTGTGGCAGTGGTGTGAAGCTCGCGGTATATTTGTGTTCGCTTCATAATTATATAAGTTCAGAAGATAACGAAATAGCAGCTGCGGAGTCTAGAAAATCTCACCCCGATACCGAATGGGAGATCAAAGATAATGCTTTTGAAAAGATTATACAGCCCTTTGGGCAACCAAAAATTGATCTTTTTGCATCAAGGTTAAATAATAAATGTGTTGAGTACATCTCATGGAATAGAGACCCTGAGCATTGGCTGTAAACGCTTTTACTTTAAGCAGGAAAAATCTTTCTTTCTACGCATTCCCTCCTTTTGCGGTTATACTAAAGGTTTTAAGAAAAATAATAACTGATCAGGCCGAGGGTATTGTTGTGGTCCCATTTTGGCCCACGCAACCCTGGTTTCCACTGTTTCAAAAACTTATCTGTTCAGAATTAATTCAGTTTACACCGTCTGATAATGTGTTATTGTCTATTTCCAACAATTTTCCGAAGCTCACGTTGCTTGCAGGGAAGTTATCAGGACGGCACTACGGAACAGAAGAGTACCACCGTCAGCTTTAGATATTATGAGCCTCCCTGTCTGAAAGCCTAAGCTAGCTAACTATAGCCTAAGCCTATTCCTAAGTATTAAAAACCACATAAACCGGTATCAACAAATACTATTAGCCGGTGGATAAAAGATATGTTATCAATTAGCGGAATTGACACCTCAATATTTTCTGCTCACTCCACCAGACACGCAGCCACGTCGGCTGCTCATAGAGCTGGTGTTAATATTGACACGATACGAAAGACCGCTGGGTGGAGTGGCACCTCCAATGTCTTCGCTAGATATTATCATAGAGATATTCAAAGTGAACAATCTGATAAGTTTTCTCTATCAATCCTAACCTCTGATTGAGGCATTATGTTTACCCCTAATTAATGAGAAACTACATTTTAGTTTTAGAAAACAATAATAATAAATATTGTTTGATCATCAAACGTTCAATCGTTACATGAGTGTTTTAATATTTCACCATCTTTCAAAATCTACAATGTTATCTAATCTCAAAGGACGAAGCGACGAAGTATAATGTTTGTATTTTCATATTACTTTTTCTTAGAAATAATTGGAGATTAAACGAACTTACCTGAAGTGAAGTTCTATCCAAATTATACTCGTCGAGTTACTTCGTCCGAAGAGATTAATTCCCTCCCAACCCTAGAACTCCCAATATTTTAGGTGAAATATTTAAAAGGTTCCAGGCTTTCAACTAAATGAATTACACTACAGGCATAACGAGAAGGAAGACAAAGTACCCAAAAAAAAAAGAAACTCATACTTAGTGGGTGAAAGGTGATATCTTAGAAGCAACTCGTATAATTTGGATAGAACTTCACTTCAGGTAAGTTCGTTTAATCTCCAATTATTTCTAAGAAAAAGTAATATGAAAATACAAAAAAAAATATAATACGAAATAGATAATATATACATACAACACACATAGCATCACGCCTGTAATCCCCGAAGGGACAATATATACATAATACAATATATACATAATACAATATATACATAATACAATATATACATAATAAAATAAAATCGTAGCAATCGCAAAAAAAACTATTCTCATACATTTCGTAGGAAATGAGACTCAGATGAGAGAGAATACAATAAATGACAACAGTCGAAATATTCAATTACTTCGCTGGGCTGATTATTGAACGACTATAGCAGATATTTACAGATTTAACCTTTTAATGATTATCATCCAGCTAAACCTTTATCTAAGAACGTTTATTTTAATAAACTTACAACAAAGAAAATAGCTTAGCGATTCGACGAATGTGTGATTTTGATTCTTTTTTACATTTGATATACTAATTTATGATAGTTCGTAGAACGTACACAGAAAACATTAAGTTAACCAGTTGAACCCACATACCGCACCTGTGCAGGTCTCCTCTGTCATCCACGGTTATAAATATCTATGTTGGTTAGGTGACTGTCAATGAGAAATCCCATGTGTTTAAAATCCACTGTTATAATAATTATAAGATAGCTGTTCGGCAGGAATAATCTGTAAGAATGCATCAGTCAGTGTATCAGTTTTGTGACATTACGTAGTATATGCAGGCGTTCATTCAATCACTAAAAACGAAAAACTTCGCAAGCAATGGGAAATTACTGCGGATGTGGACCTCAGGTTGAGCTGCTTCTCACAAAGGCAAATGTTCGTCGATTGCTCTCGCGTCACCAGTCCTGACTCTCTGTATATTTTGGCTGCTGAGACCAAAACTACAAACGTAATATACGGGGAACTTTTTATTAAAATGTATCTGTTATTTTAGAATATGATGGTTTATTACGACTTCTACGCAAACGAAGTCGCGGGCAGAAGCTAGTTTGCAACAAAATTATGATTATGACGTTAAGTATGTTAGGAATAATTATGATTTATAATTTTTTGTTTTTTAAACTACATAAATGATTTTTGGTGTGAGTTATTATTATTATTTTCTCATCTAATGCGGAGAGTCAGACCAGCTGTTGGCGTGGCGACGACGCAGACAGCCAACAGCCCACAACCAAACGAAATTTAACACACAATGAAGGGTTCCGTACTTGGGATCAATATATCCCAAAAACAAACTTTACATTGTAGTTGAAAAATATGTTCTCCCCTAAATCAACATACACCACGATCAATTTTCCAACTGGAAATGTAAGTTTGTAATTGCAAAAAAATATTTATTTAAGTGATAAAACTACAAATTATAGATTTCTGGACATTTTCCTTTACTTGTGCTGTGAGACCTTGCTTCTTGCCAAATTTCATGATTCTAGGTCAACGGGAAGTACCCTATAGGTTTTAATTTGTTTGCGAGTATCAAAATATGTCGCATAAATCGCCATTTTTTTTTTATTGCGTTGACTTAGAAGCTTGATTTTTTAGAGCTTCAAGAGACCATAGACGTATTTGATAATAATTTCAACTTGATAAATCCACTGACATACAGACAGACAGACGGACAACGAAGTGATCCTATAAGGGTTCCGTCTTTTCCTTTTGAGGTACGGAACCCTAAAAAACTGAATATATATATTGTTTTTGATTGTGCCATATTTATTTTCTATAAACCGTTCATGCATATTTTCTATACGAAATAGTTTCGAAGTTTCACATCTGCCAGGCGTCCCGCGATGGCTCAATTTTTTTCATATTATTGCTAAGAAGTGTATTCTAATGTTTCCGATTTGTAAGTATTGTCATGTGTGTGGAAATGTATAAGACATTAAAAAACCATAAAGATAATATAAAATCAAATAAAATAAAATAAATAGCTTCCATAAAATCATTAGGAATGTATCATAAAAAATCATGACCTGCGTTTAATGTATGAATTACATGAAATGAGCCCCAAATGCTGAGTGATAAATGATGTCTTTATTTTTCTTTTTGGCTTCGCTCGGTTTGTGCATTTAGCCAGTGCATGTAAAATTAGGTAACAAGTACAAATTATGAAATGAACTCCATTTAATGCATGATAAAGATGATAGATGATATCCCGCCCCGCTCCCCTTGAGTTTCAGTAAAGACGTGGGGCACTTTACTGAAACCTCGCGTGGACTTCTTAAGAGAACTTAAAGTGATGTTGCACTGTTTTGTTTCATTTGCCTACACTAATGCAGGTTCACGAACACACTATAATCCACCACTATTACATATTAATATTCGGCTAAACACAAATTTTAGAAAATAAAACAAAACTGCTAACATGACGCTACACTTTCCCGCCAAGAAGTCAAATATTATGTCATTATTGTTAAAAATAAATAAGTTGCTAAAGTATAGAACTCAACATTTTATTGACTACTTATATCAGCCTTCTTAAACTTTGCCATTATACTTTGAAGTGTAAAACGTGACTTTAATATTTATTTATGCATTACGCTTAAAAAAGATAATTTGAATTACCTACTTAGTCTTAATGTTTTTTTTATAACTGAGGCCAGAATAAAGTAAAAACGAAAATTATAATTTCAATTTCTATTTACTTTTCTACGAAGTTAGCCGCAAAAAGTGTTTTAAACGGAACCCTCGGTGCGCGAGTCCGACTCGCTCTTGACCGGTTTTTTATTCGAGTGTGGCTTCACAAATACTGATTTCAGCTTTTGTTTCAAATAAAGAAACACATGTAAGTATTGTTGTAGCAAAAACATCAATAGCAAGGGTATCTATTTCAAATCAATTGTTTTACCAAAGGGTAAGGGTAAGGTTGAAAAAGTATCCGATAACATAGACTGTGAGCCGTGTCTTGTTATACCAAGTTGATCTGTAGTCGAGAGATCGACTCACGCCCTCTGATGGCTACAAATATCTTGTTTGAAGGCTTTATGGAAAATGAAATGGTGGGCTTTGGGCATGGGGTTTATGTGTGGAGGTAGGGGGAAACAGGTGTGTTGAATTTTACGTTTAGATTGTAGTATTCTTAACTAAAACTGAAGTACGAGATGTTTGGGTAAAGGTGGATTCCTCATTGTTATTGTTGTTGGATGACAATAGATTTTGAATATTTTTTTAGTTCCCGGGTGTTTGAAAAAAAATTGAGCCGTCACGGGACGCCTGGCAGATGTGAAACATCGAAATTATTTACTACACGCTACTACATAACGACTGTATAGTAGCGACGAATCGCCACGCGCCATGCGTCGCGGCGCCAGCAATCGGGTTTACGTGCGCCTATAGATGTTTCACATCAAAAAAATTGTAAAGAATGAATCGTAGAAAGTCTCCTTTACAAAATATGGAGTTGGCTTCTGTTGTTATCCCTTGCCTGGGCCATCATCATTATCAACCCCACTTTCACAGTCAAGACTCAGTGATCTGCGCCGATGAACAGTCTGTATTTAGCACCTACCAAGTGAACCTTACAGTAGTCAGCCGATCTATTCTGAAAAAATCTCACCGTGTAAACGTAGGTGAAGTGAGCTTGAAGTGAGTTGTTAATAGTGTCATTCCCTCACTGACATTCCACGCTCACTTCACCTAAGTTTTCACGGCGATATGGTTACAGAATCGCACTGCTGATCAGTATTATGATGTGTAACATCTGACTTCTCACTTTGGTAATAAGCAACTGAGCTGCGACAGAAATTAATTAACCTCAAAATAATAATCGCCCAGTGGTCAAAATTCGACCCCCCTCTACTTACAATCTATATAGTACTTACTAATTCTATGAGTACACTAATTCCATGCTCTTATAAATCCCCCTCCCTATGTCAAATTTCAACAATCCTAACTGTAAATTTTATGGTGTACATAATAAAGAGTATTCTATTCTATTATATACTTACTAATTCCATGCTATTAGAAAGTACTTACACATTTCATGCTCAAGCTGTCACTTCCTGTTACCTCTGAAATCTCTCCTGCAAAAAGCGAGAGGGAAGATATTTCACATCAAAAAGGAACCTATTTATTTCTGATTTCCCTAAGCACCACAAAACCATTAAGCTACTTATCTTCAAGAAACCTAATAATGAAAATAGATGAATGTCTACGTACAATAGATTTTGCTTCAGACCCTCCGGGTGCTATAATTACCGTAAACGGCTCCATTACGATGACTGATGGCTGTCCTGGGAGAAATGAGCCTTTTATACTATCAATGTCGGGGGTTCTTTGTACGATTACCTTAAAAAAAAGTTGATAACTTTGGATTTTGCCACATTAACCTCGTTACTTCTTAATTAAATATACATCATACATTTTTGACGTTGTCAATGAGGGTTTTCATGAAAATTCACGCCACCAGTTGGTGTTAATTTAAGTAAAGAGAAAGTCGCATGGAGAGGGCATAACGCTTTTTCCTTACGTGACGATTTCTACCAGTCAATTTCTACCGCAAGCCGCGTTAAGGACTTCGTTCCAATGATAAATCATTAATTGCAGGCAAGCATACCATACCCATGGGAAACACAATTAACATTAAAAAAATATGAGATTTACAAAGCCATAATTTTTTTAATAGCAACGCAGTCATTACAGACCGCGGCAGTAATGTAACTGCCGCGGTCTGTAATGACTGCGTTGCTGGCAGCGCTGATGATGGCCAAAAGCGCAGCTCCAGGCCAACTCAGTGCGGTCAGCATTGCAGCCCTTGATGGACTAGCTGGAACAGCGTGGACAGCAATGATAACCAAGCTTGAAGACCGAGAAGGTAGCTAAGCTAAGCTCAAAGCCGTCATAGCGTGGCCAGCAACAACCTGACTATATTTGAAACAAAACTCGACAGTATTGGTTTTTTAAAGGAAATTGCTGGTGGCTAAAACTCACCAGCAATGACGGGCGCTGGCGCTTATTCAAGTAGCGCGGAAATGTCGACTTTGCGCAAAAAAGGTTGCCAAAATAATGACCATATTACAAGCATTTTTGAGTGAACTCAGTATGTCATATTATCACCCGGTTATTATAAATTTTGCCAATGTGATAATGTTAATGAACACATCAATGGGAATGGCATATTCAAGATAATAATAATATTAATGTAGTTAATGTAAGTGAACGTTGACATCTAATTGTAATGGTTGTGGCAAACCTTGAGTAGGTGGCAAAACTTGTTGAATGTTTAATAGTATAGTCATTGATGTGTGCTTTCAATGGATGTGTTCTGCTATAAGATATGAATTTTAACTAATGAGAGAGGAAGCTTTCAGTTTTTAATAGGTCGCCGTTTCAAACAATAGTAGTTTGTTGCACCGAGCGTGCTAATTTAGTGCCCTCGCGTGATAACACTCGTGCATTAATAACTCACTTAAGCAAGGTGCGTAATTTACTTTTCTTTCAACTACCAGTCTACCTACCGTGATAAAATATACCTACTCAAAATAAAATCTCCAGAATGAAAACAAAGTTTTTCACCAAGTCGGTTTTTTTTCCCCTTTTTTTATTTTCAGCCAGTATCTTTTGATCTAATGCATACATTTTATATTAAACTTACCGGGATACATTAAACCTCTGTGGTAAATTTGTCTAAATAAAAAATAAAAAACAGTGCAACAATGAGATTTCATATAACATTTCTGCACTGTTTTGGTTCTAAGCAAAAAATACGTCCTTTCAGATCCGTTTTGTAGTGATTAACGATAACATTACTACGTAGTTGAAAGAAAATTTTAATCCACGTACCTAAGTAACCACGCAAAATGATGCACATAAAACCGTTCATTTTTGCACAGTTTAAAATTACATAAAAAATGAACCTTTTATTCCGAACAGCGTGTATGTACAAACTTAGGTCATCTTCTATTTTGTTCCAGGTTCTATGTTGGGGCCTGCTTCCAGTCTAACCGGTTGCGGCTGAATACCAGTATTATACATGAAGCGACTGCATGTCTGACCTCCACAACCCAGTTACTGGGTAACACGATAACCCTTGGTAAGACTGGTTGTCAGACTTTCGGGCTTCTGACGACCCGTAACTGTCAATATATTATATATTATATATATAGTGATTTATAAATGACAGCCGGGACCAACGGCTTAACGTGCTTTCTCAGGCACGGACGGGTTGTCCGAAAGGGATATCGTGGCCCTGGCACACAGGCAAATGAAGGAACACGGGTGGGTTTTAGTCAGTAAAAGTCTGACACGTCCTCCCGCTCCGCCCAGAGCGGGAGAAGTTATTTGATAATTTCCCACCCAAAAAAAAAAAAAAAAAAGAAAGGCACGGACGGGTTTTGGTATGTAAAGATGGTCACTCATTCACGGACCATCTGTGGCAAATGTAGCTTAACCTGATCGATGGACCCGTGCAGCTGTTATTACTTAGCCACAAGATCATTTTGCAACGTGGATGTTCTGATAGTGACCCGACCCTTTTTTTTTGGGTGGGAAATTATCAAATAACTTTTGCCGCTCTGGGTGGAGCGGGAGGGAGTGTCAGACTTTTACTGACTAAAACCCACCCATGTTCCTTCAGATGCCTGTGTGCCAGGGCCACGTTATCCCTTTCGGACAGGCTCGTAACCCTGGCAGGCATTGGCCCTTTCGGACCCCATCAATTGGTGCTGACGTCTCTTTGAGGCGCGCGTGGAACACAACGCGCCGTCGACCCGGGCCTGGTCCTTATCGGACGGCGAGCTACCCATCGCTCACCATCCGCAGGCCCGCGCCTACGGTGGCCGGGAATCGGCCGGTGATTCCTGACGCTCGGGGCGTCTCCTGCGGCGACTAGGGGCGCGTGGGCGTGGATTTTGCCTTTCCCTCACGCGTTCCGCCTCCTCCTTCGCGAGCATTACTGTTTCGCTGAAGGAGGTGACGGCCTCCCATGCACTCTCGCTCCGAACCATGGCCTGAACCAGGGCCGGTCGCGAGAGATCGCCGCCGCCGATCCCCTCCATGAGGACACGGCGGTGCTCCGCCCAAGCAGGGCAGACCTCCACCGTATGCTCCACCGTGTCCTCCGGGCGATCCACACAGTGGTGACACCCGGGCGTTTCCTCCCGCTTTATTCTAAATAGGAACCTCCCGAAACAACCGTGTCCGGTGAGGACCTGCGTCAGGCGGAAGGTGAGGACGCCGTGGCGCCTCTCTAGCCACTCCTCAAAGAGGGGACTTATCGCCACAATTGTGGCTTGCCATGTTTATTTTGATTTTTATTCTCAAATACATAAGCCGGTTACTAAATTAATTACAATAACGAAAGCCATGCTACCTTTATACACCCCACAAAGCAGAAGAGTTAATAAATTAATGTTTTACGCTTTTAGCTAAATCACACGAGATGAATACTTAATTTTATTTAAAGTGAACTCTCAGGGAACTCATCTAACTTGAAATGAACGGGCGCCGACGTTCTAAGTTTTAAGACCAGACTACACCGTGAGCTAAGCTAACTTGCTTAGCTGACATAGCTTAGCGTGTAACCAGCTATGCGAGTTTAACTAAGGCCGAGATTGATAAACGTTTCTTAGCATGTACTTTGGCTGAGATTTATGTTCGCGTCTGAATTTTGCACATCTTGTTGTTTGACAGTGACTGGAGTAAGGCTTAGCCAAATTACGTGCTTAGTATTTATTATTGATCTCGCCCTAAGATAAGTGAGCTAAATTATCTATATCCCGTTGGTTTAGGTAGTTAAATAGAGGTAAACAAAAAACCCGTTTACGTTTAGTCGTAACGTGACGAGAGAGCTGTCAAGTAACCGACTAAACGTAATACCTGCCACTTCAGTTGGCATGGTACGTCACAGTTGTACTCTTCAATTTAGCAACGTTTTATTTCGTTGAAGTTTAACCTGCCTTTTTGGGCTCTTTACAATAGACAGATTACAAAATATTAAAGTAATATATAAATCTAACTAAATAATTGTGCTCAAGAAATTACATCTACGAAGAGTAGTTTAAGAATAAATGATAAAGTTTAACATACAGTAATAAAAGAGGAAACTTTCGTAATTATAAAAAAAAATATTTTGATTATAAGTTACAACGTATTTTTGAACAACAAAGTGTCATCTATAAAAACCCTTTTTATGATTTGTTTACCTTTATTTAACTACCTAAACCTATGGAGTATAGGTCCACACAAAAGTTGTAGATGTAGGGTAAATCTTGATAAGAGCGGGGATGAACGATGGCAGAAGAAGGGTAACAGAGCTCACTTAGCTTAGCCGTAATTATCCGGCAAGCTGGCAGGCTCACAGTTAGTAGTTTAGTCGAGCTCACTTACGTCAGCTCTGTTGGTGTGACTTAATTTATGAGAAGACATCGTAGCTTCGTAAGATAAGTTAGCTTAGCTCGTGGTGGGATCGCAGAATTCTCGCATGATCCCCGGTGCAAATATGGGAAGGGAACACCGGGGGCGTCCCCAGGGCGGAGGACATCCATGAGGATTTTCTACCCTGAGAACAAAAAAAAAAGCATTGCTCGTAGTGTAGCCCTTGCTTTAAACTCGTAGCTATAAATTTGAAGCCACACTCAAGTGAATGCGTGTCTCCCATTTTCCGGATAAACATTGTGAGGAAATAAATATGGTGGATGGCTTTGTGACATAATTGATAATGTTAATAGCAATGTACTCGTAGGTAAAGTGAGGGGAAGAGAAGTTACAGAAATACCTACTAAAAATATTAGTCGATCAGCAAGGTAGCAGCGAAGCTGACTGCCAGGGCCCAATTTAATATAGCTGACAAATTGACAATGTGATACTCGTATATGTCAAAAAATTTCATTGTCATGTTCACGACAGATGCTGTTTAATAAAGCAGAAAATCAACAGAAATTTTTGAACAAAAACTAACAAAATTGTCGGATTATCGCCTGTCTCCTGTCGCCTGTCGGTTTTATTAAATAGGCCCCAGAGAGCAGTGCACCAGACGTAGAAAACTATTCACGGCTGCGAAACGTAGAGTTGGAATTGAAAGTACCAAATAAGTAATGGTTGGTTGGTATATTTTTAAAAGGTAAAGGATTTATACCATACTAACGATTGTTGTTGAGGTTTCACGTGAGTATCCTTTCGTTCTAAAGAAGTTAGACCTATATCGAGCTTGTATTTGTACGGTGCCTCGTGGATAGCTAACATTTTTGAGGTATAAAAAAAGTCAGACGGAACTCTCGCTAAGACAAAACTGTGTCCCGTAATGGCGGCGACAGTCTTAAGTGTGAGTGAATTCAGGGTTGTCATGATAGCCAAAATTACCCACTTAATATTGTTTTATTTTAAGAAAAATACAGGTCGGCAGACAAATTTGAGGTACTGCATATGTAACAACACGCCGGAGTCCTCCTTTAGTTGTATAAAAGTCATTCGTTGCAAAATGTAAACTGCAAATGACACTGTATTTGTTTTCAATCCAATCATTTCGCCAAACTTCATTTACTTTAGGAAATCTAGTAGAAAGAATATAAAACAACTAGTAATAATAAAATTAACCTAAATAAATTGAATAGATTTAAAAATATATTAATTTCCCATATATTTAGGGTAATTTGCACACGTGAATATTGGCAACACTGGCCTTGTGATGAATTATTTTGTTCTGGTGAATAAATATTGATTGTAATCTATAAAATCGGGAACTAAGTTGTTGAATTATTCATTTACCTATGAAACGTGATTCCTGTATTTTTTTTCTTCCGATCGCTACGGTTTTTGCAACATTTCACCACACAAGACATGCTTTATTTCAATACTTTTTTTGCCGCGTAAACGTGTCGACTGTGTTGACGTTTGCACGCGTAATGGGTGAGTATGCTGTGAATGTGTGCGTACAGTCCCCTGTACGTACAGCGAGCTGGCTGACTCTGAGTGACACAGTTTTCTGTTAGCGAGAATCCGTCCGAGTTTTTTATACGTCCATGGGTATAGGTATATTAATTTTGAGGTCAATTTTATGGGTTTTTAATTAAAAAATTGGGACTCCAATTCCGCACTATCTTTAAAGCAATAAATATAGATTTTTTAAGCAGACAGTTTTTTTTTTGGGTGAGTAAGTATCAAATAACTTTTCCCGCTCTGGGTGGAGCGGGAGGGCGTGTCAGACTTTTACTGACTAAAACCCACCCGTGTTCCTTCAGATGCCTGTGTGCCAGGGCCCCGATATCCCTTTCGGACAAACTCTTAACCCTGGCAGGGATTGGCCCTTTCGGACTCCGTCAATTGGTGCAGACATCTCTTTGAGGCGCGCGTGGAACACAACGCGCCGTGGACCTGGGCCTGGTCCTTATCGGACGGTGAGCTACTCATCTCTCACCGTCTGCAAGCCCGCGCCTACGGTGGCCGGGAATCGGCCTGCTACTCCCGACGCGCAGGGCGTCTCCTGCGGCGACTTGGGGCGCCAGGGCACGGATTTTCCCTCTCCCTCACTCGTTTCGCCTCCTCCTTCGCGAGCATTACTGTTTCGCGGAAGGAGGTGACGGCCTCCCATGCACTCTCGCTCCGAACCATGGCCTGAACCAGGGCCGGACGCGAGAGGTTGCCGCCGCCGATCGCCTCCGTGAGGACACGGCCGTGCTCCGCCCAAGCCGAGCAGACCTCCACCATATGCTCCACCGTGTCCTCCGGGCGATCCACACAGTGGTGTTTGGCGGACACCCGGGCGTTTCCTCCCGCTTTATCCTGAACAGGAACTTCTCGAAACAACCGTGTCCGGTGAGGACCTGCGTCAGGCGGAAGGTGAGGACGCCGTGGCGCCTCTCTAACCACTCTTTATATTATACTATCTCTATTGTATTATTTTAATTATTGTGAATGTGATGACTATGTAGGTTTTTGCTTTTTTTTTCCCCCTTTATCTTTTATTCTTAGTGTTAATCATGGTCTGGCAGTTTGAGTCATTTATGCGGCCTACCCAAATGTCCGTTTTTTGGTATTGATCGTCGCATTGTAGAGCTCCTTAAGTTCTGAATAGAGCTGCACGATTACTGACAAATGCGTGCACTGACTGGTCAGGTCCACTCAATCTGTGTGGTTCTTTCCTCAAAATACCATTTCAGACACCAATCTACATGGCCTTCACATGATCTGACCAAGATTATATCTGGACTTTAAAAGAGACTCTCTGAGTTTGTTTCGGCCTTTCTTCTCAGAGTAGTCAGATAGGAAACGCCGATCTCATCTAGTTTTAAAAATATGATTGACGTGTAAAAGTGTTTGTACAAACCTACTTACAGAAATAAAAATCATTTATCATTACTCCTCAAAGAAGGGACTTATCGCCACAACTAAGGTTCCAAACGGAGCCCTATTGCTGTCAGTCACGTATCCGTGTGTCCGTCTGTCACACAGGTTTTACAGCCGAACGGTTGGAGTTGCAGTCTTCAAATTTAAACAGTTTAAGCATATTGTTGACCCAAAGCCATACGAATGGGCAAAAAATATTTTTAAATGTTTTTAAGCATAGGAAAAGGACGGTGCGTAAAAAAATATAGGTTGGTAGTTAAAATATAGTAGGTATCGTAGTTTAGAGCTCGTTGAGTAGATAAATACTCACTGTATTTTTTGTTTAAAAAAATATTGAAAAACAAAGGAATAAGAAGCCACCAAAGAAGCTTTTATTTTTACAAAATTTTAGTTCGAACAATTTATTAATTTCCCATTGACTTAAGAACTTCAAATTTGGTGATAATGTTTATTATTACGTATATTTTACTAACAAATACCAATATATTAGATTTTTTCAGATTAATAATCAGATTGATAATCAGATTTTTTCTTTGAAATTCTCTCATTTTTCCCGTTACAAGCAAGTGGTACGGTACCCTAAATGTGCGAAAATCGATACGCACTTCGCCGTTTTTTATTGTTTTATGAAGAAAAAAACTTGCAGTTCACCATTTCAAATATCCTAACGTTACTTTTTCCCGTAGGGATTAAACTGAATCCCAAAATCTCTTTTAATTTTTCCGTTTTCGCATTTACTATGTGGTTTACCTACCTGTGTATCTCGCAAATGGATTATGTACCTAGTGAAAGCTAGCAATAATGAATTAATTAAAGCCGATGACGCCTGAACTGGGGTTAATGGTTTGGTACTTACTATGATAATAGGCGTCGTGTGACATTAAGCGAGTGTAATTGTAACTACATGGCCACTTAATAGATGCCTTTATAATGGGTCTTGTCGTTACTGAGAGATGGTAATGACTTGGTCTCGATTAGAACGTTGTGGGATGGAATTTGATTTAACCTAAGTATACAACATTATTTTTAGTATATGCGAAACCTGAATATAATTTGTTCAGAATAAGGTACTGAATCGATTTCAATTATTTTTACACCATGTTATATAATATTTTGTCCCAAAAATATTTTAGAGCGATGGAAAATGTTATCACCATTTAATTACTTACAATACAATCGCCGTACGGTTATGTACCTACTGTCAAATTATTATCAATGAGCGCAAGATGACCCTGGAGGCGTGGGGGTGTCTTTAGCATGTTTTTGTCCGGACAACCCGGTAACATAACAACCTTATAACTTTGTGATTTTTCATGATAAAGTTTTGAAATTTTGTACATAGATTCTTTACATAAAAATACTAGTCACGTGTTTTGTTTACTGTTGAATTCTTTGGGTTTTATTCATATCTGATGCATCAGTGCAAGAACACAACATAATTTAAAAAAAAAACGTTTTACAAAAAAGAAAACAACAGACTTCCCGATGCAGGGACGTTAATTGTTGAGGATTTGTCCTGGTAAGAACCAGGAGAACTGCCACTCATCATTTTCATTGTGACGAGCATAAATTGCTTAGCAACCATATTAAAGTACCTAATCGAATCGCAAATGCTTATTATTAAGTAGTTCCGGTGGCCATCTGTGGTCTTCATCATCAGTTCCCCTTCACTAAATGGTGCTTTCCGAGAGCAAATGCATGAGTTGCTATAAAAATACCCAAATCGCTATAGGTGTGCCTATAAAATTTGAGGATTGTCCTCGATTTCCATGGGATCCCCTCGTCAGATTCTGATTTGGTAACAGTGGGACTACCTCGGAAGCATACTCTTTTAAACAAACAAGAATTATTAGAATCGGTCCACAAGTGACGGAGAAATCGGTGAACATGCATAAAAAAAAAAAACATATAGACGAACTTATAACCTCCTCCTTTTTGGAAGTCGTTTAAAATGAACTTTAATTAAAATTATCTTTTCCTATATTAAAGTGTAAAAATCAAAAAAGCAGGAAGGTAGGTGAACGCAGCAATAGTTTTCAAGCTCTGGAAACTATGAAACTCATAAGAACTTTGATGTCATACAAGGGTTTAGTTTTCAGGGAGGCTGATATACAAAATCTTTCCTTAAAAAATGTCGCATTTATTGAACAAAGAAAGAAAGAATTAAAAAAAAAAGAAGAAATAACAAAGAAGTAATTTCTTTTCTATGCTAATAATAATGCATTTTTTATCGCTTTACTACAGGATACCTCCCGCAAAACCAAGATTTAAATTAGTTTTCTTCATAAAAAAGCAATAAAAATCAAATACCTAAGTTAAGAAATCCAAACCTAAATTAGTTATTTGAAAACCTTTGTAATTAAGTTTGGTACATACCAAGTCATCTCTTGGACATGTTTTCTTAGTCCTAAAATGTAGCTGCCTAGCCTTTACCAAACTATATCGGGGTGGGATTTTAGTCCAAACGTATGCAGCCGAATACCAGTATTTTACATGGAGCGACTGCCTATCTGGTCTCCACAACCCAGTTACTGGGTAACACAATACCCCTTTGTAAGACTGGTGGTCAGACTTTGGGTTTCTGATTACCCGTAACGACTGTCAAAGATCTACGAATCACAGCCAGGAGCAACGGCTTAACGTGCTTTCCGAGGCATCCACAAACTGACCGCGACAAGCGTAGCTTAACCTTCTATCGTTATTTGGCCACGAGCCCCTTTTGTTAGTCCTTATAGTATGCTATAAGGACTAACGTAATTATTATTAGGTAGGTAGGTACTTTAGGGTCCAAAAGAAGTAGTGTAGACTAAATTCTAGCCTCCATTCATACTTATGAAACTAACATTTCAGAATCTATTAGTACATTACTTCAGCGGCCTGCAAAAGGGGCATCGATAGACGAACGTGAAAATGTAGACTAAGGCGAAGCAGAGGCACTCATACTTGAGTCCATCAATACCTGGTTGCGGCCAAGGCTTGTATTGTGATTTTCTTAAATAATGTACGGAAATTCAAACTAAGTAAATTATTTATAAATTCTAAGATTCAATGACGAACAACGATCATTTTTCAAGCGCCAATAGGGTCATTTATTTAATATTTTTTTAAACAGCTCTATTTGCAAGCTAGTTCGTAATTTAAATAAAATCTTTGATAAGCTACCTCCTTGGTTGCCATGTTGTGTTGACGTAAAAAGTTCGTTCCATTTTTAAATTACACGACAGATATGAGTTTTTATACTAAAATTGCTGGCCACCTGCTCGCATGTATTTGACCAGGGGGCCAAGCTAGAGTATATGTTCCTTGGGCCAAGTCTGCTAACGCAGTTGTGTCCGAATGGCCGATCATTGGCACCATAATTGTAGAGTTTGACAGTTGCTAATTTTCTAATTGTCAGGCGTCTTTATGATTTTCCAATGACGTGCCACTGATACTCCATTGGAAAAATTGTTTGTATTTGGTAATCTCGTACTGACAAGCTCCTATTATTTTGACTTCCCTATGGACCACTTCACGCCATTATGAATTTATGAGGTTACAAACTATTGGCACAATGATCATGGTGTTGCCTTGGTATGGTCGTCATAATGACCAATCATTGAAAATAGCAGGCCCCCTGTACAGCATTTTCGATTTATTTCGAAGAAGGTTTTCAAAACAATGCTCAAATTTCCTAACATGTTTGAGAAAAGTAAAAATAACACAATAAACTTGTGAACAAATGTCAGTCCAGTCCAATACACATACTAAATTAAGTTTTTTGCGACCAGCCACGGTTGAACCGGTTGAAAGCGTCACAAAGGGTCATGGCCATCAGGTTGGTACGGGGTTACCGCATGGTTTCCCGCGCCATGGGATCTGGAGGCAAAAGTCCTCGCACACATTTGGGAGTGGTGCGAGGAGGCGAATCTCGGCAAAAATCACGGCACAGCAGACAGAGCTCCGGTGGGATCTCATGGCAACATGGAGAGTGGGATTGTCGCAATCCAGCGCTGGGCAAGCCACAATTGTGGCGATACGTCCCCTCTTTGAAGAGTCGATAGAGAGGCGCCACGGCGTCCTCTCACCTTCCGCCTGACGCAGGTCCTCACCGGACATGGTTGTTTCGGGAAGTTCCTGTCCAGGTTAAAACGGGAGGAAACGCCCGGGTGTCACCACTGTGTGGATCGCCCAGAGGACACGGTGGAGCATACGATGGAGGTCT
Source organism: Tiliacea citrago (assembly GCA_963921375.1). NCBI lineage: Eukaryota > Metazoa > Arthropoda > Insecta > Lepidoptera > Noctuidae > Tiliacea > Tiliacea citrago. The sequence continues at coordinate 21,728,148 of OY992787.1, read as the reverse complement.
GCCCGGCTTTGGCGGAGCACCGCCATGTCCTCACGGAGGCAATCAGCGGCGGCGATCCCGTCCGGCCCTGGTTCAGGCCATGGTTCGGAGCGAGAGTGCATGGGAGGCCGTCACCTCCTTTTGCAAAGCAGTAATGCTCGTGAAGGAGGAGGTGGAACGCGTGAGGGAGAGGCAAGGTACATGCCCTCGCGCCCCTAGTCGCCGCGGGAGACGCCCCGGGCTTCGGGAGTCGCAGGCTGATTCCCAGCCACCGTAAGCGCGTGCTTGCGGACGGTGAGCGATGGGTAGCTTGCCGTCCGATAAGGACCAGGCCCAGGTCAACACCAACTGACGGGGTCCATTAGGCCAGAGGGATATCGTGGCCCTCGCACACAGGCAACGGAAGGAACACGGGTGGGTTTTAGTCAGTAAAAGTCTGACACGCCCTCCCGCTCCGCCCAGAGCGGGAGAAGTTATTTGAGAATTTCCTACCCAAAAAAAAGGCAAGTAATAGGATTATTATTTCGCTACAATAGCTCGCAAAAAGTTCGCTTTTCTATTGTTAGGGTTACTTTTATTACAGAAAAAGTTGGTTAACTTTGCTTTGTACTTAGAAAATATCCGATTGACTATCCGATACTAACTTGCAAGTTTATGCCTGTATTCATTTGCAAGTTGGATACTGTACGATTTGTAGGAAAATTGCAAAGTTTTCATGAATGTACTTGTATTTTTTGTATTGGAAAGGCTGTAGCAGGTTACAGCTATCGGTAAAACAGACACCGGTAGATTTCTATTGATGCTTATATTGAATATTAGCCTAATATTTTCTATATAGGCTAATATTTTCACGCTGCTGACCTGCAATATAATTGGAGCGGAATAGCTCAAACCACCACACCTGAGGGCCTAGACTTTTATTTTATTTTATTTATTTATTTTAAAAACGTTGCCCCACTCTAGGAATTTCTCCTGTATCGTGGGTGCGTTTACAAACATTTTAACTCACATACACAAACAGCCAGACCCGGAACAACTACTTATAGGTCATACAAATATTTGTTCCGTGCGGGAATCGAACCCGCGACACGCAGCGCAGCAGTCAATCGCTTAACCACTGCGCCGACCGTGCTGTCCAAAATTGGACTGCGGATCCGCTGTAAATGTCAAGCCGAGACCTGCTGACTGACGTTGTCATTGTCACGTCATTTGCCACAGGGCTGCCATCCCTAAAATATAAATAATGCTTATAGAACATTTTATTTTTCAACACTTGTTTTAAAAAAACGGGCGGCTGTAAAAAAAATTAAATGCCCAAAGACGTCAAAATAATTACCCTCTTTCAGCCTATATAGGTCAGAAGGCTGTTTAAATTTTCAATTATTTTAGTACCAAGCCCTATACATTTCGTGAACGTCTCCTTTATCTATAGTTTGTTTTATAATCCCAGAGACTAATTAGACATTATTTCAAATGATTGTTGTTTGTTTTTTCAATTTGGAACTAGTTACTAGGTATCTGGTATTAAAAAAAAACTAACTTTATGTGCCAAGTTACGAGTACATTGCCCGTCCTCTCGACAGTCGGGAATTTTTCGCGAAACCCGCGCTTCAGTCGCCGTACATCATCTACGGCAAAATACCGTTACCGGTAAAATAACTTAGGCCGATGTATCGGTTATTTATATTCCATCATATCTGATGAATTGACTGAATCTAAATGATATATAATTTATCGTAGAAGTTTATCAGACTGGCGATACAATATTCAAATCACAACTGTCATTGTTTGACAGATGTTTGAAATAGCTATACCACGGGAAATTGACTTAGTGTGTCAATTTTACTAAAATATTTTCCCAACTGTACCTATGTAACTGGCGCGAGGAAAGGAGATGAAATATGCCTTGCCATAATTATACGACCCGCCGAAATCTCTGCTGAATTTATCTAGCCATTAAACCTAGCTAATAGCCTAATAGGTCCCGGTTTAATAGGTAATATTAGCACCTAAACTATCATAGATTCTAACGTTATTCATAGCTTTGCATTCCAATAATGCAATAAAAGTCAAAGTCAAAGTCAAGTTATTTATATCAATTTGGCACTTAAGAGGCATTTTTGAACGTCAAAATTTACAAAACAATAGAATTTGTTCTAGTTGCCCCTTCCAAAAGGTAGTTTCGGATGGAGAAGAATGGGCTAGAAACTCCACCGTTATTCTTTTAAAAATGTTTTACAATATTTTGTTTGAGCACATATATGATTATTTGTGAAGACGATGCACCTAGAATACAATTACTATACCATAATAGGTAAAATGAATTACAAATAAGCAATTAAAAATAACTTAATTATGAGATAGATACATGGTGCTCACATATTTACAAACATCGTAAAAGTATAATGTTTTCAAAAAATGTTAAAATAACAAGTCAGTGTGTCAGGTAATCACATAATGTAAAATCAATTTCATAAAAATAACAAATTATACAATTAAAATAGCAACCAGTTTAATTTTGTCTAGACTCTAGATTGTCCTATGGAGCTGGACCAGCATGTTTCTAAGCATTCCTATCCTGAATATCAAAGTTTAATTATATAGTTACCTGCATGTTCCTTTGTGATTTTAATATGTATTTTATGATACGAGTCTCATGAATGTATCGCAGGAAGGATACATTAAAACGAATTATCCCTACATCTTCATCGTCTTTTAATATCGACTACTGTTACTTTGATATTATTTTGTTGAGACCTTTTTCACTTCGTCAGACGTGATGATATTTCTCCAAATGATTTTAAACCTTAAGCTTTTGAAAGTTAAGTTCAAAATGGAATGAGAACATTTGACAGTTTGTGGTAACTGTATCATGTGCTGGTGACTGTACTTAGTTAGTAACAGTGCTAAGTACCTGCACTTCTGATTTAGTTGCTACACTGTTACTAAGTAGCAAGCAGGATATTAACTGGTCAGGAAAAAAGGGTGCTAATCATAAACTATCGCTTTAAATTAAACTTAACTTGAGTTTTACACTACCCATAATAGCTATAAATAATTTATAATCTGCATTAGTAGAAAATATTACGTTAAGCTGAGACAGCAGATGGCGCCACTTTGACACGAGGTAAACAAAGCGTTAAATTGTCAAAGGCGCGGGCAACATTTATTTTTTATTTACTAGCGACCCGCCCCGGCTTCGCACGGGTGCAATGCTGATACTAAATGTACTACAGAATGTCTTTATATACAACGTTCACAGCTTTTTGTCAATATACAATACAAACATGTTTTCTGTAAAGCCCGACACAGACGTAGCTATAATATATATTAATATAGTTTGCTTTTGTTTTTTTTGCGTAGTTTTTGGTGCGTACTAGAAATATATATTATAGCTCCGTCTGAGGTCACTCGAAGATTACTATGAAAAATATATCGTAATATGTCTTGCTATAATATATAAGGTGCTAATAAATTAGGTACCAATACTTTTAGAACTGTGTACTCGTCTCTAGGAGTAGACTTAAGTATGAAACATTGAAAAGTTTATGTTACTTTTTGGAGATAATTAGGGAAACAACGTTACTGCGTAAAAACACCCTGTTAATAGATAGTCAACAATCCGTGACTAAGTCCTCTTTGATTATCTTATGAAACCTCTTGACGACGATGTTCACTTGACAGAAAGTATGTCTTGTCAGTTAAAAGCACAGGATGATTATGTTTGGGCGAAATTTTAATTTATTTATTTTGTTCCGTAAATTAAAACAAAAATATCATATAAAAAGTTTTCTTAATTTCTATTTAAAGTTAATTGTTTTGATGTAATGTAACACCTCTTAAAATATTGGTACTTAATTTGTTAGCACCTTATATATTATAGCTCCGTCTGTGGTGGGCTTAAAGGTTAGGTACTCTTGAAAGAGAGATATATAATTGGCCATGTGAAAAACACTCAACGCTCAAATCTAAGCCTGGAACGTTGAAAGTTTGACCCTGCGATTTATTATGGTTATTGTGGGTTATCCCTAAGAGATAGACATTATACCATCGCGGAATTTTTTGTAGACCTTTTTAAGGTGTACAATACTGTAGTATTCAGTCAGCGTTTGCAATGTAAGCGCAGAAAATGTGTTTATTTACGACATCACATTAGAAATGTCTAAAATTATCAGTGTTTCTCTACTATATTATGCATGTATTATTCATACAAACTTTCCTCTGGAATTACTTTTTGTATTAAAAAAAACCGCATCAAAATCCGTTGCGTAGTTTTAAAGTTCTAAGCATACATAGGGACAGACAGACAGCGGGAACCGAATTTGTTTTATACTATGTAGTGATAGTGATTCGGCTTAATTTCATCCTTGTTAATGTAAATGCAGGTTAAAATAATACCAAAAGATTTAAAACGTGCGTATAAGTATTTCAAACATATTTGATTTTGTGATTTTGAACTACTAGTATACTTTTAAAAGTAAAAGCACTAAAACTTTTGTGTTTTTAAGGTATATACTCTGAACTGTATGATATGCTTCATTCTACATTCAGTCTTCAGCTCTAAAATGATTAGAACACAACTTTGAATGTTTTTAGGGTTCCGCACCTCAAAAGTAAAAAACTGAACCCTTTTAGGATCACTCGTGTGTGTCTGTCTGTCCGTCTGTTACAGCAGATTTGCTCCGAATTTACTGGACCGAAGGTTGAAAGGTATATATGAACTTCTGTGACCCAAAAATGGAGTGGAACGTAAATAAATGAATTGGGGGCCAAATTAGAAAATAAAAATAAAAGTTTTGCAGACTGTAGGTACCATGTGACATATCAAATGAAAGGGCTGTATTGTAAGGTTTCTTTTTTGTTTTATAATTTTAAAATAAATACCTTTAAAATTATTTAAGAAAAATAAGAGAAATGACAACCCCCCCCCCCCCCCTATCTCCGAAACTACTGAGCCTAAAATTTTGAAAAAGATTAGCAGAAAATAGTTCGTTACTTGTGGATTACAGGAAAAGCTATAAGAAGTCTGTGAGTCTGTGGTTATTCTAAAATAACATGGTAAATCACTCAATATTGTGCGTACAAACTTAAATTTGCAGTTGGAATGTATGGAGATCATGTTTTTCAACTACAATGTTAAGTTTGTTCTTGGGATAAATTCATCCCAACTACGGAACCCTTCATTGTGCGTGGTCCGACACGCACTTGGCAGGTTTTTATTGTAACCTTTTTGCTATCTAGTGCAACAGTGCCTTCTAGCGGGAGCAATTGGCAGTAAGGTTATAAATACAAATAGCATTTTAACCAAACAATTTCGAGTATATAGTCGACCTCGTAATATGCTTACCACTTTGGAAAAAACCTCCCAGTTAATTGAAACATAATTAAGAGCGAATTTCACCACTAAAACTGAACGCAATTAGCATATTTAAACCGCGTTCAATAGCTGTCAGTGTCATAATTGTTGGAGAATATTGAAACTGACAGCTCTTGAACGCAGTATAGATGGGCTGATCGCGTTCAATTTCGATGTTGATACATGCATGTCAGCCTATAATGTTCCCACTACTGGGACACAGGCCTCCTCTCGGTGAGAGAAAGTGGGCCGTAATCCACCACGCGGTTTCAGTGCGGGTAGGTAGATGTCACATGTCTTCGATTTTTTTGTTTTAGGACATGCCGGTTTCCTCACGATGTTTTCCTTCACCGTGTTGAGAGCAGTGGTGATGAAATAATGTAAGCAAAGTAAAGCGCCTGTCTGGGTTGGAACCTACGACCTCAACTCGTACATCGTGGCTGCTACCACTGGGCCACCTCTGCTCTCTATGTTGACATCAGTTACAGAAAAATAGACATTGATATTTTATGACGTGCAAGTTACATTCCCGACTCCTAAGATACACGTTTGCGCACCTAGTTCAGGAGCCCGGAAAGCTGACTATAATTTTAAACTTGGTAGTACAACTCTGTTTCAATATTATGCTATGTACTGTGTTGTTGTTTTCCTACTAATAAACTTATATTATATTATTATTAACCTTAGGGTACGCAATTACGAGGTCGACTATATAATAGGACCATAGCAGCCAGCATCAAAATACAACAGCACTTTATACGGTCCAACATTCACTTGTATCGCAAAATATCTAACATTACCGGCCCGGGAATGTTGTCCCGGAACCACGGGAGTATTTCAACCTTATCTGGAACAAGTAAAATAATTTCTTGCGCTTGACGGGCTATAAACGGAGTTTACGATAGGCCCTTGGATATAAATATGTCGGGTGTAAGCAAGTAGGAAGGAGGCTGATTGTCTGTCGTCTGACGTATGTGCGTAGTGTCTGGGTGTTACGAGTAGTCTGTGTTTTGTAGGTTTTTTACATATATACATAAACTCACGCTTTCTTCCCATGCGGGTAGGCAGAAACAATAGAACACAACCTGCTACGCTACTTGAATACCTACTCCTTTTGCTTCGTTTACGTTTATAGAACAGGGGGTCTACTCCGAAGCGCTAAACCGAAGTATCGGCTGAATGTTTGGCCGCTCCTTTACTACGACTAACTATAGCTGACTACGGCGGAAAAAAAGGCAGTCGAAGAGATAAGCCAAAGTCAAAACTGTGGCTTGAAGTCTGGTAAGAACTCAAAGTCAAAAAAGGAAACTATGGAAGTTATAAAACGGCCGATACTTCGGTTTAGTGCTTCGGAGTAGGCCCCCTGGTCATACACGTACGCCGGTTGCGAGTACTACACACCTGACCTTTCTGAAGGACATCACCAATTAGGTCAGTCTATGAACTCCTAGGGCATCCCGTCCCGGCGATTCCAATCGCACCTGCCTTGTAAATACCTTTTGTTAGTCGGCTTTCATTCATCGACTCAACATGACCAAACTATCTAAGCATACTCTTCTCAATTTTTTTTTCTTTTTCTCATCTTTTAGTACTTGATTTAGGTGGGCTTAAACATAACATCACGCCTACATAGCCCGAAGGTATCCTGGTAGAGGTTTAAATAAAATTATCTACACCAACATTTCTTTAGTTATGTTCTTAATTGTTTATTTTTTATCTATTTATCCTTTAAGCCTTTCAAATGAAATAGAAAGTAGGTAATAATAACTAAGATCTTAAGGGTCCCCGAAACGATCAATGCAATCTTATCAATTTACTACTAATTTACGTAATTGATACACGATGCGTAAATTGATTGTCTGCCAAATGCAATCGAAGCGATTGAAAATATTACTACAACACAAATGGATGGCTATTGATCGTTTCGGGGATCCCTTAATTCTTCGTTGTGGGGTGTGAGTAGGTACCTATTGCCATTAACTGGAAACAAAGCCTGACTGGTCTGGTACTGAGAACAATTATCCTCTTGGAAAAACCCAATAACACCCCGGGAACGAACCCAAAAGTCCCATCACTCGCAGCAGTCGCACTTAGATTAGACGAATAGACGAACGTGAGGCAGTTCCAGACTAAGAGCGAATTTCACCAATGAAACTGAACGCGATCAGCACATCTAAACCGAGTTCAAGAGCTGTCGGTGTCAATATTCTAAAGAAAATAGTGACACTGACAGCTCTTAAACGTGGTTTATGTGCTGATCTCGTTCAGTTTCATTGGTGAAATTGGCACTAAGGGCCGATTTAACCAAAGAAATTGAACGCGATCAGCACATTTCAACCGCGTTCAACAGCTATCAGTGTCAGTATTGCCAATGAATTATAATAGCGACAGCTCTTGAACGCAGTTTTGATGTGCTGATCACGTTTAGTTTTATCGGTGAAATTGGCCCTAAATACACTACAATTAGAGGGAGAGCAGTGGTGGCCCAGTGGCAACGGCCCGACTTACGATTTGTAGGTCGTGGGTTCGAACCTAGCCAGGTGGTTTACTTTGTGTAAATAACTTTATCACCAGTGTTCTCAAAATGGTGAAGGAAAACATCGTGAGGAAACCGGCATATCCTAGAACCAAAAGTTCGAAGACATGTGACATCTACCAACCCGCATTGGGCCCGCGTGGTAGATTGCAGCCCACTGCCTCTCGAAGAGAGGAGGCCTGTGTTTTAGCAGTGGCAACATTATATGCTGATTATGCTACATAAGTAATAAAAAAAATAAAAAAATAATGTCCATTTGAAGTGTTTTGAGATTCTGATTGTGACATTCGTTTGATATTTTGTTTTCAGGCGAGGCTTAAAAATATCTTTGCACCTTTCAACATCTTGACTAGCTTTAGTTGTCTTATGTACTAACTTGAAACTATTTTGAGTTGCTTTGAAGTTTGTTTCAATTAATACAATTCTGAGAAGCTTTCAAGTAACAATACTAAACAATATTCTAAGTAAATAAATGAATTAATCATAAATTCTTAGAATTTAGATCTAATACTTTAGAATTTCTAGATAACCTTTATTTGTACCTTAATTAACAGCGGTTTGGTCTTTAAGTAGGATCAGAACCAACGAAGGTTTTCGCAATAAAGTCTATCTACCTGATTCCTATTTCGGCCTCGCACAGGGCTAGATCCCGTGTCAAAGCCTGCCCGTCAAATGTAATCCACCTAGATTTCTGGCAACGTGATCCAACGTGGCTTAAACCAATGTTTTGGTGGCGTTTGGTTGTATCTGTGAAAAGCTTGTCCGTCGCACTGATATTTTACTTGTTATTCTGAAAAGGATAACATTCTGACGAAACTGAAGCGAGTCTCGTGAGGTATCGGGGACGAAATACTCTCGCGCCGATCGTGTCAACCAGCTTGTATTGTGTACTTATAAGCTGTTCAAACTAGCGATAATAGACGTGTGATTTCGTAATCATTAAAACAATTGGCGCGAGCAGTCGCGTCCCGCGTCCCGCGCTGCCTTCGTCACAGTGTGGCCACAGCTTTACGCCTATTGCATTGGAATGTAATGAGTCGGAGTCTTGAATAGTTATATATATAGTTGTATAGTAATGCTACAAAACTTTACATTCTCATTAAATTCATGCATTCTTTTCTATGCAGCTGATTTATTTTTTGGTAAATAAATGATTTTGCTGCAGAAACCCGGTTAGGATGCTGTGGCGCTTTTCGAAAGATGACTTTTTCGAGCCTTGGACATAGAGTGATCAGTCGTCGGGTACTAGTGCAATTATTATTATTTTATTCGAAATAATATATGCAAAGGAGCCATGCATGGGTGCAATGTCTTAAAGGTAAGAATTGCGTCCATGAAGGCGTACGTACGTACGTGTTGGGAACCCGAAGAATTTGATGAGTACCAAATCGAGTATAAGATATAGGTATACCCGGTTTTGGACAAGCTATGGCACTGAATTCAGAACATTAAAAACATAACCTTTATGTAATGATTATTTTTTGTTATTTAGAATTAAGAAAAAAGTGATCTCGTGTACAAAATATGTGATTAATAAAATAAATATTATTAAAGTATAATTATATTCTTCCAAACTAGTGTTTTATTAAATATTTGCCTTAGCGGCCCGACCCCATTTTCCCATACCATTTCCATGCCTGTGTTGACTAAATCCATTAAAATTCCACAAACGAATGAAGGAAAAATTATTTACAAATAATACTGCAAAAACCAGCGCATAATATTGCCATCAAAACCAAATTGAAATACTAGGCAACAGAAAATAACTGAGCACCCTAAATAGGTTATTTACGACACCAATTTAATAGACCATTCGCCCCGCGTGGAATTACTGTTTGAGGGTATTCAATTATATAATTTTCTCGTAACCTCATCTGTTTCGAGCGTGTTCGGCTCCTAGTAATCGGCAATTAATTTTGTGAAACCCTTCCCGTATGTGGAATAAAACGGGATACCCTAATAAAATACTGTTCTCGTTATCCTCTAAATTTTCACATAGGAAGATAATGTTGTTGTGAACAAGCAACGGGATCAGTGGGCCTAGCACGAACACGCGATTTAACGTAACGATTTTAAAGTTAAAAAAACTAAATACTCGTTTAGGACATTAATATTTAATTTTCACCATCATCATCATTTCAGCTGAAAGACGTTCACTGCTGGACATAGGCCTCCCCCAATTAGGGGGGTGGGGTTGCCATATTCGCCACGCTTGGCAGCCGCCTGCTAAAATTTTCACATAGGAAGATAATGTTGTTGTGAACAAGCAACGGGATCAGTGGGCCTAGCACGAACACGCGATTTAACGTAACGATTTTAAAATTAAAAAAACTAAATACTCGTTTAGGACATTAATATTTAATTTTCACCATCATCATCATTTCAGCTGAAAGACGTTCACTGCTGGACATAGGCCTCCCCCAATTAGGGGGGTGGGGTTGCCATATTCGCCACGCTTGGCAGCCGCCTGCTAAAATTTTCACATAGGAAGATAATGTTGTTGTGAACAAGCAACGGGATCAGTGGGCCTAGCACGAACACGCGATTTAACGTAACGATTTTAAAATTAAAAAAACTAAATACTCGTTTAGGACATTAATATTTAATTTTCACCATCATCATCATTTCAGCTGAAAAACGTTCACTGCTGGACATAGGCCTCCCCCAATTAGGGGGGTGGGGTTGCCATATTCGCCACGCTTGGCAGGCGGGTTGGCGATCGCAGTGTGGTGTTAAAATTCCTAAAGAACGCTGCTGCTCATGCTCAATTTCGCATTTATAATATTATTAGTTAGGATTATCTATTTGCTATGCTTGTCGCAAAAATTTAAACCAAAACGCTATACAGAATGGTTGTATATTTTTAATAAAAAAAAAATCGTTCCTATTAACGTTGCCTTTAAAGGCTCGTACCGACTGGGGCTATATCGCGGGCGCGACAAGGGTCACGCTGTACGAGTCTAAAGTCGCGTGATTCGCGTTTTGTGCGTGTGTCGCTAGTTACTCGGTATCTACTTTCGGTACGTGTTTCTGTTTCGTGTATGAACCATTTTTGGCAAAGGGCGATGCTCTGTGATACTGCAAGTTACGGTTGGGTGAATGTGTACTTAAACTATAGGGCATGAGTTTAACTTGCCTCTGAGACAATGCGTGCTAAGTATAACAGAATAGCTGATGCAGAGGTTGAGGTAAAGTTCGTCAGTCAGCAGGATTCTTAGCGGGGCTGACTTATCAGATTGTGCCAGACGTAGGTAGATACGGGTAAGAAAAAATAAGCTTCAATAATGCAGTGTTATGCCATGAGTGAAAGGAAATAAATCCAGTATTTTTTAAAAGAATTAATAATGTTATGTTTATTCGGTCACTTTAAACCTGTCGGCCGCTATGGCAACTGAATTTCGTAACTAGTTGTCAACAAAGAAATAACATTCGTTCTATGCAACCGGTTGCCAAAGAAGACCTTTATGTCTTGTTTGGCAAGTGGTTGCCAATGAAGAATTGCATCCCAAAGCTCAAGCTTAGATCTCTAAGACAATGACAAAAAAGGAGAAATATAGCACGAGAAGTAGCGCTCGCCGGCTGCTGCCGCGGCAGCGCTCGCTTCGCTCGCTCGGCTCGCCCCCGGTTAGTCACAGTTCTAACCTGACCTAACCTATTTCGCCAGCACAAAATGACGAATCATACCTATAATCTCCCGCAGAAATGTTTTAACCATTGTCTAATTATCTAGTCACAGGCAGATTGTATGATTCAACATTTTGCACTGGGTGAAATAGGTTAGAACTGTAACCAACCGCGCGTGAGCCGAGCGAGCGAAGCGAGCGGTGCAGCACCGGCCGGCGAACGCTACGTCCAAGTTGCTCGCAGATTTTATTTCACCATTTTCTAATTATCTGGGTTTAAATATTATTACATCTAAACATAATTACCCCTTATTACCTTTAATTGTGTTTCAACATAAAAAGTTTGTATGACTGGTTGTGAAACTTCTGCGATAGTGGCTACTGCTTGCCAAACAAGACATAAAGGTCTTCTTTGGCAACCGGTTGCATAGAACGAAAGATATTTCCTTGTTCACAACTAGTTACGAAATTCAGTTGCCATAGCGGCCGACAGGACTTTAAACCGTAATTTATTTCTGGTTTTAACTTTTGTTATGGGAAAATCCTTACTCACACAGTTAATTACAACAAACAGACTTAACAGCATCATAATAGCGTTGATAAAATAAACAACAAAATGCAAATTGTTTAAATGCTAGAAAAATAAACTGGGAATAAAGTAAACGCGCTGTTTCAATTCTCCGCTCGAATGAAAACAAAAACAATACCCGTTGTTGTTCAGATATTATATTACAATAAACAAAACAGCAGGGAACTGTTAATTATCACTTCTGTCAAATTATTAATTAACTCGGTCATGTTAATTTCATAAAAGCATCACATGTATTGTAAATCATTTACAACATCCTGTATTTCCCAAAGGATGAAGTAGAGGTGTTGTGCGTTTAAAATTTTGTCGGTAACGGTGTTATATCCCATGTTACCTATTCGACAGCTCCCTAGGGGTGAGCCTAATTCCGTTTAGCGGTTGTCACGACAAACTTCGGCCAGTAAAAATGTTCTAAATAAAACTAGCAACATTGCCCATGTATATAAAAAAATAATAAAACATTTTTTTTCAAGTAACATTGACTCATAACGTTAGTGACAATTTACTTACAAACTATGTTAGTACTATTTACAAAATATACCACAACAACAAAAACAACACGGCACGGTTGGCGCAGTGGTTAAGCGATGGACTGCTGCGCTGCGTGTCGCGGGTTCGATTCCCGCACGGAACAAATATTTCTACGACCTACAAGTAGTGGTACCGGGTCTAGCTGTTTGTGTATGTGAGTTTAAATGTTTGTAAACGCACCCACGATACAGGAGAAATTCCTAGTGTGCGGCAACGTTTTTTCAAGAAAGAACAAGATCCTAAACAACTACGTTTCTATTAGCAGGTACATGCAGCTGGCTTAAAAAGTAAATTATAGGGCAATCTAGTTTGCTAGCAATGACACCCAGGAGACTGTTGGAGCTGCCACGCACACTGCGCAACTGCGTCTGATCGCAGTGAAGCCGTCAGTCTGCACGTCCACGAATATACCCCAGGAACTACAAAAGCGTGGTAGCCCCAACATCATCCTGAATGCATTGTTGTAATGAACGCGAAGAGCATTAACAGCGTTTTGAGTGAGGCTAGACCAAAGACTACAAGAGTAAAAGACTTGGTTGGCAATAGGACTTCAAAAGTGTTATTTCAACCGCACCCGAGCAGCGTGAGAACCTTTTGATCAACATATTACATCTCACTGGTAATACTCTTCGCTCCCGGTATGTAACATCTAGATTGTCCTTCAAATCTTCCGCTACAATATGCCCTAGATATTTAAACTCTCACGGTTCAAGGCACCACCATTTAAACTGACAGTTGGGTAGCTCCTGCGCCTTTATTGGCCGCCTTAAAGATAAGCAACCGACTTTTGTCCATATTATATCTCAAACCGTGATCCTCCGCGTAATACTCAGAAACTTCAATTAATTTTCTAAGACCTGCCATCACTCAGCAGCGCCATGTCATCAGCGTAGATAATGTTATTAAATGCTAACCCATCAATGTAGCAGCCAGCATGAAAACTGCTGAGCTTGACAATTTGCTCATTTTAGAAACATTAAACAGGGTGGGGGAGCTTAATCCACCCTGCCTAACTCCACATTCTATTACATACTCATCCGACAGTTCACTTGCCCATTTTACACAATTCATTTGGTGAGAGTACCAGTATTTAAAAACGCTCAACAACTCACTAAGTGCATTTGCGTCACACAGTTTAGTCCACAACTTGTCATAAGACACCATGTCAAATGCCTTTGACATATCCAAGAAAAAGGCAAAAGCAGGAGTCTGGTTGCATGTATATTATTTTACAGTCTTTTTGAGACATAAAATTGCAGTTTCAGTAGATAAGCCCTCTCTAAACCCATGTTGAGCATCATGGAGCTTGACATTATTCTTCAAAAAGTTACTCAAGAAAGAGTCAAAAGCTTTACGCCACAATCGTGGCTAAGAATATTGGTCTGTAGTTAGCTTTATGGAACTACAAAAAAAAAAACACTAATAAAACATTAGACCTTAGTTTTGGCAGTTTTCGCCTGCGATTATTTAGCTACATCAGATAAATGTCTGATCGAAAATATATAATATATTTTAAATACGTTTCAATTAAAAAAAATATATATACAAAATGACCCGGAATTAACGCATATCACCAAACGCCCCAATTAAAATATATTGTTAGAATCATAATACATGTAATAGTGATTTTTTACTATTACGTATTAAATTTGTTAGACTGATTGTGGGAGAAAATTGTGGTCGCATTACAAATCTACGCACGCACCTATGTACATAGATGCACACGCACAAGGGTTTAGCGTAGTAGGTACTTCATCAATTTTGATTTGTTTTGACTTTACAGAGGAAATGTAATTGTTATTTACGTAGATTTAATTTATTTTTAGGATAATAAATAAATAAATTGCTTATACTAAAAAAACTATTTACACAAAGAAACAACAGACTTCCAAAAAAACACTACAAAGTGGAGGATCTGTGTTTTAGTTTTTTGCCACCGACTTCCAAAATTAAAGTTATTTTTCACTTTGCAGTGTTTTTTTAGGAAGTCAGTTGTTTTTTTTCTAAAAGCTTTTTATTTTTCACCTTTTAGTGGCTTTGTTTGAAATTTATCTAAGTCGACTTCGTCTTCGTCGAAGACAATAGCCTAATGTCAACTGCTCATCAGCATCATCATCATTTCAGCCGAAAGACGTCCACTGCTGGACATAGGCCTCCCGCAAGCACCGCCACTTCGACCGGTTCTGTGCTTCCCGCATCCAGCGGTTACCTGCAGCCTTTACAAGGTCATCGGTCCACCTAGTAGGAGGCTCATCACCTTTTAGAAAATACCGCTTTTCCCGATGCAGGGACTTTAACTGTTGAGAACTTCTGCAACTGCCACTCACCATAATTATGCATTGTGACCCACCATATTACCAATCATATTAAAGTACCAAATCGAATCGTAAACCACTAAATAGTTATTATTTAGTAGTTCCGGTGGCCATCTGAGGTTTTCCTCATCAGTTCCACTTCACCAAATGGTACTTTCCAAGAGCAAATTCACGAGTTACTTTAAAAAATTATCAAATCGATATAAATGTGGCTATAAAATTTGAGGATGTTCATTGATTTCCATGGAAATCCCCTCATCAGATTCTGATTATAATTTTGAGAATCGGGGCGAACAAACATAAAAAATAAACAAACGTACCTACATACGAACATATACCCTCAACTTTTTGGAAGTCGTTAAAAAAAATCACAGAAATCGATTCAGTAAACGATTCTGAAAAAACTACTTTCTTAATGTGTACTAATTTAGTTACACATTGTATAATATGACGGCTCAGCAAGTGGCGCCGGCTAGTTTTGTTATGAAGCTACTGGAATCACCGAAAAGGTCGGTTAAGAGTGACACTGGGCTGCTGACAGTCACTCTAGCAGAGCGTCACATCGATAGTTGCGTGGCAAGATAAGGCAGCCGCCTTCTGATGACAGACATGTCAGGGGAGCCGCTGTTTTACCACGTCCACGACGAACTGCTATATTCCGGCACAATCTTGATAATATTGAAACTGCTGAACTACTAAATCGATGATTACTTCTGGTAAAGGCTATACTGTGCCGTTTTATATAATCGAAAACTATTTTTGAGCAAATCTGCTAAAACTGGCTCAATATGTTCCTTGTCCATTCTCCGCGATTATTGAGCGTTCTAATCTGTGCTTACTGCCTAAGTTCTTTTCTAACTCAATTTTCGCTAACTCTAAGCTAACTTTAGTTTTGTAGGGATGTATAGTATATGTATGTACATACAGTCAACTTTCGCAGTTAGTAAATTGAGTTGTGGGAAGATTTGTAAAAGTGTAAGTACAATGAAACAAGATTTTGTACCATGTTATACATATTTTACTTATTACTATCTTATTATTTTACTTATTATATACATTTTACTATTTCTAAAATATTACTTCATGCATGTGGTAATAGTTTACAAATAGGAAAATACAAAAAAAAAAACGCGTTATGATGAGTTCACTGTTCCATGTTAGTTTAAAATAAATTATATTCCACATTATTGTCAACATTATGTACCTAGGTTCTTTTTTTATATTTCTATGTTAATTAATGTAATTGGTGCTGTACTGTTTTAATTAAAAATAAATAAATAAAAAAAGTAAAAAAAAAACCTTTTACAAAAAAAAAAATAACCGACTTCCAAAAAGTGAAAAATAACTTTAATTTGGGAAGTCGGTGTCTTTTGATCTGTATTTTAGTTTTATGCCACCGACTTCCGAAACTAAAGTTATTTTTCACTGTAGTGTTGTTTTGGAAGTCGGTTATTTTTTTTTTGTAAAAGGTTTTTTTTTTCACTTTTTTTATTTATTTATTTTTAATTAAAACAGTTCGGTTGGCAAGCGACGGATTATCCGCTAACAAACATAAAAAAAAATTACAAACATCCGAATTGAGAACCTCCTCCTTTTTTAGAAGTCAGTTAAAAATAAAAAACAACGAGCGAGCCTTACTGTAGTCGCATAAGATGTGAAACATCTGACATCTCACCTTGGTAATAAGCAACGAAGCAACGACAGAAATCGATCTCAAAATTTAAAAAAGCTAAATACTTAAATATCTATTCGAATAATTATTAATTACTAGTGGTCGCCCACTGGTCGAAATTCGACGCCCTCTACTTACTATATAGTACTTATTAATTCCATGTGTACACAGTCATATTCCATGCTATTACAAACTACTTACTATTACCATGCTATTAAAAAGTACTTACTTATTCCATGCTCATGCTGTCACTTCCTGTAGTTACAAACGTCCGTCTCATTTCACGAAATCACTCCCACAGAAAGCAGGAGGTGTTACACATCAATAAACGATGAGCTTCAGCCAAGGCAAGATTTATTTATTTATTCCACACTTAATTACGTATACATCTTAACAGGAGCCATGACCCAATGCATTAGTTAAGTCAACAGTCAGGGAAATTAAGTAATTGTTTAACAAAATGACCGTTGAAAGATCGAGCCCGTAAATCAGAGATTTGATGTAGGACTTAGGTTCAAGACGTCGTACTATGGGTAGACGTGGTGATGGCAGGTTGAGCAGAGCAATAACAGAATCGTTGACAAGAGACGGTAGAGGGAACGTTGGCAGACCAACAGCCAGGTGGGTGGACGGCCTACAGAAGATTGTGGGAAAGACCTTAGGCTCTATTCCGAAGCGATAATCCGAACTACCGGCCGAATGTGCGGCCATTTCTTGACTTCCCCTACGAACAATTTAAGTCGGTAGTCAATTTGTTGAACAGATGGCAGACGGCAGCCTTGTCCTGGCATTCTATGCTGCAGCACTAACTAATCTAAACTTCTTGTAAACTTCCATCACACCTTATTAGACTGTTAAGAGAACAATTTATCTGCTGCCACTCACCGCCTGTAGTTCATTTTATTATAATTAACACAGCCATTAATCTTAAAGTGGTGACACTCCACAGATTGTGCAGATTACACGGTTTTCAGAGTTGGGAAAAACGCTTCTTTTTTTTAATTTATTCACTAAGTAATTTAAGGTGTTTTGGCTTTCAATTTGATGGTACTTGTGGAGATTATTTTGAATACAATACTTTAGAGGCGGACATCATTCACAGAGTCATTTATCACAGTCAAATAGAATACACGTTGGAGGTGTAGGAAGATTTTTTTTTATGACACATTTTGAATTGAAGGCGGGAGGAGTGTTAAGGAATGAATTGAAGGTTTTTGCTTCGAAAAGTGCAGGTTTTATTGTTTATGGCCATACTCGCTGGAGTCGTTGGCAATAGCCAGCGGCCGTTAAGCGGCCTGTCCGAGCAAAGGCACATCTGTCAGGTTTACTTAAACGCGTACACTTTTACAGTGTACTCGTACCTACTGCCTGAGAAATAACAGCTTATATCAAGCTTTGTTTGTGTTCTGAAGTTTTCAGTTGACTTTAAAATCCCTTTGGAAAAATCACTTTTCATGGTGAGATGCTTGCAATCCTTACTAATAAATACTCGTATTATAAATGTTTTATCTTTTATATTAGATTTGGAAGGAAAACGTGGAGGCCTTTGCCCAACAGTGATTCTTTAACTATTGTAATTGGTTGTTGACCATTTTAATTAAAGTAATTATATAAATGAAAGTTATGTTATCTGTTTAATGGAACGTAGATGGGTCGATTATTACAGTAAATTTTACAATGTTTTGTTTGTACCAAAATTGATTCCCTTTATACAGTCATTGAGCCTAACGCAGCATTCCACACAGAACTTCACGTCAGAGCTCGTTACGAAAGGCGAGGGTACACGACATTATTTATATAGGCACAACAAAACTGTTGATTGATTAAACACTGAGTCGAATGGACGCGGTGTAGATAACAGACTGTCAGCTGCGAAGCGAAGGTTATTTTTTTAAGTGTAAACAAGAATGAAAATCGTTTTTTTTCATAATTATTATGACTCGGTGTTACTCAAGTTTGGACTTTTCGCTAAGGCCATTTGCTACTTTTATCTTTTCTATACTAAGTAGATCGTGTAGCCTACTTTATCTTTTATGGAGATTCATGTTTAGTTTATACAAGAAAACTGGAGTTTCCTAAAGATCAATGTTCGATCCCTTTTTGTTGACATGAGGCCTTTATATTTATAATATAATTATCCAAGTCTGTTATTTTCCTATTGCTAACAATAGGAAAATAACAGACTTGGATAATTATATTTTAAAAAGCAACTAAAACAAATTAGATGACTTATAGAAATAGAAAGAATCTGCTACTGACGGTAAGAGAAACGACCATTTAAATAAAATAACGGACTCTGTTAAAGAATATTTTTATTCGTACAATTTCATGGGTGCAATAAGAATTAAAGTAAATTGCATGTCAGTGAAACTAAAAATAACTACATTCCCGCTCTTTGTTCACGAAACACACGGTTTTAAATAGAGTTTCAGTTACTCTGAATGTATTTTGGACGGGACTTTAAAGCAACATTGCTTGCTATATATGTATGTATGTCTACATGTATGTAGCTCTGTATGTTGTTTGGATTTACTTAATACAAATCTTGAATTTATTTACTGAAAGACAACGGGGTTATTTCCTTAATCTCTATTGAGAATCGCCGTCAATGGTGATTTGTGAACTTTTCTTCCACAAATCTCCATTGAGCTCTCTTATAGTTCCTAATGGGGATTTTGGAAAAATGTTCACAAATCCCCATTAGTTTAAAAACAAAATAATCATCATTTCAGCCGAAAGACGTCCACTGCGTCCGGACGTAGGCATCCTTCGGGTAAAAATAAAATACAAACAATATAATTATTATAAACGAATCACGAAGTGTTTATTTCCTATGGAGGTAAGGACAACGACTCATTGATTATTTTTATAATCAAACAAATTAAAGTAATGGCTAGCTAGATAACTGAATTAATAGACTAAGTAGGTAGAGCACTACCTTTCCTCTCAACTGTGAATATTTTTATATATTATATATGTTTGTATTTATATGATTTATGTATTTATTTAGGTATATGTAAGTTTTTTGCACGTGTGTACGGGTACGTATTCCTGTGTAAATTTTATATGTATATATATAGATATGGTATAGTATAGGTATATTTAACATTTTAGTTTAAGACTTCGCATATTCATATTTTTCTCTTCTTGTTCTCACACACTATTTAATTGTCTACATTTCTTTTTCATTTCTCCTTTCGCAGGTCTGCTGGAAGAAATTTCTTAAGAAATAAGCAGTACCTTTGTACTAATATTATAATTATGTCGTATCTCTCTGAATTTTACTGTGTGTACATAAATAATAAAATAAATAAATAAAATATTTTGGCTAAAAGAATGAAATCACAGTCTGAACTTTACTTACTACAAATAATCTTTTATAGATTAACTTCTAAATTACTTTATGGTTACTTCGTGATTGATATTTTAGAACTTTTGCTTACTGTTATTGTACAAATGTTGACGGTCGTACTCATAGTTTGATTATGCATGTTGTCTATAGAGACAAGTCTAGTGCAACATTTATATGCTTCTAAACCTTGTTCGTATTATGGTTGGGTTGTGTGTGTCGTATTGGCGGAAAGGAAATGAAGTGCCAAGTGACGACCGACATGCGGATGTTTTGCTTGCCAGTAGCGGTGTCAGCTAGATAGCATTCGTGTATTATACTTTTGTGCAATCCGCGGAATAATTGCGTACAATGACAATTTTCGCGGCTCAGGGCATAAATTTAAACCAATAGCCAAGTTATTCCGTTTCAACGATAGAGCAGCCCTACCTAAATAAGGCTGATGTGGATGCGGCTGACGTACTGGCAAGACGTCGATTGCCAAGAAAAAATGCGAGTTTTATGAGTTAGTTAATTAATAACTTGACAGTACTGTAGTTATAGATTATTTTGTATTGAATTTTGATAAATATGGATTACATTTTACAATGGCAACTCAACAACATTTATTTTTCATTTTCACTGTCGAGCAGATTAATTTTTCTAACATAAATGAAACAATTAATTTCTTCACAATCCTTCAGATCATCATTGAAACTGTGTCAGGCGATTGCCTGACACCGCAACTGCGCAATTGAGGTGCTGGAAATAGATTTAAGGAAATAAGTCTAAGCATGATCGGACTTAAACACACACTTGTATACAGAAGTGAGGCTCATTATAATTAGCAATGATATTCGGAAATTATGCTGCTTTACGTTCATGTTTTTAATTCTTTGGAAACACCGCACTTAAACTGTGTATGAGAGGATGATGGTTCTAGAATTTCCTATTTAGTCAAACTGAGTTAGACGAGCTAACAAGATGATGACATGTAGATTAGTCAGTTTCAATAACACGACTATTCAGTTGAATAAATAAAATAAACTGATCTATTACAAATAATTCTTAGGTTTCAGTTTTATTTTAGGTATAAGAAGGCTGAATTGTCCTGAAGCAGGGAAATGGCCTACCCCTTTCCACACGCTTCTGACCTTTGCTAATGGGGGCCAGTCCGATTCAACAGGAGTCGACTCTTCCCTCCATCTTTGCCTTGGATTACTCGTACTTCGATGTCACCTAGCGATTAATTTTTAACCGACTTCTAAAAAAGGAGGAGGTTCTCAATTCGGATGTTTGTATTTTTTTTTTATGTTTGTTCGCGCATAACTCCGTTACTTGCCAACCGATTTGAAAAAAAAAATTTGTTAGAAAGGTGGTCAAATGGTCCCATGAAAATTTTATCGAAATCGGACAAGCGGTTTTTGAAAAATCAACAAACATCTAATAATTTATCTACATTGTCTACATTAACGATCTTTTCGTTTACTCTGCATTGCGTTTTTTGTCCGCGCATGACTCCGACATTTACGAACCGATTTGGAAAATTCTTTTTCGGCACTAAAAAGTGAAAAATAAAAAACTTTTTACAAAAAAAAATAACCGACTTCCAAAAAAACACTACAAAGTGAAAAATAACTTTAATTTCGGAAGTCGGTGGCATAAAACTAAAAACAGATCCAAAGACACCGACTTCCGAAATTAAAGTTATTTTTCACTTTGTAGTGTTTTTTTGAAAGTCGGTTTTTTTTTTGTGTTTTTCTTTTTGCGTAGTGTTTTTTTAATTTTACTGTGATATTTTTCATATTGAAGGAGGCATACAAAGGACATTGACCATCCATATATGGGAGTTGGACCAAGTGCTGCCCAGAATGGACACACAGTGCATTATGTTCCTTGGGCTTATACTAGTCTGTAAACCAAAGCTCTTCAAAATCTATCCGAGGGATTTTGAGATAAAGTATTTTTTGGTGAGTTTTTACAAGCTTGCTTCGATCGTATGTTTCCATTTACTCCCATTGTAATCCATTTTTAAAGCACTTCCTGGCATCCGATTGAGCTGAAACATACTTATATAACTATGGTGACAACGCAAAAATATGATACTGAGGAGCTGATCTGATGATGGAGTCCGAAAGTGGCCATAGGAACTCTTCAACTAAATAAGATAGCATCGTTGAGTTTGAACTTGTTGGTTTTGTATTGACAAGTACTCAGATGGTGTCCGTCCAGGTGCTCATGATGGAGCCGGAAGTTGGCCATAGGAACTCCTCAATCAAACAAGATAGGACAGTTGTGTTTCGAGTCATTGGTTATGTATTGACAAGTGTTATTACACTAGATGGTGTTTAGGGTGTGACTAACACCACACACTGTAACTCTTCAACAAAACAAGATAGCACCATTGTGTTTGGACTCGTTGATTTTGTCTTGACAAGTGCTATTACACTAGGTAATGTTCAGGGTCTGATGATGGAGTCGAAAGGTGGCCACAGGAACTCTTTAACCAAACAAGATAGCACCATCGTATTTAGACTCATTGGCCATGTATTGACAAGTGATAAAACACTAGGTGGTGTCCCTGATGATGTAATCACAGGCACTCCTTAACTAAACAAGATAGCCTAGTTTTGTGTCGGCCATTTGGATTTATCTTGACAAGTGCTTAACAAGTGAAAGTGATAGAACAGATATTTAAACAAATACTAATGCTAAACAGTACAAAATCAAATATAAGTAAAAATCTTTTTTTTAAACAAGCTTTTAATGAACTAAAAACCAACAAGCCCAAATACGATAGTACTATCTTGTTTTCTTGACGAGTTCATTTGGCCACCTTCCGGCTCCATCATCACACTTTTGATACAACCTTGGTACTTGTCAACACAAAGCCAACGAGTCCAAACACGATAGTACTATCATGTTTGGTTGAAGAGTTCGTATGACCACCTTCCGGCTCCATGATCAGACCCTGGACACAACCTTGGGCTATACTCCTTGGCAAGACAAAGCCAACAAGTCCAAACACGATATTGCTATCTTGTTTGGATGAGGAGTTCCTATGGCCACCTTCCGGCTCCATCAACAGACCCTGGACACCACCTACCGTTATAGCACTTGTCAATACATATCCAATGAGTTCAAACTAACCAACGCTATCTTATACATAGTATCCAATAATAAAATAAAATATATAAATAAAACTACCAGAAAATCCTTATAAACATAACTTTTTAACCCTGGGACCGATTTTTTTATTTTTATTTTTTTTAAGTATATATGTATGCAAGGAACCATTTGGAAGTACTCTCATGTCTGGGCAAGATTTGGTCTAAACCTGGTCAATTTCCTTTGAAAAAGAAAATGTAAGTTTTATTAAGTATTTTAGTTTTATTTTTATTGTTGAATTTTTGTTTATGTATAGGTATTTTATAAGGATAAATAGTGTAATAGGTTGGTATAATATCGTCTTGGGTACCTATACTGTAAGATGTTGTACTTATTGGTGTGAAATAAATAAATAAAAATAATAAATAAATATTGAAACCCGAAAAAACCGTACGGAACCTTAATTACCTAAAAGAAGAATAAAGTAGAATGAATAGATGATTCCGTTTGTAACAGGCATCGTTACTCAGTGTTCAAAGAGATAGCAAATAAAATGAGACGCGCGCAAAGCTAGTAATTAAAGAACGACCAAGTGAGTGTCGGACCACGTACAATGAAGGGTTACGTAGTTGGGATTAATTTATCCCAAGAACAAACTTACCATTGTAGTTAAATAACATAATTATTCCCTCATACATTCCAACTGCAAATGTAAGCTTGTACGCACAATATTGAGAGATTTACCTTGTTGTTGAGTTCTGTTTCCTGTAATCTATAAATAAGGAACTATATTCTGTTTTTTTTTTGTTTAAGCCTTAATTGTTTCAGCGATAACAAATCGTCAATTTTCATTTTATAACTTTAAAAGTATTTATTTTAAAATTATAAAAAATATACACACATCAACAGAATCTAGGGATATTTTATAGAATAGAATACTATTTATTATGTACACCATAAAAGTAACAGATATAAATATTGTAGTTTTACATAGGGTGACACAATGGGCGGTCTTATCGCTAAAAGCGATCTTTTACAGGCAACCTTTGGATGGATTAAAGGGAGAAGGAGAAGCAATACTGCAGGTAGTCAGTGGTGTACCATTTACATATACAATAAATACTTACATACATAAAGCATACACTTATCTATATAAATATATACAATATTGAACATGAAACAAGAGCAAGGAACTGTATTCTGTAATGATGATGTTTAAGGAGAGAGGAAGTGTTTCTTTACCAGAATTTTAAAAGTGGACAAAGATTGAGCACGCCTTATCGACACGGGCAAGGCATTCCATAACCGTACTGCTTGAACTGTAAAAGACTTGTCGTAAAAGCTGGTGGAATGCATCGGCATCTCTACTCTCAAGTTTTCCGATGACCTCAGATATCTATTATGAGTGTCATGAAGGAACTTAAAACGTTCTTTAATAAAAATAAAAAACATTTCCTGATGTTTTTGTTTTAAATAAAAATGTTAATTTTTTAAATCGCTTTGGAAAATTAGTATGATATAAACTTAATTTCTTCATATAAAACTATTAATTTTAATTAAAATTGAAAATTTCTTATAGAATCTAATTATAAATAATCAGTGTTGCCACCTCTTACATTAATTACACATCAATATCGATTGTCCATACTTAAAATTAAATTGTCAATGTCTTGCTGCGGTATGAGGTCCCATGTTCTTTGCAAGTGTCCATAAAGTTGTTGTTCCGTCGTCAAATTTAGCGGGAAACCTCTCAAAGCTTTTCGTTGTAACATGTCCCAGGCATGTTCGATAGTATTTATGTCGGGCGACTGTGCAGGCCAATCCAAAACTTGAATATCGTGGTCTTGGAGAGCGGCCGACACCAGCGACGCCGTATGGAAAGGAGAATTATCGTGCATGAGTAGAAATCCCTGGCCCATTTGGATTCTGTGTGAGACAATAACAGGCTATACTACTACTCCTCGTGGTATTTTTGTGCAGCCATGCTGCCTTGGATCCAAACGAGCTGGGTTCATCCGCCAAGACGAATTCCTGTCCACACCATGATTGTCCCGCCTTGGTATGAGTGGACCTCCTGAGGGTGCCGTAGACGCCTAACTCTCCCTGGAGTTCTCCAAACGCGTGTTTTTCGTGAAACCGGATGAAACTCAAACCGGGACTCATCGGTAAACAGTACCAAAGACCATTGTACGCAACTCCATGGTAAATGCTCCCGAGCCCACGAAAGCCGCCGACCGCGATTGCCACGTTGCAATGCTGAAACACTTAGCGGTCTTCGAGCGTGAAGACCAACTTTATGCAACCTCCTTTGCACGGTTTGGTCGCTTACCAGCAGCGGGTGGTCCTCCTGGAGCCTTTGTACTAGTTGAATCGCTGTGATATTGGGTTGTCTTCTGGCGGTCATTTGGAGAAATCGATCCTGTCTCTGCGTAGTAACACGATATCTACCCGTGTGCCGTTCAGCCACATCCCCAGTACTGTGATAACATGACCACAACCTTGATATCACGTTTTGGCTGGTGTGTAGGGCCTCAGCAAAGACGCGTTGAATAGCACCATTTTCTAACATGCCGGGCGCCAACGGCTCGTAATATTTCATCAGGACTCAAAAGACTACGTGACATGACTCTTAAGGGCGTGGACACATGTCTATAGTACGGCACCTACCACCGTGTATCGCTACCGGGAGACGGTGCACCGCGGACATAAGGCAGCAACTATCGTTCTCCAGTCAAAGAAAATATTGTGTGAATCCATATGTTTCTATAAGGAACCATGTTGGAAGTTCATTTAGGGAGGAAATATAAAGCGCTGAAAACATATGGTGATGAAAATTTTTACGAATGTTTTAGAATGTTCATATCACGTTTTGAAGAACCGTAGAAGATTTAGATAGAAGTTGAAGAATGCCGTATATGCCACTGCGGTGCACCGTACACGGCACCGTGCCGCGGATCGACGCCATGCCGTCTCCCGGTAGTGATGTCGTGCCGTTACACGGTAGCCGGTGCCGTACCGTTGACATATGTCCACTCCCTAAAGCTCACACAGCACGTTAAATTAAAAAAGAAAAACAACACATTGATTAAAATTAGTAAAACAATTTTAATTTTCCTTAACGTAACAAATTACTATAAATTTTGCCGCTGTATTTTGTTTTTTTTTTATTTAGATTTTTAATTTTTGAAAATGGAATAAAGAAGAAGAAATGGAATAAAGAATGGAAGAAGAAGAAGAAAAAGATTTTAAACTAATATAAATAAATTCGTTAAAAAAACTAGGATGAAGGTATCCCTAGATTCTGTTGATGTGTGTATAATTAACTGAAATCCTTACAACACGCTCTTTAATTTATGTCACACGGTAAAGTTTGCAATACTTGTGACCCCTATATACAAAATTAATTAATTTACGTTATACGGTCACAGTAATTTATGTGCCTTTCAACTCAATCGGTCCAGTAGATTCGGAGCATATTGGTGGACAGGCAGACAGACACACGAGTGATTCTAAAAGGGTTCCGTTTTTTTGTTTGAGGTATAGAACCCTAAAAACAAAGGTACCTTACTAAAAATTCCATTTATATTAATTGAAAGTCCGTTGCAGGTATTTTTGAAATTAATTGTTTAAAGGGTACGCATAAGTGAAGGTACAATTCAACAATGATGTAGGTAAATAAAATACTGGGTCAAATTGACCGCCACAAGCGCTACTACTGAGCATAGGGTCCTGGGTTCGATTCCCGGGTCAGGTAAAGTGTTATTGGGGTTTTTCTATCTGGAATTTCTCAGTAGCAGCCCGGAGTCTGGATCTGTGCCCGGTTGATAGCAATATAGGCTCGCCCCCTATTACATGGGACTTAAACATACCTACGAAATGTGGGTGTACCATAGACACACCTCTGCCTAACCCTTCGGGGAAAACTGGCGTGATGTTATTTTATTTCTTAACTATCACCAAATGAATGTTTTCTTTATTTTTCGTGTGGTCAGTGACTAACCTGGTGTCAGAGTTTCTATGCCGCCCATGGGCCTCTGATTTGACTTCACATGCTGTCGAGAAATATTTCTCATGCATGACGGTTTGCTCCCGATGATTACCTTCACTGTTTTACACCAAATTAATTTCTGAGTCTATCTCCGGAGTTTACATCAGTATTATTATTTACACCCTGTAAACTCTCCCTATATGAAAGTTATGACCACGAGCCACGGTCAACAGTCGTAGGCTGCGATTAATCTAGTTATGGAACGTAATCAGACTTGTAATTTGTAACCTATTTATGTTAGAGTAGGTAATTGAGTCGGAACTAGGGCTAAGTAAATAAATAATATAACTTTATTTGCATCAAAAAATACAACCATATAATAGGTATTTTTAACATTTGGTAGGTAGGCACTAAAAACTTAAATAAATAGGTTTCCTGCACTTAAATACTAACCAATAATGTGAGTTCTCACCTTTCTAACGTCATATAAATGTTGTTCGTTAAGTACTTACGTCACATGATAATTATGCAGTACGTATTTAAGCACTAATCACTCACCACTAATTAATTACACTGATATTGTTCTTTAGGTTGTAGCATTCGATTCACACTGCCCTCCGTACTAGTCGAAACTGTATCACGGTAGGACAGCCTTCCTCTTACACAATTAACCAGTTCTAAATACAAATAGTAAATATTTATGTTATTCTGGTTTTTAGTATTTGTTGTTATAGCGGCAACAGAAATACATCATCTGTGAAAATTTCAACTGCCTAGCTATCACGGTTTATGAGATACAGCCTGGTGACAGACGGACAGACAGACAGACAGACAGACGGCGGAGCCTTAGTAATAGGGTTCCCGTGTTACCCTTTGGGTACGGAACCCTAAAAAGCTTTCTCTTCACTAGCCTACTCTTAAAGAGAGTCTATTCCACTATTATTTCACAGTATAATAATTTTTATCAATGATATTATGTCCCAATATAATAATCCGGGGGTCAAAAGATTTTACCTGACTGCAAATGGTTTATTTCCAAATTGGCCGTGGTCCTCTAGAGACTTATAGCCTCCGGCTATTAAAACAGGTACTCTAAAACTTTATAAAGTTTCGGAATCCAATATGAATAATTTCAAAGTTACCAGATTTTATCTCATTGTAGGTAGGAACTAAGTTACGAGAATGGTTTTTATATAAAATATTCTTCAAAATTATTGTCATACTTAAAGCATTATTTAGCTCCTGTGAAAATAGATGTTTCAAAATATATGATACAGCTGGCAGTCTACTAAAGTTACCACAACAAAAGTATTATAAGCAAAACAAAAATATGATAATAAACCTTTGCGAGGTTCCATACAAAAGTTCTAAATGTGTAATAACGTAGGTGTAATTTACCTGCCTAATGTACGTGGGAGTATGAAACATTTTACAAGCACCAACAATAAAATATTCAACATTGTTGAATTGTTTCTACGCAAATTATCACGGTCTGTTTACTTGTATTTTGGTACTTTTGTATCACATTGTATGCTGATACCTCTGTTTCTATATGAGGACAACGTTTGCTTAATAATATTAACTATAATTAAATTACCTATAATGGTTGCCAGCATTGGATACGAAGCGATTGAACCTTGGTCTTTTAAGTTGCGTGTTCGTATTCCACCCCGATCTTTTTCTATGGTCTACGGCGGCCTATGGCACAGCCTACGCGGTAGACCGTACCGTACCGCACCCGACGGGTACGTTTTTTCTAAATTCTATAATAATATTAAGTTACAGCTTTAACAGAAAGTTTATTTAATAATCAATAGGTTTTAACAAATAAGTCATAACCTTCTTTTAAGTATAGAGATACCTGTAACAGAAGACCTCGCAATTATATAAAAGTAGATACTTTATTTGTTTTTTCACCCTGGGTTGATATTAAACGATTGTTATTGTAATTTTTTCTGATTTAACGTTTTTATTAAATTAAAAAGGTATGTACTTATATCAAATAACGTTGTACGCTTTTAGAACGTTAACGTTTATATAAAACATTGCGTGGCGTAGGATACTTACTTTTACGTCACGCTTTTTCGCGTTGTAAGGTTTTCATAGATGGTGCTGATTCTGCTGTCACCCGGTACGGGAATTCTTGATTACTTCCGAATTTTGGGCAACCTTGGTTAGTAAGAAAATAAGATTAATAGCATAACATTCCTGTTCATGTATTAGCATTAAACATGATAAAAACTTCAAGAACTTTAATTATCACATTAATATTATAAAGGCGAAAGTTTGTGAGTGTGTGTGTGTGTATGTTTGTTACTTCTTCACGCTCTAACGGCTGGACGTTTGTATGGAGGTAGCTGACACCCTGGATTAAGACATATGCTACTTTTTATCCCGATATTCCCACGGGATCGAGACTTACGCGGGTGAAACCGCGGTGCAGCTAGTTAACTCATAATTCACAGGTAAATAATAATTAATGTTCGTTACAGAGATGTAGGAAAACAATGTCTGCATGAATTTAATTTGAAATAACACTAGCGTGTCTTGTCAACATATCTTATTTATCTTCTAATGAGAAGCAAGTACGTTTTCTACGTACTTTATCAATTAGATTAACCATTTTGAAAGTATTTACATAATTTAAAAACTAAACAGACTTAAAATAAAAATAATAATATGTACAAGTAAGTATAATAAAAAAGGGGGGGAAAAAATCATAGGGCATCAAATAATTCTTCCGCATCACTGTCACTGTCACTGGCAGCATTGCCACGTTGTATGGGAATGCTGATTCTTTGGCCGAAAAATAGGCCAGCCCTCTGGTCACGTGAGGAGTCGACCAATTAATTTCTCCTAATTAATTATATTCTCAGTATTTTATACAACATAACATCACGCCTGTAATCCCCGAAGGGTTAGGCAGAGGTGTACCTAAAGTATTTAAATCCCATGTAATCGGAAGCGATCCTATTGCTATCAACCGGGCACTTATCCAGACTCCGGGCTACTACTGAGAAATTCCACATAGATCTCCATAACACTTTGCCCGACCCGGGAATAGAACCCATTACCTGATGCTCAGTAGTAGCCCTTGCGACCACTACACCAACGATTCAGTTTAATATGAATAATATTAAAAGCAATATTAATAGTTATTATCAATCAGTTATTTAAGTTCATAAAAAATCATTATCTTTTGGCACGTGTAATTAGGTTTAATTAGCTCCTTTTTTGAGACTTAAGTAAGTAAGAAACACACTTCAAAGGTTTAAAACACTGGTAAGTTTCTTTCCATCTGACCTTATTCCCTAAAAATTTCTGTCTAAGTTGGAAAGTCGAAACTTTTACATAATTACAGCTCCCAGCAAGACAGTTTCGGATGGCTCAGTCTCAACCGGAGCTCCCTCAGTAACCTTTTACTTAATTTCACAATAAGTTTTTAATTGCTATTAGTTAACGTCAAATAATTTTAGGAGTCGCAATAAATTATATAAAAGTTACAATCTACAGAGAAATGAATGTTTTAGTTGTGAAACTTTAGTAATTAGCGAAAGATGATGATAGAGACTTTTTTTTTTAAACTAGCCGTATTTTTGGAATTTCTAAAAACTTGCTAGCAGGTAAAATTCTTGGTTGGATTAAGATTCTAAGGAAATTTCTTGTAAAAATCGTCTGCTTTTTAATTAGGCCTTGAAAGAAGAGCTTACTTTAAACCAGATAAAACCTGCTCCTAAATAAAATATTAGAGATTTAAACTAATCTAAAGTCTTCAATACCAACACATAACGGACAGATACTGTGTGATACCACGCGTAATATCTTAAACAACAATATAAATATTCAGCCACACCTGTTGTTAGCTGCTTCCCGACAACCCAGCGGATTATTTCGTCCCCTCGCTGAATGCAAACAAGTTCATAACTTCGGAATAACAAGGTTTGTTACATTTGAACTAAAACCGGATAAAAACAGCGAGCCCCTCCGGAGTCAGGATCGTTTCCGGACCCTTGACTTCAATTCATTCCCGTACCGACATACACCAATGAACCTAATACATGTAAGACGACATAATATTGTAATACTGTGTGTGTTTTAGAGGAGCTCGTGGACACACGGGTCGATCCATCAGGTTAAGCTACGCTTGCCGGGGTAGGTCCGTGGATGAGTGACCATATTTACATACCGAAACTCCTCCGTGCCTCGGAAAGCACGTTAAGTTGGTCGTTGGTCCCGGCTGTTATTCGTGGATCTTTGACTGTCGTTACGGGTCATCAGAAGCCCGAAACTCTGATAACCAGTCTTACATTACCGAGGGGTATCGTATTCAAATCAAATCAAATCCAATATATTTATTTCGGATTTAAAATAATATCCATAGGTGTTAGTAACAATAAACTTAGCCTAGTGTTAGTACAGTTTATTCATGCAACTTAATTTAAGCATGAGCACATGGGCTGAGCGCCCATCGCATGAGCACTCATCCACTGCTTCAACAGTGGAGAATCCCACATGGTTGCCAACGCGTCCAGGATGCCGCTTGCAGTGCCACGCACGCGTCTGAGCAGCGAAGCGCTTCGCTTACGAATGATGGCATAAAAGCAATCAGTGTGCGCCTCAGAAAACAGTCGATGCGCTGCAAAAACGATACCCAGATTACCCAGTTACTGGGTTGTGGAGGTCAGATAGGCAGTCGGTCCATGTAAAATACTGGTATTCAGCTGCATTCGGTTAGACTGGAAGCCGACCCCAATATATAGTTGGGAAAAGGCGAGGCAGATTGAATGACGTGTGTGTATCGTTGTCTTGTTTTGGTAATTATACATAGTAAGTATCGATTAAGCTAGGATAGGCGCATTTATCGCATTGGGTTATAATAATAATCCATTTATTTCAGTTATCTTGTACTGATAGATGTAAGAAGATAAATAAATGAATAATAAATAATTTGTGACTTTGTTACGACCCCAAGGCAGTACACGTTTTGGGGGACGTGTGGGTAAAATTATCTTATGGAATCATAGAAATGGGACCTATTTTCATTTAGATTTGGTACCCTTTAGGCTGTAGTCTTATCCTTTTTATCCTTTACAAACAGTAGACAACATACAATTATTATTTTTTACATTATAAATAACAGTAGCTTGAACTTTTAAGGTTGAGTCTGACAGCGAACCTCATAATATTTTTTTTAGGAAAACGTCTTTTTTTACAATGTTTGTAAATATGTGAGCACCATGTATCTATCACATAATTAATTTATCTGTCATTGCTTCATTCTTAATTCTTTTTATTATAGTGGTATAGTATTTTTATTCTACGTGCGTCTTCACATAATTATAATAATTATATGTATAATGTACCTATACAAAATATTGTAAAACATTTTTACTTCATTTTATTGTAAAACACATTAAGCCACCAAATGTTCTAAAGAAATTCAGAAGTTTTTGAGTTTTTTTTAATAAAGTAATGGCAAAAATTACGAAAAATAAAATGTTTAATTAGTGATCTCTGCCAAGTTTTCGGCATTTTGGATTTTTTAATTATTAACAAAGATTTGCTACGGCATCAGCTATGATAATAAATTAAATTCCAGTATAGTCGCACCGTAAATCATTTTTAAATTGTATTTTTCATAAAACAACTAAAAACCTAATTAACTAAAAAACTACTGAATTACGGTAGAACATTTGGTGGTTTAATTTGTTGCATTTAACCATACTATGACATCCTGCAAGGAATACGTCGAGTTACCAGTAACCCTGTATACGTACTTATTTGCTATTCAAGGTGTAGGGTATATAGACGCGCAAGCTGTTACCATGAATTCAGTAAGTACATGATTCTAGATCCACCAGAGTATAAAATTTCATGGGATGTTAAAAAATCAGCTGTTCCACTTTTGTATGAAACAACATTTTTTTTAAGTAACCCACGAAACTACACTGGGGCTTCTATAGAACCATGTGCTGAATTTATGGCTACAGTTTGCGCGTCAATGTCCCTTA
The DNA here is from genome assembly GCA_963921375.1 of Tiliacea citrago. NCBI lineage: Eukaryota > Metazoa > Arthropoda > Insecta > Lepidoptera > Noctuidae > Tiliacea > Tiliacea citrago. The sequence continues at coordinate 21,695,112 of OY992787.1, read as the reverse complement.
CCTACACCGTGCATTTATCAATCACAGAATCATTATTTTTTCCATAAAAAGTCAGTTTGGCACATTGTAAGTACAAGTCCTTTTTCTTCCCGTGGGTGTCGTAAAAGGTGACTAAGGGAATTACTAGAGAATGGGCAGCAGCGTTCTCTATCCATTTGAAAACCATAATGCGATCGCCAACTCGCCTGCCAAGCGTGGCGATTATGGCAACCCCCCCTTTGGGGGAGGCTCATGTCCAGCAGTGGACGTCTTTCGGCTGAAATGATGATGATGATGAAGTACAAAGTATATCAGACCGAACAAAACTCATCACAATCCATTTAACACGATAGCAAAAGGGAAATGTACCTTCCACAAAATCAAAAATATATCATGCAACATTCCCAATGAAGTCCAAGTTACAGAGTAAATGGAGCCATGGCGTTCTCAGTACATTCAATAATCTTAATCCTCTGGTCCCATGTGCGGGGCCTATAGCCATTGATCGGACCAATATCCCGAGCGGAGAATTTTTGCAACAGAAAAATCCAATTAGAGTTTCAGCTCTACGTTGGAATTAAACCTATGTCCAGAAGTGATTTAGTAACGTTTAGTAAGCACAGTCTTACAGTTTCTTTTTGGTTTGATTCGCCTCTTTTATTTGCAGTAAGTACTTACTTTATTGCCTTTCGTCTTGCATTGCATCATCCATAATATGATAATTAGATGACGATATGTATTCTAAAATGAAAGGAAAATGTATTGTTTAATTTAATTTATTTTTATTTCAGACATACGACCAACATTTTTTTTATAAAGAGCGCGTTATTAGGATTGTTAGTAGTACACATAAAAATAAAAAAGGTATTAGCTTTTTTTTTTCAAACTAAACTGAGAATCAGCACCTTTCGTACGTCAAAATTACATAAGACAGTCCCCCAAAAACGCCCGCCCTTCACCACTTCCTAGTGCTTTAGCAGGGAAGAAGAAGTGGTGCAAGAAACACCCCAGCAGCACGGCCTCCATTCTTTGTCAAAAGATCTTTTTCTTAGCGTGTCGATGGCAATCTAAATGGAGAGGGACTAAATGTATGGCACTGTATTATGAACTTCGTTAGTTTATTATTTCCTACTTTTCGGGAAATGAGGGCTGATTGTCCTTAATACAGGCTACTAAGTAACCTAGCTAGGACATCAGATCGTAAAATTGTATTGTTACCTACTCATGTCAGATGTAAACTATTCCTAAGTTGTCATCCTACTTTGTAACAGACTGTACCTCTTTTTATGAAATAAATTACTATTACTAATAATCTATCAGTATTATTTCCGTTAGATTATAAACTGTTGAAAAATTGTGAACTGCAACAAACCATTTACAATTTAACACATTATTTTTCGATAGTATAAAATCTATCCGTGGGAAACCGACAAATTATGAACTGGTATCAAACTTTCTTGCGACGTAACGCACCTTGCGCTAATACTAAGTAGCCCGCTTAGCTGCGAGCAACTTGGAAGTAGCGCTCGCCGGGCGCTGCCCCGGCTCCGCTCGCTTCGCTCGCTCGGCTCGCTTCGCTCGCTCGGCTCGCGCGTGGTTGGTTACAGTTTAAACCTAACCTAACCCATTTCACTCAGTACACAATTTTTCGACAGTTTATAATCTAAAAATCACAATCTTACGGTGACTTATATAATTCATACCAAATGATAAATAAGTGATTTATTTCTGTAAGTAAGTTTGTACAAACTCTTTTACACGTCAATCATATTTAAAAAAACTAGATGAGGTTGGCGTTTCGTATCCGACTACTCTGAGAAGAAAGGCCGAAACAAACTCAGAGGTCACAGTCTCTTTTAAAGTCCAGACATAATCTTGGTCAGATCATGTGAAGACCATGTAGATTGGTGCCTGAAATGATCTTTTGATGAAAGAACCACACAGATTGAGGAGACCTGTCCAGTCAGTGCACGCATTTGTCAGTAGTCGTGCAGCTCAACTAAGAAATTAAGGAGCTTAACGATGCTCGATGACGAACCAAAAGAGAATATTGCATTACATTCTGTAAAAACATTTTACCCAATAAAGCCAAATAAGGCATTACTGTAACCAGCGATTACATAATGAACGGTTGATTGAAATAATAAGTATTCTTGCATCAGTCTTATAAGGGATCCAACCATTCCGTTGTTCTATTCCTGTTTATTGATTGCTCTGCCCAGGTAATGTGTTGTTGTCAAAGGGACTAATGAGATGGGATTACGTGGAATGTTTGGCTCTGTTTCTAAATGAAGATGTGTTCGATGTTCGAGGTCTCCATGTTCTTGTTCGCTTAGCTTAAGCTTAAGACATAAACTCACATGCCACACCTAGATTCAGATGACCATAAGGTGTGTACGCACGAACGAACAAGAACATGGAGACCTCGAACATCGAACACATCTTCATTTAGAAACAGAGCCATTGTTTAATCTGTAGTTGAATTTAAAGTTTAAACTTTATTAAACAAGGTATGTCACAATCATCACGCCTGTATTTCCCAAAAGGTTAAGCAGAGGTGTCCCTATAGTACATCCACATTTCGCCAGTTATTTTTTAGTCCTATGTCATAGGGGGTGAACTTATTGCGATCAAACGGGCCCAAATCCAGGCTCTAGATGGAAAAACTCAATAACACTTTGCCCGACCCGGGAATTGAAACCAAAAAAAAGAAAAAAAGAAAAGGGTCCAGGCATACACGGTATAAAGCATTTAAAAAACTAAAAGTGTGAAGACTCAGTTCATACCTCTTCTAAACTGGTGTGTTGTTATTATTATAATACCTTATAATATTATGATTGTTCAGTATTTTTATTTTTATCACATGTTTTTAAATGGTTTTATGTATACAGTCTCTTAGATTTGGATTTTTGTCTATATCTGGAACAAACACCTTCGTCCGCAGATGTTACTTAAATATTTACAGAGTTGCGGCAAGGGAAGGCACGCTAAGGCACTTAACTAAACAAAAGGTTACCTACAACTGGTTAATGGGAACGTGCAGGGAACAAGCCATTGGACTAAAACTACGGAGGTACATAATTTGGGATCCTGCCGTTTTGCCGAAAAGATTTTGCCAAATTTTCATTACCCAAACAAATTTTAGCAACCTTTTTTTATACCATTGCAATATTTCGACTGATTTTAGTACCCATATTTTCATTTGGTCAAATTTTTACTTGGCAAGATATTACTAAGTATAATGTGAATATGGCATTTGGTCTTTAATCAAATGATTTATTACAGCAAACAATCTTCAGACAATAAACTTTCGGTGAAAATTTTAGGTTAGATTTTTAGTAGGTTACCCGGAGCTCAATTATTAAATTAGGTTAATTTCATCTTTAAAAAAAATGGGTAGGTTAGGTTAGGTTAAAACTGTGACCTCCTACGCACGAGCCGAGCGAGCGAAGCGAGCGGTGCCGCGGCAGCGGCCGGCGAGTGCCAGAAACGACTTGCATTAATAGAGAAAATACTTTTTTTTTAGTAGGTTACCCTAGTTAGACTAAATATTTGGCTTATTTGATTTTGCGTAAAAATTGTTATTACAACTGAAATATTTGACTAGATAAAAAATGGTAAAAGTACTAGTTGGTGAACAAGTTATTGTTCAAACGTTCACTTGCCAAACATAGGTTTTCGTAACAATTATTTGTAAAGAGATTTTTTGGTAAGTAATAATTTGGCAAATGAAATTATGCGAAAATTTGTTTGGGAAGTGATAATTTGGCAATTTCTTTTCGGTAAAACAAGGGAGACCCACATAATTTTTATGCTTGAACGTAAATGGAAAAAAATATAATATGTACTATTCTTATTATGTTTTCTCTGTTTTCATTTGCTATGTAAGCAATAATGCAAAAAGTTATTATGCAATGATTTACTTTATTTGGCTCTAATCTTTAAAAATCGGCCAAGTGTGTGTCAGACCACGCAAAATGAAGGGTTCCGTAGTTGGGATGAATTTATCCTAAGAACAAACCTAACATTGTAGTTGAAAAACATGTTCCCTCATACATTCCAACTGCAAATGTAAGTTTGTACGCACACTATTGAGAGATTTACCATGTTATTTTAGGACCATAGACTTCTTATAGGGTTTCTGTAATATATAAGTAAAGAACTATTTTCTGAATTCTTTACAAAATTTTACGCTCAGTAGTTTCGGGGATCGGGGAATGGTCAATTTTCATAAATTTTCTTAAATAATTTGAAATATATTTATTTTAGGAGTATAAAAAAAAAACTGAAATCCTTACAATTAGCCCTATCATTTCATATGTTACACGGTACAGTTTGCAAAACTTTTTATTTTTATTTTCTAATTTGCCCCCCAAAAGCGAAATTCATTTATTTACGTCACAGAAATTGATATGTGTACCAAATTTCAACTTAATCGGTCCAGTAGATTCGGAGTAAATTGGCTTTGACAGACAGACAGACGAGTGATCCTATAAGTAGTATTTGTCAGAAGACAAGATCTGTTTATATTATATGTGTTTTGTGTAATGTTTACCTACTCGAGTTTATGTTTTCCACGTGTTTCTGTGATAAATAAAATTATTTTTCTTTCTTTCTTTTATTTACCAAACAAAGTTTGGTGAAATACGACAGCAAGGTTTTCTTTCATATCTCTAAAGTAAAGCCTTTTTAGTCATGATTCATCTGCACTACACTAAGCTTTATTTACAAGAAAACGTCGACTCCGACGAAAGTAGAGCTGCCTCATTCCAATCTCTCGACTCAGTTCACTTATTGGCACTCTGTGGTAAATAAACTAAGGCGCATTCACTCGCATGTTTTATCAGCCAGTAGTCACTGGCCTCGTGTTTGGAAAAGAAGCCATCTAGAAATTGGAAACGTGTTGCTTCAATCTCACATTTAAGACCGTTTGATTACGACCTTGTGGTTTCTACGAAAAACAATGTTTTCCTATACGTTTGTTCCTTCAATATAAAAGTTTTTGAGACTTTACTCCGAATTTTCACTGCGAATTTGGAAGTTTAGATTACTTTTTAGGGTTCTGTACCTCAAAAGGAAAAAACGGAACCCTTATAGGATCACTTCGTTGTCCGTCTGTCTGTCTGTCTGTCAGTCTGTCAAGACCCTTTTTCTCAGGAATGCGTGGAGGTATGAAGTTGAAATTAATATAGGTCTATGGTCCCTTGAAGCTCTAAAAAAATCAAGCTTCCAAGTCACCGCAATAAAAAATACGGCGATATAAGCGACATTATTGAGACATATTTCGATACTCGCAAATAATTCAAAACCTATAGGGTACTACTTCCCGTTGACCTAGAATCATTAAATTAGGCAAGAACTAAGGTCTTACAGTACAAGTATAGGAAAAAGTCCGAAAACTGTAAATTTGCAGTTTTATCACATACAAAAAAAATGCGAATATCTCGCACATAAATCAAAACCTATAGGTACTTCCCTTTGACCTAGAATCATGAAATTTGGCAAGAAGCAAGGTCTTACAGCATAATTAAAGGAAAAAGTCCGAAAATTATAAATTTGTAAATTTTCAGTTTGAAAATTGACCGTGGCGTAGGTATATCGATGTATGGGAGAACATGTTTTTCAACTACAATGTTAAGCTTGTTTTAGGGATAAATTCATCCTAACTACGGAACCATTGTGCGTGGTCCGACACGCACTTGGCCGGTTTTTTTTTGATATTCAAATACAGTTTTGTTTTTGATGGTATGTTGGAAATTAGATTTTTTTCAGTAATAGGTGGGTAGCGTTGTTATAAGTCCAGCCTAGCCAAAGTTTGCAGGTGAATTACTGAAATTAAAACTGAACTGTGAATATAAAGTTTTATCATCAATATGATTTGAGCAGAAACCAAATTGAGCAACGTATCGGAAAAAATTGAGAAAACATTATCCATGATGGTTCTTCCTCGATCGAGTAGGTATGTCTTTAATTCGGAATGGGGAGCATAATCGTAACTTTTTATGAGCTACTTTGTTAGCAGGCAAAGCTGTTGCTCTATTGCGTATAATACACTCTTCAGAAAACTCGATATCCTCTTTCCTGATACATTCGATATTTTTTTGCAATTTTGTAGTATTTTGCTATTCAAAGCCACATCTTTATTATATTTATACCTACATTTACCTTTCAAGGGCTACTGTGTCCATTAATTCTTGTTTAATATATTCTATATGTTTTCAAACATAAATTCTTACACATATATTATCATGCCGTTTACAAATTACTCCAGGAACACTATTAACGCTCAAAAACACAACCTTTTAGTCTCTTTTAACTGTTTTTGCATACACATACTGTATTTTATAGTATTCATTCTCATAATGTAAAAAATCTTAGAATATTTGTGACTTACACTATAAATATAAATAAATTGTCACCTGTCTGTGTTTTATTTTCTAAACTTTACAGCTTTCTTGATTAGACCAGGGGGCCGATCGTGCTAATTTTGAACGTTAATACCAAAACGAAACCACAACCAAAAGACACATTTCGTATCGCGCTAATCATTTCAACGAAAACGATTTAGCTTTACTTTGGAAGTTACGTTGGAGCAACGATCGATCGAACAATACTCTCACAAAAAATAGCGCGATACCGTTTCTTACATCAGCTAAACCAAAACTAAAAACGTTCCATTCGAACGGTAATTACGTTGAGAAATAGCGCGATCGGCCCCCAGGTCTACACTTCATAACTAGTGTTGTAAAGCTGGGTTCACATTGAAAGCCGTTTTTATTGATTCTGGCTGACAATCAACAAGAAGTTATTTTTAAATATTCGGGTTGTTTCGAAGCTTCTAGAACGACAGCCCAGAATCTATAAAAGCGGTCATCAGAGCTGACAACAGTTTATTCTACATTCGGTTGAGTTTACCTGAGTTCCACTGCTGTGAACCTTCGATTATGAATCTTATCTCAGTTTAATTTCAGTTTAGAATCCTATAACCGTGCTATTTTTACTTTAGAGGAGTCTGTGTTCTATATAAAATATTTTTACCCTAATTTAAATTGTGTGTGATTGAATACCTTAAACTCCTCCCTTACCACTGCCTCCTCTCGTCACGGCCTCTGAGAGGCCTCTGATGTCAGTGGTACGCCGGCTGATAATCCAGAGATCGAGACCGCTGAACACTCCCTCATACTTAGGGAGGCCAGGATTCTCCTCCTGATGAGCGTGAGGCAGTGCCTCCGCTCTCCTGCAACGGCGTGACTCAAGATAATCTCTCTACTTTGCTCACTCCCGGACATCACCTAGCTTCCATAGACTTTATCTTACGTCAGAAGATTTCCTCTCCTTAACAGAATTACCTCCTCCTGTACCTGTTTCATCTGAAGACGCTGCAGCCCCGTCCTGTCGTGAAGCCGGCTGATGTTCCTGATCCCGTTCCTATTTCCCGAGCTTGAGCAAATGAAGTCTGGGATTCCTATTTGTATTTTCTGTTAACTATTTCTTTAATTTGTGACCTACGACTGGCCCTCCGGCCAATCGAAACGTTACAATTTTGAAATATCAAAATCGAGTTGGGGTCGGCTTCCAGTCTAACTGGATGCAGCTGAATACCAGTATTTTACATGGAGCGACTGCCTATCTGACCTCTACAACCCAGTTATTAGGTTATTTACGATACACCTTGGTAAGACTGGTTGTCAGACTTTTGGGCTTCTGACGGCCCGTAACAACTGTCAAAGATTCTACAAATAACAGCCGGGACCAACGGCTTAACGTGCTTTCCGAGGCATGGAGGAGTCTCGGTATGCAATGATGGTCACCCATCCACGAACCAACCCCGGCAAGCGTAGCTTAACCTGATGGATCGAACCGTGCGGCTGTTATTACTAGCCATGAGCTCCTCCAATTTTCAAATATAAATACACTTAATGCTCGGCCCACATGGGTGCGTAGTGAATATAAAAAGTCCATAAAAGGGGGGGTATAACAAGATTTTCGCCGAGTCGAGCCGAGGGATAAAAACAAAAGGCGCAATTTGCCCTCCGAACGCGCTTGACTGATCCCCGGCGTTATCCTATAGACCAAATCTCACAAAATTCGAGTGTTTATATCAGTTCAAATCTGCCGGGACGTTCGTCGATGAAGGTCGGCCGAGCGTGAGTTAACGACGCGAAGTAACAACTTTACTGGTCGACTCTCAATTGTTTTGGATTTATTTCTTCCAAACATCCCGAGAACTCTTAAACGCGAGCCATTTCGGAAACTATTAATGTAGGCTATCAAACTTTCCCTTAGAAATGTGCCTTTCTCTCTGTATAATAGGCCTGTCCCTGTATAACCTGCTCAAGTGGTACACTCGTTTTAAAAGTTGGGTAATGAGTTAAGCCCTCGGGTGTTGTAAACGGCCTAGGTCGACAAACGTTTATCGTCAAATGGGTCGCGGAAACTTTCTACCTATTTTATTAACTTCTCCCTCGCAATGTTCTTTACTGTCTGCATTAAAAAAGCTATTTATTTAAAACACAATTTCGCTCTTTTGTATCTTCATTTTGTAGCTAAAATGTCAGACAGTTAAGTTGTTTTAGAGTCTGTTAACTCTTACTTAGAGCTTTTGATTTAGTTAAGCAACATCGTTTAGAGTTTTAAACTGCTGTTTATTTATAATAAGAACAACATGAATTTGTTTTGTAATTAAATTACAAACAAATTCATGTTTCCCGTTATTAGTTAACGTTTATGAGAGTATCGAATTTTGTCTCAAAGTTTGGAAACCAGGAAGTCAAATTAGTTTAACAGCGTCGTTCTCTGTGTTGTTGTTAAGTTATTCGCCCTTCATAATTAAATTATGATATTTATTTATTTGCTCTCATGTACAGACGCCAGCACATCAAGCTACTACAATCTGTCAAATTTCTTCAATAAATTTTCAACTTTAACCCTACAGCATAAGGTTCAAGGTTTATTGGGAAAATTTGACAGTTTTTTATTTTGTTATTGCTTGTTTTAATGTGTAATATTTTAATTCATATATTTAATTTAATTGTGACATTGGATATATAATTCTAATGTGTATGTGTAATTTTATTGATTGATAATTATTTTAAAGTCATGTGTTTTATTGAATTTTAATTTTTATATAATGTATGGACTATGTCTGAAATAAATGAATTAATAATAATAAACGCATTCCCCCAAACACCCCAATTAGAATATTTTGTTATAGCCATAATACATCACTGAATTTTTACAACTACGTATAAAACATTGTTTATTAATTAAATTACCTACTTAAACTGATTGTGCGAGAAACAGTCGCACATGTTTACACACGCACACAGTGTGTAAACACGCGTATGTGGGTCTAGCTTAGTAGGTACTTCGTCCATTTTGGTATGTTTTGACTGTACTGAGGAAGTGTAACTGTAATTTATGTAGTTTTAATTAATTTTAGGATAAAAGTTACCTATGTATATTAAAAATTACAAAAAATCGATTCAGTAAACGATTCTGAAAAATCTACTTCCATAATGTGAATTCGTCAGTTATCTGAGAAATGTAAATATCATCTTATCTTGCCATAAAAAAAATATTATAAACAGAAAAGCACAGTTTTGTAGTTTGCGAACACGAACTTTTTACTATTCTTTAAAATTGCCTTGAGTGAACTGATATTTTAGGATGGCAGGCGAAGTAGCTCCGTCCACTGTGCTATCGCAAAGAAGACGAGAATACTTAATGGTGTTAGTTATCTCACCAAGTTGGTCTAGGCACTACTTGCGCCACAGAGCGAACGAGTATTTATTTTGTCTTTGCATTCAAAACCTTACCCAGTATTCGTATTTTATTTAATTTGCAACTATGCACGAAATAATTGTGTTGAAACATTTTGCAAATATCCATTATAACATGAATTCATTAGCATTATGTTTGTTTCATTTTCCATTATGAAAACTGTAAAATGAAACCGTATTATTTTAGCAAATTGAAAAGTTGTCGCCCGCAATCGTAAGGCAAAATCTTAAGGGAATGTGAACCAAATCCACGGATTTACAGATGCCAGAAGGCAATGGCACCCTGTTTTAAGCTAGAAAATAAGCTAGAGGGAGAAAGAAACAAGAAATCATTATGTGTAAACCAACGTGTAATACATTTATATTATAAAGAGATAAAATTTCACATCTTGTAAATATTAGACATAATTTTCCATACAAATTCAGCGCAACAGACTGTTACACGAAACACGCCATATAATAACATTTATTTATTAACTACTATCGGCTCAGCTAACTCCACATAGTGTTTGATTTCAACTTAGAAGGAATAAGAAGAAACGCACTGGGCAAGAAAACCGCGTCACACTGGGCAAGAATACCGCGTCACACTTTGCAAGAAAACCGCGTCACCCAATCTTATGTACAGTAATGTTGGCAAAACGACTTACCCCCGTATTAAAGAACGATACTTACATAAGTACGGCAGCGACACTATGCTAAGTAAGGCATTTCTCACTGCGTTCGTCATGGCAGGCCATTTAATTCACAAACAATACTCAAGCGACACTTTACTATGCGAACGCACAGCGTCGATTACAGATCTGTGATTGGTCCGTTTCTGTTGCTAAGTTCGCTTTAGTGTTTGGCAGATGTGTGGACGGCATAAATATAACCTTTAAACGCGTTTTCAGGTGTGAAATATAAACCATCAAGTGTGGTGATTTAGGTAATAATAAAAAGTACTCTGTTTTCAAGGATCGACAAACAAAAAATAGTTTAGTGATTTTCAATTGATTAGTTATCAATGGATGTGCATACGATTTCGAATTCTCCAAAAACAAACGAAATTAATGGTGTGTTTACTGTTTTTTTTTTAATATTAATGATTTTATAGTATTATCACTAAATAATAATTTATTTATTTTTTGGTTAATTGTGCCTACACATCTTACAACAAATTTACTATCTACAATAATATAAAATCTGCCATCTATTTAATAACAATTAAATATTATTTTTTTTTGCTTCAGTTTTAAGAAGCTACCGTTTTCTGTATCGGAACGATAGCTCTTTGTAGCATTAATGCGGGAGCGGCCTATCATAGAAGACAAACGAACACACGCCAAAAATATTGAATTTAAAAAGTTAACATGAATAATAAAATAAAATATCACAAATGGATACAAAACACACAGAAACAACCACATCTGTGGACCACATTGACACAGACCTTTTTTTTTACAATAAGCTACACTATGCGTTGGTTAAAATAGCTGTCCAGCTACTTTACGTAAGGGTCCTTCTAAGTGAATGCATAGCGTTGCACATCACTCAAGTATTGTTTATGAATCGGATTTACCGGCCCTATGCGTTGATGGGTACTGTGAGACCTCATAGTATCGTTCTTGAATACGGGTGTAAGTCACAGCTGTACGGTTATAGATGTGGCTGTCTGCGGCAGTCAAACTGCCTAGTGCGTTATTTTTCTAAGGGCTCGGATATATTACACGGAGAATAAACGTATCTTTAGTTTAATTGGTAAGAATAATATGACGCATGAATTATTTATTATTTTGCTCAGACTGTGGAATTTCATGTGTCTGATTTTTATAATCTGTTGTCATAAACTCACATTTTGAGAGCACTGTATTACATCACGCCTTGTTTCGCCGAAGGATTGGGCAGAGGTGTACCTATAGTACACCCACGTTTCGCCATTTTCGTTATTTTTAAGTCCCATGTAATAAATAGGGGGCGAGCCTATTGCCATCAACCAGGCACAAAGCCAGACTCCGGGCTGCTACTGAGAAATTCCTGATGAATAAATCCAATAACACTTTTGCCCGACCCGGGAATTGAACATAGGACCCCATGCTCAGCAGTAACACTTGCGACCACTAGACCAACCAGGCAGACAGAGAGCACTGTATTAAACAGTGATTTGTGCTCCTCCGTGTAATATTTCCAGACCCATAAATAAAGTTGTTGAGGAAGTAAGGTTATCAGCTAAAGTGAATCGAATAAAATATCTTCACAAATAAATTACATTCGAAATATAAATCTCACATTTATATACAATTTATCATAAAGGGGGGGTAAATGATGTGAATAATAAAACCTATAAATACGCAATGTTTATTGTTTACAATAATGCGTAATTGACCACCTTAATAGTCTCGTTAGTGGCAATCACTATGAAGCAAAGACTGCTGGGTAGTTGCGTAACACACATACAATGGCAATCGATTGCAATGCCTTTCATTTTGAAAGTTCAGCCACGTTCATTGCGTTATTTAGAATATAATAGAATTTATTTCTGAGTATATGGCACATTAAGATTTTAATATTAATAAACAGCTTCACATATACAACCGATGAGCAGACGAATTTTTCAAACTTAAGAAGCAATGAATTAGGAATATCCTTCTAAACCCTCGATTTGAGATTGAAAGTGTGTTACGCAGTTTTGCTGGTTATGTCTAGGATCAAAGAAATATCTGGTTTCTCAGTAATTCCATTAAAACTATTATACGATATAAAATCTAACTTACAATAGGACTTAAAGTTTATATAAAAAGTGTATAGCAATAAGGAAGACATCGATAGCCTGCATGAATTACATCGTCAATATAGAAAATACAGTAAATTATCTTTTGATTTCAATGCAGTTTCTAAGTTATGAAAAGTCACAGGAGTGAACATGAACAATGTAGACTAGACAATTGCTAGAGACAGACAAATCGACTTATATTCCAGTGATTGTGGTAATCTTATTCGTATTTGAACAGAACCGTCGGCGAAAGGAAAATTTGAGGAATTTTTATCAGTATTTGTTCAGAAAATAAATATGCATGTCTAGCCGTATTTACCCCTATGGTAGGTTTGCTCGATTTTTCTAACTTAAGTATAATATCGTAGCAAAAAATTAAGGAGACAAATACAAATATCTGAATATACAATGTGGGGACAACAATCCGACAATAAATGGAAACAATGGCATATGAGTATTTTGGGACCGTCAAATAAATCCTAGCATTGGAATTAAAACAGTTTTTTTAAAGTTAACTAAATCGTAGTGGTCTGCCGACTATGGGTTTTCCCAATCGTTGACTGTCTATAATGACTAAACCATTAGATATATTTGATTGAATTTTATGCAGACTGAGAACGGCATTAGATATACTTAGGCAGTTTAGTGTATTGTCGTATGGTCGCCTCCACCTTCCATATTATAAAAAATCTGATCGCGTACTTATTTTGTTCAGTAACTGTAAAGGCACGAGCTGGCACGAGCAGTGTTCGCGCATTTACAATCAAAATAGTTCGTATTCAAAATGTGATCGCTTACTCATTTTTGGACGCTGTAAAGACACGAACAATTTTCGCACAACTGTAATCAAAATAGTATAATTGACAATATACTTTTTTTAATAAGTGAACACACCCATTTTCTTAAAATGAATGTATTATTAATTATTTTTTAATCCAGAGAATTGTCTGCCTATTATCCAACAGGATTGTATTTATTTTATTCGCGAAAACCGCGAACTGATTGGAATCTTTAATTTAATCTCCGTTGTAATTGGTTTCGTTTATCGACAGAATCATTCAGATAATGGCCTGCGGCATTATTTCGGAAAACAGAGGTTCGGGATTTCGTTTCGTATGTAACGAAAACTAGTTTACTTTTCTGGAGAATAAAAAAAAAACTTTTTCAATGTTTTAAATATTGTAAATGACATCAATTAAGTTTTAAATATAAGGTCATATTATTAAACATTTGAAGAGCTATATTGTCATAGATCCAGATTTCCTGTTCCTAGTCTGCTTTTTTAAACAAATACATAGGTAACATAAGTAGTTTATTACGTCATACAACACATTTTATATTCTAGTATTCTTGGAAATCAGCTATATACATTTGAAATATAAACTCTAACACAACATCGAGCTGTTATTTACGAAATTCGATATTACTGACATTGAACAAATAAGTAAATAAAATATTAAGACTAACACACAGTAATTATTTTCCATTGATATATCCACATAATGTTTATTAGCCTACATAAATTAGCATAGACTTAAATTTTATAAGTTTTACACACATTATAATAATCTACCTTATTTACGCTTTAAGCTTTGCTAATAACGAGATTACTTTAAAAAATTAAGTCATTCGGATTATCTATACAATACATTTAATCTTGTTTTCTATAACCATTTAGTTTGGCTTAAGAAAACATTCAGATACAGTTAATTAATCAATGTTAAACATTTACAATACGAACCGAACGATATGTAAGCCTCTCCATATTGACAACATTTATAAAATTGTTTATAAATACTCACTCCTAATCATGATATGTTTTTGTTACACAATTGCTCCTAAATATTTTCATTAATAAAATATTCCATCGCGCAACATGCCTCCTACATGGTTTTATGCAAATGCCTTTGCAAAAATATGCCTTGAATTTATGTGAAAATTATTCATATACTGTGCATGAAACTTGTATTTAATTCGATCATCAAACCTTTTTATTCAAGGTTTTAAAATGTACTCGAATTTCAAATAAGAACATGATCAAAAAATTGTTCTAAATTCGTCCGCTCAGTACTGGCTGCATACAATCGAGAACGCAATGATTGCTGGATCATTAGGCGACGCGTCATGTGCCTCACTGTGCACTGTATACAGACACGGGTTAACACCACTTGTCCTACAACGATCCGACCCGGCTTCGTCTACGCTAACTCGGATTTCAGTAATGAGCGACTGCTGGGAGTGAATAGCACAATACCTATGAAATATAAAGTGCAGATTGAAGAATTTAAAATAGATCATTGTTTAAATAACGCTCAAATGTGAAACCGTCAACTATAATTTAGTAAAGCTTTCAAACGAGCAATAGTCTCGTTTCGATTTGATGAATATTTTGACAGAACGAATAAGTAGTTTAAGTACCTTATTATTCTTGTCATGTCGATATAATCATGATTTTTATTCTATTGAACGTCAATTTTAAATGTAATACCAATTCTTAATAATGTATTACTGAATGATTGTTGGCTAAAATGTCACAAAGTGTTAATTGTGCTAACTCGAAGAGGCACTACGTGTCCCACAGAGTTTTCACACGGTTTTGTCTTTGCTAGCACGGATTGCACCTTTGTGAAAATATACTCATATTATATTAGTATATTATGGGGAATTTTTGAGTTATTTTACCAGAGTTAATGCTATAGCATCCTGAAGATGATATAATAATACAAGAGGTGCCTCAGATTATTCATATACTTCATGAATAATGCAATAACCGTCAGCCTAATTAGCATATAGCTCTTAGTTAGCGTAATTTCTAGGCTAATAGCTTTTTAATAACGTGCTGTAGTTTTTGATAATAATTTCCACATAGAGGCATTTATTGTGCGATGTCTTATCCACCATATCATGTACTCACGAGCATTATAGTCATTTCAATTCAAATTCACTTCACTTTGTCGAGATTTTTATATAAATCCATTGACTGTGCAATATGTGTCAAATAAATTTATCTTCATTTTTAATGATGTGATGTCCACAACGAGAGTTTATTTTTGATTAATTTGTCAATCTAGGTAGAGATCTGCAACGATACAAGTTTTTTTAAAACGAAACTCATAATGAAAACGGATATTCTAATGAATTAATTTGTTAGCTCATGTAAGAAGTTATACTTTACTGAGTCAAACCATAATTACTTTAAGAGCATCTTACAATTTTTATCAATTTCATCTTGCCTAACATAACTTTTCTACTCTACAAGCAGTATACAAATATATCAGAAATTTGGAAATTAAGTATTTTCAGTTATCTAGTGTTGAATTTTATTTACAATTTATTACGAGTCTATGTTCAAGAATTCCATAGAGTATCTAAGTTTAGAAACTAGAAAACACAAAAAGATCACTCACATTTAGATACAATTTTCTACTGATATGTAAAAGCCAATGCATTCATTTTTAAAGTCACGTAATTACTCATAATTTATGTGACTCATAACACGCTTTTACTGTCTCTGGCTTCGCCATTACATTATTAATACATTACAAAATGGACATGGGCTCTCTAGCAATTGATAGGTGTGTGTCAAATCGGGTCATTTACATATCTAACTTTCTAATTCAGTCTCATAATTGCGCATACATAATTTAAATGGTAAATATACAAAGGATACAAAGAAGCGCTGAGAAGCTCATCGATAAAGATCAAATCAAAAAGTAAAACTGCGTCGAAAATATCAGCCATCTTGTAAAAAATATAAATGGACAAACGTTTGGTCGTGGATTCTTTTGCAAAATCGCCTAACATAATGAAAACGTGCAGTTAAAAATAACATGGCAATAAAGTTTGATATAAAATTCACATTTATTTCATGTTCAATTTGCGCTGTATTTTTAGCATTAAATAACGCCATTTGCTGGCGCCCAGTAACGTTAAGAGCTTGCTTTTATTGTTCGCTGTATAGTTTACGCGTCTATATACGTTTGTATATAAAACATGGGTTGTGGTTTTAGATGTTGTAGATAATCTTTATTAACCAGATGTAAAATAAAAAAGTCATTTAAAGTCACTATTAAAAGACGTTGCAATTTAGTGTACATAATTCTGTATGATAGAAGCAAAGTTTCAGATTCCATCCTTGCAATTATTCATAAAAGCATCCATTCTGATATTGGCGACTCAAATAAACGCTGCCTCGGGTCCTTTATTTTGAAGGGATTTACTTTAAACGTCCTTAATAAGATTATAATCAACATTGATCAAATTAATGTTTGTTTCTAAAGAGTATCGCGTAATTTGGAGTTATTTCAACAGATTTTAATACCGAATTCGGGCGACTATTGCCGGCAATTGAGTTGTTACCAAAGTTTATTGTTTGGAAAATTAAAATGAAATTGTTGGTCAAATTACCATTTTAGCTGAAAAATTCGCTTGGTCTGTGAAATGTAAATACAAAGGTATTTTATTAAAATTGGGGTACATCTGTTTGAAATAGCTGTTGCGTTGCTGTTAAGGCTTAAATAAAAGAAAGAAATGTTTTTAAAATAATGGGCCGAAACAATATTCTACCGAAATCCTTATGATGTATTACACCAATTAAAAATAGATTAATATCGACGTTTCTTTATAATTTTATTATAACACCTGTCAAATTGTGACGCACGAAACAAGTTATTATAGTCGCACGCAATCAAACTCTGTATTGTCTATTAATCAAATAAAATCAAACCCGGAAACAGCTCTGAATACACACACATGAAATCATAATAATTTTAGTATTTCAACACCACAGCCAATTCACTCCCCACAACAAACTATTTGTACCCAGTTACCGTACTATACATTACTAAGCTCATAAAATACGTACTATACCCGAGTCACTTTAGCATGGCAATAGCGATCATTGCTCTTTCCCTAATATCTCTCCGTAGGAACCCAAACAATAAACTACGTATGGTTTTTCGTTATTGGAACATATTGAAGATCACAATAAATATTCAAACATGATTTCAAGTCGTCTGGACTGTGTTTTCGTGGGTCGCTGTTGTACCATCTCACATGGATTCACTACCATTTGTTTGTTTTTGTGAAGTGTCAGTTCTTACTAATCATTTTTGAGTCTAAGATACTTGATTAAAGATAATTCTGTTCTATATTGATTCTGGACGTTAGCGGACTTTATTAAAGTTTTTTAAATAAAGAATGCTAGAAAATGTACGTGGGTTAATGACCGCTATTGCCACGCTAAAGTGACTCGGGCATAGTAACATTCGCTTGGGGCGACATTTCGAATATCAAATATCAGGAGTTGATGTGCATGGGTTATAAAGGCTTCCACATATTATTGCTCGGCGGGTTTTAATGCAACGCAATCTGCGGCGAATTGGACCCATTTGGTAACACCGCGCGTTAGCCCAACCTACCCCCGTAATAATATGAAGCAGCTTTTATGAAACATTTACTAGGTGGCATTACAAAGCTGATGTTACCTTACATTAAATGAGAACAAATTTGACAGATGTTATGTTACAATATACATACGTCACATCCGAGTTTAGGAGTAAATATGGCACACAAATATGACTAAAACAACCAATACACGTTCTACATGACATCGAGTCGATAAATTTAGTTGGGAACTAACGATTTTGACGGGCAGTTGAGTTGGCGCTGGTTCGATTCGAACCACGTTCACTGAAAAAGAAAAAAGTTTTTAAAACAAAAATGATGACGGGAATTTTTCACCGCTGGAAACGAGGATAATTTAGCCTGCCTAGAATTTGTGCTTACATACGCCTCTGGACTTAATTTTGAAGGGTGCTTCAAGCGTTATAATTCCCAGGTTGAATTTTTTTGCTAGAATTTTTCCTAAGGATTTTTTTTATTACGCTCGCTTAAGAATAACTCTTTGTGAAGTTTTAATCCTACGTATAAATATATAAGATACCTGTATTGGTTTTACAATCAACCCTTCTGACATGATCGACATGCCCCAGTGACGTATTTATTTCGAATTTGTCACACGTGAACGAATTTTGATTACGTCTCGAATTAAGAGCGATATAAATCGATTAACGCACATTCTTGTTTTATTTCCCAAGCGGCGAAAAGTATGCGTTGAATACAAAATACAAAGTCACATTCTGGAGTTTCATTTTCAGAGGGGCAGAATTCCGAGAATTGGGGTTTGTGCAGGGATTGGTGTTAAATAATAAATGATACTGCCACCGCTATTTTACTGTAAAATATCTTTATAATAATGCATATACTGTAAATTGCTATTATTAATACTTGTAAATTAATCAAATATGCAAGAAACGTAGGTTTAAAATTAAAATCTTTTAAAATTCGACACCTCACTACCCTTCACTACCACTTTACTACACTTTTACAAAATTGGAGTTTGAAAATGGAATTTATTTTTCAGCTTTTCAGCACTCTGTGTAGATAGTGCAGTTACGATTACAAAATGAGAATCCTTACTTGCCACTTCTCCTCAATATTCACTCAATTAAAATTATTTTTGTAGGTAATACAAAGTAAAGATTGGAAGATTCAGAACAGTCAGTTATGGTCTAGAGCTGTCACAATTAAAGGTAGGTAAGTAGACTACTTAATTTAGGTACTTGAGATGTTGTTTAAACTTGTAATTTTCCTCCTAATATAGGTACATATTCCGTCTCTTTCTTATTTTTCACAAAGAGACAGCGATAGCTTAAGTTTAAGTTTAGTTGACACACAATTTAATCACGACCAGATGGCCAGACACTTCGCCAAAATAATTTACGTTCTAAGACAAAAATCTGCTCAACATACCTGTAACAGTACTATTCTGCACATCAGCGAACCCCTCACCCATGCTAGCGTAACTAGGTATGGTGCTAAGACAGGTGATGTCCACGGTCTGGTTAGGATACAGCTGCAGGTTCGTCAGCGGGAAGTGCAGAGACGAGTTGGTCACAGACAGCGGAATGCCGTGGTGGTGACGATGGACCTTCATCGTACCAAACGGGATAGTGTGACTTTCGTCTACCTGTTGAACAAGAGTAATATTTTATCGTTTAGTGTGAAGTTTACGTTTAAGAAAACAACACACAACAACAACCTGTAAAAGAGACCCATCACACAGCCATCATCTACGCATTCTGTTTATCAAACTAAGTAACATTGCACAAAAATAATTGCTGGGAACCGACTTTTAATTTTGATGTGAAAAATCGCTGTATGATAGCGCTCAATGTAACGTAAAACCATTGTGCTTATGGGTGCATGCAGCGGTACTAGGATAGTAGGAATTCGTGAAAAAACGTCAGAATAAGTTGGAACTAAACCTTCATAGGTCCCAAATAACAAGGTTCCCAGGTATGGTCCAGTACAAACAAATTATCACAATGAAAGGAATAACAAGTGTCTCTCGGCTTCATTAACCGTATTTTACACACCAATATAAAAAAAACCGGCCAAGTGCGAGTCGGACTCGCGCACGAAGGGGTCCGTACCATTATCTATAAAAACGGCAAAAAAATCACGTTTGTATATAAATTAAATGTTTGTTTTATTTTAATTTAATTATTTATTTTTAAAGTGAATATATAATTAAATATTCTGTGAATATTTCAAGCGTCTACCTCTTGCCGTTATCAATATCGAGCAAAAACGGGCAAAAAAATCACGTTTGTTGTATGGGAGCCCCCTTAAATATTTATTTTATTCTGTTTTTGTATTTGTTGTTATAGCGGCAACAGAAATACATAATATGTGAAAGTTTTAACTGTCTAACTATCACGGTTCATGAGATACAGCCTGGTGACAGACGGACAGACAGACAGACAGACACACGGCGGAGCCTTAGTAATAGGGTTCCCGTTTTACCCTTTGGGCACGGAACCCTAAAAAGAGGTTTTGTGGAGATTAGTTATGATGGCTCATGGTCAGTAAGTTGCATTTCGGCCCGGATAAGACGGAGCCCCATCAGATCCGTCTGTTCTGAAATAAAATTAGTACTGTGTGCGAGTGTTACGGCTTTAGTATTGTATTTATTTTATTTGTTATATTTATCTCATTAATTGCTGCACCGGTTGACGTCATCACGTCAACGCCGGCTGTCGCTAAAAACCAGCGCTGGGGCTCTGTCTCGCATAGGTTCGCAGCATTATGCTGACCGGTGGCCGTTTTCCGTGGATGTGACGCATATTTATCCCAAACTTGTTCTTGTGTATTTATGTTTTTTCTTTGCGTTATATTTATCGTAAATAAAAGTATTTTCTTTCTTTAACGTTGATCGCCTCGAGCGACAGCAGTTACGAAAACAGCCATTAGAAGCAAACAATTGAAATAAGATACCAATCGTTTTTGGTATGGGCATCCGGATTAACTGATCGGATCATATTCGTCTGTTTTGATTGTATCTTCTCATTTCATCTCTAACGGTCGAACCCAATAACCTATCTATCACCAGTTTTGGCATATTGGAGATAGAAAAATATATCTATTAGATTTTAGAGAGAGATATTATATCTAGTTTTAATGTCCCAATAATCTATCAGATATTATGGAATCTTACGCTATCTATTGATGAGAGGGTGTATCGCTTCCTACGGATAGCTATTTGTATGAGAATGCCAAAGTATGTGTGACACCTGTTGACAGCTATTTGTTTGAAAGGGCACTTATTAAAGATGACAGATTGGTCTATTAACCCGTATTGCAGGGATAAACGTATCTATCTAAGCATTGTTTACTTAAACATATAACACTTTATAAATAATCAATTAATCATATAAAACATGTCTGATTCAAGAGAAAGTACGTTATCTAGAGGTGATTTTGAAATGGTAGCATAAGTTATCGACTCGGAAAGTGATTTCAGGATCCAATCACGTAGTTCACAGCGAACTTATCTATAAATGCCGCATCAACCATACGAGCAAATTAAGTTGTTATTAATTTAAATAATAATAATAATTCCTGAAGCAGAAAGTTTGTGCATGGGCGAGCCGTATTAGGCGGTATAAGCGGCGGGTTGATCGGTACACGCAGAATTGTAAAGCGAGGGGAGATTATGGAATCTGAGGGAACTCAACTCTCGGATTCCATACACCTTAGATCCCTCTCCTCACCCGAAAACTATACATATTTGGGTATGTCAGAAGCATTAGGGATCAACGTTGCTGACATGAAGCAATCGTTGATGGAGCGCTTCTTTGGTCGCCTGAAGAAAGTACTTATTAGTATTCTTTCGGGCGGGGACAAGGTGCGCGCCTTCAACGGTTGGGTCATGCCAGTTTTGATGTACTCTTTTGGCATACTCAAATGGACTCAAACCGAGCTGGACGCCCTGGACAGGAGGGTCCGTACACTGCTGACCGCAAACCGGATGCATCACCCACGATCATCGGTGATGAGACTGTACATCCCGCGGAAGTGCGGGGGTCGAGGCTTTTTAAATGCGAAGACCCTCCACAATCGCGAGGTGTGCAGTCTCAGGGAATATTTTTTAAAAGCCGAACTGGGTATGCACCGTGATGTGGTGGCAGTTGACAAGGGACTCACCCCACTCTCCATGGCTAAAGAGAATTGGCGCAAACCTGTAGTACTTACTACCGATGACCGCAAGGAGATATGGCAAAGCAAGGAGCTTCACGGACGCTTCTATCGGGCTCTTCATGAGCCCGGTGTAGATTTCTTAGCGTCCGTATCCTGGCTACGTTTTGGTGACCTTTTCGGGGAAACTGAAGGTTTTGTTTGTGCAATTATGGACGAAGTTATCTTGACAAATAACTACCGGAGACATATTATGAAGGACGGGACGGTTGACGTGTGTCGGGCATGCCACGGTCCGGGTGAGTCCATCAGACATATAATCTCTGGTTGTTCTCGTCTGGCTAACGGCGAGTACTTGCACAGGCATAACCAAGTGGCCAGTATAATTCACCAGCAACTTGTTTTGAAATATAAACTTGTGGATTCTGAGGTACCGTATTACAAGTATGTGCCCGACCCAGTTCTCGAAAATGACCATGTCACGTTGTACTGGGATCGGTCTATCATTACTGACAGGACTATTTTCGCCAATAAGCCCGATATAGTGGTGATAGACCGATTAGCGCGCCGCGCAATGATTATCGATGTCACCATTCCACATGACGAGAACCTCGTGAAAGCTGAGAAAGAGAAACAAATTAAATATCTCGACTTAGCACACGAGGTTGTTGACATGTGGAATGTGAGCTCGGCTGTCATTGTGCCGATTGTCGTATCAGCTAATGGCCTGATGGCCGAAAGCCTCGATCAACATCTCTCGAGGCTCTCGTTAGGTGGTTGGATCAAGCGCCTGATTCAGAAGGCAGTACTCCTCGAAACGGCTCGCATCGTGAGGAGGTTCCTATCTCTGGAGCGCTAACCGCCGGTAGCTTGGACCCTGCTCCCGATACCAGCGAAGCACTATTTTTTATATTTTTAAATGTTTTTATATATTTTTTTTATATTCAAATATTTAAAAATGTAATTTATATGTATATAATGAAATAAAAAATAATAATAATAAAACAGCAGTAAGTAATTTAATCACTGAAATGTATCGTCTACTAACCTTAGCAAGGTATGGTTATGTCAAACTGTAAATTACGTTTCATTGCTCCTCTCCAGACTTAACTATTTGTTCAGCAAAATGCTATAAAATCTTGTATCATATTTAAAAAAAATAGCTTAATCCAGTAATTTATTTATAATTAAGAAACAAAGAAGTTTTATTGGCTACACGTTGTTTTTAAAGTGATGTTGGTTATAACGAATCGCACGGGAGGGCAAAGTAGAGCACCCTACTTATTGTTTTCGTTAGAAATATAGCCTTTATCAATGATTGTGAGACGTCATTCAAGGATGGATAGAATTATACGTCTGTCATCAATTAGCGATCTGTCTTTCACTGAAAATAGGTTATTGGGTTTGGCCGTAAGAAGAGGAAACAGCCGCACGGCTCGTTCAACCAGGTTGATCTACGGGCAGTCTGCGGATGGGTGACCATCTTGACATACCGAGACCCCTCCGTGCAATGGAAAGCACGTTAACCCCGTCCCGGCCTGTCATTCGTGGATCTTTGACAGTCGTTACGAAAGTCTAAAAACCCCTATAACCAAGGGTGTCGTGTTACCCAGTAACTGGGTTGTAAAAGTCAGATAGGCAGTCGCTCCATTTAAATACTGATTCAGCTATATTCGGTTAGACTGGAAGGTAAGCTAAGCAGAAAATGATGATTTTATCTCTAAGTAATCCAACTGTGCAAAACCTATGCCACTTAATGGCAAAATTAGGCGATCGACATACGAGCATGTCTCGTGAGTGGAGAATTTAAATGATCTCAAATGCGCCTTCTAACGAGGGAATGATATTTTTTTGCATCTTTTTAACGTCGATATTCGTCAGTTAAGCCATCGGGGCAGGGGATAGGGTTTCTAACTTAAAAGAAAACCGGCCAAGAGCGAGTCGGACTCGTGCACTGAGGGTTCCGTACGTATATAAAATGTTGATGATTTCTGAAAAACTGCTATTTAGAGACATCGTTTTATTTTTCCTGTAATCTTTACATAAACTTCTACCACATGGAATAATTTTAGATTTTCCTCTATGCAAACTTCGGAGATAAAGGAGGGTAACGGTATATTTCATCAAAAGTCGAAAACTATGGTGTCTAAAAAAAAAGTTTGAAAATGTACAAACAGCGCTCTTTCATAAGATACCCCACATAGCAGACTAGTAGACTCCATTTGAATTTTTAAGACCCTCTTTCAGGCCCTGTTGCAAAAAGTATATTTAAAAAAATTTATTTCTTGTTTGAAATATAGTTGGGTAAACGTCATCTAAAACTATTCCAATTCCAAGAGGCTTGAGGCTTTAAATCTAAGATCAAAGTACTAATACAGAAACGTCAAAATAGGCTTAAATTACATAACAACTGAAACCGTTTCATTAAGGCATAGTTCTATATAAGTAATTTAAATAAATGAGCCACACCTACGCCTTTATTTTAAGGCTTTCATAGCAATTGAAGTACAACTAAATATTAATATGTTTATTTTCACCGGTGTTATTTTTGGCTCCCGTCTACATTTATGGCATAACTAAAATATTCATAATGTTGTCAATACTTTTAGCGTTTGTTTTGTTTTGATTAAAGTCTGATATTCTCATTATCCTGTCGTTATCCCAAATTATTCGGCGTCGGGTCAACATCGCTGTTTCTTCCATACTTCTCTATTAGTTGCCATTTCGGTAGTCACTCCCTTTCTAGCCATATCAATATTTCGTAGTTGATGGAAATATTATAACCAGATTTACACGCAAACTAATTAATTATGTAGCTCATTTAAAAATCGTAGAAAAAAGGCCTATAATAGCAAGCTTTAAAACTAATAATCATCGTTTCAGCCGAAAGACGTCCACTGCTGGACATAGGCCTCCCCCAACATTTGGGGGGGTGGTGGCCATAATCGCCACGCTTGGCAGGCGGGTTGGCGATCGCAGTATGGTGTTAAAATGCATAGAGAACGCGGCTGTGCATTCTCTAGTAAGTCCCTTAGTCGCCTTTTACGACACCCATTGGAAGAAATAGGGTGGTGCTATTATTTACAACCGGCATCACACGGAACTAATAATAAATATATGAAAAATCTGAATAAAACTGTGTGTAAATCTGAGTGCACCGATAAATTTATAAATACCGCGGATTTCATCGCAGAAAATGGGTTTCACAATTTACACGAATATTCGTTCAACCACGCCGATATTTTCGAATATTTAACAACAATTTGTATTTTCCTGTTCCGTTTTCTTTGCTAAGTATGAGAAGATGATAATATTTAACCCATGGATGAAATTACAGACAAATTAAAGATAATGAGGGACGAACAGATTAGTTTTAGGAACGTATGAGCTATTTGTAAATAAAAATCGTTCATTACCAGTACGAAAAGTCGCTACTGGCAAGCAGTTGGACAATCACAAGCAGATAACTTCTCATAACAATAGGAGAAAACCACCATGTTTTCAATACTGAACCCTAAAAAAAACAAAGGACCTATAAATACTACATAATGAACATATTATTTTTTTCGGAAACGGTCAGTCAGCCTCAAATTTAGCCGTTCTTAGTGTTGCTAAGTGTTTCCTTTGCCCACGGACCAAGGTTAATATTACTACGCACGCGATACCCTTTTCAAACTGACTTATACAACAGTTAGTAGTTATTGATGGATCTGTCAATCGATAAGCTAGTATGTACCTATATTTTGTCTACATATACTTTTACCTAGTCTGTTCCAAAAGTATAAGTATTTTAGGCAAGTGTAAGCTGTTCAGTTTAAATTCTTATCCACCAAAGAGAATAAGTATCACATTAATCTGTGTTTAGACGGTTTCAACTCCACCAATACCATTATTAAATTGTAAATAATAAATTATCGGCGAAAATTAAGGTTTTAAATTAATCTTATTTGTCAAGTTATAATACCTAATTATGTACTGTTGCATACAAGACTTTATCGACACCCATGATATGAATCTTCTATCAAAGTTTCTGAAACCATAGGCAACCGCGGCAACCGGCGTAACCATAGTATTCTGTACAGTGTTGTAAGAACTCTTATGTAAATTCATGGAAAGTTTAATTGCTGAGCATCTAATACAAAAAAAAACTATGTATAGGTAATAATAGTTTTTTTTTAATTACAGCGAGGCCGTGGTTTTGTAACGCGCGTGCATGACAATGTTCTTTTTTTGAAATTCATAACAAATACCACGAATTGAGTAGTGAGAATGTGGCTGTTTGATGAGTAAGGAAAGGATCGTAAAAGCAAACAAGTTGCATAATTAAATTTAGTACAACATTATAACACTCGTTTGGATGATATTATGATAACTGTGACACAGGTTGTTTTAATTCAAATTCAAATTCTTTATTTCAGACAATGAGTCCATAGTGTTATTATCAACAAAATAACTTAATAACTAGTGTTAGTAATAAGAAGATAATACATCGAATATCAACGGGTATGAATTCTTACCCAGTGGCGCAGCATACAGTCCCACCGATCTGACAACACGCTCAGGAGACCGTCGGTGGTTGCGCGCTGCCGGCCGGCTATGGAGGCGGTCCTTTTTCTTATTATGGCGTAAAAATCGTCTGTGCGCGCCTCCGCAATCATTGTGGATGCATTACAACGCCACGACAGCCCCAACAGTATCTTAAACGCGTTATTATATTGGACGCGTAGATCACTGTATGTTCGAAAACGGGTCCAAAGACTGCCCGTGTAGAAAGCCTGACAAAAAGCTTTTTTTTTACTTTAACTTGATTTGTACAACGTGCAAATCTTCGAACCAGCATGTTACATCGAACAGCCAACGACCTGCGCTCCCTCTCTATGTCCATATTATCCTTAAGATCATCAGTGACCCAATGCATGAGCCCATGGGACACTGCATAGGCCTCACAAATAGTCACAAATCTCCTCAAAGCGCCGATCGATGGGCTTAGCAGCACCATGGCATCCGCATAACTAATATTATTCAAACAAACGTCGTCAATATGACATCCAACTTTGGTGCTGCTTAGCAGATTAGCCGGTTTATGTACAAATTGAAGAGGTGAGGTGAAGTTAACCCGCCCTGCTTCACCCAGCACTCCAGCTCGTACACATCCGACTGAGTCTCCGCCTATCTGACACTATTCCTCTGGTGGCAGTGTGTTAATGATGACAATAGCTAACTGTTTCAGAAACTTTTATAAAAGATTTATAGCATGGGTGTAGATAAACATGTTTAAGGTGGTTTAAAATTAGAATTTAGGGTTTAAGTATGCAAATAATCAAATCAAAGCACTCAATGTGTAGTGGCACTCTACAAATAGGCATTCATAGGTACGTTTTCTGATCCATTTGTTAACATTATCGTCAGGTACTATAGGAACAGAATATATAAATGTTGGTGAAGAAATTCGATACGATGTAATCGTATGGGCATGGCGTACTAAGTGCTGTATTTTGACCTCTCCTATGAGTTGTAAAAATGAACGACTTTGGTCGTTTATACTACAGTATGATTGCTCCTGGTAAAAGCATTTGCTGATTATCTTTGATGTTCTTTTATTGGAGTTCAGAAATTAATAATACCTACTTAGTGAAGATTTTGTCTTATTTCCTGCTAACGGAAGACAAGTTGTCTTATTTCCTGATAACGGAAGATAAACAATATTGCAGGCTTGAAGGTCCAGTTCATTTAATTGTTTTCATAGCGCAGGATGTAGGGGGTTCCAAGAAACTAATCTGGTAGAGTAGCACACCAATCCTAACTAATATATTTGCGAAAGTAAGTTTGTTTGTTACCATTCACGCCTTAACCGACCATCCTGAAAATTTTGCATATACGTTGTCAGGTGTACAAATGGACATAGTGTACCTTTCATCCCGAAATAAAAGTACTGCTCCCGAGGAAAACAACAATAACGTTCTTATGATGATAGATGGCGCCACGTGTCTTTCGAATCATGATTGAATTGCGAAAGTGAGTTTGTTTGTTACGCTTTCACGCAAAAAACAGCTATCCCGGTAGTACATTCCCGTGGAATAATTTTCGACCTCCATGCGGGGGAAGCCGCGGGCAAAAGCTAGTATATTATAATTAATGTGAAAGTGAGTTTGTTTGTTTGTTTGTTACGCTTTCACGATAAAATGGGTTAACAAATTTGTATGAAATTTGGCACATAGGTAGACCATGATCTGGACCCGGACATAATATACTTTTATCCCGATATTATCACGGGTAATACGGGTATACTTATAAAGGAAAAGGAGAGGAACTACCAACGTGCAACGTCTTGAAAATCAATGTATTTTATAAAAAACCCTAAAAGAGTAGTTGAGTTGTATTTAAACAATAATATCCATATAACAACCAACTTTGCTGTTGACTCGTATAGATTTCAATGTGCCCAAACATAGTAGCGATACATGCCACTCGGCAAGCTCAATTGTAATAAGGTACATACAAATACACACATTTTGATCGACCCTGGTACAAATTGGTAGGTATTTAGATATTTATAAATTGTATTGTGAGATCTTGTTTAAGATTCTAAAATAGTTTTCATCAGTATATAATTGAAAGCACAATCAACAACTTATTTTATTGTTTTCCATTAATTTGTGCAAGTTTTAGCGGTAACATACAAAAATGTTATAATTATTATAATTTTACTTTCTGACTTATTAAAATACCTATTTAATAGCTTATCAAAACGTACGCACTTTGATTGGACGGCCGGACGCCGTCATCCAAGTGCGGTTGGATCAGTGTTGCCACGATCTAAAAAACGTTCAAGTAGTCGTCAAATCCCTTTCTGATCAGAAGGTCTAAGTAGCTGAATGTCCAACAGTGCGAAACGTCTAATGAGTAGTTAGTCTAATTATCAAAATGTCTATGTAGCAAAACGTCCAACTAACAGATGGTGTGTATAGCAGAAAATCTATTTAGCAAAAAGTCATTTTTAAAATATGTACACTCACGATGGAAAGTAAAAGTAATTTGTACTACTTTGTCCAAGCGTAATTTGATTGTGTCAACCCGGATTTAGTCTAAGAGCCATCAACTCCTATTCCCTCCTTTAAATCATACTACATCCTCCCCAGTTCCCTAAAGCATAGTCTACACTGTTCTCCATCTGACAGTTATTGCCACCAATAACGCGTTCACACCAGTCACTACGTCCAGTTGATGGCTCAATTTACTGTCAGAGTTCACTTATTGACTGTTTAATGGAACATTTCAGGCCATGTCGATTGTCGACAGTTCCATGTTCAAAGTTGAAATGTTACTAGAATATTTAGGTGTTAAGTGGAGTTCGTGAAAGTAGGCTAGTGAAACTGTGGTTTTTAGAACCTTTACTTTGACATCATCTAGAAAGATAGAGAATTAACGCTAGTACGAGCTAAGTAAGTTGTTAGGAATGTCAATGGCCAGTGTTTGGATTTGTGACGTGAGTCACGTGTTTTGTTATGTATACCTTTGCTTTTTCTCGCTCGATTTGGATGTAATTTACCACACGGACAAACCATGCCGTGGCTTAGCACATAGGACACTTTTATCGTTGTTTTACGTTCCCGTGAGTTAATCTCCGACCTCTACGCTGGCGAAAAGAGTACAGCTAGTTTATGATAAAAATAACAATAAATAATTACTGAATAATCACACTTATTTTACTGACTCAAATAACAGTGTTTACTAAACTGACATAGCGTGCTTTTAATATGGTATTGTTCTTTAAATACCCGTCTTTTGTATTCGTGTAATTATCCAAAACAATTATTGCATGTATTTCTGTCACCTGTTGGTTGTTGTACCTATAAATTTTTACCATTATACCATAATACCATAAAATAAGTTTACCACCTAAGAATACCTTCATGTGGAATGTAATAAAAGTATTGAGTATTGATTGTTCTTATACAAAAGTCTAGAAAATTCGTCGATATCAAAAAGCGTTATGGCTTACGTACCTAGCCGAAACGTGGAAATTCACGTTACGGCTGGTCCATAAATTCAAGGTCGCTCAGCGAGCTATGGAACGGGCTATGCTTGGAGTCTCTCTGAGGGATCGAATCCGGAACGAGCTGATCCGGCAGAGAACCAAAGCAAGCTGAAGTGGCAATGGGTCGGCCATATTAGCCGTAGAACCGATGACCGTTGGGGTAGACGTGTTCTTGAGTGGAGACCGCGAATCAGCACATGTAAGGTAGGACGTCCTCAGGCTAGGTGGAGCGACGATCTTCGCAGGGTGGCTGGTGGCAGCTGGATGAGAGTTGCCGAGAACAGAGCTGAATGGTGTACAATTGGGGAGGCCTATGCCCAGTAGAGGACTGCTATGGGCTGATGATGATGATGAATTAAAAGCTAAACTTATTCAACAATTACTAGAATTTATGGCAACTGGCAGAAAAGAGGGATAAGAAATGAGGCCTATACCCAGAAGTAGGTGATTTTGGGCCAAAATCATGATGATTATAATGAAGGCAACTGAAGGAATTATATAAATTATATTCCACGACTTCACTCTCACATAGTCAAAAACGGTAAGCACACACTAATCAATACATCTGAAAAGTTTCAACAAATCTATTGAATGATTTAAATATTCAAAATCATTCATTGAAGTAGCTCTATTGAATTCACAGTTTGATTTCATAAATATTCATTCCATTCGATTATCTGTACAGGTATGATTCGAGTTTTTGAATCCTTATCAACCATTTTCATTTAAATCGAATGGACTTTCAGAGCGTAGTAGAAGAAGCGTAGTTACGTAGTAGAAGCTTGAAATTATTGTAAAGAGGTCGGTGTATAATGACTACTTAGCAACGGAATATTCATAGATTTTAAGTTGAAATTGGATGGATTTTTGATAATGTAGGTTTCAACGCAGGGGCCGCACAACCCCGCTTAAGAGTTAAGCCGTTTATGAGGTTACCTTTATCATGAAGTATCTCCTTGAATGGGTTTTTGCTTGAAACCCAGTAAAAACCCATATCGGATGGGTTTTTGATTAACCGCTTAGACAAACCCTGTCAATGGGTAACCAAAATGGCCCCTGCTTTCAAGGTGGAAGGTCTTTCAAGGTCGAATCAAAACTTGTTTGACAATTGAATACATTATCCTTTGATTCTACCATTTTCTGCAAAAATACAAATGTTAAAATTTTTGAGGTACCTGTAATATTATAAAGTAATAAGGTTTTCACGAAATTCTAGTACAATTACCACGCTGAGGATTATTTTTCAGTTTTGGTAAGCATTTTGTTACTTTCAGCTTAAAAACAGCTGACCATTTTATTACGTCAGTAAATCTAAGTCCCTTCAAAACATCATTTTATCGACGAAGTAAATATCTTGCAATTATTTCATTACGAATAATAGTCGTTTTTAAAAGCATTGCAAATCATCGCGTAGCCAGTGCAGAAGTAAACCGAAAAAGGACACACGTGTACCTAGATAACCAAATTCTTTTTTGACAACCATTCAGTTCTGTCTGCTACCATAACTCTTGGTGATTTTAACAAAATACAGCTAATAGATATGAGGAAAATGTATTTAGGTACATAAAAATCCTAAAAACCCGACTCCGTAAAAAGTGAAATTTAAAAAATATGGAACCAAGATGGGACATGGGGAGATGGGGTTGGGGGGATGGGTTTGTCACTCGACTTTAAGAATTATATTGTATCATAATATAATAATTATTTTTCACGTTAATTAGACCTATTATACGATTATAAAAGAACTGAAACGCCCTAGGAGGACATATAGTGACCAAATTGGTGATGTTCTTCAGAAAGGTCAGGTGCGTAGTACTCGCAATCAGCGTGCGTGTATGACCAGATGTATGAACGTAGGCGAAGCAAAAGGAGTATGTAAGGAGCGTAGCAGGTGGCGTTCTATAGTTTCTGCCTACACCCATGGGAAGAAGACGACGGGACGGGGGAGATGGGACGTTATAATTTAATTTTTTTTTTTCTCTCAATCAGAGCACCAGCCATCTTATCTCTTCACCACCCTTGGTTGGCTGGTAGAGAATGCCTAAGGCATTAAGTCCGCCTTTGTACCTTATTGTGTGCGAGAAGTTTAAATAAATAAATAAATAAGAAAGCGTGAGTTTATGTATGTATGTACGTAAAAGAACTTTATCACATCTTTATTATAAGTTTTGAAAATTTTAGTGAGAATTTAATGGTTGCTAACCATCTATAAATAGGTACAGATCCTAAATGGTCACTCAAAATGAACAATTATTAGAGAAACCTGATTTTCAATAACTAATTCAATGTAACCCCTTGACATAGTTCATCTTTTTTAATTTTGAATTTTTCACAATATGGGGTCTGGTTGTCGCCTTTGAATTTTGTTTAATATCACGTCTTTACTGACACTCACAATATTATGATAAATCGATTGACTTAAGAATCATCAAAATTGATCCACGCGTTTAGTCTCTAGAGCGCCACAAAGGAACAAACATACATTGGTTGGTAAACACATTACCCTCCTTTGCGTCGCACAGTTGGGTAAAAAATTGGGTGTCGCACAATCCCATTTTCCGTGTTCTATTTCATCCACGCAATAAAGACTAATACAAAACGTGCTTCATTTGAGGTTACTCCGCCAGTGTCAAATATTCATATAACTTGACTATTATATCTCTGTTGGCATATTTATATAACACATTTGAACATAGTTATTATTCCTTCAGAATAAAGGTCAGAGCAGCAAAATGCTGGAGCAGATTTTCAATGATAAATATTGATAATGAACTAAATCATCACTTAAATAGAGATCAAAATAGCATGCAAGGCATGATTTCCTGAGGCGTGTGTTTGAGCACGCTTGCAAATGTCTTCACCCAAAACTTGACAGCAAAAATCATGCTCGAGCAGCAAACTGCAGCAAACTACAGGGTTACCTACATTTAATAAAATTTTGCAAAACTGTGAAACTCCACGTTCAGTAAAAATTGTGTTAAAAGTTGAAACAACAGTTTTACGTTATGGAAACAGAGCTGAAACGTGGTTATCAAACCATAACAGGTCATCTCTACTCTTCAGTTATTCGTGTATTTGATTCAACCGGACTTTTGTAAGTACTAGGAATACTATGATTTGCACAGCTTTTGCAGAAAGATAAATTATTATAGTATAGAAAAATTTATTTGCATAGATGATTATTATTATTATTATTTGTAGGTACACAAAATAATATGTAATAGTAAATAACACCCTGACTGTTATTTTTAGTGGAGTTCATGTTTGGCAGTTACAAACACAGTGTTTGGCACATACAACAACAGGTATAGATAAGAGCTGCTTACCTCCGCCGTATTCTTGCTGCTCTGCTACTGAGTCCGAAATCTATAAACGTTACTTAGCACGTACTTTGGCTAAGCGTTATTCTTATCATTGTCGCACAACTGTCAAATTATTAGAGCTAGATAGAGACAGGAAAATGTTTCAGTCAAAGCATTTCGGCCTTAGCACAGCAGCCTAAGTTAGCCTTAGTTAACTAGCAAACCTTTTCACCATCGGCTGACATTGCATCAACTCAAAAAACAACTCACAAATCAGTAGGTAACTTCCACGGACAGACGTTTTTCTTATTTCTTCAGCTCAGAACTGGAACTTACCTTGTTATTATTTATAAACCAGGTTAGGTGGGGCGCCGGGTGCGCTGGCGCGCTCTGACACGTCGCTTCCAGGTGATCGCTCGAAGACAACTTTTTGTGCTTAATTTTTATCTTTGGACGGAATTTCTGACGTACTGGAACAATATTTATAGCGTAAGATATTGTTTTTAAGAGAATGCTGTTATATTTGGAAACCAAAATGTGTTCATTCTTTATTCATTATCTTGAAAAAGCTATCTCAAATATAGCATGAGATACTTTTAAACATAACTTGTTGTTATTTACCTATGCATTGCCTCATTATTTAATTAAATTACTACATTTCAGACTTTCAGCATTTTACTACAGACATAACATTGGCATCACCACGAAGTTGGCATCATATTTGTATTGCCATACCAGAGACAACACTTAAATGTGTTATATGCCTGTATTTACACCGAATACTGATGGATCCGGTGACACAAAACACAGCAGCATGGCAGCAACGCTTGGCGCGATGTCACGCATGGCGTAGAAATATCTACCGTGGTAATTCTTCCCAGGATGTAGCTGTTTATAAAGAGCTCTACGACTGCATTACTAAATATACTTTATGCTATTTATAAAATTAATGTCTTTAATTAACTGGATTACTCACCAATGACATTCAGTTCATGTATCTTGGACACTTTGGAGTAGAGAGGCGTCTCTAGCGCAATCTCGCAGGCGTAGGGGCCCGACGCAGAGAAGTCCAGCCGCTCTAACGTAATAGACGTCGGAGACAGCTTTATTAGCTGTGGAAAATTTATTAATTATTAATATACAATTGATAAAAAATATTTGAAGTGATTGCACTGGGCCCTGGTGTGGTGGATTACGGCCCTCTTCCTCTCACCGAGTGGAGGCTTGTGTCTCAGCAATGGGAACATTATAGGCTGAATTGTATGTTATGTATTTGAAGTCTGGTGAGTAGGCTGGAGCGTCGTAACTAATGCTTGTGCCATCTCTGTATGACAAGGGGCCTTTGTGTTGCAGTGGTACAGTAACAAGCTGGTATTATTAATAGTCTGAATAGAAAAAGACACAAGGCATCGTCTCTGAAATATAAAAAAAAACTGGCAAGTGTATGTCGGACCACGCACAATGAAGGGTTCCGTAGTTGGTATAAAGGACATTGACCAGACCTGGTATCGCTATTTCTTCTGTGGTGACTTAAGTTTATAATGTTGATAATTCTTGTTTTTAAATATAATAATTTTATCTAGTAATTCGAATCCTTAAATTCTCCGCATAAAAGCATCATAAATGTATTAGTTTTTATTTCAATTTCGCCCTATTTTACCCATACGTGGTTTTTTTTTTCACGCAAGAAATGTCACATGTCATTGGGCATTCAAAGATTATTGAAGCCATAAAACCTTCTTGACTTACGCAAAATAATTAAATTACGCTTCCAATCATTGAAATTATAATTAAATACTTAATAACAACAGATATTGATACTAACTAATTATTATTATTACATTGTAATATCAATCTGTTAAGGTGTTAAAAGTACCGAAGCTAAACTTTTGGTTATACGAAAGGCAGAATGTTTTTGAGACCTTTGCCTGTTTGATTCATCATATTATAAACTTTTTGAAAGCAGAACACACGCGCGCCGTATGATACTGTGCGCGCGCATCCCGAGCATAATATTACTCTATAATGTGCTGGCGACCGAACAGCGGGCGTTCTTTTTCTAGCATCTAAGCACGTCCCATGCATTTCGTTTTAAGTACAGTCGACCGGTGTTTACTTTTATTATTTGTCTATTATTATTGTTTAGTTAATTGAATCAATCAATCGAATGATTGTATATAAATGTTTTGTTTTAATGTCAACTAAGTACTAGGCCAATAATATTTTTCAATTTGGATTTAATTCAATACAAAAATAACATCAAATCGCGCCTGTACTATACGTATTCCCCAAAGGGTTAGTCAGAGGTGTGTAGCACCTGCAACCACATTTCGCCAGTTACGTTTAGTCCCATGTAATAGGGGGCGAGTCTATTGCCATCAACCGGGCACAACTCCAAACACCGGGCTACTACTGAAAAATTCCAATTGCAATAGCCCAATAGCACTGTCTGACCTTTTTTTTTTTTTTTTCTGGGTGGGAAATTATCAAATAACTTCTCCCGCTCTGGGCGGAGCGGGAGGGCGTGTCAGACTTTTACTGACTAAAACCCACCCGTGTTCCTTCCGTTGCCTGTGTGCCAGGGCCACGATATCCATTTCGGACAAATTCGCAACCCCGGCAGGCATTGGTCCTAACGGACCCCGTCAGTTTGTGCTGACATCTCTTTGAGGCGCGCGTGGAACATAACGCGCCGTCGACCCGGGCCTGGTCCTTATCGGACGGCGAGCTACCCATCGCTCACCGTCCGCAGGCCCGCGCCTACGGTGGCCGGAAATCGGCTTGCGACTCCCGACGCCCGGGGCGTCTCCTGCGGCGACTAAGGGCGCGAGGGCGCCAACCTTGTCTCACACTCACGCGTTCCGCCTCCTCCTTTGCTAGCATAACTGCTTCGCAGAAGGAGGTGACGGCCTCCCATGCACTCTCGCTCCAAACCATGGCCTGAACCAGGCCCGGACGAGAGAGATCGCCGCCGCCGATCGCCTCCGTGAGGACACGGCGGTGCTCCGCCCAAGCTGGGCAGAGCTCCACCGTATGCTCCACCGTGTCCTCCGGGCGATCCACACAGTGGTGACACCCGGGCGTTTCCTCCCGCTTTATCCTGAACAGGAACCTCCCGAAACAACCGTGTCCGGTGAGGACCTGCGTCAGGCGGAAGGTGAGGAAGCCGTGGCGCCTCTCTAGCCACTCCTCAAAGAGGGGACTTATCGCCACAATTGTGGCGTGCCCAGCGCTGGGTTGTGTCGCCATGAGATCCCGCCGGAGCTCTGTCCGCCGTGCCGTGATTTCTCGCGGCAGCGGAGTGTCACCCCGGCCTTTCGCCTCCTCGCGCCACTCCCAGATGTGCGCGAGGACTTTTGCCTCTAGATCCCATGGCGGCAGTCCGGCAAGGAGGCTCGCCGCCTCATGGGAGACCGTGCGGTAACCCCGTACCAGCCTGATGGCCATGACCCCTTGAGAGTCCGCCGGGCGCTCTGGCTTCTTTATGAGGACCAGTTTCCCCGTCCTCCAACGAAGTGGGACCTGGCCCCTCTCCTAGCATGCGCTTAGGAGCCCCCTTAGTCGAGGCCCGAGAGCCTCTAAAGCCAGAACCCAGGCTTTTCCAGGCAAGCCATCGGGTCCTGGGGCGGTATTCTTGGCATTCAGCCTACGTACCGCCACTCTCAGATCTACCTCGGTCAGCACTGTCTGGCCTGGGAATTGAACCAAGGCCCCACGCTCAGCAGACATGCTTGTGACTACAATACCATCGAGATCGACGAAAGAGTAATGTTATTACTGTTATTAAGTACATTTATCTTCTGCCGGTATATTATTTATATTTTATATTAACAAAGTCACCGGTGTAATGCAATGCAATCATGAAACACGGTTTTCGGCGAGGAACCTTCATGGTTAGATAGTTTCACACTTCAATGGGGGTGGAACTATATACCTAGATGGTATGTACAGCGTTCAGGAATGTGTGAAGACTCATACTATGCGATATGTACGATATTAGATGCAGAACCTGTTTGTAAGGTATCTACCAGAACCTAATTTAATTATTTGGTTAAATAGATTTCAGGTGATGACATAGTTTGTACTGAGTGCTTTGCTTGCCTAAATAATCCTCTCTAAGCTGGGCTTGCAACAGCTCCTTCATTTGTACAACGAAGTGTATGTATGCTTTGCGTGTGGAAAATCCCACCCCAAACCTTCAAATGGTGAAGAAAGGAATATGATTCTTAGTTAGATATCTCCTCACTTGGTAGGACGCATCTTATTTCACTAGTGTTGAAATTAAGTTGAAAACAATGTCGAACTAATGTTCCGTCCAATATGTACAAATTGCTAAATGTTTGATGTTCTGTTACATGTGAATTCTCGAGTTTGTACTTACCTCTAAAGCCTCTACATCAACCTTTATCTGTCGAAATTGACGAGTAATATAAAAATGCTCAAACGTCATTTTGACTAATTCGTATTTTGAATTTACCAGCATACATTGTGACAAGAAGTTACTAAGAGATTCGATTCTAAATCTAGATTTTGAAACCTAATTATCGTGTAATGCTGAGAATTACGATTAAATGATAAAGGAAATTTGATAGCTCTAAAATCAGCCTTTATATTAAAGCATAAATCTTTGAGTCACCGCATGTTTCATACCGATACTAAGTTTCATAGTCATTTGGTCAATCTCCTTTGTCCCAAGAACAAACTTGTGCGCGTGTGAACAAACAGTGTAATTGAACAACATATACCTATGTTATTGTTGTTGTTTTAAGATCAGACTTCTTGAAGGTTTTCCTGAAATCTATAAGTATAGATTCTCTATATGTTTCAAAATTTTAGGCGTTCAAGTTTCGGAGATAAGCTATTAATTTTCATAAATTTTCTTTAATAACTTTAAAACGAATTATTATAAAACTATGAAAATGGGCCATAAGTAATGAACAAAAAGCGTTTAAATTTGCCCAATACTTAGAAAAACTTTTCAACCCAATGAGAGCTCCATAGAAATACTTCAGAGTGAAAAGTTATTACATAGTCAAAGAATTCGGCTTGTGACTCCTAAAGAAGTTTTGAGAGAAATTCAAAACAACATTAGCTCGAAGAAATCCCCGGGTTACGACCTCATAACAGGCAAAATCTAAAAGCGCCTCCCGCGCAAAGCATTTATGCTAAAACATGTACCTGAGCCATGGAAGGTTGCTGAAGTAATTATGATTGCGAAGCCTGGGAAACCACCCCATGAAGCATCATCATATAGACCCATTTCCCTGTTGCCCGTATTATCGAAACTATTTGAAAAACTGTTGTTAAAACGATTAAAACCAATAATAGAAGAAAAAGAGCTAATACCAAACCATCAATTTGGCTTCAGGGAAAACACTCTACAATAGACCAGGTACACAGAATAACTAACATTATTGAAAGAACACTCGAAAACAAGGAAGTCTGCGCCACCGTATTCCTAGATGTCGCGCAAGCTTTTGATAAAGTTTTGGCATGAGGGTTTGATATTCAAACTCAGACGCACGCTACCCTCAGAATTTGCAGACATATTAGAATCTTATATAAGTAACAGAATGTTCAGAGTAAGGCAAGAGGATGCATATTCCGATCTAAAAACTATAAAAGCAGGGGTACCACAAGGAAGTGTGTTAGGTCCAATCATGGACTTGCTATACACATGTGATATCCCAGAGCTGGAAAACAACACTATTGCGACTTTTGCAGATGACACTGCTATTATGGCTACCGGATCAAGCCGCAAAGAAGCAGTAGAAAAAGTTCAATTAGCTGTGAACAAAGTTTATAAATGGACACAAAAGTGGAAGATCAAACTGAATGAGTCAAAATCAGTTCACATTGACTTCACTAACAAACACTGCAAATACTACCCAATCCATATAAACGGCATGCAAGTGCCTTATGCTAATACAGCCAAATACCTTGGCATAACTTTTGACGCCAAACTGCGTTGGAAATCTCACGTTAAAAGAAAAGACTGGAACTTGACATACGTTATAAAAGTATGTATTGGTTACTCGGAAGAAAATCCTGCCTATCAATACATAATAAAATTATATTATACAAGCATATTCTTATGCCAATTTGGACGTACGGCATCCAACCGTTGGGGCCGTTGGGGCTGTGCTAAACGAAGAAACGTCAAAATAATCCAACAATTCCAAAATAAAGTACTCATGGACGCTGTAAATGCACCATGGTACATTAGAAATGACGACCTCCACCGAGACCTTAAAATGGAACTCGTCACCACCATCACCCAAAAATTTGCTGAAGCCCACGAACACAGACTTCACCGACATGTGAATGTCGAGGCAATTCAGCTGCTAGACAACACGGACATAGTGCGTAGGCTAAAGAGAACTAAACCATTTGAGTTAGTGTAGTGTATAAATAGTGAATGAATAATAATAACAATACTGTGCTATACATGTAACACGTGAACAAAGTGTTTTTATTAATTATCAGACTCTACGAAAGTGCTACGGACTTGTGTAACAGTGCAAATTGACACTATTCTTAGTTATAACGTATTCTATCAGGTAAAAAAATAAGTTAGAGTGAAATTGCTTATTAGTCTATTAGGCTAGATTGTAATAAATTATTAGGAACTTTAGTTCTTATTAATACAAAAAAAAAATATATATATATAAAACCATAAAAAAAAGTTGCCCCAAAAGTGAACCCTATATTCAAAATTCATTTATATACATTAGACGTTCGTGTTTGGGTCACAGGAACTCATCTGTGTACCAAATTTTATCTTAATCGGTTCAGTACATTCGGAGCAAATTGGCGGTGACAGACGGACAGACAGATACACGAGTGAACCTTTAAGGGTTCCATTTTTTCCTTTTGAGGTTTTTTCCTGGTTAGGCAGAGGTGTACCAATAGTACACCCACATTACGACAGTAATGTTTAAGTCCCCCGGGGTAATTAGGGGGCGAGACTATTGCCATCAACCGAGCATAAATCCAGACTCCGGGCAGCTACTGAGAAATTCCACATGGAAAAACTCAATTACACTTTGCCCCACCACGGAATCGAACCCAGGACCACATGCAGTAGCGCATGCGAACACTAGAACAACGAGGCAGTTCAATTTAAAATACAAAATACATAATTGACCTGTTAACACTAAGTGCTTGTTCAATTCAAAAGTCTAGACAAATATATTAGGTAATTTAAGTCTGTATAAATATTCGATAAAATTCAGTGAAAAATAATTGACTTAAAGTTACTTTACTTGAAGTAAATAAATGATAATATTATTGTTATCTTAACGAATAAAGCTCTTAAAATGAAAACTACTTTAACTTTATAAATGTAGTTTGAAATTCAATTTACATTAAGTAGACTAGATAACAGTGGCGAAGGGTGATTTTATAAGAGAGATAAGCCGGAGCAATAAAATATTTTCTATATGAAATAAACTCCTCCTGACAACGTCGATTTTGTTTATAAACTGAACTCACAGCAAGCGCAAATAACTCGCAGGTGCGTCTGCCCGCGAGTTATTTGAGAGCAAAATGTTTTGTTGTTAGGATATAAAGACAAAAGTGTAATGTAGGCGTTTTGTAATGTTTTAATTGTATGGTGTATTAAATACCTACTGTGTGATTATACATTTTATTTGGCATTATTAAACACTACTGATTGTGCCATTTTTCAATGACGTTAGAGTGGTTGTGTTCCGAATTTCCGAAGGGAAGCCGGTAGGAATCGTGTTATACGGTGGTTTCGCCACTGCTAGATAAATTACATTATTTTTAGTACAAGATGTTTTGAAAATAAGCAACCTGCTACAAGATTATTGCCTATCTATCTGGTTCAGATTTCAACACAATTTCATCTCGGAGAGCATTTTAGAATCGATTTAAAATCTATAGCCGCCTGATTCCGAAAACTTGATTTGCAACTTTGATTAGTATATCTGCTGTTACAGCCAATTAAAATAGCAGCATAACAATAACATCAGTATTTGTTTTGTTTTCACAAAACTTATTTAGCAATAGACTGTTTACAATATTGATCAATTTCTGGAATTTTCTTAAGATACTATTTAATATAAGAAGTTCAGGCAAAATTTTCTCAACATAACGTCCCTGATACTTACGTCAGCCCCATTAATTAAAACAATAATAAATAAACAAGTTTAAGGGATTATTCTCGTCTATTGTTTGTCCCATTTGGAGCATTTCAGAGCACTTGTGGTCGACCCGAGAGGAAGGCTTGTAGAGGCAGAGGTCCCGAAACTCGGAGAAAATAATATTTACGCTAGTTCGCCTAACGAGAAATATATCGTAAATTGTTTGTTTATTTTGATTAATCTATATGTATTGTATTGTTGTGTTATCGCCATTGTTTTCTGGGAGTTCTTTTTAGATTTAAAGGATAAAGGATTTGTTTGTAGAAACGATAAGTATGATACTTTATGTATGGTATTTCCTTAAACTATTTCCTGAAGTTTACAAGGGATGGAAAGATTGATAAACATGTGGAAAGGAGAGTACATGCGGGTAATGAAGTGTATGGTGCTATAAATATGATTGTGATCAATCAGTCGATACCGGCGTGATTATGAATGATAGGCTGAAAAATGAGGTGATAAGGCAACGGTACAGTTTAAAAGAAGATCTAGTGACAAAAATTGAAAAGAGTATGCTTAGATGGTTTGGTCATGTTGAGAGGATGAGTGAAAGGCGACTAACAAAAGGTATTAGTAAAGCAGAGGTCAGTGGAAACGCTCGGAGGGGACGCCCTTGAAGGACAAATAGTGACCTAATTGGCAATGTCTAGATGTATGAACGTAGGAGCAGCAAAATAAGTATGTAAGCAGCGTAGCAGGTGGCATTCTATAGTTTCTGCCTACCCCCATGAGAAGAAGGCGTGAGTTTATCTATTTGTATGTATTTCCTGAAGTACGTATAACCTATTCTAGGACTAACTTATATTGACAGGTTACAGAAAAATTTGAGACCCTGGCTCCTGAGCTAGGTTAGAGTACATGTATTTCAGGAGCCAGTGACTTCTTCCATTTAGGTTACAGTCAAGCAAGTATATACAGCAAAAGGTGATAAAATAATCTTACTTAAAATTAAGTTTATTAGTTAGCATTTTACTTTAAGCACTAAAAATAGAATAAGAAAAATAAAATTAGAATTTAAGAATCGAGAATTAGAATTAAAGAATCCTGAGACGAAGATCAGAACGGAGCTTATCGTATATCAGAAACATGGCTTGCCTGTCCATTTTCGTCATGAAATTAATTTCTATAGCGTCATTTATAAAACCTTCAATCTTAAACCAGTGGAAGTTTCTTTAAAAGAGTCCCGACACAAAAAAAACAAACTCCTGTTATAATTCATAATATTATTTGATTCGTAAACCTTTGTGAGATTGACTTATTATTTTAACATTAAAGTAAAAGAAAAGAAATGAAGAAGTCTGAAGGCGTAAAACTATCAGAAAATAAATTGCTGTACACCTACATGAAACAGAAAAGCAATATTCGTTTTTATTACGGTTTCACTTCAGCCATATCGATAGCTGTAAGATGTATCAATACAAGAAAATATTTTGGCGTTTTTTGATATTCTTTTATTATTTATGAAGTAACAATATGAAGAGTACCTAACCAAGTGGCACTTTGGTTAAGGAAAAATACAAGTATAGTGAAGTTT
The DNA here is from genome assembly GCA_963921375.1 of Tiliacea citrago. Classification (NCBI taxonomy): domain Eukaryota; kingdom Metazoa; phylum Arthropoda; class Insecta; order Lepidoptera; family Noctuidae; genus Tiliacea; species Tiliacea citrago. The sequence continues at coordinate 21,652,017 of OY992787.1, read as the reverse complement.
TTATTTGTCAGTGGTATAACATTCACTCACTTTGATATCTATACGAGTACTAATAATAGAATAAACCTTTGGATGAAGATATACATTATAATAGGTATATATATATTATTATGATATATTTGAATTAAGAGTTTGTTTGTTTGGACGCGCGAATCTCTGGAACTACCAGTCTGATTTAAAAAAAAAATGATTTTTTTTTTGCATTTGTTAGCCTGATTCTCAAGGAAGGTTATTAGCTGTTTAATATCACGCTACGACGAGGTTTTATCCTCATTAGTTTCGATTTATTAATTTGACAACAAATAAGTTTACAAATGAGAGATGAGATGACACTGGCTCCTGTAACACAGTTGCTATACCTAGCGTAGGAGTCAGGGCCTCACTATTTTTGTTAAAATTATTTATGCCAATAAAGAAATTATGAAATGCATAATACAGCAGAATTTTTGAATTACGTATGGAATTTTTGTTTAATTAGTATTGAAATATATTTTAAAACAGAGAAATCAACAATTCTATGTATGATATTATTTTAATCAGCGATTTGTATAATAATTTATAACTTTCCATAGAAGTCCGCCCCAAAAAAAAGGGTTCCTTTCATTCTCTTTGTAAACAGAGTGAAAAACTAAATTCCATCGTAGCTAGTTTAAAACAGTGCTATTGTGTGGATTACGGTATAATCCCGGGACTCCAACCCGTCTGTATGCACACTGCATACTGTTCCAACAGAGAGAACCGGACGTGATTACATTCCCCGATATAATTTCTGAACAACCCATCAATGAGAAATGCAGTAATATCCTTGTTCAACATTATAATTCGTGGTTTTTTCTTACAAAGAATAAGCTAATCCTTCCTGATAGGAAGGAGGTGCCGTTAAATGGGTTTCCACGTTGTCCTTTCTACTAAGCATCATCATACATACATATAAGATTTAGCACAACATAATTATCTTCATCTTCCGTACATCTTTATCAAAGGTCATCTTAGTATTCACCCTTTTTCCAGTCATATCGTCTTTCAAATAATCCATCGGCCGTTTCTTTGGTCCTCCACGACTTTAATAGTCCTACGTTCATCAAATACTCAAAACTTTCTTCACAGGATATTCTTCATTTTGACCTCGTCTTGTCAACTTCAATAATTGACAAAAGTTAAGGATATAGTCCATCTTTAAAAAAAAAAGGAATCTTATGTATGTAATAACATGCATTTAATTAATTAAGTTTAGAAGCATCAAAGGAAAACATCATCAGCAAAGAGCTACCTGTTGAATCAGATCTTAACATTATTAATGGTTCACTAGTCAGCATTCACAAATAAGAATTTGGGTGGAATTCTCGAGATAAGATGGATGAACATTGTGTGAAAGATGACACGTTTAAGAAGGATGTAAAACCTGAGATGACGTCTGATAAAGATGAATGGATTGAGGAAACAGAATTCAAAATAAGTATAGTAACAAAATAAATTGGAATATGAACAACAGGATGATAATGCGATTACAGGATATAATTGCAGACACTAGTCTCGACAAAGCAATGCTTCAGAAATGTTTAATTATATTTTATTTTTACCCGAATGTAACGAAGCCAAATAAAAAACTTGTGAAAAATAACTTTAATTTCGTAAGTCGGTGGCAAAACTAAAATACAGATCTAAAGACACCGACTTTCGAAATTAAAGTTATTTTTCACTTTGTAGTGTTTTTTTTGGAAGTCGGTTGTTTTTTTTGTAAAAAGTTTTTTATTTTTCACTTTTTAGTGGGTCATTTTGTAATGTATCTAAGTGTCAATAACCTAATGTCAAATGCTCATCACCTTTTACAAAATATTGCTTTTCTCGATGTAGAGGCGTTAATTATTGAGGAGTTCTCCTGGTAAGAACCAGGAGAACTGGAACTGATGGTGACTTCACCATATGCATTGTGACGAGCATAAATTGAGCATTAATTGATTTAAGTCCGTAATCGAATCGCAACCGTGAAACACTTATTATTTAGTAGTTCCGGTGGCCATCTGTGGTCTTCATCATCAGTTCCACTTCACCAAATGATGCTTTCCGAGTGCAAATGCATGAGTTACTATAAAAAATACCCAAATCGCTATATGTGTGCCTATAAAATTTAAGGAACTCCCTCGTTTTCCATGGGATTCTCTCATCAGAATCTGACTTGGTGACAATGGGACCGCCTCGAGAGCATACTTTTTCGAACAAAAAAAGAATTTTGCAAATCCGTTTATATATGACGGAGTTATGCCTGAACATAAAAAAAAACATTTTGAAAAATATAAACATCCGAATTGATAACCTCCTCCTTTTGGAAGTCGGTTAAAAATGAGGGTTATGTTTTAAAAATCAGAGGCTTCTTCTTAAATTTAACAATAAATACCTATTGCCTTCAACTGCATGAGATTTTCGACAGTATTAAGTTACGTAAATCTTGTTTCCATCTTTTTTAATGTTCATTTTTTATGCAATCGGGTTTTTTGATGTTTATAATTAACTTTTTTATATCGATAATCTCATACACAATCCAAAACCCATACTTTTCTACAGTAATATGTGGATAACCAACTGTCAGCGTAGGATTTCCCGCGTGCCTGCATACTGTTGAAACAGCAATGGAGTTTACACTACGTGATTCTCTTTCCATGTTATAATAATACGTTGCTGAGTCCGTTGGGGATATATTTGCAACCGACTTCGGGAAACGGACAGCCTTATTGTGTTTGTAGATAAATGATGATGTACTGCATGCACTGGTTATTCAATTTGTATTGTTGAAGGTACAATAGAACTGCTGGATACAGATGTATTTAATTTAGGAGGTTCTATTAACCTGGTTTTGTAAATACGCTGCAGTATTGTTTGTCTATTCTGATTGTTTCTTGTTCCAATTGGACTTAGATTATGACATTATGATCTTATAGTTCCTTAGCAGGAGTGAGAGTTAGATGAAAGACCTACGTACATTGGTTCGATACATTGAAAACCATTGGTATAGTACGTCAAAAGCTGAAGCAAAGTCTGAAGAAAGGGTTGGAGAAAGCACAAGATTATTTGTGTTCAGTAATCATTTATTTTTCATAATACGTGACAGGCGTGTGGTTAAGTAATAACAGCCGCACGGGTCAATCGAACAGGTTAAACTACGCTTGCTGCGGTAGGTCCATGGATGGGTAATCATGTTTACATACCAAGACCCATCCGTATCTCGGAAAGCACGCTAAGCTAATTGTCATCTGTGGATCTTTAACAGTTGTTACAGGTCATCAGAAGCCCGAAAGTCTGACAACCGGTCTTACCACCGGGTATCCTATTACCCGCTAACTGGGTTGTGGAGGTCAGATAGGCAGTTGTTCCATGTAAAATACTGGTATTCAGCTGCATTCGGTTAGACTGGAAGCCGACACCAACATAGTTGGGAAAAAGCTAGGAAGATGATAAATTCGTGAAAGGAAAGTAGGTCCTCTACATTTACCTTCATTATTTATCTAGATACTAAAGCCCAAATTGAAACTAGCTCCTATTTTCCTCCCCAAAAATATTTTTTATTATTAATTATAATTATTATTACATTTTACACACATGCATATACTCACACATACATATACTCACACATGCATATACTCACACATACAACCACACATATACTCACGCGCATACACTCACACATACACAATCACTCACCTGTGCACTCTTCTGCACGCACACTCACAAATGTTCAAGATAGTAAAATAAGTAACTAAATTTTAATTTTAGTTTATAGTATTTTTATTTTTTATTATTTTTAAATTAGTTTTACTGTTTTTTCTGAGTTCACTATGGATATTGGATTATTTTGAATTTTTATGTAACCTAGTTCTGAAGGCGCTGGTGTCCGTGATACTCGTACAACGATTTTTTCATTAGTACAGACAAGACACCAACAACGATACACCTTTTTCTGTAATATTATTTTTTTACTTGAAAATTTGTTTTTGTGATTTTTTTTTTTTCTGAAAATAAATTGATTTATTATTATTTTCTCACTACAATCTAGCTAGTACAAAAGCGCTTAATCAATTTTATGAACTTGATTAAGTTTCCTTTTAACCTTTTTAGATCAAAATACTAAGTAAGTAAGTACAAAGTAACTTATTTTCGTTAAGGCTATTGTAATTAGACGTTGAGCTATGGATCAATAGGTTAATGGACTAATTATAGACTTGCCGTAGGAGTTAATTGGCCTGGTCTGCCTAACTTTACTGTTGTCTTGTACTAGGTAATTATTGTGGTAATTAATTTATATCGCTAGCAAATTGGGATTATAATCTAGGCACGAATTTTAACATTAGCTGGAGCTTTTGTAACCTTTTTATTAAGATTAGTCAGTAATTTAAATATATTTTGTACCTTTTTTGAACTTCAAAGGGCGCTTATAAATAAAGGCTTTTATAACAGAATGTTGGTATCTATTGTGCAATGTTTATAACATTAATACAGTATGTTCATTAACGAAAGGCTATATTATAAAGAAATATATTATTCCAAAACGTAGGGTTGATGAGACACGATTTGTATGCTATCAAAACTACAGACTCATATGATATTTTCGCAAGATTGTAAAGCGCATACGAATACTGGCTTAGTTTTTGCACACAGTTTCTACATGATATTTCCAATTAAGATGACTATCCAAATAAAGCCCTAGAAATCTGGCACTGGTAGTTTCCGGTACTTTTTGGTCTACATATTTTTTTTTTTTCCTTTTTATACAGTACCTTTATAATTAATGAAAAGCGTTCCCGTTAAGGGTCGGGTACACGCCGTTGACCTTAGCCATACAAATGCGCGTCACGCTCACGCCGCGCTGCCGCATGCCGTTCGGTTTCAAAGGGAATATTTATTTTTAGTAACGAAGATATTTGATAAAATCACATATATAATTTTAGGTGGGTACTTAATGAAATAGCCTGTTCAAAAATAAAAATCATGAAGTTGTCTTAAGTAGTTTTAAAGTGATAGGTATGCTTAGATATATGCTTTGGGTAAACATTCATTCCTGAACTTATTTCCTGAAGTATTTTACTAGAATACATAAATATTCACCTATAGAATGGATGTGTACGCGTTCTACAACTAACTAACGTATAACTCACTTGCTTTATTTGAAGGTACGTTCAAGGGCGTACCTTAAAATAAAGCAAGTAAGTTATGCAAACAACAGAAAATTAACACATTTAAAAGTCACTAAAATCAAATGTCTGCGCCTTAACCCGCATAGTATAGCTCTAAAGCTCTCGCTAAAAGGAACACTCTGTACACGCGCACTTGTCTTTCAACGTGGAAAGCCAAGTGCGACAAGTGCGCGTGTACAGGCTGTTTCTTTAAGTGTCAATTTAATATTTTTTGTTTTATTTTATGAATGTTTTTTTTGTGCACATTGCGCTTAAAATGTTCTTTTAACTTTTTAATTTTATTTTTTTATTGTTTTTAGCCTAGACAATGTTTTTTAATGTAATTGCTATAAAATATTAACACTTCTTCATGTGCTTCTTGATTGTAACAATAACAATACATTAACGTAATGCGTATTTTCATAATAATTATGGTAGTACTACACAAATAATAATACCACAAGCACTCCACGACATAGACTCGACCTAGTGTGGACTTCATTAGCAAAATACTTCCTTTGCGTCTTATTTAAAAAATGTTAACGTGTCTAAAGCACTGTTTTTGGCAAATAAACATTATTGTTGTGGAACATATTCTGTCCTCTCGCCTTCTGTTGGAGTGATTTCGTGAAAACGGACGTGTGTAACAGGAAGTGACAGCTTGAGCATGGAATAAGTAAGTACTTTTTTACTTTATAATAAATACCATGGAATTAGTGTACTCATGGAATGAAACTACAATTGGATTAAGATTTTATGTATAGCGGGTCGAGAATTTCGACCAGTGGGCGACCACTGGTACCTAATTAATAATTATTCAAATAAATATTTCAGTATAAAGATTTTTTAAATTTTGAGGTTAATTTCTATCGCTGCTTATCACCAAGGTGAGATGTCAGATGTTAAAACATCATAAGCGACTACTGTAAAGCCCGCAAGTTTTTTTATTATTGAGTTACTACTAGCCCCCAATACGGTTACCGTTTGCCGAATACAAATCAAACCTATAAAGAAAAAAAAAACGCTTATAATATTGACATTTCTATTTTTAAACATTGATGTCAAATATTTTCGGCACTGATTGCGATATAGAAGAAAACTTGAAACTAGAACTGTTAGGTTTTTATGCTGCCTGTGATGTCAAAAAAAGTGAAATGGCATCAAAATCCAATCTAAGCGATTACACAAGCAGACACGAAACGCGACATTGTTTTATATTGTGTTTAGATATGGATATAGACTAAGACTTTAAGTAGAAGTTGGCAGTTTGAGTCATTTATGCGGCCTACCCAAACGGTAGGTATTGGTATTGATCGTCGCATCGTTGAGCTCCTTGAGTTCTGAGTAGAGCTGCACGATTACTGACAAATGCGTGCACTGACTGGTCAGGTCTACTCAATCTGTGTGGTTCTTTCCTCAAAAGACCATTTACCAGACCAATCTATATAGCCTTCACATGATCTGACCAAGATTATGTCTGGACTTTAAAAGAGACTGTGACCTCTGAGTTTGTTTCGGGCTTTCTTCTCAGAGTAGTCGGATAGGAAACGCCGACCTCATCTAGTTTAAAAAAATATGATTGACGTGTAAAAGTGTTTGTACAAACCTACTTACAGAAATAAAAGTCAATTATCATTTACTTACATTAATCTCAGCTCCGGTGACATTATAAAGTTCAAAGGGAGGGTCCCTTCCTCTGACAAACTTCATGATGCGTTGACCGTTCTTGAAGAACACCACCTGCAAATAAAATTTTGGATTAAAGTAGGTATAATTATATATTTACTATTATTTGTCGCGCTTTTTGGACTACACACATAAATCCGTTATGACGAGTCGTTAATATATTTAGGACGGATTCACATGTCTCTGAAAGGATTTATCTTTTGCCCGCGGCTTCACCCGCGTGGAGTTATGCCAAAAAAACCTATAAAAACCACCTCCTTTAAAACATACATATTTAAAACAAAGATTGTTGATGTTCATTAATCTCCTAATATATCAACATCCATTTTTATATATATAGATGTGATTTTTCATGACGATGCGAGCTTATGAATATAGTCAGAGGTCATTATGGACCACTAAGAAAATTAAAAAGATTTGGGATCAATAAAATTATCGGGAAAACTAGGTACTGATTCTGTTCCGTTTGGTTTGTGTTATCCTAGGTAAATAGTTCACGACTTTGATGAAAACCAGCACGCTTCGCGCATCAGACGTCCTTGAATATTATAACTCATAGACTTTCTTTTCCAGAAGTAAGAGGTAAGTAAGAAAGCCCACATTCTCCAAAGCAGAGGAAATAAGATTTAAAAAAAAACACGACTGCCGTGCCAAAAAACGAACTAAAAAGTAAAAAACAAGTTATCTTAGTTCATATGTATATACAAAGGGAAATGTCACTCAAATGAGTGACATTTTACTTTGTATATACTCCCTGACTAAACAGATAAATAAATAAGATAATAATAATAAATAATAATAATAATAATTACTAACAATGATAATTGACAATAACAATGACTTGATAATTGCTTTATGAATGTATGTATTTATTGTATATGTCAATGGTACACCACTGACTACCTGCAGTATTGTCTCTCCTTCTCCCTTTAATCCATCCAAAGGTTGTCTGTACAAGATAGCTTTTAGCAATAAGACCGCCCATTGTGGGCACCCTATGTAAAATTTCAATATTTAAATCTGTAATTTTTTTGGTGTACATAATAAAGAGTATTCTTATCTATTCTATTCTATCATTGCAGTCGAGGGACTTCATAGATTTAAAAATGTTCCACAGAACGGTCCCCCGACAGCAATGACAAATTTATTTATCTGTATAGTCAGCGAGTAAATGAGTTATAGGACTAGCTGCGCCCCGCGGTTTCACCCGCGTAAGTCTCGATCGTGTAGGAATATCGGGATAAAAAGTAGCCTGTGTATCCAGGGTGTCAGCTACCTCCATTCAAAATTGTATCAAAATTGGTCCAGCCGTTTGAGCGTGAACAAGTAACAAACATACACACTCACAAACTGTCGCCTTTATAATATTACAAGTAGTGTGATGATGATTAACTAATACAACTTGTTGTTTTTTTATTTCAGTGTTAGGTTGTATTTGATTGTTTCAAAATACGCATTAGTATTGGGACAGATAAATAAAATTATCATTGCAGTCGGGGGACCTCTTAGGTTAAAAAAATGTTCCACAAAATAGTCCCCCGACAGCAATGAAAAATTTATTTATCTCTTTAGTCAGCGAGTAAATGAGTGACCTTTCGCTTTGTATATGTTACGGCTAATACCCGAAGTGCGGCTACACCTAGTTTTAGCCGGTTAGAATTATAGGTCCAGACAATCCCTGTTGGATAAAACCAATTTACCAACAGTAGAGGGGATCTGGCGCTCGGCGGCCGCTACCGCGGCACGCTCGCTTCGCTCGCTCGCCTTCGCTTGTTAATGGTTACTGTTCTAACCTAACCTAACCCAAATGATTTTACCCGAAAACAATCGGCTCGTACTAGGTTTAACCAAGAGTAAGTGGCTATACCTAGTTCTAACCGGCTAAAACTAGGTGTAGCCGCACTTCGGGTATTAGCCGTAACATATATACAGATTAACTAATACGACTTGTTTTTTTTAAATTTCGGTGTTAGGATGTATTTCATTGTTTCTAAATACGTATACGTAGTATTGCCAGTGCTTTAATTTATTTTCGTATTATCGTCTCGAGATTGTATTATTCATGATGCCGTTTCCATTCTAAGTGATTCCTTGAATCAGTTAGGATCCAAAATGAACTGTAACAGATGTATACGACATAAAGGTTGTCGTAAAAGTAACTTAGTATCGCAAGTCGCCTCGTCTGCAGCTTCAGTCAGTTTATTTTTGTACGTCACCGCTGATAGAAAGGCTTGTTTTAACTTTGGTCTTAAGGCGCTGACAAGAGGCCAATGATCATTCTTTTTTTTAGACTAGCCTATTTATGGCTAGTCAAAAAACTTGGTTGTTACCAAAAACACGTTTAGAAAAAAAAAACTCGATACAAAGTAACTGTAAACTAACCCTTTACTTAGCGTTCCAATCCTAAATATCTTGGTTAAATATCAACGTACGGTTGGTATTTAATTAATAACAAGAACGTCTTATTTGTATGCAGAACTTGGTTGTTTTTTATTTTCGATAACTCAAAAAAAATTGAGTGAATAGATATTTGCTTCATATTTTGCAATAAATTACAAGCGTTGTGTCATCGCGCTTCTCTTTCTTTTGTATGCAGTCTGACAGTGACCGCGCTTTAGCTGTTGTCAGCATCTTAATGAAGACGTTTATTTGAATATTTTTGCGATGTCATATTTTAATAGTGTTCGTTTAGTAGGTACTTCTCTTGTATCAGCACAAACTATTTAATTATTTATGTTACTACGGCCCTCTTTTTGTACAGGTGACGATAGAAGCTGGTCACGCGACCTGTATTTTTAACATCTGAAAAATCCAGCAGTGTTTTAAACAAATATAGAAGTAAACATTCTGATAACAATACCATACAAGTATACCTACCATATGAATCCACACACAGTTGATTAATTTTTCATCTCAACAAAAACTAACTCCCGAACAACAACGCCAAAAACACCTTAACACCAGCCTATCAGTTACCAAAAAAAAGTTACAACAGCATTATTTATTCATACAAAGACCCATAGCGTGGGACTAAACAACGAAACCGCGACAATTTACGTCTCAGTTTGTATGTTTTTAATCAATTTCCCGAAGAGAATTGGTACTAGAGAAACCCTCGTAAAAACAGATCGTATTAATTCGGAAAACTTCGGGTTTTCGGCTAATAGCCATCGATTTCGGTCTGTATGTGCGTGGGACATGCGAATGTCCTTATTAGTCACGGAGTTAGTTTATCGTATGTTTCCGTTATGTGCAGGCTTCATAAGTGATTCGAGTTGTTAGTGCTTATGAGTTGAAATGTTTAGGGATTAGTGTGGTTGGAATTATTTAGTTGGCAAAGCTTGGTAAGGGGAATTTTAAGTTAGAAGCAAATAGTGTAAAAGAGGTAAGTGGTATTACGGAATCATCGCGACTGCGGCAGCGGCTGTCGCTGCAAACCAGCGCTGGGGTACTGTCTCGCATAGGGTCGCAGCATTATGCTGAGCGATGGCCGTTTTGCGTGAATGTGACGCATATTTTCTCCCAACTTGTTTCATGTTTGTGTTTTTTTTTCTTTGCGTTATGTTTACCGCAAATAAACACATTTTCTTTCTTCCTTTCTTCTTTATTTCTATCATTCATCATTCTTTTGGCCTTTCCCAATTTATTTGAGGTCGGCGCAAAGTGTATTTTTCTTCCATAATTGCTTTAATTGTTTATACGTTCATCAATGTATTTTCCAACCTTCGCAGGACGGTGATCTTTGAAGTGACATCAGAGCTCATAATGCAACTTGCTTGGCTGTAATTTAAGAATCAGCATATTATCTCTTTAGACCTTTTACCTGCGCCCCGCGGTTTCACCCGCGTAAGTCTCGATCCCGTGGGAATATCGGGATAAAAAGTGGTGAGTGTACCTCCATACAAAATTTCATCAAAATTGGTCAAACCGTTTGAGCGTGAAGAAGTAACAAACACACACACACTCACAAACTTTTGCCTTTATAATATTAGTGTGACAGTGACCTTGTTAGTGATGTTCTTCCGAAAGGTCAGGTGCGTAGTGTGATCAGATGTATGAACGTTTAAAGAGGCTAAAGGATTCTGTAAGGATCGCAGCGCAGGTGGCGTTCTGTAGTTTCTGCCTACCCCCATGGGAAAAAGGCGTGAGTTTATGTATGTATGTGCACCTAAACCAATAATTAAAATCTCATTCTTCACCACATCCAACATAACAGCTGTTTATCCATTAAATAAAACACGCATAGTATAATATTTGTAATTTATTTCCCATTAAGACTTCACCTGCAAAGGATTTTCGAGCAGCGTTCAATAGTGTTGGGCCCAACTTCGAATTCCGAATTTCAAATACGATCCGAATTTCCGATTCGGATAGCTCGTATACGCAAATCCGCCTTGAACAATCCGTTCTAGGCCGATTTAACGTGTGTTCTGTTAGTGCACTTGGTGTTTTCGCTAATAGCGCCCTGAGAGCTGTGTTTGTTTCTTCATTTACAATGTGCGGTAGATATTTAGCTTTTTGGTCTTGGCTTTTGTTACAGTATCTTGCAGAGACTATTAGCTGACGCCATTGCGAATATGATAGGTTGGACTGTCCTTATGTGCGACACTGCTGTGACAGACAAGTTACATATAGGCTGCATTCCGTATTAGACTTTAATCGCTGACAGCGCTCACATCAATAATTTGCGTACCGAATTAGTTATTACGATAATGACAGCCGACAACTGTCACCAATTCGGTACGCTCGTGACCGCGCTCACGGTTTGATTACAGTATCTCTTTGTTTAAACACCACACGCACACATTTGTACACTGACGGTAGCCAGAAGCACAATTTCGAAAATGCCACGCTATTATAATTAAGATAAGACTCAAAACAAAACAACGCAACTGTCATTTTTGACAGCGCTCACGGTGATATTAATTTAGGGCATGGTCGGCGTTATCGCAAGATGGCGCATGTCATGACGTCATCTATGACGTTTCACGCGACAACGTATTCGTGCTCACGCTAATAGGGAACGAATTAAGTAAACGACAGTCGGAGAGTTTATAAAGATAACTTTATTTAACTGACAGAGTGACAATGAAGATAATAATGTCCTAATCCTAAAGGTACAAGGTACTTATAGCTAAGTTATGACAATCGCTACGTGACGACCATGTCCTACATTACAATTACTTACTCACAAGGTTTGGCGGAAGCTATACTGCTGACAAAGCGAATTGTAGTAGGGTTACCACACTTAACTAACGCGTTTAAGCGCGCTAAAATCGATTACAGCGATTATGGTCTTAATTCGGAATGCACCCCTAGTGTCGCACGTAAGAGACTACAGTAAATGACTCATACGAGCTATGATAGAATTTGAACTTGATTATTAATTTGTGTATTGATGTTGTATTTATATTGTAATTATTCGTTTTTGTTTATTTATTTGATTTTGTGTTTATTATTAAATAATTTAAAGATGTCTTAGAATATGGGTTATGTGATACCTGAAATAAATGAATATTTAATATTTTAATTGCATTGAGCTGGACAACAAAAGTCTGTACCAACTTATTTGTCCAAAAAAAATTTTTTTTAATGGCGATTTTAGAAATTGTCACAGCATAGGTAATTATGATAAGTTTATGGCATTACTTTTTATTTGGCTTTAAAAGTAATTCATTAGCAATTTTTATCCACAATCATTCAGTAGATACCTACTTAGAAGTAATCAACAATAATCATAAATTCATGTTGTGTGATTAGAGCTATTTTAAACTGTGAACATGTCTAAGGACACAAAATGTATTAAGGTATGTTTTTTAAAGTGTCAAGGACTGCCTAACCAACTTTTCTATAAGTACATTAATTGTTCGAAGAGATATAAGATAAAGCTAGACAAAAGGCCACGCTATAATTAGAAAATTTATACTCTAATGATAATGTTCAAGGTTAAAGAATTGCGTGCAGCATTTCACTTTCACGTTCAAAAGTGTTTTTTTGACGTTCAAAACTGCCTTTGATTTGCTTATTTGAAATAAATAATTTGACTTTGACTTTGACATTAAGCATTTTTGACACACAATATTTGCAAAACACCTAATATTGTAATTTTTCGATTAAAGGTTGTTATGACAGACAGAAACCCAAGGAGCAGATAAATCCAGAAACCAGGCGCTGATAAAACTAAGCATTCACGTTTTGCAATGAGCATTTAGACAAAACTGCTCCATATTCTGTTACTAAAGCATGCTTAGGATTAATCATAAAATGGTTCCACTTTATTATCCTTTAAACTGCAGAACTGTAATCACAGCCCGCACGTACTAAAACAATTAGGTAGGTAAGTTTCACTAGTAACTAAATAAGCGCTCCTACGGTGTTCTACAAGGCGTTAAGTGACCTCTGTTGCCGATTGTACCTTTCTATGTTATAGGTATACAACTATGGGTACACAATTGTACACTTGTGTAGACAAAGACGTAAGCAGCTTCCGTTCCAGTTTTAAGTCGTGACCATTTTATAGAGGTTCTATTTTAAGCCTGTAGTTTCATCGTGGAAATAGAATTCCTACTTTCTTAAGCAGTTATTTTGGACTGCTTAAGAATCGTATTGAAATACCTCAATTTTTTATTGAATACTTTAAATGGAATTTACTTAATATGTGGTAACATTTTAGACGTCATGTTCGTGAACGGGCGCCATCAGTAGGAATTGGTCATCTCTTAGCGGCCATGGCTTATTTTAATTGAATATAATTTTTTTATTGTTTTTTTTTATTTTTTATTACGGACGGCGTTTTGCATCGTTCTCAGATCTATAATTTCAACATGAATGATGTAACCATAATTGTGTTAATTTAAAAGAGTGTCCGTGGAGTTTCTTGCCCGTTCTTCTCCATAGGTACTTACTAAGCTTTGAAATGGGCAACTAGTTTCATCTTTATGACTGAACGACCCCTTGACAATTCAAAAGTGCCTGTAATTGGTTTATTTGAAATAAATGCTATGAGTTTGAGACTGTTAAGTTTCTTCGTTTTGTTAAATTTTTGACTGTCTCGTGGCTAATGAATAATAGCCGCATGGGTTGATTGAAAGTTAAGCTATGTCGAGGTAGGTCCGTAGATGGGTGACCATCTATATTACACACCGAGACTCCTTCATGCCTCTGAAATCACGTTAAATCGTTGGTCCCCGCTGTCATTTGTAGACTTGACTATGACAGTCGTTACGGTTAATCAGAAGCCCAAAAGTCTGACCACCAGTCTTACCGACGGGGTATTGTGTTACCCAGTAACTGGTTTGTGGAGGTCAAATAGGCAGTCGCTTCATGTAACATACTGGTATTCAGCTGCATCCGGTTAGACTGGAAGCCGACCCCAACATAGTTGTGAATTTAAGGCTAGTCTGATCTACAACTAGGCAAAAAGGCAACGAAAGTAGACAAAATAGTTAATTGAGTATGGCATTAGTTTGCGACAAGTCGTGAGTTCAAACTTCACCTTATGCAATATTAACGTGAGCCCATTTCTACAAAGACTATATTATTATTAAAACAAAATTTCGGCTATTGTTGTAACGGTGAAGGAAAACATCGTGAGGAAACCGGCATGATCTAGAACCAAAAATTCGAAGGCATGTGACATCTACCAAACCGCACTGGGTCCGCGAGGTGGACTACGGCCAACTCCCTCTCACAAGACTTTTATTCAGTTGTTTAGCAATGTAAGTGTCATACCTTGTAGAGTGATTCAGGATCAACATTGTGGTCGCAGCGAAGCACGGCGCTGTGGCGATGTACCACAAAGCGAGGTGCACGCAGCTCGACCCACACCTCAGACATGCCTGCCACTGTGGACAAATAAGGAACAATATTATTAATTAAACAAAAAAAAAATAGGTTAACTAATTGTAAAAATGATATACAAGAGTTTACAAGAGAGATACGATCATTACGAGTATTACCACGATTCGCAGTCTGATATGGTGATCAAATTAAGTAAGTATATGTTTTGTTATTACCGGGATTGAAATCAGATGAGTAGACCAAGCTTCTAGTAAAAGGCCTGGTACACGCGGCTACATATCAAGCTTTACATTTACCGTATAAGCTGACCGCTTATTGTACGGAAATCCTATACAATACGAGATCAGCTTATACTGGAACCAGATACACAGCAAAAAACAAAAATACAGAAACAGCTTGCTAGGCCAGATGGGTGTCACAAACGCTGCTATACTGGAATGATCAGGGCTTAGACAAAGGGCAGTAGATTTCTAAGTGTTTCGTATTTCTGCAGCAGTTTTCAACGGGATCGATAAAAGTTTTTTTTGTTTCAATCCACTACTTTTCTGAAGTAGTGGATTGGAAAAAAAAAGTAGCTGTGGTCATAATCATCTGCCTAGCCTTTTCCAAACTATGTTGGGGTCGGCTTCTAGTCTAACCAAATGCAGCTGAATACCAGTATTTGAAATAAAGCAACTGCCTATCTGACCTCCACAACCCAGTTATTGGGTAATACGATACCCCTTAATAAGACTGGTTGTCAGACTTCCGGGCTTCTGACGACCCATAACGACTGTCAAAGATCCACGAATAACAGCTGGGACCAAGGGCTTAACGTGCTTTCCGAAGCACGGAGGGGTCTTGGTATGTGATGATGGGTTACCCATCTATGGATCAACCGTGGCAAACGTAGCTTAAGCTGATCGGCCGACCCGTGTGGCTTTTATTACTTAGCGATAAGCCCTTGTAGCTGCGGTGTTGGTATAAAAACCAGAAATCTTTGACAACAGAATAACATTATCACGAGACGCGACAGAGATATAATCACATTATCCGCTACTTTGCTTGTAAAAGCTTTTTACTTATATCATTATAACTATTCTCATACACAAAGCTTTGTCTCTGGTCTTCAAATTCTTTCCGACGATATTTTCCTAACAATGGGACTAAGTAGATATAATGCAAAATTAACTCAGTCTGTCTGTCTGTCACATTTTCACGCTAAAACCATAAACCACTGAGCCGATCGTTATGAAATTTGACATATGTAGGTAACCTGGGGCATAAAGAAGCTCATGGGCTATTTTTCATTCTCTATATTTGTAATAAGAAAAAAAAATACACGTAGTCTAAGTCAGCAACAGCGAGTGTTTCAACTATAAACTAGTAGTACTTTTTTGCACTTATTATTATACCACTAAGAGAAGGTGGTCCCAGGTGCCCCATCAATACCTACCTAGTAGTTAAAGCCCGATTCCACTGGCAGAAATCTAAAAGTAAGCAATTTACTGCATTTTGAGGCGCTATTCAGCTCATCACACCGAAGCTCCTCATCAGATCTTATCCAAATTTCTATGAGACCAATTTAAAGTTACTACCTTTCAAATATATAAAAGAGTGTCCGTGGAGTTGCTTGCCCGTTCTTTCCATAGGAACCTACTACTCTTTGGAATGGGCAACTAGCTTCATATTTCTAACTGACCGACTCCTTGACAGTTCAAAAGTGCCTGTAAATGGTTTAATAGAAATACGCTTTGAGTTTGAGTTTGAATTTGAATAAAAAAGAACCATCGAAATCGGATCTCATAAGGCGGGGATATCCAGTAGCCCCCTTTTTGGAGGAAGTACCCCTCCAATCAAAAATCCACGACGACAAAAAAAAATACAGTTATAAAACCTGTATACCTAGTTTCGTCCAGGGCCTCAAGTCTGCTATTACAATAGTGTCAGAATGGTCGATCATTGATTTCATCATTGTTGATTTTACAAGTTTGGTAATCTACTATTATAATGGCGTCATTATGACTTTCCAATGGTTGGCCACTGACACTACATTGAAAGAAATTGCATATATTGGTAATCTCGTACATAATGACAAATGAATGACATTTATACTAATGGGTTTTATAATAATGGCAATACGACAATGCCATTATAATAACACAATTATTTTACGAGAACATTAACCGACCAATGATCGACCATTATGAATTTACCAGATTACGAACTTTTAGCAAAATGACAATGGCATGACAATGGGATCGTGTTGGAATGACTGAATTTATAAAAATAGCAGACTTGGGCCCCTGATCGGTTGTAAAATACGACCTGTAGAGGAGTAGCAACAAACTGACAGAGGAAAGCAAATTACCAGACTTGATGCAGAGACGTTTCGTTCGCTCGGTCAATGATGTAACATTAGTGGTAAAAGCAGGTAATCGAAACAAACATTGGTAAACGGGTTATAAAGGAATCGAAGGCTATTTAATCGAAAAACGGATAATTGGCTAATAGTCGCATTTGTTATTGGCTTATCTTCAGGCGAATTACGTTTTAAAGTGTGCGGTAAGTTAGCAGAGTGTTAAGTGCCGTGTTTTAGGGAATATTTTGTCAAGAACGTTTACGTGCTGCCATGTTATGGTCCGAAAAGAAAACTTAGAATTCAATGTCTCAAAGTCCACTCTGGACTTAGAGACATCTGGACTGTGAGAATTACAGCTATAGTCATTGTGGACTATCTATTAACTACTGAATTGAGACGTCATAAGGTCTTTCTGAAAATCATATCGAAAATTCTAAAATACGACTGTTATGCCCGAAGTGCTTGAGGCGGTAAGTCGGGATCCTGTTTCACAATTCCGTTGACTTTATCTGAACGTCTGTTATTGATTCTAAAAGGATCCCAACTGATGGAACTTGACCTTAGAGAGTTCCCTGTTGGCTGTCGTGACGATTCTCGGCTACCTACTTCATTTTTCATTTGAAAAATGAAATGACAATGCGATTACAACGTTTTTGTGTCTAAGTAATGTAGGTACTACTTATTGATGTATAACATCTTTTCTCTCGGTTTCTATGGGAGTGATTTCGTGGAAAGGGACGGAAGTGTGTAACAGGAAGTGACAACTTCAGCATGGGACAAGCACTTTTTAATAGCATGGAATTAGTGTACTCATGGAATTAGTAAGTACTATATAGATTGTAAGTAGAGGGGCCAAATTTCGACTAGTGGGCGACCAATATTAATAAATAATTATTCGAATAAATATTGCAGTAGTTAGCTTTTTAAATTTTGAGGTTAATTTCTGTCGCTGCTCAGTTGCTTATTACCAAGTTGAGATATTAGATGTCACACATCATAATTATGCAACTACTGTGAGGCTCGCTTTTTTTTTATTTTCCTAACAACCCTCAATTCATATTTGCATACCAGATACCTGGTGGAATATGACGGAAACTTATTACGTAGATATATTTGTCAACTTATTGTGATCTTATTATTGCAAATAAATAATATTCTTATTCTTAGAATAAATAAACATACTGTATCTACAATTACAGCTTTCCTAAACAAAATTATTCTTGCTCTCCCCCAATTATAAGGCCAGACTAGACGGTTGCCTATGAATATTTTCTAAGAAAACATATGCACTAACAAACGAGACAATGAGGTTCTTCGCCCCTCGAGGTAATGAGTCACATGAACACTAAGCTTTAAAGTTAAGACTGCAACACACGGCACATAATTACTACCCGGTTCCCTATATCTTAGTGGACGGCGAACTTAAGACCCGTAATTGCGCAATAGTTTCAATTCTTAATAGTAAGAAGGTATACGTAGAAATTATATTTTCTTTTAAAGCTAGACTTGGTTAAAAATGATTAACATCTCATTTCTAATGAATTCTTTTTTTAAATATTCTTGAAACGAGATGTGAAATGTTTGAGCTATATACCGATTGCTAGTTCGATTATTTCACAGAACATGAATGCGTGCCAACACAGCTTATGTTAACTCAAAAATAAAGAAAACAACTAGCTTCTAAACTATAAATAATCACTGAATATACAATGGGGTAATTCAGATAACAGGGCAAGTTTGTATATTGCAGTTTGCCACCTACTAAACTGTAGAAGATTTAATCAAGGAAAACGCAAAAAAAAAGTTTCAGTCGACTTCAAAACGTGTGAATTTAACATTTATGTCTCCAAATCGTGTTAGGTCCCCTGCTAAAAGTGCCATGTGAGCTGTACCAGGCTAGGAGCGACTTTATGATGATCACTTTCTCGCGCTAGCCTACCGTCTCTAAATGACGCTATATTTCACCTCGCCCCCTGAGATCGGGAGCCGTAAAACCGGTGTAAATTTAATCTCTATTTCAACCCCTGCTTAATCTCGATTTTCGTAGGATTGAAGATTATTTCGAAGGTAATTTCGTTTAGCGAAGATATTGATTAACGTTAGTTGATACATGCGTCTTGTTTCTTGTGGGAGTAGGTTGGCTTATGTATTAAAATATCGGGTAGTTGAAGTTATTTTGAAGCGATAATTTCCAGAAGTTGATACGTTCGTTCTGGTCGATTACGTGAGATCGTCAAATGTTTAACTAACTTCAGTTACCTTTGTACTTTAGGCGCTGTTAATTTGACAAAAACAACCTTCTTCTTCTCTAATTACCTCATGTCGATGTAAAAATAATTATTAGACAGTCATCAAGGTAGTTGTGGGGATGGCTGTGAGGGCCGCCTAAGCGTACCTTGAAGGAGCATAGAAATATCTATGTGCGTCACTGAAATACACCTTCTTCGTTCCACCTTCAATCGTCTTCTACGATGTCCTTCTCATCGTTCTGGCTTTATTCAATCTTCATTCCTTGTCCAAGCGGTTTTTCTCTGGAATGCGCTCCCTCTGAACATAAGGAAGGCAACCAGCCGGTTATCTTTTAAAGTGAAGGCACGTGAACATATATTCGTAAGAAGTTGGCAGAATCATCCCAGTGCTGATTTGCTGGATTCGTTTTCTCCTCTACCTATCGTTATTTCTCTTGACAAAGTTTATTCTGTTTATATGTATGCATCTATGTATTAGTATTTATTATTACTCGAGTTATTGATCCCTTATGTTGCACCTGCCTTGTTTTGTCTCTCCATCACCCTAAGGTTGACTGATAGAAAATGCCTCAGGCTCAGTCTTAGTCTTTGTACAGTATATTTTTATTTGTGCATAAAGTTTTAATAAATAAGTAAATAAAATAATAACAATTTCGTGGACGTTGGTCGTTGGTCGTTACAGCATTTCCTTGGAAAAACTGCATACAAAAACCTGAGCAACAGATGGCAAACAAAGAAGATTACTTATTGGATACATTTGTCTTATCTGAGAACTATTTGTGTTTCTTGTGCAAACTTGGCGCTAATTGTTGCAATGTTTTTTTTTTTGTTTTTGTGATATCTCAATCTTTGGGGTCAAGTTCCGCGATAATTGTTTATTTTTTCGTTAAAAGCAGGGTATGGTTGTACTTAATAGCAATTATATAACCTGGGGAAGGGGGGAGCATCCTAAAACAAACAAACTATTTGCTTAAAAAAATTCTCCCCATTGTAACTAGAATAAGTTATTTAACTTGATGCAATAAACAATACTGTGGATATAAATGGTGTATCTAAACAGTTATGTACACCACTTTCTTGTATTGAGGTTACATAGGATAGGTTCTTCATCGTCCATCATTACTGTCACCAAAACAAAAACAAAAATTACAGCTTTTATTTCAAGCGTCATTAATAGTCCAAAAAATAAAGAAAATAATAAACACGACGAAACTTAATGGATCGTGACACACAAAACATAATGTTTTAAGATTCGTGTTCAGAGCCGCGTGCCATGCCGACCGCCATTATTCATAATCAATCAACAACGAAAATTATTTGAAATACTCATTAAGCTTATAAATATCCGTAATTAGGTATAATTATTAATAAGTTGGAAGTTAAGTTCACGGCTTTCTTAGCTAAATTGTTATGGAAGAAAATCATGCAATAATTATAGTAGTAACTAAATAATTTTAAATGTTTTAAGTCATTGTTCTAATGGTTCTTTGATTACCTAATCTAAGATTTCTATTTTTCACACAGTGGGTTTATTTCATTAGAGTCCATAATACCTCAGCGCCACCTCACTCTTTATCTCGCCCGCAGACTGGGCTACAGCGCGAGCGTGGCAGGGAGAAGGCTCCAAGGCACCGATATTTTGGGTAATTTCTTATTACGGTGAAAATAATGGTAATAAAAAAATAAAAATAAAAACATAGTATTTGCTTTATATTTAGTTTAGTTATTATGCAAAGTTTCAGGATCGAATTTGAAGTATTTTGTTAATACTAGCGGTTTATTGTTCGGTTTGGAGGTAAATAAGTAATTTTTTTCTATCAAGAAAATTTTATGGAAGCGTGTTTTTGCCAAACTCAACATTACCATTTATTTATTCCAAAATGAATGCTGCAGTATTTTCGATATAGCGATCCTCTGATCATGCTAAGCAATTTGAGGTATTAGGTATAGACTCTTAACTATGAACTGGATGTCATGGGGAGAGGCCTTTGCTTAGCAGTGTGATGAACATGGCTTTACAAAGTATTGGTCTAAATTGTCTCCAAATAAACCACCAAGCCCGACTTGGCAGCAATCATACAACCCGCCTCCTGATAAAAAAATAACATATTTTTCATGGGAAGACTTATAATACACAAAATAACATCACACCTGATGTTCCCCGGAGGGTAAGGCAGAGGTGTAACTTCATATTAGTACCCCAACGTTTCGCCAGTTGTTAGTTTATGTTTAGTTCCCATGTTTTAACGGGCGAGCCTATTGCCATCAACCGGGCACAAATCCAGACTGCGGCCTGCTACTGAGAAATTCCTGATGGAAAACCCTTATAATACTTTGCCTGACTTGAGTATCGAGCCCAGGACCTCATGCGCTGCAGTAGTGCTTGCGAAGACAACTAGACGAACGAGGCAGAATTATAATAGATACATTTTCCAATAAGTGGCATGACATGGTAAACACCGTACCTTTTATTACTCAAAAAAATCAAAATACTATATTTCACATAAACATGGGCAGAAAGAGAGAAAAATAATTTAATTTGTCACAGAAACACGTGCATACGAAAACACAATTAACTCGAGTAGGTAAATAAAAAAATTACACAAAACAGACCGACATAATAATCACGAGCACAAAAACAAATAGTCGGCAGCTGCACGTCATGACTGTAACAAGAAGGCTTCCACTCACCATGATGCTGTGCTTATGGAATGTCAGAAGCTAGGTGCATGGTTCCAATTGGTCGTTTCCTATGGAGAAGACCCGGCAAGACTCAAAAATAATTGGCTTTTACAATGTTTTCTAATTATTACAGTATTAATATGTATGGAAGGAAAGTGTAGGCTCGTCAACAAGTACAAGGTACTTAACAAAATAGAAAATGGTCTACAAATCTATAGTCTATCAAGCCGTTCTCACATTCACAAAAAATTAAAAAAAAAAAAAGTAAAAAAACCGGCTAAGTGCGAGTCGGACTCGCGCACGAAGGGTTCCGTACCATTATCTAAAAAAACGGCAAAAAATCACGTTATGTTGTATGGGAGCCCCCCTTAAATATTCGTTTTATTTTAATTTAATTATTTATTTTTAAAATGAATATATAACTGAATATTCTGTGAATATTTCAAGCGTCTACCTATTGCCGTTATTAATATCGAGCAAAAACGAGCAAAAAAATCACGTTTGTTGTAAAAAACAGAATAAAATAAATATTTAAGGGGGCTCCCCTTAAATATTTATTTTATTCTGTTTTTTATTTTTTTTTATTATAAGCAACAGAAATACATCATCTGTGAAAATTTCAACTGTCTAACTATCACGGTTCATGAGATACAGCCTGGTGACAGACAGACAGACAGACGGCGGAGCCTTAGTAATAGGGTTCCCGTTTTACCTTTTGGGTACGGCACCCTAAAAAGTAAATGAAATGAAATTTATTTGCAAGAATTCTATATAGTGTCAAATAATAGGACTGTTTTGCATTAAAACAATACAGTTATTATGTGTGTGGAAAAACACACAGCATTTGTGAAGAGACGTTCGACAAATTAAGCTTAAAAGATCACGCAATTTCGTTTCATACCTGTTTCTCTTCGTGTTACCTGTCTGTTTCACTCCTAGCAGAGCGTTGCAGTTTTCCTGAACTGTAGCGCACCTGTCAATGTCAACTCCATAGTCTTCTACAACCACCAGCAAGCGCCTTGCTTCAATGCTGTGTGTTTTTCCACACACATAATAACTGTTTTGTTTTAATGCAAAACAGTCCTATTATGTGTGTTTCCAAAACACACAGCATTTGTGAAGACCTGTTTGATATCTGCTGGTGAAAAGAAAACCTGTAATAGGTACAGGTATAATGATCGCTATGTGAAAATAAATAAATCCCATTAATAAATTTGCAATTATTTATATTCCAGATTATGTCAATTTTTTTTTTTTTGGAACAAAGTATTAAGTAGGAAAACTACTAACTAATAATTCAATGAGAACATACTTATGAATTTCTCTAAAAATCAATAACAGAAAAACAAAACAAAAAATAAAAACAATCTATCAAGGCACTCCTACCTCTTAACTTCCAAATAATTTATCAAGCATATAAAATATTATGTGAGGTAATCTTATGAGATCAAAAAGAATTAACTACAATACAATGCCGTTATCTTCATTAGTATTTTAATAATGATGTTTATCACCTTACACCACCTATTACTCAAATGTTATATAATTAAGAAGTTATTCGAGAGATAATCATTATTTTCATTACTAATTGTTTTCTGTACTGTTCGACAGTAGAACTTCCTGAAAGTGTTAGAGCTCTTCCAATTTGCTCTCTCTAAAATTTCTTCTACAGGCCTGTTTTCCAAAAAACTTCTTGAAGCCACTGCTGATCTCACACTGCCTGGTGATGCATCTATTCCAGCTTGTTTAAAGACATTCCTTATCCAACCAGCTATAATTGTACGAGTGGCTGGTCTAATTTTGCCTGTGATTGATATAAACAGGCTTGTCAAGTTACCATCTTTAGAGCGCCTAATTTCTGTGGTCTTAATTAGTTTCATGATATGTCTGACTGGGCATAGGTTCTCATTAGGATGTTGTTTCAATAACCATCCAGATTGTCTGCTTACTGCATTATCTGTTTTTGAGCCAAATATTGGCCACAATGTTACTTCATGCCTGACGTTATCCATAATAAGGTTGTCTTTAGACAACTCTAAAAGTGTCAAGTCATGAATTCTTCGACCTGAAGCTAGTAATAAGATTACTGCAGTTCTTCGAGATATGTCGAACAAAGTGTCTGACCTTGGAGTATTCTTGAGCCATTTGAATAGTAACTCGGTATCCCAGATAGGTGTTTTCCTTTCTGGCGGTTTAACTAAAGATGTAGCCTTTAGGATTTGTTGTACAAAAAAATTTTTAGATATTGCTTCGCCTGCTGCTGTATATGTTGATATCGCAGATTTATGTAGGAGTATAGTCCTATGTGCAAGTTTGTCCTCGATGCATAACTTGGCCAAAAAACGAGCAACATCATTGCTTTGTGGACAATTAGAATTGATGTTGTTTTGCACACACCATGCAATCCAACGCCTTACAGGCGCTTTGTAAGTTGATAATGTAGAGCTTCTCCAGCTCTTGTTTAGGAGTTCTCTTTCCTCAAGAGACCAGTGAGCTACTTTATTCGCCCACCCCCAATTTTCCATGCTAGAAGTTCCAACTTCTGCACTTGAGGAGGGCTCCTGCCTGTTGTCAAGTCTATTAGGTTGTTGTGTAGCTCCCGTATTGGTACTGGCTCCGATAGAGCTCGCGCCTTGAGATCTGCTAGCCAGAAGCACTGTGTCCAATGTGGCGCTATCACGACGTCAGTCCCGGTTGCCGTGTTGAGGTGGCGCAGCACTCGTGGAATTAGATTCGGCGGTGGGAACACCCAAGCCAGCTCGAAGTTCCATCGTCGACTGAATGCGTCGTAAAACATTGCTGACCCATCTCTGGAGTCCCATGTTACATAAGAGGTTACGACCGCGCTTTGTCTTGATGCGAACAAGTCGACGTCTGGTAGGCCCCAAATTCTGAATACGGCCTCCGAGGCCGGGGGCAACAAGTGCCATTCCGGCACTGGTCGATTCCTGGACAGGCGGTCGGCAATGCCGTTGTACCTCCCCGGGAGGTAAGCCGCCGAGAGCGTGACGTTTAGGTTCTTGGTCAGTTCCAGAAGCTTGGTCGTCAGCTCTAGTAGGGCAAGGGATCGCATCCCTCCCTCGTTCCTGATGTAAGCTACGAGAGTTCTGTTGTCTGATTGAATTAAAATGTGTGCATTCTGCAGGAACTTTTGACAACGAACTATGGCACCGTACACTGCAAACAGTTCTTTTACGTTTGAATGCCAAGATCTCTGGTGCACTGTCCACCTGCCTGTGAGAAACTTTTCATTTAGATGAGCGCCCCAGCCTGCATCTGCAGCGTCTGTGGTCAAAAAGTGAGTCACCTCTTTTTTGTGCAAGACCACTGAACTGTGGTCTATGGCGTTTCGCCAACAGCGTAGTTCCCGCTGCACACAAAGAGGAAGATCTTTCTTTTGAGATCCCTTGAGTCGACTGAACCTTCTTAGAAACCTTTGTGTTCGGCGACAATGTAAGCGCCCTCTCAGTGTTGTCGAGTTTGCAAAATTCAATTGACCTAGTAAGCATTGACTCTCCCGAAGAGTGCAACGACCTCTCTGTAGAAGTCTCGTTAGAACGGTCTTTATTTTTGTCACCTTTCTCGGTGGTAAGGCCATGGTGATGTTTCTGGTGTTCCATAACAGACCTAGATATTCCAGTTCTTGAGAGGGTGCTAGCACTGACTTTTGGTAATTTACATACCAGCCTAGACTTTCCAAAATTTTTAAGGTCTCCGAGACCTGATTCTGTAACATATTTCTGTCTTGACTGACTAGGATGTAATCGTCTAGGTAGACCAATAGTCTTATTCCCCGAGCACGTAAGATCTCTGCAATCCAGTTGGACAGAGTGGCAAAAGTTCGGGGGGCAGAAGACAGGCCAAACGGTAGTGCTGTTAATTGAAGCACTTGGTTGTTGTAACAAACCCTTACAAAACGACGATGGGGTTCTGATATTGGCACATGAAAATATGCTTGTTGGAGATCTATTTTTGCCATCCAATCGTTCTCTTGCAAGAAGTCTGCGACATCTGTCTGTGACACTAACTGAAAATGCTTGGTTGCTATATGTCTGTTGAGACCCCTGAGGTCGAATATTGGACGAATGCCCCCATCCTGCTTCTTTACAAGAAACATCTTGGAAAGGAAACCAGAATTCAAAACCGGAGGCACTTCCAAAATTCTCTTTTCTTTTAAATCGTTTATTACAGCTGTCATCTCTGCGGAATTTCTTGTGCTGAACTTTTTCAATAAATTTGGTGTTAAATGTTGAAGAGGTGGTCTTATCTTGAAAGGCAGGCGGCCCCTGGTTACTATATTTAGAATAAATTGGTTTGCCCCAAGTTCCTTCCATGCTTGTGCATGGTGCTTTATGCATCCCCCCCGGAAGGCTTGGCAGCGTTGTACATAGTCAATTTTGTTTTGTGTTCTGATCGGAGTTCTTCTTTTTGAAGTGGTTTCTACGAAAGTTATGACGTTTTTGGGGAGCCTGAGTACTATCTTGCTTCAACGGCTTGTTGTCATATCTAGTATTTCTATTATAAGAGTTGTGTCCTCTTCTTTCAAGTTTGCCTACGGGGGTACGGTTTGCTCTTCCTTCCTTAATATAATCTGGTTTGTTTAACCATGACTGAGTTCCACCTAAAGATTTAATGACTGGTTGCAAAGCCTCACGGCTAAACAAATATTCACTACTTGGAGGAATCCCCCTTAAGGTCACTTTTAAATTCAGATTATTAACTTCCTTCATTATCCTTTCTCTCCTAATCTCAATTGATTCTCCCCTCCTACCACATATAATCTGCATGATGTTCTCTGAACATCTATGCAGAGGGGAACCCGGTCCCAGTAAGCAAGTAATTTTTTCAAAAAGAGAATTATGGTTTAATTCTTTTGGATGTACTGCGGCCCAGTTCAATAAGTCCTGCAATCCCTGTTTTAACAATTCCTGTTGTTCTAATTCTGCATTAGTCAATCCGGCTAGAACATTCTCTGCAGAAGCTAAAAAATCCTTTGTCCTATTTAAGTGACAAAATTCTTCATTGATTTTTAGTGGTACAAAGCCTGGAGTCGCTAAATAAGTCTGCAAAGTGGACTTGTATCTCATTCCTTTCCATGCCTGTGTATCAAAATGTTGTAGTTTAACGAGCTTCTCCAGCCTTTCTTTCTTGGCAGAAGGCACAACTTTTCTGTCATCAAAATCTGTGCTTAGCTCCCCTAAAGTAAACTTATCGGAGTTGCATGGGTTAATAAGAAATTCAGAATATTCGGTTCCCTTACTAGGCCCAGGAAGGGTTAGGGTATCGGTACTCTGATTACGTTTAATTAAAGGTAAAGTTTGTTGCAAATACCCAGAAATGTAACCTACTTGGCTTATCAGACCTTCAATACGCGGGTCAGAAATAGAAGTATGTTTGTACTTACGACGTTTGTTTGGCGGCGGCGAGGCATAGCCCTCCTCATCTTCCGAAAATGAGGAAGAGTTGCAGTCGTCACCAGAGGATACCGGATGGCGCGGGCGTCGAGAAGGCTGTTCTTCATCCGAAGCAACAACAACCGAACTACCAGGTTCACCAACGCCCTTGTCCATATCGTCAAACCCATTCCCCTTGTCAATATTACTCACCGACTGAGTGCTCATACTCACAAATAAACTATACAATCACTTGTTTGCACTTGAAAAACGTTATTTATTACTATAATATTCACCCTGAGAAAATTTTGCGTGATTTCGCGGCAAAATTTATGAACGCTATGAGTTGACATTGACAGGTGCGCTACAGTTCAGGAAAACTGCAACGCTCTGCTAGGAGTGAAACAGACAGGTAACACGAAGAGAAACAGGTATGAAACGAAATTGCCTGATCTTTTAAGCTTAATTTGTCGAACGTCTCTTCACAAATGCTGTGTGTTTTGGAAACACACATAATATAATAATTATGTCAAGGAAGTATGTAAAAAAATAAAAATAATCATTGTAATTTGAGAGCTACTCATCAAAAAATAGTAACACCAATGGTCAATGCAAATTGCACCCTATATTCATAGTCGTTAAAATTAATCGTTTTCCCGATTGCGACCGAACTCGTCCGGGCAGCTGGCGAACAGAACTTTAACTTCCAACCTAAGTAATGCATACTTAGTGTCAGGTCGCTTACTGACCCAGTTTCCTGTGTGAACTATGACCTGACTCAATTGCGGTGGGTTTGGTTGTAACCACGTAAATATAAAGAAAACCGTGTTGGAATGTTGATTTTATCCTACTCTTGGATCAGCTGTCTCTGTTAGTTTTGTATGAATAACATCACGGCTAGATGCCCTAAAAAGCTAGGAGGAGATAAACCACTGCGCTTCGAAACCAAACTTATTTCATAAATAGTAAACTTATCAGCTGTATGCATTGGGATCGTCACGCAGTGGATCCCTTTAAGGGGAAGTGGTAGTGTGATGACATCTCCTCGTTCAAAACGGATTGTCCAGAATAAAAATGGATGACGTTTGTAGTCTGCGAAGAAGGCCGTTGCCCAGAAGTGAAGATTTGTTAATATAAACCGGCCAAGTGCGTGTCGGACCACGCACAATGAAGGGTTCCGTAGTTAGGATGAATTTATCTCAAAAACAAACTTAACATTGTAGTTGAAAAACATGCTCTCCCATACATCGATATACGTTACGGTCAATTCTTCAGCTGTAAATTTAAGTTGGTGGACTATTACTCGTTAACTAGTAAACCCTACTTAGCTGTGATAGTTTTCCTTTTAATTTCGTTATATATACTACTGCCATGAATTTTTTCACATATCCAAAACCAACCATTTAGCTGGCAGGGGGGGGGGGACACTTGACTATAACAAAAAATAGCACTTTAAAGGTTAATATTACGCAAACGGATCTCAGAATTGAAAAATGGCACAGACCCACAATATTTTTGAACGGCCTATCCAACGATACCCCACACCATGTATTAGATGAGAAAAAAAAATATCATCCCCGTTTTACGTGTCAAAGTCAAGTCAAAGTCAAACCATTTATTTCAAATAGGCACATAAGAGGCACTTTTGAACGTCAAAATTTACAAAAAAAATAGAATTGATTCTAGTTGCCCCTTCCAAAAGGTAGTTTCGTATGGAGAAGAATGGGCAAGAAACTCCACCGGTACTCTTTTAAAAATGTTTTACAATATTTTGTTTGATTACATTAATTATATGATTATATGTGAAGACGATGCACCTAGAATAAAATTACTATACCATAATAGGTAAAACGAATTAAAAACTAAGCAATGAAAAATAACTTAATTATTAGATAGATACGTGGTGTTCACATATTTACAAACATCATACAAGTATGTTTTTCTAAAAAAATAAGTCAGTGTGTGAGTATAGGTTATCACAGAATGTAAAATGAATATCATAAAAATAACAGATTTTACCATAAAAATAGCAACCAGTTTGATTTTGTCTAGACTCTAGATTGTCCTATGGAGCTGGACCAGCATGTTTCCAAGCATTCCTGTCCTGGATATAATCCTCTAACTTGTAATATGCTTGTTTACAAAGTGTACTTTTAATATGTGTTTTAAATTTTCTCTCATTTAATTTCAATATATCACAAGGTATTTTGTTGTAACATTTAACACAGTACCCCATAAAAGATGTATGTACTTTAGATAATCTGAAAAATGGTTGATCTATTTTATCTTTATTTCTAGTATTAAAATTATGTCTATCGCTTATCTTGTTAAAAATATGTAGATTTTTCCTTACATACATAATATTTTCATAAATGAATTGGCAAGGTACCGTCATAATATTAATCCTTTTAAATAGTTCCCTAAGAGATTCGCGGCGACGGAGATTATAAATTGCTCTGACAGCTCTCTTTTGCAAAATAAAGATGGACTCAATGTCAGCAGCCCGACCCCACAGTAAAATGCCATACGACATAATGCTGTGGAAGTAACTAAAATAAACCAAACGCGCGGTTTCTATATCTGTTAGCTGTCTTATCTTTCTAACAGCATAAGCGGCCGAGCTTAGCCGCCCCGCCAGAGAGGTTATATGTGGTCCCCATTGCAGTTTCTCGTCTATAGTGATTCCTAGGAAAACCGTTTGATTAATAAATTCCAGTTTTTCTCCGTTCAATATGATATCACATTCGCTACTTCTAACATTAGGTAATTTAAATCTAATACATTTGGTTTTTTTTTCATTTAATACCAAATTATTTACCGTAAACCAATCTTGGACCTGAAGAATAGAGTTATTCACTTCGTCAAGATTTTGTGATCGTCGATCTATTTTAAAGATCAATGATGTGTCATCAGCAAATAACGTGCAAGGGTGGTACCCTAAAAAAATGTTTTTCATGGTTTTATTTTACGAATTTTTCGCCGTGATGAATATGTACACTCTTGCCAAATTACAGCTTTCTAGGACTAAGCGTATCCGAGCTAAGCCGGGGACAGACGGACGGACGGACAGACAGACAGACAGACGGACATGGCGAAACTATAAGGGTTCCTTGTTTACTACGGAACCATAAAAATCAATGCCTTTATTTAAACCAATTATTTACAATATTTTTTCAAACTTGAAATCATCCCCATATAACTAGTATCTTCACGTCCTACACACACCACCAATGGGGCAATAAGGGAATAACCTTCACCTACTTTAACTCAAAACCATGTAACTAACCATAAAACCATATAGATAGAGTATCACAAACAATTACTGCGTAATTACGTTAATAGACCAATGTTTGGTAAAAATTATGTCACGGAACGAATTTCTCTACCCACGACTTGTACAGACGGCTAAACATCAAACTATAATTTTTCCAGTTTACGCTGATCTCGCACTGTACGGAAATCCTATACAATGCGAGATCAGCTTATACTGGAAATGTATAGCTTGATGTGTAGCCGTGTGTACCTTCTATTAATTATACTTATCACATTTTTCCATTCCCGTATTTCGTACAAAACAAACAAGTAAATGCAATAATTACCTTGAAATACTCGGATTTCAGTTGTTTTAGTCATTTATTATCTGGGTTAAGATTCTACGATTCGATACTATGCGTTTATGAGGCTATGGTGGTCACAAAATGGTGAAGAGTATGTAATAAATATTTAGCGTTAGGAAATAAATATACGCTGAACAAAAGATAGGAAAAGTCAGTTCAGTGCATGAATCTTTCCTAGAAACCGATTTACCGTTGGCCCAGTGCTCAAATGTTTCCTAAAAAAAAAATACGACACAAAATGCGCAATCTACAAGTAGGCAATGAGGTACGGACGGGACGCAGACGTGTTTGAGTACAAATTATGTTGCATCTAGAACTCGTCCTAAAACAAGGAACTTATGTCCCGTAGAGCAAGTATATAACCAAGCCATGACGATAATGTTTGCTTAAAACACTTTCAATGACTTCAATTGCTTTCACAATTCCACCGCCCATAAGCCATTTGGATTGTTGAAGAAATCATTAAGGTATCATAACTTGATTAGTTGACCTCGATCGATTGAATCAAATATTTTCAAAGTATTTTAAAAGCAAGTAGGTCAATGATAATGGTAGGGTTTGATTGTTTTCAATATTATTTTTTAGTCGCAGCATTTTTGAAAGTTCTCTAGTGTATTAGATTCTTGCACAAATAGTATATTACTGCAGCGGCCTACAAAAGAGGCATTGATGGACGAACGTGAAAATGCGGACCGAGGCGAAGCAGAGGCACTCATACGTGAGTCTATCAATGCCTGGTTGCGGCCGAGGCTTGTATAGTGCTTTTCTCAAATAATGCGCGGAAATTCAAACAAAGTTAATTATTTATAAGTTCCAGATTCAATGACGAACAACGATAATTTTTCACGCCAAAGTTTTCATTTGTTTTTTTTTTTTTCAATAAACAGCTTTCTATTTGCAAGCCAGTTCGAAATTTAAATAAAACTTTTGATAAGTTACCTCCTTGGTTGCCATGTTTTGGAGTAAAAGATCGTTCCATTTTAAATTACACGATAGATATGATGAGTTTACTATGTAATTTATTTGGCCGCTAAACCACGACACATATGGATTTTCATACAACTTTTGGCGGCCGCTGCTCGCATGTATTTGGCCAGTACAGCAATTTCGATTTATCTCGAAGAAGGTTGTCAAAATAATGTTTGAATTTCCAAGCATGTTAGAGAAAAACACTTTCAGATACTTCAATTAGGAAAAACACGTCATAATATAACATAAGTCGCAGATTGAAGTCGATTTTGTGAAGTGAGAATCGCGTGAGTCAATGGGCGCAAGCAGCTCTAGACTGCTCATTATTTCAAGTATCGTCGAAAAGTCTACGTTGAGTTATTTTGGCAAATTTATGGATACTGTGGTGAAAACCTACGAAATTCTACCGCAAAAGACGTACCGTTTCCTGCCTTTATTACAGACGTCGTCATCTTCTTGTGTGCTCGATAGAATTTCCCATCGGCATAATTACAAACTTTCACCCCATAAATAACCTTTAGGTGGTTTTTTTTTAAGTCCTTTAGTTAAAGTATAACTAAAAATATATAATTATAAGGAACTCTTTTAGAAAATTTGATTTGATGACCGAGACCCAGCGGTTTGGGCGGTCCGTTGTGTGTCTAATTAATAAATTAATTAAGGATTTTAGGTAGGCGGCACGTCTTGCCGAGTCCAATCCACATCGAACAGAAGGATCTAGTTGGGTTGGGCAGCATTTTTGGAAAACTTCATCAAGTCTTCTCGTCGCCTATCCCGCAGTGTTTGAAGACTAAGGTCTTCAACCAGTGCGTTCTGCCAATATGAGATACAGTGTCGAAACGTGTCCAGGCCCACTGCCAGTGTCCACTGACAGTCGGCCTGGTCCACAAATTCAAGGTCGCCCATCGCGCTATGGAGCGGGCTATGCTTGGAGTCTCTTTGAAGGATAAAATCATGAATTAAATTATCCGGAAAAGAACTGGAGCTACCGACATAGCTTGCAGAGTAAACAAACTGAAGTGGCAGTGGGCTGGCTATGTTTGTCGAAGGACCAATGGCCGATGGAGCAGACAGTCTTGGAGTGGAGACCGCGCATCGGCCAGAGTAGTGTGGGATGCCCACCAGCTAGATAGACCGGTGGTGGCTGGGATGTCAAGCAGTGGACTGCAATAGGCTCAGTTGATTGATTGAGATAAGAATATCACAATATTCACACTTTGTAAGTCTTTATTAGTTCAAATGAAGACATACCTTGTATTTTAAGTACGATTCATATTCAGATAAGCTTCGAAAACAAGTTTGATACGTTGCTGTATTTACTTTAGCAGTTCAAGCCCTGGCACCGTCGGAAGCACACATGTTTTAAAATCGTCGAACGTGTGAATTTATTTCCAATGTTTTATTCGACGAATAAAACTCGTAATAAAATTCACACATTTGTTTGAAAATCACCTTCGTTTCGGTCACGACAGACACCTTTTTGTAATGTACTTCATTTATAGCTCTTCGATATCTTGTGAGCAGTATTCTGTAAAACCTGTAGAATGGCTCAAAAATCACAGTTGTAAGTACCGCGTTATAACGGGTAGGTGTTGTTGCTAAGTATCACAGAGGGAGGTTCAAAGACTGGAAAAACGGATGCCAAGATAAGTTCATTATCATAATTGATAAAAAGTTGGAAAAGTATTGCAGTGTGTTGAATTCAATTCAATTCAATTCATTTATTGCATCAAATATGGTAGGTACATAAAGTTCTTAGATAAAATATTTAGTAACACACATTTGGCCAATATTTAGAATGCAATAGTACAAGTTTTTACATTCAGTTAAATATTATACAGGGTTATTTTAAGTCGTTTATAATCTCTTAAGGGGTCATTGTCCTCATCATTATAAACAACTTTTACTATGGGACCAAAACTGAAATCGCGAAAAAAAAACCAGCTGTTCCCTACATTTATGTTCGAATAATTTGTTAAAATATAGGGAACAGCTGGTTTTTTTTGATGACCCCTTAAGAGGTTATAAACGACTTAAAAATAACCCTGTATATCTGTGCTTTAAAAGGCTAGCACAAAGGAACAAAAATAAAAATAAAATTTACAGGGACACTTTTGAAAGAACTCATTAGAATAAAAACATTCTTGTAACAACCACTTTCGCAACGCAACACAAAATTATTGACAGGTAGTTGAGTAATTGACATAGGCAAAGCATTGTAAATTAGGGGAGCCATGTAAATGCGTCTCCGCCGAAAAAGTTCTAGCTTTGGAACGGGCATTTCAAAATCGAAATGTGTAACTTACTGTGTGTGTTTCAGCACGAATTGACGGGGTCCATTAGGGCCAATGCCTGCCAGGGTTGCGAGTTTGTCCGAAAGGGATATCGTGGCCCTGGCACACAGGCAAATGAAGGAACACGGGTGGGTTTTAGTCAGTAAAAGTCTGACACGCCCTCCCGCTCCGCCCAGAGCGGGAAAAGTTACTTGATAATTTCCCACCCAAAAAAAAAAAAAAAAACTTTGTGTGTTTACTAGAGTTGTGGATGGTGATAATACCTAATAAGAAAGCAAACAATACAAAACAAGTGAATTGTGTTTTTAAAGAAATTCAAACACATAGTTACGAAAACGTGAGAGTTTTGTTAATAAATATTATACGAGTATATCCGGGAAGATCAAGACATCCTACCTAAACGTAACAAACTTAATGAAAAGGTGTAATTTTTCCTAATAAAAAGACTTCCCTGACAAAAGACAACGAGGCCTTAGGCGAAACTACAGAACAAACTTTGCTTCGCTTTGAATACAATTTTAATAGCGTTATTTCGTAGATTAAATATTATTTCTTAATTACATAGTGGCTGTCCCAAGTGCTTGGGGCTGTGAAAGGGTCCAGTAGATTTGTTAGTCCAACGAACCGAGGGTGATGTTAAAACCCATATAAGGGAGATCGTTAGTGTTTACTGTGTTCCTTTGTGCTAGCCTTTTAAAATGATTAAAAAGGAAGGAGAAACAGGCCATTATGGGTCTTAAGCTTTGGATTTAATTATGAAAAGCTTTTGGTAATTATGAAGCAGCGTATGATCTTTTGTAATCCAACATCATCATCATTATTCTATTATTTTTATCTCAATTATGAAGATACAACTGATATAAGATGCGCAAAATATCAATGAATATGATTAGGTATTGTACGATACTTTTGGGCCCGTAGCGTTTTATAAATGTTTATATCCCTGCTTTGTGTAAATACAAGTTGGAAATTGTTAAATTACATATCTTCTGAGCTTTATATGAGTTCACCATTAGATTTCATGCCAAGACTAACGACTGTGAACAAGACGCGGTTAATATATATTTAATTATCTCATAATAAGATTTTCTTTTCACAAAAACAGCGATGTATTTTCTGCAAGAATATTCAATCTTGAGACTGGATTAAAAGATTTCAAAAAAGTAATTTGAAGTAATGAACTTTTAAACCTCAATTTCTTTGATCTGAGTTTTGAGTGAACACAGATTAGATTTCTATTGTTTACAAAATAAAGATATCAAAATGCTTACTTACAGCTTAGCTTTGGTGGAATACTATTGATCTGAACCTACCCTGCTAAGTAGAAGGTAATTCTTCAAAATATTTTTATTTGTTGGTATTGTGGCGTGTGCTAGCTAATTTAAGGCAAATAATTTAATTTAAAGGTTTTTGTTACGTAATGTAAATTCTTTTACATACTATTGTATAAAATCAAGTGTTTCTAACTAAACAGACAGCTGTGCTGCTGGGGAGTTTGTTGCGCCACTTCTTCTTCCCAGCTAAAGCACTAGGAAGTGGTGAAGGGTGGGCATTTTTGGGGACTGTCTTATGTAATTTTGACGTTCGAAAAGTGCTTCTCAGGCTAGTTTGAATAAATGAATAGAATAGAATATTTATTTGCTCAGAATGTAGGTATTTACAATAAGGTGGTTACAATAATATTAAAGAATGCTTGTACATACATACTTTTGATTT
Organism: Tiliacea citrago; assembly: GCA_963921375.1. Lineage (NCBI taxonomy): Eukaryota > Metazoa > Arthropoda > Insecta > Lepidoptera > Noctuidae > Tiliacea > Tiliacea citrago. Next base: position 21,616,105 of record OY992787.1, on the reverse strand, counting down.
TGATTTTAGCACCTAGAAAAAGCTTTATTCTAAGTTTTCAGAGCGGTGTTAAATTTGATTAGAAAATTATTATAATTACCTAGTATAAAAAGGACAAATGACTTAGGTACAGATAATTGCAACCTTTTGTTTCTATATCTAATTTACCACGGAAGAGCACTGATTTCCAAGATACAGGCTGTTATCTAGTTTGGAATTCAGGAGTTTATACAGCCAGTCTACTCGCTTATAATATTATTTGTATCCTAGTTCTTAGTAGGTAATATAACTCTATAAGGCTATATTTTATTAAGTTCAAATAAACATTATTATTATTCCCTTCATTAAACTTACATACATATATTTTCTTTTTAATAAACATTTACAAATAAAATACAAATTATTTTTATTTTATCTTTTTATTTGCAAAGAGTTTTGAAGGATTTCGTTTGAAGTGTTATTTTTTTAACTAATCTACAAACTTTTACATTAACTAGCTGAAAATTGTCACACAACATTAGCCACACGTAATAAACACGATTGTATTAAAAATATGTTAATGTTTTCTGTTCTGTAAGGTATTGCGTGTAGTATAAAATTAAATGTAATATTTAAATAGGTTATCCCGTATGTCTAGAGCTAATAAATAAGCAAATGCTTTTATTTAGTACCATAATTATGCTTTCTAAATAGCCGTTTTACAGTATATTTGCACCTAAATCAGTCATACGGGATCAAAAACATAATAATACGAGTATCTAAAATTATAACAGTGCCAAGGCTGCACGTTTTCAATTTCTAATTATCAAACTGGGCAATTTAATATAATCTTTATTAGTAAAGAAATATAACTCAAAATGGTAACAAAAAGCAAAAACTTTAATAAAAACATGCTTCTTGTTACGAATACGTGTGCTCCTGCATTGGTTTTCACTAAGGGCTGTCACTTAATGTCACACACAGCCTCTAGGGAGATGAAATAATAACATAAATTAACATTACTATAAATACAATTAAAATAATTACTTCAATTTTGACTCAAAAGAGCCAACAATGGAAACTTATCTTAGTAAGTAACACATACGTAAGAATTTATCCCTTTCAAGCGTAGGTACGACATTCAACAGTCTTTGTTTATTCTGTCAACATAAAACAATCCAAAGAACTTTCCTGTAACATTATTATGTTACTTGTTACCTAAACAACACAGCTGCTTTCTTAATTATCCCATTCCGGGTGTAACACTTGTAATATTCTAGCGTTACAGCTATGTTCGTCATCTTGAGGGGTACAACTAACCCCGTGGCGACGAGATACACGCTCAAGCGTCACGCGTATTCCTGTAGCGACTGGGGAGAAAACAAATGGAAGATGTTTCGGCTGTCGCTGAAAACCAGCGCTGGGGCTCTGTCTCGCATAGCATTTTCCCTCAACTTGTTCTTTTGTGTTTGTGTTTTTATTTCTTTACGTTATGTTTACCGCAAATAAACGTATTTTCTTTCTTTCTTTCTTTATGTTGTTTAGAGCATCATGACTCCATGAGCCACCGCGCGACTAGCGGAGCGACCCGACCGGCAGATACTGGTGACGCGCGTGTGATTCGCTTGACGTAAGTCGCATCGCTTGAAGCCGTGAGCTGGGCCTATAAGAGTTGTCTCCTTATGTTACCCACCCTTGACGTAATGGTTTCGTTATTATGTAATATACTAGTAATTAAGGAGTACCTACATAATTCTTGTTGATGTCTTATAGTGAAGATGGGATGCTAAATTAAATGTGTTGACAGTTTAATTGTTTAGTGACTGTGTTTTGTCGAATTGTGTTGTCTTGGAAAATGTTGGTTTGGAAGGCTGGGGATTGATTGCTACATTTTATTTTGTAATAAATATATATATATGTCGGATCCTCAGAATTTTACTCTGTTAGATTCAGACATCATGTGAGCATAAGGTGGGTTTCGTGCAATGAAAACACACTGGGTACGAATGTACGATACACAGCGTTTATTAAAATCACAAATTGACACAGTCACTACAAATTACAATTACCACAATAACTGAGCACAACAAAACGTAGAACAGTTCCGAAACGTCCTCACAGCTCGATCACCAGATAAGGAATGCCCGACTTGGCGCGTTCTCCTCAACCTCGGAACCGACCGGAAACGCTCCGACTCTGTCGAAGCGCGCGTAGTCTTGATAGTTGCCGCTAGGTGGCGCACCTTGTCTTGTTGTAAACATTAAATGCCGGATGCAACATATATTATATTATTTTTAAGGCACTTCCTTTCCGTGCTTAGGTTTTATTTATTTCTAGGAGGCTTTCGTTTCTTATTGACGATCTCTAAAAGAGACGCGCCAAAAAATCTATGTAAATAAACTCTGAATCAAAAGGTTAAGAGCTGTTGCTCACTCCAGACCACGTAAGACTTACCTGGCATTTTGAGAAGAATTAAATCCTAAAAATCCCTTTCAACAATTTGAAATAAAAATAGGCATGCCGAAATTACCTTCAGTTTAAATCAAAACACAACCACATTCAAAACTATGCAACTAACCGAAAATGTACCCACATAATAATTAATACACACATATCTACATGCGGTCACCTAAAATATTTAATTTATAACCTTCAGCCATAATATCCACAAACTACACACATTCTGTAGATGCGGAGGCTAGATAGAATTAATGGGAAGCAACCACATTTCACGTTAGGAGTTACGAATTGCAGCGAGCATACCACACGTGGAGCGGCTCCATAGTATATTAAATTATTACAGGAATAGTAAAATTTCGTTCTGTCTTCTACTTTAAATGTTCTGGGTATACAGTCAGTCAACACTGTTTAAACTTGGACAAGGATTTTTGAAAGACAGTAGAAATAATTATGAGTGCATGACTTTGCAGAGATCGTTATGGTAATGTATAAAAATGTATGTCTGTGACTTTGTTAAAACTTTGTTAGACTACGGTAAAAATACTAAAATAAGCAAAAGCAGAAGAGAAAAGAGGGTAGGTTACTGGTTCAATTAATTTAATGGTAAAGGAAAAAGAGTGGATCGAATTGAAATGATTTTAAATGAAGTCAGAAATAGACGTCGAAACGTTTTCAGGTTACATTTTATTATTGTTTCAATTATTTCAAGACAAAATTTTGTATGTAACAAGAAAATGTTTTGCCCAGAACTCTGGGCAAAAGGTCAAAATGTTTTGTAATTCCGCCCAGGCGTGACTGTAGACCTAAGATTCTAACAAAATTCCTTGGAAACTTTAAGTGAGATTATAGAATAAATACTCAAAGATAGGCTGTAAGAGCCGTTGTCCTCGCCTCGTCGAATAAAAAACACAGTCAAGTGCGACAGTTAATAAAAATGTTGACTTAGTTTGGAGTTGTTTGTTCTATGAAGTGGACGTCCCTAACCCGACAGAATGTAAATTCATCTCTTCTTCCTTTATCGTAAATGGAGATTCCGATTCGTCTTACGGAAACGAGGAATTGCAGTGAACGGACAATTCTATTCCCGATACTTTTATTTGTATTCTTCGATACTGAAATTCAGGTTTCGTTTTGTCATTCTCATTTCGGTGTATGGGTTTTGATTTCAGTACTAGTGGACAGTCTAGCTGCGTTCTGTATATTATATTTATGTTATAATAAGTTTATAATTTTACCTTTCGTGCGGTCCAACTACCTATATTCTTCTATACATTCTACACTATAATAATATTACACAGAGGTAATTTGTGAGTTTGTATTTAAGGAGTAATCGCCAGAACTACTGATCCGATTCTGAAAATTCTTTCACTAATGGGAAGCTACAGTATTACCGAGTCTTAGAATAAATTTAATGTTAAACCAATAAATTTCACGAAGATGAAGTCTGGGTTGTGGTTTTGTCCGAAAAGGATACCGTGGCCTTGGCACACAGAGAGAAGAAGAAGAAAGAAAGGAAATTCGTTTATTTGCGGTAAACATAACGCAAAGAAATAAAAACACAAACACGAAACAACAAGTTGAGGGAAAATATGCGACACATTCACGCAAAAAGGCCATCGCTCAGCATAATGCTGCGCCCCTATGAAGGAACACGTGTGGGTTATAGTCAGTATAAGTCTGACATGCCCTCCCGCTCCACCCTGAGCGAGAGAAGTTATTTGATAATTACCCATTGAAAAAAAAAGGGGGCAGAAGCTAGGTTTGATAATGTTGATATTATTCGTATGTTTGATTCTGAAACTAGTGGGAGAGTCCTGTAGAAAAGGCGTGAATATTACCGTAATCAATAAAAAAAACATTTTTTATTGATGCGGAATTCCATTATTATACAGGGAGACTTTGAATTCAAAGTGTTCGGCTGTCTGAAACACTACGCAAATAACTAAGGTAAACGCTGTCAGCAAGGCCGTCCCAATCAATTGTCAACAAAGCTGACGTAGCACAGTCTGATTGGTCAACGCAACCATGTTTGATTGCTCGCAACGCAGCTTGACTGCCTGCTGCATAATGCATTTACGTATGTATTTCAGTGAATCGTCTAGAATTGAATGTTTAGAACTCAGACCAATTATTCAAGAAATATTATCATTAAATCGGGTGAACTTTGTGATGGAATTCCATGGATGAGCTCAAAAGATATTGGACAAAACTATAACTAGGAATAGGAAAACCGAGACAATTTCTTTGGGAGTAGAAATGGGATTTTCAATAAAAAAAATAGCATCCGAATACTTTTATCGTGTGATAGTAGTTCTACTAACAATGAACCGATCTACCAAAAAGGGTACAACGTTTAAAATAAAACATTCGTCCATTTTCACCATTGAATAATGGAAATTAATTGGTGTCCATTCGATTTTTACCCCATTACAGAATCATCATCATCACCATTTCAGCCGAAATATGTCCACTGCTGGTCATAGGCCTTCCCCAAAGCATAATCACCGCGCTTGGCAGGCGGGTTGGCGATCGCAGTATGGTGTTACAATGCATAGAGAACGCTGCTGCCCATTCTCTAGTAAGACCCTTAGTCGCATTTTACGACACCCTTGATTTTACCACCACACAGAATATTTCAAAATACTAAGATCTTAATCATTATCCGTATTTTATTATATTATTAAAACTTTTCGAACAAAAACCAATTTGCCTGAAACTGTTTCGTAGTTCCGTGGCTGACTGCAACTGACAGTTTGCTAACGGGCGGAAAACTCGTGTATCATTACACTACTCCGATTCAGTAGCTAGCCGCCACACAATCGATACAGACATGTAAAGTAAGTCGTGCTATTGTATCGGTTTTTTTATTAGACATATTGCCATCGTTAACTTTTGTAGATTTTCTCAGGATCACTTGCGGCCCGGACTCTGAATTTGTGCCCGGTTGATGGTAATTTGCTCGCCCTTTTTTACATGGAACTTAAACATAATTGGCGAAATGTTAGTGTGTTATGGCCAGAGGTATACCTCAGCCTAACCCTTTGGGAAATATAGATGTGATGTTATGTCACGTCAGGGTCATCTTTTATTAAAAAAATTGCAGTGTCTGCGTGGAAGTCGGAAAATAGTAGTCTGCAGTTTTGACTGTCCATAGTTTTTTCGTACGGAAAAGTTAAGGCAGAATAACTGACAAAACGATAGATGTCAGGTACTTACTTGTTCTTTACGCAAGAATACCTAATCCAGACCTCTGTTTTGAAAATAGAGTTAAATCCTTTTCCAATGAGTTGCTTTTTTAATACAATTCCTTATGATATACTTAATTTACTATAAATTTTCACAATGAGGAGCTCGTGGCTAAGTAATAACAGCCGCACGGATCGACTCATCAGGTTAAGCTACGCTTTCCGGGTTTGGTCCGTGGATGGGTGATCATCTTTACATACCGAGACGTCTCCGTGCCTCGGAAAGCACGTTAAGCCGTTGGTCCCAGCTGTCATTCGTGGATCTTTGACAATCGTTACGGGTCGTCAGAAGCACAAAAGTCTAACAAACAAACTTCCCAAGGGGTATCGTATTACCCAGTTACTGGGTTGTGGAGGTCAGATAGACAGTCGCTCCATGTTAAATACTGGTATTCAGCTGCTTCCAGTTAGACTGGAGGCCGACCCCAACATAGTTGGGAAAAGGCTAGGCAGATAGATAGATAGACTATAAATTTTCACAATCTAACTGTGCTTTACCTAGCATATCAAAATCTTTGCAAGAAAGCTTCAGTTTACACGTCATCCAATACTTAATCGTATGCAATTAAGAGTAACAATCCCATTAAGTACCTTAAGCACAATGTACACAACATACCTAAAATATATCAAAGCCAACGAGACAGTTACAAAGGCGTGCGTAGGTAATCCAATTTGTGGATCATCAGCATAGGAGGAGTTAATTAAAAAACATGTTTACCCGCGTTTCTAATTATCAGCTCGAATTGTTTTGACTTCGGGACGTTTCAATGTTATTCGTTTGGCTTTTATTACGTGTTAAATAAACTTATGTTTTTGTTACAACTATAAAAGCTGTTTCATTAAATGTTACTGAGAATTATGTTAGTTGAGCTCTTTTGTTTTCATTATTTTTGCGTTTGATGTCTGCGTTAAGTTTTATCTATTTATTTAAATTTCTCGCACTTTTAAATTTAAAAAAATTGTTTTTCTTTCTTTCCTTCTATTGTTAGAAGGAAAGAAAGAAAGAAAAATAATTTTGTGTCACAGAACACATGCGCCATAGGCATTCTCTACCGGTCAACCAAGCACCTCTCTATCTATCTTTAACTGATTTTACTAAGGTTTTGCTGTGCTATTGGATATGTTTAAAAAAAATTAAAAGAACTAGTGTTCTTTTCCACACCATTTTCATTCCAACAAACGTAAAAATAACTAGTTAAAAACACTGTTCGTGTAAAAATATTATAATATAAAGCTATAAATTGCTCCGGTTAAGCAATCGCATTTATGTAATTAAATGCTTTAAAGCAATAAAATATCACGAACAATTCGAGATTTAGTAGTTGTGATAATATCGCGTCCGAGTAATTTACGTTTATTTCTGGAAACGTAATCTGGTTTCAGAAATTCAAGTGGTTTTTAACAGGCTCTAAAATTACAACAAGCTGTATAATTATACACAACGCTTTAGATTTTATTCCCGGAATTATTAAGTACCGTAATTATTGAAATACAGAACCTTATGAAATTAAACAAAAAAAGAGAAACGTTGTTGAATTATTTATTTACCAAAACATAAGCCTAGACTGTGCCTAGAAAAAAATTTTGAGTCCTGTAGCTATGCATCCTTGCATGGCAGTGGATGAGTGGATGAAACACTAAGTGGATTTAATTCCTAAAAATCCGACATTATCCTCCGTTCCAAAAACGACTGGGCAAAAGACCGAGAGGAAGGGGGCCTGTACGCTGGCCAGACCAAATCCACACCTCGTTAAATAGCAAAGACTCGGAAGCCGTGCAAGTTGCTGAAAGTAGAAGCAGAACGTCATGAAGGAGAAGGTTTTTTAACCATGACATGGTCATGACCCCCATTATTGGCAGAATGGCTTAAGGCGGTGGAGGACCCTCCGTTCCCTCCAGAGAAAAAAAAACAATAAAACAAGGCACAGGCTATTTCTTTGGACACATTTTGTCCTGCAAAAGTCAGAAGACTCGTAAAATTAAGACAAAGTCCATAAAGTTTTGTTGCCAAAAGGACGAATTGCAATCCCCTATAGACTACAACAAAGCAAAATACAGTACAAATGTACTTTTACTTCGAATTTACTAGAATATTTTTGAAAAGATGTGTCGTTGAAAAATGCTGAGATAGAACTGTATTCTTTTATTTTGTACAAAAATGTAGTTTGTTATTTTTACAATGTATTTTGGAAAGTAGAGTGTCTTAGGTAGTTTGTGTATTTGTCACGTTCTAAAAAAATGGATGCATGGAGTGCAGAAAAAGAAAGACATTTAGTTTTACTTTCTGAAATCTAATTTAGGGTGTTGATATTTTTTGCAACATGAAAAGCTATGTAAATATATGCTTCTTCTTCCCAGTTAAAGCACTAGGAAGTGGTGAAGGGTGGGCGTTTTTGGGGGATAATCTTATGTAATTTTTGATGTTCGAAAAGTGCTGATTCTCAGCCTAGTTTGAATAACTGACTTTTGATTTTGATTTTATAGCCATTTACACGGTGTTAGTTTATTGCATGTGGCATACCATTAAATTGAATTGACTGGCACTGTCTAAACAACACATACAATATTGTTGCACTATACGGACAAGTTAGTTGCCGTTCAAAACTGGTATAGGTGTAAACAGCACGTGTAATAAAATTGCACGTATATAGTAAAATCGCATTGAACTTTAGAAGCACGAACGATATAAACAAGTTAAAAAATATCTTGAAAAGACGTTCAATAATTTTTTTATGAAAAATTTGGCTGCGCAAATTCGCGCAGTACTTGAATCAATTGTACAAGGCAACTCTGTATTAGGACGAGGCAAAACTTGCATGCAATAATCGCCTTGCAATAAAATTGCCTTAATCTAAGTCGCATGCAATTTTATTGAACGGCAAAACTTGCATTCAATTATTGTATGCCATTTTATGACAATCGCACGCGTGTAAACACATGCATGCAATTCTTGAATGTGCTTTATGGCATGCGAATATTATTGCTCTTGAACGTTCCAGAAAAATACGCCGTGTAAATGGGGGCTTTAGGAATGTTTCAACAAAAATGAGTTTTGTTTTCAAGTGCAATAAAATAACAAGTTATAAATATATTTCTTTTTGTCTAGTTTGAAATCCGTAATTTAATACAATTTTAATATCAGCTGACTCTAGAAACTACTTTACAAAGCTAGTTTCAAAGCACCATACTTTACTTTATTCTAAAATAGCAACTTTCAAAAATAAAACATTAAACGTGAATAACATTAGAAGTAAGCGACTCAAAGCTACCGACAGGTGTCTACGGCACGCTACGGTAAGCTGCGAGCGTAGCCGAGCTTGCTACGAGCGTAGTGGAGCCTGATATGCGCGCTGATGCACAAAAATGCTTCTCAAGGAAACGTCGCACTTCGCGCAAATGTTGCCATCTGTGAGGGCACTAATAACCTCTCCTTACGGTATTTATACAGAGTGAATTTATAATGGCATTTTGAAATATACGGCGGGAGGTAGTTTGCTTGCTGTTTCTGCGTTTGACTGGCCTTACGAATTTATTAATTCCCATTTATTTTATTTAGAATAGAATACTCTTTATTATGTAAAAAAAATCAAACCTAATCATCATTCTGCTGCCCTTATGCCAATTTATTTGGGGTCGGCGCAACATGTCCCTGTCTTCCATACTTCTCTATTAGTCGTCATCTCGGTAGTCACCCCCTTTCTAGCCATATCATCTTTCACACAGTCCATCCATCGTTTTATTGGTCTTCCCCTACTTTTATAGCCATCAACATCCATACTCAAAACATTCTTCACGACATTTTCCTCATTCCTCCGCATCACATGCCCATACCATGACAACCGATTTCCGCACAACTTTTCAGTCACCGGTACCACTTTCAGACTTCCTCATATGTACGTATTTATTTCAAATGTGAGCACGATATTTTCTGGCAAGTGAAACTTACTTACCGTAATTTACTTTCGAACTAGATAAGTTACTTTACTTAAATCCGTCTGAACTTTATACCGCCTCGAATACTCGATTTATTCACCACCTGTAATGATACAATTCGATCTATTTATCTTAATTGTTCCATCACAAAGGCAATCTAACACAATGTTCGTTGAAGGATCACTTAATTAAAGTATATACCCAACAAACATGATCAGCGCAAACAATGCGACGGGTAGTGATGGGCCAATTAGCACTAATTGTGTACCGTCTATGATGGGCATAAGTGAGCCTGTATAATAAAACCACCAGTTAAACCCCACCAGTTTAATAAAATTATTATGCTGTATACCTAGGTAATAATAGGTAATATCTTTTGGGGGAGGCCTATGTCCAGCAGTGGACGTCTTTTGGTTGAAATTATGAAAAATACCTAGGTAGGTGGTGTCATATTTTGCAGAGAGAAGACTCGTTTTTAATTTTTTTTTGGGTTCCGTACCTCAGAAGGAAAAAACGGAACCCTTATAGGATCACTCGTGTGTCTGCCTGTCTGTCTGTCCGTCACAGCTGATTTGCTCCGAACCTAATGGACCGATTAAGTTGAAAGGTACACTTGAATTTCTGTGACCGAAACGCGGACGTGTAATGTAAATAAATGAATGAATTTTGAACATGAGGGTCACTTAAGGGGTTAAACAGAAAATTAAAAAAATTGCAAACTATACCGTGTGATATATCAAATGAAGGGCTTGTTGTAAGGGTCTCGAATATTTTTTTTTTATGTTTTTAAAATAAATAGTTTTAAAGTTATAACAAAATAGATGAAAATTGACCATTCCCCCTTATCTCCGAAAGTCTAGCCTACAACGTTCTCAACATTCACAATATATTTAAAAAAAAACCTGTTAATAATATTATTAAAATAATAATGTACTAAATATGATTGTATTGACATGTCTGTATCAGCTGTTTCGATTTGATCTTACGGCTACATCAAATAACAATCGTCAAAAGCTCAATCAGAATCAATGTACTTCTCTCTTTTCTCTTTCTCTTTTTTAAAAACGTTGCCCCACACTAGGAATTTCTCCTGTATCGTGGGTGCGTTCACAAACATTCAAACTCACATACACAAACAGCCAGACCCGGAACAACTACTTGTAGGTCATACAAATATTTGTTCCGTGCGGGAATTGAACCCGCGACACGCAGCGCAGCAGTCAATCACTTAACCACTGCGCCAACCGTGCCGTCACTTGACAGCTGATGAATGAATTTGTACCTATTTATAATATTGTTATGCAGAATCAGTATTATGTAGGTAAAGACTGAATGAAGGTATTCAAATTCTGTAGTTTCAGACTACTTTCAAGAAAAAATGCGTAAAATGATTTTAATTTTGTATAAAATCACTTTTGGCTCTACGAATGTTTATTCATGAAAATAAATAAATAAACCATGAATCAAAATCAACATCAGTGGCGACAGAGGCAATGTAAAACTATTAAATGAAAAAAAGTAATTAAAATTTGATGGCACTCAAAGTGATATACCATGCCAATCACGTTGGAACAATAAAACCAAGCTAAAGTAGTAATAAATGTCCGCTGAATATCAAATGTTTTCGCAAATGAAAATGTTCTGCAAAAGGTCTAGTTTTATTATTATTTTAGGTTTAGTTCTCCATCGAACCAGCCTAGCCTACTCTTTTAGATTCTAGCTTCAACAAATGTTATTGAATTTTATGTCTTTTGTCTTTTTTTATGTCTTTACGGAACGTATACATTTTTTATTTATTTTTCGGGTGGGAAATTATCAAATAACTTCTCCCGCTCTGGGTGGAGCGGGAGGGAGTGTCAGACTTTTACTGACTAAAACCCACCCGTGTTCCTAACGTTGCCTGTGTGCCAGGGCCACGATATATCGGACAGGCTCGTAACACTGGCAGACGGAACGTATACATAGGATATTATTACCAGCATGTTAATAAACAATTAAGTACCTATGCGATAAGGATCAAAATAGATAGAAAAGATACACCGTGACGTGATCGCTGACTATTTTGATTTCTTCCATAATATTTAGGGTACTGCATCGACTATCATTCCAAATTGGAATAAATAAATAAAAACTAATTATTTAAATATTTTCTTCTTGGGCGGACATTGAGTACTTAAATGCATTCCAAAATACTCCCCATAAACTTAAGAGCGTATACGACGTACGGCATTTCATACAAACTTTCCAGCCCTTGTTTTTCGAAATGACTAAACCGATTTTAATGAAACTTCATACTCATAAGCAGGATACAAAGTTCTAAAAAGTAAGTTAAGAACTATTTCGAAATGTCTTATTTAAAAACAGATAACTGGAAATGTCTGTTTGGTTGTTACACTATTTCTCGAAAATGTTCTTAACTAAGTTTTTAGACCTTTGTATCCTGCTTATGCTTATAAAGTTTCATTCAAATCGGTTCAGTCATTTCGAAAAACAAGGGCTTGAAAGTTTGTATGAAATGCTGTACGTCGTATACGCTCTGAAGTGTAATTCAAAAGTCCATCGGAAATTACAATTGTTGCCTACTTGTACGTATGGTGCCGGACGTAAAGAATAGCACCATCCTATTTCTTCCCGTGGGTGTCATAAAAGGCGACTAAGGGACTTACTAGAGAATGGGCAGCAGCGTTCTCTATGCATTTTAACACCATTTTGCGATCGCCAACACGCCTTTCAGCGTGGCGATTATGACAAACCCCCCTTGCTTGGGAAAGGTCTATGTCCAGCAGTGAACGTCTTTCGGCTGTAATGATGATGATGATGATGAACATCTCAACGAATACATAATACAATGTAATTAAAAATTACTCAGTATTATAATACCTCTATCGAATGTCAGATTGTCGGTCATGTTTTCGTCCAATTGAATCAGGAACGGCCCCAAGACGGTGAATAATTTCTACAATTACCTTGCGAACTTGTATTGTGCTCTGGCGCGGCAGTGGGTTGTGTGTTGCCAAATTATTTGTGTAAATAGAGCAATAAATTATGTGCTGTTAGGTTACAATGATGTGAGTTTAGCTTGTAGAATGTGGAGTATATTAACCATCTTTTTTCAAACATTATACTTATAATGTGTCCACATTCACACACCCTCACTCTCTCTCACACATTCGCATGCCTGCGTGCGTGCTGCATGTTTAGTTTTAATTCTCTTTTTAGGGTTCCATATCCGAAAGTTCCAAACGGAGCCCTATTGCTGTAACTCACGTGTCCGTCTGTTACACAGGTTTTACAGCCAAACGGTTGGAGCAACAATTTTCAAATTTTCTCAGTATAAGCATCTTTTTGACCCAAAGCCATACAAATAAAAATGTGAAGGGGGCTCCTATACAGTTTTAATGGGGGGCGCGAAAAATAAAATTGACCTACCCCATCGAGTGGGGTATTGTTGTTTAGAACTCGTTGAGTAGATAAATACTTAATTTTTTATTTTAAAAAATATTGGAAAACAAAGGAATGAGAAGTCACCAGAGAGTCAGTTTTTTTTTACAAAATTTTGTTCCAAAGAATTTTTTAACTTCTCATTGACCTATGAACTTGAAATTTGGTGATAATGTTTATTATTACGTATATAGGTATTACTAACAAATACCAATATATTAATAAATCTAATTTTGTCTTTGAAAGTCCCTCATTTTTCCTGATACAACTTATTGGTACGGAACCCTAAATTTGCGAAGTCCGACACGCACTTGGCCGGTTTTTTTGAATATTGTTATTTATTTTAAAACAAGTAAATGATAGTTTTTTAATTTATGGTAGAGCAGAGTCTCCTAACACAGGCTTATCTGCTTCAGTCCTCGCGCACATCTGGGAGTAGCGCGAGGAGGCGAAATGTTGGGGTAGAACTCCGTTGCCGCAAGAAATGACGGCTAAGCGGACAGTGCTCCGGCGGGATCTCATGGCAACATGGAGAGTGCGACTGTCGCAACCCAGCGCTGGACACGCCACTATAGTGGCGATAAGTTCCCTCTTTGAGGAGTAGCTAGAGAGGCGCCACATCGTCCTCACCTTCCGCCTGACGCAGGTCCTCACCGAACACGGTTGTTTCGGGAGGTTCCTGTTCAAGATAAAGCGGGAGGAAACGCCCGGGTGTCACCACTGTTTGGATCGCCCGGAGGACACGGTGGAGCATACGGTGGAGGTCTGCCCGGCTTGGGCGGAGCACCGCCGTGTCCTCACGAAGGCGATCAGCGGCGGCGATCTCTCGCGTCCGGCCCTGGTTCAGGCCATGGTTCGGAGCGAGAGTGCATGGGAAGCCGTCACCTCCTTCTGCGAAGCAGTAGTGCTCGCGAAGGAGGAGGCGGAACGTGTGAGGGAGAGGCAAGGGTCGCACCCTCGCGCTCCTAGTCGCCGCAGGAGAAGCCCCGGGCGTCGGAAGTCGCGAGCCGATTCCCGGCCACCGTAGGCGCGGGCTTGCGGACGGTGAGCGATGGGTAGCTCACCGTCCGATAAGGACCAGGCCCGGGTCAACGGCGCATTGTGTCCCACGCGCGCCTCAAAGAGATGTCAGCACCAACTGACGGAGTCCGTTAGGGCCAATGCCTGCCAGGGTTGTGAGTTTGTCCGAAAGAAATATCGTGGCCCTGGCACACAGGCAACGTTAGGAACACGGGTGGGTTTTAGTCAGTAAAAGTCTGACACGCCCTCTCGCTCCAGTCCAGAGCGGGAGAAGTTATTTGATCATTTCCCACCCAAAAAAAAAGGCTTATATGCTTAAAAGGAGGCTTCAATCACTAGTTGTTAATGTTTACTTGTTAAAATAATAAAATGTTTTAATTTTTTCGTCATAACAGTGATGAAGTTATTTTATTAGCTTGCAAACTTCCGCTGTTGGGTGAAAAAATCCTCATGGACATCCATGAGGATTTTCCACCCCGGAACAAAAAAAGGGGTATTTCTACTTAGTTAGGACGACTATTATCCCACTTTTTTGTCGTCTTTTACGCGTAGGGAGAAAGGTTGGCTCATGATAATTGGTAGTTGGTTTTAAGCAAAAGTAAAAGTCAAATTATTTATTTCAAATAGGCCACACAAAGGCACTTCTGATCATCAAAATTTACAAAAAAATAATAATTGATTCTAGTCGCCCCTTCCAAAAGGTAGTTTCGTATGGAGCAGAATGGGCAAGAAACTCCACCGCCCTTGACTGTTTCTAATATTTATATCTAGGTATTTACTACCTATATCTGAATTTGAACGAATCGCTTGTCGTCACATATAGATATTTGAGATTAAAAATTCCACAGGTTTCCGACAGCCCTAGTAAAATGGTTTATTGGAAACCAGTAAAATTCAGAATCTTATTGGAATCTTAGCAAAACTCCGAATAAAAAATTCCATCTCATACTCTTCAATAATTTTGTCAGAAAAAGAATGTCGTAACAAAAAATTACCGTGAACATAACGTAAATTCAAACGATTTTAAAATTGTAAATAGGTACTCGTTTCGCACATAATATTTACCTATGTAGTTTTAAGACTTTATTAATATCTATATGTGTGATACTAATTGTGTATATCGTAAAACATTAAACCTGAATTCTCTAAAATAGTTCAATTTTTTTTAAATAAAATTCGTTTGTATACATTACGTTTATATCACGCATTCGTGCTAGGGTCTCTGTGTTAAACAGGTTATATCGAAATAAATGCCCACACACGTGTCATATTTTTATAATGTATAAAAACTCTACGAGATTATTTCTCGTTCCAGAAGTCTTTACATATTCGGGTCACCGTGGGGCTAAAGCAAAAAATGTCATCTTCACTTGTTTGGGTTGTTTGTCCGCCTTTGCCGGCTAGCCCACGTGATTTTAATAATTCTTGTACCCGGACATTGTGCATGGATACGACCCCTTTTTGTGCATGTGTTATGCCTAAAAATTAGGGGTGTGAATGTTAAATTGGTGTTTTTATTAGGTTTCTCGTTGATAATCATGTTGACCATTGGGTTTTGTTGTTCCCAGACGTTCTATCAAATATGGTATTTTTTAAAGTAGCCTAGCCATACAAAGGTTGTAAGTCAAGCAGGAAAAACTACGAAACACTTTGCTAATTGACCAATGCATCTTGCAGAGTGCATCTTAATAAATTCGGAATAAGGTAGGTATTACGATAAAATCATATTTTTAATACAGTATTTATTTTTGATTCTTATTTCCGTTCCGCGTGGTGCTGCACGTAAAGAATAGCATCATCCTATTTCTTCCCGTGGGTGTCGTAAAAGACGACTAAGGGACTTACTAGAGAACGGGCAGTAGCGTTTTATGTGCATTTTAACACAATACTGCGATCGCCAACCCGCCTGCCAAGCGTGGCGATTATGTCCTTTTAGTTGAGGCCTATGTCCAGCAGTGGAGGTCTAACGGCTGAAATGAGGATGTTGATGATGATTTGTTTATACAAAACCGAACCAAATCCTTAGAAACATTACCCAATAGGTACGTCAAGCACTAAATACGTAGGTATTTGAAAGTGTGGAAACACATTAGTTATTCCTCCCGAAACCTAACACGTCACACTGCGTATACTCGTAGCTCACAAATTAGATACAAATTGCCTCTAGTTTGTACCTCACTAAAATGTTTGTGCGCAGCCTTGAAAACAGGGTTGTTTTGTTTGGAAAACAAATGGCTGTCCAATGCGTCTCGCTATCTAGTTGCAAATGTTGTTTTAGGCTCAAAGCACACGGCATACTTTTGTATGATCGAAGCGTTTTGCCCACGTGAATTTATCAAGTGCATTGTGCGTTATGTGTACGAAAGAGACCAACATTCACAGGACTGCATTAGATATACGTCTTTAGATACAAGATGCGGCTCAATCTAATGCCATTTTGACTATTTTTAGGGTTCCGTACCCAAAGGGTAAAACGGGAACCTTATTACTAAGGCTCCGCCGTCTGTCTGTCCGTCTGTCACCAGGCTGTATCTCATGAACCGTGATAGCTAGACAGTTAAAATTTTCACAGATGATGTATTTCTGTTGCCGCTATAACAGCAAATACTAAAAACCAGAATAAAATAAATATTTAAGGGGGATCCCATACAACAAACGTGATTTTTTCGCTCGTTTTTGCTCGATATTGATAACGGCAAGAGATAATATTATAGAAGAGAATATTTAGTTATATATTAACTTTAAAAATAAATAATTAAATTAAAATATTTAAGAGGGGCTCCCATACAACAAACGTGATTTTTTTGCCATTTTTATCCGGAAAAAAATGAAATACCGGCGAAGTGCAAGTCTCGTGCACGAAGGGTTCCGAACCATTATCTGGTTCGGAACCCTTCGTGCGCGAGACTTGCACTTCGCCGGTTTTTCATTTTTGATCCCGAACCTTAATCATAAGGGCCCGATCACACGTGTGGGCAAGCAGTGGTTACGGGAGAATAGTGTTATGACGGCACGGTTGGCGCAGTGGTTAAGCGATTGACTGCCGCGCTGCGTGTCGCGGGTTCGATTCCCGCACGGAACAAATATTTATATGACCTACAAGTAGTTGTTCCGGGTCTGGCTGTTTGTGTATGTGAGTTTAAATGTTTGTAAACGCACCCACGATACAGGAGAAATTCCTAGTGTGGGGCAAAGTTTTTGAAAAAAAAAAAAAAAGAAAAAAAAAAGTGTCGCTAGAGCTTCTTGAAATTGCGTTGTGGTAACTACAAAATTAATTCAAATGGTCGACGCAACATTGTGTTTGTGATGTGGCCGGCCGCTGGTGTGTGGTCTCGCTGGTGGTTGCGTGATGTGGTCGTTATTGCCTATACGGCTGATTTTGACGGCCAAATGTGGTCCATGTGAATAAACTATTAATTTTCATACATATTAGCGTCCGTCCACATGTTGTCGTTGTGGTGTGGTCGGGGTACGTGTGATCGGGCTCTAAGACCCGTATTACAGAACCTCATTCATAACTCAAGCATTTCTTGAAACACGTTTAAAGCCATTTGATTGGTTGAAACTAGTTTTAAGTAATGTGTTGAGTAAAGTTCTGTAATACGGCCCTAAGTAGTGACGTAGCTAGGGAGAGGCATTGGGGCGCAAAAAATTAAACATACTATCACATTTTTCAACCATAATCCACTTAGACTTGAAGCCATTTTAACCAAGTTATCCAAACTAAATAATGTAAAGGCATGTATTTAACGCAGCGACAAATTAATCTGAATTTGTGATTAAAAAATAATGAAAGCCGGTAGCAAAAATAGTAGGTTGGCAGCTACAGCGAAGGATTATTTTAAGTAGAAAGTAGCAGCTCAAAAATCAGTTGTTAGCTTTATTTTAATTTAAACTGGCATCGAATTTTTGTTTTGGTAACTGAAATTACCAACAACAGAGGGGATCTGGCGCTCGGCGGCCGCTGCCGCGGCACGCTCGCTTTGCTCGCTCGCCTTCGCTTGTTAATGGTTACTGTTCTAACCTAACCTAACCCAAATGATTCAATAACAGTAGATGACTTGGCAGCGATTAAGAAATAATATTTAATCGCTGCCATGTTATTTTTTTTTGCAGCAAATAGTTAGTCGCCCTTTATGTTGTAAGTCGCCTCGAAAATTATTAGCCTAATTTAAATAAAGCAAAAATGGGGAAGAAAAAATCACGGCAGTAGTATATATAATATAACGAAGTTAAAAGGAATATGAGTAATAGTCGACCAACTTACATTTGCACTTGTAATGTATGGGAGAACATGTTTTTCAAACACAATGTTAAGTTTGTTCTTGGGATAAATTCATCCCGAACCCTTCATTGCGCGTAGTGCGACACGCACTTGGCCGGTTTTTATTCTTGGGTGACACATTTATGCGCACTGGTTGTCACCCAGCTAAGCCACTGGCCCTAAGTGTGCAATTTATAAAGTTAGTATATCTATCTTTATCTAGCTTAAAATAGAGAGAAGAGACCTATGCTTTTGACCTGCAGTAGGATGACACGGGCTTTTAATATACCTAATTTAATAACCTACTAGGCTGCTATTTGTAGATCTTTGACAGTTCTTATGGGTTGTCAGAAGCCCGAAAGTCTGACAACCAGTCTTACCAAGGAGTATCACGTTACCCAGTTACTGGGTTGTGAAGGTCAGATAGGAAGTCGCTCTATGTAAAATACTGGTTTTCCGCTGCATCCGGTTAGACTAGAAGCCGACCGCAACATAGTTGGGTATGGCTGGGCAGATAATGATTAATAACCTACTAGGTATCATAGGGCCATTTGTCCTACAAAAAACGTTCATACAAATCACAATCTACATAAACATGTTGAATTTACTAAGTTGAGGTTAACTACGATAATATGGCCCACCCCTCCAAAATTCAAAACGTGTGTGAAAGTATTTGCGAAAGTATTTATACGCATGTGTGCGTAATGAGACGGCCGTCAAACGAACACAAATCACGGATTTGTTGCTCGACTAGTGGCGTCATTAATCGCTCATTATTATTAGTATGGCGCTGCACTGACGTACTTTATGAAAACGACACGTGCGTTGTCTTGCGCGAACGGCTAGTTATGATTAGTTGACCAACAAATCTGGTAATAAGTGAGATAATACGAGTACTTATTACTACATACAAACTGTTTCGTAAGGATGTGACTACACACATTGAAACAGTAATTTGGAGGGGCGTGCCATGTTATCGTAGTTTATCTCTAGTTTGTATTTATTTTATTTCTTATTTATAATCTCACTGTATGCTGCACCGGTCGACGTCATCACGTCAACGCCGGCTGTCGCTGAAAACCAGCGCTGGGGCTCTGTCTTCCACAGACCAATTGGAACCGTGCACCTAGCTTCTGACGTTTCATAGGTGCCCATGTATGTAGGTTTATGTGAAATAAAAAAAAATGATTTTGATTTAGGAGGGTCACAGCATTATGCTGAGCGGTACTTGATCTATTTGTATTTGTGTTCTTTCTTTGCACCATATTTACCGCAAATAAAGGTATTTTCTTTCCTTCTTTCTTTAATCTGATCTCAGCGACAAACAGTGTGAAAAAATGAACAGAACCTAGATTTTTTTGATAGAATGAGACAGATTAGAATACGAGTGTTTTTAAAATACGGGAATTGTCCGTCTGTTCTGTCACCGACGCTTTCTAACGAATATCGTGTTTGAACTTTAGTCAGTTGTCTATCTAGCTTAGGTCTGTAAGGTCAGAGCTGATATAATAACAGTTTCCCAAGACGCCAATCTCATCTTGGTGCGTGCCACCAACGACGCGTGCCATTTTGACCACTATCGGCTGACGAGATTCAAGTTTGCAGCATTAATATTCCACAGCGGTGCCGGACGGCGGCAACCCGCCACGCGAAGGCTGCTTCTGTGATTATCAACCAGCTTGGTGTATACTTGTGACTATGGATAGGTAGTGGCGTAGCTAGGGGGGGGTGTCGGGGGTGGTCCGCACCGGATGCCACCTATTTGGGGGTGACACCTGAACGTGTAAAAAAAAATTTAACACTAACATTAAATTAATACTATCGTATTTTTCAACGATGAACCACTTAGGTATAAGCCATTGTAACCAAGTTATCCAAACTAAATAATTTATAGGATAAAATCACGGCAGTAGTATATACTTATACGAAGTTAAAAGGAAAACAAGTAATAGTCGAGGTTTGTTCTCCCATACATTCCAACTGCAAATTTAAGTTAAATTTGCAGTTGGAATGTATGGGAGAACATTTTTTTCAACTACAATGTTATTTTTTTTATATTTTGAATACTCATATGCACGCACGTTCTGTTCTGTGTGATGCTGGAATAAAGAATAGCACCATCCTATTTCTTCCCGTGGGTGTTGTAAAAGGCGACTAAGGGACTTACTAGAGTATGGGGTGCAGCGTTCTCTACGCATTTTACCACCATATTGCGATCGCCAACCGGCCTGCCAAGCGTGGTGATTATGGCAACGCCCCCTCCCTTTGGGGGAGGCCTATGTCCAACAGTGGACTTATTTCGGCTGAAATGAATGAAGATAATATACACGCACGAGTATAAGTACCTTACAGTTACGCAAAATTCAAAAGGATTTTTCATGTGCCTAATAAAAATTGCAACTTTGAGAAAATACATATTTCATAAAAGTATTGGTTTTGATAAAACTATGTTCGTAACGCCATAAATTATACACCGAGGCACTTTAATCGTCTTACAACGGCAGCCCACTTCATGTATAACTAATAATCATTCATGAAATTAGTTTTTATTATTATTAACATTTGAATAATAAAAAAAATCATTATGACGCATGACGTAGTTTGAAACACCCTGTTACGAGCGCGGTGCGAGCCTTGCGTTCCACGCGCGTTCAATAGGCTCGCACCGCGCTCATAACAGATTGTTTCAAACTACATCATGCGTCATAATGAAAAATATTACAAAAAAAAAAGTTAATATTTTTTTTTTACTTTCATGAATAATTAGTAGTAATTGGATACATGAGGTGGGCTGCCGTTGTAAGACGATTAAATGCCACGGTGTATATCAAAACTTTAGGAGGAATTCGCTGTTGAATCTACCGAATGTCTAAGGTATTTATGCTCCTGACTATACCACGTAGTTGTGTATAAATGAATCTGTTGGTAGGTACAATTACCGTGAGCATAGTTAGAACCATTTCATATTGATGTAAATGATACTTCAACGAGGTTATTCCTACGCAATGTAAATACAGCTACTTCAATGGGAATATTTAATAATGAGACAAATTGACGAACCTTTTTTTTTGTAATGTACCTACTGGATATATACGTTTCATACTTTTCGATCGTAGTGTGGGACGCCCCCCAGCTAGATGGACCGACGACCTTAATGCTGGTAGCACATCTCCGTCGTGAAACCATAGCAGCGAAACCGCAGTAGTTAAATTGTACTGGTTCGCGTCATGTTCCGCTACTCGCATCTGATTCGAGTAGCGGAACATGAAGCGATCCAGTACAATTTGCGGTTTCGCTGTGATGGTTTAGCGGCGGAGGTGTGCTACTGGCGTAAGAAGGTGGCTGGGTCAGACTGGATGCGGAAGGTGGAGGACAGGGTGTTGTGGCGCAGCCTGGGAGAGGCCTATGTCCAGCAGTGGACTGCGATAGGCTGAGTTGATTGATTTTTGATTGACTTTGCGATCGTGCTTTATAATTCTCAGTCGCATAGCGTGGAATCATGGTTTTCCATACCATCATATTGAAACTGAAAAGTTCTATTGATACAACTAACCACAGAAATGGACACGAACGACACGACATGGCGTGGATTTCGTGTGTTGTAAAGCCTTAACGGTATGTTATCTAATCGCGAAGGTAGTAAAACTTGTAAACTTATTGATTTGTACTAAAACAACCGTTTTCTTGTCGGCTAATAATTATGGCTTCTAAAACTTTGTAGATAGGGTTGGTCCTAAGCTTTCCAAACGGTTGCATATTAAATTCGCTGAAAGTGAATTAAATTAACTTGAAAGACCGTTGCGTCACGAAGGCAGAGATTTCTGTCGGCGTTGAAGAAGAAACGTAAATAAAATGATGAGTTTTTCTTTTTAAGAGAACGAAGGTAACATCAGCCATGTATTTGTGTTATATCCTGTTTACTTCTAGTAATATTAGCATAGTCTCTTGTAATTGTAGGAGCACACGTAAAATAATCTTTTGTATTATTGTAATATCAAATAAATAAATAATAATTACGTCGAAATGAAATCAACTATCGATATAGCTCATTACGAAAGCAACGAATAAATATTTCTTAAAACGAATAAATTTTTCACTATATATATTAATTGAAATAGCAATGTTCGTAAAGACAAATCCACATTTGTTTCCTCGTATGGCAGCATACGAGCGATAGCAGACTATGTGTACATACATCAAAAACTGCAGTTATGCGCAAAAGTGTATTTTGCATGGCACCAATTATGTACAACAAATTGCCCAAAAGTTGGAAAGAGCAAAATACCGATACCTAAACTTAAACAAACAATGAAATTGTTTTTGGCACATAAAGCATATTATACTATTGTAGAATTTTTAAACGACTCATGGTGATTATCTAAGATTGTAGTAATTAAATTATGATCATGTAATATTGAAGAATTTTACATGATCTTTTTTTTTATTTTTATTATATTAATTATTTAAGATATTATAAATAATTGAATGCCTATTAAAAGTGATGTAAATCGTTATTGTGATAATTATTGTAATCTGTAATATTGAACAAGGAAATTAAATAATTAATATATTTAGGTTGGGGAAAAAGTCTTTTCGCATTATAGTATGTAGGAACTTGTAATAAAATCTCTTTGGCTATACTATTTATATCTGGCTGGTTTTGGTATCATTGAAAGTTTAAGTTTTAAAGAACATTATTCCAAATTCAAATTAGGAAAATGTGTGATTTTCATTTGTTTTTCGTACTGTCAAGATGAGTGAATCTAATGAAGAAATTCGATACATTTTAAAATTTTACTACAGAAAAGATAAAAATGCAACGCAAGCCGTGAAAAAAATTTGCGATGTTTATGGACCTAGTGCAGTGTCTGTGAAAGTAGCACAAATTTGGTTTAAGCGTTTTCAATCCGGAAATTTTGATGTCAAAGATGCACGTCGCTCTGGACGCCCTATTACGGATAAAATGGATGCTATTTTTGAAAAAGTGGAGCAAGATCGGCATATCAGTAGTGACGACGTAGCTGAAGAACTGGGAATTGACCACAAAACAGTTTTGGCACATTTGAAAAAAACTGGGTGCACAAAAAAGCTCGATATTTGGGAACCTCACGAGCTCACTGAAAGAAACCTAATGAACCGTGTACTCATTTATGATTCTTTATTACGACGTAATGAAACCGAACCATTTTTGAAGAAGCGTGATGAAAAGTGGATCACGTAAGACAAGAACGTGCGAAAAAGGTCGTGGTCAAAGGCCGGTCAGGCTTCACAGACTGTGGCGAAACCCGGGTTAACTTGCAACAAGGTGATGCTGTGTGTGTGGTGGGATTGGAAGGGCATTATTCATTATGAGCTGTTACCACCAGGCAGGACCATCGATTCTGAACTCTACTGCGAACAACTGATGAGATTAAAGCAAGAAGTTGAGAGAAAGCGGCCGGAATTAATCAACAGAAGGGGTATGGTTTTTCATCATGATAACGCTAGACCTCACACATCTTTAGCCACTCACCAAAAATTAAGAGAGTTTGGCTGGGAGGTGTTAATGCATCCGCCATATAGTCCTGACTTTGCACCTTCAGATTTCCACCTGTTTCGGTCTCTTCAGAATTCTTTAGGCAGTGTCAGGTTAACATCACGAGAGGACTTCCAAAACCTCTTGTCGCGGTATTTTGATCAGAAGTCCCAAAATTTCTATAGCAATGGGATCATGTCCCTACCTACAAAATGGCAAAAACTTATCGAATAAAATGTTACCTACATACTTTAGTTAAATGTAAATAAACTATATTAAAAAATGTTTAGAGTTTTCTTAAAAAATGCGAAGAAACTTTTTCCCCAACCTATTAATTGGATAATGTAAATGATTTAATATAAGATTTTTTTTTTTAAGTACCTAACTATTACTGATATTTAATGTGTAAGAGTAAAAGTTAAAAATCATTGATTCCATGATAATAATAATATTGTACCTAAGATATTTGCACGCTATGAAAAGTGGCACAGATGTCGTGAGCCACTCTTTTTAAGATCTTGCATGCATGTATTATTTCATTTTAATTCTGTATGTATACACATGTTCGAGCAAATAGAATGTCTTTCTTTCTTTATTTCTTACTTTCAACACACAGAAAATAAAAGCAAGAATAAAATAGAAAAAAACCGGCCAATTGCGTGTCGGACAACGCAAAATGAAGGATTCCGTTGTTGGGGTGAATTTATCTCAAAACAATCATAACAAAAAAGAAAAGAATGAAAAGATGTTCTCCCATACATTCCAACTGCAAATGTAAATTGGTCGACTATTACTCGTTAACTTGTAAAGCCTACTTAGCTGAGATACGAATGAAAAAACAATTTTTCTTTATTTATTTATTTTATTATTTATGTACACACAGAGAGAGATACGACATAATTATAATACTAACTATTTCTTTCTTCTTAGATAGTTTTCCTTTTAAGTTCGTTATGCTATTAACGTGTTTTTTTTCACATATCCAACAACAACCATTTTGCTGCCAGGGGGGACACTTGACTTTAACAAAAAAATTCACTTTAAAGCTAAATATTACGCATACGGATCCCTGAATCGCAAAATGAATTTCACAGACCCGTAACAGTTTTGAACGGCCTATCCAACGATAACCCATACCTTGGGATAGACGAGAAAAAAATATATTATCCCCATTTTACGATTTATTCCAGAAATCCACACCGACAAATCCCCACCATTGTTATTTTTTTTCCAGAAATCCCCACTGGTTCAATAAACTCAGCCTAGTGGGGATTTTTGGAAAAAAGTAACAATCCCCACCAGGTATTGTTGTTTCTGGTTGGGATTTGTCGGTGGGGATTTCTGGAATAAATCCATTTTACGTGTACACTAAAAACTATTTTTTTTCATTATTTTAATTTACTACTTTGTCCGGCGTGATTAATATCACATGCCAAATTACAGCTTTCTAGTACATTATAAGGGTTTCTTGTTGACTACGGAACCCTAAAAACGCATTCGAATTTTGGAATCCTTATTAAACTCGTGACAGAACTTAATTTACAAAACGCAAACCGGTAATTACCAACGAAAACTAGAACGAAACAAGAACGACGATCCTCCTTAGTGCTTATGTATACGAGCTTGGTTCAAATAAAAATAATTCCCAGGAATTTAGACTCTATTAAGCTGATTATATTAAACGAGACATAAAATATTTAAACAAGACCACCGACACACTAATACGGTTCACAATAACTCTGAATTTCAGAAGTTCGCGTGTGTAACAATCATTACGTTGTATCAGATTTATTTACATAAACACAGCCTTCCTATGTTTCGCTAAAATCTTGCAAGTTGTTGAGCTTGCTCATGAAACAGGGGAAGTTTTAAATTACCCTTATTTGTGGGTTTCGAGCCTATACTTTAATTATTATGGCTACTGTCGTTACAGTTATACCTACCAACAAAATTATTACGTCACAATCTACGAAGGATAGAGAAGCTGTCTTCTAATGCATGAATAATTAAGGTCCCCATGTGATAAGGGTAATTTATTCTACTTTCATTTATAAGCTTCTTTTAGTAATAACAAACCGGATAGCAGATCAGTAGGATGCAGGTCTATACATAGTATAAAAATAGTAAAGAAGTCAAAACGGGATATTGGATATTTTTGAAAAAAACATAATTGCTACGAGGCGTGGGATCAAGTTTGATGTCAAAAATATAGATTATAGAATATTTGTCCGTTTCTCTGTTCGTCTCGATGTAATATTCCAGATTGGCGAAAAAACGGCTGAACGGATATGGCTGAAATTTGGCACACTGATAGTGTATAACCTGGATGAACACATAGAATACTTTTTATCCCCGTAGTATGTTCCCGTGGAATATTTTCGGAACTCCACGCGGATGATGCCGTGAGCAAAAGGTATTTTTTACTAAAATTATAAATAGACCGTTGTAAAGATTGAAAAAGATTTTATCTGTTTTAAGTCAACTAAGTATCATCATTCATCATTTCAGCCGAAAGACGTCCACTACTGGACATAGGCCTCGCTCAGTGGGCCGGTTGCCATAATTGCCACGATTGGTAGGCGGGTTGCCAACTAAGTATACCTTGAAATAAATGCTTTCCTCATCGTGTTTCTTTCTTCAGCTGAGAGTTTCCTGTCTGCTAGTCAACCGAGGAGTTTTGTAAACATGTTTTATACGTATGGAATGATGTCAAAGTGTGTCCAAAGTGTATCTTAACTCCTGAAATATTTTGCCAGACTGACAGTGTCTCTCAAACAATTGCACAGGCGGTATAGCAACTTCAAGTAAGTCAATATAACGTAGTGTTAACTAGTTCCTAAAGCTAAGCTCCACGTCTCTCTCTGTTTGGGATTACTAATGAGTGGATTTCGAATGGTTTTCAAGGCGTTAGAGACACTTGGAACGTTTGTCAAGAACAATTCTGGTTTACCTAGTAGTTTAAGTCCTGTTCCAGTCTTTGTGGTACTAAGCAAGTCTGATGAGCGCGTTTAATTAGGTATTAGACATTGATGATTTTTTTTTTATACTATGACTATTAACTATATTATAAGTAATATAATATACTGTGAATACTATGTTATTGTTTTATTTTTTGTTTTTCTCTCTCAGTTTTAATCTTGGTCTGTCAGTTTGAGAGTTTTATGCGGCCTACCCAAATGTCCTTTCTTTGGTATTGTTCGCCGAATCGTTGAGCTCCTTAAGTTCTGAGTTGAGCTGCACGATAACTGACAAATGCGTGCACTGACTGGATATATCCACTCAATCTGTGTGGTTCTTTCTTCAAAAGACCATTTCAGACACCAATCTACATGGTCTTCACAAGATCTGACCAAGATAATATCTGGACTGTAAATAAAAAAGACTGTGACACCTCTAAGTTTGTTTCGGCCTTTCTTCTCAGAGTAGTCAGATATGAAACACCGACCTCATCTAGTTTTTAAAATGATAATGGTAATGATTGACGTGTAAAAGTGTTTGTACAAACCTAGTTACAGAAAATAAAACCATTTCATTTAATTTAGTTTGGTAGATGTTATAGGTAATTTTCGGGTTTTTTCATTATGAATTTTTTAGAAGCAGGCCGGTGTCTGAATTTTTGCCCGTTTCATGGCAATAGGCTCGCCACCTATTACATGGGACTTAAACATAACTAGTACATTGTGCGTGTACTCTGCATTCCTACAACTCTGCTTAACCCTTCGCGGAATAAAGTCATAAAGTTATGTTATGTGTTAAAGCTTTACAAATGAATGAGATTGACTTTTTGATAGCCGACAAAGTAGATGTGAACACCATGTATCTATCTAATAATTAAGTTATTTTTCATTGCTTAGTTTTTAATTCGTTTTACCTATTATGGTATAGTAATTTTATTCTAGGTGCATCGTCTTCACATATAATCATATAATTAATGTAATCAAACAAAATATTGTAAACATTTTTAAAAGAGTACCGGTGGAGTTTCTTGCCCATTCTTCTCCATACGAAACTACCTTTTGGAAGGGGCAACTAGAATCAATTCTATTTTTTTTTTGTAAATTTTGACGTTCAAAAGTGCCTCTTATGTGCCTATTTGAAATAAATGGTTTGACTTTGACTTTGATATTATACTCTTTTGAATAAACACTGTAGACAGTTCCCTGTTATTACAGATGAGTTATAAACAAACACTAATTGGTGAACTGTAATACAGGTTTTTTTAAAACCTACTTCAGGCACCAGCTCTCACAATGTAAACTTATATGGTTTGAACTGTTAAGTGCTACAAAACCATTTTGGGAGAAAATAAATAAACTATTTATTACAATTATATTATTATACTAATAAACCTGTCTGCCCCGTTGGTCTAGTAGTCGCAAGCGCTACAGCTGAGCACGAGGTCCGGGGTTCGATTCCCAGGTCGGACAAAGTGTTATTGTGCACCAGGAATTTCTCAGTAGCAGCCCGGAATCTGGATTTGTGCCCGGTTGCGGCAATATGGCTCGCTCCTAATTACATGGGGCTTAAACATAACTGGTGAAACGTGGGTGTCGATACACATCTGCCTAACCCTTCGGGGATTACAGGCGTGAGGTTGTGTTATGTAATAAACCTACAATGATGTTTCATCAAAAAATATGCTGAATCTACGTTACATCGCATACGAGAGCCTATCCTTTCAATGCAAACCCTAGTTGTCTCTTAAAACACCCAAAAACACACTATATAGGCCCAGACAAATTGACAAGAACCCAAAATCCAATTCCACTAAAACTTTTACCATTACCATCAAGGAACAACTACAGCTTCCCGAACATCTTGAGCATATTATTAGATAGATCCGTCTCTCCATTAGAAACACGGGATGCGAAAATAAACTTTTCAAGCGAACCCCACCTGCGGCCTTCGAGAAACTTGTAGTCTTCTGTGGAAGTAATTCGGAAAATCTAATTACCGTCTGAGAGTCTCGCACAAAGAGATCGGAAGTCTTCGTAGCTATATGGACTATCAGATTCAGTGTTGCGATTCAAAAGATATTTAGCTGTTTCAGTTGAATCGAATGGGTTTCTTGTTTTGAGGATAAAATGTTTAGTTTTGTTTTTAAAATAAAGAAAGAGTAGTACAACATTTATTTCTGGCTCCATAGAAATAAATAATATTATGTTCCGAAAATATTGTTGCAATTTCAACGAATTACCAAAATTAAAATGTAGGTCATGAGTCAGAATACCTATTTTCCCTAAATCATTTCAATATTTTTTATCAGTTTTTTTTTTCAAGTGTCTTTATTCAAGTGTATTTAAATGGTAATGAAAACCGCATCAAAATCCTTTTCGTAGTTTAGAAGAACAAGATTTTGGATTAAAGCTACTTTCTATTTATATATTTTTAATGTAAGAAATACACAGATAATGGGTATTTATTTTAGTTTTCCATTAATCAGAACATCATATCACACACACACACACAGGTATGTCACAAAATTTTATTTTATTTTGTATGGGTTTTTTATATTATCACATTGATGTCCTTTACTTTATTATCTTAATTAATTAAAAAAACCGACCAAGTGCGAGTCGGACTCGCGCACGAAGGGTTCCGTACCATTATCTATAAAAATCACGTTTGTTGTATGGGAGCCCTCCTTAAATATTTGTTTTATTTTAATTTAATTATTTATTTTTAAAGTAAATATATAACTAAATATTCTGTGAATATTTCAAGCGTCTACCTGTTGCCGTTATCAATATCGAGCAATAACGAGCAAAAAAATCAAGTTTATTGTATGAGCCCCCTTAAATATTTATTGTATTCTAATTTTTAGTATTCGTTGTTATAGTGGCAACAGAAATACATCATCTGTGAAAATTTCAACTGTCTAACTAGGTATCACGGTTCATGAGATACAGCCTGGTGACAGACGGACAGACAGACAGACGGACAGACAGACAGGCAGACAGACGGCGGAGCCTTAGTAATAGGGTTCCCGTTTTACCCTTTGGGTACGGAACCCTAAAAACGGACTCACAGTTCCCTATATGTTTATTATTCTAGCATATGACACTACAACCCCCCCTTTGGGGTAGGCCTATGTCCAGCAGTGGACGTCTTTTGGCTGAAATGATGATGATGTTATGGCTCTCGTGGGTTGCAGCTGAAAATCAGCGTCAGGTGGTACACCTGTTGTCATCTCGTTTGTTATAAAAAATACAGGAGTGAGTCTCACAAATTAATACAGATAGGTATATACGTACATATTACCTACGTTAAGAAATAAAAAGTCAAGCGCAAACAAATAAATTCCAGGAAAAGTATGCACATAATTTCACGCTTCATAAAACAAAAATTCACATTACAAAAATACAAAAAGGTTAATTTATAATTAAGAAAAATAATTAAGCAAATGTCACCCATTTTCTCACAATACCTTCTTTTATAATAGGTACCCAATTTCCTTGAGTCGGGCGGACAATTAAAACTGAGTCACAGTATTTTTTCACTCTAATTGAAATGAGGATACGGGGAGAATACGGTTTTAAAAAAGATAATAAAAAAGTCTGGATTAACTTTTGTTCGAAATATTAACACTTTATTCTGTACTTAGGGAGTTAATCAGTAAGAAGAAATAAAAAGAAGATTCGTGAGCGTGGGGAATTTGCAAATAATCTGAGAAAGTTGTTCTTTC
Organism: Tiliacea citrago; assembly: GCA_963921375.1. Lineage (NCBI taxonomy): Eukaryota > Metazoa > Arthropoda > Insecta > Lepidoptera > Noctuidae > Tiliacea > Tiliacea citrago. Next base: position 21,585,584 of record OY992787.1, on the reverse strand, counting down.
GTTAGTTTTTAGCGATGACGAAATATGGGTTTTATGCCAGCAATTTTGATTTCGACAACTCTACGTGTTCGCCGAAAACCTTACTTTGCTATCAAAGTTGATGTTGAAGACATGAGAAAGAGGCAGTTACTAAGGGTTGATTTTCCAACGTCAGATATTTTATATCTGTGGTATAAAATTGACGTTTGACATATTTTGTATGAAGAAAATTGATAAACATTTTTAACTAATTCTAAAACAGATACGGAAGACCTTATCGCAAGAATGCAGTGAATTCGCTTCCAATTTGATGACAATTAACATTTTTTTTTGTACTTCACGGGGATATCATTACTAATTGACCGAGCGAGCAAAGCGTCTCTGCTTCAAGTCTGGCAAAATTTGCTTTCCTCTGTCAGTTTGTTGGTACTCATACAGGTCGTATTTTACAACCGATCTGGAAGATACTCGGTATACAGGTTTTACGATTTTATAGGTTTTTTTGTCGTCAGGCATTTTTGATTGGAGGGGTACTTCCTCCTAAAAGGGGCGTAAAGGGGGCTACTGGATATCTCCGCCTTATGAGATCCGATTTCGATGGTTCTTTTTTATTATTATTATTATTTATTTATTTCTGTAACATTGTATCGAATTTTTCCTCAAAATTATAACAATTAAAAATTAAAAGAATTACAATATAATTTGAAAGGTAGTAACTTTAAATTGGTCTCATATAAATTTGGTGAAGATCTGATGATGATCTTCGGCGTGATGACCAGAATAGCTCCTCAAAATGCAGTAAGTTGCTCACTTTTAGATTTCTATCAGTGGAATCGGCCTTTTAACTACTAGGTAGTGTACCTGGGACCACCTTCTCATCACAACTAGGCAGCAGCGTTACCTCTGCCAATTAAAACCTATTAGTTAATTTTTCTAGCTGGCCTACAAATTTATATTCAGAATTCTTCTTTACTATGTTTTTAAAAACAAAAAACATGGTAAATATCCCGTTTTACATAACTTTAGTGGTATATTAATTGGTGCAAAAAAGTTTGTGCTCGCGAGGTCTACTGGTTCGCAGAACTACTAGTCTTTTATATTGTTCTCATGTAAATAACCATTGTCTTAATGGGAATACGACTCTTTAAACAGAAGACATCAGGGCGTTACAAAAATCAACCCTTATTTTGTTAAAAACTGTCTAATAGGTAGGGAAAAGTATCGCGGCAGATACGAATACTTTTCCACAATATTTAGGTAACCGAATCCACAATTTATTGATATAAATATTCAGCTACATAAAATAATATTCTTATAAAAGCTTGTAAAAGGATATGTGTTTACTTGTGTAAGTTATACCGTGACCTACTTCACCGCCGTTATGTGAACACTTTTTTATTTGTATACTTTGTCCCATGTCCGGTTAATATATAGGTTAGATCAGGGGTTACCTTGTAAAAAAAGATACCTGCGTGTATTTCTAGAATCTAGAGTCTAGCAGCTAGACTCAATAAAATAATCCAACTAGAGTCTAGGTAGATTATTTTATACAAAGAAAACTCAAAAGAATATAGAATCTTACTAACTAAAACTAAATTTTAATTACTAGGCTAGGGGACGGCACAGTTGGCGCAGTGGTTAAGCGTTTGACTGCTGCGCTGCGTGTCGCGGGTTCGATTCCCGCACGGAACAAATATTTGTATGACCTATAAGTAGTTGTTCCGGGTCTGGCTGTTTGTGTATGTGAGTTTAAATTTTTGTAAACGCACCCACGATACAGGAGAAATAGTGTGGGGCAACGTTATTCAAAAAAAAAAAACAGGATCTATAATTAATGAGATGGACGAGCTTGCTTTTCTGAACATAACTTCTCAAATCGGGGCTGGAGTTTTGAAATAGCTAGCCTCATTTCTAAATTAATCAGTGTACGACGTTGAAAAAGGTAATAGAATCTTTAAAGCTGTAGTACTAAGTAGGATGTTCGCCGGTTTGCGACGCCCTTGGGACAATGCCGCGAGCCTTGGGGCGTCGCGACGTCAGTAAAGGAACTCCTGGGTTGGATATTAAACATAATAACGCGAGTACATAATATAATATATGTTAAATAGTGTATTGATTTTTTAAAGGTATATACAACATTATTTTTAGTATATGCGAAAACTGAATATAGTTTGTTCAGAATAAGAAACTGAATCGATTTCCATAATTTTTACGCCATTTTATATTTTGTCCCAAAAAAATAAGAAAGATTTATCTAAGTGTGATGTAAAATATTATCACCATTTATTTACTTACAATACAATCGCCGTACGGTTAGGTACCTACTGCCAAATTATTATCAATGAGCGCAAGACGACCCTGGAGGCGCGGGGGCGCCGTTAGCATGTTTTTGTACGGACAACCCGGTAACATAACAACCTTATAACTTTGTGATTTATCATGATACAGTTTTGAAATTTTGTACATAGATTCTTTACATAAAAATACTAGACACGTGTTTCGGGTTTCGCATATACTAAAACTAATATTGTATATGGGTAGCATCAATCATGATACATCATTTCAGATTGACATAAATTTTTCCATGAAGAGTGCAGACAAAGAGGGTCAACGACTGATTGAATACCTAATATTTAAAGTAATCTTAAAAAAAAACAGAATATCAATCTTATCGGATACTAGCTGCTGCCCGCGGTTTCGCCCACGTGACTTTTTCCAAAATAAAAGGAGCCTAAGTTACCTACTCCTTATAAAACATCAGCTGCCAGTTAAAGTCCCGTCAAAATTGGTCAAGCCGTTTCGGAAATTAGCCGCAACAAACAGACAGACAGGCAAAAATTCAAAAAAACCGTATACCTATAATTTCATATGCATTTAATAAAAACCTGTTATTTTGACATTAAACACCTACAATTTTAATTTAAAATATTTATTAGTGACTTTTGGACAGAAGATTTGTTACAGTTGTAATGGCAATCTTGTCATTTGGTTTAAAAAGATTTTTATTTCTATTATTTTAGCAATATTTTATATAGATTCTTTTTTAATTTGTCAATGTGAGAACGCTGTAGGCTTAATAAACTGTAGCTTTGTAAACCATTTTCTATTTTGTTAAGTACTTGTTGACGGGCCTACACTGTCCTCCCATACCTATTAACACTGTAACTTGAAAACATTGTAAAAGCCATTTATTTTTAAAAGAGTAACCGTGGAGTTTCTTGCCAGCTCTTCTCCATAGGAAACGACCAATTGGAACCGTGCACCTAGCTTCTGACGTTTCATAAGTGCCCATGTAGGTTTATGTGAAATAAAATATTATGATTTTGATTTTGACATTACAAACAAACACTTCCATTTTATTTATTTGTATAGACTAGCGGTGAAGGAAAACATCGTGAGGAAACCAGCATGTCCTAGAACCAAAAATTCGAAGACATGTGACATCTACCAACCCACACTGGGCCCACGTAGTAGATTAAAGCCCACTCCCTCTCGAAGAGAAGAGGCCTGTGTCCTATCAGTGGGAACATTACAAGCTGATTATGTATAGACTAGCTAGCTTCGCATGGTTTTTATGAAATGACAAATCATCGTAATCTCTATATTTCATTTAAGTTTAATATTAATGTTGTATACAGTTATGCCTTTCGGAATGAACTCTCTAAATCAGTGGTTCCCAAAGTTGACTGGACCGCGACTCACCTAACAAAAAGTTCCAAATTCGGTACTCACTTCTTGGTTTTCATGAGGACAAAGGCCCATAACTATTACGAATGAAGGACTGTTCAAACAAGAAAAAAAAAACATTCAGTTCCGATCCATTTAAATACAAGAAGTGCTATTTTTTTTAATGAGAATGATGTATTTGTTTCTTGTTTTTTTTTTTATAATTATAGCATCAACATCAGTTTTACTTACTTTTAGTCCAATTTATTTAAATGCGTTCCGTCATCTCCCTACACCTGCGCCTACAATTAAAAACACGGAACGAGCGCCCCGCGCCGCGATTGCCGTCCGTCATCGTCACTGTCAGTAGTCTCTGCAGTGGTCGCCTGCCCGGTTGGTCGATTTGTCGTCCTATTTTTCAGGGCCCACCCAATTATCGCTCGCGACCCACCAGTGAGTCACGATCCACTTTGGGAACTACTGCTCTAAATGATTGTGAACACCGTATCAAAATCCGTTGCGTCGTGTGACGCGGTCACACCGACAGACTCGAAAAGCGACTTTAATTCATAACACACACATAACATAATATCACGCCTGTATTTCCTGAAGGGTTAGGCAGAGGTGCACCTGTAGTATACCCACATTTCGCCTGTTTTGTTTAAGTCCCATGTAACAGGGGGCGAGCCTGTTGCCATCAACCGGGCGCAAATCCAGACTCCGGGCTGCTACTGAGAAATTTCAAATGAAAATCCCAATAACACTGCTCACACACTTCACTCTTCTTATTATTTCACTTTGCTTTGCATATTAATTTGTATTATGTATACAGGGTCAAATTAAATTAGCTAGCGAAACTTCACAGACTTGATGGGTATCGATATCCAAACATGATAAAACAAAAAATAAATTAATTTGGTGAGTTTTTTTTTTTGTGGTGTTGGCACTTGTACAAACTTCACAGACGTGATAAGTATCTATAACTAAACACTATACAATAAATAAAACAGATTTTTTCAACTCATATTTCCAGTAACATCACTAACAGCGGTCGCCGAACGCAAAAAAAAATCATTGTATTTTTTTATTTTTTTGTCGGGTGTTTCGATATCCATCACGTCTGCGGAGTTTCGCTAGCTAATTTAATTTGACCCTGTAGATTATCCGCAGGGAGGGATCCGCAGGCGAACCAAGGTAACCGTCATAGACCGAAGAATTGCCAAACTTAAGTGGCAGTGGGCAGGGCAGATTGCTCGCAGAACTGATGGCCGATGGGGCCGAAAGGTTCTGGAGTGGTGACCGCGTACCCGAAGACGTAGCATTGGAAGGCCTCCTACAAGGTGGATCGATGACCTTGTGAAGACCGCAGGTATCCGCTGGATGCGGGAAGCACAGAACCGGTCGAAGTGGCGGTGCTTGGGAGAGGCCTATGTCCAGCAGTAGATGTCTTTCGGCTGAAATTAATGATGAATAGATTCACCAAATGACACAAAAAAGAATTCCAGAATACGTATCCACGGAACTAAACACTTATTAAATGCCATTTCTATGAAAATGTATGCAGCCTTATTTCAAAGTTAAAAATTCCTCAGCTATAGATATTCCATGCATTGTTTATTCCGTGAGCAGAATGTGACGGAAATTGGATTGTTGTAGTGTAGGAGCTTGCATCCTGTTCAGTATAAATGTCGTTATATAAACGATTTTATGTATGTTTTTTCATCATTGTGATGCACAGTGCCTTTTTGCTGTCTAATAATATGTTTCCTCTGAACTATGCAATGTGAGGAAAGATTTTAGAAAAAACCAGCCAAGTGCGTGTCGCACAATGAACTCTCTCTGTCCATGCTGTAAGATTGTGGAACTCACTTCCACCTAGTGTTCGTGATTTAAAAACAATTTCAAATACAAAGGAATTATCTTTGTCGGTGCCTGTCGCGCCCGCAATATCGCGTGAGTGTGTAAGAGCCTTAAAAGAGCACTACCTTTCCTGTCAACTGTGAGTATTTTTATATATATGTTTGTTTATAGATGCTTAATGTATTTGTTTAGGTATATGTAAGTTTTTTCCTCATGTGTACGTGTACGTATACGTGAGTAAATTTTATATTATATATAGTTATGGTATATATAATATATATATACTGTATTATATATCATACGCCGGTCCCTTGCCACCGTCAACGTGCCAAGTCTACTTGAGCCGACTGGTATTGCAAGAGACGATGGCAAGAGACCGGATGGTATGAGTTTGATTCCATGGAAGATGGGCCGGGTGCTGATATGGGATGCAACCTGTTTAGACACGCTGGCCCCTTCCCATCTGCATGGAACCAGCAACAGAGCTGATGCGGCTTGTGAAGCGGCTGAAAAAGCTAAAGCATCCAAATACAGGGGTCTAGGCTCCGAATATGATTTTGTCCCATTCGGTGTCGAGACCCTTGGTCCGTGGGGTCCTAGCGCTATAAGGCTTTTTTAAGGAAATTACAAAAAGGTTAGTCGACATCACAGGAGACCGAAGAGCTGGCAGCTACCTCGGACAAAGAATTAGTCTAGGTGTTCAAAGGGGGAACGCTACCAGTATCTTCGGAACCTTGCCTAAAGGGACTCCTTTTAATAATATATTTTAGATATTTATTAAGGTTGTGTGTATGATGTTTTCTTTAATTAATTCATGATTATTAATAAATAATATATACTATAGTGCATTTAACAATTCTACATTTTGACATAGTAAAAAAAAAAGTTATGGTAACTATGTCGGTTACTTTGGTTCATCTGCTGATCTCTTCATTTCTGATTCCATCACGTAGAGAAATTCTAAGCATAGCCCTCTCCATTGCCCTTTGGGTGACTTTTAGTCTTCTGATAAGGCCCATTGTAAGCGACCATGTTTCAGTGCTATAGGTCATCACTGGCAACACGCACTGGTCAAAGACTTTCGTCTTGAGACACTGCGGTATGTGGGATGAGAAGATATTGCGTAGCTTCCCGAACGCTGCTCTGCCGAGTCGGATTCGACGATTGACCTCTTTCTCGAAGTTGGACCTACCCAACTTGACAGTTTGTCCGAGGTAAACATACTCGTCCACATCTTCGAGTGTACCGTCTCCGATATTCATGAGAGTGGGTGTCCCGTGTTAGACTACAGACTATTTTTCACCGTATTTTGTATAAGTACATTCATTATATGTGAAGAAGATGCTGCACCTAAAATAAAATTGTAAGTATATTAATTTTATTACACAATATGTAAAAATTATTAAAAATAAAGCAATGTCAGGTAAATTAATAATGTGACTGACACATGATGCTCACATATTTACAACAACATAATGTAAAAAAAAAAAAATGTCTAGACTCTAGATTGTCCCATGGAGCTGGACCCGCATGTTTCCAAGCATTCTTATCTTGGGTATAATAAAATTCTCTAATTTGTATTAAGCTTGTTTACAAACTGTAGTTTTAATATGAATTTTAAATTTTCTTTCATTTAATTACAATCAATCACAAGGCATTTTGTTATAGCTCTTCTTTTTTTTTGGTGGTAAATTATCAAATAACTTCTCCCGGTCTGGACGGAGCGGGAGGGCGTGTCAGACTTTTACTGACTAAAACCCACGCGTGTTCCTTCCGTTGCCTTCTTTTGTTATAGCTGCCACCTGTACTAAAAACATAAATATGGTTGTGTCATTAATTCATATGTATGACCTAAAAATAAAACTAAAGTAATCAGTTTTAGCCACGGCCGACTATAGTCAAGTGTTATAATATGATTGTTTTCTTTTCAAAATCGGCCTTGTATAAGTACGACATCGACGCGACACGGTACGACCACAAAAACGAGTGGCTAAGAGCTACTCCAGTCAATATTTTTGTTACACAGAATACAGAAAGGCTTTCGATCCCGCAGAGAGTTCGGTTACCTCAGTATTTTTTTTTTTGAGTGGAATGTCAAAGGCTAGATTCACTTTTTGTTTTAAAATTCTTCTATCATTGCCGTGGGTTTGGAGAGCTTTTTCCGATTGGTAATCTTAGTTGTAACTTGAGGTAACTATGTTTACCTCAAGTCCTAAGGGCTCAGATCACACACACACACACATGGATCACAGGACCCGGAATTAACGTACCAACCACCAAACACCCCAAATAGAATATTATGTTATAATCACAGAGATTTTCACAAATACACAGAGATTTTTTATTATTATGTATACAACATTGTTTATTAATTAAATTAGTTATGCTGATATTGAAATTGTAGGAGAAAGTTCTGGCTTAGCTATGGAATCATTTTCTGGGGCAACTCCACTGACAGAGAAATTGCTTTTAAAGATCAGAAGAAACGCTTGCGATCGTTTTACAAATTACAATCCATTGATAGTTGCCATTGCCAATACCCAGTTGGCCATTATTTAAGGAACTTAGCTCACTCTATCGTCTATGTGCCTACATAATTATATGAGATGGGAGTGTTTGTTCGATGTAACCTGCATTTATTTGAAAATCTGCACTCTCGCCGTTATCAGAATACCATTCATGTTACCTCCCATAAAACCACATTTTTCGGCAAGAGTGTGGTATTGCCGTATAAATATTTATTAGTATACCAGCAGCTATTGGAAATAAAGAATGTCTGGGATCCTTTAAGAGGTTTTTATTTAAATTCTGTTTAGATAGATGTTACTACTACTTCACTGAGTTTACTACTGATAAACAGAGGTATGACGATTCGTATTCGATTTAATTAAACACTTATGAATTTATTTATTGACTAAGTATGAATGTGTTTATTTATCTAAAATTGTAATGATCAGTTTACCTAACTGACATTTTTTTTTTAAAGTAATTTATTGGTGTGCCACCTTAACTGTAAATGGTTTTTTAAGTTAACTTTGTACGCCATATATTGGCAAAACATAGTGCACATATTTTAGACAATATAAGGTGCTAACAAATTAGGTACCAATACTTTTAGAGCTGATAGTACTCGTCTCTAGGAGTAGACTTAAGTATGAAACATTGAAAAGTTTATGTTACTTTTTGGAGATAATTACGGAAACAACGTTATACTGCGTAAAAACACCCTGTTAATAGATAGTCAACAATCATTGACGTTAGTCACAAACGACAATGTTCACTTGACAGAAAGTGTGTCTTGTCAGTTAAAAGCACAGGATGATTATGTTTGGGCGAAAATTTAATTTATTTATTTTGTTCCGTAAATTAAAACAAAAATATCATATAAAAAGTTTTCTTAATTTCTATTTAAAGTTAATTGTTTTGATGTAATGTAACACCTCTTAAAATATTGGTACTTAATTTGTTAGCATCTTATATAGGTACATACATACATTATGTTTAACAAAATATTTAAATTATTGATTAATTGAAGTTGTATTACGCACGCACACAGTCACACATGTATAAGGGTCTAGCGTAATAGGTACTTCGTCCATTTTGATTTGTTTTGATTGTACAGTGCCTAGGAAATGTGACTGTAATTTACGTAGTTTTAATTATTTTTGGGATAACAAAATACGTGTATATAATGACAGAAATCGATTCGGTAAACGATTCTGAACAAACTACTTTCATAATGCGCAATAATTCAGTTACACATTGTATAAACATACTTAGCACATACTTTGGCTAAGCGTTATTCCAGTTACTGTCGCACAACTGTTAAACTACAAGTGCAAAATAAAAACCGTAACATGTCTAAGCTAAAGCATGACTTTCTTAAGTAATGTGTATACAGGGTTACTGGTAACTCGACGTATTCCTTGCAGGACGTCATAGTATGGTTAAAATGCAACAAATTAAGCCACCAAATGTTCTACCGAAATTCAGTAGTTTTTTAGTTAATTAGGTTTTTAGTTGTTTCATGAAAAATACAATTTAAAAATGATTTACGGTGCGACTATACTGGAATTTAATTTATTATCATAGCTGATGCCGTAGCAAATCTTTTTTAATAATTAAAAAATCCAAAATGCCGAAAACTTGGCAGAGATCACTAATTAAACATTTTATTTTTCGTAATTTTTTTCATTACTTTATTTAAAAAAACTCAAAAACTACTGAATTTCGGTAGAACATTTGGTGGCTTAATTTGTTGCATTTTAATCTTACTATGACGTCGTGCAAGGAATACGTCGAGTTACCAGTAACCCTGTATATCACGGCCTTAGTCCTGAAACAATACTGAAGTATGTTTTGATTGTAGGTAATTGTAGCGACATAATTATTGCCGTTTTATAAGTACTCTTCTTAAACACAGCAGAACACTTATCTAAGTAAAGGGTTGGAAGTTAAATCGATGAGCTTATAATAATTAATTAAAGCTTAATCCTTCGGGGCTAACTTTGAAGTATAATGTGCAAAATTTTAATCTCAAACGTCAAAAGGCGGAACGAGCTGACTCAAACTTGGCCTCGCTTTTCTTGCAACAGGTAGTTTTATATTTAATAGAAACTAATAGCAGTAAGTAAAAGCTAGATTTTGTACGTAATGGGTTTTGTAAGACAAGAGGAAATACCATGACTTAGGTAAAGCTAAACACATACGTCATACTCATAAAAATCATGCATATGAGCAAGCATAATTGTAACTATCATGGTCTTCTCTGATTTAAATTAGCATGCTTATTACTATCATTGGTATCAGGCACATTTTCCTAAGAAGCATGTTGCACAAAAATAGCATATCAAGGAAAAATCCCAACTATCTTGGGGTCAGCTTCCAGTCTAACCAAATGCAGCTGAAAAAATAGCATATATCTTTACTAATTGCCAATTTTCCTGCCAGGTTTGCGGGTTTGTCGTCAAGGGATATCGCGGCCCTGACACACAGGCAACAGGCGTGTCAGACTTTTACTGACTAAAACCCACCCGGGTTTTAGTCAGTAAAAGTCTGACACGCCGCTTCGCCCAGTGCCAGCGAAGTTATTTGATAATATCCCACACAAAAAAAAGGAGACTTTGTACATAATTATGTATAGGTACTATATATATAATATATTGTGAAAACGAATTCAAATCATCCGAGTTATACCTACAAGTCATACGTACCTATAACTTGTTTGCTCGAAAAACCTGCAGCTTCAAAGAAGGACGTTTTGTTGACTTGGTTTGAAAACGAAGGCATAATAATCGTTAAGAACCTATTTTCTTCCACAAGATTTAATATGCAAGACTTTAAAATACGTTGCAAACTACTTTAAATTCCTGAAGCCCAAGTCTTATTCTTAAAGATTCTCCGAAATCTCTTCTTGAAAGCATTGCGCGGCTGTTGCAAATGGCCGGTCTCTGAGAATAAATTGTGGGTAATTTTATCACCCACCGGCGAAGTTCTAGTGTGAACACACAAGAGCTCAAAATTCGATATTGTTGGGAAAGTTTCTTGTGACGTAGGTAATTAGCTCTGAAGAACCGCCTGTATGTGGGAACTTATGTTTTGGGAAGTCTTGAGATTTGCATGAGTAGGTTTAGGATATTAAGGCAAATGTTGATGACAAAATTATTATCATTTTCAAAGACAGTCTGCTGTTTTATACCCCGCAGATGAGTAAATTAAATGAAGGCATGACATTTGACATGACATTGTTTTTTCAGTTACTTTTTATCATAGTCAGTATATCAGTTTCAGTGATTTATGCGGCCTACCCAAATGTCCTTTCTTTGGTATTGTTATTCAGATCGTTGAGCTTCTTAAGTTCTAAGTTAGCTGCATGATTACTGATATGCGTGCACTGACTGGACAGGTCTATCTGTGTGGTTCTTTCCTCAAAAGACCATTTCAGACACCAATCTACATGGCCTTCACACAGTAGTCTAATAGGAAACGCCGACCTCATCTAGTCTTGTCAAAATATGATTGAAGTATAAAAAAGTGTACAAAACTACTTACAGAAATCAAAATCATTTATCATTAAGATAAAATCATTCCCATTTAAATTAACGTTGGTGGTGAAGAACTGTATTCAGATCATGATTTTACTCTTTCATAATGATGGCTTTTTTATTTCGATTATTTTAAACTAAACAGATGAATGACATTCAGAGCTTATGTTAAAAGCATTTAATATTATGATTGGTTACGATTGTGATGGGGCTACAACAATTAGTTGATGGTATAGTGAACTTTCCCTAATATTGTAATTAAGCGGCAATTTAGGTGGAACACATTTATGAACCCCACACATTTCTAATTGGTAAAGTCTTCAGAACCATTAAACTTTCTAATCCCACAAATTGTACCTGAATGTTCTACTGCCATGATGAGAATATAAGGCGCTGTCAATAGGCAAATGATAAAAGTAGGCTTGTCTTAAACAAAACAATTGTCAAATCTATATAGTTTGTGGTAGCGGAAAAATTAAAATATGTTATTCAGAATTATGCAGAACTTGGTTGTTTTTATTAACGATTACTTAACTCATTTTTGAGTAAATAGATAATTGCTTCATATTTTGCAATAAATTACAAGCGTTGTGTCATCGCGCTTTTCTTTCTTTTGTATGCAGTCAGACAGTGACCGCGGTTTAGCTGTTGTCAGCGCCTTAATAAGATTACAATTGACACTTTTTATGAGAGGCTTGTGGCTAAGTAATACCAGCCGCACGCGTCGATTGATCAGGTTAAGCTACGCTTGCCGCTGTTGGTCCTTGGATGGGAGACCATCTTTACATACCAAGACCCCTCCGTGCTTCGATAAGCACGTTAAGGCGTTGGTCCCGACTGTCATTCGTGGATCTTTGAGAGTCGTTATGGGTAGTCAGAAGCCCGAAAGTCTGACAACCAATCTTACCAAGGGGTATCGTATTACCCAGTACTTAACTGGGTTGTGAAGGTCGGATAGGCAGTCGCTCCATGTAAAATACTGGTAGTCAACTGCATCTGGTTAGACTGGAAGCCGACCGCAACATAGTTGGGAAAACCTAGGCAGATGATGACTTTTTATGACACACGTATTTATTGTGTTGTAGCTTTCTAGGCGCCTAAAGCTGGATCCTGTTGCCAAATGTTTTACTCTTGTAGTCTTTGGACTAGCCTCACTCAAAAAGCTGTTAATGCTCTTCGCGTTCTGTACAACAATGCATTCAGGATGCTGTTGGGGCCGCCTCGCTTTTGTAGTGCCTCGGATATGTTTGCGGACGCGCAAACTGACGGCTTTGCCGCGGTCAGACGCAAGCGTGCAGCATCCCTGTTGCGCAGAGTGCGTGGCAGCTCGAACAGTCTCCTGGGTGTCATTGCTAGCAAACTGAACTGCCCTATCATTCACTTTTTAAGCATGTACCTGCTAATAGGAACGTAGTTGGTTAGGAACTTGTTATTTTTGTTGTTGTACTATGTTTTGTTAATATTACTAACATAGTTTGTAAGTACGTAACTTACTAACATTAAGAGTCCATGTTACTTGAAAATACCTAAATGTTTTATATATTTTTTATAACCTATAGTAATAAAGAGGCAAAGACATTTAATAGTTACTTAAAAATAGACGCGACATTATTATTTTTTATTTTAAGAAAAGTTTTACTCGAATTTTAAAACAATGTGATGTAGGTAACAACCTCCATCATCAAAAGTCTGACAATTTAAAATTCATATTATATTGCCCGCTTATAATTTAATCTTGAGGAAGTTTTAAGCGTAATAATGGTGTTTGTGCCATAATAACATTCCTCGTTACTAGGGGCAACTCGTCACAGGGAGCCAATTATTCGCCATGGGATCTGGAGGCAAAAGTCCTCGCGCACATCTGGGAGTGGCGCGAGGAGGCGAAACGCCGGGGTGAAACTCCGCTGCCGCGAGAAATCACGGCACAGCGGACAGAGCTCCGGCGGGATGTCATGGCGACACGGAGAGTGCGATTGTCGCAACCCAGCGCTGGGCACGCCACTATTGTGGCGATAAGTCCCCTCTTTGAGGAGTGGCTAGAGAGGCGCCACGGCGTCCTCACCTTCCGCCTGACGCAGGTCCTCACCGGACACGGTTGTTTCGGGAGGTTCCTGTTCAGGATAAAGCGGGAGGAAACGCCCGGGTGTCACCACTGTGTGGATCGCCCGGAGGACACGGTGGAGCATACGGTGGAGGTCTGCCCAGCTTGGGCGGAGCACCGCCGTGTCCTCACGGAGGCGATCGGCGGCGGCGATCTCTCGCGTCCGGCCCTGGTTTAGGCCATGGTTCGGAGCGAGAGTGCATGGGAGGCCGTCACCTTCTTCTGCGAAGCAGTTATGCTAGCGAAGGAGGAGGCGGAACGCGTGAGGGTGAGACAAGGTTCGCGCCCTCGCGCCCTTAGTCGCCGCAGGAGACGCCCCGGGCGTCGGGAGTCGCAAGCCGATTTCCGGCCACCGTAGGCACGGGCCTGCGGACGGTGAGCGATGGGTAGCTCGCCGTCCGATAAGGACCAGGCCCGGGTCGACGGCGCGTTGTGTTCCACGCGCGCCTCAAAGAGATGTCAGCACCAATTGACGGGGTCCGTCAGGACCAATGCCAATGCTGGCGGGGTTGCGAGTTTGTCCGAAAGGGATATCGTGGCCCTGGCACACAGGCAACGGAAGGAACACGGGTGGGTATTAGTCAGCAAAAGTCTGACACGCCCTCCCGCTCCGCCCAGAGCGGGAGAAGTTATTTGATGATTTCCCACCCAAAAAAAAAAAAAAAAAAGGGAGCCAATTATTAATTACAGCGGTACCAACAAACTTTGCTTCACATTGACATCGCAAATAGTTTCGGGAAGTCCATTGTTTTTCTCAAAGTTTCCCCATAAAAGAGAAAAATGCGTCTCATTTGTGAGGAAGGAAAGTTCGGTAATTAATTTCGTTTCTTCTTCTTTCCAAAGTTGAGCTAAAATAAGTTGCAATGGCTTTACTTTTCGCTTGTTTAGTGAAAGTTAAAGTAACAATTCCACACATTTCCCTACAAAATATTTTTTAAAGTGATATAACTACAAATTTTAGATTTTCGGACTCTTCCCTTTACTTGTGCTGTGAGCCTTGCTTCTTGCCAAATTTCATGATTCTAAGATCAACGGGAAGTACCTACCCTATAGGTTTTGATTTGTTTGCGAGTATCAAAATTTTTATTGCGTTGACTTGGAAGCTTGATTTTTTAGAGCTTCAAGGCACCATAGATGTACGTATTTGATATTAATATCAACTTGATACCTCCACGCCTGAGAAAAAGGGTCTTGACAGACTGACAGACAGACAGACGGACAAAGAAATGATCCCCTAAACCCCGGCCAGGTGCGTGTCTGACTACGCACAATGAAGGGTTCCTAGGTTGGGATGACTATACCAAGAACAAACTTAACATTGTAGTTGAAAAACATGTTCTCCCATACATTCCAACTACAAATGTAAGTTGGTCGACTATTACTCGTTAACTTGTAAATTAAGCCTACTTAGCTGTGATAAATTTCATCTTAACTGCGTTATACCTTTATGCTGTTGCCTTATTTTACCACTTTGTGGGCTTGAATAATACCCATGCCAAATAACAGCTTTCTAGTACTAAGAGTCTCTGAACCAAAAGGGTTCCTTGTTGACTACATCATTATCATCTCCCTAGCCTTTTTCCCAACTATGTAGGGGTCGGCTTCCAGTCTAACCGGATGCAGCTGAATACCAGTATTTTAAATGGAGCGACTGCCTATCTGACCTCCACAACCCAGTTACTGGGCAACACGATATCCCTTGGTAAGACTGGATGTCAGACTTTTGGGCTTCTGACGACCCGTAACAACTGTCAAAGATCTACAAATGACAGCCGGGACCAACGACTTAACGTGCTTTCCGAGGCATGGAGGAATCTTGGTATGAAAAGATGGTCACCATCCACGGACCAACCACGGCAAGCGTAGCTTAACCTGAGCGATCGACCCGTGCGGAATTTATTATTTAGCCACAAGCTCCTTGTTGACTACAAAGCCCTAAAAATAGCCTTTTCCCAAAAACATTACTTCTACTGCCAGCCACATACGGTCAATTTCAGTACTTAACACAGAGTTATTTAACCTTCAACTGACCTACTCTTACTGAAACCGATTTTCTAAGTTTAGACTGATTGTAAGAATTTTCCTGCGACTTGGTGAATTACTGGATAGGTCATACTATAAAATGGACGATGCTCGAATGCTGAAAACGTTAAAACAAATCCAATGCCTGACCACAAGCTCGGCTTTGCCTTTCAAAGTGAAATACTTCTAAACGGAATCCCTGCTACAAGTCCTACCAAAAACATACGAAGTGTAATTGAAATAACAAAAAAAAGAAAAAATAATAAAAAAAATGTGAAGTAAGAAATAAATAACTGAAAATCTCTTGAAGGGTTGTACTCATCATTATCAACAACTTCAACACTGAAATCACGAAAAAAATCAGCTGTTACATTTTGTCGTCTTATACAGCGAACATAAAATTTATTGGAGTGTAATGAAACACCTTTTCAGTACTTATATTTCTGTATTTATCTTCTTGCACACATACAAATATGGTATATAGACTCTGACCAATGAAAGCTGTCCAAGAAAAAAAGCGGCAATTAAAAAAACCAAAACTGTCAGCCCTTGATAAACATTCCATAAATATGAAATACTTATGTAAGTATCGCAGAATATTTCATGAATAATTACTAGTATCAACTCTGTTTAAAGAGTTCTTGGACAGCTTTCGTTGGTCAGACTCTAGCAATATTTAATGAACTATTTAATTAGGTACTCAATATAATATATCAGTAAAGACTTTAGACTTCTTGAAAACAACCTTTAGGTTCCGAGGCTCGAAGAGAATTGAGTTATCAACTACGTGACGCCATAAATATCATGTTTTTCATTCCATTCTGATAAAAAGCAGTTCTTTTTCCGTAACTGTCAAATGAGATACTTTAAAACTTCATAACTACATTGATACAAAAATCATTTGAGTCACAATAACACAGTTTTAAAAATCAGATACTTTCAATTTCATAAATTTAGATAGTATTTAAAATCACTACAAATCTTATTAATATTTGGAAATCATAACAGGAGCTGCTGGTTTCTTACCGCTTTTTCACGATTGGTCCCTTACTAAAGGTTGTTTGTAGTGGTGAGAATAATAAGCTATAAGTTTTCAGTTATTCCAAATACACTTTATAAAGATACCAATTCCTATCTAAAATTATTTTGTACGTGGGTCATCATCATCATGAAAGAAAGAAAGAAAGAAAGATCATCATCACTCCTGAACATGGGCGTCCCCCAAACATCGCCACTTTGACCGGTTCTGTGCTTCCCGCATCCAGCGGATCTTCGATATTCACAAGGCCATCGGTCCACCTTGTGGGTGGCCTACCAACGCTACGCAACGTTAAGTGGGTGTAATATTTATTTAAGGAGTAGACCAGATATGCGCACAAGGTGTCTGCTTGAGCCAGCGTCCCTGGTTTACTGAAAACTAAACACTAAACAGGCACTAACGAGCATGCGTAATGACGGCAGTCTGGCTACTAAATAATAGTACCTTTTGAATTACACATCTCTCTAATCATACCAGGAACACGAAAGAAATGTTTGATACAAGACATGAGGTTTAAATAGATTTTTCAAGTTGATTATTCCTTAGCCCGGGGCTTGGAATATTGCCCATTTGGGAGATAAAGTCGTCTACATTGGACCTCATTCTGTCGAAGACTGCAATGTACGAGGTACGACAACATCTTTGCCTGGTTCTAAAACTAGGTAAAGTCAGAGGTGTCAATTTGGCTATCAATTAATTTCCTTGACTATACCTGCATGCAAATCATCTTCTACATAATATCAATCTTAAATTCTTTCAGTCATTGACAGACCACGGACAACCTAGACCTAAAGCATGACATTTTGCACAAGGTTCTTTTATTGCGAAAGTGAGCCTTAAAGAGGATTTTTTTTTTTCACCCCCTGGTTTTTTTGCTGGAACTTTTGCCGATGGCAGATCCCGTTGGCCACACGGCTTGTATCATAATAAATACATACCCGCTACTTATTATATGTAAAGGCGTTCGCATAAAATGTCAATTCCACCGTTAAATCCCCTTAGGAAAAGTATTTTAAAAAATCTTTTCTTACGAGCCCTTAGAAATTTACGTAACAAAATTCTATCAATAGGCAATGTTTTACTGTTGAGGTGAGGGATGAGAAATCAAAATCATAAGTAGGCTGAGAATCACCACTTTTCGAACGTCAAAATTACATGACAGTCCCTCAAAATCCACCCTTCACTACTACCTAGTGCTTTAGATGGGGTGAAGAAGTGGCACAACAAACTCCCCAGCAACACAGCTATCTGTTCAGTTAGAAAAACTTAAACAGTATGCAAAATAATTTACATTACGGAACAAAAAAACATTAAATTAAATTACTTGCCGTATGTCAGCTAGCACACGCCACAACAGAGAAAGAAGAACTTATAGTAGATAGATATATAATTATATAGAACACTCTTTATTATGTCCACTATATATATTTCTGATATAAATGTAGAAATTTTACATAGGGTAATTTTACACAATGGGCGGTCATCTCGAAATCCTGTCTGAGCTAAATGATTAACAAAAACATAAACGTCACAACTTATAGGTAATTAATTCTCAATATAGAAATCACAGAAAACTTTCATGCTCACAATTTAAGAAGATTAGTAGGTATAACTAAGCAGAAAGTCGCTAAACTTGCTAATGGTCCAGACGTACGAATAAATTTTATTTGAAGCTCGACAAAGTTTGCATGGACGAATGTACGTGAGTGTCAAGTTTGTCTATTGGCAAACGTGAACACGTTGGTAATGTTCGTATATTTATCTCTTAAGCTATTTGTAGGTATTAAGCGAAATTAAGGTTTCAGCGGGGATTATAACTTTTTATCCCGAAGTCTTTATCTAAACTATCTATCCAATTTCATGAAAATTCTAAATCTTCTAAGTCTTTATTTTTATTATTTTAATAATATTTTATATAGATTCCTTTATATTTTGTGAATGTGAGAACGTTGTAGGCTTAATGGACTGTAGATTTGTAGACCATTTTCTATTTTGTTAATTACCTGGTACTTGATGACAGGCCTACACTATCCTCCCATACCTATTAACACTGTAATTTGAAAACATTGTAAAAGCCAATTATTTTT
Source organism: Tiliacea citrago (assembly GCA_963921375.1). Classification (NCBI taxonomy): domain Eukaryota; kingdom Metazoa; phylum Arthropoda; class Insecta; order Lepidoptera; family Noctuidae; genus Tiliacea; species Tiliacea citrago. Next base: position 21,566,786 of record OY992787.1, on the reverse strand, counting down.
AAAAGAGTGACCGTTGAGTTTCTTGTTGACTCTTCTCCATAGGAAACGACCAATTGTAACCGCTTCTTAGCGTCTGACGTTTCATTAGTGCTCATGTAGGTTAATGCGAAATAAAATATTTCGATTTTGATTTTAATAAAGAGGCAAAATTGGTGAGTTTTTGTGTAGGGGGTAATCTTTGGAAATACTGATCCAATGACTCCCTCTCATAGAGAGGAGGCCTGTGTCCCAGCAGTGGGAACATTATAGGCTGACAATGTTATGTTATGTGTACTGAACCAATTCCGTAAGTTCTTTCAGTAATATAATGCTACAATATTGCTGAGTATCGTAGGATTATATATATTTTATCCTATATTGGTAGATGAAAGAAGATATATAAATAAAATAAATATTTTATGTTACAAAAAGAAATTTCACGCAGATTAACCACACGTTTATATATTTTTCATGGCAGCCTATAGCTGTGAAACGAACAGTAACAAAATCTAAAAAATATACATATATTTTATCGGTGCTTGTCATTATCTAGCTCATTTTTGGGACGATTTTCGTATTAATTATAAGACAAAACTCGACCATAACACCCCACTTTTTACGTGAAAATAAATATTAGGTATTTCTAAGCCAAAGCTTTGGTGACAACAGGAAGCTTAAAAAAACCTTCACACAAAGGTCTTTATTTTGGTAACACGGTGTTTTCAAAACCAATGAATGTTTTTGAGTTTAGTGAACAGCTTCACTAATGAATTTGTATAGCTTGAATTAATAGTAGGTATGTCATAACTAGGTAGTTACACATTTGTTGTATTTTTGTATTGTAATTAAGTTTTATACAATGTCTATAACTTTATTGCAATACAAAAACATAAACAATTACAACTAAAAGAATCGTAAACACTAGTTAAAAACTAGTTACTAATTAGTAACTAGTTAAAAGCTTTTGAAGACCATATCTTTATTGTTTTATCTTAAACTTAATGTATCCTTAGCAACAAATAAACTTTGAAAGCGCAGAACTAAGTTACAGAAAGTACCTATTCATTAAAAGAACATGTTCTTTAAAGTGAATGTACTGGAATAAAGCCGTTCATTGACCCCGTGTTTTTGTCTACTTTTATTTATAAAGTCGTCTGGAAATTGAAGGAAAACTAGGCGCGTTTTGCACTCGTATTTTTTTACGAATTATAACATAAGCCCGCTACTTCATCCGCGTGAAATTTCTTGGTTTGACTTAAAATATATCCTGACACTTGGCAATACTGTCGCTTCCCATTAGAGAAATAATTATCTGAATCGGATCCGTAGTGCCGAAGATTATCCCCTACTTATAAACTTAAACATTTTACCTCTTTATAATGCATATAAAGCGTTCCGTGTGCTGCCGGACAGAAAGAATAGCACCATGCTATTTCTTCCCGTGGGTATCGTAAAAGGTGACTAAGGGACTTACAAGAGAATGGGCAGCAGCGTTCTTTATGCATTTTAACACCATACTGCAATCGCCAACCCGCCTGCCAAGCGTGGCGATTATGGCAACCCCTCCCCCCATCCACCTTTTGGGGGAGGTCTATGTCCAGCAGTGGACGTCTTTCGGCTGAAATGAATACTTATAAATATAAGTAGATAACACTCAAATAGTAATTGTATACACTTTGATTATTATTTAGGTATCAACATCAAGAGAAAGAAAGTTCCCAAAGTGCCTAATTGGCAACAAGTATACTGATTCCAACACAGCCGTTGGCTGAAAAAAATATGTAGCTTATAGGTATAAAATACATATTTTGCAACTTGCGGAATCAAAATAAACGTCGTAATTATGTTGTAAAATAATATCAATTAAAATATTTGCTTCATAATTAATAGCTCTCTAAAATGCGACCACACATTAATTTACCAGCGCAATCAAATAGCGTACTATTTTAATATAAATACCAAAACTTCCATACAAGCAAGCGTTCCATAGCATTATAATTATTATTTTAACTGCAGCCAAAATGTATTAATTTTATTACCGTCAACATTTGAATTTCACTTACGTTGGTAAATAACTGTTTATTGCTCGATCTTATTGTACCGTGTATTTCCCGGAAATTGATATAGAAAACCCTAGGGTTTTTAAGGTAAAGAGGGGGAGGTACTAATACCTCCCCCCCTTTACCTTTTTATAGTCAGCCTATAATGTTCCCACTGTGCACTGTTGGGGCACAGGCCTCCTCTCTGTGAGAGGGAGTGGGCCGTAATCCACTTCGCGGGCGCAGTGCGGGTTGATAGATGTCGCATGTTTTCGAATTTTTGGTTCTAGGACATGCCGGTTTAAAGCGCCTGTTTGGGTTCGGAACCTACGATCTACAACTCGTAAGTCAGGGCCGTTACCACAGGGCCACCACAGGGCCACCACTGCTCTTTACCCTGTTTTTTTTTCTTTGCTCTGGGTAAGTGAAACGGTTGAGCATATGGCACCAGCAATTGCCTGTGGTTTCTAGGAAAGCTAAAGTCATCATCAAAGTCAAATTAGGCACTAAGGCACTTTTGAACGTCAATATTTACAAAAAAAAATAGTATTGATTCTAGTCGCCCTATAAAATGTACGTAATGTACTATTAATTGACTGCCTCTTTGGTCTAGTGTTTGCAAGCGCTACTGCTGAGCATGAGGTCCTGGGTTCGATTTCCAGATCGGGCAAAGTGTTATTGGGTTTTTCTCTCAGAAATTTCTCAGTAGCAGTGCGGAGTTTGGATTTGTGCCTGGTTGATGGCAATAGTCTCGCCCTCAATTACATGGGACTTAAACATAACTGGCGAAATGTGGTTGCAGGTACTACAGGTACACCTCTGCCCATCCCTTCAGGGAAACAAGGCGTGATGTTATGTAATGTACTATTAAATATACGGACATAAGGTACTCTACGTGTTACGCCAGTATTTTTATGTATCACCATTCTCTTGTCCTTATCCCAATTTATTCGGGGTCACAGGATCTGTTCTTCATCCATACTTCTCTATGAGTCGTCATCTCAGTAGTCACCCTTTTTCGAGCCAACGTTTTTTTTTATCTTTTCCTACCTAAGTCAAAGTTAACTTATTTATTTCAAATAGGCACATAAAAGGCACTTTGGAACGAACTCTTAAAGCCATCTACTTACTCAGAACTTTCCTCACAACATTTTCTATATTCTTCCGGGATTTATGATTAAGGGTTATAATGCATCTGTGGGCTTAATTTTATCCCAATTTATTTAACCTTTTATGCGTGATAGAGTAACAAATATCAAAATGACAATAAATCTTAACAGCTTCAGATATGTGAGCACATTAATATAATGTTAGGAATTATCGGTCTGTCTACGAATGGGTAGAACAATATGATAATCAAACAAGGTGATTTTTATGCCGAGACCTAAGCTCAGTGACTTTGACGAAAAATTACACTTAAGGAAGATGCGCAAAGGTGGCCCGCGAAATTAAAATTTTCTTACGTTCGGGCTACTTTTACGCATCCACTTAAAAGGCTGACGCACTTTGGGTGGAACGCACCGCAACGCAAAAATCCTCCTAAATCACTTGTGTACATTTTGTATGAACCATCCATAACAGGTGGGCCGTACCGTGCTTTTTTGTGTTGAAGTATGATGCACTAGGGAAAGCACTCGGAAGAATATTTTTTTCAGAAAAAAACTTTTTACAAAAAAAAAACAACCGACTTACAAAAAAAACACTACAAAGCGAAAAATAACTTTAATTTCGGAAGTCGGTGTCTTTGGATCTGTATTTTAGTTTTTTGCCACCGACTTCCGAAATTAAAGTTATTTTTCGCTTTGTAGTGTTTTTTTTGGAAGTCGGTTGTTTTTTTTTTGTAAAAAGTTTTTTATTTTTCATTTTTTAGTGAGTCAGTTTGTAATTTATCTAATTTACAATAGCCTAATGTCAAATGCTCATCACCTTTTACAAAATATTGCTTCGCCCGATGCAGGGGCGTTAATTGTTGAGGAGTTCTCCTGGTAAGAACCAGGAGAACTGATGGTGACTTCACCATATGCATTTTCACGAGCATAAATTGCTTAGCAACCATATTAAAGTGCCTAATCGAATCGCAACGGTGAAATACTTATTATTAAGAAGTTCCGGTGGCCATCTGTGGTCTTCATCATCAGTTTCACTTCACCGAATGGTGCTTTTCAAGTGCAAATGCACGAGTTACTATAAAAAATACTCAAATCGCTATAGGTATGCCTATAAAATTTGAGGATTTCCCTCGATTTCCATGGGATTCTGATTTGGTGGCAATGGGACCACCTCGGGAGCATACCCTTCCAAACAAAAAAAGAATTTTCAAAATCCGTCTACAATTGACGGAGTAATCGGTGAACATACATAAAAAAAACATACAGCCGAACATATAACCTCCTCCTTTTTGGAAGTCGGTTAAAAACTAGAAAACATGTCCACTCAAACGAATCCGTCGCCTATTACGAATTAGGAACATTTCTGAATTTATCAACACTTCACCATGGTTAGCACCGGTTTACATCATGTTAATTCTACCTATACAGGGTGGAATTTTGTAATGCCACCTGGAGGGAAAGTACTTTTAATACTGCAAATAGAAAATTTTACTCAAAGGAAACATTCCTTTATTTTTGAATAGAAAGCAAACTGCATTCAAAGATTTTCGAAAATTCTCTTCTCCCACACCCGGGAATCGAACCGGCTAAAATCTGAAAAAAATATACCCTGTACTTTTATTGCATCGATCGTTAGGGTCAATTATAAGGATGAAATCTCTCTAACAAACATGATAAATTAAATGAAAGGAAAACCAGGAAATCTGAAGTTACAAATTCAATGAGTCAAGTTAAAGCTCTTTAACTAACATCCATCTTTTGTAATGCAGACTCCTTTGCGACATACTCGTAGCTGCGTGTATGAGGTAATTTAAATATGGAATGTTAGATTAAAATTTGAAAATTAGATTGTCATAGTTGTTATTCACATTTGATTTTTTTACAACTCATTTCACATTTTGTCTCACGGTGAAAATGGCTTATCAAGAACAGTTTGATTTAATGGAAGCTTATTTTTTAAATAACAAAAACGTGAATCTAGCTCTGCGGTGGTATGGAGAGAGATATCAAGACCGACAGGCACCAACTCGGTTCGTATTGAAAATAATGGTAGAAAATTTAAAGAATACGGGTGGTTTCAAGAAGAGACGGCAAACTATTCAGCAAAACTATTTCGATTTTGAACTAGATGTTTTAACATACTTTGAATCATTTCCAAAGGCTTCAAGTAGAGATGCTGCCGATGAATTAGGAACAGCCCACACTCACGTACTTAAAGTGCTGAAAAAGTATAAGTATAAATGCTATCGTGAAGGTCGGTTGGTGCAAAAATTGCATATTGGGGATCGTGACAGACGATTACAATTTTGTGAAAACATGCTTGGAGAAATTGACCGAAACACTAATTTTTTGAGTAACATTGTATGGTCTGACGAAACCAACTTCAGCAATAAGGGCATGTACAATCGCCGCAATAACCATTATTGGTCTCGAGTGAATCCTGTTCGTGTTCATGAAACTAAAAATCAAGTAAGATTTTCTTTCAACGTTTGGTGCGGAATTATGAGAAATAATGTAGTGTTAGTCCACGTGTACGAAGGTCATTTAAACACTGTCAAGTATATTGAAATACTGGATCTCTGGATCTCTTAAGAAACGAGTTAAATGGTTTCCCCGAGGAAGAGCGAAACCAAATAATTCTACAGCAAGATGGTGCTCCAGCACACAACAGCAGATTCACTACTGTCTACATTAATAACCATTTTAATACCTGGATTGGTACAAATGGCATAATCAGATGGCCTGCGAGATCGCCAGAAAAAAATCTAATGGGGTAACCCATTAGATTTTTTTTTGTGGGGATATGTAAAAAATCAAATTTACATGAAATCTTATGCGAATGACAACGAGTTGAGAGTTGAAGTTCTGAATACGATTTATAATATTCACCACAACACTTTATTAAAGGTTACTAGAAATGAATTCGTTAAAATAATAAATTTGTGTATCCAAGAGAATGGAGCCCATTTCGAGCAACTAATTAGTTAGTTTACCATTTTTTGTAAATAATTAAATTAATTTAAGATTACCTAGTTTTCCTTTCATTTAATTTATCATGTTTGTTAGAGAGATTTCATCCTTATAATTGACCCTAACGATCGATGCAATAAAAGTACAGGGTATAATTTTTTCAGATTTTAGCCGGTTCGATCCCCGGGTGTGGGAGAAGAGAATTTTCGAAAATCTTTGAATGCAGTTTGCTTTCTACTCAAAAATAAAGGAATGTTTCCTTTGAGTAAAACTTTCTATCTGCAGTATTAAGAGTACTTTCCCTCCAGGTGGCATTACAAAATTCCACCCTGTATATGAATGTTATTACCACGTCCAGCAGGGGTAGGCTGCGATTAATCTAGTTGTAAGACTTAATAGGACCTATGTATGTTCGATTAGAAGTAAGGCTGGTAATTGGGTAGAAACTAGGGCTAAGTGTTACTATTAGAACTGGCTGCTTTGATTAAGGTAAAGTTGATTAGACGTAGTTAGGGTATTGTTTCTGTTCATTGTTTTATTCATAACTCTTCCAACCCTGCTTTGTATGGTTTTTACGACTTGACAAAACATCCAGGTTTTTTATTATTAAATCAAAATATTTTATTTCACATAAACCTACATGGGCACCTTATGAACCGTCAGAAGCTAGGTGCATGGTTCCAATTGGTCGTTTCCTTTGGAGAAGAGCCGGAAAGAAACTCCACGGTTACTCTTTTAAAAATAATGGGCCTTTACATTGTTTTCAAATTACAGTGTTAATAGGTATGGGAGGACGGTGTAGGCCCGTCAACAAGCATCAGGTACTTAACAATAATAGAAAACGATCTACAGTCAGTTCATTATTACTAAAATAATAAAAATAAAAAGCTATTTAAACCAAATGATATGATTGCCATTACAACTGTAAAAAATCTGATTATGTAAGTTTGTTAATTATTAACGTATATACTTTTAAAATTACATTACTTTCCGGAAAAAAAATCTGACTCTCGTACTGTGGCCAATAGGGCCGATTTAGCTTGACAAAATTCACTGAATCACTGAATTTCTTCTACTGCACTAACCAAAACGATAACAAACACTCCTGAGGTCATGGTTGCAGTCATAATTTTGTCGTAATGAATGTCGAAGTGATCGATAAAAGTGAAATTATATGGAAATCATTCATTTTTGTATTTAATGCGTCGGCGGCATCTCAAAGTGGTCACTATAGGGGAACCGATCACTTTTCCGATTTGTTTTCGTTCGCATTTTATTTTACCGTAAACTATTGACCGACGTCTTTTTTGCTATAAGCATTATTTGACATATTAATTTTTTTTTTTTTAGATCATCGAAGTATCATGTGTCATAGGTATTCTTTTACGGAACTATATTTCGCCGATTTACAAAACAACTTTTTGCTATTGGCCGAAGCCTCTTTTGAACTTTTCTCATTTGCCAAATGATTTATTTGCCATATTTTCACCACACCGAAACAACATTTTACGGAATATTATTTGGTCACAAATATATAGCCGGTAACTTGGTAGCATTTTACAATATTATACTAAAATAGTGTCATAAAAAGTCAATAATATGTTGTGCTACAAAATTTAGTGAGAAACGAATCGCTGCAAAACCGACTACACGCAGTCTTGTCTGCCCTACCCCTAGACTCTAAAGTATAGGGCCCGCTAGCTGAAGAGCAAGTGGTTTGAAGGCCTGCCGTCATGGCTGAGGCAAGCCGAAGCTGCGGTGGTGAGCGTTAAAATCATCTGCGACGATAAGCTCGCGTGGGGCCGCCTAAACTGCGCAACGCCGGAGCCGTGACAGAAACAATGCCTGCTGCATGTTGCATGCTTGCTTGCATGCAGCATGCACTTGCGTTACCAGCTTATATATACCTGCGTCATATACCATCTACTCTTATTGAATCATTTGGGTTAGGTTAGGTTAGGTTAGAATATTGACCATTAGCGGAAGGCGAAATGCCCTGTATTGTTTAGGCGTTTAGTGAAATGAAAATATGGTAATAAAAACAGTGGTTTATTGTCGGATACCTAATACTTCGAACAAATGTTATTTTGGCTAAGTGTAAGTTCGGTAAAAAGTTTTTCGACCAAATGAAACATCGGAGTAACGAAAAAAATCGGATTGATAATAGGTCAACTGATACACCAGCAGACGTGATTTCGATGAAGTAAAAAAAAAAACGAAACCATAATAGTTAAAAAGTTTTAGGTGAAATGAAATTCGGTCAAATATTTTTAGAACTTATGATAGGTATCCGGTCCATAGGTTTTAAGTTACTTTTAGTTATGGATCGTGAAGCAGGTGGTAAGTAGCATTATTTGTTTCATTACAAAATAGCCATTCCATTGCCAAGAAAAAAGCCATATCAATATGAGAAAAAGCAATTCTTTTGTGTGAACTTTGAGTTTCATATAATAGTTATAAAAAGGTATGTACTCTCTTGAACCCGGTCTGTAACTTTTATATGTAGTAGTTTAATTCATGTACTACATTAAAAATGGAAGCTAGAAGCTCCGTACTGGTCTATTTCAGTTTTTTTTTGTTTTCAGAATACGTAGTGTCCATAACAAGGAGCAACAGAACCACAAAACTAAAAAAATACGGGTTTATTTGATGATTTAGAAGAAAAGAGTCTATCTTAGAAGTATTAAAATTACCATTGCCAAGATTTCGGCAAAACTGACGGAGAAGTGGGCTTCAATGTAGAAAAACACGGGACGAGACAAGAGTTCGCAAAATTGATAGTTTTTGAGATGGATAGTGTACCAGAGGAAAAACGCACCATGTCATATTCTAAGATACTGGGTTTTGAAACAAAGATGTGAAGACAGTTTTATATAATGTGAGTTCGATAAGTAAAGTCCTACATGAAGACAGTTTTGTGTGATGTGAGTTTGATAAGAAAAATACGACATGAAGACAGTTTTATGTGATGTGAGTTTGATAAGTAAAGTCCGACATGAAGACGGTTTTATGTGATGTGAGTTTGATAAGAAAAATAACACATGAAGACAGTTTTATGTGATGTGAGTTTGATAAGAAAAGTACGACATGAAGACAGTTTTATGTGATGTGAGTTTGATAAGTAAAGTCCGACATGAAGACGATTTTATGTGATGTGAGTTTGATAAGAAAAATAACACATGAAGACAGTTTTATGTGATGTGAGTTTGATAAGAAAAGTACGACATGAAGACATTTTTATGTGATGTGAGTTTGATAAGAAAAGTACGACAAGAAGACAGTTTTATTTATTGTGAATTTGTGCAGTTGCGATGGTGAATCTGAGTAGTTTTAACTTGTAATAAAATAAAATAAATATGTTCCATTTTATTTCCGCTATTATTTAATTTCATATTACATTGATTATAACAACAAACTCAGAAATAATATTTTATTGGAATCGTATCCTAAACTAATAAGCAATCTAGATTTGCCTTAACCCACGTACAAAGCCTTCATAACGAGAGGTCATCTTATTGGTCTGCTTCAGCTGGTTTGGTGTTTTATCGTAAATATGACTCGTTTTTTTATCTTAACTGAATACAAAACAAACAAATAAACAAACACAAATGTTCTTACAAATCTGGAGTTAAAACCTTGCGTTTAGAGCTAATTATATTTATGTCTCAAATAATATTGACCAGCTAGGTCGACCTCCATCCACAGTGTGACGGTGCAAACTGCATCAAAAACGGTTGCGTAGCTTAGAAGAATAACGCGGTCACACAGACGGACACGGAAAGTGACTTTAATTTGTAGTATGTAATAGAAGTTGAATCATGTTAAAAACATGCATCAGTTTTTGTTTAAATAATGGTTACAGAGATTATTAATGTGTCAATTAAACTTATTTGGTATTCAATCATGTCTACACCATGTACGCCAATTAATGTCAGTTTTTTAAATTGAAAAGTTTGAAATTACATCATTCAATTTAAAAACGCCTAGCTTTATTAATTTTATACTTGATAGTGATAATTTATTGTATAACTGAGCTAAACTTATTCTAACATGCATCTCTTTGTGATACTTAACTATTATAATTTTGACTAATTTTGACGCAATTTTTCTATATTTAAATCAACGACAGAGTAGACCGTATCTATTTATAAATTCGATATGGACAGTACCTATTACAACAATTACAATGTTATGTATGATCAGATAGTTTATCATGTCATTGTAATAAACTAAGAACATACCTCCCCATTACAACATAGATTAGAACCTTGAAAGGCGCTTTACTTTGTGTAAAGTATTCCATTACCACTTCTCTCAAAACGGTGAAGGAAAACGGACGATATGTTCTAGAACTAAAAATTTCCAAGACCTGTGACATCTACCAACCCGCAATGGGCCCGCGTGGTGGGTCACGGCTCACTCCCTCTCGCCGAAAGGAGGCCTGTGTCCCAGCAGTGGGAACATTATAGGCTGATTATGTATACGTCTCCATTTCCAAACTATTTTGGAATGTCGTTTCTTAGATAAAAGTAGTTACGAATTAAGTATCGTATTAGCATCTGACACGGAATAAGTCTACCGGTAAGAGGTTCCCGAAACGATCAATCGCAATTGTTCAATTGGCATCAATTTTACTTCAATAGCACTTGGTAGACAATTTGCACGTCAATTGTCGTAAAAATATACAATTACAAATGATCGTTTCGTTTTACCTTTAACAGTTCCCCAATATATAATATTCTTTCAAAAATAAAACACTCACCCAAAATGACTCCAGACAGCTGGGTGATCAGCAGTAACAGATGAACATCACGCCTCCAATGCATGTCGGAGAATTCACGACCACTTCACAACACAGAACTATTGAATATTATCACTATAATGCTGAAGTAACACATGGCTCCAATACTTTGGTTGCACTATCTGAAAAGAAATGAAAAGATACGTTAATATGGAGACAGAATAACAAAACGCTATCGAGTAATAAAATTGCGGGTCGATCACAAAAATCTTACTACCTCCGATACCACAAATGCTGGCTTAATTAAATTAAAAACTATTTGAAGTCTATTAAAAGTAAGGTAACAGCTACAACAAAACTGTTTGATTGATTGAAGATTCCGAACAACAATTGATATTTTGGAGACCAAGACAGACTAATTTCACGCGTATTTAGTAGTTCGTAAATTCTCGAGACGGATCTACGACAGCTGTTTCGAAAATATTTAGGAACAGGACCTGAACTGGCCTCGGTAAAGGCCCGAGCTAACTGCGCAGGTATGCTCCTAATGTGTTTGAACACGCGATCGGAGAACATGATGTCACAGGCATGTATTAACCAATTCATGGCTGCGATCTGGCTGTTTGACTATAGTTAGTAAACAGTGCAAAAATATCGCGAATTGATGAAATAGATCTGGCTAGCCCAATATAACGTGCCGACGTAAGTTATTAATTATTATTAGTTTTAGCAGGTTTGCTAAGACTAGGGGAGAGTGGGTCACAGTGAATCACGGGGTAGAGTGGATTATTCACTATAACTAAATTTGTACAATGCTTACGTACACAAACAAACGCATGGTTGCCGCTCGCCCATACCCCTGTCTTCCGCACTAGTCGCCGACGCGGTATCAAAGCGGGAAGACGCGGTGTCACACTCCGGTTAGTAGGTAAGTAACAAAACTATTTTTTCACGTGGTTTTAAAATTTGTTTTATCACTAAGTGAATAAGAAATGTAAATGTTTATATTTTGTTTTACGCAAGTTTTCACAGTGGACTGCTGATCCAGTGTAACCCATGAAGTTTATATTTTTCTGTTCTTTTTTGTAGGTAAAAATGCCTCGCAATCGAGTAAAGGAAAACCATTATCAGACTTCACACTGAAGGACAAATGAGTAACGCTTTAAAACTTATATCAAAGGGCCAGAAAATAAGAGCTGAGACAACGCTTTATCGCCAATCCCGAAAGCTAGTGCTTCCTGCTCGAATAATTATTCTTTGGTAATGGATTGCTCTTCATTTGCATTTCATGCTCCGTCTGCAGCTGTAGCTGGTTCTTCCTCCACACACATTAAAAAGAGATTTGTAAATCTCTGGAAGTCCATTCTAATTTTGAGGGCTACCTAAAGCGGGTCTGCGTAAAGGAGGAAAAGCACCAAGACGTAAAGGAAAATAACTGATCGCAACTGATACACCGAATAAAAATGAAATAGAAATAAGAGAAGAAGAAAAGAAACGCAAACAAATAAAGGCTACTGCAAAAACAAAATAAATATTTTTTTTGCAAGAGAGTTCCAGCGAAGATGAAGATGCAACAAGTATTCATTCTGAAGAGGAACCGATGGTTGAAGATGAAGAAGATGATTATATTATGAGACGGTGGATTCCAACAATTTTCCTGCACTCAAAGGATTGCCAAAAGAAGGTGATTTTATTATTGTTGAATTTGATGTAAGAGGGAAACGAATTTATTATATAGCTAAAGTTTTAGGAGAAAGAAGAAATGAGACTGACGTAAGTTTTCTTAGAAGATCTGACAAAAACCAAAATAATTTTCATATGCCAAATGTTGTATTGCCACGGTTGCGCTGCACGACATTAAGATGATTTTACCAAAACCTACGTTTTAACCTTTTTACACAAAAAGTAAACAATTTATGTATCTATTTGACATACATTTTCCTAACATAAATTTACGTTAATTTCATTTTTGATCGCAAATTAAACCCCAAAATTAATTTTCAAAGAATTTCAAAAGTAGGTAGGCATTCAAAGAAAACGAGTATTTTATTGTTTAATTTTATCGTTATGTTAATTTTTAATAAAGAAGATTAAATATATTTGTTCTTAATTTATTGAAAACGTTTCTAAAATATTATCGTATGTCAACTGAAAGTTTAAAACTGTTTATATACCAACGTTAAAATTTAATGTAATGTTTATTGATTAGGTCTAAAAGAAACCTATTTTTAAGTTCATTTCATTGTGATTTAATTTTATAAGACTGTTTTCAATATACAATAAAATACTGTCTAAGAGTACAAATAAATGAGAATATGGAAATTGTTGTCTTTTACTGTATTTTTCCCATTTCCGGGTTACAGTAGATCATTATCATTTTTTTTTTTAAGTGGTTATAACTTGTAAGTTTAGGTAAGCTCGCCAATAAATGTGTTGTTCTTTGAAGATTAGATACTCATAATTATTACCTATGATTTAATTTCAGAAATTAATTATTTAGCGTAACGTAATTCAATGTACCGTGTGCTGCCGGACGTAAAAAATAGCACCATCCTATTTCTTCCCGTGGGTGTCGTAAAAGGCGACTAAAGCACTTACTAGAGAATGGGCAGCAGCGCTCTCTATGAATTTTTAACAGCATACTGCGATCGCCAGCCCACCTGCCAAGCGTGGCGATTATGCCCCCCCCCCCCTTTAGGGGAGGCCTATGTCCAGCAGTGGACGTCTTTCGGCTGAAATGATGATTCAATGTCTTATTATACTTATGGCAATCCATGAATTAGCTAACATATTTATACCTAAATTCTTCATAAAATCATGATAGTTAGAATAGAATACTCTTTATTATGTACACCATAAAAATTACTGAAATAAATGTTGAAATTTTACATAGGGACACAATGAGAGTGAGAGGTATAAATAAGTTAAATATCAGCCTGCCTAGCCTTTTCCCAAGTTTGAGGTCTGTTATTTATTTATATTTCATAAAATACGTCAAATAAAGCTAAAATACATTGCCATCTAACCTTGAATCCTCTTTGACATATGTTGTTTATTTTTAAATTTATCCACCACGATTAGGCAGTGTTCAAAGGGTTAATATCGGTAAACCTTGGGATAAAAAATGAGTAGCTAATAATTACGAGCTCTGAATGTACGTAATTTTATTGTCTAGTATTTACTCTATAGGAAAACGTAGGGGTGAGAAAATATGTATATATTTGCTGTGTTACCGTACGGACTGCCAGGGTTACGAGTTTGTCGGAAAGGGATATCGTGGCCCTGGCACACAGGCAAATGAAGGAACACGGGTGGGTTTTAGTCAGTAAAAGTCTGACACGCCCTCCCGCTCCGCCCAGAGTGGGAGAAGTTATTTGATAATTTCCCACCCAAAAAATAAAAAAAAACCTTACGGAAGTGTCATTTTTGTCCTCCCACACAAGTTGCAAACGGCAGAAATATGTTCTGTTATAAATGTTGATGATGATGATGTGTTAAAATACCAGAACACTGGCAGCTAACAGCCCACTCCCTCTCGAAGAGAAGAGGACTGAGCCCCAGCAGCCAGTGGTAACATTATAGGCTGATTATTTGTAGTCACCTGCGTACTCCAATATTTAACGCTACATATTTTTATTATTTGTTGTTATAGTGGCAACAGAGTAGTACACACTCTGTAAAATTTTCAAGTTATTTTCTAAATTTTCTACCTAAAGAGAAACAGCCTTCTGACAGACGGACGAACAGATCCATGGATGGACGGACGGGCGGACGGACATGGAGCTTTAGTAATAGGGTCCCATTCGCACCCTTTGAGTACGGAATCCTTAAAAAGGATTGTCATTCCGAGTGTGTACGCAATTAAGGTGCTGTTCATCCATAAGAATAATTTCCTTACTTCTGCTACACCTGATACCTACAGATATTCGTATATATATCCTATCCTGCAAGAGATATAAGATACATTAAGAGATTACAGTGACGGATGTTGTGGGCGTAACACCTTGGGAGCAAGGAACAGGTGCGGCTCGATGTTCTATATAGGTGTATTGTTTAATTATATTAATCTTCCTAGTCTGATAATAATTGACAAGCTGTGCTGAAATATGTAGCTCTAGTGAAAACTTTAATTCACTGGATTTCATCAAAATGATAAAATTAGGCTTGTCTTATACGAAAAAACCGGCCAAGTACGAGTCTGACTTGCGCACGAAGGGTTCCGTACCATTATCTATAAAAAAGGCAAAAAATCACGTTTGTTGTAGGGAGCCCCCTTAAATATTTATGTTATTCTAGTTTTTAGTATTTTTTGCTATAGCGGCAACAAAAATACATCATCTGTGAAAACTGTCTAACTATCACGGTTCATGATATACAGCCTGGTGACAGACGGACAGACAGACAGACAGACAGACGGCGGAGCCTTAGTGATAGGGTTCCCGTTTTACCCTTTGGGTACAGAACCTAAAAATTACTAAATCTATATAGTTTGTGGTAGCGAAAAAAATATATGTTATTCTGGAACATATTTCTCAGAGTTTGGTTGTTACCAAAACACGTTTAGAAAAAAAAATCTCGATACAAATTAACGGTAAACTAACCCTTTACTTTGAGTTTCAATCCAAAATATTTGTATCAAATATCAACGTACGGTTGGAATTTAATTAACAACAAGAACGTCTTATTTGTATGCAGAACTTGGTTGTCTTTTATTTTCGATTACTCAACAAATTTTTGAGTAAATAGATAATTGCTTCATATTTTGCAATAAATTACAAGCGTTGTGTCATCGCGCTTCTCTTTCTTTTGTATGCAGTCTGACAGTGACTGCGGTTTAGGTGTTGTCAGCGTCTTAAGATGCCATTTGGTTCTTAAAAACGTTTTGCATTTAGAGAAAACATTTTTTTTTATTGGTTTAATCTTTCCTCTCGCTTTCTGTGGGAGTGATTTCGTGAAAAGGGACGGAAGTGAATAACAGGAAGCGACTGCTTGAGCATGGAATAAGTCAGTACTTTTAAATAGCATTGAATAAGTAAGTACTTTATAATAGCATGGAACTAGTAAGTCATCATAATCATCTGCCTAGCCTTTTCCCAACTATGTTGGGGTCAGCTTCCAGTCTAACCGGATGCAGCTGAATACCAGCATTTTACAAGATGCGACTGCCTATCTGACCTTCACAAACCAGATACTGGGTAACACGATACCCCTTGGTAAGACTGGTAGTCAGACTTTCGGGCTTCTGACGACCCGTAACAACTGTGAAAGGATCTTCATATGATTCAGGATCAGCCTGGACCTTGGCTTAACGTGCATTCCAAGGCACAGAGGGGTCTTAGTATGTAAAGATGGTCACCCATCCACGGACCAATGGTGGCAAGCGTAGCTTAACCTGATCTATCGACCCCTGCGGCTGTTATTACTTAGCCACAAGCCCCTCTTCATGGAATTAGTAAGAACTATATAGATTGTAAGTAGAGGGGTCGGATTTCGACCAGTGGGCGACCACTAGTAATGAATAATTAATTATTCGAATCAATATTTCAGTATCCTGTTCAAAATTTTGAGGTTAAGACCGTCAAGCTCCGCCCCATCATGTTAGATCGTCCTACCTTTTTGTAGGACAATCTCACTTTATCTATTTCACATTATTTAAATTGTGTCGATCATAAAGATTATAAGGATATAAATGTGGCGAAACTTGGTTTTACAAAAATATATTATATTACATTATGTAATAAAAACATTAAAAATCACAACAGCAATCATTGTTGCATAAAATAATAAGTTATAGTACTCACACTTTAAGTTTAGACTCAGAGGTCCACACTCTCCAATCACTCGAGCTCGACTGGCCGTATGGTTTTTTTTTTATCATCTCGTAGTTGTCCTTGACAGGCTGTGTTTACTTTACAGGTCTTTCCTGTGGTTGCCTTAAGGTTGAGCTTGAAGCATCCAGCCAGTGGCAAAAATATATATATTATAACTAAACGACTGCGCACTAAGGGCACCCCCTGTGGGGTACGGAACTCGGCTTAGGGCGTCGTTGGGGAACAGCAAGTTGGGGACACGCTGGATCAAAGTTTAAATCATGTTTATCATCAGGGGTTACTATTGATGCTACGGCGCACTCAGCCGCGGCGCGGGCGGCTGGCGGTTGGACGTGCAAGGGACGGGGGGGGCAATTTAGTCTGGGACTTCGCGTGGTACCTCGGCGGCGAGGACGGAATGTCGGTCTGTGTGATTTGTGCACTGTACTGGTGGCCCTACTGCTTTCCTGGAGGAGAGTGATGGGGTCATCTGGGTCGGTAAGAGTATGCCTAGGTCGGCGAGTCTTACTAACTGAATTAAATTGAATTGACTAATCTGAGAAGGCCTTTAACTACCGGCCTGCACAACCAGAGGGTTGCAATTGGTTGCAATGATTATCCGCGGAATCGCAGAAACGCTTCGTAATGCGCTTCATGAACTGCTTGATGGTGGTAAAATCTAAGTGAAGGGTTTCGTTCCAAACGAACCAAGAAGCATCCGTAATTTTACGGAGAAATAGGTTTTAAAGTGCCTGCATCCTATGGATGAGATGGGGCTTGGCGTGTGCGAACACTGCACAGGCGTAAGTCATGATCGGGCGGACGCACGCTGTGTAAATACGCAATTTGCTCTTAAGGGACAACTTGCTGCGTGAGTTGAGTACGAAGTGAATCCTACCGAGAGCGAAAGCGGCGCGTGAACGCTCCTGCTTTGTGTGCTCTGAAAATGAAATGTTTTGATCGAGGATCACGCCAAGATATTTGCCTCGCTTCTCCCAAGGGATAGGGGTTTAGAAAATAGGAACGCTTGGCTCTTATCAGGATTGACTTCGATTCTCCACTTCCTAAACCAGGCACCGAGTCTGTCGACTTCGGTCTGTAGCTACGGTGCGGGAAATCTGGTCTTGCCTGAGGCCGGTGTAGTAGATGGCCGTGTCGTCTGCGAACAGAGCTAACTGCGTTTTCTACATTTGGGGATATCACTAGTTAATATTGTAAAAATAAGCGGAGCCAGCACAGACCCCTGAGGGACACCTACGCGGATCGGATGGGTCCCGTTTGCTTGTGCAACAACCGTTTTTATACACTACTTAGTGGTAGGGTTATGAATCACACAACACGTGCGTTTGCAGTTGCAGACGCACGTTTTGTTTTACGGTGCGCACAAACATAGTAAGTATTTACATTTGTTAATTTTGGTATTTCATATATCTATATTGTTTACCCTTTTATTAAACTATACATTCTGACAATCAGTAATAAAGTTGAATATTGCGTGCGAATATCGTGTTCGAGCACGAAACTAAATAGTGTATGTCTCAATTCTTATTTAATAACTAAAGTAATAATTGATCAAGAGAAGAAATATCTGGTGGCAGGATAATAAACTATATTTTCTTGCTGTGAATATTTATTTAAGACATAAAAGCCAAACAATCTTGTTTGTTTTTATAATTATCCTTAAAAAAGATATGATTTTCGAATCAAAAATCTAGTGTTGCCCAAATTCAGTCTTGGTCTTGCAGTCTTGGTCTTGTTCTTGCGTTTTTGCAAGACCAAGACCAAGAACAAGACCGCGTATTTTTAGCAAGACCAAGACCAAGACTTACCGTGCAAGACTTGAGCAAGAACAAGACATAGCCTGCAAGACTCTTGCGTCTTGCAGCTAGGACTTAGCGCTATTTCACTGAGTAGTTAGGTGTAACAGTTCGGTGTATAGGTAGGTACGCTTAGGAATTCTATGAGACGCAAAAAACTGTATCAAAGAATATGAAAAACTGGACCTATGCGCATTACGACTAATACCATAAACATAGCGAACAAAAAAATATCTATTAAAATCAAACTGAGTGCATGCATAGTTATGTTTTAACCATCGGCACTTTGATAATGCGGCATCAAAGGTTTTGTACTTACTTCTCAAAGAAATTTGCCGCTTTTCGGAAGTACATGGTTATGATACACGCGCCGGCGGCTTCTTTTGAAATCTAAAACAATCGTTGCCGCCACGCCGAAATCATAACATTTGTGACACTATTTGATTGCCGCCATAGGGCGTAGGTATACTCATGCAAAATAATTTCGAATTTTTTTAAGAGTACCTACAGGTGTTCCAAAGAATAAATAAGTTTCAGAGTGCTTAGAATGAAAATGAATACATTATACTGATCACGCAAGTAGTATTATGATTAGGATAAAATGGTAAGGATAGGTAGTAGATGTCATATTAATTCATTCTAGTAAGTATATATTATAATATTGATTACTTATATGGTTTTAAACTAATTACTTAGGTACTATTATTGTACATTTAGTCATTATATTTCTTAAGTTTTTACAAGAAAAAATAGCAAAAAAGTGTTCAAATATCACCCGTTTAATAAATATTGTAGCCACTTTTAAATATACTTGAAACGTGTAAAAAAATTCTACAAAACTAATAAAATAATATAAAAAGCGTAGGTACTTACCTACTAATAAAATAAAAAGCCTGCGATAAGAGTTTTGTATTACTTACCAGCCCGAATATCTCTGAGAGAGATGATGAGAGTAAGTATTTACTAGCTGTGCCCGCGACTTCGTCC
Organism: Tiliacea citrago; assembly: GCA_963921375.1. Classification (NCBI taxonomy): domain Eukaryota; kingdom Metazoa; phylum Arthropoda; class Insecta; order Lepidoptera; family Noctuidae; genus Tiliacea; species Tiliacea citrago. The sequence goes on along the minus strand of OY992787.1, from coordinate 21,547,334 downwards.
ACGAGGAATAGTAACTTTGGAGTTATAGTGACGTTCAGGACTTATTTATTTATTTTAAAACTTCTGTCATCAAACATACAAACGAACTCTTCAGCTTTATAATATTAGTATAGATGTACGCCAAAACATTCACTTATATGTAAAGAATAGTGATTGGCACTAATTCTATTTTATTCACGCGTCGCGTCTGTACAAGTAGGTAATATTTAGTGTGTGTTTGTACGCCGCACGCGGCATTGTTTGATTTGCGGCGGCATCTTTTTCATAGAGCGTTTCGTGGCGAGGCGGCGCGGTAGAAAGCAAGGAAACGTACTATAAATAAAGGAATTATTTCAATTCCAGTCATTTCCAATTGAGCCTAACTTAATAATTGTTTTTACTAATTCTCGTTGTTTTCTAAAAACGTATCTAGTAGTTTGAGTCACAGATCTAAAAGACCCAAAAGCAAATTTGAGGAGTTTTTCGAAATAATTCATGCATCCCAAACTGCCTTCTGTAAATTGTGCCAACATAAAAAGATTGAAATAAAAATGAAAAACAGAAACACTTCAGGCTTAAGGAAACATCTAATATCTTTCCACAAAAAGGAATCAGAAATATTTCTTCCTGTTAAACCAAAATTAAGTGGAGATATCACAAGCTTTTTAGTAACCGCTGGAAGAAGTGGACAGGTAAGAATATTTTTTTAACAGTTAAAAGAATTTTAACTCCGCGTAGCTATTCATGCGATACTTTCAAAAACGCCATTAACTTACGTAAGTATTTTTGAGTTAGTGGTGTTTTCATCTAGGGGTGCGACATATTAAGTATGTAATTATCGTCTTAAATATTTTTTATAAACACCCATATTTTCATTTAATCGGCCAGTAACAACTAAGTACTTTATTTTGGTAAATTACAGTACAGTGCAACCTTAATATAACAAATATCAATTTAACGATTTTCTCGATTTAACAACAACAAACCTCCTCCTCTTATACGCTCAAACCTAGTATGTTTTAAATAATAACACAAGATTTATTGTTTTGTTTCAGTCGGAAAACAGCAGTGACAACATCACGACAGCTACAGTTGATTGGGTGGTGAAAAAATATCTTCCCTTCTCATTTTTCGATGACGAAGCTACACAAGTATATTTTGGACGTATTTGCCCTAATATGGTGTTTCCTAAAAGGTCTACACTTAGAAGGAAAGTCAAAGAGCGATTTGAAGAGCTCCAATTGAATCTCAAGGAACGACTTCAACAATTATCATCTAAAATGTCTTTTACCATTGATGGGTGGACGTCAATTGCTGCTAGGAGTTACTACGGGGTTACTATTCATTATATAGACAACGAATGGAAGTATCAATCTGTAGTTCTTGATTTTATACCATCACGCTGTCGACATACTGGGGAAGATATTGCAACGATTTTCCATGAATGTTTATTGGAATATGGCATAATTGATAAAATACAAGGTATCACGGTCGACAACGCAACTGCAAATACCAAATTTATGTATGAACTGGGCAAACAGCTGCCGCCACACTTTGATTCAGACAATCAACATTTCCGGTGCTTTGCTCACATTTTAAACCTTGGTGTACAAGATTTATTAAAGACCTTAGCATTACACTGTGAGTCTGACACTAACGCGCAAGATCAGCAGTACGAAGACTATGCAGACGAAACTGAGGATGAGGACGATGAAGAATCTGCACCAAATATTGCTGACTCGCGTACATCTGTAACAAAGTTACGCAGTATTTCCAGTAAAATAAAAAGAAGTGAGATAGTGAAGAAGAAGTTTCAGTCTGCTTGTGAAGCAGCTGGCGTGCCATCAAATCTAAATGCCATTCTTGACTGTCCAACGAGATGGAATTCCACACATGATATGATTGGATTTGGTTTAAAAGTGAGAGCGGGCATTGACATATTGTGCAGTTCTGTCACCGAATTAAATGATTTTCAAATCACAGCTAATGAATGGCAGGTACTCGAAAAATTACATAAATTTCTAATAAACTTTAAACTTTTAAGTACAAAACTTGGTGGAGACAAATATGTTACATTACCGCTAGTCATTGTATCATTCAATCTCTTGCTAGATAAAATTGAATCCATGGTAAAACAGTTAGATGAGAAACCTAATCGATCTGAAGTGGATGAAAGGCTCATTCTAGCTTTCCAAGCAGCTCGAGACAAAATGCTTAAACATTACAAGAAGAGCAACTGGATTTATTGTACTTCTTTAATTTTAGACCCAAGGCATAAGGCTCAGACTTTTGACCTGACAATGTGGGGGAAGCAACTTAAAACAGAAAGTCTGCGCAAGTTCAATGAACTTTATGAAGAATATAAAAGTCAGTGAGTGCACTGAACAAATCTCTGGAATTACCAGAAAAAGAAAATAAAGTATGTGATGAAGATGAAGACGTAATAGACTTTGATAAACTCTATGAATGTCCCTCGACGTCATCTGGATCTTGTCTTCAAGGCTTAGTGATAGACGAGTTGGAGGAGTACCTGAGAAAACCAAGAACTGCCAGCTCGGAAGACATTTTAGATTGGTGGAGGACGCATGAGACAGAGTATCCGATTTTATCGAAAATGGCCCGTGATTTTCTCTCAATACCTGCAACTTCAGTACCTGCTGAGAGGTTATTTTCTAAAGCATCATTAGTAATTAGAAAACATAGAAATAGGTTAAGTGATGAGTCAGCCAGATGGTTACTTTGTATTAATTCTTGGTCAAAAAAATTGATATAAAGTATCATAACCTAATGATAAAGCTGTTGATTTGTGTTGTATTTTATTTTTTATTCAAATAAATGATAAATCGTAAAACTCTTTTATTAAATTTCTTATAAGTTGAGGGTTCAATCTCTTTCTAGACAGATAAGTATTGTTCTTTAAAATACAGTCAAGTTATTGTAATTAATTTGTTTTTTTACATGTTTTAGCAAATGTAAGCTTATAAATCATAAATGTTTATTAAGAAACAGTTACTTCCATGGAAAACGACATATAGGTCAGTTGATTTTTCGAATTTCTTATCAAATCTTCAGTTATTTATTAATCTGCTTGATCTTTACTATGGCTATGTTAATTCAAGCTCACAATGTTCCAATTCTAATACGTTTTTCTAAGATTTAAAGTAAACTTTAATAAATAGTAATAGACGAATAGGTAATTGCAAGACTCTTGCTGCAAGACCAAGACCAAGACCAAGACTGGGACCGCAAGACCAAGACCAAGACCAAGACCAGGTGTATTGGCGCAAGACCAAGACCAAGACTGGCTAAGTCTCGTCTTGTTCTTGCATTTGGGCAACACTACAAAAATCTATTGAGCGAAAATATTACAATTACGTAACTGTCTTCAACATCGAAAAAAGGATCCAATAAATCAAAGTTAAGTTCCATTTCTTTCATTCCTAGTTCCATTCCTATTAAAGTTTAATTTTGCTTGTATGTGTGACTGTTTCAGAATATTCGTGCAAATTAACATATAAATAGGGAGCCTCCTCTTAATTTGTGTTGCTGCTCAGTTGCTTATTACCAAAGTGAGATGTCAAGTGAAGTGATGTGAAGTGTGATGTGTGTGTGTGTATGTGTCTTAAGCGACTGCTGTAAGGCTCGCTAGTATTTTTACTTTGTGTGGCGATGAGATAGAGATATACCCAATTTAATATAATTTGGTAACTTTGTTATTTTTTTTCTTTGTTTTTATTTTCAAATGAAATAGCAAGAGCTTGCAGGATTACGCAGCCATCCCTTTTCATTTATACTCAACGTAACCTAGAATTGAAATTTCAACCACGCGCGTCAAGAATACGACCAATAATCAAAGTTTTGGGGTTCTCTTCAAATCGTGTTCGGGTTGATAAATTGCAGATTTACTCACACACACACACACACACACACCCTATCAAAGCATATGTTTCAGAGCAGGTAACAAGAGAAAATCATAGGGTTATTTAATAATGCGCTCATTAGTATCTTTTCTCGACCAAAATCATTGAGTTAGTGGCTGCAAGCTGCGTTGTACAAAGGGATTTGGATATTTCTGTGAGGAATTTTCAGATATAACTGGATAATTTTTGTACTTTGTCAATAACTACAGGTTTGCTGCTCTTGCATGCAAAATACACCATCATTGTAAACTGTGGCTGTACTGACAAATCAATCAGCGATTTGAAAAGATAAAATACTTTTCTTTCTTCTGACCCTGTGTACTTAATCCTATAAGCGATCGTCGTGTTATTTTTTTTCGGCGAACCTAAACGCAATGATTTAACCGTTTATATTAGAACAGGGCCCAAGGCTATGCGTTTACTATTCAAGAAAACAAAAGTCAATTTAGGAGGAGAGTTACTCCTTCAGTGGTCTCAGACAAAGAATTTGAATCTACTACCAATGTGTATGATACCGCATAAATAATACCATATTCCGACCCAGGCGTACTAAGTAACCACTGGGTTTAGAACGCCCCAATCAGACGGAGATCATACTGGTTAAGCCTACTAGCTATATAGCCGTGCGAACCCAGTCGTTACGTGCGATTCAATCTTACCCGGCTAACCCCGGTTTATTAGCTAGATACCACGGTGATGTACTTCTTGCTATGTTGTGGTGTTGTCTTAATGTCAGCGAATAGCGAGGTGAGCGAGTAATTTAAAAATATTTGGTGGGAATGGAATAGTGCGTTCCATTGTCAAGTTTTTTTTATGGCCGTAAGGTTTGTACTGGTTACCAGATATTGATCAAAGAAATTCGTAATTAACCTCCCATGTGCAGGTATTTGTTAATTGCTTGCTAGGTTTGTTCATGTTACTTACTATTGAAATAAATTTCATACTGTTGTAATTTACCGGCCAGTTGCGCTTTTCGAAAGAAACCACTGTTACCTAAAAAATTTACATAATTATTATAATGACATCGATCAAAGAAACACAAAGATATAATATGACTTTGCAAGTATTTTCAAAGTCAGCAGAGAAACAATATAAGCTGGGTTCCTGTACAGTGTGCTTTGAAAGGTTTTTTCATTTTATACCTACAAACATACATAAAGAAGGAGCTCGTGGCTAAGTAATAACAGCCGCACGGGTCGATCCACTAGGTTAAGCTATGGTTGCCGGGGTTGGTCCGTGGATGGGTAATCATCTTTACATATCGAGATTCCTCCGTGTCTCGGTAAACTCGTTAAGCCGTTGGCCTGGGCTGTCATTCGTGGATCTTTGACAGTCGCTAGGGGTCATGAGAAGCCCGAAAGTCTGACAACCAGTCTTACCAAGGGTAATCGTATTACCCAGTTGCTGGGTTGTGGAGGTCAGATAGGCAGTGGCTCCATGTAAAATACTGGTAAACAGCTCCAGTTAGACTTGAAGCCGATCCGAACATAGTTGGGAAAATACTAAACTACATAAACTCACGCCCGCATCTACCAATGGGGATAGGCAGAAACTACAGAACGCCACCTGTTACTCTACCTACTTACCTAGCTCCTCTTTTTGCTTTATTGACGTTCTTACATCTGGTTATACACGTACACCAGTTGCGAACACTAAGCACCTGACCTTCTGAAGATCATCACCAGTAAGGTCGCTCTACAGGGTGGCAGAGACATTGACGCGCAAACTGTTAACATGAATTTTCAAGCACATGAGGCAGCAACGCAGGGGGGTTTCAGAATCATGTACCTACTGATCTCCATGGTAACAAGCTGCACGACGATATCCCTCCCTGTATTAGGTATGTCGTTCTAGGGCAGGGGTGGCAAACCTTTATAGATCAACGTGCAATTATCTTCATAATTTTGACTCTGTGATTATTAGGAAAATAATAAAACTAAATTCTATCAACTCAAAACACTTAATTTACCACCAAATAAAATATTTTGCACTGTCTAAATGTTATTGAACTTTGTTACTTTGAACTGAAATGCAAACCGTTTCGATCGCTGCCGTGCCCAAAACATTTGGTGCCATTGGTTCGCCACCCCTGTTCTAGGGCGTCCTCTCACGGCGTTTCCACTCACATCTGCCTTGTACCTAATTCTCTATCTCCACACGGCATGAAACGACAAATAAGCACGTTGTAAAACGAACAGTTACTTATAATAGATAGATAGCTCTTAAGTCACTTCCTCGCCTGAAGTGGAACAAGTACCTAATGCTAGATAAGAGATTGATTCTTGGGCTCCAACAAAATGGATCGAACTAATTGAGACGATGAGACTTTGTATTATCTTTGAAGATTTCTTGCCTTATAGAAAAACATGAAAAACATTGGGGCAAAAACGTGAAGCTGTCATTTATTATTTTATTATAGTGCTTTGAAAGGAAGGCTTTTGAGAGTCTTGGTTTTTATTTATACTGGTTTTTATTCTTTCTGGCTTGGTTTTAATTTTTATACTGTACTAGCTTTTGCCCGCAACTTTGCCCGCGTGGAAATCGGAAATTATCTCACGGCAACGTACTACTGGTATTAATTTATCCTATGTATTAATCCAGGCTATTAACTATCTGTGTGCCAAATTTCATTCAATTCCGTTCAGCCCTTTTTAGGGATCCGTACCCAAAGGGTCAAACGGGAACCCTATTACTAAGCCTCCGCCGTCTGTTTGACTGTCTGTCTGCCTGTCCGTCTGTCTGTCCGTCTGTCTGTCCGTCTGTCACCAGGCTGTATCTCATGAACCGTGATAGTTAGATAGTTGAAATTTTCACAGATGATGTATTTCTGTTGCTGCTATAACAAAAAATTCAAAAAACCAGAATAAAATAAATATTTAAGGGGGCTCCCATACAACAAACGTGATTTTTTTGCTCGTTTTTGAACGATATTGATAACGACGATTGACGGCACGGTTGGCACAGTGATTAAGCGATTGACTGCTGCGCTGCGTGTCGCGGGTTCGATTCCCGCACGGAACAAATATTTGTATGACCTATAAGTAGTTGTTCCGGGTCTGGCTGTTTGAATGTGTGAGTTTAAATGTTTGTAAACGCACCCACGATACAGGAGAAATTCCTAGTGTGGGGCAACGTTTAAAAAAAAAATAACGACAACAGGTAGATGCGTGAAATATGCACAGAATATTTAGTTATATATTCACTTTAAAAGTAAATAATTAAATTAAAATAAAACACATTAAAGGGGGGGACAATGGTGCGGAACCCTTCGTGCTCGAGTCCGACTTGCACTTGGCCGGTTTTTTTTTTATTTCAATCGTAGCAATCAAACATAATTATTTAGTTACTTGTAATTTTCAATCTGTGATATCCTTAAAAGTATAGTAGTAAATGATCTGATGGCAAGGCATATTTTATTTAAATTAAATTCCTAATTTAAATAACATATTTTATTGGATTAGGATAAATAGTATACCGATCAAAATAGCTTCGGAAATATGAATTTATTAATATTAATTTATTATTTTTTTATCAAATTCTAAAAGATAAAAGTGGTTGCTGTGGGTTATCCTTAGAAGATAGACATTATGCTATTCCAGACTTTTTTGTTGATCTTTTTAAGATGTACAATCCTGTATAACATTATCATTATCATTATTAACATATCTCTTACGGTTTACGCGGGTCACGCCAGTAAATCTCCCAGTCGGCAAGATTTTTCCGATAACTTCAACAGTAATCGTCATATTACAGTCAATTTACACAATACCTTATTGAATTGTATACTTAAACCTTCCACATGAATCACTCCGTCCATTGGTGAAAACCGTTTGAAAATCAGATTGGTAGTTTTGAGTTTGGCGCGTTCAGACAGACAGACAGACAATCAGACAGACAGATAAGATAATATCATTTATTTGTCCAATAGACGCCTTTATTTTATAATATGTAAGGATTTCATTTAAGCGGCTATTTTTTAATCCTAATAATAACAATAGATAGTCCTTTCTTTTTTAAAAGACTTACGTATAGCAAAAATACTATAGTTTCAACTTCACACTTTAAATGTACAACGAACTGAAGTAATGACGGCTTTAAAACTTGAAAAAAAAAATATGCTGTATTTTCTTTGTGCTTATCTTAGCGAAATAGAAAGTAACGGAGCGCCAATGTTTTCAAGTATTTTTATGACTTTTGCTGTTGCCCGCGGTTTTAGCCGCCTTCAAGGGAAACTTTATGTCCCGAAGTACTTATAGATATCTTATTTAACTAAAACTAACCCAGAGCATAGTCTTTATTTGTAAGTTTAAAAGTAATATTACGCACGCAGAATATTAAACACTGCGTACGGAACCCTATTACTAAGCCTCCGCTGCCCATCCGTCTGTCTGTCAGTGGGCTGTATCTCATAAACCGTAAGAAGTAGACAGTTGCACGAATTGTGTATTTCTATTACCGCTATAACAACAAAAAAAAAAATTCGGCGTTTGACTGTGAATCCGACTCGCACTTGGCCGGTTTTTTCGGCCTCTCAAACAATTACCGCGAATAAACGCAAAGATGAAGTGTCAATGATGTATTAGGACACCTATTTGTAATCTATGTCCTAACCCAGGTAATAGTCTACTTGCTGTACGAGGGCTACAGAGTGGCGAAGACCACCCTCCGAGCGGAGATCCAGCGGGCCAGAGGACTGTCCCGCGAGGAGTCGCTGGAGACACTGAACAGAGACCCGTGGGGACGCCCCTAAAAAGGGGTGAGAGGTAAACTACGCCCATCGACTCCCCCGCTGACGCAGTCTCCGGCCCCAGCTCGTGGAGGACGTGGTAAGCACTATGTTCCCTTCACGAGGGGAACATACTCCCCATGCCTTATGGCTTCACCTCCTGCGGTGCTCGATGCGGACCACGCCGTCGACGACGACGGACTGAATGTGTATAGTACGCCACAATGTCACTCACTCGCTAACAAAACACAGCAACTTGACTGAATGTGTATAGGACGCCACAATGTCACTCACTCGCTAACAAAACACAGCAACTTGACTGAATGTGTATAGGACGCCACAATGTCACTCACTCGCTAACAAAACACAGCAACTTGACTGAATGTGTATAGGACGCCACAATGTCACTCACTCGCTAACAAAACACAGCAACTTGACTGAATGTGTATAGGACGCCACATTGTCACTCACTCGCTAACAAAACACAGCAACTTGACTGAATGTGTATAGGACGCCACAATGTCACTCACTCGCTAACAAAACCGGATGTGACCGAGGTAGATCTGAGAATGGCGGTACTTAGGCTGAGTGCCAAGAATACCGCCCCAGGACCTGACGGCTAATCTAAAAAGCCTGGATTCTGGCCTTCGGACTTTCGGGCTTTGACGAAGGGGCTCCTAAGCGCATGCTTGGAGAGGGGCCAGTTCCGACTTTGTTGGAAGTCGGGGAAACTGGTCCTCATTAAGAAGCCGGGGCGCCCAGTGTACTCTCCATCCGCTTACCAGCCCATCATGCTGCTCGACGAGGTGGGCAAGCTCTTTGAGAGAGTAATTGCAGACCACCTTGTCGAGCGGCTGGTGCGGGTGGGGCCGGATTTGGCGGAGAGCCAGTTTGGTTTGGTGAGCCCCACCGTATCTGCGTGGAGGCGATCGGCGGCGGTGATCTCTTGCGTTCGGCCCTGGTTTAAGCCATGGTTTGGAGTGAGAGTGCATGGGGGAGGCTGTCATTTCCTTCTGCGAAGCAGTAATGCTCGCGAAGGAGGAGGCGGAACGCATGAGGGAGAGGCAAAATTCGCGCCCTCACGACCCTAGTCACCGCGGTATACGCCCCGGGCGTCGGGAGTTGCAGGCCGATTCCCGGTTACCGCGGCGCGGGCTTGCGGACGGTGAGCGATGGGTAGCTCGCCGTCCGATAAGGACCAGAATCGGGTCTACGTCTCGTTGTGTTCCACGCGCGCCTCAAAGATGTGTCGGCACCAACTGACGGGGTCCGGCAGGGCCAATGCCTGCCAGAGTTGCGAGTTTGTCCGAAAGGGATATCGTGGCCCTGGCACACAGGCAACTGAAGGAACACGGGTGGTATTTAGTCAGTGAAAGTCTGACACACCCACCCGCTCCGCCCAGAGCGGTAGAAGTAATTTGATGATTTCCAACCCAAAAAAAAAGAAGTTTTTGTCTACTTATGTACCAAATTTCATCTAAATGCGTTCAGCCGTTTTAGTTTAAAAGCGTAACAAACAAACAAACTCACTTTCGCATTTATAGTACTAAGTTAGGATTAATGTTATCTAATATGTCTACTATAATGTATCATGAAATCATGGTTCCAGACTGAAAAAGGGATGGTGCTATCGGAATCATGATGGTATTAAAACGCCTTAATAAATAACCAGGAGATAGGTGAGATCACTATTTCATGCAAACCCAGTTCGCGTGAACCTGCGATAGTCGCGTAGGTACTCGCGTTCTATTAGAACAACAAGGCTTTGGCTCCTAGATTCAATAAGTAAGACCCTACCCCGCATCTGTGTAACCTACGCTTCACACAAGCCACGAAGCCGCTGCAATAGCTTCATAAATTATTTTATAGTTTTATTGTTCCGCAACCAAAGCAGTAAAGCGCTTAAACTGTTATAAAATTTTAATCGCGCCAAAATCAACACGTGGATTAACTGGTTGAAAATGCCGAATATTAGTAGTTATTATTTGGCCCCTTTACGCGTATGTAACGATTTTCTCGAATTCCCTGGAGCCACGTTAGCCTGAATTATAAGGTGTATGGATATCGAATTTGTTTTATTTTGTGACAATTTTCACATAAAATAACTTTGAATGTAAAGTCAGGGAAATTGATTGCAAATTTATTTTCATAATTATTAAAATTGTATGCACAAGAAATCAAAAAAAAAATACTGTAAAAAGGCGGATTTATTGCCTGAGGCAATTTCTACCAGTCAACCTTAGGGCGATGCAGAGACAAAACATGGTAGGTGCAACATAGGGGATAGAAAACTCGAAAAATAAACATATATTATACTAATACATAAATGCTGCATACATACTTATAAGAAAAATAAAAAGTTCCAGGAGAAATAACGATTGGCGGAGGAGAAAACGAATCAGAGCGCTGGCCAACTTACGAATATATTCCCGTGCCTTCACTTTAAATGGGCCACCAAGATACAGGCTGTGCCTAGTTTGGGGCCCACGGCTACTTCTACTTATGCACTCCTTTAATTAACACTGTTCCTGTTTACAAATGTTTCCTAACTTGTGTGTCAATAAATTGATTTTATTTTATTTTTTAAATGTTTGCAAATAGCCTACCAACTTAAATTATATTATTCAAACGGTAATTACTGACAGTTGTGTAAAATGGCTATAACACCGCAAATTGACGTAAAGTGTCAATTTGTTTACCAATTAATTTCCCTGACTTTATTTCAACTCAATAAAAACAAACAAATATACATGAAAACATTAGAAGTAAACGAAACATTCGTCTAAACTCAGCAGGAACATAAATTCGGCGAAATAACAGATCCAAGGGCGTTTCGCGTTATTAAACAAATATTTTAATACCTATGCCGTTTTATGATGAAAAATAAATAAGGTACCGTTTTCATTGTAAGTACGTATTTAAAGGTGCGGTGAAAGTGTAAGCGATGCCATATTCTCGAATTTCACTTTTTAGGGTTTCGTACCAAAATGGTAAAAAGTAACCCTTAAGGTGAGACTAAGTCTGTCTGTCTGTCACAGCTGCATATCTCAAGAACTTCTAATGCTATCAACTTGAAATTTGGAATAGTTTGAGATGACGTTTTCCTAACTATTTTGCAAACAAGAAAGATATTTAAAAAAATATCTTTTTGCAACAGGGCTGAAAAAAATGGAGGGGAGGGGTCTTAAAAATTTGAATGGAGTCTACTAGGGCATGTGGAGTATGGGTGCCGTGGTAGGATATGAAAGAGCGCTGTTTGCACATTCTCAAACATTTTTTTTTTAGGCATCATAGTTTTCTAGTTTTGATGAAAAATGTTAAAAAAAATACCCTTATCTCCGAAGTTTGCAAAGAGAAAAATCTGAAATTATTCTATGTGATAGAAGTCTATGTAAAAATTACATGAAAAATTAAACGATGTCTCTAAATAGAATAGTTTTTCAGATATCATCAAAATCATATATACGTACGGAACCCTCGGTGCGCGAGCCCGACTCGCTCTTGACCGGTTTTTTTACTGAATGTCGGTGGCACTCTTCTACTACAATGAACTAATGAACGTTGCAGTTTCTTGCCCGTTCTTCTCCATATGTACCTACTGCGATTTAGAATGAGCAACTAGCTCCAGCAGCAGCTAGCTTGCTACTATTTCTAACTGACCGACTCCTTGACAATTCAAAAGCGCCTGTTAAGGGCTCGTGCAAACTGGTGCAATATTGCGGGCGGGACAAGGGTCGCGGTGAATGTCGTGCTTGCGATATCTCGCCCGTCTGCACGAGCCGTATATGGTTTTTATTAAAATAAATGCGTTGAGTTTTTGACTCAAAAAAGCCTTCTAAACGTTACGGCAACTTTTGTTTATGATCTTTCTTTTCTTCAGCCTAACATATGCAATAAACACATAACATCACGCCTGAATTCCCCGAAGAGTTAGGCAGAGGTGTACCTATAGTACGTCCACATTTAGCATTTTTTTTTCGGTAGGTCATCATCATTAGCCTAGCCTTGCCCAACTATGTTGGGGTCGGCTTCCAGTCTAACCGGATGCAGCTGAATACCAGTATTTTACATGGAGCGACTGCCTATCTGACCTCCACAACCCAGTTACTGGGTAACACGATATCCCTTGGAAAGACTGGTTGTCAGACTTTTGGGCTCCTGACGACCCGTAACAACTGTCAAAGATCTACAAATGACAGCCGGGACCAACGGCTTAACGTGCTTTCCGAGGCACGGAGGAATCTTGGTATGAACAGATGATCACCCATCCACGGACCAACTGCGGTAAGCGTAGCTTAACCTGATCGATCGACCCGTGCGGCAGTTATTATTTTAAAGCAAGCTTATTTTTTTTTCGGTAGGTATGTGTTATAAAGTTGTTGCATAATCATTGATGTGTAACATCTTTCTTCCTCTCGCTTTCTGAGAGAGTGATTTCGTGAAAAGGGACGGAAGTGTGTAACAGGAAGTGACAGCTTCAGCGTGGAATAAGCAAGTACTTTTTAATAGCATGGAATTAGTGTACTCATGGATTTAGTAAGTACTATATTGATAGTAAGCAGAGGCAGAGGTGCATTGCTGTCGCTGCTCAGTTACTTATTACCAAGGTGAGATGTCACATGTTACACATCATATGCGACTACTATAAGAGCAGCTGGTTATTTTTTTTAATTCTATTGTAACCTTATTTCTACGTGCGCTACATAGGACATTCATTTTGACAATTCAACAATATTCATTGCGTTGCAAATTCCACTACAATCCCGTAAGAACATTCCATCTCGTTTAATCCTTCGTTCATTTTCACGCATCTCAAATATTATGTTACCTATTATAAACTCGACAAACTGCACACACATCATCCATAAAATCAATTTTGAATACATTATCGCATCTCAGTTCATTACACAGCTTTAACGAACAGGACTGTGGCAAAAGTTAAATTAATGAAACAAAACTGAATAACTATTTATTTTCCGCTAACGTTGAAACTCCAGAAAATATGCCGTACCTAAATTATTTTCGGTTTGAAGGCTGGTACGATTGTAATATAAAACTATTGCAACAGTTGAAACTGTCTAAAACTACTATTTTGGCTGATAAAAAGGCACTGACTCTTTAAGAGTCGAGAAAACTAGATATAGCCATTAATTCGGTACAATAATGATGGGTAGCTTTTTGTAAACTGTACTGACATATCCATAGAGCCTATCCTATGATTGTCCTATTTATTTTGGCAATGTTTGAAATCTCCTTCAAACATTGCCACTAACCCAATGGATTGTTGTTATCTGAATTATGAATATGAATTAGACTTCATTAAAGCAATTCATAATTTGTGGACCATTTTACGAAACTCCATACAAAACTGTCAAACAGATGAACTGCGGGATATGAATTGTACGCAGATCATAATTATTATGATTCTGCCAAAGCGTCCGTTTTAGGCCCCCTGGTTATATTAACTAACCAATCGTGGTCGTTATAATCCCTAGTCATATGAGAAAGTCAGAGATTTGGTTTACGAATGCTGAATATATTATACAACATAATAATTATTTTTTAGGGTTCCAAACGTTGTAAGGTAACAACGGTAGGTACCCATGTAGGATCACTTCGTTGTCCGTCTGGCCCTTTATCTCAGGAACGCGCGTGATACTTGCAAGCAAGTCAATCAAACCTAGAGGGTACTTCCCGTGGACCTCAATCATGAAATTTCGCAAGAAGCAAGGTCTAGGAAAATCGTTTTAATACGTTGTTTCATATACGTATAACATACAGGGTGGAATTTTGTAATGCCACCTGGAGGGAAAGTACTCTTAATACTGCAGATAGAAAGTTTTACTCAAAGGAAACATTCCTTTATTTTTTAATAGAAAGCAAACTGCATTCAAAGATTTTCGAAAATTCTCTTCTCCCACACCCGGGAATCGAACCGGCTAAAATCTGAAAAAATTATACCCTGTACTTTTATTGCATCGATCGTTAGGGTCAATTATAAGGATGAAATCTCTCTAACAAACATGATAAATTAAATGAAAGGAAAACCAGGAAATCTGAAGTTACAAATTCAATGAGTCAAGTTAAAGCTCTTTAACTAACATCCATCTTTTGTAATGCAGACTCCTTTGCGACATACTCGTAGCTGCGTGTATGAGGTAATTTAAATATGGAATGTTAGATTAAAATTTGAAAATTAGATTGTCATAGTTGTTATTCACATTTGATTGTTTTTACAACTCATTTCACATTTTGTCTCACGGTGAAAATGGCTTATCAAGAACAGTTTGATTTAATGGAAGCTTATTTTTTAAATAACAAAAACGTGAATCTAGCTCTGCGGTGGTATGGAGAGAGATATCAAGACCGACAGGAACCAACTCGGTTCGTATTGAAAAGAATGGTAGAAAATTTAAAGAATACGGGTGGTTTCAAGAAGAGACGGCAAACTATTCAGCAAAACTATTTCGATTTTGAACTAGATGTTTTAACATACTTTGAATCATTTCCAAAGGCTTCAAGTAGAGATGCTGCCGATGAATTAGGAACAACCCACACTCGCGTACTTAAAGTGCTGAAAAAGTATAAGTATAAATGCTATCGTGAAGGTCGGTTGGTGCAAATATAAATGAAATAAATTTGCTGTTGGAGAATTGACCGTGACATATATCGATGTACGGGAGAACATTTTTTCGACTACAAAGTTAAGTTTGTTATTGGGATAAATTCACCCCAACTCAAGAGTTCCGTAGCTGGTTGGCATTCTGCGTGGTCCGACACGCACTTGGCCGGTTTTTCTTTATTTTCTTTTCTGTTTATGTTATTATTTCCTTCTATTCCGATGTTTGACAAACCTGTAAAAACTACACGTCGATGAAGCCAAAGGCAAGAATTACAGGCGAAAACATAAAACATCAACAAAAAACTTTTTCACCATGATCGGCTGTTCTGTCACGTTTGTCTATCAATAATCGAAGGATTTCTGGGAGTTGGTCAGCATTACTCAGCAACACGATAATCAACAGGTGTGTTGAAACAAGCAAAGCAAAATTAAATTCGAAAAAGAACGAGTTATCAACATAGTTTGTTAATTTTTATTTATTTATTTTATAAATTACAAGTTCCTTACACGTAAACAAAGCACACAATTAGACCACTGGGGTCTGTCTTAGCATGCCATGGCCTGAGATTAGTTGATCAACGTGCTATTAACAGCAGCATGGCATAGCTAGGTAACGGTGAATAAAAACATCGTGAGGTAACCGGCATGTCCTAGAACCAAAAATTCGAAGACATGTGACATCTATCAAACAGCACTGAGGAGGCCTATGTCTCAGCAGTGAGAACATTATAGCTGATTGTGTTATGTTTTAGGTTCAGTCGGTGACCAGCATTACCTGACCCCTATTACAAAAATGAATAATGTAAGAGGGGTCAGATAATACTGGTCGCCGACTGTACCTATTCCAACGACGTAATTTGAACAATCTACCTCGGTCGAGCACTAAAGCCACACCGCGCAAGCGAACAGTCTTTCAAATACTACAGAATGCTCACTTGCTCAGCCGTTTTTTTTTAAATAACGTCATAAAGTTAAAACGTACTAAACGGGAAATTCGACTTAGTATTCGCCAACATCCATACTACGTTGAATACACCGGTTCTCGTCCGATCACCGAAGTTAAGCAACGTCAGTACTTGGATGGGTGGCTGCCTGGGAACACCACGTGACGTTGGCTTTTAGCATATCGTAATGATTTTTTCAGTAGTTTGATTTAAAACAGTAATACAATTTGGTTAAGTACATAGGTCAAAACTATACTTACTACATGCTGGTAAAATAATGATTATAATCATCCCACAAATATTGCCATTCCTCATTATTGATATTTTAATTGCTATCCAATGTGATTATTTTGAAATCATAAAATCATAATAATCAGTACTTCTAATTGCTCTAAACATGCATTTTCGTTCAGGCCTGTTTGTGTAATCAATTCATAATCATAATCATTTATGTATTTGTTAACATAGGTGTTTATAAATACAGCAGTGCTATTCTGTAACCATCTCACCGTGAAAACGTAGGTGAAGTGAGCGTGGAGTGAACTGTCAGTGATTGACACTATTAACAACTCACTTCAAGCTCACTTCACCTACCTACGTTTACACGGTGAGATTTTTTCAGAATAGATCAGCAGATCTTAGCTTAGATGAAATAGAGCGCTATGTAATGCCAGGAGGCGTACAATTATAGTGTTCAATTAAAATTAGGTACAAGTAATGTCATTTTTTTAAGTCAAACTTACAGTAGGTACGTATATAGTGAAAAAGAAAAAAAATATAATAACAATTAAGTAATTCCATTCTAAATTAATTTGTCATCTAAGTATTCGTCATTTATCAACTAGTAATAATTTCATTTTTTTCTTGAATTTTTTTTTTTTATGGCGTGGGGCCATAGGTGCCCAGAACACTCTTTTTTATTAATGCAGTTTTACATTTTCGATAACATAAGTAATTTTTGTATTGACTTCGAATTGGAACATCTCGTACATTTGATATTTTTTCAAAAAGGTTTAGTTTTGTTTTCACGAAAATACTAGTTTCTAATATTATGTATAAGGCCGGCAATGTAAGAATTATAAAGATTTAAAGTGAGGTGCACAGCTACCATCCGTTTTCAGACCACAAATGGCTCTTATACATCTTTTTTGTGCCTTAAATATTAATAATATATCTGAAGAATTGCCCCAAAAAACAATTCCATATCGTAGAATCGAATTCAAAAAAAAATATACGATCTGTAACTAAAGGAGACGTTCATGAAATGTATGGGGATTGGTACTAAAATAATTAAAAATTTAAACAGCCTTCTGACCTATATAGGCTGAAAGAGGGTAATTATTTTGATGTCCTTGGGCATTTAATTTTTTTTTACAGCCGTCCGTTTTTTTTAAAACAAGTGTTGAAAAATAAAATGTTCTACAAGCATTATTTATATTTTAGGGATGGCAGCCTATGGCAAATGACGTGACAATGACAACGTCAGTTAGCAGGACTCGGCTTGACATTTACAGCGGATACTTAGTCCGAGTTTACAGCTTTGACTTCTTTCGATACGTTTTGTTATTGCATTGTTATGATAATCAATATGTTTTGTCTTAATTTCATGGAGCTGCAGCAAAAAATATAATAATATCTCAAAGTATTTAATAGAAACGGAAACATTAGCCACATAAAATAATTATATTGCATAGAAATGAATAAATAAAGACTATGTGCGTTTTGTTTGTATTGAAACATTTTTCACTTTATCACAAAAACGGGCGCCAGAAAAAATCTGATTTAACTATAATCGAGTAGCATAATAAATAAGCTTTCTAATAAGGTACATCACATTAGCGTTTAAAAATCGCCGGAATATTATACCAATTTTGACCTCTCCTTTGGTGAGCTATTTTGAAGATATCGTTTATTATATTAGTCATAATAATTAATATTCTGCCGTATTAAGTATTTAATAGTCAAAAATATCTAAATGTATGAACGTAGCCGAAGCATAAGGATTATGTAAGGAGCGTAGCAGGTGGTGTTCTATAGTTTCTGCCTACCCCCATGGGAAGAAGGCGTGAGTTTATGTATGTATGTAAATATCTAAATAAAATTTATGGGCACTCAATGAGTCTACAGATCATTAAACTACGTCCATCTTTAAAAAAAAATTAGAGCTGAACGCAAATGTTTATATCGGTGACTTTTTTCCCGACTGCGGCAAAGTCCAAAAGGGTAATGTTTTTTACTGACGTGCACTCGGTGAAGACCTTGACCGTCATTCAAGATATTTTTATCCGGCGCAATTGTAAGAAGATCATTTATTAATAAAGTTCAAGTGGGCGATAATGCTCATTGTCATATTAAAACGCAATACTTTACTGTCATACGAGTACTTGACCAGGGATTGCAAACCACGTCAACGTGCCAATTTTACTTTGTTGTCTGTCGACACCGTCAGTCTTAATACCCTGAATGGCAAATATAGATAATAAAAAACGGCCAAGTGCGTATCGGACCACGCATAATGAAGGGTTCCGTAGTTAGGATGAATTTATCCTAAACATTTTTTTTTTTCGATTTTGTACTTTTTCCTTTACTTGTGCAGTGAGACCTTGCTTCTTACCAAATTTCATGATTCTAGGTCAACGAGAGGTTTTGATTTATTAGCGAGTGTCAAAATATGTCGCATAAATCGCCGTATTTTTTTATTGCGTTGACTTAGAACCTTGATTTTTTTAGAGCTCTAAGGGACCGTATAAGTAAGGGACCTACGTATTTTATATTAATTTCAACTTGATACTTCCACGTGTTCCTGAGAAAAAGGGTTGACAGACTTACAGACAGACGGACAACGAAGTGAAAAAATGCATGTAATGTGGTCATTATTTTGACAACCTTGTTTGAGCAAAGTCGACCTTGCCGTTCTGTTTTAAGGCGCAGCCGGCAAAGTTTTGCTGGTCGCTCTCACAGGCCGGCAAAACATTGCTAGCCGCGATTTTGACGTTTCAACGTTTTAAAAAATCAAATGCAAAAAGATTTTATTTACAACACAGCTGTTTGTATTTATAGTGATAGGTACAAAAAGATTTTATTCCATATTTGGCTGTACTGTTTACAAAAAAAAAAACAAAGAAGTAACAAAGCGCGGTTCAGCGAAAATTTTATTTTTATTTAGTGACTTTTTTGCTAAAAATGAGCTCTCAAAGTGAAAATTCTTCCGATTCAATGTGTTTAACACCGCCAGACATTAAAGATGAAGCTAAATTAGTGGTTGAAAATTTAATACCGCGAAACTCAAAGGAAAAATATAAGCTTGCATATGAAAAATTTGTGCAGTGGAAAATCAGTAGGAAATCTAAATCTTTATCCGAAAATGTTTTTCTTGCGTATTTCAATGATCTTTCCAACAAAATGAAGCCTTCGACTCTCTGGAATACCTATTCAATGTTAAAATGCATGGTTCTGATTAAGCACAATTTGAACATTAAAAATTACCACAATTGAACGAGTATGCTAAAACGACAGTCAGACGGATATAAATGTAAAAAATCAAAAGTGTTGACATCACAAAATGTAGAAAAGTTTATAAATGAAGGCCCCGACTCTGAGTACTTAGCGGTGAAAGTAAGTATTTATATCTAAAAACCCAAATTTGTACTGTATACGTTCTCATAATTAATACTCGTACTTGTTATTGTTACAGGGGGTTCTTATTTTTGGCATTTACGGTGCATGTCGATGCATCGAAATTACCAATATCACCGTTAATGACATTGAAACTGATACTGACATTGATACAAAAACGAAGATTGATCGTACTTTCGTTGTTCGTGACGCCTCATTTGCAGTGGTGCAAAAATATTACGCACTACGTCCAGTTGACGTAAAAACGGACCGATTTTTTTTTAATTATTAAAACTGCAAATGCACCAAACAAGTGATAGGGAGGCATAAAATTGCTCAAATGCCCAAAATAATTGCTACATACTTAGAACTGCCCCATCCGGAACAATTTACAGGTCATTGTTTCCGGCGTTCATCGGCCACTATTCTTGCCGATACTGGGGCCAATCTTATTACACTAAAAAGGCATGGAGGATGGAAATCCGATCGAGTTGCTGAGAGCTATATAGAAGAATCGGTGGAGAATAAAAACAGAATTACACAAAAAATCTGTCAAAGTATAAACTTAAAACGAACAACGTCTTACGAGTTCCAGGAAGCTTCAACATCTGCTCAAGAACATGAAGAAAAAATGATGAAATAAATGAAGAAATAATACAGCAGTCAAACACCGCATTAAAATTATCGCAAACTATTAGTAATATCAAACCGGGAAAGTCGGTGTTGAATTTTAGTAACTGTACTTTTCATGATTGTCATTTTAATTAAATTTCTAGTTAATTAATATATATTTTATTGAAATTACTTGCTGGTTTTATTTAGATTAGGTACTCGCATTTTTGAGTAAAGCACTATACAAGCCTTGGCCCACTATGACTGCTTCGCTGGTCACGCTATGATTGCCTCGAGCTAGCCTAGCTACGCTCTAGGTCTTCCAGCTTGGCCATCATTGCAGCCCTTGCTGTCCTCGCTGTAAAGGCCTCGACCAACGGCCTCGGCCTTTATCTCAGCTCGTCCATCAAGTGCTGCACGCTGACCGCGCTGTGTCGGCCTGGAGCTGCGCTACGCTGCGCTGTCGGCCATTATCAGCGCGACCAGCAAAGTAGTCATTATAGACCGCGGCAGTAATGTACTATAACTAATTTTATTAATTCCACGAATACTGAACGTACTCAACGCTCTCCTTGAATCTAGTACTTAACTGCACCCTATTTGCGTAACACATTAACAATCACAATCTGAATGATATTGACGGATATTGTTAATCCATTGCTTCTTATGTTCGAAAAATTTATTTGCTCAACAACGTAAATAACGCAATGAATGTTGATGAACTGCCAAATGAAACCCACTGCTACGTGTGTTAAGCAATTCCCCACTGGATCTATTCACTGATGAATGGAAGGTTGGAAAATCTGGTAATTTCCGAAAAGACTGAGTGAAAGGGTTCATCATCATCACCATTTCAGCCGAAAGACGTCCACTGTTGGACATAGGCCTCCCCCAAGGGGAGAGGGGGTGGCTGCCATAATCGCCATGCTTGGCAGGCGGGTTGGTCATCGCAGTATGGTGTTAAAATGCACAGAGAACGCTGCTACCCATTCTCTAGTAAGTCTCTTAGTCGCCTTTAACGACACCCACAAGAAGAAATAGGATGGTGCTATTCTTTACGTCCGGCACCACACGGAAAGGGTTAATAACAATGAAATGAAATTATTATACTTATACACAATTGTTTGTCACTATTTTTAATGCATGCTTTATGTTGTGTCATTATTTTGTACTTATCTCAACAGTGGAATTGGATTAATATGTCGTTCTGGTTTGTTAGGTTCATTTATCAGTACTTATTTTTAAAATCGACTAAACTGACATATCGATTATTCAAAACGATTATTTATGTGGCAACACCAAGCGGTGACGGTTGACAAGTGGTCAAGGAAGGCGCAATCCGGCAATCGATTCGTTCACTTGGTTTTGGAGCGAGCTACGCGTCTGACAAAACTAGAGTAACTGTCGATAAAAATAATAATTGTTGAAGCTGATTGATTGTAGTAGATTGTTGTATTGGAGTAACTAAAGAATATTATTATCTACGCAAGGAGTTTTCTTACAGGTTGAATGAATAAATAAATAAATGAACAAAAATCTGTTATTTTTTGTACAAATTTTCTCCCTACATGTATCACTCGTCCTAGGTTTGCCAAACCTGAACTAGACTTTGCACACAGCCAACGTAAACATGGCTGTTGCCGATGGCGTGGCGGTGCGATGCAAACAAGATTAATAAAACGTTCCAGACTATTTCTTTTTTTCGTTATCGAGTCGATCCTTTCGTTTGACGTCCGTTTTGATAGCATTTTTAAAGATGTTTTTAGGTGCGTCAGGTAACCTGTTTCAGTTTTTTTCCGAGCTATTCAAAATCATGTCGGTACGTGGAATTTCTCCGCAGTTATTTTATTTCACGTTTTCGGTTTTTGTTGTTTTTTTTTGGGTTGTATAAACGTAAACGAAGGAAAAGTCGCTTGCCATACTGCGCCATACTGCGAACGCCAATCCGCCTGCCAAGCGTGGTGATTATGGCAATCCCCACCTCCCCCCAAATGTTGGGGGAGGCCTATGTAGGCCTAATTATGAATGCTGATGAAGCTGCGCTTGCCGGTTTGGTCCGTGGATGGGTGACCATCTTTACATACCAAGACCCCTCCATGCCTCGGATTGCACGTTCGGCCGTTGGTGTCGGTTGTTATTTGTCGTTTGACAGTTGTTACAGGTTATAAGAAGTCCGAAAGTCTGACAACTAGTATTACCAAGCGGTATCGTGTTACCCAGTAATTGGGTTGTGGAGGTCAGTAATCAGCTGTAACCGGTTAGACTGGAAACCGACCCCAACATAGTTGGACAAAGGCTAGGCAGATGATGATTTGTAAGATGTTTTGTGGCTACCAATTTATAAAATACTAGCTGCGCCCCGCGGTTTCACCCGCATAAGTCTCGATACCGTGGGAATATCGGGATAAAAAGTAGCCTATATGTTAATCCAGGGTGTCTGCTACGTCCATACAAAATTATCAAAATGGGTCGAGCCGTTTGAGCGTGAAGAAGTAACAAACACACTCACAAACTTTCGCCTATATAATATTAGTGTGATAGTGTGATTATAGTGTGATTACGGAGCAAAGATTGTAGACAAAAGATTTTTTGTCGATTCATAAATCTTTTTGAGGCTGACGATACCTACACGCAGGCGGAGCAAATCTGGTTGCGGATTTTTTTTAATGAAACATAATATATTTTGGTCTGCTAATTGCTTTTTTTATCCAAACCACCTGTTGACTACCTAAATGAAATGGTGTGACCGTGCCATAAACATTGACATTATTTCGACGTCAAAATACAAACAAAACATATAAAACCCTTTTAAAAAGTTAGATACAAACGGAACTAAATAAATAATTTGAGCAGAAAAGTTTTGCGTACCAGGATCAAGTACATCACCATCATTACAGCCGAAAGACGTCTACTGCTGGACATTGGCCTCCCCCAAAATGGGAGGGGGGGTTTGCCATAATCGCCACGCTTGGCAGGCGGGCTGGCGTTCGCAGTATGGTGTTAAAATGCATAGAGAACGCTGCTGCCCATTCTCTAGTAAGTCCCTTAGTTTTACGATACCCACGGGAAGAAATAGGATGGTACTTTTCTTTACGTCCGGCACCACACGGAACAAAAGCGGGAACTAAAGTACAACTAACGTAAAATCGCTGGCTAACGATAGACATTTTTTTTTTTGTGTAAACTAGAAGGACTTGTATCTTTGATTTTCTATTGATGGCTATTAAACCCTTACATTATGTTCCAGGTAAGAAAAATTTGTTTACATCAGACCCAATTTGAGAAGTTGGAAGACCCAAGTTGGGAAGAGGCTAGGGAGATGATGATGATCAGTCCCGATTTGACGTTGACTGAGCTAATTGTACTATGTGCTAATTGTGCTATTGTTGCTGTGGTAATTGTATTGTATTGTGTGTTGTTGTTATTGTTTCGTTGCTGTGTGTGTTATTCTATTGTTGTATTCGTTCGAAGGAGTCAAGATTGCTTTAATCACTACATTTGGCAAACGGATAGGCTACCACTGACGTGTTATTATTGCCATGTTACATAAAGCTTGCTTGTTTCTTTTGTTTTTATTTTCATTTTTCTTTGTTTTTTTTTTAATGTTTTTCTTTTTTATGTTTCTACGAGTGTGTTTTAGTTTAATTTATTAGTGATCTCTTGTGTTGAGTCCCAATAAATAATTTTTATTTCTTTGTTTCGAACACGATGCACTAGATACTAAATAAAAACCGGACAAGAGCAAGTTGAACTTTCGTGGTGAGGGTTCCGTACAATGAATATATTGTCTTTTGTACCATGCTTTTTATCCCAAGATAATTTATCTCAAGGAACAAACTTAACATTGTAGTTGAAAAACATGTTCTTCCATACATTCCAACTGCAAATGTAACATTTTACGAACAATATTGAGAGATTTACCATGTTTTTTGAACACCATAGAGTTCTTCTTCTTATAGGTTTACCTGTAATCTAATAAGTAAAGAACTATTTTCTGTATTTTTTTCAAAATTTTAGGCTCAGTAGTTTCGGAGATAAAGGGAGTGGAAAATTTTGAAAGAAAGAAAGAAAAATATTTTATTTGGGACACGCACAAGAAATACAAAAATAGCATTTAAACTAACAATATCAAAAAAAAAAAATCAAGACTTGTGCGATGCCAAAAAGGCTCCTATCTCAGCATAATGCTGCGTTTTCATCTATTTTATTAAATAACTTTATAACAAAAAAACATATTTGTATCCCTTTCATTTGAAAGGTCACACAGTACAGTTTGCAAAACTTTTCTGTTTTAATTTTCTAATTCGCCCCCCAAAAGTTATCCACATAATTATTCAAAAGTCATTTATTTACGTTACACATCCGTATTTGGGTCACAGAAATTTATATTTGTACCAAATATCAACTTAATGGGTCCAGTAGATTCGGAGCAAATCGTCTGTGACAGACAGACAGACTGTGATAGACTGGCAGGCAAACGAGTGATCCTATAAGGGTTCCGTTTTTTCCTTTTTAGGTAGGGAACACTAAAAACTACACTGGCACAGGAGAAGTGACAAATAGCACTAGGGAAAAAGTGATGGAATACTACAAGACAGCTACCTCGACAATACTTTCTCAAACACCATCACCAGCCTATTATTTACCTTCCACCACCATCCACTTCCGAAAACAGATCTCCCGAATAAACATTAAACCTGCACAAACTCAAAAACATTTTACAACCCACTAATATGAAAAAATACCAGAAATTCTCTTTTCAATGCATAATTTACGCACATTTCATGTATATTCAAAACACGAATGTGAAGTTTGTTTCCAACTCGATGCGGTATACAGTGAAGCTCCGCAGCCTCCACCTGCAAACAACCATGTGCCTGATATACTCATAAGTAACTTTGCTAATTAACTTCATACAACCTTGTTAAGAGTTTACCGCTCCATCATTGCATGTAGGCGTAGGGGGATAAAAATGTTGTGTTAATAACTAATTAGTTGATGTTAATACATTTTTATTAAGCAGATAATATGCTTAATACCAATATTATTGTCAACTTTTGGATTAGGGAGCACCATTGTCTGTCAGCATTGAGAACATTGAGTTTCTTGGCTCTGCGTTATCTCAATGGGTGGGTGAATTTAGGCTACTTATATATATATATATATATTTTTTGCATTACCTAATTTTGTTTACTTTAGTTTGTTTTGGTTTAATTTGTTTTTGTTTTAATTTAGTGTATAAGTTCTATTCAGTGCAACTTTAAGTCTTTTATTTCTTTATATTTTTTTTTGTTAGTTACAGAAATGTGTTTTGTGCATGCAGAGTTTATCTATAAGTGATTGTTACACTTTATTCTGATTTGTAGCTTCTTTTTCAATTGCATAATTCGGTGTATATAATTGTTGGTGAACCAGTTAAATAAATAAATAAACGGCTCGTTCTTGCAAAGATCCAACAGTCATCTACTCAGTACTCACCCCTTTTCTAGACATGTCATCAGATACCTATCGGTTACCAGTATTTGTTAATAATTATAACCCTATTGGTTAAGACCGTGATGAAGGTGGTAATTGTTTCTGACAGTGGATAATCAAGTCTCGTATGTCAAGTTAAACAATCAGAATTGGAATTTATCTTCGAAACATATCAGCATCAACTTCTAAAACTTCCTATTCACTATTTTCTGAACCTAATTCATCAACATAATCTTAGACATTTCACAAAAATAACTCTAACCATAATTCCATTCAATTCGCAAAGAAGTTTATTCTGTCTTTACAAACAAATTACGGCCATTTAATTAGCAAGATGTTTACTAGACCCGTCGCCGTTAGCTCAGGTTATAAAGCACTGACTTCGGTTGTAACTCGGGGTGACATTTTATATCGAAAGGGCGTGCTCAAATGTTACGGCCTTACTTGTTGCTCGACCCACAGAACTATGTACGAATAGACAGGGCCTTGGACCTTGATAATTGAATCGAAATTTGCGAGACTTTTTTACAGGATTACCACCGGGACAAGGAAACATCCGTGATTAAACCATGTTCCATAACCAAAAAAATCGAAGACATGTGACATCCACCATCCCACATTGGGCCCACATGGTGGGTTATGCTCCAGTCCCTCTCACAGAGAAGTGTGTGAACAATGGAGATTTTTATTTCTATGTTCAACAAATTCATTTTCTAATTCACACAAGTTTTTTTTTAAGAAAAAATAAATTATAAATTCATATCAACGATAAAATTAAGTTAAAGTTTTTTTCAAAGGCATCTGGCTAATTTTAAATCCATGTTTTATAGTTTTTAGACTTTCATAATTGTAGTGAAACCAAAGCTCCCAGTAAATTCATGTAAAATAGAATATAATAAAATATTGGGAATTTAAACGATCAACCAAATTATATCTTAGAGTTTTCTATACCTAGATGAAACGATAATTATGTACTGTAATTGGCTTTTCCGTTGATAAGTTAAGTAATAACAGACTAACAGTCCCGCATTTGGCATTATGCCCGATCAAAGGCGCTAGGGTCACTCGTATCATAATCATTGGATCTTGTCATCTAGGTATTCAATATGAAACACCAACCGACCCACCGACCTGGCCTACCGACTACGCCAGTTATCTGCAAAGGATTAGGCAGAGGTGTACCCATAATAACATCCACATTTCGCCAGATAAGTTTAAATCCCATGTAATAGGGGGCGACCCTATAGCCATCAACCGAGCACAAATCCAGACTCCGGGCTGCCTCCCTATCTGAGGATAACAGACATCACTGTTAATAATACAAACTAATAAACCAACGCACATTAACCCAGGATTTCCATCTAAGATTCATTCATTAATATTAAAAGAGACTTAAAACCGAATACGTTATTAGTTCGCAAGCGGTGATCAAGATTCAACTTGCATTTAATTGAGCGAAGATACTATTTCGAACAAGCAACTCATTACGGTGCTCTTTCCAATAACTGTTGCTCTGATATACAGAGCTTATAAAACAGTACTGAACTTCGGTATTCAGTTGTTTTGAAGTTCTGGAATACCGTTCATTTGAACTAAGCTTAATATAAAAGTGGTTTGGAAGTTAGATTATTTTCTTTGCGTTCTTTTTGGATTTTGTATTGAAGACTGTATTAAAAAACGCCTTTTTCCTATTCCTGTTACAATTCTCACACACAAACATTATCTTATTATTCTTTGATTTTTCTACTCTTTAATCATACATCTATCTGCACGTCGGCTGGTTCCCACATCTGACCTTTTTGAAGGTCATCAACAGTAATGTATTTTAGAGTATTAGTCAATTTGAGATTATTAGGCGGGGGTTGTAATAACAGCCGTACGTTCGATCGTTCAGGTTAAGTTGGTCCGTGGATGAATGACCATGTTTACATACCAAGACCCCTCCGTGCCTCGGAGAGCACGTTACGGCATTAGTCCCGGCTGCCTTTTGTAGATCTTTGACAGTTGTACCGGGTCATTAGAACTGACAACCAGTCTTACCTAGGGGTATCGTGTTACCCAGTAACTGGGTTGGAGAGGTCAGATAGGCAGTCGCTCCGTGTAAAATACTGGTATTCAGCTACATCCGGTTAAACTGGAAGCCAACCCCAACATAGTTGGTAAAAGGCTAGGCAGACTGATCATGATAAAGATACAAATTTAGGGGCTCGTGAACATGGAGGATGGAACGAACGCTTAACCGATCAATTTGTCAGTCCCTGTCAATCCGTAAAAGGGTGTGATTCACTTCGAATCCCTTTCGTGGTTCAGAAGCCACGTTAAACTGTCGGTCCCGGTTGTCTATCCTTATTAACAGCCCCTTAACTCTCAAATGACACTTATCTTTAAGATGTCCTTAAGGATCTTTCTGCCATTCAACTTGAAGAGACGATGACAGCTTGAGATTTAGAGGCGATAATAAAATTCAGTAACGTTTGAGAATAAGTCTGTATTACTGCCAAGGGTAGACAGGCTTCCGGACTTTGTTAAGTCATCATCATGATGATGATGACTTGCCAAGGGCAGACAAAGTCCAAAAGCCTGACGAAGTAGCCTTAGGATATCAGTTTTGCCCATGGGCTGTGGGTGCATGTGCTTTTGGGCTGTGGAGGACCACTGGAGAAGTGTCTCTCTATGTAAAATAATAATTAATATGTTCAGGCTCTTAAATTATTATCATAGCAGACGCTAAGTTACGTTTACCTCTAGCTAAGCAAATAATCCTAATCCTAAATATATATGCTAAAGTGAGTATATAAATGCTAAAGTGAGCTTGTTTGTTTGTTTGTTACGCTTTCACGTTAAAACGGCTGAACGTATTTGGATACACAAGA
Organism: Tiliacea citrago; assembly: GCA_963921375.1. Taxonomy (NCBI): domain Eukaryota; kingdom Metazoa; phylum Arthropoda; class Insecta; order Lepidoptera; family Noctuidae; genus Tiliacea; species Tiliacea citrago. Next base: position 21,518,568 of record OY992787.1, on the reverse strand, counting down.
ATACTTTTATCTCGATATTCTCATGGCATCGAGACTTATGTGAGTGTATCGCGTGGCGCAGCTAGTAACATATAAAAATCATCATCATCATTTGTGGTCAACTGTCAAAATCAGTTAGCAATAAAAAGTATTTCATAATAAAGTAGTAATTACCAAAAACGTAATTAGTATTTCAAAAAAATGGGTGGCAATTCACCCAATTTTCTTTGTTTTATGGACTTATGTAGGTAGAACAAATCTTGTCAAGGAAAATTTTTCGCTGTGAGCTAAGTTTTAGTCACTTTGGGTGATGTGTAGACAGATAGTATTTTTTATAGATCGTAGACATTGAAAGTAGTTACTGAAAATCAGCGCTGTTGATGATAGGTTCGTCCGAAGTCACAGCATTTTGTTGAGTAACGACCTGTTCTTGCACAGATGCGACACATGGCTTTTCTTACTTGTAATTCTTGTTTGTTACAAAAGTAGATCATTTCCACTCGGTAATTATTTTTAATTTGCTTTATTTTGTTTGTTGTTTATCATTTACCAATACCGCAGTCGCTACCACAGAGTACATTTTGTCGCAACTCGTAATGTTTATTGTCTTTGGCCTGCCTTTACAAGCCCTGACACTGACATCAAGCAATGGACACTATTAACTTTTAAGGTTTTAAATACTAGGCTTTTAGCAATTAGAGTGTGTGTCTTTATCAATTTTTATTTTATTTTTGTAAAGTGTGTTTTTTTTGTGCAGAATAAACATTTTTTCTTTCTATATAAAAATATATATTTTCAAAAATTGACAGACAGAAAAATAAAAAGGCAAATGAGAATTGAATTGAACTGAGTTGAGAATTTTCCAAAAATATTATAAACCTCTAGCTTCTAAAATGTGATAAATAAGATAAAAGGAACCGTGTTTTATGGTGTGGTTCTAAAGTGTGATAAAATAGTATCCTAACTAATATTATAAATGCGAAAGGAAGTTTGTTTATTTGTTACGCTTTTACCTCTTAACTACAGACTCCGATCATCATGAACATAAGATACCTTTTATCCAGACAAAAAGTAATATTCTCGAGATAGAAAAACAACTTTACAAAATCTACATTAATGCGAGGGACGCCGCGGGCAAAAGCTAGTCTTTTATATTGTTAGTTTTGTATTTTTAACCAGCGAGAAGGTATTGTTCCCAAAAAAACAAAATGGGGAATATTCGCACAGCCCAGAAATTCAAAAAAATGCAGTCTTGTGTGATAATTTGCAATTTTAAAAATGCGCATAATGTAGAATGTGTTGCGTTCGTAATTTAAATTATCGCGATGAGCGGCCTTATTTACCATTCGGCGAAATCATTTGAGGCGACTTGTGGCATGTCGGGAGTATTCCCTAACGAATGAAAGTTCACTAACTACTGATAGACAGCTCTATAAGGGTGGGGCAAAATGAGGCTCGGGGCATTACGGGAAGTTAGCTTGTGTGCGTGGCACACACGCGTATACTAGTCGACAGCGGCGCCATTCGTTCGTTGTTCAGTTGCCGCACGTGAGTCAAAGCAAGCGGAACGTGTCGGTGCGTGTTTTCGTGTCGTGGCTAACCAAAACAGTTTTTGAGTGTTTTGTTATTTGTTTTCATAAAATATACTCTTGTGTAGTGAGGTAAGTACATGACCTGCATTAACTTTTATACTATAAGTCAGTGGGAGTGGGATTAACCTATTCAAATTCTAATTTGTTTTTGATGATTTCTATTGAGGTTAGAAATGGCCGACCAATTTGAAAGAAGTAATGTTTGGGGCAAAATGAATGGGGCACAATGGGATGGTATCTCATTTTGCCCCCTCGCACAGAGGCAATTTAATTTAATATTTTAATATTAACGCTGGCGATAGAAGACATTTTTATTTCTCTTATTATATTATTTCTCTTATTAGGTCGTTATCTAATTCGTTTACTGGATTTATAATTATTATATTAAAAGTGTTTTTTTTCTTTTTTTACAGTTAATATGGTTCGTACATACAAAAGAAAAACGAATAGACAAAAATGGGACGAAGCAGACATGAGAAGAGCAGTGTCGGCTGTGCTTCTCAACAAAATGGGATTTCTCAGGGCGTCTGCTACTTATACTGTGCCAAAATCAACGTTAGAACGACGAGTTAAAAAAGCTCGCCAGTCTCAGAATGCAGATACAGATTCAGATAATGACTATGGGAAAAAAGGTTTAGGGCACTTCAAACCAGTGTTTACAAAAGAGCAAGAAGAAGAGTTGGCCACTTATGTAAAAATGATGCAATCCCGATTATTCGGAATTACTGGGACAGAGCTAAGGATACTAGCTTTCCAACTAGCTATAAAAAATAATATCGAGAATCCCTTTAATCGAGAAGATGGTATGGCGGGGAAGGACTGGCTTAGTGGGTTTCTAAAACGCCATCCAGATATATCATACAGGCAACCAGAACCAACTTCTGCGGCTAGGGCGATGGGATTCAATAGAGTCGCTGTAAATAGCTTTTTTGATCTATTAGAAAGTGTTGTGGATAAACATGCACTGACTGCAGATAGAATGTATAACGTGGATGAAACAGGTATAAGCACTGTACCAAAAAGCCAGTCCAAAATTTTATCACTGAAAGGACAGAAGCAAGTTGGATGTCTAACATCAGGAGAAAGAGGCCAGCTAGTGACAGCTGAAATATGTTTTAGCGCGACGGGAGTATATTTGCCACCAATGCTAATTTATGCCAGGAAACGCATGAAAAATGAGCTTCTAGATGGTGCACCAGCAGGCTTTTGGGGAACCTGCAGCGACAATGGCTGGATAACTTGCCCAATTTTTTTCGATTGGTTCAAACGTTTCGTGGACTTTACAAAGCCTTCTAAAGATAAACCAGTTTTGCTTATGTTAGACGGTCACGTGTCCCACACCAAAAATCTGGATCTCATAGATTATGCCAGAGAAAACAGTGTTATATTGTTGTGTACACCACCACATTGCACTCATAGAATTCAACCCTTGGACGTGTCATTCATGCGGCCACTAAGTACATACTACAGTAATGAAGTAAAAAAGTGGTTAAGAGATCATCCCGGACGCGTAGTAACTTCGTACCAAGTTGCAGACCTTTTTGGGAAAGCTTTTATACAAGCATCAACTATGAGCACTGCTATAAATGGTTTTAAAAAATGTGGCATATGGCCTGTTGACAGGAATGTTTTCACAGATGCAGATTTTATTGCTGCGGAAACCACCAACACTGAGACCCTTGTGATTGAAGGCCTAAATACGCAAAATGCAGGAGACGTACCAACACCATACTGCGAACCTTCATCGTCAGGAATTTCACAAGCAGCTCAATTGAATCCGCCCGTATCAAACCCAAATAACTTATATGAACACGCTATGCCTACCAACTCTTCTGTGTCAGCTTCAATGGCTAGTCAAAACAGTCCTGAAAGACAAATTTCACAAGCAGTCCAATTAAATGTGTCTATTTTAAACCTCGATGAAAACATTTCTGAACCAATCATACCCGTCGTCCAAGACAACTTGAGTCAACAAGCTATGTCCAGCTCCATGGTTTCAGTTTCTACACAGCCATTTGAACCTCTTGCGTCCACTTCAAGGGCTAAAGATAAAACTCCTGAAAGGCAAATTTTAAAAGAAAAAAGTTCATTTACAGTTACACCTGAAAATATTATGGCAATTCCCAAAGAATTAAGAACTAAGGAAAGACAAAAGAGAAAACGTGGGAAAACGGCTATACTTACAGATTCCCCTTACAAAAATGACTTGACTAAGGAAAAGAATGCAAAGGAAAGTAAGGAAAATAAGAAGAAGACTGCACCAAAGAAGAAAAACGACCAAAGAAAAATATTCAAACCAAATAATAAAAAAAAGGCTAAGAAACAAAAGCAAAGGGAAGTCACATTTACTAGTTCATCGGAAGAAGACGAAGATGACTGTGCTTGCATATATTGTGGTTATTTGTATTCGCAGTCAAATGAGGGTTGGGTTGCGTGTAGCTCTTGTGCGGGTTGGGCACACAATTCCTGCGCCGGAGTAGACGAAGATGATGACGAGGCACACATTTGTGCACAATGTTTGCCTGACTAAATTGTATCTTCATTTTGCCCCTTAGCGTTTCCTGTTTTGCCCCGACCATGGGGTAAAATGGGAAATTTGACACTTGGTGATTAGTTCCTCATAATTAAGAAAATTAGTTAATTAAGCCTAAAAGTACAAATTAAAATAATGAATAAGCATATAACTATTGTTTCTAAGTAAAAAGTTTATTAAAAATATTATTGATTTCGTATACATGATTTTTTTTTACTTAAGTATCCCATTTTACCCCACCTTCCCCTACGTGTCGTCTGAAGGTCCCTAATGGTTTACATAACATACATTACGGTTGATCAAATAATAGCTTTCGTATAAATGTATAGCGGCCACAATCAACACAATATCGTTACTATCGAAAGGCGAAATCGAATCAAATTGAAATCGAATAGCAATATTTGGTATGACAAACATAATAAACACAAATATCGGCTTACATGATTGCATTGACATTGAAATCTAGGTATTGTGTATACATACGCGAAATTGCCCTACACTATACCCCCGTTTGACATTCCTCAAAGCCTTTTGTTTCACATGAATTATTCAACAAAAACAAATAAATATATTCTCACTAGTCCCAAAGGATTATGTGGTAGGTAAAATAAAATAATGTAACAAAGATATAGTTTTTAAATTAAGCGTGGGACACGCACGCCATGTCGTCATATTATGGAATTCTTGATAGATGGGTATCATGGCACATAGGTATCCGACGGGTATTATTGCGTGTAGAGGTTATGTAGGGTGCAAAAAGTTCGTTATAGGTTTGTGTCAATGAATGCATGACGGGATAATAAACCTTCAAGGTGTTGCTTCGTACCCACTTGTTTTTTTTTTTCGTGTTCTGTGGTTTAAATAATTTATTTTGTACAAAACTACATAATTATATAATTAGCAAGGTTTAATTGTGTATTCATTCAAAAGTATATAATATTAATTTTAGACATACATTTATTTTTTAATGAATTTACCTCATCTCTTCGTTGAATTCATGTTATTCAATATTTATAAAAAGTACATTCTTTTGGCACGAGTGTACGTATAATAAAATAAAATATATATACAAACATTACCTACTAATTGTAACTGTATTCATATTCGTCATCATTATTGTACTAAAAATTTACCGGAAGCTACGCCAGTTCACTTGGAGTATAATGACACCGCTATGTTTATTTTCGCCAGTTCTAAGCAATAGGTCAAATAGGAAAACGATGAAAGAAACCATGAGCTCAATTTTAAAGAAAATAAAAGCTCAGGTTTGTCTCTAGGACCGTAAGAATGTTAACAAAAACTACCTGTATGGTCGGCATTGGATGATTCCGGGCTGAAATGTTGATAATGTGTTTTTTTTTGTTGCAAGCACTAGACTAAGACATTAACAAAACTTCAGTCATTCAACTTGAACACTTAGCACTTTGCTAATTAGTTTGTCTTTCTTGTAAACAAAATTATTCATAAAATATCTTCAGTTCTATCTAAAGCCACTTCGTTCTACGAATCGATGGCCGTCTTTATAATGAAAAGAATATGATAATGACAGGTAAGATTTATGAGTTTTTCTAAGGTTATTTTTATGAATAAAGGGTGTAGTATACTCGATGAAAATATTTTGTTATGGCTTGTGAGGGTTTGCTTTTGTATTGATACCACCTGCATGTCCATTCTGTAAAAATCTCACCGTGAATTCTTGCGTGGAGTGAGCTGTCAGTGTCATTCCACTGATGCTAGGGATTGACCAAGGATTACATTTACAAACATAATCGAGTCGATCGTTTTGCGTGAATGTGATGCATATTTTCCCTCAACTTATTTTTTCGTGTTTGTGTTTTAATTTCTTTGCGTTATGTTTACCGCAAATAAACGTATTTTCTTTCTTTTCTTTTTTTCTTTCAATAATATTTTTATGCTAATTCTATTAATCATTTTATGTTATTTCAAAGGAAGTATTTATGTGTCTTAACATTACCATTTAAGGGATTCTTAAATAAAATAGCAGAACAGAAAATCAAACTCAATTTAATGTAAAAAACAAAATTGAGTTTCTGTTCAAAATCTCGATTATAATAATAATTGTAAATGTAATCTTTGGTCCATCCCTAATATCAGGTGGGATGACCCTGACAGTTCACTCCACGCTCACTTAATCTAAGTTTTCACGGAGAGATGGTTACAGAATAGCACTGCTGTTTGTGTTGGCAAAGGGATATTGCATTAAGCGACTCACTACAGTCTTCACCAACGAAATGGTTAATTTTTCATATATACTTGTAGTCAAAGAATTTAATAAGGAATACGATGAAATAAATGAATTCCAGTTCAATTTCAAGTAAATCACATTTCAGGAATAACGGGTCCGTAAGTATAATACCTATATTAATCATGAACGAAGTTTATAATTATGAATCGAAGATCGGAAAATGTGAATATTTCATAAACTAGACTTAAACTCACATGTCTAGTTTATGAAAAATTCACATTATACCTTATACGTACCTGATACTTATTACGTCATACCTAACCGTTAATTGATATCTGTAAGTGCGAGACCCCTTATTAACATACGCCCACATTCTACTTTAGTAGACACAATTATTTATTTTACGTCTCTAAGTAGGTATTTCATGGTCGTCAAAGTATTTCATTTTATAGATAACTAGCTTTTACCCCATGGTGGTCGGAAATTATACCACGGGAATTTACTACCGGGATAAAAATATCCTATAATCTAACCCTACCTAGTCATGGTCTACCTGTGTACCCATCGAAATACGTTCAGCCGTAAAGGCGTGAAGAGTTATCAGACAAACAGACAGACAAACAGAGCTACCTCCGCATTTATATTATGAATACGTATTGCGATCCTCACTGATTGCTTTCAAAAGCCAATAATTCGGTTTAGTTGTATATACGATTTATCTCCAACATCAATCTCTGTAACTTTTCTTTATCTTAACAATTGCAGCAAGAGTTTTCTACGAGGGTAGTTCCCGGCCACTATGACGTCATCAGTAGGTACACAGATTAATGGTGTTACTTTTTCACGGCATTGTTCTTTTGTTTCCTATAGTGCTCATACAATGGACATAATTAGATATACGTAAGTGAGACATCAAACTAATGGGTCATTATGTTACCCGTAGACCGTAGACATATTGGAGTGATGGTATAGGCTTGACGTAGCATTGCTATTTATTTATTTATTTGATTACGGCACTCAACGACTTATTCACTAATACATATTTTGGGGTACTGTAACAATTAAACTTAAAATCTAGGGTGAATTAGTCACATACAGGTGTGCACAGCACTTACATATTTCAAGTTATTTAATATTACAAAGAGTAAATACATGCTAAAAAAAAAACAAAACTACATGAAATAAACTTGAAAATTAAAAAAAAAAAAAACTAAATCTATTTTGTTGTTCTAAAGAATAATACATTCAATGACAAATAAACAGTAATCTATCTGGTCACAAACAGTAAATGTTGAAAAAAATAACATTTATGGGCTTCTAAGAGTATGTGACAATCGTAGTTATTTGATAAAATCATAAACTAAATTACAAGTTTGTAATTTAGTTTGTGATTTGCAAGGATTCATTTTATTGAGTTTTTTAATAGTTAAATGTATTATTGTTGCTACCTGCTTAAGTCTGATTAATGAATCTGCTCTCAAATCTTATTTCACTGTTGTTCAAACAATTTTTTTTTGTCCAAAAATAAAGAAAGTAAGAAAATAAAAATTGTTTATTCTGCACAAACAAAACACACACTTGACAAAAATAAAAAAATACATAAAATTGGCAAAAACATACACTCTAATACAAAGTAGCCAATTACAATCATATTTTTTAAGACTATGATATAAATTTTATACAGAAATAAAAATAAGAAAAAAAAATTGCTAAAAGCCTAGTATTCAAAACCTTAAAAGTTTGACAATAGTTGTTTGTATGGTTTTTGTTTTTGTAAGTACAAATAATACGCATTATTTACAGCGTAGGACTTTCAGGTGCACAGAGATTTGATCAATGACCCCATAGTAGGTGGAACTTGTGATACAGGGGTCACTTTAAACTAGATAAGAGCAATCACAACCACTCCCAATTAAATAGTCGACAAGAGAAATTGTTACCAAATTAAATTCTAAAGAAGATACGGCTTGATAAACCTTGAGTAAGTTTCTTTGTAATCGCTGACTGCAAAGCCAAAGTTAAAGATAAATTCTAATCTAATACTCAAAGAACAAATACGCTGCAAGAACTCAAAGTACCAGGATAACATATTATTATACGGGGGAGCTTCTTTTTAATCTGTGCACCGTGCAACTTCCCTGTTCCAGAGACGTCGGTGCGAGTATGAATATATTTAGCATACGTTATCAATGTTTGCCGACGTATTCAACAAGTACGAATAGGTGTGTTAATGCTATTTTTTCTGACGTCAGAATAAATGTTTGCTAATGCGGGAAATGGCGAAGCGTGGAGGATTATGTTTACTTATTTTATTAATCTTTTACGGATTACTGTTTATCAAAAATGGATATTTATTTACTGTATTATTAAAATGGCGAAGCGTGGAGGATTATGTTTACTTATTTTATTAATCTTTTACGGATTACTGTTTATCAAAAATGGATATTTATTTACTGTATTATTAAAATGGCGAAGCGTGGAGGATTATGTTTACTTATTTTATTAATCTTTTACGGATTACTGTTTATCAAAAATGGATATTTATTTACTGTATTATTAAAATGGCGAAGCGTGGAGGATTATGTTTACTTATTTTATTAATCTTTTACGGATTACTGTTTATCAAAAATGGATATTTATTTACTGTATTATTAAAATTTTATACATACAACAGTGAAAATGTTCAAATTTACACAAAAAACTTTGAATAAGGTTCTGAGGTAGCCCCTTCTTACGTTTTTTTTTGTAATTTGCAGGTCAGTGGCAAAATTTTCAATTTCGCGGGCTACCCTGTAACTTACATCTTAATGAGAAATATACTTAAATAGCCATTTATTTTAGTCAGTCATTATAAGTATTTCAAGCTAAGTAGTGATTGATGGAGCGACACCACATTTGTGCAAAAATAGACCGCGGCATGTAAATATAGCCGTACCTTTTTTTTTTTTTTTTTTTTTTTTTTTTTTTTTTTTTTTTTTTTTTTTTTTTTTTTTTTTGGGTGGGAAATCATCAAATAACTTCTCCCGCTCTGGGCGGAGCGGGAGGGCGTGTCAGACTTTTACTGACTAAAACCCACCCGTGTTCCTTCCGTTGCCTGTGTGCCAGGGCCACGATATCCCTTTCGGACAAACTCGCAACCCCGGCAGGCATTGGTCCTAACGGACCCCGTCAGTTTGTGCTGACATCTCTTTGAGGCGCGCGTGGAACACAACGCGCCGTCGACCCGGGCCTGGTCCTTATCGGACGGCGAGCTACCCATCGCTCACCGTCCGCAGGCCCGCGCCTACGGTGGCCGGAAATCGGCTTGCGACTCCCGACGCCCGGGGCGTCTCCTGCGGCGACTAGGGGCATGAGGGCGTGAACCTTGTCTCACCCTCACGCGTTCCGCCTCCTCCTTCGCTAGCATAACTGCTTCGCAGAAGGAGGTGACGGCCTCCCATGCACTCTCGCTCCGAACCATGGCCTGAACCAGGCCCGGACGCGAGAGATCGCCGCCGCCGATCGCCTCCGTGAGGACACGGCGGTGCTCCGCCCAAGCTGGGCAGACCTCCACCGTATGCTCCACCGTGTCCTCCGGGCGATCCACACAGTGGTGACACCCGGGCGTTTCCTCCCGCTTAATCCTAAACAGGAACCTCCCGAAACATCCATGTCCGGTGAGGACCTGCGTCAGGCGGAAGGTGAGGACGCCGTGGCGCCTCTCCAGCCACTCCTCAAAGAGGGGACTTATCGCCACAATTGTGGCGTGCCCAAAATATAGCCGTACCTAAAAGTATTTTAGAATTTTAAACCAGTTCAAAAACAAGGATCGCTAAGCTCACTCTCGATACCCGTTACCATACGAATCCCATTTCAATTTTTAATCAGTTTCCAACTGCAATGGAAACCATTTGGGCCAGCTCGCACGTTTAGTCATAAAAAATGTAAAAGTCTGTAATGCATGGCTATAAATATACAGAGATTTTGATGGCAATTACAGTTTTGAACGTCAAGTTCGTACATTTGGCATTTATATTGTGTAAGGATCGTGCTCACCGCGAACGTTCGTTTCACGATTATGTTTTGTAAACATTCGTTGCGCTAGCTTTTGTTACACGACGAGCATTCATTCGTGCGCGAAACGAACATTCTGCTCGCTTTGCATGGCGGGCTGACAGAAGTCGGGGGTGCGGCGAATGTACAAGTAGGTATCTTCGGGGTCCCTGACTCATGGTAGTAAAGGGAACACTGGGGTTTCAGTCGAGAGGAGTCCAACATAACCCTCCGTTCTTCCCAGACGGAGAGTATCCCTCATAGATACCCTCTGTCTGAGATGAAACAAGAAAAATAAAAAGACGTGGTTCTAAACACATAATAGCTGTGCTCGCAAACGAATGCTTGTTCTGCGAATAACGTAACAAAAGCTCGCGCAACAAATGTTTGCAAAGCAAATTCGCGAAGTAAATGCTCGCGTTGAGTACCGTCCTTAACACGTTGAAAAAGGTTTCGTTATGATAGGTATTTCAATGATATTCATTGCGTTATGCTGGTTGGCGTAAACATGGATTTATTAAACACTAGTTGCGCCCCGCGGTTTCACCCGCATACGTCTCGATACTGTAAAAATATCAGAATTAAAAGTATTATATGTCCTCCAGATCGTGCCAAATTTCATCCAAATTCGTTCAGCCGTTTTAGAGTGAAAGCGTAACAAACAAACAAATAATAGACAAACAAACTCACTTTCGCATTTATAATATTAGTTAGGTTATAGTTAGGATACTGCGTAATAAAACGGGGAATTGCCTAGACGGACATGCCCGCGGGCAAGTCTGCAGACATGCCCGCCGAACCTCGCTACTATAGGTTTATGCAATATTTGCTAGTGTAAGACCGTCACAGCCAGTCTGACAAACTTGCCCGTTGCTCGTCCGCGCGATCTCATTTTGTCTGCGCGGGCACATCTCGGTACAGACATGTCCGTACGTGAATGCTCATCGCGGGCCGCCACTCTCAGACCTGAGAGCGACAGGAACCAGTACAGACGTTTTTTTTTTATGATTTATGTATCGAACTGTGGAGTAAGTATTAAAACAAAATGAGTTTTAATGAAAATAAATTATTCTGGGAAGAATTTTTAGCCGAGTATAAAAAATATCCATGTTATGGAAGATAAAAAGCAAAGGGTTTATGAACTCAGAATTACGCAATGCTGCCTACCAAAATTTAATTATAAATTGTAAGGAAATATACCCCGAAGCCGATTTAGCTTATGTTAAGAAAAACCAGCCAAGTGCGAGTTGGACTCGCGCACGAAGGGTACCATTATCTATAAAAACGGCAAAAAAATCACGTTTGCTGTATGGGAGCCCCCTTAAATATTTATTTTCGGACGGACAGCGAAGTTTTAGTAATAGGGTCCCGTTTTACTCTTTGGGTACGGAACCCTAAAAATTGAGTCCCTACGGAATTTTACACCAAATTATTTTCTTTTCATATATGAGTACCTATTATTGCGGCACCAGCAATTTTGATTTTTCCTCGTCTCGTTGACATCGTAACAACTAAAGCGTGTAGCCGGTTGAGACAGAGACAACAAACTGACGAGTCTGTGTAGTGTATCTTGGCGACAGACATGCCCGTACAAACTGCCCGGGGGCATGTCCGTCTAGTGAATTCCCGGCTTAATCGATATTGTTGGACTGTCAAATTAAAAGCTTTTTTATACTAGCTAAAACTTTTCTGCTAAAATAAAAAGTAAATTGTGAATCGCTGTTAGACATTTATTCCATTACTTACCGCCAAGTATTTTGGTAATAATATTTTATTTATTCAGGATAGGACGGAGCCTAAAAATCGCAAAAGGTTATCCCCAAAGTATGGTCCCTCAAACCGTTAATACATAATTATTATTTAGCAGTACCTATATCATTTATCATTATGAAGCCTTTTCTGAAAAGGCTGTCTCAAATCAGAAGGATTTGATCAATAGGTTGCTTGGCTTATAGGCTTAGCGGAAGAATAATCTGGCTGGCATCTTCAAGCCCATTTCGTAATACGAGGTTAGGTCATATTTCCATTAAAGGATTTGTTTTTAATGGTTTTTTATACATTGGTAGTATCTTTGACCGCAGGACCATCCTCAGTTTTCCGAAAGTCTATTAAGGTGGACCCACAGTGGTAGCCCACGTTATTAAATTTTCTTACCTGCAAAAATGCAGGTAAGCGTCAGGTTGTATCTTGATCAAAATATGATTCGCGACCATAACGAATATTATGTATTTATAGAGTTAGAATCATTAATACATCTCTCTTAGCTCGATTTGTTCCAATGCAATGACAGACCTCATAGGGAACAAATTTAACCGAGAGAGATGTCAAAAAAAAAAGAAGATAAATTTATTCGATATTGTTCATGAACACTGTATTAATGCCAAAATGCAAAAAGAGCTAATTGTAGCAATCAGCCCCTTGTTTCAAATGCTGTTTCTGACCTAAACAAGGAAAATTTACAAAACTATGTTTATCCTTAAGATATTTAAAAAAAAAACCATCAAACTATGGTGTCATATACAATGTTGTGTCATGTACGGAAATCAATTCAATCATTCAATTCATTTCGAATTAATAGTCATTAAATAGAAGATTTTGGGTTTAGTTTGTTGATTACTCAAAACAATTACAATGTCCATGACCTCCTTGATCTCCTGGATCTCCATGGAATGTCCTTTTTTTCCTGTACCCTTCACATATTATTTTAAAATCCTAAATGAATTCACGTATACAGGGTGGAAAGGACATCGACGCGCATCCATGTAGTCAGTACATCATTCTTGAACCCCCTGTGTTAAAATTTGTTCGTCGGTATTAAAAAAAAATTCGCTGTTCCATACATTTTGACCAAGTAGGTATTGCACTTCTATATGAAACAGCTGTTTTTTTTAATTACCGACGAAAAATTTTAACGCCGGGGGGTCAAGAATGATGTACTGAATCCATGGTAACTGGTTTCGCGTCGATGTCCCTGCCACCCTGTATACAAATAACACGTTCCTACACCAATACATTTTTATTTATTACTCCACACGTGACCACGTACCAACCAAGTTGCACCTTCATTTACCAAACGTCACTATAACGCTACCAGCAGTGCTATTCTGTAACCATCTCACCGTGAAAACTTAGATGAAGTGAACGTGGAGTGAACTGTCAGTGTCATTCCCACCTGATGCTAGGGATGGACCAAGGATTTTGAACAGAAACTCAATTTTGTTTTTTTACATTATATTGAGTTTGACTAAATTTCTGTTCTGCTATTTTATATAAAAACCCCTTAAATAGTAATGTTAAGACACATAAATACTAGCTTTGAAATAATATAAAATGATCAATAAAATTAGCATAAAAATATTACTATAATCTCGATTATGATTGTAAATGTAATCCTTGGTCAATCCCTAGCATCAGTTGAATGACACTGACAGCTCACTGCACGCAAAAATTCACGGTGAGATTTTTACAGCCCGTACTAATCCAACAAGATCTACATTGTGTTCAACTGTATCAATCAATCGAAGAGTTTTATTAGTTTTTATTTTATTTTCTTCATATAATTGTTTTATTTTTATTTTCATGCACACTTGTTTTCTCAACTCACTTTAGACATTGGCAGAATAGTCGACACCGGCTTTGCTTGCCATACAACAAAAATAGAATAGATTAGAGATTTTTACAGAATCAACACGCTGAAGTGTCACTGCTTTTTGTTACTACACCACATGTCCATGACTCTCGTAACTACGCTCACAAGAAGTAAATCTAGTGTTACTGTGCACTGGTGAATATATATCATTGGAGAACGAAGATGTATAAGGATTGAGACACATGTTGCAACGATTGAATGTAAGCTCCCTAGAGTCAGTGCAACTATTCAACTGTTGAAATATTCATGGTGATGTTGGTACTTTGGCTGAGCGATTGACTTCGATGCTAAGAGGCACAAGGTCAATTCTCGCGTGATAATAGTTATTTATGATACTAGTGCGGTAAGTTGGTTTTTACAAATGAGTCGGAGTTGAGGGCTTACCATAGTCATGAGTTACCAATTTGCGCGTGTGTCACACAACGTTTTTCAACACATTTGCGAGAAAACAGTACAATAGGTAATGAAACGAAGTCGCAACAATCTTTGACGTTTCTAATATGAAAATAGCGCGAATTTGCAAATAGCGCCACGTGCGCGTGGTGAATATTAGAACTACATATTTTGTCTCATTTTCTCTTTAGTATTAAAGTGAGGCAAATGTATTGAGCAAAAGTGCTATTTATTCTCGTAATGTGAAACTCCTTGGTGGAATTTATATTTTTTTTATTGAAATTAAAAAAAGCCGTAAAGAATACGCACGGCGTTTTACAACTGAGTATGCTGTAAAATAGGTACTTAGGTGAGAGTACCTATTTTACCCCACATTCGGTTGTATGGTGTGTAATTTTTTGCATTTTTTGAGCAAACGTGTTGAGTAATACTTTTTGGCGAACTAGTTGAATTCTCTAAGGACTATTACATTTTTTAGTTCTATTTCTAAATTATGTTTCAGTATTTCTAGTTATGGTATTTTATGGACCTGATTATATTATTTTATCCCGAACAATGTAGGCTTTACTCGAAAGCTCAGTTTGTACCTAACCATTATTTGAGAATATCAAATCTCATGCCTGGAATAATACCTGATGGCTTTAAAAAATGTTTTTCTTGATTTAGAAAGTATTGCCTGGCATCGCCCAAGGTCTCATGTTTCCCACCTTCACAAAGCCCAAACAAATGGCTATAATTTTCAAAGTTTGTAACATTATTTTAACATGAAACAAATTCGTGGTTTGGTTTTGTTAATCGATTATCGCGTGACTGCCAAATAATTTTGAATCGATTCGATATAATGAGTTTTGAATTCAAATAATATAACATAGGTATTGATTACGATAATTACTGGTTTAGAATACAATGGCCAAAGATATCATTTTGATGCTAACATTGCTTTTCACCCGCCTACTGAATAAGTCATGACTTCCATTTTTAGGGCTTCGTACCCAAGGGGTAAAACGGGAACCCTGTTAATAAGGCTCCGCCGTCTGTCTGTCTGTCTGTCCGTCTGTCACCAGACTGTATCTCATGAACCGTGATAGTTAGGCAGTTGAAATTTTCATAGATGATGTATTTCTGTTGCCGCTATAGGAACAAATACGGTAAACCAGATTACCTTAATTATTTCCCATACAAAAAACGTGTTTTTTGCCGTTTTTATAGTTAATGGTACGGAACCCTTCGTGCGCGAGTCAGACTCGCACTTGACCGGGTTTTAGGAGAAACCTATGCTTAACAGTATTCTGCTTTTATTATTATTATGTCAATATGGCATTGACGATGATGAAGTATTCCATAATAAGAAACGTAGAATTTTTCCTAGCCTATGTAAAAATCGGAGGAATTCATTACTTAACTTCTTCTCCATATGCAAAGAAGATTCCCTCACAAATCTATTAGACATGAAACTCCATTCACCACTTATTGCATCACTAATTTCAGTTAAAAAGGTTTTACGAGTACACTACCTCCCGACGTGCTTCAACTACAGTTAATAGTTCCATTGCTTCCAATGAATAGACCGCGTAGCAGTGCTACAGAAATGTGTAGCTCGTAGCACGCTCGTAGAGGTTCGTAGAGGCTCGTAGCATGTTTCAATTGATTAATTAAGTACAATGCTTGGTGCACTGAATACGGAGAGTATATTGAGAGTCTATTAAGTTTATTGGAGCAATTTATTCGATCTTTTCTATTTTGGTATTATTATTACTGGTAGATTTATTGGAAAAATTGTATGCTTTTCTTTGTGGTTACCACTATACTTTTTGTAATAAAAATACCAAGTAATAAAATAAAACTGAAAATGGTATTTTAAAAGCAGTCAAATAAATCTTGGTCATTTTTATGACCGCAAAGAGCGCTCGTAAAATAAAGTTCTCTTTGTATTTAATTCCGGTGTAATTAGAAGATGCACTGCGTTCCTCAATTTTGAAGTTATGACCACCAAGCACTTGGTTTTACTCACATGTAACTTTTATATTCTTATAATATTCACTTAAATAAATATGATTCGATGAATAACTGAAATATGATTGAAGTTCTTGTTTAATTCCCAGTTAATCCCAGTCCCAAACATGCTTTCATAGTTATTTAATCGTGAAATTTACGGTTGTAAATATCATTCCTAAACAATAATATCATTAAAACGCAATATTAATCGTGCATTCAATGTTTCTGCATTAATCAATTCAGTAATACCAATTATAATATTCTCTTTAAAATTCAGGTAAATACACTCTTATCATGATAACATATTTCAGTAACGCTGTCGTATTCAACCTTTTTTCAGGAATCCATTACACAAAAACCTTTATAAACGAAGGATAATGACGCATCGATTTCCGTACTACATTATTTTTCAAGAGCCACTATCAGAAATGGGTCAAACAGGTCGCAAAGAAAATTGTCCGTCTAAGATTGTCGTACAAAAATGATAGGGTGGACCCCCACGGAATCCAGAATCAAATCTACTAGAGGGCCCTCATTTATCAAGAATTTTCAGGAATAAAATCTCGCTAGATTTTATTCGGCGGTACTGTTAAGGTGTGTGGAGATAACACACGGATAAATGTCAGAATACGCGCCTCATTGATATAAATGTGCGACTGTGGCATATCATCAGGTGGGTGTCGCAGGTACTATTCATACGGGCTAGCGTACTGCTTACGACATCTGCACTATGAATTGGGTCCAGATTTTACGTTGGATTTTTAAATGTGCCTTTTGGAAAATTGTATTAGTATTTTTTAATTTGGGTTTTACCACGTAATATTTTTGTTGCGTACATAACTTCGTTACTTTTTAATATAAAATGGGGTTGCCAAAACTTTATGGTGTTACCTTAATATCACAGCAAGCCCAAACTTCGCTAACAATAATAAACACACAACTCCACTAAAATCAAATAATCATAAAATTCGTTAGCGAAAGTAACTTCCGAAGCATAACTGCAAACTCATAAAAGTTTAAGCGAACGATTTAATAAAAGTACAACAGAAGTAAGAATTATTGCACGGAATCACCATTTAGAAGTTACAATAACGACCTGTTGAAAAGGGAGCTGCTGTTGTCTCTTTCTAGCGTTGATGATTACGTATATGTGTCTCGTTTCGTCGGTGTAAGGTTCTGAGTGCGAGGCGTCCGCGCGGGCCGGCACTTCGGTACTCACTGGTCGGGTTCCCCTCGATCCATAAGCGTGGAACTACGCCCCCACAGTGAGCACTCGAGTAAGTAGGGCGGTAAATAGCGGTGAACACCTGGCCTATAATGACGTACGCACAGACATTATTAGGGCTATCTTTGGGGGTGATTCCAACGTTAAAGTTCAAGCACTTGAATGCACTTCGATAAGTTTGAGGGTTTGACTTTTGAAGGCTGTTATGAAAATTTGAATACCGAGAAAAGTGAAAAAGAGAGCCGGATTTTTAAAGTAATCGGTTATCGATAATTGTTTTTTTGGCCTTCTAAAACAGACTTTAAAAGTTATGAAAAAATAATACAAACACTTAATACGTTAAGAAGTTTTTATTATTTTCAAATAGAGCGCGTCGATTGGCCAATAATATCTGACAAAAAATATTAAAATGAATGCCAAATACTACTTCAAATTAAAGATATTTTTAGTTTTTTTTTTTAATTTTAGATTTAAAGATAATTTAACGAAACGCTCCGATTTTTTTATCTGCTATGTGGGCCTTAGCTCAAAATATAATATTTATGAATGAAAATCTTAAACTTTAGGTATGAAATTTTAAACCGTCACATTCACGTTACATTTTAAACCGTCCATCTGGTACTCTAATAACTTTTGAATAATTCCTAATGAAACATTTACGACAACTAAAATTATTAATAGCTCTTTAGAAGTTTTGGACAATGGATTGAAAGATAAACTTCAGTAAACTCATCGTCATTTATTTTAAAGTGATCCTTTATTCATTGATTCAATCGTTCAAAAGATAAAGAAAAAAAAACTAATATATTTGGCTTTGAACGAAGATGGATTCGATATTTGAACAGTTTGATTATTTTTCTTGATTGATGCTGATGAAGATTGGGATGCCTTATGTGATAGGTACTTATGTCATTATTATTAAATCAAGATAAATAATATCAGCATTTATGACAATCCTCAAAAACAAAATTTAAGAACTGATGAAAAAAAATGTTTTGATTATGCTTTTATATCATGAGTTTTGGTATGGCATAAAATAAACAAATGATACATTACATATGGTAATGTGATTATGGTACATTATGTACCTAGCTGTTGTAAGTTTTTCAATGCTTTATTTTACAAGGCTAGTTTGGTACTCGTATTTTTGTTTTATTGAGTCTCGTTATAATTATTTATAAAAATCGCAACTGAATAACATTTCATAAAATGTTGTCACAAAATATAACGCTTTTCAGAAAATGAAAATAAAAATGTCGGCAATATTTTTTTACTTAAAATGTTATCAACTTTGATAATTATGTTAAACACAATGTTTTAAAACACCAATGATTTGATAAAATGTAATATAGTATCATATACCTACGAGTACTGAGGTGCTGCCTTGTAAAAGTTTCTTTATTTTTTACATACTTTTTCAGAAACCTAAATTACTAGTACGGTACTGTCCTACTACTGAGCAAGTCTACCCCATAGTTACTCTCATCTATCTGTTTTGTTCTTTTCCGGCCAATCCACCAAAGATGAGTCTAAGTTGTCACGCCGTATTATAATCATTTACAACAAATTCTGTGACAAAAATAACCAAAGCATTCTTACAAAAAGTCTAATAACAATCTGGCTATCTACCAATTAAGTCTCGTTACAATCTAACGAGTGTTTTATAAAAGATAAATTTTGAAGCTGACTTCTCTTTATAATTTTAGTATTCCTGGCATTCAAAGGCGTTCCTTGGAAGACCACAATAAAAAAAATAAAACACAATGTAATGACGCTAAGTCTCTTGCGGGAATAGCTACCCGGTGCTGTCTTCACTGAGACACAAAACAGATGCATATAGAAGGACCACTTAAGAAAACGTTTGATAAAATAGTTCTCGAACATAAAGGGGCAAGACGAATGGGGGTAAGGGTAAAGGGTCAGAATTTAAAGGGAAATGGTACAAAAAACATAAAGAAAGCTTTTGTTTCAGACTCATAATATCCCTTTGGTTAGTAATACGTACGACTTAGAAACTAGTGTTAGTACTTATATCAACGGGAGAAAAACACAAACATTTTTTTTTTATGCTCTCCATCGGATAAGGCGTAGATATCATCGTAGATATCTTCATACCAGCCGAAAGACTTTTAGGTAGACAATCATAGACAAACATGGACTTGACAAAGTAAATAAATGGAGGCTTATGGTTAGACTACATTAGGTAGGTATGTGCCATAATGTAGTCTTCGCCATTGCAATATGTTTCAAATCAAATCAAATCAATTAATCTCATAAATTTAAATCAAATAAAAATCAAATTAAAAACAAAATTTAAATCAAAATTAAGATCAGAAATACAGTTTCAGCAAAGAATACTGCAGGAAGCGGAAAAAGGCAAAATGAGTTTAACAATTTTATTTAGGATTTCAAATGGTCTTCCCTTTGTTCCAACTTCTTAATTGTTAAACTCTAAAGTATTCGGTAGGTAGGTATTTAGGAAGTTACACACTGTATCGCAGCAATTCGTACATTTTTATAATTTTTGTGAATATGTGAGCACCATGTATCTATTACATAATTAATTTATCTGTCATTGCTTCATTTTTAGGGTTCCGTACCCAAAGGGTAACACGGGAACCCTATTACTAAGGTTCCGCCGTCTGTCTGTCTATCCGTTCGTCTGTCACCAGGCTGTATCTCATGAACCGTGATAGTTAGACAGTTGTCATTTTCATAGATGATGTATTTCTGTTGCCGCTATAACCAAAAATACAAAAAAAAAGAATAAAATAAATATTTAAGGCTCCCATACAACAAACGTGATTTTTTTGCTCGTTCTTGCTCGATATTGATAACGGCAATAGGTAGACGCATGAAATATTCACAGAATATTTAGTTATATATTCACTTTCAAAATAAATTAAAATAAAACAAATATTTAAGGGGGCTTCCATACAACAAACGTGATTTTTTTGCCATTTTTATAGATAATGGTACGGAAGCCTTCGTGCGCGAGTCCGACTCTCACTTGGCCGGTTTTTTTTAAATTAAGTTTACCTATTGTGGTATAGTAATTTTACTCTAGGTGCATCGTCCTCACATATAGATATATAATTAATTTACTATAAAAACAAAATATTGTAAAACATTTTAAAAGAGTAACGGTGGAGTATCTTGCCCATTCTTCTCCATATGAAACTACTTTTTGGAAGAGGCGACTAGAATCAGGACAATTATTTTGTAAATTTTGACGTTCAGAAGTGCCTTTTGTGTGCCTATTTGAAATAAATAGTTTGACTTTGAATTACACAAATTATTTGTTCGACATTCTAGTTGTTCTGAGTAGGATTTCTTTTCATACCTATGCAGTGGTTATTTTCACGTTTAGAATAATTTATTATCAAAACGCGGGTTTCGCGCGATACTTTTACTGCTTGGAGCTAATGTTTAACTTAAACAGTGTACATGCGTTTTAAAAACCCATTTGTATACGTTCAGATTTGTATTTACGACTTTGTTACCTATCATGTTTTTGGTAGAGCTCGAGAAATTGATTCTTTACTGTTAGACTTATATCAACTCAATAGTTCGATATCTAAACCTCATCCTTGAAGTGGTGCCTGGCTACTGACTTGCAGTGAAAGAAAACATCGTGAGTAAACTCCGGGTCTAGTGACCTTACCAGTAACAGGTGGAATAACTCACTTCTGTTGTTTTCTTTATTTGTTCTTTACATTTAAATTGTTTTAATCGTTTAGTAGAAATACATGTTACCTGCCTGTTAATTTGTATGATGCCACTAAGTGGGGCCTGGTGACCTGTAATATTGTATGTTGAGCTGCACGATTACTGAAAAATGCTTGCACTGATTGGACAGGTCCATTCAAATTTGTGTGTCTAAAATGGTATTTTGAGGAAAGAATTCCTCAAAATACCATTTTAGACACAGATCTACATGGTCCTCACATGTTGTGACCAAGATTATGTCTGGACTTTCAAAGAGACTTTGACCCCTGAGTTTGTTTCGCCATTTCTTCTCAGGGGTAGTCAGATATGAAATTTCGACTACATCTAGCTTATTTTTTTAATATGACGTGTAAAAGTGATTCCAATATCCTATTTACAGAATAAACGATTTCATTTCATTTCAATACAGGTTTTTTCTTAAACTTACTTCAGGCACCAGCTCTCACAATGTGATTTTGTATAGTTCAAAACCATGGTGAGAAAATATAAATAAACGTATTATTATTACTTTAAGTTCACCACACCTCAGCTTCCATGGTGAGTATTTTACAGAATCGATCGGCTCCACTTACAAGCTTGCTG
Source organism: Tiliacea citrago (assembly GCA_963921375.1). Classification (NCBI taxonomy): domain Eukaryota; kingdom Metazoa; phylum Arthropoda; class Insecta; order Lepidoptera; family Noctuidae; genus Tiliacea; species Tiliacea citrago. The sequence continues at coordinate 21,496,653 of OY992787.1, read as the reverse complement.
ATGAATACTCGTTTCATTGCGTGGTAAAAGGCTTGCTTCTCAAAGAGATGTCAGCACCAACTGACGGGGTCCGTCAGGACCAATGCCTGCCAGGGTTGCGAGTTTGTCCGAAAGGGATATCGTGACCCTGGCACACAAGCAACGGGAGGAACACGGGTGGGTTTTAGTCAGTAAAAGTCTAACACGCCCTCCCGCTCCGCCCAGAGCGGGAGAAGTTATTTGATAATTTCCCACCAAAAAAAAAAGCCTCTTTTTTTGGCTCTGCAATTGGGCAATAAAATATTATAACGTGAGCTTTTTGTGGTGTTTGATTTAGTCGAAATAATCCCAAAGCTAAAATAACTAGCAGGTATACAACGTACCGCTACAATGGCGACATTAATTTAACACACGGGTAGGGCTAGTGGCCAGTAATCATAATAATTATAATAAGATAAAATAATTCGTACATTGAAAAATTAATATTTTCAAACAAACTAAATAATATAGCTCTCTCTTTCCTTCAATTCGCTTACTCGTTGCACGTTATTCGTTTTAATTTCATTGATGCGATGTTATGATCCGACTACCTCTGCGCTAATGTTCTTTAAGTACAGGTTGCTCCAAAATGCATGCTACTCGTATTTTAGAATATTATTAATAAATCAATAAATAATAACGTTTAATAAAATTAAAATATCTTCATAAAAAGAAAACGCGAAACCGTATAGATATATTAAATTAATGTCACCACTAAAGCGGCGCGCTGTATATCTGAATAAAAAAATATTATCACTAACAAACAGTCAGTCAATCCATAAATAATTAAACAGCCGAAATACGTCTATTGCTGGACATAGGCCTGCCCTAAAAGTAGAATTGCCATAATCGCCACGATTGGCAGGCGGGTTGGCGATCGCAGTATGGTGTTAAAATGCAAAGAGAACGCTGCTGCCCATTCTCTAGTAATTCCTTTAGTCGCTTTTTACGACACCCACGGGAAGAAATAGGGTAGTGCTATTCTTTACGTCCAGCACCACACGGACAATCTATAGGGACACTCACCCCATGATATCCAGAACAATATCACAACAAAAGCTTTATCTGAACCATCAATTTTCAACAATAACTATCGAACTACACTTTGATTGATGGTTAAAACACACCCGACCGAGATACTGTCATAATTGCAGTGTCCCTATAGATAGTAGATGGTACCTCATCATTCTGCTGCCCTTATGCCAATTTATTTGGGGTCGGCGCAACATGTCCCTTTATTCCATACTTCTCTATTAGTCGTCATCTCCCTTTCTAGCCATATCATCTTTCACACAGTCCATCCATCGTTTCTTTGGTCTTTCCCTACTCGAATAGCAATCCACATGCATACTCAAAGCTTTCCTGGCGACATTTCCCTCATTCCTCCACATCACATACCATGACAACCTTTTTTCACACAACTTTTCAGTCACCGGTGTCACTTTCAGACTTCCTCTTAATATATGTACTCCTTTACGGTGGGTACCTACCTACACAAAATAAATGATCGGCACGACCAAGCTGTCGCTTCGCCTACGAATAGCGAATGCTGTAGCTGACAAAGCCATTCCATTTAGTACATCGTCGGTTCGACTTTTCGACATACATATCCATACATGTAAATGCTAAAGGTTTTTTCTCTGTCCATGGTTGTATGTAACGCTTGCACGGCTAAACCACTGAACCACTTTTGATAAAATTTGGTGTAGAGATACCTTGAACTTTTAAAAATGACATAATATACTTTTTATCTGGGTGCAGGAAGATTTTCCCTGAGTATGCGAGAAAAACCGCGGGCAGGTAGTAACTTGCTTTATAAAATTGAGTACCTACACAGTTTTGAGGTACGGTGGTACCAGGAGATAAGCGCTACTATGAAGGTTTGCTTCGTAATACAAACTACTAATCCTCAGTTCTATTAGGCCTTTCACCCAAGCTTATTGAATATTTAGAAAGTAAGCGGATTTTTTGGGTGCCTACAATATTTTTAAGTTTTTTTCTCAGGATCCGTGTTATTAGTATTCAATGTAGCGTTTTATCGATTTTTTCCGTAATAGGATTAACTACTTCATTACTTTTATAGAAGTATTTTTTTAACCCTTTAGTAACGATTATAGAAAAAGTAATTTTGTATTATCGCTATATCGGTGTTTAAAAATCAGTTCAGCACTGAAAATTATTTCGTGAAAATTAAGGATTTCCCGTAGATAACACCAGAAACATAATCTCACCCTTACACACATACATTCCCGGACTCCTAAAGCGAGCCAACTTGATTTTTTTTTGTAAACGCTCTATAACTTTTTTTTTTCAATTCAAATTTAGAACAATGATTACACCAAAACGACGGACGGGTAGAATGTTGGCTTCAAAACTACATAAAAACTTTTTCTTTGACATATTATTTTGATGTATGAGGCCTTTATACCTAAAGTGGAAATGCACGGTGGCTGAATTTAGGAGTACAGTTTTCAAATTTAGAGCCGCTTACTAACTACTACGATTATTACATTAACTAAGATAATATTATAAAGTTTCCTTTATTCACTTATCTTACTTAACTGTGCAAACACCACTTATTCGCTAACTTGGAGCAACAAGTGGGATTAAAAGATTGGTCACGATGACACGTTGGGACTTGGGACGCCGCATCGGGATGAAAAATTCGTAGTCGTAATAAATTGGGATAAGGGCAGGAGAATGATGATCGTACTTTTGATTGTGAGCTTAGGAAATAAAGAAAGAAAGAAAAATAGGTTTATTTTTCACAGAAACAGACATAACTTAAAAGAGACAGAGTCTTAACAGAGACTATAAAGTTTCAAATTCTAATCCATAACCCTTCCTCACTGCCGTAATTGGGTAAAATGAAGACAATCCGTTAGCAATAGGAAAGGTCAAATTGCACAAAATGTAGTAGGTACCTACCTACCTACTTGATAGGTTTCCAACTTGTTGATTGACCGCAACAAGCAGTGACCCATATCAATCGATTCTATAAACGTGTCCAATGACTATCTCGGAAATAAACTTAATTTTGACTCAAGCTTTGAAATTATTATAAAATGTGAGGGTGTATGTGTGTGTGTGTGTGTGGTGTGTGTGTGTATGTTTTGGCTTCTTTGTTTGTATGTTTATGTTATTTAATTGTAATGTACGTTTTGTTTGTGCAGAATATTTTTTTTTTATTTCTTTAAGTCAGCAATCGTACCTACGTCTACGTGTTTACAACTTCAAAAAATTATTTCTATCTTCCGAAAATTCACCAAGCAGTCAAATTCTAACAGCTCCGTCATGACCGTTCCAAAGCGAAGCATAAAACCCTCATAAAATGCACATAATACACATTTCTATCAAGCTTCTCGTTCCCAGCAAAACAGGTAAAATACGCAGTTTTTCACCTACACAGCAAAACGAGCCATTAAACCGACTGCAACTTTACGAGATATTGCAGTACCTCCCTACCTATACCCTCGTAATTTTATTTGATACCCGAATTTATTGCCTTCCGGCTTTGACAGCCGACGCTGACATCAGATCCTACTTGCTCCAATTTAAAAGCATTACCTATGAGATTTATGGAGAATTTCGCCCATACTTTTGTGTAAAGTTATTTTTAATGCATTCACACTTATTCCATTAGGAGCGGCTTCCAAAAACTCGTTAATGAGTGCCTCGGGGCCTGCTAAAATACGAGGAGTCTCGGGTTTCGTTTTGCGTTCCATTACGGCGTCTACAATATTTCGATTGTATGCATAATATAGACAGGCGGTGACAAAATTAAATGTTTATATTGCTTTTGTAGCTGTTTTGTTTTGGGTTAATAAGAATCGGGAGCGCTTTGTGTAGGTGCTAAGCAAAATTTTGTAGTTACCCAGAAGATTGTCTCTGCAATGGGCATTTAGAAATTAAGTAAAAAGTCGTAAATAAAAGAATATTAATTATCATTGTTTAAAACATCTTGTCAGTATTTTTTCCAGGTCATAATACACTTACCGTCAAAACTAAGTACCCAGAGCAACATTTTCATACAAACGAAGTAATTTCGAAGCCTCGTTTCTCCGTCAGGTAACGATTCGGATGAGATCTGATAGCAGTTTTCTAGAGTACGGATGGAGGAGTCAAAATCAAAAAAATCAAAATCAATTTTTTTTATTTCACATAAACCTACATGGGCACTTATGATACGTCAGAAGCTAGGTGCACGGTTCCAATTGGTGGTTTTCTATGGAGAAGAGCCGGCAAGAAACTCCACGGTTACTCTTTTTAAAAAAAAGTGGGCTTTAACAATGTTTCCAAGTCACAGTGTTAATAGGTATGGGAGGACAGTGTAGGCCCGTCAACAAGTATCAAGTAGAGACTTCTTGGCGGGAAAGTGAAGCGTCATGTTAGCAGTTTTGTTTTATTTTCTAAAATGTGTGTTTAGCCGAATATTAATGTGTAATAGTGGTGGATTATTAACCATTAAGTGTTCGTGAACCTGCATTAGTGTAGGCAAATGAAACAAAACAGTGCAACATCACCTTAAGTTCTCTCAAGAAGTCCGCGCGAGGTTTCAGTAAAGTGCCACGTCTTTACTTAAACTCAAGGGGAGCGGGGCGGGATATCATCTATCATCTTTATCATGCATTGAATGGAGTTCATTTCATAATTTTTGTACTTTGTACTAGTTACCTAATTTTACATGACACTGGCTAAATGCACAAACCGTGCGAAGCCAAAAAGTACTTAACAAAATAGAAGATATTTTACAAAGCTACAGTCTATTAGGCCTACAACGTTCTCACATTCACGAATCTATATAAAATATTACTAAAATAATAAAAATAAAACCTACATATTTAAACCAAATGACAACATTGTCATTACAACTGTAACAAAACTGAATAAATATTCTGTCCACAAGTCACTTATAAATATTTTAAATAAAAAATTGTAGGTTATGTCAAAGTATGTAAAAAAAAAGGAATAAAAATCGTAATTTAGGAGAAGTTAATAGACATTTACATAGTTATGCCGTTTATGAGTTACCAGGGAAGCCATATGTGCAGAAGGAATTATTGCCAAACTTCCATGTCTTCAACGTAGTCCTTAATCTTATAGTATGCTTTTTTGATTAGGACACGTTTGATGTGGGTTTTGAACTTTCCATCGCTAAGTTCTATAACCGACTTTGGCAACTTGTTATAGAAGCGGATACTGTTTATAAGAAATGATTTGCTTGTTTTAGTTAATCTAAATTTGGGTATCACAATTTCATGTTTACTACGTGTATAAATTTATATTATGGACTTCGCTTCTTATTTTGAAAAGTATTAAGTTTTTGCGAACATATAAAATACTTTCTAAGATATAAAGGGAAGGCAGAGTTAGTACATCAATTTCTTTGAATTTGTTTCTAAGGGACTCACGAGGACCCATTCCATAGATCGCGCGGATTGCCCTCTTTTGTAAAATGAAAATTGATTCTACGTCAGCAGCCGATCCCCACAGCAGAATGCCATATGACATAATACTGTGGAAATAAGCAAAGTACACTAACCTAGCTGTGGCTATATCAGTTAACTGCCTTATTTTTCTTACTGCATATGCAGCTGAACTTAATCTACTTGAAAGAGCTCTAATGTGGGCACCCCATTGTAATTTAAGTTCAAGGGCGCCTAAGGCACTCAACTGATCAGACAAGCCATTTATATATTTTATTTTACCAGAGAGTGTGTAGAGTTCTGAGTGTTCGGATTTCTATACATTTTGACGCTATTTTTGAGGTTTTTTGTTTCATGAACAACTCCGGTATGAAATGTCGGTTTGATCAGTTGGGCGCTTTAGGCGCTTTATACCTCCTCCATCCGTACGCTGGAAAGCTGCTATCAGGGGGCCGATCGCGCTAATTTTGAACGTTAATACCAAAACTAAACCACAACCAAAAACGTTACATTAGACACATTTCGTATCGCGCTAATCATTTCAACGGAAACGATTTAGCTTTACTTTGGAAGTTACGTTGGAGGAACGATCGATCGAACAATACTCTCACAAAAAATAGCGCGATAGCGTTTCTTACATCAGCTAAACCAAAACTAAACCAAAACCAAAAACGTTCCGTTCGAACGGTAATTACGTTGAGAAATAGCGCGATCGGCCCCCAGATCTCATCCAAATCGTTACCTGACGGAGAACCAAGGCTTCTAAATGACCTCGGTTGTTTGAAAATGATGCTTAGGGGTACTTAGTTTTGACGGTAAGTGTACATATTTTGGACAGAATCTTTTTGCTCAGTCGGTGTCTTATTCCTCATAATACTTTTATATTCTAAGTACTTCTGAATAATACAGTTGTACTAATATGTTAATACACTGAAAGATTTCATGCCAACTGAAAGATTTCATGCCCATCGGCATGAGTACACTGCCCCAATTTCTTTAGTTGACTCACACAATTTTCTCGCAAATATGAGCAACAGGAAAAATCTCAATGCTTTGCTTTCATTCCTTTCACTCTTGAAATGTATTTCTTTCAGCTCGTAAGTGGGCAGGTCATCGTTTTTAATTTTCTTAACCGGACAATTTATAACTTGGTTCGTTTAGGAGTTCGACCTAAAAAAAACGTAATTTTACACATGATATTTTGGATAGGTAGGTACTTAAAAAAAAAAACTGTAAGTACCTTCCATGGTCAATTATAGACTCGATTAACGACTCGTCCTCGAGATTAGTCATTTACACATGTCGTTACGCTAGTAATTGTCACCATTGAGAAAAACATAAGATATTATTTTGTTCTTTATTTAGGTCAATGACATACCCACCCACACAACTTTATTTTTAAGGTTCCGTAGTCAACAAGGAACTCTTGTATTCTATTCTATTTTTGTTGTATGGCAAGCAAATCCGGTGTCGACTATTCTGCCAAAGGAACTCTTGTAGTTTCGCCATGTCCGTCTGTCTGTCTATCAATTCAAGTTTTATATCTGAACAGACAGCTGTGCTGCTGGGGAGTTTGTTGCGCCACTTCTTCTTCCCAGCTAAAGAACTAGGAAGTGGTGAAGGGTGGGCGTTTTTGGGGGACTGTCTTATGTAATTTTGACGTTCGAAAAGTGCTGATTCTCAGCCTAGTTTGAATAAATGACTTTTGATTTAGATTTTTTGATTTTTGTCTGTCCGTCTGTCACCGGTACTTCTCTTGCTCGTAAAATGGGGATGATACTTTTTTTTCTCGTCTATTCCACGGTGTGGGATGTCATTGGATAGGCCGTTCAAAAATATTGCGGGTCTGTAAAACATATTTTTCAATTAAAGGATCCGTTTGTGTAATATTAAAGCTTTAAAGTGCTATTATTTGATAGAGTCAAGTGTGTCCCCTCTGCTAGCTAAATGGTTGGTTTTGGATATGTGAAAAAAATCGTATCAGTAGCATAAATAACGAAATTAAAAGGAACACTATCACAGCTAAGTATTCTTTACAAGTTAACGAGTAATAGTCGATCAACTTAAATTTGCAGTTGTAGAATTGACCGTGACGTATGTCGAAGTATGGGAGAACATGTTTTTCAACTACAATGTTAAGTTTGTTTTTGGGAAAATTCATCCCAACTACGGATCCTTTCCTTGTGCATGGTCCGACACGCACTTGGCTGGTTTATTTTTTTTATATATGTAGGTACTTCGTCCAGTCCCGCTCTCAGATAATTGTCGCCAATCATTCGCATTCTAGTGCTCAGCCTCTCAACATCTATTTAGCGTCTTTGCACAGTTTGTTTGCCGAAACGTAAGAATTCTAGGCCTCGTGAAGAAGTCAAAAATAAAATAAGAAAGTTATAACGCAAAATTTCTGATGACAAATTAGTGCTTCGGAAAGTGTATCAGACTTGGAGGAAGATTTTAAAGTGATAACTAATATATTTCTTTGCCGTCCTGTTTACGTATCTACGTATTTAATGCAACCTGAACAGTCACTGGGGCTGTTTCAACGCATTTAAAATACGGTTGGCTTTTCTTTCACTTGGGATTGTCCTAACCTAATAATTATTATGACTATTATGACTAATCGAATAGGTTGGGGAAAATTCAAAACATTTTTTTGATATAGTTTATTTACATTTAACTAAAGTATGTAGGTACCATTTTGTTCGATAATTTTTTGCCATCTTGTAGGTAGGGACATGATCCCATTGCTATAGAAATTTTGGGACTTCTGATCAAAATACCGCGACAAGTGGTTTTGGCAGTCCTCTCGTGATGTTAACCTGACACTGCCTAAAGAATTCTGAAGAGACCGAAACAGGTGGAAATCTAAAGGTGCAAGGTCAGGACTATACGGCGGATGCATTAAAACCCCCCAGCCAAACTCTCATAATTTTTGCTGAGTGGCTAAAGATGTGTGAGGTCAAGCGTTATCATGATGAAAAACCACACCCCTTCTGTTGATTAATTCCGGCCGCTTTCTCTCAACTTCTTGCTTTAATCTCATCAGTTGTTCGCAGTAGAGTTCAAAATCGATGGTCCTGCCTGGTGGTAACAGCTCATAACGAATAATGCCCTTCCAATCCCACCACACACACAGCATCACCTTGTTGCGAGTTAACCCGGGTTTCGCCACAGTCTGTGAAACCTGACCGGCCTTTGACCACGACCTTTTTCGCACGTTCTTGTCGTACGTGATCCACTTTTCATCACCAGTTATCAGCTTCTTCAAAAATGGTTCGGTTTCATTACGTCGTAATAAAGAATCACAAATGAGTACACGGTTCATTAGGTTTCTTTCAGTGAGCTCGTGAAGTACCCAAATATCGAGCTTTTTTGTGTACCCAGTTTTTTTCAAATGTGCCAAAACCGTTTTGTGGTCAATTCCCAGTTCTTCAGCTACGTCTTAACTACTGATATGCCCTTCATCTTGCTCCACTTTTTCAAAAATGGCATCCATTTTATCCGTAATAGGGCGACCAGAGCGACGTGCATCTTTGACATCAAAATTTCCGGATTGAAAACGCTTAAACCAAATTTGTGCTATCCATAAACATCGCAAATTTTTTTCGCGGCTTGCGTTGCATTTTTACCTTTTTTTCGTAAAATTTTAAAATGTATCGAATTTCTTCATTAGATTCACTCATCTTGACAGTACGAAAAACAAATGAAAATCACACATTTTCCTAATTTGAACTTGGAAATTTTAAAGAACATAGGTATATGTTCTTTAAAATTTAATCTTTCAATGATACCAAAACCAGCCAGATACAAATAGTATAGCCAAAGAGATTTTATTACAAGTACTTACATAATGCGAAAAGACTTTTTCCCCAACCTAATATTAAAATTTCTATTCTTTGTATAAATATAAAAGATTATGATATAATTAATAAATAAAACAAATAGGTAGGTAAGTTATTTAAAATTAAAAATAATAATAATAATAATAATTTAAAATATATAATAAAAAGTTATTTTTTTAAATATTAATTTTATTTTTAATTTTTGGTTTTTTAAATATCATTTATGTTAATTTTCAGACTCCCATTGCTACCAGATGCTTCGTTATTAGAATGGCCAACTGAAGACATCCTGAACTGTTTCATCTTCAGGTAGCGAATGGCCTATAATAATAATATATATCCTAATGGAATAAAACCTGTGAACTTCGGCCAGGCCTAGTAAGTAAATAAATCAAGGATCAAACTAGCAGAATCTAGCAGCAAGACTGTAAATACCAAGTATAAAACACCAGCACGCTTTAAACCGCAGGGCTCTCCAGGTGCGCAGGCCACCCGCGGGTAGGGCTTGCAATATCCATTCATTTTTACTATCCGGATAATACGGATATTAAAAAAGTACTATCCGGAAAATCCGGATAATACGGATATTTTTCGTTTTTATTATAAATAAAACTAATAAGCTTTTGTAACACGTTTTAATCAGTATCTCAAGCAAAATGACAAAGAAAGAATAAACTACATCAATATTTAAAGTAACACACACATAAGAAAATTATCCAATAAAACACCGATACCGCACTCATACTAAAAAAAAATCTCATTAAAAATGAGATCTTAGATGTAACACAAATCACAACATCCCACTCAAATCCTATCCAACCTATTTAAAACATAATAATGAAATAAAAATATAACTTTCCCTGGCAAATCAGCTCAATTATTAAACAACAATAGATAAACTATTGTTCATCAAATATAATAAAATAAAAACTAACAAAATAATCAAATAACCCTTTATAATATAATATTAGGTAAGTCTTAAATTATTTTTTATCCAAATTCTGGTAATATGATCTTATAAAGCTTAAACTATCTAATGAATCTTCTTTCATGGAAGTTCTTTAATGGTTAGATAAATATCCTGTAGCAGTGAACACTCTGCTTCAACGCTGGTCGGTGGTATTGATAAAAGTAGATTGTAAACCCTTTTTAAATTCCTGCTTCTCTGACCATTCTCATCAAATAGTGCCATCTCTATTCGAATTGTGGTGTCTAAATCATTTGTTGAAGAAGTCGGTCGCTGCGCTGAAGATGGCCGTCTCATAAACCGGATGATTTCTTCTAGTATTTGTGTTTTAATTGATTTTTGAAGTGAATAAATAATTGCAAGAGTGATTAACTATATTAATATAATAAATAACGTAATAACAGTTATTTACTTTACAGATGACAGCTTTTTATTTAATATTTAAAAGAGAAATACAACTATCCGTAACATCCGAAAAATCCGGATGGTGATGCAAGTAAAATCCGGATTTGAAAATCGGCGGATATCCGGATAATACGAATATCCGAATATCCGGATTGCAAGCCCTACCCGCGGGGCCGCCGTCAGCGCCGAGGAGTCGCATGCCCACCTGCATGCGCACTCATTGAAGACGTCATCGCGGGGTCATCAGTCGATGTATCCCTGTCACCGGTTCAAGATACAGTTAAGTTCGCACGCAAGCCGCTTATCTAGATTCTATCAACAATGGGCTGCAATGACGAAAGATCAGTCTAATACTTACTGTATCTTGGTTATGAGGTTATAAAATACCATTTAAATCACCGGTTGTATAACGTACACTCCCTGCTAGACCATCTTACTCGGCTAATGAAAGACCGCATAATTTAGAAGCGATTAATAACCTACTCAAAATAGGCGCAATATCGGAATATTATCCATGTGAAAATAAATTTGTCTCAAGTATTTTATTATTACCCAAACCAAGTGGCAAAATGCACTTTATTTTAAACATACTATACCTTTATAAATAATTTTAAGTTAAGAGGATTTAAGAACGACATTAAAAGTTGTAACGTATTAAACTGTCAAATGGCTTTAATTGACCTCAAAGACGCATATTTATTAATTAAAGCAAGAATCTGGAAAATATTCAAATATTTTTAAATAAAAATATTATTAATATTTTTATATTCTGGATTCTGTTTTGAGGGTAAATTATTCGAATTTAATGTTTCGCCAACTGACTATTATAAATATTTAACAAACATTCATACCTATAATGAATGTTGGTTGTTAAATTATTTATTTATAGTGAGAGCCGAGTCCGAAGGGATTAGTAATTTACACAATGTAGTTAAGAGGGGGATACGCTAAGGTAGCCCGCGAAATTCATTTTTTTTTACGTTTTTTGCAATTTGCAGGTTAGTAACAGGTTTTATGTTGATCTAAATATGATTCGCGGCCTTAACAAATATGGCTTTACATAATTATAATCATTAGAATCAGCATTACAACTCTCTATGTACAAAAAAGCCTACTCATTCAGTACTTCACTCAGTACAACTTAAGAGAGTTGTAATGCTGATTCTATTCATTCTATTCTATTTATTGCCATTGATTGAAGACATATTTGTTATGGCCGCGAATCATATTTAGATCAACATACAACCTGTTACTGACCTGCAAATTGCAAAAAACGTAAGAAAATTTGAATACGCGGGCTACCTTAGCGCATCCCGCTTAAGCTAGTTGTCACTCATGCACTTAGTTGAGAAAAAAATATGAAGTGTATAAAATTTTTCTTTAATTAACTGTGTCTATTCAATTTGACATACCCAATTTTTTTTTTTTATTACTTCTGTGTAGGTACTTCGTCCAGTTCCGCTCTCAGATTATTGTCTCGCCAATCATTTAGTTTTCCGAGACACATTAGACAATTGGCGGTGTGGTGCAGCACTGGGAGGGTGGGATTACTAATCTCTTCGGCGCTCGTATAATTATGATAGAACTTCACGTACAGGTAAGTCAATCTTTGCATAACGTAGTTTTTTTCTTTTTTTTTTTGGGTGGGAAATCATCAAATAACTTCTCCCGCTCTGGGCGGAGCGGGAGGGCGTGTCAGACTTTTACTGACTAAAACCCACCCGTGTTCCTTCCGTTGCCTGTGTGCCAGGGCCACGATATCCCTTTCGGACAAACTCGCAACCCTGGCAGGCATTGGTCCTGACGGACCCCGTCAGTTTGTGCTGACATCTCTTTGAGGCGCGCGTGGAACACAACGCGCCGTCGACCCGGGCCTGGTCCTTATCGGACGGCGAGCTACCCATCGCTCACCGTCCGCAGGCCCGCGCCTACGGTGGCCGGAAATCGGCTTGCGACTCCCGACGCCCGGGGCGTCTCCTGCGGCGACTAAGGGCGCGAGGGCGCGAACCTTGTCTCACCCTCACGCGTTCCGCCTCCTCCTTCGCTAGCATAACTGCTTCGCAGAAGGAGGTGACGGCCTCCCATGCACTCTCGCTCCGAACCATGGCCTGAACCAGGGCCGGACGCGAGAGATCGCCGCCGCCGATCGCCTCCGTTAGGACACGGCGGTGCTCCGCCCAAGCTGGGCAGACCTCCACCGTATGATCCACCGTGTCCTCCGGGCGATCCACACAGTGGTGACACCCGGGCGTTTCCTCCCGCTTAATCCTAAACAGGAACCTCCCGAAACATCCATGTCCGGTGAGGACCTGCGTCAGGCGGAAGGTGAGGACGCCGTTGCGCCTCTCCAGCCACTCCTCAAAGAGGGGACTTATCGCCACAATTGTGGCGTGCCCATGCATAACGTAGTTGACTGGCGGTTTTGTCCTCCAACTTTCTAGAAGTTCGATTATCCAGCCAGACCTGACAAAACACAAAAAATTATTCGAATCTATTTAATCAACTTTTATGTCTTCTAATCTTCTAAAAAAACTATCCAAGTTAAGTAAAAGAGTGAAGGAAGTCACAATGCAGTCGGAAAATATTCCCAAAAGAAGTAGCCTGAGCAAATTTTTCCTCCGTAGGCATAAGTCAATAAATTCAAAGAACATTCGCGTCTGTTCGATTTCTCTTATATCTGAAGTATCTGCTTATAATGTAGGAATAGTTATGGCAACTAGAGGCACGTACGGTACGGGCAGACGCACGAGGGTACTACGTGCACTGAATATTCACCTTTCCCTTTGAATTTGAAGATTATCATCGCCCACGGAGCTAGCAGTTTGCCGATATAAATTATCGTTCGTCTTTTATTTTGTGACCGGGGTTGCTCGTTATTTTGATACAATTTGCTGTGTTATAATTTTATTTAATGTCATTAACGTTTACGTGATTTGGTTAATATACAATTTGCTTTTTAAACGCAGATACGCACATAGGTAGTGATAACTGTGGTATGTTATTGGCTGGTTGGTAACTCTTACTACGCAGTACATATTCAATTAAATCTAATTTAAGCAAAGTAAGTAGGTAGGTACGTATTCACAACAGCGGCAAAGCAATTTCGGTTATCCCCTAAAAAGCCAAAGATCAGACAGTAAATTCATGCCCGCTTTACTTCAAATTAAAACCTAAATAAAACTAGTATTTTGGCTAAAACCTTCTTTACTAAACAAAAATAAAAGAAAAGTGCTTTCACTCAACGACTCAGAAAGGAAGGGTTAGTTATCTGTTTTTGCCCTTTAGAATAAAGCGAACGCTTAAAGTGATCTAATGTTTCCCTTCATTGAACGCAAAAAACTGACTAGTTTGATAAATTGAGCAATTTTATCTCACTTTTGCCTCATACTCCTTGAATAATTTGCAGAAACAGCTATAGATCATAAAATGGGGTGATTTAAAACTGATTTTGAAATATTAGGGCGCTTTTAGGTACACTTGATGTCAAGGTACGTTAGATATATCTGGGGTGTGGTGGCAAATGACCTCCTCGTGGATTTAATTAATTTAATTGTTTTACTTCGCCTTCTATGATAATAATTTAAATAAAACATAATAAATAAAGGAGAGGTCAAAATTGGTATAATATTCTGACGATTTTTAAACGCTAATGTGATGTATCTTATTAGAAAGCTTATTTATTATGCTACTCGATTATAGTTAAATCTGATTTTTTCAGCCGCCCGTTTTTGTGAAAAAGTGAAAAATGTTTCAATACAAACAAAACGCACATAGTCTTTATTTATTCATTTCTATGCAATATAATTATTTTATGTAGTTAATGTTTTCGTTTCTATTAAATACTTTGAGATTTTATTATAATTGCTGCAGCTCCAAGAAATTAAGACAAAAATATTGATTATCATGACAATGCAGTAACAAAACGTATCGAAAAAAGTCAAAGCTGTAAACTCGGACTAAATATCCGCTGTAAATGTCAAGCCAAGTCCTGCTGACTGACGTTGTCATTGTCACGTCATTTGCCACAGGGCTGCCATCCCTAAAATATAAATAATGCTCGTAGAACATTTTATTTTTCAATACTAGTTTTTAAAAAAACGGGCGGCTGTAAAAAAAAAATTAAATGCCCAAAGACATCAAAATAATTACCCTCTTTCAGCCTCAGAAGCCAGCCAGCCAGGTCAGAAGGCTGTTTAAATTTTCAATTATTTATTACCAAGCCCCATACATTTCGTGGACTTCTCCTTTATTATAAAAAATGTTCGCGGTTGACCCAACTTCACTCTGAGCCTTCACACTGGTGTTTCTAAATAGCAAAAGTCAAAGTGAGAAGTGTCAAAGGGACAGGTGTGAACACAGAGCACTTTATATTATGGTGTGAATGAGGGCTATGAATTAATGTCGATACGAGTGTAACACGGGTAACAAAAACTTCCCGTGGTTCTACTGGATCGCTTGGTAGTTCTACGGGGTTTTTGGGGCAACAAACGATCTATTTTATCTTTATTTCTAGTATTAAAATATCTTATTTAAAAATGTAGATTTTTCCCTACTTACTTACATAATATTTCCATAAATGAATTGGCAAGGTACCGTCATAATATTAATCTTTTTAAATAGTTCCCTATGAGATTCTTGGCGACGCGCGACGTAGATTATAAATGGCTCTGACAGTTCTCTTTTGCAAAATAAAGATAGATTCAATGTCAGCAGCCCGACCCCACAGTAAAATGCCATACGACATAATGCTGTGGAAGTAGCTAAAATAAATAAAAGCCGCGGTTTCTTTATCTGTTAGCTGTCTTATCTTTCTAGCAGCTTAAGCGGCCGAGCTTAGCCGCCCCGCAGGAGATGTTAAATGTGGTCCCCGTTGCAGTTTCTCGTCTAGAGTGATTTCTAGGGAAAAAAAAAACCAGTTTTTCTCCGTTCAATATGATATCACATTCGCTATTTCAAACATTAGGTAATTTAAAACTAATACATGCATAATAATGATGGAGAACAACGTTGGCCGTCATTGTGCACCTATACTGCCAATCAGCAAGCAGTGGTTTCATCGACTGGACCCCTCAACTCGAATCGTAATCCGGAAAGATTTAAAACATCGTCATGTTTCATGACTTGGAACGGGGTGAGGGTTTTGGCTTTACCGCCCGGAGCACGAGGAGGATAAACTCTTTAAAAATTACCTCTAATACTGGTGCTCACGTGCGTGCGTCATCGAGGCAGGTCGATTGTAGACATTTAATTTGCTAGACCCGCTATAGCGCGCCGTGTCCAGGGCTGGCGGTGTGATAAAAGAGGTGGAGACATTGTCAGATCACCGATATATCCATTTTAACGATTCCACCCAGGCTGCCAGTAGTTCGGCCAGGCTGGCTTTTGCGGTGATCTCTTTCTGCGAAAATGTAATGTTGCAGAAGGAGGCAGCGGAAAGAGAGAGGGATATTTCGAGTGCTCTCCCGGCCCGCAGCAGGTGTATCAGGCGTAGGCAGACGGCAGATAATGCCCTCTTCCGGCCTCCTTAAATGAGTCCAGGGACGGCAGACACGGGGACGTCCGCGACCACCTATCATATGGGATCCGAGGTGGTGGCACGTAACGTTCCACGCGCGCCCCTCTTAGCCGTTGCAGGTCGAGTCAAACACCTACCTCCCCCGGTAGTCCAGACGGGGTCCGCAGTAGCGGGCCGGCACCAGCCGGGGGCTGCGTTGAAAAGTGTAGCCTCCGGTGCAAGGTGCGAGGGAACACGGGGTGGTTTTAGTCAGTAGAAGCAGACTTATACTGATAAAACCGCCCCGTATTCCTGGGGCGGAAGACATCCATGAGGATATTCACCCCGTTCCCAAAAAAAAATATTGGTTATTGGGAGGGCTAAAACTCCATGCTCGCGCGCCTTTCTTATATCTATCTATGGTTATGATAGACAAAACAAAAACCGAGCGTACGGTGACCGTGCTGGCGACAGCAAACCAGTTTAGCTCAAAGAATCTGCAAAAGTATAAAAAACACCGCACTGGTGCGGTACCATGTGGCTTCAACGGGAACATGATCAAACGCGTTTTGTATTGCCCAATCTTGGGCCGAGTTCTAGCGGTCGCGCTGAACTACTCGAAACATTGGCGGCCGGGATGATGGCGCTCGGATGATGGACGTGCGGTGGACACGCAACCATAATAAATGTATGTACCTACCGCTACTTCGGCGTCGTCATCTCTTTCTCGGTGACGGCTGCAGTGGACACACGCACTAAGTAACGAATAATAATTTTATTAACCATTTCTTTAGGAATAGTTAAAGAAATGGTTATTAAAAGGAAGAGCTGTATTTTACATAAATTACGTGATTTATATTTTAACAAACGAACGAACGCTTCAACCACAGAGGCTCGATCCACAAAGAAACTATGAATACTATGATTACAGATGCTTTCTTTTATGGCTTCCTGTGGTCTGCACATTTGGCCAGTGTCAAGTAAAATTAAGTACCTGCCTAACAAGTACTTTGTTTTGATGATGAAATTAATTATTATTCAATGCATGATAGATGATATCCGCGCCCGCCCGCTCCCCTTGAGTTTCAGTAAAGACGTGAACGTGCACTTTACTGACACCTCACGCGGATTTCTTGCGCGCGGAGAACTTGAAGTGATGTTGCAAGGTTTTGTTTCATTTGCTTACACTAATGCACGTTCACGAACATAATATAATAACCATATTTCTATATTTACCAAAAATCGACTTTAATACACATTAATCTCGACTAAACACAAATAGAAAATATAAAAAAAACTGTAAACATGACGCTTCACTTTCCCGCCAAGAACTTACAAATGCTGTGAATTGTAACATTGACCGGAACTGAAACGCTATGCTTGACAGCACAGCAGATTTTTGAGCCAATCAACAACCATTAGGTGAATCTTTACTGGATTGCGATTGGTTTACCTAGGACTGTCAATTTTACGTCATTGAGCTTTATTTGTTAGTGTCAATGTCTTGTCAGTCAGTAAATAGTAAGATTATTTTAATAAATTCGTATTTTTGGATTGAAAAGATGTCTTTAATTAGTCAAAGGCATAACACTATTAAAATACGTACGTGCCGAATATGTCTTGATGCAAATAAAGTTGATATGGTGTTAATAGAAGAGCAGAATGGATGGTTGAAACTTTTCGAGTCTTGTTTTGGATTTACTGTAAGTTTTCTGTTATATAGTTCATTTTGTAGATATTTAACGCAATGTTTCATCTGAAGAGATAGTACGTTATGTTTTTTGGACTATTACTCTCAATTTACAATCTTACTATTTCTTAACTCTTGTCTATAAAGTTTCAATTATTTCGATTGCCAAAAACTCTGAAGTGGTTTGTTAATTATAACTAACTAGTTAATTAATTTTAGTTAACTACGCAAGACGAACCACGTTTGCTGTGCAAAATATGTGCCGAAAAGGTCCAAACTTATGTTAAGTTCAAGGAGAAATGCCATAAATCCCATAGTCTCTGGAAATCTGTGATTTCTGATGTGGTAAGTCAACTCATTAATTTATAGTAAAACATCACATTTTTGCACTGGCTCGCTCGGTACACATTTATTTGTCTATGGTTTGTATGGTTCTCTTAAATCACTGTATTCTACCTGCATAGATAGAAATTGAGTTTTTTAATAACTCTTGTCTCCACTGACTCAGTAGAAATAGCCAAATTACATTGATAGATAATAATTATTCTTAATGTTCCCTGTAAAGAAGAACATTAAAAAACAGTACAGCAAATTAGATGTGTAGACAAGTATACAGCAGAAGTTAATATTATGAGTTAAATAGAACAGTTAAAAATAATGTATGTAATAAATATAAAATATGTAATGTAATCAATTTCTGTTTTTGTATTAAGTAAGTATGTACAACCTGTGCAAGTTAACACTTTCGACTCCACCCAGTTTTCGTAGAGCTCATACGCCATGCCCATGAGCCATGCATTTCATTATAACTTGCTATTATGTATGGCGATACATATACCAAATTATAATGAAATAATGAATATAAATATAAATAAAAATGCTTGTATTTGAAAACCAACGAGTATACTATTAAATCTTGCTAAAATACATATACAGCTGATTTTATTTTCACAGTTTATAATGCTGTATTTGCTAAGAAAATACGGATATTTAAAATGAGTGACGTGAGTGAACCCTCCAGGAGGGTTCCCGGCACTGAACGTGTTAACTAGGCACCTCTCGAATAGTACTGTATGGGTGATGTCACAGCACCAGGTGCCTAGTTAACTTAATGTTGTAGTTAGTTATTTAATTGAGTACTTAGTTAACATTATGTTTGTTTTTTAGAAATGTTGTATAGTTAAACATCAAAACGACGAAAATACCAATGAAAATGCTAATGATCCTATTACAAGTAAAACAGAAATTAAAGATGAACCATTTGACCCGTCTTTTGATAGTGATATTAATTATTCTAATGATGATGACAATGAAATATTAGTTAATTTGTCACCTATTGAAATTAAAATTGAGACTCGAGATGAATATGATACCAGATCAAGGGATGATGGGAGTAGCAACAACAAAAAGAAGGATTGTCTTCGAAATACAGTTAATTCAACACAGAATTCGAAAAATAGTAACAGTAAGAGCAGTGTAAATAGTAAAGAAAAACATATTTATACTTGTGCAAAGTGTAAAGTTAATTATGGTGAGTTTTTTTTAATTTTGTAAATTTTTTGTATAGCTTTTTATCATAGTGTCACAATATGCAGCAGAGTCAGTATCAATCTGCCTAGCCTTTTCCCAGCTATGTTGGGGTCCGCTTCCAGTCTAACCAGCAGGCTTAGCACGAGCACCGTTTTGTCAACGGAAGAGAAAACAAAAATTACATTCCACGTTGACAGTACGACGGCAGCAAAGTAGAAAGAGTCAACTGCACTTTTTACGATATTCACTCGTATACTATAATATCTTTTAAATAATTCGGCTCAGAATTCTTTGTTTTGTCAAAGGATTTTATTTCTGTCTTTTTTAGCATGGCAATTACAAAATCAAATTGTCTTCGCTACTTTAGATAACTTTCAGTTGTCAGTTAGATTTTGACAGTTTGGGATAGAAAACTTTCTTCTGAAATAGTCGACATAGAAAAAGACCTAGACAAAGATTGTTAGAAACAAAAGACAAAATGACAGATTATAGATGGATTTCTATGGCCCGTATTAATAAACGTTCCCCAATGACGTAATCAAGTGCGTAATTATTTGATACGTCATTATTACGATATCAGCATCTCAAGATCATTACTAATTCATAAACACATGAAAACAGTATCTCAGTTACCAAGATCAGCTCCTCAAGGAGCTGTACTTGATGAACGATTACATCACATTGACCGAAGTTTTGAATGACATTCATCACATTTCGTTCTTGATAAGTCGTAGGATTTATTGAAATACTTGTATTTTGTTATAACTTTTATGTATAGCGCTGTATCACGTTATAAATATTTCTAGGGAAATTGGAAAACCACCCCTTACTGTATTTCACTAAAGAGTCTTTTTTATTAATGTGCTGACTTTTGAACAAATCTGGATCATTTTTAGGGTTCCGAAGTCAACAAGGAACCTTATAGTTACGCTATGTCCGTCTGTCTTTCTATCCTTACGACTCTTATTAATCACGTCGACAAAGTGGTAAAATAAAAAGTCGAAATTTTTTGAACAAATCTGGATCATTTTTAGGGTTCCGAAGTCAACAAGGAACCTTATAGTTACGCTATGTCCGTCTGTCTTTCTTTCCTTACGACTCTTATTAATCACGTCGACAAAGTGGTAAAATAAAAAGTCGAAATTTTTTGAACAAATCTGGATCATTTTTAGGGTTCCGAAGTCAACAAGGAACCTTATAGTTACGCTATGTCCGTCTGTCTTTCTTTCCTTACGACTCTTATTAATCACGTCGACAAAGTGGTAAAATAAAAAGTCGAAATTTCTTTTTGGGTAGGTAACTCCCTTGCACGTTAAGTGGGGATGATGTTTTTTTTCTCGTTTATCCCATGGTGTGTTATCGTTGGCCAGGTCTTTCAAAACTATTGCGGATCTGTGAAAACTTAAATTATTTTAAAACTTATTAAAAAATAAAAGGAAAGCTATCACAGCTATGTAGGCTCTACAAGTTAACTAGTAATAGTCGACCAACTTACATTTGCAGTTGGAAAATTGACCGTGACGTATATCGTATATAGGAGTATATAGGAGAACATGGTTTTTAACTACAATGTTAAGTTTGTTTTTGGGATAAATCCATCCCAACTACGGAACCCTTCATTTTGCGTGGTCCGACATGCACTTGGATGATTTTTTTTAAATGTTCACTTGGTAACTCAAAAGGATTCGAGGCATCCCATATATAGATTTTTAGCACAAAATATCGTCATAGTACAAGTTACTCTTATTCATCGTAATAATTATTTTCACCCAAAATATTTTAAAACTCCATATTTCGCGCTATTTATCACGACCCCAAGTCACGGACTGCCTACACTCACATCTCGAGTACACAAACCTATTGTATACTTAAGTGTCGATTTTCGTTTATTAATCAGTCCATCACTCGGCTGCTAACGTAAACCCAAGCCGTAACTTGAGTACATCAATTATTATGTTTATTAATACGATCATAACCTCAAGACTGTTATCAAGTGCGAGCTCTTGGGCTGAGTAACGTTTATTAATACGGGCCTATGATGCAATGTCAAAAATGGAGAAACGAAATGTCACTTGGTATAGAAAGAGCTGTTCTTCGTAGAAATGGACAGCGTCATGCTAAGCCTTCAGATGCAGTTGAATAACAGTATTTTACATGGAGCAACATGTCTATCTGACTTCCACAACCCAGTTACTCTGTAATACCTTTGGTAAGACTGGCAGAGGCAGTATTGAATATAAAATTTATTTATAAAAATAAATTATATTATTTATGGTTTCATACTTACTGGTGGAACAAGCTTTTTTTATATTATTGATAGTCTTGCATTGGACTACTATCTTCCTATATGACTATTACCATTGGACAAAATTTCTGACTCCAAAATTCCTGTTAATTATTGTTGTTTTAATATTAGTTTCAACAATTTTTCTATTTATAATGCGGTAATACAGGCTTTTATATATTTTTACTGCCTTGTTGGCCTAGTGGCTGCGCTACTGCCGACCATGAGGTCTTGTGTTCAATTCTCAGGTTCAGCAAAGTCTCAGAGTCCCAATAAATACTTTTTTCTTTTTTATTGGGGTTTTCTATCAGGAATTTTTCCGTACCAGCCCAAAGTCTGGTTTTGTGCCCGGTTGATGGCTTGTTCGTTACTACAGAAATGGTAAAATAATGACACAAATTCTTGTTTCAGAGAAGAAAGTATGCTATCTCAAACATATTAAGGTATGTCAAACAAAAATATCAAAAAGGCGGATTTTCGGTCAAGATTATGCTTATGACTTGGGTAAGGATTTCAGGATTTCAACTAATTTTTAGGGTTCTGTATGAACACATTAGGCACCCTTTGGGCAGGCTTGATTGGTTGTACAGACGGCTACACATCAAGCTATACATTTCCAGTTTAAGCTGATCTCGCATTGTGTAGGATTTCCGTACAATGAGAGGTCAGCGTATACTGGAAATGTATAGCTGGATGCGTAGCCGTGTGTACATGTACAGGCAACCGCACATCAGTGGTAAATGATAACTGATTTTATGCCTGTAAGTAGGTTTGTACAAACAGTTTTAAACGTTAAAAACTTTTTACAAAAAAAAACTAATTTTTCACTTTGTAGTGTTTTTTGGAAGTCAGTTGTTTATTTATTGTAAAAAGTTTTTAATTTTTTACGTTTTAGCCTAATGTCAACTGCTCATCACCTTTACAAAACATTGCTATTCCCGATGCACGGACGTCAATTGTTCTGCCACTCACCACATTGTGACGAGCATAAACCGAACCGAATCGCAACTCGTTAAATACTTATTATTTAGTAGTTCCGTTGGCCGTCTGTAATCTTCATTATCAGTTCCACTTCACCAAATGGTGCTTTCCGAAAGCAAATGCACGAGTTACTATAAAAAATACCCTAATCGCTATTGGTGTGTTTATAAAATTTGAGGATTTCCCTCGATTTCCATGGAATCCCCTCATCAGATTCTGACTTGGTAACAATGAGACCACCTCGAAACTATACCTTTCAAACAAAAAAAGAATATTCAAAATCTGAAATCGGTGAACATAATAATAAAAAAAAAACTGACTATTTTGATAAGAAAGACCGAAACAAACTCACAGGTCACAGTCTCTTTTAAAGTCCAGACATAATCTTGGTCAGATCATGTGACTTGGTAACACTAGCACTACGAAAAACGCCCTTACTGCTACGACATAAAGGCACTGTCAATGTCAAACCGTTACCAGTGATGTGTGGTTGAACGTAGGTAGAGATTAATACGATAATATGGCCCGCCCCTCCAAAATTCAAAACGTTTGAAAGTATTTACAAAGCGCCACCAAGACTCACCACGCATGTGTGCGTAATCAGACGGCCGTCAATCAAAAACAAATCCACGGATTTGTTGATCGACTAGAGGCGTCATTAATCGCTCATTATTATTAGTATGGCGCTGCACTGACGTACTCTATGAAACGACACGTGCGTTGTCTAGCTAGATTGGCTAGCTATGATTAGTTGACCAACAAATCTGGTAATAAGTGAGATATTACGAGTACTGATTGTACAAAAACTATGAATACAACTACATACAAACTCTTTCGTAAGGATGTGACTACCCACATTGAAATAGTAATTTGGAGGGGCGAGCCATGTTATCGTAGTTTATCTCTACTATGAAGCCTACGCCCGCGGCCGCCATCTGTATGTAGGTAATATTCCTCATTTTTTTCAGGTAGAAAATATAATGTTCAAAATATTGGTAAGATAGAAGATGAATCACAAATTGAAATTATTGGAAACCAAAATCAAATTGTCGCTTCATCTTCATGTGGTAATTACTTATTGTAAATTATATTATTATCTTAATGTATTTAGTGACTTCTTCTGCCTAATCTTGTCCTATGTAAATTCGGCGTCGGTGCAAAAATTTATATAAGAATTAATTTTATTGCTTTATGATAAGGATTGTTTTTAGGGTTCTGTACCCAAAGGGTGCCGACCCTATTAATAAGGCTTCGCTGTCCGTCCGTCTGGTCCGTCTGGCACAGGGCTGTATCTTTTGAACCGTAATAGGTAGACACTCGAAATTCTCACATGGTGAGTTAGGGCCGGTATAACAAACAATAGAAATAAAAAAATGTAAAAAATTAAAGATACCCATACAAGAAATGGAGAGCAGTGGTCATCGTGAGTTCATGTATATCAGCATGTCCTAGAACCAAAAATTCAAAGACATGTGACATCTACCAACCCGCACTGGGCCCGCGTGGTAGATTTACAGCCCACTCCCTCTCGAAGAGAGGAGGCCTGTGTCCCAGCAGTGGGAACATTATAGGCTGATTATGATACAAGAAATGGTGTTTTTTTTTCGGCGTTTTGTACTCGATCTTAATAATGCCAAAAATATGTAGTGTTCAATAAAGGTAAGTATAAAAAAATAATATGTTTTTTTGTCTCAAACGGTTACATTTACTAATGTGAATGAAACAGCCCCAGTAAGTTATTAATATCTAATACTTGTGGTGGATTGTCTCGCTCTTTCCTTTAATTGATAGTTAACAATATTGAGACTTTATAAAAATTAAAATTAAGAAATGTTTTTTAAGAACAAAGAGAAACAATGACTTATAAAGTAATTAACAGCTCTGTGTAGTGTGTAATTGTGAGTTTGTGTCACTATAGTAGTATAATAATCGAGTGTATAACATTCGAAGGTACGGATCCCTTCGCACTCGGTCGCTTTTTTAAATTATACTTCATTGTTTAGCAATTTTCCAAAAAAAAAAACCGGCCAATTGCGAGTCGGACTCGCGCACGAAGGGTTCCGTACCATTATCTATAACAACGGCAAAAAATCACGTTTGTTGTATAGGAGCCCCTTAAATATTTATTTTATTCTGTGTTTTAGTATTTGTTGTTATAGCGGCAACAAAAATACATAATCTGTGATCACGGTATGATTAGAATTTCTTACGAAAAAGGTTCCTTTAATTCTGTCTTTGATATTGTAGGTCTCTGTAACTGCAGTTTCACCACAATTAGAGATGTTTGCATACACTTGAATGAACATTGGTCAAATAATGATTTAGCGTGCAAATTGTGTGATTTCGTAGGCGTCGATCTGGCTGCTATTGCTGCACATAGGTAAGCCATTTTTTTTTTCAAGTCTGAGTAGTCGACTTTGTAATCGCTTTTGACAACAATTCCCAGTAAATTTAAACTTCACTAAGGTTGAAACTATGTAACTGTCATTTATCTAACAGGGTCACACAAAATTAGCTAGCGAGACTCCACAAGTGATGGGTACCGATATCTAAACATGAAATAAACCGCCCGACAATTATGTATTGCGAAGGCGACGGCCACGTCTATTGGCGGTGCCCAGTATTAGGACCAATCTACTCAGTAAAGCCCCTATAACGCGTACTTTGCGTGTACTTAATGATGTGGCAGACAGCATAGATCTTTTTACTTGTTCTCTGAGTGAGATCACAAAAACCACGATGTACATAATATGTTTTGGTAAATAATAAAACTGTAATTATGGCCACACTATTGAATTAGGAAATTCCAGTATTAATAGTGATGGAGAGTTAATAAATAAATAAATAATAAAATTAAAAAGAAGTTTATTTGATGTGGTTTTTTTTTTGGTCATCAACTTCAGTTAGACTTAGTAGAGAAATATCAGCTTGTAAATTTCACAGACATGATGGGTGTCGGTCGATATATTATCTAAAATCGATAAAACAAAAAAAAAAACAGATTTTGTTAATTCAAACTTCAAGTTAATAACACTACAACAGCGCTCGTTGACTCCAAAAAAATACATCAAATCTTTTTTTTTTGTCGTGTAAGTATAGATATCTTACCTATCAAGTCTCTGCGAGTTTCGCTGAGTAATTTAATTACTTGTAGAAAACAAAGCAAACAAACAAATAGACTGTGACGTTTTATGACGTGTAAGTGTCATTAAGGCGTGGCTAAGTAATATAATAACAGCCGCTCGGGTCGATCGCTCAGGGGGCCAAGTCTGCTAACGCAGTTGTGTTAGAATGGCCGATCATTGGCACCGTAATTGTAGAGTTGGACAGTTTTGCTAATCTCCTAATTGAAAGGCGTCTTTATGATTTTCCAATGACGTGCCACTGACACTCCATTGGAAAAATTGTGTGTACAGTAGCGAAGCTATAATTTTTCTTAGAGGTAAGCCGAAGAAAAAGTTGTTCAGTTCTCAATGTTCTCATAAACTCAATTTATTCAAACATTTTATTCATTCATTTACTTTCTAAATTTAACGCCAGCTACGGTCGGAATTCTTTGTTTAGTCAAACAATTTAGGCATTTTTGTAATTGATTTTTTAAACTGGTACCAAATATTTGTAATGTGATGTGATTGATACACACAAGTGTAAGAAGACAGGTTCTTCCGAAGGGAAGCCGAAAGGAATCGAGTTGTATGGAGGCTGCGCCCCTGGTGTGTATATGGGCTGCATTCCGTATTAGACTTTAATCGCTGACAGCGCTCACATCAATAATTTGCGTACCGAATTAGTTATTACGATAATGACAGCCGACAACTGTCATCAATTCGGTACGCTCGTGACCGCGCTCACGGTTGGATTACAGTATCTCTTTGTTTAAACACCACACGCACACATTTGTACACTTCTTCTTCTTTGGTTAGATGGCGACGGTAGCCAGAAGCACAATTTCGAAAATGCCACGCTATTATAAATAAGATAAGACTCAAAACAAAACAACGCAACTGTCATTTTTGACAGCGCTCACGGTGATATTAATTTAGGGCATGGTCGGCGTTATCGCAAGATGGCGCATGTCATGACGTCATCTATGACGTTTCACGCGACAACGTTTTCGTGCTCACGCTAATAGGGAACGCGTTTAAGCGCGCTAAAATCGAATACAGCGATTATGGTCTTCATTCGGAATGCGCCCTTGGTAATCTCGTACTGACAAGCTCTTATTATTTTGACTTCCCTATGGACCACTGTCACGCCATTATGAATTTAGGAGGTTACAAACTATTGGCAAAATGGTCAAGGCGTTGCCTTGGTACGGTCGTCATAATGACCAATCATTGGAAATAGCAGACTTGGCCCCCTGGTTAAGCAATGGTGCCGCGGTTGATCCGTGGATAAGTGACCATCTTTACATACCGAGACCCCTTCGTGCCTCGGAAAACACGTTATGCCGTTGGTCCCAGATGTAATTTGTGGATTTTTTAACAAAAACTTTGTTGTGGAGGTCAGATAGGCAGTCGCTCTTAGTAAAATACTGGTATTTAGCTGCATCCGGTTAGACTGGAAGCTGCCCCCAACATAGTTGGGAAAAGGCGACGCAGATTGAAGTGGCATTAAACCTTAGTGTTTTAAAGAAATTACGTTGTCGACTATACATTATAAATATACTTTCATTACCATGTTTTATCCGAATCATTTTCAGGTATTCGCACTTTCCGCGGAAAGATATAATGACTTTTTTATGCCATATTTGCGAAAAGAATAAACGATCATTGTTGGCATTGCATTTTCACTATCGAAAGGAGCATTTGAAGAAGTCCGGAGGGTATTGCTCGAGGTGTCATACGGAATACAAAAAATTGCGATACTGGAAAAAACATGAGTTGACTCACTGTGCTCCTAAGCATATATGTGATACTTGTGGAAAAGGGTGAGTGAATTCTATACTGTAACAGAACATCGCGCCTGTTTTCGCCAAAGGGTTCGGCAGAGGTAGGTACAACAATAGGTACTACACTAATATGATAAAGAGGTAAAGTTGTTTGTTTTGTACGTTTGTCTGTATAAGGTAATCGCTGGAAATACTGATACGATTACAAAGATTTTCATGTTGAGAACTTGTCAAACTGTACTTTAGCATTTAGAGCAGGCAGTCTAAATCAAATTCCAAACGCAAGCTCCGCCCCTCGCTCCCGCCACTTAGTTATGTGCTAAACGCTAATACATCAGTAATAAAGTTGAATATCGCGTGCGCTCTTTGATCGTGTTCGAGCACGAAACTAAATAGCGTAAGTCTCAATTCTTATTTCGTTTTTATCTAAAGTAATAATTGATCTAGAGAAAAAATATCTTGTGTCGGGATAATAAATTATATTTTCTTGTTATGAATATTTATTTTAGACATAAAAGCTAAACAATCTTGTTTGTTTTTTATAATTATCCCTTAAAAAGACATGATTATTGAATAAAAAAATTATTTATAGAAAATATTACAATTACGTAACTGTCTTCAACATGGAAAGAAAAAGATACAATAAATCATATACCAAAGTTTAATTTTCTTTGTATGTGTGACTGTTTCAGAATACTCATGCAAATTAACACAAAAATGGGGAGCCTCCATAATAAAGCCCACAAAATTCAAAATTTATTTGCAAAAAACCGTAAGAAACTTTGAATTTCGTGGTTTACATTGAAGGAATCACCTCATGTAGTGCATAAGTAAAGACAAGTTCTCAACTTCAAATTCTCAATTCAGAAACCTGTGTGTGTACACCTCTGCCTAACCCTTTGGGGAAAACAAGCGTGATATTAAGTTTATGTGAAACTGGGTGTTAGTAAGTAGGTATCGTGTCTGATCTGGACCTAAAAAATAAATGTTAATTTTGTGTGTAAACGATCTTATGCTCAATTTATAAGTTTTCAGGTTTTATTTTAAACATGCTATCATAGAACACGTTATAAATCATATGCAGCTAAATAAGAGCATTTGTGACATATGCGGAAAAACGTTCACCCGGCGAAGATATATGAAGGTAGGTAAATAGATAGTTTAATGTTGTTCCTAGAAATTTATTTAAAAACTACTTGACCCGACAGCCGTTTTCCATGCCAAACGATAGTTCATACAGAAATGACATAAGTATGAAAAAGGACTTTCAATATTTCCCATTTTTCAAATTTTCTGAGATATCTTTCCAGTTTTTTTTGCCAAAAAACCATATTCAGGCTATAATTAACATTTTAAAACCAAAAATTTCCAAATCGGTCCAGTCGGTCTCAAGTGATGCTCTTACCAACGAACAGCATTTCATTTTTAGGGTTCCGTACCTCAAAAGTATAAAAACGGAACCTTTATAGGATCACTTTGTTGTCCGTCCGTCTGTCTGTCAAGACCCCTTTTCTCAGGAACGCGTGGAGGTATCAAGTTACAATTAATATCAAACACGTAGGTCTTCCTTTAGAGCTCTAAAAATATCAAGCTTCTTAGTCAACGCAGTAAAAAAATACAGCTTGTAACACGACATAGTTTAATGATCGCAAATTAATCAAAGTCTGTAGGGTACTTCTCGTTGACCTAAAATCATGAAATTTGGCAAGGAGCAAAGTCTCACAGCATAAGTAAAGGAAAAAATTCAAAAATCGTTAATTTATAGTTTTGTCACATATTAAAAAAAAATGCTATTCCAAACATACATTTGCAGTTGGAAAATTTACCGTGACATAAAAGTCGATGTATGGGAGAACATTTTTCCAACTACAATATTATGTTTGTTCTTGGGATATCATCATGTTCTGGGGATTCATCCCAACTACGGAACCCTTCGTTGTGCGTGGTCCGACACGCAATTGGCTGGTTCTTTTTATTTCCGGCGGAAAACATGGGATCACTCGTTTATGTTTAAGTCCCATGTAATGAGGCGGCCTATTGCAAAAAACCGGGCTAAAATCCAGACTCCGGGCTGCTACTGAGAAATTACTAGTGGAAAACCCATTCCCACTTTGCCCAACCTGGGAATCGAACATCACCTACATTTTGCAAATATTTATATTAAAATACTAGCTGCGCCCCGCGGTTTCACGCGCGTAAGTCTCGATACCGTGGGAATATCGGGATAAAAAGTAGCCTATGTCTCCAGGGTGTCAGCTACCTCCATACAAAAATTGGTCCAGCCGTTTGAGCGTGAAGAAGTAACAAACATCCACACACACACTCACAAACTTTCGCCTTTATAATATTAGTGTGATGTGATTATTTTGTTTTTAACCAACTACGTGCAAGCCATAGAAGCGTTATAATTTTAACAGGCTGTGTATGTAGGTATGTATGTTCATCTGTTCCCTCATAACTCCTAAATTACTCGTGTGAATTAGTCGCCGACGATTTTTTTTTTTTAAGTTAAGTACCTTTTTATTTTACAGTTTTTTTAGTTAAGATTGCAAGACAGCAAATTAGGTTATTTACCCACTTATAATCGGGTGATAACGGCCTCTTACTTACTCCAAAAGTTCGGGATAGTTTTTTTATCATTTCTCATTCCAAATAACATTTAAACATAATTTGTATATATTTTTGTAATCACCTGTTAAAACCCTTAATTTTTCTGACACTTAGGATTTTTTATATTAAAAAATACCCAGTGACACTCGCGCAATAATGACGAATCCAACGACATATCATTCTTCAAAATCGCTTCAGCCGCTTAGTACTAACGAGGGAACATAGAGACGGACATACATACATACAGGTCAAACACATAACCCAATTTTTTGGCTTCGCCGCAGTCGGGTAAAAAGGAGACGCCCTAATTAAATGACATAAAAAGTAACGACGTTTGACTCCGGTTATACGAAAACCGATGTCAGTTTGTTACGATGTCTTGTTTATACCTTTGTAGTTGTTGGATATTCGTTTATAACTTAATTTTTTCCATCTAATTTCTAGTTACACAAAGAAACAGTTCACAGTAAATCGGGACCATTAAAATGTAATCATTGTAACCGAACATTTAAGAGTGAGTTTTCTTTAAACAAGCATCAGAAGAATATGGTTACCAGGGAGAAAACCTTAAAATGTGAGGTGTGTCATAAGGCCTTTATCACGCCAAATAAGTTGAAGTTGCATATGATAGTGCATAGCGATGAACGGCCCTATGGCTGTAATATTTGTGGCTGCAGGTAAGTTAAAGATTTGGTTTGCTACAATAGCGGTGGCCGCCACGTAACGGCCGCAGTGACAGCCTTCATGAAATTGAAAGCAGCGGGATTTGACTTTACGGTGTCAAAGAATGCGCTCTACGGGTGCGTTCCGAGTTGCGCTGTAATCGATTTGAGCGCGCTTACACTCGTTCCGAATTGGCGTGAGCGCGAATATGATGTCGCGTGAATCGTCATAGATGGCGTCATGACATGCGCCATCTTGCGATAACGCTGACCATGCCCTGATGCCTGCTCAAGGTGAGCGCTGTCAAAAATGACAGTTGTGTAGTATTGTTTTAAGTCTCATCTTTCATCATCTTTAAACTAATGTGGCATTTTCGAAATTGTGCTACAGTCGCCACCTAACCAAAGAAGATGAAATTTGTGGTGTAAACACAAAGAAATACTGTAATCCAACCCTGAGCGCGTTCACGAGCGTTGCGAATTATAGACAGCTCTCAGCTGCCATAATCGTGATATCTAAATCGGAACGCAAATTATTGATGTGAGCGCTGTGAGCGATTATGGCCTAATTCGGAAAGCAGCCTAGGAAAACACAAAAACTTAGCCCGGGGGTGGCACGGGCGCTTTTTTACGAGACGATTCTGTTTTTGTGCACTGGATTATCAACTCTCGGTATTGAGCTGAGGAGGCAACAGAGCGCATCGCAAAGTGCGTCATGAAAACATACTGTTGGATTTTAACTTTCGGCGGTAAACAAAGTGATGACAATACAGTGCGCGAAAAAAAATCGTTGCGTAAAAAGCGTGCGTGTATATCTGGGCTTACTATCATAAATAACGTTTCAGTGACTTCATTCGTCGGTAAATTACGGACGCTATGTGGCGGCCACCGTAGTCTTACGGAACCCTAGCTTAATTTTGACGGCACGGTTGGCGCAGTGGTTAAGCGATTGACTGCCGGGCTGCGTGTCGCGGGTTCGATTCCCGCACGGAACAAATATTTGTATGACCTACAAGTAGTTGTTCCGGGTCTGGCTGTTTGTGTATGTGAGTTTAAATGTTTGTAAACGCACCCACGATACAGGAGAAATTCCTAGTGTGGGGCAATGTTTAAAAAAAAAAAAAAAATTACAAGCTCATTGTAATAAGAATACAGTATCTGGCCGTAAATGTAGCACATCTAGTTTCAGATAAAGTTTGGCTTTGTGGATTGTTGCCTGTCACTCACACCTGTATGTCTATTTTTTATGCTCGATGTGCCCATCAGAATACGAGCGCTGCACGAGCCTTTAGCGTCCTACAGGACTTTCTGTTTTTTTATTTTCATTTTACATTTGTTTTTTACTTAAAAAATATTATATTTCTATGAGTGTTTAGTTCAATTTGTGATCTTCCTGTGCGAGTCCTCATAAATTCTTTTTCTTTCTTTGTTTACGCTCTGGTATTGTACAGTCACCAGCACGTCCGTGTTAATAATTAATTTGACAAAGACAGTCTTTTTAGTTCAATTATTGTAAGCAGTACTGACGTTCACCGTACAATGCACACGACGTGCAGTTGACCGTACAATTAAAAGCTGAATAGCGTTCGGTTCCCACTTAAAATATTTTTCTTTTTTATTTGCCTTTTTTATTTATTTACTTAAAAGCAGGTTAGTTTAAGCTTACTTACTAGTAAGTACTTAAGTATATCAATGACATAGAAGTCACATGACCTGTGCTCGTTATTTACAACGACAATAAGATTAGTGTGGAAATGTCAAAACC
Organism: Tiliacea citrago; assembly: GCA_963921375.1. NCBI lineage: Eukaryota > Metazoa > Arthropoda > Insecta > Lepidoptera > Noctuidae > Tiliacea > Tiliacea citrago. The sequence continues at coordinate 21,464,088 of OY992787.1, read as the reverse complement.
CCGCTTATCACCTTAAGGTCATCGCACACATACACATAATATCAGCTTGGCGCCGGATCGGTATCACCTATCCTCATCGGTTCATTCTGACTCATCGTAGGCACTGAACGGCTCACCACCCCTAAGGTGTTGGCGCAGCTACGGCAGGAAGTTGAGATGATGCCGACCCGGTGCTGAGTTGATATGTGTGCGATAACCTATAGCCAGCATTTTGTTTGCCGACCTAAGAGCCTGTTCACATGATGCGTTGCGGCGCCGCACCGCAAAGATTTCGGCGCAGTGGCGGTCACACGGGCTTTGCGGCGCCGTAACATTGTTGCTCCGAAGCGGCGCCGCACCGCAAATATTTCGCCTTTCTGACACATAAACAACTGAGCGGCGCCGCGCCGCCGCTGCAACGCATTGTGTGTATCAGCCCTAACTCAATAATTTAAACGAGAAATCGAACATTAATTTGTTTTTCTTTGACAGTTACAAATATAAATCTCAGTTGGCGCATCACCAGCTGAAGCACTATGGGTTTTTGTCAGAATGCTCGATCTGTACGAAAACGTTTACGGACTCGAGGTCATTAAAAAGGCATGCTTCAGTCCATACGGGCGTCCGGCCGTTCAGTTGTAGCGTCGCAAACTGCGTCAGGACTTTTTATTCGAAGAAACTGATGTTGGCACACTTGGAGCTACGTCACAAAAATGAAAATGGCGGAGATGAGTGACAGAAAGTAGTGCGAGAAACAATCAGTTGGTAAGTTTGTGATATCAGTCATGGACATTGATTAAGATGATTTTGTGATCAGATGGAAAAAAAGATGCGATTAAAATTGAAAAAGTGGTTGAAATGAAGGTCTATTATTTTGGTGTACAAAACTTGGCATTATACACGGTGCAAGGAACAACTACGCGCAAACTGTCCCTCCAAAATTGAAATTTTTTGTCGGTTATCCCGTCAGCTGCACGGCTCCCGTTTGCCTAAAATCGATTAAATCGCCTAGATAGTCTCAAGTGGTTTTTTATCTCTGGGTAGCCCTTCAAAAAACGGAAAATTCGTAAATATACAGCCATTAACACGGTACCTATATTATAACTTCCTGGCTTCGTTATGAGGTAAAAAAATCTGCTTTTCAGTTTTATATGAAACAAGATTTTTTTAATGTTTGACGAATTTTGTACGCTGTAGGTCTAGAATCATCTAGAAGAGGAGCTCGTGGCTAAGTAATAACAGCCACACGGGTGGGATTAGGTTAAGTTGCGCTTGCCGGAGTTGCTCCGTGGATGGGTGACCATCTTTACATACATGAGATCTCCGTGCCTCAGAAAGCACGTTATAACGTTGGTCCCGGCTGTCATTCGTGGATCTTTGGCAGTCGTTACGGGTCGTCAGAAGCCCGGAAGTTTGACAACCAGTCTTAACAAGGGGTATCGTATTACCCAGTTACTGGGTTGTGGAGATCAGATAGGCGGTCGCTCCATGTAAAATACTGGTATTCAGCTGCATCCGGTTAGACTGGAAGTCGATCCTAACATTGTTGGGTAAAAGCTAGGCAGATTGATTGGGGGGGTCTAGAATCATGTACCTACTGAATTCATGGTAGGTAGGTAACAGTTTGCACATCGGTGTCCCGTATTTTATCCATCTCATTTACTGAAATCTGAATGTAGGTATATTATGTCACGTACGAATTCATAAAATCCCAACCTACAAACTCCCATTTCAATGCAAAACAGCGAAATCACTTCAACCGAGAAGCATGAACAGTTCATTTTTAATTCAGCACTTCTATTTTCCTAGGAAAAGTCGCAAAGTTACAGCGAAATGCTATTTTCACTCCGTAAGAAAGAGTCGTGTTAGCAGTCTTGTCTACTTCGCTCTACGGGTCTGGAAAATTTCAATAACCTAATATTTTACGTCGAGGGAGCGCCCAACTTTTGCATACAATGTTATTGGTCCATTTTTTACGCATTTCCTCTCGTCGTCGCGTTTATGCGAAGGGGAGAAAGGCTAATCCATCACCGTCGGAGGCAACGCGTCTCGTTAGCATAATGAATTAGTGGCTCATAGTCGTGCGTGACACTTCGACGGTGCAGCGACTAGGGCATGGCGGTTTATGGCAGTCATATTTTGCTATCTGAGCTTTACAAGTTGTGTTAAGAGCATACGACTTACGGCATTTCATACAAACTTTCAAGCCCTTGTTTTTTGAAATGACTGAACCGATTTTAATGAAACTTCATAAGCATAAGCAGGATACAAAGGTTCAAAAAGTTCGTTAAGAACATTTTCATTAAAATCGGTTCAGTTATTTCGAAAAACAAGGGCTTGGAAGTTTGTATGAAACGCCGTACGTCGTATACGCTCTTAATATGCTATAGATACCTAGCTGTTTTTTGAAGAATTAAGAAGGAAGACTTGGCGAATTGTAGTCTCAAGTGTCTTTTTTAGGGTTCCATACCCAAAAGGGCCAACGGGACTCTATTCCCTCCGCTATCCGTCTGTCATAGGGCTGTATCTTTTGAACCGTAATAGGTAAACTTGAAATTTTCAGAGTGTGACTACTATGGCCGCTATACCAACAAAAAAATATGTAGTGTTAAATATTGAACGGTGGTACCCTGTGTGTACGAGTCCGACTCACACTTGGCCGCTTTTTTGCTAATTGAATAATATTCAACCTACCCAACCTAACCTATGTAAAAACTGACCAATCCTTTAAATTGATTTCCAGTCAAGCACCGAATGCACACCTTCACGGGCCGTTGTTTCATAAACACTCCTAATTACTGTTTGCCGTCTAATTACGAGATACGCAAACGCCAACAATTTAATTAACTCTGATAGGCCCCATAATAGTTTGATTCAATGAACCGTTTTCAATAGACCGTAGACATAAGAGCCCGTTCACACAAGCGGCTCACGTTGCAGCGTCGCGGTTGACACTCTGTTTTGTCTCCCACTAAGTGCCGAAAGCTCCCGTTGTCGCGTACTCGGTAGCACGCCGCCAGTAGATACTACAGGCAATTTGTAAGTACTGTGTGTAAACATTTTATGAAGCTCACAATTTTTTCACGCTATTTTTCGAGGTGTCGTTTTCATGCGTGTTCTGTTTGTGTTGAACAGTCTGGTTGAAAGAATGCTTGCTTTTGGGTGACTGAAACAGTAAATAAAGGATTTACAGTTCCCTACTACTTATCTTTGAAAGAAAACATCGTTAAGCCACATACAACCTGCCTGGGGCCCAAGTCTGCTATTTTTATAAATTCAGTCATTCCAACACGATCCCATTGTCATTTTGCTAAAAGTTCATAATCTGGTAAATTCATAATGGTCGATCATTGGTCGGTCAATGTTCTCGTAATATAATTGTGTTACTATAATGGCATTGTCGTATAATTGCCATTATTATAAAACCCATTAGTAGAAATGTCATTAATTTGTCATTATGTACGAGATTACCAATATGTGCAAATCTTTCAATGTAGTGTCAGTGGCCGACCATTGGAAAGTCATAATGACGCCATTATAATAGTAGATTACCAAACTTGTCAAAATCAACAATTATGAAATCAATGATCGACCATTCTGACACTACTGTAATAGCAGACTTGAGGCCCTGGCTTGTAAGCCCTAAAACAGTTTGTAGCAGAGGTCTGCATGTTTTAATTCGTTTTTAAGTGAAAACTTTCGGCGCGTTGAGCTATTTTTGGTAGGGGAAAAACTAATGGGTTCGCGTCACCGATTTTTCCACGCCGACATGTCGTAGTAGCAGTAAGTGAATTTAAATTGACCACGTGAAAAGGTTGATTTGCGTATAGGTATAGTTGTCAAAAAATAATGGGCCCGTTTTGACATTTTACTTGAATCGATATATCGTGAGTATCGAGTAGGTATCAAGTCGTATGGTTACTTCAGTAACCATTATGTTAAATGTCAAAACGGGCCTATTATTTTTTGACAACTATAGTATAACTCGTAAGTACCTACTGTGCTTTGTTTAAATTGTGTTTTAGATAATCATTATTTTATTGAACTTAAAAATTCTTTAGCCGCGTTGACCGATAAGTTTTCACTTCCGTCGGCAGTCCGTATGACTGCTTGTTTTTTTTTTTGGCTCTAAACTATGCGTTTTGATTTCTTAGCTACTTACATGATACAAAATCAAAATAAACCGTCTGGAGAGTTATTACTCCAGCAGGCTTAGCATGACGCTTTATATTTCTATTTCTCGATCACACGCTCACACATACATACACATAGACACACACCCATCCTCACAAACGTCTCAAGCAGGTTTTGTATAATTTAAAATTATTTAAATGTTATTATTTAATATCTGTAAAACTACTGGGAGAGACACTGATTCCTGTAACACAGGTTACAACCTAGCGCAGGAGTCAGGGCTTCCATATAAATGTAACATAGTTTAATGTCAATTCAATATTTTATTATATTCTATTATTTCTACTCTACCGTAGAATAGAAATGGCTTGTCTATATTTCTCGGTAGAAAACTGTCAGCTGTCTACACGGAAACTTAATTTTTGTCTACTCTTCCGTCAACAAAACGCTTCTCTACGGTTCTTGTGCTAAGCCTGCTGGGAAAACTTTGAGAAATATAAACGTTTGAAGGCTCAAATGTTGTTTTTCTGAGATCTTTCTACTATCACACAAGTCACACCGTGTTTGTACCTCATAAAGCACCTGAAATGTTATTTACAAGATAGGTACGAGGGAAGGTATATTATGTCGTATATTGGTGCCTATCAATTTGTTAACAAATGACGTCACGCACGGCGGCGCGCGGCGTCGTCGCTGGCGTGAATCTATAATGTGGAAGGGTCCTAAGATGTAAGAGTATTTTATTTAAGGTATTTTTCAATGTAACTGGCAGAGAAGGAGGTTAGATGTCTTTGTTATGTTTGGTACCATTTGGCTTTAGGTATTGTAGTGTAACTAATACTACTAAACTAATAACTTTTCATTAAAAAAAAACCGGCTAAGTGCGTGTCGGACCTCGCATAATGAAGGGTTCCGTAGTTGGGATGAATTTATCCCAAGAACAAACTTAACATTTTAGTTGAAAAACATGTTCCCTCATACATTCCAACTGCTACTCAACCGCTTTCAAGATCTGTCAGTGGAAAAAATCCCAACGACGACCCAGAGGTGCAAATGATGGCACTGACAGCTCGTAAGCGGTATAGGTGCTGACCGCATTAAGGCGCTGACAAAAGGCAAATGATCTATGTAGGCTTGTCTTAAGGCGCTGACAAGAGGCAAATGATAAAAGTAGGCTTATCTTAAACAAAAAAAATGCCAAATCTATAGGTATAGTTTGCGGTAGCGGAGAAAATTTATGTTATTCTTGAACATAATTCTCAGAATTTGATTGTTACCAAAACACGGTTAGAAAAAAAATCTCGATACAAATTAACGGTAAACTAACCCTTTACTTTGAGTTTCAATTCAAAATATCTGTATTAAATATCAACGCACGGTTGGTATTTAATTAATATCAAGAACGTCTTATTTGTATGCAGAACTTGGTAGTTTTTTATTTTCTATAACTCAACTCATTTTTTAGTAAATAAATAATTCCTTCATATTTTATGATACCTTAGAAGCGTTGTCATCGCTATTCTCTTTCTTTTCACACTCACTCTGATCGGATACACACTTACACACCACATTTACTCAAATTAACTGATTTTGTGATTATTGTATGTAAATTAGCTTCTTTATGTTACTCACTTTTTGGTAAATTTTATAAATTTATTTTATTAAATTACCTATCACTAACAATCTTGCGCTGGCAGAACTAATTAAATTATTAACTTTGTATGGTGTTTGGGTCACCAAGATACAGGCTGTGCCTAGTTTGGGACCCGCTGTTAAATAATATCTGATTTTTCTGCTGGTTAAAATTTCATGCATAATTGTATGTTTGTGAACTATGTGTAAGTTTAATAAAATAATTTTAATTTGAATTTTGTATGCAGTCGGACAGTGACCGCGCTTTAGCTGTTGTCAGCGTCTTAAAACTAGTTTCAACCATTCAAATGGCTTGAATCTAGTTTTAAGTAGGTAATGCTTGAATATTTAGTGACGTTCTGTAATACGGGCCTTAGTTTCATTGGTAAAATTCGCCCCAAGTATTATAGGGTTTTCACCGCTAGGGTACAGAACCCTAAAAATGAAAACCTGGTATTGGCAGGTATTCTTTACTTTTATGGGTCATCCATCTTGTCGTCGCGTCGCTTGACAACAGAATTAATAAGTGAAGTAAATGCCAACATAATAACATGGATTCAGATAGGAAATAATATATCCACATAGGTACCTACCTACTTCTCAAACAAAATTTTACGTAGGCGTAGGTACAATGGAGTCCTAGAATTATAAGATACCTACATATTTACGCATTCGGGTTTCAATTTAGTTACCTATGTAGATACATTTTAGGCGAAGATTAGACAGATATTTAATGAACCAGTTATGTGGGTAGGTACACGGTTGCCCGGGGCGTACCAATTAACTAAGAAATGTGTAGGATATTAATTTAACTGTGTCTTAGAATTCGGAATTTCTGGAAGTTATCCGTGCTGCTGAATTTAGCAGAACTTTGTGATCAAAATAATTTTATTTGGCATAAAATTATCAGGTAAGTAAGTCTTAGTGAGTTTGTAGTAGGTACAATAATCTGGGGGCCAAGTCTGCTATTTTCAATGATTGGTCATTATGACGACCATACCAAGGCAACGCCATGACCATTGTGCCAATCGTTTGTAACCTCCTGAATTCATAATGGCGTGACAGTGGTCCATAAGGAAGTCAAAATAATAGGAGCTTGTCAGTACGAGATTACCAAATACAGAAAAAAATTCTAATGGAGTATCAGTGGCACGTCATCGGAAAATCATAAAGACACCTTTCAATTATGAGATTAGCAAAACTGTCAAACTACAATTATGGTGCCAATGATCGGCCATTCGGACACAACTGCGTTAGCAGACTAGGCCCTGTTGTGAATGATATTATAAGTAAAAAGAGGTAGGTTATACACGCTCAGCAAGTGGCACGTCAAAATACCTATGGCTATTTAGCCAATTTTCTTTGTCTTGTCTCTTTTTCGCTCCCGATAATTACGACATGGAAAAAGCGCGGGAAACTTAACTTGGTGGACGTGTCCTTTTTTGTTAAAATTGAGAATAATTAATTATAATATAGGATCAGTAGTGGTAGTTTTAGTGTTTTTTATTCTTTCACTTGTAATTTAATTGTAGTTTTGTACATTTTCTTCTGTAGGGTAAGTTTTTTATTATTATTTCTTAAAGCGAGAAAATGAAAGACCCGCCTGACCCGCGGGACTTTGTTTGGAAAATTGCCTGCCGGGGGGCAGGCAATTTTGTAACTATCCAATCCAATGAATCAGGCATGGATACCGATGGGTCGTCGTCGGCTCGTCAATTAAAAAGAAGCCGCGTGCAAGTGTGCAAACACTGCAACAAACGCAGTCGTATCAGAAAAAACGACGGTCCGAGTCTTCGGGTTGTGGTTGCATGGAGTCTACACCTCTCTCTCTAACTCCATCGGAGCCTAAATGTTTTGAAATAAATGGCAGCTCCGCCTTCAGTTATTCCCACTCAGATTGGTCGAAAAACGTATGACAAAACTGACAGCTCGCCGTACGTTGTTCATGTGCAAAAAATATTACTATCACCAGATGATGGAATGTCATAGCACCCAATTACATTTGGCAAGTTCTTAAAACACAACGCCTTCCTAAATATTATTAACGGTGGCGTCAAAAAAATCGCAATAAAATATCTCTTTGCTTTTCCAATTTCCTGGACGCAAATTCTTTTATTTCACATTGAAATTTTAGCCTTGAAACATATAATTATAAAGCTTTTATACCTACTTTTAATGTTACTAGAATGGGTTTAGTACGTGGTGTTCCTGCGGAATGGTCTCCAGAGGAAGTTATTGATAATATAACGGTACCAATTGCTTGCGGTCCAATTTTAAAAGTCAGACGCCTCAATTTTAAAACTGTTGTTGATGGTACAACCATTTGGAAACCATCCCAATCATTAGTTATTACTTTTGATGGGCAGATTCTGCCTAAAAGAATTTTTATGTGCTATAATGCATTACCTGTAGATTTATATATTTCCCCTACTGTACAGTGTTTCAATTGCTGTCGTTTTGGTCACACAAAAATTCAGTGCAGGTCCAAACCTCGTTGTTATAAATGTGGCCAAGGCCATACTGGGGACAGTTGTGAAAGAGAACAAGAAAGTGCATCTTGCTGCCTTTGCTCCGGTTTTCACTATGCTACTAATAAATCTTGCCCAGAAATGTCTAGACAAAAATTAATTAAAACATACATGGCACAAAGTTCAGTATCTTATGCTGAAGCGGCAAAAATGTATCCCCCAGTTACTAAATCGTATGCCGATACACTTTTGTCTTCTCCTTCCAAAAACTTTGCAGATACTCCATCTTTCCCTTCTTCTAATAGACTGCCTGTTTCAAGTAGCTATAAAAAACGGTCTTCCTTAAACCACGCTCGCCTCCCAAATCTGTACAAGGATATAATAAAGAGACTCACAACGCCATTATTAAAGATTACGACATTCCTCAACCAGCAAATGGTTGTGCTTTTTCTAATCATAACAATGGGCAAATTGATGCCAGTTTTTTCATAAACGATTTTCTTTCTGCATTACACAATCTTCTGTCTCAGTTCAACATTTCACCGTCCAACGTTGCCCCATCTTTCAATGTATCACAATCCATCCTTACAACACATCCAAAATAATCCAGTGGAACTGCCGCAGTCTAGTAAACAAAAAGAGTGATGTTATACATCTTTTAAACAAATATGAGCCATTTGCCTTTGCTTTAGCAGAGACTTGGCTCAAACCTAATCATATTTTTTAAATGAATGGTTATTTAACCATTAGAAGGATAGATCTGATGGGTATGGTGGAGTAGCTATACTTATCAAGAAATCCCTTTCTCTACCATTACATTACCTAGGAAATTTCAATTGTAGCTATTAAAGTGCATCATACTTGTCTTGTTTCTATTTACATTCCTCACCCTTCTTTTTCTGTTCTTCAAGAGATTAATAATCTCGTTTCTTTTCTTCCAAAGCCATTATTAATACTGGGGGATTTTAATTGTCATCACCAATCATGGGGTTGTTCAACTTCGAACTGTTATGGTGATGAGTTAATAGATATAATAGACTTACACAACTTATGTATTTTAAATTCAGGAGCAGCCACACGTCGTTCAGAACCCAATCAGAACCAAAGCGCAATTGACCTTTCTATCTGTTCTCCAAACTTAGCCTCTTCATTAACTTGGCATACTTTAACCTCTACTTATGGTAGTGACCATTTTCCAATAGTTATTTCTTATCCTCTTTCCAAACCAAATGCACAATTGAGGAAATCAAACTTAAAATGTAAACTTCCTAATAGAAATAATACTGACTGGGGCAAATTTAGGAACATTTTTGACAGTAAGCTTAGCTCCTTGCCCGTAATTTCTGATGGCAATGAAAATAGTTGTACTGAAGCTTTAGCACACATATTAATTGCAGCGGCAGATGAAGTTTTTCCTGTAAAAAATAACAATATTAGTACAATTCCCTCGCCTCCGTGGTGGGACTCTGAGTGCACTGAATTGATTAAAAAACGTAAAGAGGCTGAATATAATTATAACGTTGATATGTCTGATACCTACTAATTTTGATATCATTACTAATTTAAATAATGAAACTTATAAACTTTTTAAAAAGAAAAAATTTGAATCTTGGCGTAACTTTTACTTATCAATTTCACCGAATACACACTTACTACGATTGTCTGGCGCAACATTCGTAGATTTAGGTCCATATATAACAACCCTTCTCCTATTCCTGATTCTTTAGCCAGTGATTTTTTTGATATATTAGCTCCGCCTTGGGTTCCTGAGGCTAAGGCTATTTGTACTAACCATAACCTGTCTCTCGTTTCCAATATCCAAGACACTCATACGACGCTAGATCTTGCATTCACTCTCACTGAATTAAAGGTGTTATCCATAAAACTAACGATTCTGCACCAGGCATAGATGGCATCCCGTATTCCTTTTTTGCTAATTTAAATGATGAAGTCCTCAGTTATTATTTAGAACTTATTAATTCTATTTTTTATACAGGAAACATCCCTGTTGAATGGAAACGCCAAATGGTGTTGCCATTCCTTAAACCAAATAAAACTCCATCTGATGCTTCTTCATACCGTCTCATAGTTTTGTCTTCAATTCTGATGAAATTAGCGGAACACTTAATTAAAAATCGCCTAGAATGGTATGTTGAAAGTATGGGTCTCTTGGCTGAATCACAATATGGCTTTAGAAAAGGTAAAAGTACAACTGACTGTTTAAGTATATTAACATCCGATATTCGGTTATCCTTCTCTAATAACCAATCCACCGTTGCAGTTTTCCTTGATATTAATGCAGCTTATGATAATGTTGTATTATCAGTTTTACAAAATAAATTAGAAGCCTTACAAGTTCTATTGAATTTGTTGAATTTCATTATTAATATCTTGACTGAACGCTCTGTTAACATGTTAATAGGAGACCATGAGGTATCTCATCTTGTATGGAGGGGTCTCCCACGGGGTTCTGTGCTCAGTCCCCTTCTATACAATATCTACACTTATGATTTAGAGTTATCCTTAACTAGTCATGTTAAGGTTCTTCAATATGCCGATGATTTATTATTATATTCTTCAAGTCCATCTGTTGAGCAAGCTAGCTCTGCCATCAATTCTGCTTTATCTATTTTGGCGTGATGGTTACATCTAAACGGTTTGGATTTATCCACGTCTAAAAGCGCGGCTGTTTTATTCACCCGGAAGGGAAATATTCCCATAGTAAATCTCCTTTATAAGGAAATACCTATCCCAGTTAAAGATAAATTCAGATATCTAGGTATAATACTTGACTGTAAATTAAGTAGTGTCCCTCATTGTGAATATATTGTTAACTAATGTGAAAAACACCTAAACATGCTTAGATGCCTCTCTGGTGCGTGGTGGGATGCACATCCCTTTTCTTTGAAACTCATTTACAACGCAATCATCAGAAGCACTCTGGATTATGGATTGTTCGTTCTAGAACCAGGTAATGTCATGGCTTTTAAAAAATTGGATCGCATCCAGTCTAAAGCATTACGAATTATTTCAGGTGCAAAGTCTAGTCCCATTAATGCACTCCAAGTTGAATGCGGGGATGCTCCTTTATATCTTAGAAGACAATTCCTATCTTACAAATATTTGTTCCGGATTCTTCAATTCTCAACTCATCCTCTCATTCCTAAACTGGATACATTAGTGTTGCAGATTGAATCGTCAGATTACTGGTCCCATAGACGTGCTCCTTGTTTAGTTGTAAGTTATAAAAAATTCCTTTCACTTTCTTCTCCTATTCACCGTTCCAATAAACTTCCCATATTTAGCAATAGTTATGAGAGTTTACAATTCAGTCCCATTATAAAATATAACTGTGTAAGTAAATCAGATCCCGATTGCCATTTAAGTTTTAATCATTTTCTGGTTGAACACGTAGAGTACTACCATATTTATACGGATGCTGCCAAGCCTTCTCCGACGGGTTGTGTTGGGATAGGTACTTACCATTCTCAATACAACATCGAACAAAAAATAAAACTGCCTCCAGAGACTTCTGTTTTTGCCGGGGAATGTTTCGGAATTTTTAAAGCCATAGAATATATCCGTATTTTAATGCTCAAAAAATCTATAATTTTTACTGATTCTCAAAGTGCTCTTCTAGCCATCAATAAATCCGCTTTCGAACACAAATCGCAGTTACCTATCATTTATTTAATAAGAGAATTTGCGTGTAGGACCATTTCTGAGGGTAATACACTACAATTTGTGTGGATTCCGGCCCATGCTGGAATCCATGGCAATGAAGTGGCTGATAAACTTGCCGGTGATGCGGTGCAGTGTGGGGACAAATTTTAGTTATGACCTCGTATCGTTACCAAAGACTTTTCTTCGGGAAACCTGGAAGGTGGCTTGGGATATCGGAAGCAAATCGAAGGGACGTTATTTTTCACATATTCAACCCGACGTTCCAGAAAAAACGTGGTTTGGCAGGGCCAAGTTTGGCAAGATGGAGACCTCCATTCTAATACGGATGAGACTGGGTCATGTTTGTTCTCCAGCTCATCTTGCCAAACTTCATATCATCGACGATCCCATATGCTTGCGTGGCACAGATGTAGGCGACTTAGATCACATTTTTTTCTCCTGTCCCTTATATGACCGTTCTTCCTTTCTTAGTAACCTCTTATCCCTCCATACTCCTTTTCCTACCTCAATACTTTCTTTACTTTGTACAAATAGCTCTCTTGTTTATAAATGTATAGTCTCATTCATTACTCTAAATAATATTAAGTTGTAATTTTTTTTTTATAGTGTAATTAACGTAATACTGATCCTATCCCGTCTATCCTAAATCCCGTTAAAATTTATATTTATATTAATTTTGTTTCCCTACCTTTTTATAAAACTAAAACGTGACATTGGCTAAATGCACAAACCGTGCGAAGCCAGAAGAAAAAAAAAAAATTACTACATGCCGTACTACTTCCACGTGTCATCTACCTAATAGTGCGACATTGAGCCGTTTTAGAAGATCGAATGTTGAATAGGTAACCTATCTACGTATTTTTACTTTTCTCGGCAGAACTGATTTCATTAGGTACATAAATAACATAACCACAACATTTTACAAAACTTATTGCTGACCTTTCTACACAAGTCTAAAAAAAACCTTCGTCAGACTCAGTACCATGGCATACGTAGGTATACATGTAGATGCCCAGATACCTACCCCATAATATTATACAACCAACCAAGTCAAAATATTAAAAGTTCTTGGCGAAATATCAAGTCAGCGGAAAGTTTGAAAGCCAAGCGTTATGGTCCATACAATATCGGGCGCGGATACCAAACAGGGTCGTCTCGCAGGGCATAACAATTCAATAGAATAAGGTAGCTAACCCCTAGTGGGGAATAAAGCTTTCAGCTTTTGCGATACAAAGGTCAGCTCCGAAACGACTTTTTGGCACCCATAATATTGCTTACATAGATATCATTTTTGTGTATATGAATGTGGGTAGTTCTTTTTTGTGCGTGATTATGGTTATGGGTGGTGTTGGTGTAATGGTGGTTCTAGTTATGTTGTTGTGTATCTGTGTTATGTTTCATTCGAAAATGAGTTTATGACATTTGATTCAGTACTTCTAATACCTACCTAATTGAGATGAATGTGTGGGTAGGTGTGGATAGATGTTATTTGAAAATTAATAGGTAGGTAGGTACCTACAGTCACAAGCATAAAATATCGGCAATAATGGTGACGATTCTTTTGTCACAAAATTCTCTAAACTAGACTAAAAATCACCAAAATTTAGTTTATTCCTGTCAAACGACGTTTCCTATTCTGAAATTGACTAAAGTGATACGACATAACTTTATTGTAGATTGACAGCACTAATGGCATTTTAGTTATCAATTTATTGAAAGTGGTACCTAATTTTGCTATTCTGAATTCTTGTCTTCCACCTAAAATGTTTATTGTCAAACAAAATTAGACTATTTTTAATCGCGATTAAAAAGGTGCGGAATGAAATTGGTTGTCATGAACAAAAATTTACAAACCTAATTTCGCTTCTAGTTCTTGAAAGTTTGGATGCTTGTGAGCTTGGAAAATGTTATTACAATACAATACGAAATTCATTCGTGAATACTTAGAGGGATTTTTGTACTGAATTTCTAATGTAGGTACTATATTATGATTTGGAAAAGATATTGATAAATCCATTTCCAGATTCTGTGAAATAAGAAATATAAATTTTTGAAACTATCATGAAAGAGTTCAGTTGGAAACATTGCGAGACCGTTTCAACCCATTCCAAAAGGCTAAACCAAAATGAAAAAAAAAATCAAGACTACCTAGATAGCGAGTTTGCTGAAGACCACCAACCCACATAACATAATTATATACCCTCACGCACCAACCAATCGATATGACAAATTCAAGATGTCCTTGATAGGGTTTTCCAGTGCTACGAGTACTAGATGAAAAACTTAACTACCGTGCTGATCTATTAAAAATACGGTGTCGCAGACTCAAAATACTATAGACACATTTGAAAAATACCGTGTAAATTATCGTGTAACAAGCAAAAGTAAATACCATGAATATTCAATATTTGTAGGTATTCGAAATTATATTTAATGATAAATAAATGATAAATGATTTATTTCTGTAAGTTGGTTTGTACAAACACTTTTACACGTCAATCATATTAATAAAAAACAACTAGATGAGGTCGGCGTTTCGTATCCGACTACTCTGAGAAGAAAGGCCGAAACAAACTCAGAGGTCACAGTCTCTTTTAAAGTCCACACATAATCTTGGTCAGATCATGTGAGGACCATGTAGATTGGTGCCTGAAATTATCTTTTGATGAAAGAACCACACAGATTGAGGGGACCTGTCCAGTCAGTGCACGCATTCGTCAGTAGTCGTGCAGCTCAACTAAGAACTTAAGGAGCTCAACGAACAATACCAAAGAAAGGACATTTGGGTAGGGCGCATAAATTTCTCAAACTGCCAGACCATGATAAAAACTAACTGAGAAAAAAAGAAAAATAAACAATAACCTACATAGTCTTCACATTTACAATACTTAATTAAAACAATATAATACTTAACAAAGTAAATATTCATGTCATGGCATAAATGTCAATGTGTAAATAATTTGTTATTAATCTATTTATTTTCTTCGTTTTAATGTCGTTGGCTTGGATAAATATCTTTCACAGGCAGCATTTGGGTGGGGTAAGGATAAAATATTTAACGTAAAAGTTGACTCGGAACCGAAACTTTTACTACAGTTAACATGGTACTTAATATTTAAAATTATCGTAGAAAATTACACAGTAGTGAATCACTACCGTAGACCGTGTACCTATGTATCTGGTATCACAGTCATACATACCAACTGCAAATAAAAATTTGTACGCATAATCTAATAAAATATATCGGTAATAAAATTTTGAAAAAACATACACTTCAAATTGATGAAGATCATATTCATTATCAATTTCAATAAAATTTTATCCCATCCCGCCACTTTGCAATCATCACCAAAAACAGGAACGTCCATTTAAGGCCACTTTAGGGGTGCATCCTGAATTAAGACCATAATCGCTGTAATCAATTTTAGCGCGCTTAAACGCGTTCCCTATTAGCGTGAGCGCGAAAACGTTGTCGCGTGAAACGTCATAGATGACGTCATGACATGCGCCATCTTGCGATAACGCCGACCATGCCCTAAATTAACCTTTTAAGCCGCAGTCATGTTTTGACGTACAATGACGTAATCAACTATCTTTTTTTATGGCCTGTCATTGTTATGACAGGGGCCGCCGGAGCTCATTAAAAACTCTTTCAATAAATAACAAAAGACATAAGCCGTATAGAGTATTTTTTTCCGAAAAGCTAATTAGACAGGCCATAATAAACAACGGCAAGAATGGATCTGGGAAGTGTATTGTTTTTCTAAACAAAATATGATTTCAGATAACAGCTGCTTTTGTTTTGGGATTACGTTATTTCTATTTCTGTTGAAACGGCTGTTTGAATTTACACGAAAGTTTGCACCTTGCATTATGAATAGATAAGTAATTAAACAACAGCGTTTTTTAGAGAGTTCTAGGTAAAATTTGCGTAATAATAAATCCCAAACATCACAGTGCACGGGGCCGCCTTTAGACGTATGCTTTTTCGAAACATTTCATATGTATTTATGATATAATTAGTGATATTATATCATCAAACGATGTAGAAAGTATTATTTTATGTTTTTTTCAATTTTTCATCTATTTCCAGGCGATAAAACACAAAATGAGTCATATTTCGTAAAAAAAATAGTCGGCGGAACGAATTTTCTAGTAACATTTCTTTGTTCAAAAATTTAAATTTTACGACGTGATTTCGTGCAATTATTATCTAAAACGATGTAATAATAACATATAAATGAAAATAAGTCCACTTACCCTAATTTCTAATCCATTTAGGGCACTAACACAATAAAATCACTTCACTGCAATCCATTTGTAAACAAACATGGCGGTCGGCCACACGCGAAACTAAAATATTATTTTTTTAAGTTGCCACGCCGTATTTCGTCTATGGAAATGTTTATTTTTTTAGAATAGTTGTCAGGCCCGACGATTAAAGTTACCACACGCAAGATTAGGCTTACTGTTAGTAGAAATTCAGCTGTTAATAGCGTGCGCTTGCGATCGCCATATGGCGTTCGCAGCGTTCAAAGGTGGGCGCGCGCGAACGCCGTATGGAGTTCGCGCAGCTTCAAAGGTATCACCGTGAGCGCTGTCAAAAATGACAGTTGCGTTGTTTTGTTTTGAGTCTTATCTTATTTATAATAGCGTCATCATCATCATCAGCCTATAGCAGTCCACTGCTGGACATAGGCCTCTCCAATTGCACGCCATTCAGCTCGATTCTCGGCAACTCTCATCCAGCTGCCACCAGCCACCCTGCGTAGATCGCCGCTCCACCTAGCCTGAGGCCGTCCTACCTTACGTTTGCCGATTCGCGGTCTCCACTTAAGAACACGTCTACCCCAACGGTCATCGGTTCTACGGCTAATATGGCCGGCCCATTGCCACTTCAGCTTGCCGGATTCCATCCCTCAGAGACTCCAAGCATAGCCCGTTCCATAGCTCGCTGAGCGACCTTGAATTTATGGACCAGCCGTACCGTGACCGTGAGTGTCCACGTTTCGGCTCCGTAAGTCATAACAGGCAGGACGCACTGATTGAAGACCTTCGTCTTTAGGCTCTGTGGAATACGCGACGAGAAGACTCGACGAAGCTTCCCAAATGCTGCCCAGCCCAGCTGAATTCTTCTGTTAACCTCCCTCTCAAAGTTGTTTTTACCAAATTGCAAAGTTTGCCCGAGGTAAACGTATTCTCGAACAACCTCGAGAGCACCGCCATTAACAGCAATCGGTCCCGGAGTGACGTGTTCGTTGAACATAACCTTGGTTTTGCCCAAGTTCATCCGGAGACCAATGCGTACAGAAGAATCAACTAGGCCGTCCAGCATCTGCAGCAAGTCATGCAGCGATTCAGCCAGTATGACGATGTCATCTGCAAATCTCAAGTGTGAGATGTACTCGCCGTTGATGTTGATGCCACGTCCATCCCAGTTCAGCGTCTTAAACACGTCCTCCAATGCGTTAGAGAACAATTTCGGGGAAATAACGTCCCCTTGTCTCACCCCTCGACGCAGGGGGATATGCTCAGTTCGCCGATCCTGAGTTTGGACGGTCATAGTCGCGTTCTCATAAAGACATCTCAACACTTGGATGTATCGCCAGTCAACTTGGCATCGCTGCAGAGACTCCAAAACAGACCAGGTCTCGATAGAGTCAAAAGCCTTCTCATAGTTCACAAATGCAAGACATAGGGGCCGATTATACTCTTCGGACTTTTGTATAATTTGTCGCACTGTGTGGATGTGGTCTATGGTCCTGTATCCTCCTCGAAACCCAGCCTGCTCCGATGGCTGAAACTTCGAGTCTTCGCGCTAGACGATTCGTAACGACTCTTGAAAACAACTTATACAGAGTTACAGGGAAAGTCGTACTGAATATTAAAGGATGTTATTATTCAGGTCATTTCCGATGAATTTCATTCTGAAATAAAATGTCCGAAACTTAACCGTTATGGAGATATTAAATTTTAAAGATTATTTTTAAAAATACTTTATTTTTTGGCTTTTAGTCGTTTTCTTTGGGATTAGAGCTCCTAGAGTCGGTTTTTTTGATGTATCTAGTTAGAGGACATGTCCATTAATAAAAATTATCAACAGAAACTGAACCTACTACTAACAGCTTAAAAAACTGCTCGACAACGGTTAGCATTATGAATTTTCTAATAGAGTGTTCTTAACTTTAACAGGCTTTTAATAAAAAAAAATGTATGGAATTTATTCTGCAAATAATTTTATAAAGTTCTACGTCTCTTTAGCTATCCAAAAAGGTATAACACTTGCTATTAAATAGGCAAAACATTGCCCAAATAACAGTTAAGTTAGGAGAGGGTACATTTTTAGTTTGAGGTAAAAGTAGCTAAAATACGTAAAAAAAAGACTAAAATTTTAGCAATATTTTTGTAATTCATGTTCTACATGGCCGCCGCTATTTCTTACACAAAGTCTCATTCTTTTTCTTAAATTACTTTTCACAACAGAAGTTCGTAGGTTCCGCCTCATTTCCTCAGCCGCATCAATAATTTTTTGTCTTAGAATATCGACATTTGCGATCGGTGTCATTTGGTCGTATACTAGGCTTTTCATATGACCCCACACATAAAAATCCATCGGCGTTAAATCGGGGCTCCTCGCCGGCCATGCTATGGGTCCGCCTCTTCCAATCCATTGGTTTGGGTAATTCTCGTCCAACCATGCTCGAACACTTCTTCTGTAGTGCGCTGGGCAGCCATCATGTTGAAAGAACATGTCTCGTCTCAATGCAATAGGCAAGTCTTGCATTAAAGAGGGTAACTCCTCTCTCAAAAAGTTTTCATATGTCTCGCCATTCAAGTTATCGGGCAGGAAGTATGGCCCTATCAAGTTATTTGATATTATACCCATCCACACATTAAGACTGAATCTCCTTTGTGACCCTTTTGGTCGTTTTTTCTTGGGGTTACCTTGCGCTTTGGGAGCCCAATAATGGGTGTTATGATAGTTTGTGATGCCGTCTTTGTCAAATTTCAACTCATCTGTCCACATGATTTTCTTTAAAAAATCCGGATCTTCATTATCGGCATTGAGCATAAATCTGCAGAAGTCTAGTCGTCTCAATGGATCCCCTTCTTCAATTACTTGCACTGGCGTGTAATGGTAAGGGTATTGCCCAGAACTGTGCATTACGAACCAGACTTTCCACTGGGAAATACCAAGCCGTCGAGCGACAACGTTTGTTGACGTGGTTGGGTCGGCTTCAAAGAGACGTCGTATTTCATTATCTTCGTCGTCGTCATCAAGAACACGAGGTCGTCCCATGTCAGTCCGACGTACTAGCACAGAACCAGTTTCTCGTAGTCTTCGATAAACTCTGTCAAATACGCCAATATCAGGTACTCGGCGAGTAGGATACCTTAGCATGTATTCATTGCGTGCACGCAACGACACTCCTTTGCAAAATCCATAACACATTAGGATATCAGCATATTCCTCGTTGGTAAATGTTGCCATGTTCACAACACAAATCAAAGTCCAGTTACAAGCCACGTCACACAGTTAGAAGATGAAACAGTCCAAAAATCCAAGCCAAGTCGCGTTTTTCCAAAGAAAAATCGGAGGGCACGGATAACACATCTACCATGGAAGAATCGCATGAGCAGACTAAACAAACACCACGATCCACGATTTGACAATTCAGACATTTAAAATGACATAAATACCTGTCACCGCACGTCTCCCGGGCACAAACAATGTCTACCCAAACCTTTTTTCATTGTTTAAAAAGTAAGCCGGATTCTTTGGTATCGAAATTCTGTTATGTTGTACTACCAGATGGGCCTATTCTAATAACATTATTTTAAGATTTTTTGAACAAACTTAGTAGATGATATACCTTTTTAAATAGCTAAAGAGACGTAGAACTTTGTAAAGTTATTCGCAGAATAAGTTCCATACATTTTTTTTTTAAAGCCCATCAAAGTTAAGAACACTCTATTAGAAAATTCATAATGCTAACCGTTGTCGAGCAGTTTTTTAAGCTGTTAGTAGTAGGTTCAGTTTCTATTGATCATTTTTATTAATGGACATGTCTTCTAACTAGATACATCAAAAAAACCGACTCTAGGAGCTCTAATCCCAAAGAAAACGACTAAAAGCCAAAAAATAAAGGATTTTTAAAAATAATCTTTAAAATTTAATATCTCCATAACGGTTAAGTTTCGGACATTTTATTTCAGAATCAAAATCATCAGAAATGACCTGAATAATAACCTCCTTTAATATTCAGTACGACTTTCCCTG
The DNA here is from genome assembly GCA_963921375.1 of Tiliacea citrago. Classification (NCBI taxonomy): domain Eukaryota; kingdom Metazoa; phylum Arthropoda; class Insecta; order Lepidoptera; family Noctuidae; genus Tiliacea; species Tiliacea citrago. Next base: position 21,443,910 of record OY992787.1, on the reverse strand, counting down.
TAACCCTGTATACGTGGCTAAGGAGTGAAATGGGTCTGTAGTTCTTTAAAAGGGTCTTACTCGTATCACCCTTTTTAAAGAACAGTATAACCACTCCTTCGCCACGCTTCTGGAGTTCTCCCAGAGAACAGAACAGAGCTGAAGAGCTCCCGAAGCTCTTTCAGTACAGGACTTCCTCCCGCTTTCAGGAGCTCGGTCGTAATCCCATCCTCACCGGGGGCTTTTCCATTTTTAAGCTGTTTAAGAGCCGCTTCGATTTCGTCTTGGCTGATTTCTGGCAGGTCTTCCGTAAAATGGCGGGTTAGAGTGGCTCTGGAATCCTCATTTTCGGAATCAAGTCGAGATGCGTGCGATGCGTATAATTGGCCGTAAAAGTTTTCTACTTCCGAAAGGATCTCCGGCTTCGAAACGACGACATCGCCACTGGATTTGGTCAACTTCATCAGGTGGCTCCTCCCAAGTGACTGGAGGAACACTTTCGATCCCCGATTTTGCTCAATAGCTTTCTCTATAGAGCGCGTATTGGCGCGTAGGAGGTCGCGTCGTACCAGTGTTCTATTTTTTTTGTTGAGTGCCCGTTGTTCCGACGAAGTGATAGGTGGGTTTTGACGTCGTTCCGTCATGAGCTCCAGAGTCTCTTCCGAAAGTTTGGACCTCTTGCCCGTACGCCACATTTTACAAAATCGCGTGCCTTCCTCCCAGAGGATTTCCGCCATTTGGTCAAGCGCCTGGTCAACGTCATTTGTAGTTTCCACGGCAGCAAATCAGTTCTCCAGGTCAAACTGGAACGCTTCAGATCCTAACATAGTTTGCAGCATGTTTGGACGGAGCCTAGACTTCATCAACCGAGTTCGCTCGAGCTTGAAGTCAATATTCAGAGAGCCTCGGACAAGTCTGTGGTCACTGCCGGTGTTGAACCTGTTGATCACTGAGACGTCCCTGAATATATGCTTTTTATCTGATATGATGAAGTCTATCTCATTTTTCGTCATATTATCGGGGCTTCGCCACGTCCACTTCCCTTGGAACTGGTTCTTAAAGAAGGAGTTCATCAAGAAAAGCCACCCCTTCTCAAGGAAGTTGACAAGCATTTGCCCCCTATGATTTCTGCTTCCAAACCCGTAGGATCCTACTACCGATCCGCTGCAATTCTATACTCCCACTTTAGCGTTAAAATCCCCCATGAGAACGTTGTAGTGGGCCCTAGTAGTGCAATGCAAGGCCTTGGAGATGTCCTCGAACATTTGCTCCACTTCGTCATCCGAGTGTGCCAAGGTCGGTGCGTAAACCTGAACAACCTTGAGGCTATACCTCTCAGTCAGTTTCACTACGAGGTACGCTACCCTGCTCGAGACGCTCGAAACTTCTACAACGTTGCCACAAAGGGATTTGTTTACCAGGAACCCGACTCCGCCTTGGGATAACTGGTCTCCCTCTCGAAAATACATAAGATGGCCCGATTCAAGGGTTATTGTGTCCTCCCCCTCTCTTCGGACTTCACTCAACCCAAGAATGTGCCACCTTATTTTTCCGAGCTCTTCTTCTAGCTGCACTAGGTGGTCATCGAGCCGTAACGTGCGTCCGTTATACGTTGCCAAGGTCAGTTGGGTTTGGCGGCCACTCGTAACCCGGGGATTCTTCGCACCCCCTACCTTGCCGTTACCGTGATCGCCGCCAAAATCAGGCATAGCAAGGCGGCCGGGAACTGGGGGCCGTGGTTGATTTTGACTTGCCATATGGAGGGTTTGCCCATAATCGCCACGCTGGGCATGCGGGTTGGCGATCGCAGATCGCAGCTTCTCGCACTAGTGACGCTGCTGCCCGTTACTAGTCTGCACCATTTAGCTGCGAAATTTTTATTTAGAATGGTTATACCGCCATTTGTCGGTTGTCAGAGCCTCGTTTGTTAGTCAGCAGGGTGCACCACGAGCAGGTGAGGTTGACTTGGGGCACTGAGGTGGTAAGTGTGCCCCCTTACACCCCTTATAATAGCGTGGCATTTTTCGAAATTGTGCTTCTGGCTACCGTCGCCATCTAACCAAAGAAGTAGAAGTGTACAAATGTGTGCGTGTGGTGTTTAAACAAAGAAATACTGTAATCCAACCGTGAGCGCGGTCACGAGCGTACCGAATTGATGACAGTTGTCTGCTGTCATAATCGTATTAACTAATTCGGTACGCAAATTATTGATGTGAGCGCTCTCAGCGATTATAGTCTAATACGGAATGCAGCCTAGGATAACGGCTCGGGCGGCGCCGCTATGGAGAATATAATACGATGCAATAGCGAGCGCAATGAGCTCGAAATTTTTTGGACCCCGCTTCGAAGATGTTAGGTCTTCTTTGACCGTTAATACAGAAATGGAAGTAACTTTATCGACCTATGTAGAAAATGTTGAGAATGAAGAGAATGTAGAATGCAAGAGCGAGCGACGCGAGCTCGACATTTTTTGGACCCCGCTTCACAGAAGTTAGGTCTTTGACCGTTCATACAGAAATATAAGTAGGTAACTTTATGGACCTATGCAGAAACCTTTAAGAATGAAGATAATGTAGAATGCAAGAGCGAGCTCGAAATTTTAGCACCCCATCTGGTATAGGATTGACTCTCAGAGAGTGCTGAAGTTGCAGGAACTCGTTCAATTCTAAGTCAGAGTCAATAAAAATGGAGTATTTTTTTTGAAGATTATAAAGTACCTACGCCTAGATACGCGAAATAGTGTAGGTACATTCTATATTAAAGGATGGAGTACCCGAGTCCAAGCCAGAATTCGCCGGGGTCGAGCTCTGGACCAGAGACAATAACTATTGTCTCTGGTCCAGAGCTTGACCCCGGCAAATTAAGTTGTTCCATAAGGAACAACTTAATAAACAAATACCCGTAATAGGTATTATTATTTTGCATTCATAATTATGAATGAATGAAATGTATCTACAAATTGAATTAAAACGCAACCGACGTGGATGATGATCAGAACTAAAACGCGTAACAACGATCTCTGGATTGAGATTCTGGTTTTTCACATTTCGGAGGGGAGTTTGAACCCCCTGTCTATGACTGACCTTGGATTCCATGATTCGTCCGAGCTGTTCATCATAATTTCAGCCAAAAGATCCACTGCTGGACATAAGCCTGTCCATAGTGAGTGAGCTGACCATAGTAATATATATTTATGCTCGTGACTGTACATTATGTAGAGGTGAAAATCTGTTTAATTAGGTACTTTGCAACCAATTTGCACTCCCTTATTTCAGACATGTTTATCAAAAGATCCCTTTGCCTGTGGTGTTCGTTAGCATGTTCTCAAAAATAATAGTTAATATTTGCGCCTTCGTGTGGGCAGGTAGGTACGTAGGTACACAAAAACTTTGGGATTTTGCGTAACATACTTAAAGTAGTACCTAACTAGTAGTGGCCTTCATGTTGATTGTTCAACAACATTCATTGCGTTATTTACGTTGTTGAGCAGACACTTTTTTCGAACATATATTATTATGAAGCAATGAATTAGCAATAAGTGCAATAACCTTCAAAATCATTCAGATTGTGATTTATAGTGTGTTACTCAATTGGGATGCGGAATAATGTTACACTCGAACATAATTTAGTCTGGGTAGCTACAGAGGCCAGCACATCAAGCTACTACCATCTGTCAAATTTCTCTAAAAGATTTTAAATTTTATCGTTAAAGCTTAAGGTTCAAGGTTGATTGGGAAAATTTGACAGTTTCGGGTAGCTTGACCTGCTTTCTGTACCTATAACTTTAAGGATTTTCAGACTAACAAAAATTATTCAAAACATCATCGTTAGGTACAGCCCCACTTTGTGGTTATCCTACTACTAAGACAAATAGTGATCTTCAGAATCTAGATCACGTATTCCATTAAATATGTCCCTAGGGTAATTCTATATTTACATTAGGTTCCTAAATTAAGCCTCTATATTTAATTAACCACCTAAACAAATCTGTAATGATTTAAATCAGTTTCTATCCTACCGAGCACGTAGGCGTTAAAATTTCATTGCTAAACTTCTACCAGTACCTATCAAGTAGGTTCCTACCGTTAAACCGTAACCGTATAACCGTTATCACCAACCGTTATTACATGAAATGATCTTTTTAGTTAGATTAGACGAGCAATAAGAGTACCCTTTGTTTACATTGTTGAGCTTTTTGGTAAGAATTGCTTTGGTTAAGTACTTATACAGGGTGGAAAAGGTTACTTTTTTAGGGTTCCGTAGTCAACAAGGAACCCTTACCTATAGTTTCGCTATGTCCGTCTGTCTGTCTGTGGCTTAGCTCAGAGACTGTACTCGAAAGCTGTAATTTGGTATGGGCACATAGACATATTAATCACGCCGACCAAGAGGTAAAATAAAATATTGAAAAAAATTGCAGGGTACCTACCCTGCAATTTTTTTCAATATTTTATTTTAACGATCGATGCAATAAAAGTACAGGGTATATTTTTTTCAGATTTTAGCCGGTTCGATTCCCGGGTGTTTGAGAAGAGAATTTTCGAAAATCTTTGAATGCAGTTTGCTTTCTATTCAAAAATAAAGGAATGTTTCCTTTGAGTAAAACTTTCTATCTGCAGTATTAAGAGTACTTTCCCTCCAGGTGGCATTACAAAATTCCACCCTATGTAATAACGAAGTTGAAAGGAAAACTAACACAGCTAAGTAGGCTTTACACGTTAACGAGTAATAGTCGACCAACTTACATTCGCAGTTGGAGAATTGACCGTGACGTATATCGATGTATAGGAGAACATGTTTTTCAACTACAATGTTAAGTTTGTTTTTGGGATAAATTCATCCCAACTACGGAACCCTGCATTGTGCGTAGTCCGACACGCACTTGGGCGGGATTTTTGATTTTGAGAGTGACTGTCGTCAGTCGCTAGATACCTACTGGAAAATTGATGACGTACCTACTGGAAAATTGATGACGTACCTACTGGATTTTTTAAAATATTGCTTAATTGAATAGGTATTTTCTTTTGTTCGTTTTTTGGCACTATAGCAACTTGTTTTGGCGTCCGCTATTGCTTTCCTAATTTGGATGTCATTTCAGGAATAGTTTGGCCTTTCTTTATCGTGGTACCTATGTCCTAGTAAAATAAAACTGAATACCATAAAATCGAAATCAACAGTCATTTAAGTATTCAAACTAGGTACCTATTCAAACTTATCAGCACTTCTCGAACGTCAAAATTACATAAGACAGTCCCCAGGGCGCCCGCCATTCACCACTTCCTAGTACTTTAGCTGAGAAGAATAAGTGGCTCAACAAACTCCCCAGCAGCACAGCTGTCTCTCTGTCATAGGTTTTTATATTATCTATCCTACTGAGTAGAATCGTACCTACCTACGTCGAAAAACGTATCATTCTTCTGACACCCTGTATAATTAAAGCCTTCAGTTTTAATGACGCAGTAAGTTGTGGTTTTGCTCGGAGATATACCTAAATACTATCTCAGTTCAACCGCCCACGTCAACACACCGTCCCACGTTATTTAATTTTCTGCAACAATTTTAAATGTTAAACTGAAAATGTCTACGTCATTCCATTAGCTCACAAATTAAATAAACACCTACGTTTTAGTTAAATAGAATGCTGAATGGAATTAAGACTGGCTGGTAAATAAAAGTTAAATGCATATTAAAGCATTGTAAAACAACTATCCGGTTTAAAGTTGTTTAAGGTATCAACGTGCGTAGGCACGTTTAAATTATTTTTAAACAACAAAGACTAGGCAGATAATCACAGACTAACTGCTGCCCGCGGCTTCGCCTGGAATACAAATAAAAATAATAATATGAATAGGTACGAATAAATAAGGGCTCGTGCAGACTGGCGCGATATCGCGGGCAACAGGCAGCGCGACACTTTCCATAGAAATTGTGCCACTATGTCGCGTCGCATTTTCACACCATACTGCGATCGTGAACCCGCCTGCCAAGCGTGGCGATTATGGTAACCCCTGCATCCAGCAGTGGACGTCTTTCGGCTGAAGTGAAGAGTGTCGCGTTGCGCCTGTCAGCGGGAGCCTTTAAATTAATATAGTTTTCGTTATCATTGTAGAACTAGTAGGTGTAAGTAATGATGATTTATAAGTTGTTAGGTATCCATCTTTGATGCTTCTTGTCTCTCTCAAGTAAAAAATTGCCATAACATTTACGGAATCATGCACAACGACCGATGTAGGTAGGTACCTACCTATCTATACACTACTCAACAAAGTCTGGGGAACAAGTCATAGCCCGGTCAAAATAGACATTCAAGGTTATATTAATTGCCATAAAGCTGAAAATTTGTATAAATATTGGCTATTGTTGGTTGGCTATTTATGCACCTGTTTTATTTATAATTAATTATGTTATAATTTAATATTTTTTTATATTTTTACTTTCTCTCAATCAGAGCACCCGCCATCTTATCGCTTCACCACCCTTGGTTGACTGGTAGAGAATGCCTAAGGCATTAAGTCCGCCTTTGTACCTAATGTGTGCGAGAAGTTTCAATAAATAATTAAATAAATTTTGGGAACACCATTACAAATAAATTGTCAAAAGTCCCCAACGATCTGACGTGTGCAAAAAAAAAATTATTCAAGGTCAAATGAAAAAATAACCTAAAAGCAAAAACATTTTGGAGGGAATACTTGACTTGATCGCAGCTTACGGCGAAGGCGTTTTGAAACGTACGGGTGGGTTTTAGTCAGTAAAATTCTGACACTCCACCAAGAGCGGGAGATGTTATACAGTTATTTGATAATTTCCCACCCCAAAAAAAAAAAAGAAAAAAAAGGTAATTAAAATAACTTCAGAGATTACTGCCCATAATCGTATTCACAAAAAAAGTGATTTTTAGTTTTTGGTACCTACCATTTAGATTTTCATATTTTTATTTTATTTTGTCAGTAACAACTCTTATATTTAATGAAATAATTAAAATCTGTATGAGATTAAAAGTCGTGCAGTCTGGGGCGACGCGACGGCCCGACGCCAGTCTGCACGAGCCTTTACGGTTTTATTAATATCAATATTATTCCAGAAAGTGCTGACGCATCCGCTGAAGAATACCTTAACCTGTGCGCTTTCCATGGTTTGCTTCCCGCTCACACGCTTCCTACTCATCAAAGTGGCTCCTGTTTGGACCATATAATACTCAAGTCGAATTTCCCTGCACTAGCCCTTGTAACAAATTCAACAATAACCGATCACAGTGCTACCCTACTTATTTTAATTGTAAATTACCAAAAGTAGTCACTCGCACCATTTCTAGTCTAAATATAAATAAACTTGAAGAAGACTTACGTAATATCGACTTTGACCCAGTCTACTTTTCCGCTGATCCGCAGTTTTGTGTGTTGTACCTAATCAAAAATGTACAACGTGCAATTCAGAAGAACACGGTCATATCTCGGGTCAATAACAAAAACTACAACATAAAACCATGGGTCACGACAGGACTCATTCGCTGTATGAAAAATAGAGATAAATTGCATAAGAAAGCCAAATCGAATCCAGATAATTTAATTTTGCAACAGTCGTATAAACGATATCGTAACTTTTGTAATGATCTCCTAAAAAAAGTAAAAAGCAACCACGATAAAATTGCGCTAGAAAAGGCTGGTACTAATAGTAAAAAAATCTGGAATTTTATTAAAAGTGTAACGTATAACACGAAACAAAATCAGTCATCTTCAGGTTTATTACAAGCACACTCATCACAGTTAACATCTGCCAACATTGCTAATCATTTTTTTTTGTTAATGTTGGAAAGTGTTTGGCTGGAAAAGTTCAGGGCCAATCACAATATTTAACAAGCACACCATTTACGTGTAGCACTATTTTATCATCCTTTGCGTTGCTAGACACTGACGAGTTGGAAGTAGAAACGATAATTATGAGTTTAAAGGACGACTGTGCGGTTGGCTGGGATAACATATCAAGTAAAATTGTTAAACAGTTCAGGCACATTTTGGTGCCGCCATTAACTTATATTTTCCAAAAATGTTTATCTACAGGTATTTTTCCCGAGTGCCTAAAAAAAGCTGTTGTTGTCCCGGTTTATAAATCAGGCACTAAAGATCAAGTGACAAATTATAGACCTATTTCCTTACTGCCTTTTATGTCTATAATATTAGAAAAAATTATAAATAAAAGGCTTTACAAATACTTGGAGGATAAATTAATTTTATCTAAACGGCAGTTTGGTTTTAGGCCTAAAATGTCAACAGACGATGCCGTCCACCATCTGACTGACTATCTAGCACAAGAACTTGATAATTGGCAACCACACAGTAGGAATCTTCCTGGACCTAGCCAAAGCTTTTGACACGGTTTCTATTCCTATCCTGTTGCACAAGCTTGAAGCCATAGGTATCAGAGGCACCCAGTTGAAACTATTTAAGAGCTATCTAGAGGACCGTACCCAATGTGTAAGGATTGGTAATGTTCTCAGCGATTGTGAGAAAACCACGTCCTTCGGTGTTCCCCAAGGAAGTATTTTAGGGCCTACACTATTTTTGATATATATAAACGATCTTTGTAATTTAAATCTAAATCACGGCCAAATTATTTCTTATGCTGACGACACTGCCGTTCTTTTTTCGGCTAGCTCAGAAGAAAATGTCTACAAGCTTGCGCAACACGGATTCAATGTTGTTAATAAATGGCTTCAACGTAATTCACTAACATTAAATGCAGACAAGACAAATTACATAAAGTTTTCGATGCGCAAGCAAACATCAACTAGGACCACAACATTATTTGCTCATTATTGCGCAATTCCCACAGATAACCAATGTGTTTGTCCCAACATTAAAATGACAAATATGACAAAATACCTTGGTGTTATAATAGATGAAACACTTTCGTTCAAACAACATATAGAAGCTTTAAATAATAGAATTCGCAAGTTGATATTTGTTTTTAAAAAGTTACGCTATATTGCTGACCCAAAAATAGTTAGACAAGTTTACTTTGCTCTATGTCAATCGATATTAACTTACTGTATTAACACATGGGGTGGAGCGGGTAAAACAAGGTTACTAACCATCGAGAGAGCTCAGAGGGCGATCCTCAAAGTGTCTACCTTCCGCCCTTTCCTTTTTCCTACCAACCTCATATACAAGAGTTCGCATCCGGCGGCCGAACTGGCGGCACGTGGGGTTGCGACAATCGTCGATAGGATCCGGCAATTGGGACTCGAGGTGGCATTGCACAAGTCCGAGGCCATGTGTTTTTATGGTCCTCGGAACGCGCCACTGTCGGGTTCCCAGATAACGGCGGGAGGGGTTCACATCGGGGTCGAGTCGACGATGAAGTACCTGGGACTCGTCCTCGACAGCCGGTGGAACTTCGTGGAGCATTTTCGACGTTTGGCTCCCAGACTGGAGCGGGCCGGGGCTGCTTTGAAGTGGCTCCTGCCCAATCTAGGGGGTCCAAACGCCTCCTGCCGGAGGCTCTACGCGGGGATCGTGCGGTCCATGGCCCTTTACGGGGCACCGGTGTGGGCGCGTTCTCTGAGGCCGCGACCAGCGCAGCGGTTGAACGCGTCCCAAAGGGTCATGGCCATCAGGATGGTACGGGGATACCGCACGGTCTCCCGTGAGGCGGCGAGCCTCCTTGCCGGATTGCCGCCATGGGATCTGGAGGCGAAAGTCCTCGCGCACATTTGGGTGTGGCGCGAAGAGGCGAAACTCCGGGGCATAACTCCGCTGCCGCAAGAAATTGCGGCACAGCGGACGGAGCTCCGGAGGGATCTCATGGCGACATGGAGAGTGCGATTGTCGCAACCCAGCGCTGGGCACGCCACAATTGTGGCGATAAGTCCCCTCTTTGAGGAGTGGCTGGAGAGGCGCCACGGCGTCCTCACCTTCCGCCTGACGCAGGTCCTCACCGGACATGGATGTTTCGGGAGGTTCCTGTTTAGGATTAAGCGGGAGGAAACGCCCGGGTGTCACCACTGTGTGGATCGCCCGGAGGACACGGTGGAGCATACGGTGGAGGTCTGCCCAGCTTGGGCGGAGCACCGCCGTGTCCTCACGGAGGCGATCGGCGGCGGCGATCTCTCGCGTCTGGGCCTCGCCGCAGGAGACGCCCCGGGCGTCGGGAGTCGCAAGCCGATTTCCGGCCACCGTAGGCGCGGGTCTGCGGACGGTGAGCGATGGGTAGCTCGCTGTCCGATAAGGACCAGGCCCGGGTCGACGGCGCGTTGTGTTCCACGCGCGCCTCAAAGAGATGTCAGCACAAACTGACGGGGTCCGTTAGGACCAATGCCTGCCGGGGTTGCGAGTTTGTCCGAAAGGGATATCGTGGCCCTGGCACACAGGCAACGGAAGGAACACGGGTGGGTTTTAGTCAGTAAAAGTCTGACACGCCCTCCCGCTCCGCCCAGAGCGGGAGAAGTTATTTGATGATTTCCCACCTAAAAAAAAAAAAAAACCTCATATACAAATCTTGTGAAGTATTAACAGTTCGGCAACTATTTATAATGGGTATTGTATTAAAACAACATACAGCTCTACCCTACAGAACTGAAAATTCTAATAAAAGACGTAAAGATATACCTAGTCTGCCCACAAAATACAACAAAACATGCTTTTGTATCCAAATTTTACCTGTACCTCGGTCCTCTCCTCTATAATAGACTAAACTCGAAAGCAAACATTTACTCTCTGAACTACAAAAATTGTAAGAGATTTCTCAAGGAGGGTCTCCAAACTATGTCTTATGAAGATACAGAGAATTTATTAACTGTATTAAAGTAAATATGTATACTAACCTACTATAAGTATTTATCAAATTTAGAAAATAAGATTTAAGCTACACAACATAACTATAATTTATTTGTCCATTGTCATCTTTTGGTATTTATTAATTTTATAAGACAATTCTACTTTGTACTTTTCGCCTGAAACACAGGATTACCTAGTTCAGGCACGTAATTCATAAGAATATAATTTACATTTAAGCAAAACTGTACACATTTTTATACCTTGTAATTTTGAATAAATATATTATATTATATTATTATATTGAAATAAAATAATTATGTTACATAAAAAGTGTTAAAATTAAAATAATTACTATGAGTTGGTAGGTATCCCTATTCCCTAGACTTTGTTGAGTTATGTACCTGGTCATGTGTCATTAAGACCGGTTAGTTGTGCACCAAAAACCAAAATTAACACCATTTTATAAACATTTTATTCAATTAAAATCCTCTTCATTATAAAATGACCACTCAGCTCGTCTATTCAACTACTATAATAATGAATTTTCCAATGTGCACACGCCGCTTAATATTCCCATTATATTCTCAGCAACGGGAACAACGGGAAGCGAACACCTATTACCGATGCATACCTACGCATGGGGAGAACCGAATAAATTGTCAGCAAATCCGAGCTTTAGACCGCCTTTCCACCAATGCTAAGCTGTGTAGCAATGGATGTGTATGATATCAACCAATAGGATCGTTGGATTTTCATAGCGTAGTTTCGCTAATGCCATATACTTGCGCAATGACAGAGGACAGACGTGTGTAGAAAATGGATAGGGTGGTCTTTGCCCTGCTGTGGGACAGCACTGGCTTAAGGTGAATCCGCAGCTGCAGCCCGCTATGTTAGAGTTTTCTTACGTTTTTTTTCTATTTGCAGGTCAGTGTCAGGTTGTATCTTGAATAAAATAATGATTCGCGACTATACCAGATTATGTATTTACAGAATTATAATCATTAGAATCATTAAGCGGAAAGCTTCAGGGTAGCCCGCGAAATTCAAATTTTCTTACGTTTTTTGCAATTTGCAGGTCAGTAACAGGTTGTACGAGTATGTTGATCTAAATATGGTTCGCGGCCGTAACAAATATGGTTTTACAGAACTATAATCATTAGTACTCGTACCAGCAATACAACTCTCTGAGTTCATAGAACCCTATTGAATAACTATTTCATGAAATAGTCATTCAATATGATTCAACGAAGAGAGTTAAGTAGTTGTATTGCTTATTTGAATACATCTAAGTTAGATTTTTCTATTGTATGACTTTTTCATGAAATCATGACATCGGGGAACAAATCTAACTGAGAGAGATGTATTAATGATTCTTATGATAATAATTATGTAATTACATATCTGTAATAGTCGCGAATCATAATTATTTTGATTTAGATAAAACCTGGCACTGACCTGCAAATTGCAAAAAACGTAAGAAAATTTGAATTTCGCGGACTACAGCTGCGGATTCACCATAATCAGTGGCGTAGCTAGCATGGGTGACATCCGGAGCGCATGATTGTGGTGTCACCTAATAATAAAAACTGGCCAAATGCATGTCGGACCACGCACAATGAAGGGGTTCCGTAGATGGGATGAATTTATCCCAAGAACTAACTTTACATTGTAGTTCAAAAACATGTTCTCCCATACATTCCGACTGCAAATGTAAGTTGGTCGACTATTACTCGTTTACTTGTAAAGCCTAGCTTTCCTTTTAATTTCGTTATCTACACTAGTTCCGTGATTTTAGCCTTCCCTTTTTTGATATATTTAAATTGTTTCGTTTGGATAACTTGGTTAAAATTGCTTCAAGCCTAAGTGGTTTATCGTTGAAAAACGTGAGATTTAGTGTGATTTTTTTTTACGGTCTGGTGTCACACCCCCTCAAGTGGCACCCGGTACGGACCGCCCCCGACGCCCCCTCTCTAGCTACACCACTGCCTTACTGGTTACCTAGTTAGCTTGGCTAATCTCTGGTGGAAAAGGGTTCAACGAAGCAAATTTTTTTACATACTCGCAAAGAGCATCACCAAAGCACAGCTTAACCGCTCCGCCACATCACTTCACTCTGGTAGAAATAGACACTAGTTTCCGAGCCGAGCCTCGCTTAGCTACGCACATTTGTGATGTAAAGACAGCCTTATACGATTACCTACACGTCTGTTCTAAAAGCGAACGGTTTTCCATACCTGCGGGTAGGTACGAGTACAGCCTAAATATAGGATTGAGGTACCGTATTTTTGGATAGAGAAGGTTTTTGTCATTGGTTGTATATTAGGAATGTTCATGAATGGTAACTACAAAATCTTTATTTGAGACGGATGTGTATGTGATAGGACGCTTATTGGTCAGTTTTGCGTTTGTAGTTATTCTGTTTGTGATTCGGTTCGAAATTTGTCCGCACAGGCGATTTTTTTGCGCGAACAATTGTTCGCCCATTGGTTTTCAACGCATTGCTTAGCGCCGTGAGAAAATACAACAGTGCGCTTTTTGACGCGCAAGAATGCGCTCTGTTGGATGTTTACTTAGGCACCACCTCCACGGGCGAGAAAATCGCGGTGTTAGTCTCCCCGTGCCATCAAATTCCATAGAAACTATGAATCAATCTCCACACGGCGAAATTATTGCGGCGATAATTTAAAGGCACAGCATGACTATCGCTGCGATTCTCTCTCCTCTGTGGAAATGGTCGTCTTAGGCTGAACGCAGACGGCAGACCTGAGACAAGACTGTTTAGACAAAATATGGTTCTATACGGACAGTGACAGCGTGCACAAATAGTTTTTTTTTTATAGACGAACCTATGTATTCTGTAACCAAATAGACAAGACTGTTTTGGCTATGGTGTGTGCATGTGCACACACCATAGCCGCCTATAAGACAGTGCTCTAAGTCCTTAGAGCACTGTCTTATAGGCGTAGCGGTCCGGGATCCTGCCGTTTTGCCGAAAAGATTTTGCCAAATTTTCATTACCCAAACAAATTTTAGCAACCTTTTTTTATACCATTGCAATATTTCGAATGATTTTAGTACGCATATTTTCATTTGGTCAAATTTTTACTTGGTAAAATATTACCAAGTATAATGTCATTATGGCATTTGGTCTTTAATCAAATGATTTATTACAGCAAACAATCTTCAGACAATAAACGTTTTTGAGCGAGCGAAGCGAGCGGTACCGCGGTAGCGGCCGGCGAGTGCCAGACACGACTTGCATTAATAGAAAAAAAGATATTGTTTTTAGTAGGTTACCCGGAACATAACTATTTAGATTAGGTTAATTACTTATTTATATTATTATTTGATTTTGCGTAAAAACTGTTATTCCAACTGAAATATTTGACTAAATAAAAAATGTTAAAAGTACTAGTTGGTAAACAAGTTATAGTTTAAACGTTCATTTGTCAAACATTAGGTTTGCGTTACAATTTTTTGTGAATAGATTTTTTGCTAAGTAATAATTTGGCAAATGAAATTATGCGAGAACTTTTTTGGGAAGTGAAAATTTGTCAAATTCCTTTCGGTCAAACAAGGGAGACCCGTAGCGGTCCTTTAGACATCTTTAAAAACATTGACAGAAAGTTATAGAAAAAAAACTTTTATTTTTAGCCAGGTCGTCGCTCCGTTAGTAAATACAGTGAGGCATACCATTATTTTAGAGTACCAATTTGAAGTTGACCTCACATAAACTGGAGCCCACGCAAAAAGTCTTGGATGACAAAAATAACTAATAACATTACGCCTTAATTCCCTGAAGGAGTAGACTGAGGTGTAGTTACTTATCGTACAACACTTTTCCAGTACGGTCTTAATTCCGTTAATTAGAGAGCCAGTTTAATTAGACTAATTATTTGTGCCCGGTTAATTAGAAGCTGAAGACTGCTAATGAGAATTTTGTAATGTTATTACCAACACCTTTGCCAGACTCGGATATCGAACCCAGACGGGTACCCTCGGTTGCGATTACTGGACCAATGAGATTGATGATGAAAGTAGATAGCAGGAATTCTTCTTAGGAACTGATCATTGATGTTTTTTCGTTTGATTACTTAATTTTATCCAACTGCCTCAGAAGGAGGGTTATTTTTTTCCAGAGTAGTGCTGTGTGTAGGTATGTCTATTTCTTTGGCATGCTCTGTAGCCTAAACGGCTTGATAGGTTTTAACATTATGAGGTGTCATTAGATTAGTCTTAATTGTGAGAGTGGCATCGGCTATATAATATTTTTATATTGCATCTGCAAATACAAAAAAAGGAGGGAAGATATCGCAGTTACACCATATTTTTTTTAGGTTACTGGTTGTTATGCAATATCTTAAAAAGAACAAAGTTCAATAGATAATAATGCTTGTTTTTCTCTTTTGTTTATGTTTTTTTTGCTTTCGGGATTTTTGTTTTTTTATATTATTTGCTTTTTTCCTGTTTTTTATCAACAAAGAATACCGACTCTTTGCACACTGTCGATCTGTTTATCTATTTCATTCAATTTACAAATTTAATTTTAAAATTCTCTTCAAATTTCCCGTGCATGCTCGTAAGTACTTGCAACTATGAACTTTGGTCGTATAAAGTGTATTATATCCAGCAGTGAAAGGAAATAGCGTCCGGTTCGAAGGCAAGCATCCTCTTGGCTATTACGGCATTGATTGTTAACCACTTTGGACGGGTCTAAAGAGGTTTGGAAAGTGGTGCCTAGAAACTAGATTAATAATGGAATTTTATTCCGAGACTTATTTTTTTGTAATGGTTAGTTAAATGTGGTATTAGCTTGATGTTGTCATAATAATAGTAAAGCTGATATCAGACGCTTCAGTTTTCATTTATGTTTGTCATTTGACGTCGAAAAATTTCGAACGAAACAGAAATTAATCATTACTCGAGAGAATTGTTCACTCAAGTGAAGATTCATGTTTGTTCACAGCGTCTGATATGTTATAACTCTATCTACCTACCCCAAAATTATCTGAACGACACAGCGAATGCTTTGTTTTACCATTTCGTATTTACATTGGAATAGGCAGGTACGTACCTACCTGCAGAAACCTCAGCTAAACTAAATG
Source organism: Tiliacea citrago (assembly GCA_963921375.1). Lineage (NCBI taxonomy): Eukaryota > Metazoa > Arthropoda > Insecta > Lepidoptera > Noctuidae > Tiliacea > Tiliacea citrago. The sequence goes on along the minus strand of OY992787.1, from coordinate 21,428,054 downwards.
TAAAAGCGAGTCTCTTCACCACCTCAAACAAAAGAAATAAAAAGCTTTCTAACACAAAATTCATACATTTGCCAGCAACGAAGCAACGGCAAACATAATAATCCGCATTCATACGTACATAATATTATTTATAACTTTACTTGAGGCACAAATAAGAACATTTGGAAGCATTAGGTATAGCTAAAGCGTTTTTATGTCAAGCAGATCGTGTTCCGAATCTTAACGTAATATTGGCTAAAAGTTTTCGAGCTTACACTTAGCCTCTTTGGGCCTTATCACACTGGCGATTTGCGAGCGTATTTTCAGCGAGGCGGTTGTTTAACGAGTTCGCCCCGAGTGCGCAACGTGTTCGCCGCGTTTTCACAATATCTTACACTCAATTGTCTCGCTCTCTCTTGTACACTCACGTCAACCGCCCTCGTTCAAACGCGGCGAATACGTTGCGCTCTCGTGGCGAACACGTTGCGCTCTTGTGGCGAGCTCGTCAAACTATCGCCTCCCTGAAAACACGCTTTCAAATCGCCAGTGTGATAAGGCCCTTTGGTACGGTAAACGATATCGCTTGCGGGGAAAACATCGTAAATAATAAATATACTTAGGTATTCGATAAAAAGTAACCGTTTTCTTGTTGCGATTCTTTTTTTGAACAAACTTGCTGTTTTGGTATGTTTGTGTTTTGTTGCAGGCGACTGATCGCACTGTTACTAATAGTGGCTCTTTCCTTATTTTGTAAGTCCGTATGCAGCTGACTACAAAAAACTTAACTAATTGTGTGGCTACGGAGGTGGGTATTCATTCATTCGTTCCAGTGATTAAAATCAAATCAAAATAAAATGGGCACTTATGAAACGTAAGAAGCTAAGTGGACGGTTCCAATTTATCGTTTCTTATGGAGAAGAGCCGGCAAGAAACTCCACGGTTACTCTTTTAAAAATAATGGGCTTTTACAATGTTTTCAAGTTACAGTGTTACTAGGTATGGGAGGACTGTGTGGGCCCGTCAACAAGTACCATGTACAGACGCCAGCAGGTCAAGCTACCCGAAACTGTCAAATTTTCCCAATCAACCTTGAACCTTACACTGTAGGGATAAAGTTGAAAATCTATTAAAGACATTTGACAGATTGTAGTAGCTTGATGTGCTGGCGTCTGTACGTAACAAAATAAAAAATGGTCTACAAATCTACAGACTATTAAGCCTTACAACGTTCTCACATTCACAAAAAAAAAAAAAAAACTAAGTAAGTATATAAAATATTACTAAAATATTAAAAATAAAAATCTAAGTGTTAATACCAAATGACTAGATACTGATAATAAGTGATGCTTAGGCAGCTCGCTTTAGGTACCTACGCGTAAAGGCTCGTACAGACAAGTGCGATATCGCGGGCGCGACACGGCAATAGTACAATTTCACTGTCGCGCCCGCGATATCGCGCGAGTCTGTACGAGCCTTAAACCGTACAGTACGAATACCTACACCACAACACTTAAAAAATCGAGTTATTGCAGACGATTTGGTTTCACAGAATTAACTGCCTCGATGGGTTAGTGCAAAGGTTTTCAACCCGCGGCCCGCGGTGGCTTCTTTGGTGGCCCGGCAATAGCTGTTTAATAGGTGTTTTTTATTTTTTTATTACAATTCATGTCTAGAAATTATAACAAAATAGACAGATACCTACTTACACTAACGCGTGAAAACAGTTTGAGACATGCAACAACCACTATTGGGGTAAATATTGATAAAATAACGAGTACCTAGGTAAACAATGTTAAAGATTTCATTGATTGAATTTTATTAGAATCATTTCCTGTTTCTAGCCTTGTAAAGTTGTATAATAAATTACTGCAATGTTTTTTAATTACTTACCTACTTAAAAGTTTAAAATGGAATATAATCAATTTCCCTTGTGATGCGGCCCGCTGAACCAAAATTAAGGTATTTTCCGCCCTTGACTTCAAAAACGTTGACCCCTGAAGACCCCTGGTCTAGTACTGCCTTTTGGTTTAGTGGTCGCAAGCGCTACTTCTGAGCATGAGCCAGGGTTTGATTTTCATGTCGGGCAAAGTGCTCTCTATTGGGTTTTTCTTTTAGGAACTTCTCAGTAGCCCGGAATCTGATTTTGTGGTTCCCGGTTGATGGCAATAGGCTCGCCCCTATTATAGGTACTGGATGTTGTAAAATTGTCTTTGGAACTTTAAAAAAAAAAGTTGTTTTTTCTTATTATAAAACTGTCATTATAGAAAAATATACGAAGGTCTAAATTTTTTCTGTGATCCTTTTATTTTCCAAGTAAATCGTTGTACCTAATAGAGTCATTCCCGACCGAATCTGTAATATCTGGCGACCGTGATAATGGTTAAGGCAAAAGAGTCAAGGATAAGTCAACGGTTTACAAAATACGTGAGTAAAGTTGAAGATATTCTGTCTCAGAAAGATAATAGCGCATTAATACCCGAGTATGAGAGGCTAGGTAAACTGTTCGAAGAGCTTTCCATCGTTCAAAATCAAAATTAATTTATTCAAACTAGGCTGAGAATCAGCACTTTTCGAACGTCAAAAATTACATATGACAGTCCCCCAAAAACGCCCACCCTTCACCACTTCCTAGTGCTTTAGCTGGGAAGAAGAAGTGGCGCAACAAACTCCCCAGCAGCACAGCTGTCTGTTCAGATATAAAACTTGAATCTATACAATAAAATGTAAAATAATTTGCATTACGCAACACAGAACATTAAAATAAATTATTTGCCTTATGTTAGCTAGCACACGCCACTATACCAAAACAAAAAAGATATGAAAATCGTCGAAAACTATACTCATATAAAGTGGTAGGTAAGTACCGTACGCAAAATGCGCGCATTGACGTGGAGTTGCGGACACCAGCCCGTATTACCTAAAGTGTTAGGTATGTGGCTGGACGATTACTAGAGGGATGAAAAGTTGTATAAGCAAGATATAGTTGCCTCCGATTGTTATGAAGCTCGTTGGAATGAAATTAAATATAAAGTTAAAGAATTTTTAGGCGAACAGTCGAAATGTTCTAATAAAGGTACTGTAAAAGAGATTGATAAGACTAGCAATTCATCAGCAAATACCTATTAATAAGCATCGTAACTTTAGACTACCCAAACTGCAGCTTCCGTCATTCGATGGAGAAATAAAGAATTGGATTGGTTTTTGGTCTTAATTTAACAAGATTCACATGGATAGCGACATTGACAATGATGATAAGTTCCACTATCTTCTACAATGTATGGAGCAGGGTACAATTGCAAGAGAATTACCTAGTAAAGAGTTTTCCACCAAACGGAGAAAACTATCAGAGGGTCGTAAAGCAATTAAAGGAACGATTTGCTAAAGACTTACTATTGAACACTATGGTCGTAAGTTATTACAGCTAGTGTTAGGTCAATCCAAAGGTGCAAAAATATAATTAAGAGCACTTTACGACGAACTCATGGCGCTAATTCTGGCGCTAAATTTATTGGGAGTAACTCAGGAGTAGTATGCAGCATTTCTGTTTCCATTAGTAGATTCGGCCTGACCTGTGGACTAAAGGCTTGGATGTAGCAGATCGCATGTAGGCCATAAGGTAATACACTCACTAAGTTGCTTACTTTTGTCAAATTAGAGGTAGAGTCGGATGAGAACGACGTACCTATGGCACGTTCTGGATTCTCATATAAATATTCAGGAGCTGAGCTGACTGCAGACCACTACTACTGATAGGAAGAATGAGAGAAACCAACCACAAAATAAAGCAGATAACTCGCGAAATGTGCGTGTACTACAGCTACACCTCTGCCTAACTCTTCGGCAAAACAGGCGTGATGTTCTTTATCATTATAGGCTGTAACGTAACATTGATCTAACTTATAAATTAAGAATGTATAATTCCCTTAAATGGAAACTGTGATGTCCAAAGATAAAAAGAGCTACCTACTTGCCTAGTGACGCCATTCCCATATTTGCGTTACGCCAAAGCAATCATCATGGCTGAGAAAGCTTTCGACATGTTCCATCGACTATTTACATATCCTTCTATTTACCCCCATAAATTACCATTTCAGAGAGCAGTGCTGGCCCAGTGATAACGGCCTTGACTTACGAGTAGTAGTAGGTCGTGAGTTCGAACCCAGACAGGCGCTTTACTTTGTGTAAATTATTTCATCACCACTGCTCTCAAAACGGTGAAGGAAAACATCGTGAGGAAATCGGCATGTCCTAGAACTAAAAATTCGAATACGTGTGACATCTACCAACTCGCACTGGGCAAACGTGGTGGATTACGGCCCGCTCCCTCTCATAGAAAGAGGAGGCCTGTGTCCCAGCAGTGGAAACATTATAGGCTGATTAAGTATGTTATGTATTACCATTTCGTTGAAAATATATAGATAGGTACCATCACGGGCACTGGCGCCTAACCACTTTTCGACCTTATTACTAAGAGCATAAGGTTGAAAAGTGGTTAGGCGCTAGTGTCCGCGATGGTACCTATCTTGAGCATAGGCGGTATTATGCCACATCAGCCATAGAAAAATAGGTGTGGGTCTCACTCTATCCGAAACATGGGATCGGATAAATGATTTCTCTATGTATTTAAAAATGTCTATAAAAGATAGAAAGAAGGAAAGAAAATGTCTCAAGTTTGCACCAAATATGCATCCAGCTCCACAGCTGCCCAGCCAGAAGTAGCATGGCTTTTTGCTTGAATAAGAAAATTTATCTTCTTTGGAGTTTTCTATTTGGTTGTTTGGCTATCGGCGAAATTGTATTTTTCTTTAAGAAAATTAGTGACCTGGGAGTGTAAGTAAATAAGGTACCTACAAGAAGATAAAAATACCAATACGAAATACCATTGTATAATTGAATAACATTCATCTAAATAAAGCGCCTAGCGCAACAATTGCATAACATCATATCGCTAATTATGGCCGCTTCGTCCAGCTGAGCGAAACTTTAGCCGTTACGCTCCCGATTATCTCTTGAGGAAATCGAAGCGCATTAGAAAGATATTCTAGTTCAAATCTGGGCATATTTTGAACCAAAGTTATCAAAAACTCGTGTAATAATTCTGAAATCGGCTCTTTCTAGATCTAGAAACACTGAAATTTTTGTTTAAGAAAATTCTCAGTTACAGTTACCTACACGTAAGCGAGATTGACGACCTGAAATCACCGTTGCCTACTACAAAAATCATCACCATCAACTCTGTAGGTAAATCACCTTTGAACGTATTTTCTGTTCCTTTCTTGTATGTTTTTAAGTGTGTACATAAACTGTTAAATAAATAAACAAGATAGAGAGACCATTATTATCATTGAACCACATTAATCTCAAAAAAACAAAGCGCCCACCGCAACAAAGGCCAATAATTGCGTAACATCATAGCGCTTATTATAGCGGCCTCCGTCCAGCCGAGCGAAACTTTAGCCGTTACGCTCCCGATTGTCTCCTGAGGAAATTGAACCGCACCGGAATACGCCGCCGGCCAGATTTAAATCTATGTAATTACTTAGAGCGGATGAAGCTGACGTCCACGGTCAAACTGACCTTCAGTTGAGTGTAACTTTTGGTTATAGATTTTTGTTTTGAAGCAAAAGTGGATAAGGACGGTAAGTGAGATGATAAGACAAGTTAATGTGTTTGTTTGGGGTCAGCGATTTAAGTGTCCGGTTTTTTTAGGGTTCAGTACCTCCCCCAAAAAGAAAAAAAATGAAACCCTTGTAGGATCACTCGTGTGTCTGTCTGTCCCAGCCGATTATGTTGAAATTTGGTACACCGAATTTCTATGATTCGAACACGGGCGTGTAACGTAAATAAATGAATATTGGATATGAGGGCCCCTTTTGTGTCCGTGTGGTCGCTTTTTGTGTCTGTCTGAGAGACGGCGTTGTTCTTTTAAAATATGCAACAGGCAAACCCATAAAAAGTCTATGGTGTAATAATAACATGGTAAATATTTCAATATTGCGCGTACAAACTTACATTTCCAGTGTGAATCTATAGGAGAACATGTTTTTCAACTAGGTACAATGTTGTTTGTTCTTGGTTTACATTATTTTGGGATAACAAAACATGGTAGATAACATATTCACTGGACTGAAAACTCACCACGCGCGTTCAACTCTCACTTGGCCGTTTTTTTCGTGTTTTCTTGATTCCTAGATTATCCTATAGTATAGGCTACAAACTTCAACTTAGGGAACCTACAGCTAACTGTCAGTAGGGTATCGATGTAGGTATAGAAGCGGTATGTTTGCTTCTTTTCCAGTGGTATTAGATTATAGTGTCTAATAAAGCTTATGTTGGTTTTCGTTATGTTTAAAACACACATCCATTGCTTGGAAACCGGTTAATTTTCTATGTAACCAACAATGTATAGGTTTTCGAACATATTTCGTTAATTATTTAATATTTTGTTACAAGATTGCTGAACTTAATGTGATGAAGCAATCTTTGAAGCTAATATCAATAGTATTCAAAATAATTTGTATCTTCAGAAATTAAAATTTACCGGTTTCAAGCCCTGCACACATCATTATAAACAAACATTTGCGGTTACTATGGTAACTGCAGATGTTACCAATAGCGAGTTGGTATGCCAACTCGTTATTGAAAATACTAGGACTGAAAGGTAGGTACTACTAATAATATAGGTACCGACATCATCATTCATCATCATTTCAGCCGAGACGTACACTGCTGGACATAGGCCTCCCCCAAAGGGGGGTGTTTGCCATAATCGCCATGCTTGGCAGGCGGGTTGGCAATCGCAGTATGGTGTTAAAATGTGTTGAGAACGCTGCTGCCCATTCTCTAGCAAGTCCCTTAGTCGCCTTTTACGACACCAACGGGAAGAAATATGATGATGGTATTCCTTATGTCCGGCAAAATACGGCACCTAGCTACATAATTTTACTTTAAAGTTTAATCGACTTTTAAAGTAAAATTATGTTTTCGTAAACCTCTCAAACTTTTATACTTCAATAATAAACTTTAATGGTTTCGTCAAGGCGTTTCTAAGATTTCGCCTAATGTTCGTTCGTTGCGTTAAAGTCAAAGTCAAATTATTTATTTCAAATAGGCACATAGATGGCACTTTTGAACGTCAAAATTTACAAATAAAATAGAATTGATTCTAGTCGCCCCTTCCAAAAGGTAGCTTCGTATGGAGAAGAATGGGCAAGAAACTCCACCGTTACTCTTTTAAAATGTTTTACTATATTTGGTATTGGTACATCAATTATATAATTATATGTGAAGACGATGTACCTAGAATAAAACTACTATACCACAATAGGTAAAAAGAATTAATAATGAAGCAATGACAGATAAATTAATTATGTGATAGATACATGGTGCTCACATATTTATTTACAAACATTGTAAAAAAAAAAAACTTTTTCCTAAAATAATCAGTGTGTGAGTTAAGGTAATCACAGAGTGTAAAATAAATGTCATAAAAATAATAAAATATACAATTAAAATAGCAATCAGTTAGATTTGGTCTAGACTCTACATTGTCCTATGGAGCTGGACCAGCATGTTTCCAAGCGTTATTATCCTGGATATAATCCTCTAGTTTGTAATAAGCTTGTTTAAAAAGTGTACTTTTTATATGAGTTTTAAATTTTCTTTCATTTAATTCCAATATATCACAAGGTATTTTGTTGTAACATTTAACACAGTACCCCATACAAGATGTATGTACTTTAGATAATCTGAAACATGGCTGATCTAGTTTATCTTTATTTCTATTATTGAAATTATGTCTATCACTTATTTTTTTGAAAAGATGTAGGTTTTTTCTTACATACATAATATTTTCATAAATGAATTGGCAAGGTACCGTCATAATATTAATCCTTTTAAAGAGTTCCCTAAGAGATTCTCGGCGACATAGATTATAAATGGCTCCGACAGCTCTCTTTTGCAAAATAAAGATGGATTCATTGTCAGCAGCCCGACCCCACAATAAAATACCGTACGACATAATGCTGTGAAAGTAGCTAAAATAGACCAAACGCGCGGTTTCTACATCTGTTAACTGTCTTATCTTCCTAACAGCATAAGCGGCCGAGCTTAACCACCCCGCAAGAGATGTTATATGTGGTCCCCATTGTAGTTTCTCGTCTAGAGTGATTCCTAGGAAAACCGTTTGATTTTAACAAAAGATTTCCCTATGAATATTTTGCAGTTACCTAAGCAGGGAGCTTCTTTACGTCGCACAATAATTATGATGGCCCCCAACTGTGTGCGACCCACAGATTTAGAGACTTGAAAGCTTGTGCTGTGCACAAACTTCAGGCATTATAGCGATTTCCTATTGCATGTCAAATTAAAAAATGTCAACGCACGTCCACTCCTGATGAAGTCTATTAGCCCACAGACCCGCTTAGCGATTGAAATGATTCTGTTTACGTTGAGCACATCACTAAATGGCTGGGGTGACGTCATCGTAGGTATAAAAAAGATGACACGGTCGGTTTTCATACTATCTAATAAACGTGCGGTATCTAGCCTACACTAAATCTGTGGTCCGACCCATGCATATTGATGACATGCTTCAACAAAACAGGTGTCTCTTATTATGGAGAATGACCTTCCTTGTTTCGAACTGAATTGTTGAACTGAATTTTGCTGAGTTTTTAGTAATTGTTTTCCAGTTTTAGTAAGTACCTACCTACTTACAAGAAAAAATTGATATAAAGGTGATCAAGGGATATTTTCTCAAGATAAGCTCTTCTCTCAAGTAGGTTTTCCGCAGTCTTTGGAAGCGGAATGAACAATAGAATAAATGGTTATGGTATGTTGGCCAGAAATGGGAACATAGAAAGAGATAGATTTATGGAAAATGGAAGATCATTGAGAACCCATTGCTTAAGAGAGAAAATAAAGAACCACCTCTACCTACTGCAAACATTTATTTATTTTTTTGTTCGTTATCTATCATAAAGATACCTATTGCTACGGGACCAATAAAGAAAAATATATCGGGAAAAGGAAGGTAAGTACCTATAGATATCAACCTATATAAGTACTTACTTGTATACAAAGATCGGACTGAAAGGCCTGTCCTTTCGACTGCCTATCGTACAAGACCTCTATAAAATTGAACCTATGTAAAAAAATACTGTCTATCAACTTAGCCTTTCCTTCATTACAAAATAGAACCTGAGTCATAAAAATACCTTTCAATATGTAAATCTGTTTTTGTATCTATTTTGCCTGAATATCCTCTTTTGCTTGCAAAGCATTATTTGGCCTGTTATCGCAACATAGGTATTCTAGAATATATTACAGTCTTGGAACTTGGAACATTACTGGTAATATCTGTGCAATATTGTGATAAACTCAGTACATTATTGTCGCATGTTGGTCTGCTGGTTTGGCATATTTTGGCAGTTTATGTTTCTACTCAGGGCCGGATCCAGGGCAGGGCAACAGGGGTCTGGCCCCGGGTCTCCACAAAATAGGGACCTCCACAATTTGACTTTTTTGATATGTGAGTTTTTTACATTCACAAGTAAAAATATAAAATATGCATTGGCCTTTTAAGTTTAATATAAGTACATACGATGTCGATAATATTTTAATCCAATAGTCGTCGTGTTGGTTTAATCCCGGTGACCGGTTAGCTATTTGTTTCTCTGACTGAAACACTACACGATTATCACACGGTACGTTCTCAATTTAGAAGAAATAGACGTTGCGAATATATACGCTGCAGTGGAAGAAGTGCACCCTAATAGCGATAGACTAAATGGGTCCAGGGACGGCAGACTCGGGGATGTCCGCCGCCCCCTATCATACTGGACCCGAGGTGGCGGCGCGTAGTGTTCCACGCGCGCCCCTTTCAGACGTCGCGGGGGGGGGGGGGTCCAACACCTCACCCCCCCCTCCAGACATGAGGTGGCCCGCGGGGGCGGGCCGGCACTAGCCGGGGATCACGGAAGTAATACTAGCTCCCAAGATCCCCGGTGCAAGTGTGGGAAGGGAACACTGGGGTGGTTTTTAGTCAGTAAGAGTCTGACAGACCCCTCCGCCCGCCCCAGGGTGGAGGACATCCATGAGGATTTTGCACCGCGGCAAAAAAAAAAAAGTTGGAGTTGATTGACTGCCGATTTTTTAACACTTTTGGCACGAATCGTTTGTAGTGTCTTTTGTGCACATAGCCTTGTGACAATACTTTAGTATTTTTCGACAGCCATGGTACTTGCCCGAACCAAATTGAGAATCCACAGTTATTCACAATATTCCGATAAGATAACTCGTGAAAATTAAACACGCACGAATAATATAACTCTCAAGTTAGAACATAAATATGTCCCTCTACTAATGAATTTCTTTGGCGTTCTACTTATTCACGTTAATCTACAAGCAAATCTCGCTTCCAAAGTAGGCAAATGTCTTTCAGATAGGTACTCCTTATCTTAGTATTTAAACAGGCCTTGATACTTAAGTGTGGCTTCGCAAAGAACTATAAGTCTTGTACCCGTTTTCACTTAGACTAGGCGATATCTAAATGAATGCTTAAATAAAAATGCGCTGTTTGATATTCAGCTTTCGACGCCGAGCCGAGCGCTGAAAATTCAACAGCAAGCTTTTATTTAGGTGTCGGTTACTGTTAGTGAAAACGAGCAGAAGTCTTCGTGTTTCTTTATCTAGATTGTAGGACCTAGAAGATATTCAAGCAACTTTCGATTAGTTCAAGACGGTGGCAGTCCCTTCTTGTGTAAGGAGTGATAAGAAAAGATTATGTTTCGGCCTGACTTTGATAATGGTGGCGGAAAATTGATAGGCTTTTGCGTAATCATAAGTTCATTATTCAGGAAGACTCTGAGATAGTTTCCTGTATTTTTTATTTTAAGTTAGTCTGGTCCTACTTAGGGCGAATGTCACACATCTAAACCGCGTTCAAATGCTGTCAGTGTCAATATTGCGATGAAAATAATCACACAGCTCACAGCTCTTAAACGTGGTTTAAGTGCTGATCGCGTTCAATTTCATTGGTGAAATTGGCACTCAGTGTTTTAAAGGAGTCTTTGTCAATGCTACAGGAGTCGACAAATAGAAAAAGTAGGTACCTCATTCATCATCATCTCCCTAGCCTTTTCCCAACTATATCGGGGTCGGCATCCAGTCTAACCGGATGCAGCTGAAAACCAGTATTTTACATGGAGCAACTGCCTATCTAACCTCCACAACAACCCAGTTACTGGGTAACACGATATCCATTGATAATAATGGTTTTAGACTTTCAGGCTTCTGAATACCCGTAACAACTGTCAAAGATAAACAAATGACAGCCGGGATCAACGGCTCATCATGTTTTCCAAGGCACGGAGGAATCTTGGTATGAATAGATGGTCACCCATCCACGGACTAACCACGCGAAGCGTAGCTTATCCTGATAGATCGACCCGTGCGGCTATTATTACTTAGCCACAAGCTTCTCTCGAATAGAAAAAGTACCTAACAGTAATAAAATGCTCCTATTTGTAACTTACGACTAATTGGATGGGCGACAATAATACCGACCTATCTACTAATAGTTATTCTCGTCGAAGTTTTCGCTGCGGTTATTTCTTAGTATCCATATAAAAAAGTCCTCCACTTGTTAAATTCACTCGCTTATTCATTAGTACAGATTTGTTTTATCGTTGCCTTAAACTTTTCAGCATTGTGGTTTCAAGTCAATCCTTAAAATATAGGTTCCTATACTTTTGCCCATGTCAGAAATTCAGAATCAGATTATGAAATCCAAACAAATTATGATAAAATAGAATATTTTAATAATAATGACCCTGCACCTCCGCACACCTCGCTCAGCTCGCCGCTGCCGGTACCCGCACCCGCTGTGACGATACCGGCCGTGGTGGTAGCGTCGAGCTCGGCGACGAATATTTCTCCCCGCCCACGACGCCACCACCTGCTCGTCGACGAGGAGAACGCCGGCCGCCGGATGGCTTAGGACCTCGAGGCCTGAATATTCTTTCCCTAATGGGAAGCTTTCCCCAAAAACGGAAAGCCCGTCCCAAGCAACATAAAAAAAAAAAACATGCAATTCATGATGGAGTTAGTTACACTGTTGTTTACAGACTGAATTTTAAAGATAAGAATATTCTCTATAATGTTTTAGAGGTATGAGGAACAGGGTGTATAGGTATAAAGTGTAAAGGTCATCCTCCATAGAAAAGGGAGGATCTTCCGACCAGACAGGTGTTGTGTCTAGTGAGCAACAGCTGCCCGACAGTTGATATCGGGATGTTGTATATATTCTAGTTGCATGGTAAACTCTGCTTGCGCCATGCAGGATTTCGCGTGACGTCAGTGTCATGCGTAGCTCGCATGTAGCGATGTACTTGCCGCCACAATGTCAATTACAAAAAATGAAATTTAGTTCAAGAAGCACTCTTAGGTGATCAATTAAATCCAGCTTAAAAATAGCGTATGGCGATTTCGCCACCTTTTTTTTTTGGTGGGATATTATCAAATAACTTCTCCCGCTCTAAGCGGAGCGGGAGGGTGTGCCAGACTTATACTGACTAAAACCCACCCGTGATCCTTCAGATGTCTGTGTGCCAGGGCCACGATATTTTCGGACAAACTCGCAACACTGGCAGGCATTGGCCCTACCGGGCCCCGTCAGTTGGTGTTGACTTCGCCACCTTGACCTGAATCTTAAAAGCTCCGAAACCCACCTATAAGTAACACGTGTTGTTCAATATGCTTTTAGACCACATCCAGTTTATTTGCTGAATTTCCTCGTAGGGCTCCCAAGAGTTTCATCATCATTATCTCATCATCTTCCAGCCCTCGCAACACGTTCTTCCATCCTCCCCTGTCAGCCGTCACGCTATCATTCACTCCATTCTCATCCATAACATTCCTTACACAATCCATCCTTCTTTTCTTTGGCCTTCCTCTCCCTCTCCACCCATCAACATTTATATTCATCACTCTTTTAGTCACACGCGTTTCCTTCCTCCTCATCACATGTCCATACCAAGCCAAACGATTTTCTTTCAACTTTTCTGTCTCTGGCGCCACTTTCAAACTTCCCCTTCCCAAGAGTTTCATTATCTTAATAAAGTCTCAGCATGAAAATTCCCGTGAAGATATAAATTACACAGTCAATAGATTGCTCACGCAATGCCGGTACTTATGTTCCGTGTAAGAAAGTACATAATAGGTAAATAGATACAGAAGGTTAGCTACATACAATGATCGAAAACGCACGCACCCGCAGACACACTTCACATCGCACTGTCTGGAAGGGCACTCACGACTTCCATTCGTTTGAAATTATCGTGGGTACCTACGCACAGTCAAGGAAATTATTGTTGCAAATTGACACCTTACGTCAATTTGCCGTGTCATACAACTGTCAAAGAATGACGATATAATTTGAATATGTGGACAATTTAAGGTGGTAGTCTTGCTTAACAATCGATTTCCCCGAATTTACCTACGCGTCCGTTTGTCTGTGCGTGCACCGGTTTTCGCTCGTTGTATGGGCAGCTGACCTTCTGTATTTTATCTACTTTGTGATGAGTATGTGGGGCACACCGCTGGGTTACCATGGTTGAACAAATATTGGTAGATGGGATGTATTAATAAATTGAAGGCTTTTTTGTATGAAAAATGTAGAAGCGTATAAATTTATTACACATATCGATGGAACGTAGAGCAAAAAGGGTCATAGGCGACGAGGTTTTGAGGGCTAGACTTCATAGCCTGACTCATCGGCGTAATGTTGCTTGCCTGTCGGTCTTCTAAAGACTGTACTTTGGAGATTGTGCGCAGGAGCTCCACAACCTGATCCCACCATCTCCCTTTTATTATCAGACGTACTGCAGGGTACCTACCATCCCCACTTAGTCAATATACCGACAAGACGTACTCAGCGCTGCTCCTCCACATTTATTATGCGCACGGTCAAAGTGTGCATCTGGCGAGATCGAAGTCAAGAACTGGCCCATTCCGTAATAAAAAAAAAATTATGGACGCCATTTTGTTACGCCCTGTTGTCGGTCTATTTATGACATAATAACTAAGTGCATGCGTCTTCTGGGCACTTTTCCGGATTACAGCGATGCGGACGAATTACTTCGATGCTTACGTGTCCTTTTCTTGTTTTTTGTATTTTTTTGTTTATCTCGTTAGTATCTAGTGTAAATAGTTAGTTGCGTAATCTATTGTATATAACTAAGTTATATTTATTATTAATTCAGAAAAAAATGTACCAACTTCAAACAACATTGAAATGGAAAGTGAAATTCAGTAGGTATTGAATCCGCCATTGAAACGAAGAATTCTACGAGTATTTGTGAATCTTTCCAATTTATATTTTCTTCATTTTCCACAAACTCAATTATATTTGGAATGCCAAACACATTACCTAATAAAATAAATAATGTTTTGAAAACTTCTTAGTTAGAATTCACCTCTTCTTTTTATTCAAATGTAAACTTTAATGAATCCTAAGAGAATTTAAAAAATTTCAAATAAGATAATCATTTTTTTGAAATAAAATATCATAATTGTCTCTTATTTTTACCCGACTGCGGCGAAGCCAAAAAAGGAGGGTTATGTGTTTGACCTGTACGTATGTTTGTATGTATGTCCGGCCCTATGTTCCCTTGTAACTACTAAACGGCTGAACTGATTTTGATGAATGATATGTCGTTAGATTCGTCTTTATTGCGCGAGTGTCACAGGGTATATTAAAATTATTAAAAATCAAAACGGTGGACTTGTGACACCGAAAGTGTTTAAAAATAAAAATCTCCCAAACCTAACGATTGGGGTTTCAAAATGAAGGGTTTTAAAAGGTGATTACAAAAATATACACAAGTTATATGTTTAAATGTAATTTAAATGAGAAATGATAATAAACTATCCCAAACTTTTGGAGTGAGTGAGTAAGAGGCCGTTATCACCAGTGAAGATAATATTAACTGATTATAAGTGAGTAAATAACCTAATTTACCGTCTTATACTCCTAACTAAAAAGTGTAAAATAAAAAAAAGTTAATTAAAAATCAAAAACCCGACTGCGTAAAAAGTGAACTTAAATAAAAAAGATAGAAACAAGATTTATATAAACTACATAGATACAATCTCATGCAGTCAGAGGCATCTTCTTAACAATAACGACCTATTGCCTCCGACTGCATGAGATTGTTTATAACATAGTTAGTTAATAGGATTTTTATTAGTAGAATAATAAGTAGTGGCAACACAACGTACATTAGTATCGACGAAGGTTCGCGAACCCTTTTCACGAATAGATTCGCCTGTGGATACGTATCTACCTATCAAAATACGTTAAGGCTTTATTACCTACACCGAGACGCCTTTTTTCTATAACCAGCCATGTTTTATGAAAATGTTATTAGACATTCCTTTTACTTTTTCAATCTTAACTTTGCAACACTGTTTGCCTTTTAAAACCTTCTGAATGTGAAATTTATTTTCAATTTTTTGAAACGAATTTCGTGTCAGAATTTTTATTTTGTTATTTTTAGTGAACATTTTTGTACTTATTTAAAAAAAGTAGATAAGGTGAGAGTTCTTGTTTTTTTATGATTTTGATAAAAATTTAATCAGTTTAAAATTAAAAAACAGCTCTTTAGAAAATCTACTAAGTACCTATCTGTAGAATAATAGGGCAGGCAAGTAGATACAGGATATTGTTCAAAGGATTAATTTCTTTGACAGGCTACCTACGATAAAATGAGGCTACCTAACGCATTTTCAGCGATCACTCACCACGCATGAATCCTTTTCAGTACAGAGTGTAATCAAATAGAAATTTGATAAAAAATACACGTGCTTTCATAAAGTGAGGCCGTCTTTCAACGTTACAACCCATTATTTTTATCGGACCGTATCAGATGAAACCAAAGAACATGAAATACACCCTACATGTGGGGGAACCTTTTATAGATTACTTGCTTTTTGATGCTGGTTTTACTCGAGTTATTTCTTGTGTTCAAGCTTCAAAAGTTTCGTTCATGATTATGATTGTTGATGGTTTTAAGCTCTGGCCACACTAAACTGAGGCGAATCTCGCGCGAGACGCGGGACTAACTGCCTGCGTCCGTTGTTTTAATGATAAGGAAGTCACGCGACTATTCGTACTAGTTTAAGCATCTCCATAAAAGTTAGTTGTCACAATCGATGCGTGAGAATTACGCAAGTGAATCCCGCGTGGGTTTCACTTCAGTTTGGCCACAGCTTTACTCGTGTGAATGTTTCTAGACTGTCTGCAAATCATGAACTGATATGCAAGTTTGCATGCGTCACATTTGATTAATAAGGATCTATTTTCAATTTGTATTGAAACTGAATAAGCGCCGTCTAGTGACAATGATGGTAACTACACACACGTCCACTCACGTTCACTTACGTCAATTTGTGTGAAATAATTGTTTATTCCACACAAATTGACGTAAGTGAACGTTCTGTAGTCTCTCAGTTGATATAATATTATCAGAGGGGCAATTCTACTAATTTTAAAAACGTTCACAGTCTGATCTCAGTCTCAATCTGTCAAAAATACCTCTTATTTCCCTACATTTTGACAATTTTTTGACGTTTGTTTGTCGCCAAGATGAGATTGCGACTAGATTTTGAACGTTTTAAATTACGAGAATTGGCCTTCTGATATATATTATTATAATAGACTAGATATCCAATTATAAACGTAAGCAAATTTTGGACCGTACAAGAATATTTCTCACAACAGTTATAACCGTAATAGTAGATTACTGCATTGAGCAGAAAGTGGCTTCTTGTTCTTTTTTTTTTAACTTGTTCTTGTTGCATCGAGTGTTAGATTGGAACCAGAGCGACAGCAAGGGCTCTAAAAACACGAGTGCAATAAGTCACGTCGAGCGTACGTGCGTAATCTGCTTTTCTTTCAACTACTACAGCAATGGCTTTATAGTTTTCGTGAGCTCACTAAAATACGCTAAAACACACTCTCGGATACAGATTTACCTTTATTTCATTTCCAAGACATTAAATTTTCATATGCCTTGAAATATCTGGCTCTAGATTTTTCTTGTAATAGGTTTAAGTAATTACGAGCAGAGACTCGTTTTTTATAGCTTCTTGCGTTAGCGATAACTCACTTTCACTAGAAGAATCCATTTTTTTACTAATTTTAATGATATTCGTAATGTTCAGCTGTAAAAATTATGAAGTACAATAAAAAAGTGATAACGCCAATTCGTTTTCTTTTTTTTATTATTATTTCTTTACAGCCTTGCTCTTTGGTTGTCTGCTTACATTTTATATGAAACATAAGAACACTTTTTAATCAATGAAAAAGTTTAAAAAAGTATATTTATTTTCCGCATCGTTTTAACGATGCAGTAATGAAAACACATACAATCATTTCTGCACTATTTTAGCGACGCAGATATGTTCAGGTTTCTGCTGGCATTTTGATGATATTACTAGGTAGTTGTAAGAAAATATTTTATCGTTGCGGTTCAGGTATCTTAATCTTTTATTCGAATGCGAAAGTGTTTAGAAAATCATTTCCTCGTCTTGTCACCGCCACAGGCCCGGAATGCAACCGGTTTCTGCCGGACGCATCAACTACTGAGTGTTTGTGAGAATTTCGATGTGTAGGGTGTATTTTTACTGAGATATTTTTCAAGGAAATAATATCAGTCAAAAGGAACAGTGAATGCAGAAACTATGTACATTCCTTTTCCCCGTTCTTCTTTGAGAAGAGGGGTCAGGTAATTTAGAGCACTGACCGTACATAGTTTCTGCATTCACTGTTGTTTATGACGAATTATTGAGGGCTGCCAAGCGTGGCGACTATGGCAACCCCCCCTCCCCCCCACGTTTGGGTGAGGCCTTTGTCCAGCAGTGGACGTCTTTCCGCTGAAATGATGATGATGATGATGATTGAGGGCTGGGTTTATCAAAATTTGAATGATGATAGCTGTAAACTATAATTTTGATTAGGGCTGCCATCCGTCCGAGTTTCCGTGGATTTGTTCTAGTTTAAAGGGGCGCCCGGGGAGCGTCCGGAAGGGGTTTTTAAAAAGTGTCCGGACACTTTTTGTGTCATCCCAATTAATTGGAAGATAAGCAAATTATTAAAACAAACCATAGTTATTTTGATGATCTGATGACAAAAAAAAGAGTGGTCCCAATTATTCTGTTACCAGATTACTTACGGTGATCTTTGCTCTAGGTATACTGATTACCTCAGAAAGAGAAGACTATAATTTTATTTGTTTAATTTGACTATTTTATTTGTTACGCTGTAGTCGTCTTTGTTAAGTTTTGTTTAACATCACACTAATATTATAAAGGCGAAAGTTTGTGAGTGTGTGTGTGTGTATGTTTGTTACTTCTTCACGCTCAAATGGCTAGACCAATTTTGATAAAATTTTGTATGGAGGTAGCTGACACCCTGGATTGAAACATAGGCTACTTTTTATCCCGATATTCCCACGGGATCGAGACTTACGCGGGTGAAACCGCGGGGCGCAGCTAGTTGTTAAATAAAGCGCAAACAGGCTGTTCAAATAAATAAAAGAACTTGAATTTAAACTGTGCAAAAATATTTTTTTAGGGGTGTCCGGGAAAAACTCAATATCACCTAAATGTTTTTGTCCGGAATCGGCAATTTATGTGATGGCAGCCCTAATTTTAATTAACTATTTATTAGGTTTAGGCCCATCAGCCAACACTGTGAGAGATGCTATAAGTACTAACCTGCGTACTAAGTTTACTCTACATTCTGAACTGACCTGAATAAGGTTGTGCTAGAAGTGTGAACACCCCACATCAAATCGATTGCCAGCTTTAAGACGTTAGGCTAGTATAGAGTAGCTCTGAGACTAATTTTTTTTCTTTTGAGGTACGGAACCCTAAAAACAAGTTTATTGTATGGGAGCCCCCCTTAAATATTTATTTTATTTTAATTAAATTAATTATTTTTAATGTGAATATATAACTAAATATTTTGTGAATATTTCAAGTGTCTACCGGTTACCGTTATCAATATCGAGCAAAAACGAGCAAAAAAATCACGTTTGTTGTATGGGAGCCTCCTTAAATATTTATTTTATTCTGGTGTTATTTTGGTATTTGTTGCTATAGCGGCAACAGAAATACATCATCTGTGAAAATTTCAACTGTCTAGCTATCACGGATCATGAGATACAGCCTGGTGACAGACGGACAGACAGACAGACGGCGGAGCCTTAGTAATAGGGTTCCCGTTTTACCCTTTAGGTTCGGAACCTTAAAAAAGACAGAAACAAGATTTATATAAGTAGAAGGCAATAGGTATTCATGGTTAAATTTAAGAAGATGCCTCCGACTGCATGAGATTGTTTAAAGTAAAATCTTGTTTCCATCTTTTTTAAAGTTCACTTTTTGTATTTTTACTTTTTTGAATTTACTTTTTCATTTTACACTTTTAGTTAGAATTACAAGACGGTAAATTAGGTTATTTACCCACTTATAATTATGTGATAACGCCCTCTTACTCACTCACTCCATAAGTTCGATTTGTTTTTTATCATTTCTCATATAAATTACATTTAAACATAGAATATGCATATATTTTTGTAATCCCCTTTTAAAGCCCTTCATTTTGATACCCCACTCGATAGGCTAGGGAGATTTTTGTTTTAGAAAACACACCTTCTGGCACCAAAAATCCGCCATATCATTCATCAAAATCGGTTCAGCCGTTTAGTAGTTATGAGGGAACATAGGGACGGACATACATACATACATACAGGTCAAACACATCACCCTCCTTTTTGGCTTCGCCGCAGTCGGGTAAAAAAGATGGAAACAAGATTTATAACACATATAAACAATCTCATGCAGTCGGAGGAATCTTCTTAACAATAACGACCTATTGCCTCCGACTGCACGAGATTGTTTACATTTTTTATAAATCTTGTTTCTATCTTTTTTTTAAGTTCGCAGTCGGCTTTTTGATTTTTTAATTAACTTTATTTTTTTTGCATTGTCGTTTTTTGTTTAAGACGACTGTGTTTTATAACTGTAGGTACTCACATAATCTACACATGTTTGCGCTTCACCTTTGCCCACGACAAGTATAGGTATTTGTAAACTAGTGACGCCCGCCATCTTTCGGTTCTTCGAGCCGGATGCTCTAAACGTTTTGATTAGAGACTATAACACTCAACAGGGCTCTTAAACGTCGGGGAGTGTCTCGGGCTTTTCATAAGAAGCAAGTATTAGTCTATAAAGATGCTCGTAACAATGTTATGTTATGACAGATGGTGCACTAAACATATTTTCTGTTAATAATATCTAGTTTTATAGGTAAAGTAGCTAAACCTCTGAATTTGTAGTATAAGGTTATTTTGAGGTTAATCGTGAAAGTATGAAAAATAGAGTACCTATATGGCTTAAATTTTTAAAGTGATTCATTAAAGTGATATATTATACTTCAATCAAATCAAATCAAATTCTTTATTTTCACACATTTAGTCCACTTGGTTAGTAACACTGACTTATACACTATGTTAGTAAGAATAGCATAAATAGAAAAAAAAAACTATAAATTGAAAAATACATTTAGGACGATTCATTTTGGTTTCGATCGAATATCCTACTAAGAGGTTATTCGATCAAAACCTGGACGAACGCCTTCATACTTCGCACAGCTCATCCGAATCAAAGCTATTTTCTATCTTTGTATGGAATTTCACCATCCGAATTCAAATACCTAAACAAATTCTAAGACAAATGCTAAGTCTTCTAAGGAATCTACATAACTTTGATTTATATTAAGACAGTTAACAGTTACTCGTAGATTGTTACAAAATCAACTTTTCCATGAATCAATTTTCAATTTGCGTAGGATGATACCCTCTGGTAACTGCTAACCTTAACTACGGTTCATACTATGTATCATAACATTTAGTTGATACAACATTTATCTCAACTTGTGCATGTTTTCTATACCACCCACACTAAAGTTTAAATGCCAAGGGTTCAAACCAGCGAACGTCAATGACTAACTCGTGTATCATAGTTTCTGAAGTTCGTTGTGGATCAAAAGACCACGTTTGTTCGTTTATAATTCATTTTTAACCGACTTCCAAAAAGGAGGAGGTTATATGTTAGGCTGTATGTTTTTTTTTTTAATGTATGTTCACCGATTACGCCGTCAATTGTGGACGGATTTTGAAAATTCTTTTTTGTATGGAAGGGTATGCTCCCGAGGTGGTCCCATGGCCACCAAATCAGAGTCTGATGAGGGGATCCCATGGAAATCGAAGGAAATCCTCAAATTTTAGTATATTTTTATAGTAACTCGTACATTTGCACTCGAAAAAGCACCATTTATAAATGAGTATTTCAAATAAGTATTTCACCGTTGCGATTCGATTAGGCACTTTAATATGGTTGCTAAGCAATTTATGCTCGTCGAAATCCATATGGTGAAGTCACCATCAGTTCTCCTGGTTCTTACCAGGAGAACTCCTCAACAATTAGCGCCCCTGCATCGGGAAAAGCAATATTTTGTAAAAGGTGATGAGCATTTGACATTAGGCTATTGTAAATTAGATAAATTACAAACTGACCCACTATAAAGTGCAAAATAAAAAACGTTTTATAAAAAAAAAACAACCGACTTCCAAAAAAAAAACACTTCAAAGTGAAAAATAACTTTCATTTCGGAAGTCAGTGGCAAAAAACTAAAACCACTAAGCCACCGACTTCCGAAATTAAAATTATTTATCACTTTGTAGTGTTTTTTTTTGGAAGTCGGTTGTTTTTTTTGTAAAAAGTTGTTATGTTACTTTACTCAGATGTTAACACTTAGGGTATAAACATAACATAACATCACGCCTGTAATCTCTGAAGGGTTAGGCAGAGGTGTACCTAATAGCCTAATAGTACACCCACATTTCGCCAGTTATGTTTAAGTCCCATGTAATAGGGATATGTATAATTACTATTATTTAAAAATAATTTATAAATAAATATTTTATTAGAACAAATTTTTTTCAATTTTTTTGGTGTTCGTTAACAGCCTCATTTGTTTAAAAACATTGTGTTACAGCCATTAGCCATGACAGGCAAAGTTTCCCTCATAGTTGTTCCAAACTAATCGATATGTTGCTTTTTCTGACCAATCCATCATAAAATAATACAATTCATTACGTCAACGGTTCCTAAAATACCTGCCTTGGCGACGATACTCTTTCGCCATTCGCTACGTGACATTTTGCAAGTTATTTTATAAATAACTTGTATTAAAATGAAGCTAGGAGTAAAGTATTTAAGTAAAGTTGTTTAGGTTAGACAATAAATTGAGCAATAACACTTAGATTATACGGTGAGTCTTTAATAAAACTAAACTATGTAGGTTTCCAGACGTTAATCTAAATACAAACAACTTCTTCTCGAGCTAAGTCTTTCAGTGTATTGGGTTTCAGCGTTTGGATTTAAAGTTTAATTGGTTATTTTAAACTATTCTGGAGATCGTGTTTTATCTTTATATTTGTTACTAGCTTTTGCCTGTGGCTTCGTCTGCGTGTAGGTTGGAAATTATACCACGGGAAAGTAAAAAATAAATAAAAAGTATCCTACGTTAATCCAGGTCATAAACTATCTGTGTGTCAAATTTCATCCAAATCTGTTTAGCCGTTTTTGCGTGATTGAGTAACAACATACAAACTTTCACATATTTTATTATACCTATAGTAGGATAGATTTTTCCGGCGGCTTTGCCTACGTAGAGGTCGCAAATTATATCACGGGTACGTACTACGAGTACCGGGATAAAATATATACTTTGTGTTAGTCCAGGTTATATATAATACTATCTATGTGCCAAATTTCATCCAAATTCTTTGGCCGTTTTGCGTGATTGAGTAACAAACATACAAATGTTCACATTTATAATATTAGTAGGATTCAATATTAGTATTTCCAAATGCAGCTTAATCTTTGTATAGTATGTCTCAGGTTTGGAACAAATAACAAATTAAAATCTAAGATCATTTGTAGAAGAAAATCTACTATTGATGTTAATCACCTCAATCATCAGTTATGTATTAAGTATATGAAAGTTTCTACTAGGATTCAGCTCTCTATCTCAAAAAAAGGTATTATAAAATTCTCCTTGAACGAATAAATCCCGCCACAGAAATATTTCCAATAAGACCAGTTTGAAGACACTACCGTTACTTGAGTTTTCCTTGAAATACTTAACTATCAACTTGTTCTTTGAATAGAATTGAAAGCGATTCTAATTTAACTCATTGTATAGTTTGAAACTTATGAAATGTTTAGACCTTATATACATAAGGGTACCTAAATAAAATAAATATCTTGCCATAACCACATTTAGCCTGGCAGATTGACTTGTTAGACACTTTCTAAGCTGTCACTGTTAATGTTTTTACAGGCTAGTATATCTATATAATATGTATATTATGTCTTTTCTTAAACCTATATAAATGCTTCCGGTGTACCCATAACATAACCGTTGTGCATCAGTATAATCAAAATAATCTCTCTTTTCTTTTTTTCTCAGTAATATCCCTTTCCACAAATTCAATAACCCCTTACATGGCGAAAGTTTTCAATAAAAATAAATGAGGTAGGAACTTAATTTATAAATAGATTTATATTTGTTATATTTCTGAGAGTAATTTCTTGGTAGGTAGCAGCCTGAATTGGTGAACGGTTGATGGCAATAGGGTCGCCCTTTATTACATAAAATTTAAACATAACTTTTAAAATGCGAGTGTATTGTAGGTACTTTACTGCCTGACCTTTCGGGGAAAACTGGCGTGATATTGTGCTATACTGAAAAGTTAAACCCGGATAGGTATTTTTGTTGAATTGCTTTGTATTATTGGATTTACCTTTGGTTAGACTTAAGTGAACAATTATATAAATGTTTGCATGCTGAATGGTGAAATATGGCTGAGTATCTTGTCACCCATATTTGCAAAATAAATGTCAATTCTATTCTATTCTAAAACAAAGTGGGGGACACTTCCCTGAACTGGTGGCATTGGGAGATCATTTTAATGGCTGATGATTCAGTACGATAGATTTCTTAAGCTCACATGTCTTTTGTATGTTAGGACCAATATCAATGAGCTGCCTAAATCATACACAAACACAAGGACCAAAATGTACTGTTCCAGGTAGGCTACAAAATATAGCCTGCAAGGCAAAAATCAAGCCCACACTCCTTAAACATAGCAAGCGTAAATTTAGTCTGCTTCAATCAATTAGTGAAAAATACTCGATGAATTTATTACACTTTTCTACAAAAAAATATGCGTTTTTCTCTAATATTTTAGAATTAAAGGTGTAGTAGAGACAAACTCGCAACCCTGGCAGGCATTGGCCCTAATGGACCCCGTCAATTCGTGCTGACATCTCTTTGAGGCGCGTATGGAATACAACGCGCCGTCGCCCCGGGCCTGATCCTTATCGGACGGCGAGCTACCCATCGCTCACCGACCGCAGGCGCGCGCCTACGGTGGCCGGAAAACGGCTTGCGACTCCCGACGCCCGGGGCGTCTCCTGCGGCGACTAGGGGCTTGAGGGCGCGAACCCTACCTCTCTCTCACGCGCTCCGCCTACTCCTTCGCGAGCATAACTGCTTCGCAGAAGGAGGTGACGGCCTCCCATGCACTCTCGCTCCGAATGGCCAATGGCCTGAACCAGGGCCGGACGCGAGAGATCGCCGCCGCCGATCGCCTCCGTGAGAACACGGCGGTGCTCCGCCCAAGCCGGGCCGACCTCCACCGTGACTTTTCCCGACCTGGGACTCGAATTCCGGATCTCATGATCAACAGTAGCGTTTGCGATCATTAGACCAACGAAATTAAATAAATATAATGTTATTGGACCGTGTACACATTACCTACTTAGGTAGGTATCTAATCTATCTAGTATTTTTGACTAATTGATTGAAGCAGACTGAATTTAGTCTGTTTCAATCAATTAGTCAAAAATACTCAATGAATTTATTACCCTTTTCTACAAAAAAATATGCGTTTTTCTCTAATATTTTAGAAAGAAAGGTGTAGTGGAGCGTACCAGGTGTTTTTCATCCGACGCAAGTCGTAAACGTCGATCGTCGGAAAGGTTACTGTGACACTTACTTTATAGATATGGTTCGGTAGAAGTCTGGGAACCCAGTATTTACATGGTACAGTTTTCTAATAAATAATGTCAAAAATATACTGATACAGAACTTAGCACTGACCACGTTCATCTCCTTTTAAGGGTTCGTTGCTATACGAGAAAAACGTACTTATCACGAAAGATAATACAAACATTACTTTGGTGGCATGAGGAACAGGGTGTAAAGTTCACTCATCCACCATAGAAAAGTGAGGATCCTCCGACCAGAGGGGTGTTGTGTTGATCTCGGCACGTTGTATATATTATGCTAGTTGCGCGGTAAACTCTGCTTGCGCGATGCAGGATTTGCGTGACGTCATTGTGACGCGTAGTTCACATGTGGCGGTGTTGAGGCCGCTACACTACTGGTATCATATTTTGGCATCCATCTTTTGAAGCTAGATACTAAATAATGCCTTTGTATTTTGTTCTAGTTATGAAATAAAAGTCGTCTATTACAAGTTGTGTTCAAATTAATTTCATTCTTTTATAGAATTTTCAATAATATTAGCGGATAAATGGGAAAATGAGCACTCTAAAACCAACAAAACGAGCATCAATATTTAAGAGAAGATATTCGGTCATCAATATTGTACTTCATATCCGATAATAGATTTTTAATTGAATTCTTCGGTAAGTCTACTTCCAAAGCCTCGTAAATTCATCGGAGCTAAATCGTAAAATTCTAATGGATACTGACTACTTAAATCAAACGATTTTATATGGGCACTAAGCAAAATAGAATATTTTTGGAGCGGTTTTCATGCAAATGATGTACTATAATGTCTGCTATAAAAATAGGAGATTCTTTGAACTGGGTTGAGAAAACGATACTCAAATATACTTATCTGGAAGTGAATCGTAACTTGATGTGTGATGAATTGCGAATTTTGGACAAAGAGACCGTCATCGTACGGTATGTTTTTTTTATTTTTTTTAGTATATTTTTCGTGTGATGAATTCACATTATGATTGATAACCAAGCACGGCACCCACACGTTTCACACGATGATTCCAGGCTCCATTTGAAAACTATTCGTTTCCGAAATACGTGAGTAAATTGTTAAAATCATTAGGTACCTGCCTACCCGTAATCTATATTTTTTTGTAAGACTATAACGCGATCTGTACTAAACAACGTTTTTAAAAGCAAAGGATTTATTAGCAAATTATCTCGATAAATTATGCCTTCCATTAAAATTCACGAGATTAGCGCTATAAAAAGAGTTATAATAGACTTAATTTATAGAAAGCCGCCGATGTAAAGAGGCGCGATCTATTTAACTCTTTTGTCGGCGGCTGGTTTGGGCTTAAATTAAATTTTCCTTCCTATGAATGGGACTTAAAATTTTCGAAGAATTTGGGTGAAGGAATTTGACCTTTTTTCTAAATTATGAATAGAATTTCTAATTAGGTCGGGGATAGGCTTAATGTGATGATAAGTTTTGATAGAGTCGATACCTACCTAAGTAGGTAATGTGTACACAGTCCTATAAATAACTTTTTTTAACTTATAATATATTTATTTAGTAAAATATATATTTATATAGTTGTAGGAATAACATTATATTTACTTAATTTGGTAGACTGCCTAGTTGATCGAATGATCGCAAGCGCTACTGTTGATCATGAGATCGGGGATTCGAGTCCCAGGTCGTGAAAAGTTACGGTGAAGGTCTGCCCGACTTGGGCGGAGCACCGCCGTGTCCTCACAGAGGCGATCGGCGGCGGTGATCTCTCGCGTCCGGCCCTGGTTCAGGCCATGGTTCGGAGCGGGAGTGCATGGGAGGCCGTCACATCCTTCTGCAAAGCAGTAGCTCGCAAAGGAGGAGGCGGAACGCGTGAGGGATAGGCAGTGTTCGCGCCCTCATGCTCCTAGTCACCGCAGGAGACGACCTGGGCGTCGGGAGTCGCAAGTTGATTTCCGACCACCGTAGGCCTGCGGACGGTGAGCGATGGGTAGCTCGCTGTCCGATAAGGACAAGGCCCGGGTCGACGGCGCGTTGTGTTTTATGGGTCCATTAGGGCCAATGCCTGCCAGGGTTGCGAGTTTGTCCGAAAGGTATATCGTGGCCCTGGCACACAGTCAAATGAAGGAACACGGGTGGGTTTTAGTCAGTAAAAGTCTGATACGCCGCTGCGCAGAGCGGGAGAAGTAATTTGATAATTTCCCAACCAAAAAAAAGGTCGGGAAAAGTATTTTTGGGTTTTTCCATATGGAATTTCAAATATATTATATATAAACAAAAGCACATTGTCATGAAAAATAAAAGTAGGCATATAGTGAAACAGAAAATATTAGTGCATTTTCGAGTTTCCGTATTCACAGCTCGATATCAACCTACGAGCTAAAATAAAAAGTCCTTTGCAGAGATTGCATTGTCAACTCGTAACTGTCCCCATAATTTTGCACCGCCTGTAAAAGGAAATCAATAGGTTAATCTCGTGCAGTTATCGGTCCACTGTGTACACTGTAAGTCAATTAAAACAACCCACATGACCGCTCTTTCTTTGCTTGAACAATTTTCTCGATGCACGAATGAATCTGCTGGAGCCAATCAAGTATTAATGATGATGGGTCGTTTTTCTTACAGTGCAAGGACTGATTAATTCGTTTTTAGGGTTCCGTACCCAAGGGGTAAAATGGGAACCCTATTACTAAGGCTCCGCCATCTGTCTGTCAGTCCGTCTGTCACCAGGCTGTATCTCATGAACCGTGATATTTAGGTAGTTGAAATTTTCACAGATGATGTATTTCTGTAGCCACTATAACAACAAATATTAAAAAAACAGAATAAAATAAATATTTAAGGGGGTCCCATACAACAAACGTGATTTTTTTGCTAGTTTTTGCTCGATATTGATAACGGCAACAGGTAGACGCTTGAAAAATTCAGAATATTTAGTTATATAGTCACTTTAAAAATAAATAATTGAAATAAAATAAAACAAATATTTAAGGGGGGCTCCCATACAACAAATGTGATTTTTTTGCCATTTTTATAGATAATGGTACGGAACCCTTCGTGCGCGAGTCCGACTCGCCCTTGGCCGGTTTTTTTTGTATTCAGCTGTATTTGTTAAGGGTGTGCTTGCATGGATTGTCTTCGACCCTTAATTAATTTTATTTTTGTCTTTCCAAAGGTCTGTGATTGTTTGCTTTATATTTGTACTGCTTCAAAATGAATAAGACCGACGGAATAACAAAAAGCCATTAATAGGCCATTATTGGTTAACATCATCTCCGTTGGCCAGCAAATTAGTAATTACAATAAAGCTAATAATTATGACTTAAACCGATGATTCTACTGCGTCATATTCTATTTACATTTAAAATTATAGAAGATATACTTCTTCTATATTTTTATAAATAACTTTTTTGTAAAACATAAATAATTTATTATTCTTCTTTAAGTACGTAAGGAAAAGCTTTTTTATTGGGTACATTTTATAGACCATTTTTTTTAACAAGGTGTCTTCTGTGGCCACGTAATAAGTACAACCAACTGTATAAATAAACAAACTGAATTTTACAGTAAGTTAAAGTTAGTATATCCCTCCACTGGCTTAATAAAGCTTAATCAATGTCCGATATCTTGAAGGAGTTCTAAACTTCATTCAACGCAATGTTAACTTAGCAAACTAGAAGTGAAGTTGAAATCGTGGCTTGCATTCGAACAACCATACGTTTAATTTAAATTCTTCTATAGAAATATCTCTAATTTATACGGGAAGGTATATTATAAAATTAATTAGGAGTGTACTGTAAGAGTGAAAGCCTTAGCTTAACGCGTTTTCATTTCTTGTATTATATTTCCTGGTATTTCAGCGTGTAACTGGCGAAATATGGGTTATTTTGAAATTATCTTGTAGTGTGAATTTATCTTATATTATTTTTTCTTATTTTATTTTTATCTTATCTTATTTTATTTTACATAAAACAGTCGACACTGAATGTTGCCATTAGGTCTTTGATCTTTTAAAAATAACATTTAAATAAATGAAAAAAAAACAACATTCTAATAGAAATGGCAAATCTAGGTTCTTTGCTACTTTTGCTACACGTAGCAAATGTGCTACATAACAAGCTATCGGCTGCGTGGAGCTTAAAAGAATCGTAGTGACTCGTAGCGGAAGCCAACATATGTTGCTACAGCATTATGACTCTTTCGAGTATTGTGTTTGGACTATCGATACAAATGTTAACATTATAGATTATTGTACTATATTCCATTCAATCATTCCTCCTCGTTTTAGGAAAGATTGGCTTATAGTAAGTTTCTTAAGTTCTGCGTTATCGTGCCTACTAAAATGTCTCTGTTAGTGTTAATTAAATCATAAGAAGTGGATTCTCATTATTTTTTACATGATGTCAAAAACCGATATGCATGAACGCCGCCTTCACTTTAGCACTAACAGTGATATTTCAGTATAAAAAACTAGTAAAAAAAAATACTAGTAGCCAAGGTACTTTAAAAAAACTGGTCTTGTTGGACCACGCACAATGAAGGGTCCATTTTCCAACTGCAAATGTAAGTTTGTAATCGCATTTTTTTTTATGTGATAAAACTACAAATTAACAATTTTCGGACTTTTTTCCTTTACTTGTGCTGATCTTGCTTCTTGCCTAATTTCACGACTCTAGGTCAACGGGAAATACCCAATAGGCTTTGATTTATTTGCAAATATCAAAATATGTCACATAAATTGCCATATATTTTTATTGCGTTGACTTAGAAGCTTGATTTTTTTAGAGCTCCAAGGGACCGTAAACCTACGTATTTGATGTTAATTTCAACTTGATACCTCCACGCATCCTTGAGAAAGAGGGTCTTAATAGACTGACAGACAGATAGACGGACAACGAAGTGATTCTATAAGGGTTCCGTTTTTCCCTTTGAGGTACGGAACCCTAAAAATAAAGCCAAAAAAAAATTTCGAATTTCAAGAACCGCTTCCGTTATTTTTGCGATATCAGAACTTAAAATAACAACGCACAATTTGAGGTAGATTCGAAGTCTATTGTAATACCAAAAGTGGTTGTAAAATTCATTTCCAAACGGTACATGGCCCAAAGTTTTACAATAAATCAATTTTAAATACGCCCACACCGATATTTCACGAAACTCACCTATTAATATCGAAGTTCGAAATGTTTACGTAAACTAAGCGAAGTTCGTCTTTATACGAACTTGGAGATTTTGTCAGGAGTAGGTAGGTACTTGATATAGACGGAAGTTTAATAGATTGGTTTTGAGACACTTCACAGAGTGTTGTGCGAAATGCTTTGCCATTTACGTGTTTATTAAACATCCAAACTTATCATGGAAACACTTGTGAAATTAAAAAGTCTATTTTTGATATAAATCAATAAAAGCTCCAAGATTACTTTGATAATTTATTGATGGAAAACCTCAGTAACACTTTGTCTGACTCGTGGATTGAACCCTGACCTCACGCTCAGAAGTCTAGCCTGCAGTAAACCAATGAGGCAGCCTATAGGTAATTAGGAGAAAAATCATAATAAAACACACTATATACCGTTAACAGCGTTTACACATACTGTACAGTTACGAAGTAAGGGAAGGTTTTTAAGGATTACGCGGTTTTAGGCAAGGCTTGGGGTTAAAAAAGCCTTTGCAGGTAGCGTGAGTAATCGGATACGTGGTTGCCTAAATCGAACAGTTGTACCTTTTTAAAACTTTCTATTTTCGTTTTCTTTCACAGAGTCACAAGAATGGAAAAATACTTCACTTACTTTCCTCACTTCACTTTTTTCTTTCCTCTTTTTCCTTCTTTTCTCTCTTTCTTTAACTTCTTTACTTTTTTCTTTCTTTTTACTTACTTTTTTTACTACTTTGCGTTTTCTGGTAGATCATAAAATTGTTTTTTGGGTTCTGTGGTCAACAAGGAATCTTATAGTTTCGCCATGCCTGTCTATCTATCTGTCTGTCTGTCTGTCCACGGCTTAGCTCAGAGACTCATAGTACTAAAAAGTAACTTGACATGGTTGTCCATATTAATCACACCGACAAAGTGCTTAAATAAAATGTCGAAAAAAAAGTAGGATACCTTCCTTGCAAGTAAAGTGGGAATGATATTTTTTTTCTCGTCTGTCCCATGGTGTGGAGTATCGTTGGATAGGACGTTTAAAAATATTGCGGGTCTGTGAGAACAATTTTTTGATTCCGGGATCCGTTTGCTTAATATTAAGTGAGAGTAATTTAAGTGCCAGCTAAATGGTTGATTTAGAGAAGTTAAAAGGAAAACTATCACAGCTTAGTGACGTATATCGATATATCGGAGAACTTTTTCAACTACAATGTTAAATTTGTTTTTGGGATAAATTCATCCCAACTATAAAACCTTTCCTTGTGCGTGGTTCGACACGCATTTGGCCAGTTTATTATTGATTTCTTCATAATGGATTATGAGCTTAAAGTATTTTAAAAAAAAAACTGCTGTATTTTCCACATTTATATCTAGTAGCAATTCGTTTGGTGTACATAATAAAGAGTCTTCTATTTTATTGTATTTTTGTCTCTTAATAACTAAACTGCCTGTCATCTGCAGGTATTTGTAGTTTTCCGACTGAAATAATGAGATTCTAGGTATACCCGGTCCGAGGAGTTACATTATGTTCATTTATTGGATCTACAAACTTAGTTGTTTTCAATAATTTGCGAATCCACATTCCGTCTAAAGATTAAGGTGCTATTTTTAAAAAGATCACATAAATATTGTACTCGTCACGAAGACGGGAGCTATATCAATTTTTTTTAAAGATTTACTGCGACAGCATCGTAAGTACATGCTATAATGTACTATATAACATAGGCTTTGAATTAATACCAAATGTGTAGTATTTACTCAGACGTATGCAATAAAATACCTTGTTTAGCTCGTGGATTTTACCTATGTTGATCTTAAAAACATGATCACTAATACTAATTAAACCTGACATACATTACATTCACCAATTAATAGGGTGTCAACTTTTAAATACTTAGGGCATTGTCTTGCCGCTGACCTCAGGGACGATGTAGACATTGAGAGGGAGCGCAGGGCTCTAGCGGGCCGGAGTAATATGTTGTCCCGTAGATTTGCGCGGTGTACAGACCAAGTTAAAGTAACACTTTTTAAGGCTTACTGCCAAAGTTTGTACACGGGCAATCTATGGGTCAATTATACTAAGAGATCGCTGGATGCCCTGCGCGTCCAATATAACAATGCTTTCAGGATGTTGTTGAGGCTGCCTCGATACTGTAGCGCGTCGAATATGTTTGCGCAAGCCCGCACCGACGGCTTCTATGCTATTGTAGGCAAAAAAACTGCGTCGCTTATGAGGAGAGTGAGGGGCAGTCAAAACAGCATCCTGAAAACTGTAGCCGAGAGCTTCGGCTCTCCGATTGTACAGCAGTTTGTGCGGAGGTTGATTGTTACTAACACTAGGCAATAAGTTATTTTTTGTATGTTACTAACACCATATGGATAATTGTGTCCGAAATAAAGCGACTCTATTCTATTCTATTCTATTCTATTACATTGACGAACAAAACCATTTATTTAATTGCATAACGACCCTTTAAAAATTTTCGTCTCTTGGTTGAATGAAAAAAGAAAGTTAGTCTGTACTTTTCTTATTATAACAACAAATTAGGTGAATCCGCAGCTATGTCCCGGGAAACTCAAATTTTCTTACCTTTTTTTGTAATATGCAGGTTGTGTCTTGATCAAAATATGATTTGCGACTATAACAGACATCATTAATTAATTTCAGCCGAAATACGTGCACTGCTGGACCAGCGTGGCGATTAAATGCCAATGCCATAATTGCCACGTTTGGCAGTCAGGTTGACGATCGCAGTATGGTGTTAGAATGCATAGAGAACGCTGCTGCCCATTCTCTAGTAAGTCCCTTAGTCGCTTTTTACGACACCCACGGGAAGAAATAGGATGGTGCTATTCTTTACGTCCGGCACCACATAGAGCTGATAACAAACATGTATTTACAGAATTATAATCATAAGAATCATTAATAAATCTCTCTATCTAAGTAAACTAACTATAACTATTTATTTACCATTTTATAAAATAATATGTACATAAATAACCTACTATTTTCATTAATAAAAATAATAAAATTATATCCTATCTAAAACTATTCACAAATTAAAATATGGCGTCGAAAAATTCATCCACATCATGTCGACTGGTAATGTACCCAAGAGACTGGCGGCATTGCCACGTTGTATGGCAATGATTAGCCTCTGGCCAAGGTAAAAGCCAGCCCTTGGGTCACGGGAAGTGTCAATTAGCCGTTTTGAGATTTAATTAAACAGACCATGAGCACTCGGACCCCACGGCCCGAGGGTTTCAACCCCAAACGGCTCGAAAATGTAATTGCCAACAAGGTTATCATACTTACGCCGCTTGAGGTTCTCCGCAGCCGCAGCAGCAGCGCCAGCACAGCACGCCGAGCCAGGAAGATGGGATGGTGCAAGACTATCGACACACGTGGCATCCCACACTAAAGGCCTACCCACCTTCCATGGAAATAAAGACATTTCGTCCGGTCTCTAGCCATCGTCGCGTGCCAAGCCATTGGGTTCTAATACAGCTGGAACGCCGACGGTGACAAGAGCTCGTCGAATGATGTCGTTGATGTTCGCGTGCCGTGCTAAGCGACCCGCACTTCGGCTGCAAGACAGGCCGTGGTGTCCGAGACTGTTGACAACTTCGCCACAGTGACAGCGATGAGGAGAACAACATTTCTATCTAAGTTAGATTTGTTCCATTGAATGAGCTTTTCATACAACCTGACACTGACCTGCAAATTGCAAAAAACGTAAGAAAATTAGAATGTCGCGGGCTACCACTGCCGATCTACCTTAACAACATCGTTTTACTAAACAAATTAACTGTAAAAGGTGATAATTTATTTACCCACAAGTGGTCTACAACTGAACTCTTTAATTATGCAGTATGAATGCAACTAATGAATTGCTAATACCTATTAGAGCTCTGTTACTGAATAGCCACAGACTAAATATTTCGTTACTACATTTGTGAACATTTGAGCTATAAATGATTTACAAGCATGCAACTTAAGCTCTTCTGTGTGCATAACCAGGCGTTAGGAGCTGTTATTGTTAATTATTCGCACAGAACTGAATTTTGTGGAGCTCGTGGCTAACTAATCACAGCTGCGTGGGTCGATTCATCAGGTTAAGCTACGCTTGCCGCGGTTGGTCCGTGGATGGTTGACCATCTTTACATACCGAGACTCCTCTGTGTCTTGAAAAGCACGTTAAACCGTTGATCCCAGCTGTCATTCGTAGATCTTTGACAGTCGTTACGGGTCGTCAGAAGTCCGAAAGTCTGACCAAGAGGTATCGTTTTAACCAGTTACTGAGTTGTGGAGGTCAGATAGGCAGTCGCTCCATGTAAAATACTGGTATTCAGCTGCATCCGGTTAGTCTGGTAGGCGACCCCTATATAGTTGGGAAAAGACTAGACAGATTGAACTGCGTTATGAGTATAGTATAGAGTTGCATATTGAGGAGTGTGCATTTTATAAATAACATATCAAGTCTTACTAACACAATTGTGAAGATTGTTGTTATATTTTTATGAACTAGAATCAATTCTATTATTTTGTATATTTTGACGTTCAAAAGTGCCTCTTATGTGCCTATTTGAAATAAATAATTTGACTTTGACTTTGTAAATAGATTTAAAATCCACTGACAACAGACTCGGAGAGTGTGACGAACCCGCGAACAGAGGAGAGCTGTGCCATTCTTCCGACTGAGCTACCATGTGAAGTCATGTTTCCCGTGAGCTCCGACCAAACTTACACTAATCTCGCGTGGGATGCGGAACGAATTTCGGTCACGTCGATTGTGACAACTAACTCGTATGACTTGTTCAAACAGTCGCTTGACTTCTTAATTATTAAAACAATTAACGTGCGTACGCCCCTTACCCAACACCTAGGAAAATAAAAGAAGAAACCTTAGAAACCCAAACTAACTATAAACTAAGTCAAGCACTAAGCATAAACGCGCTCCCAACATCAATGACGCAACCTAAATACTATCTCAACAAAATCTGTATAAACAGAGCTATAACCCAGTATATACCAACATACATAATTCAATGAAACCGAGCCAACATCTTAAAGTGTGGTCGTAAAATCATGAATGGCGTAAAACAAAGTTTTGGGCAAAGATATTGATGCTTAAGATAGCAAAACAGAGAGAGATAAAACAGTATAACTCGGCTGAAATACTTTGCATAAGTTGACTTGTAAAATAGACGTAGTAGCTAGTCTGATATTATAAATCTCTACTGGGCTTTTGGAAATCCTATATTATGTTAGGTACTGGGTTTTGTTCTGTGTGTGTTTAAATTGAAGTGTACAGTCATGAGCATAAGCTTTACACATACGCAAGATACAAAAGTGATATTCAGCTAACGTATTGATACATATTTTATGGTGTTACAAACATAGTATTATCGAAATAGGTATTTCGATAATACTATTTTTTGAGAAAAACGCTTTTGAATTTTGCGTAACTGTCAGATATTTATGCTCGTGACTGTACTTACATTTAAAATTACATTATCTGATACTTACAATGTCAATGTCTTTTGGATTACTTTGAATTTGAACCTGATTCTGAGAAGAAGCGGACTTCAGGGTCCAGTTTGTCTTTCCTTCGTCTTCGTCGTTTCACGTATTGACATTCAACATGGCATTGTTGCTAGTCTCCTTAGCTTTCATGACGTCATTACTGAGGAGTACTTAGAAAAGTTTTTTTGCTATTGTAAGTACCTACCAATCGTATCTATACTAAATTATTATAAAGAGGTATGATTTGTTTGTAAGTTTGTTTGTTTGTATATAGGGGTAATCTCAGGAACGAATGATCCAATTCGATAGGATATAAATTATATTTATATCAAGCATATTAGCCCAAGTCGCGGGCAGACTACTTCTACTTTTCATTTCATACAAAGACAATAAACTTTAAATCTAGAATCAGCTTAAAAAATCATGGTACTTCTGAGACACATTTATCCTAGTACTAGACCTTTCTTGACTAATAAATAAAGGTGACAGGTAGATCCCTATCACGTTATTCAAAGAATAACGGCGCAACTGGGGGAAATTAAACGCAAGAATTTATTAAATTTAAACTTTCTGTATAGAAGTTGGCTGGAAATTGGATTTCTTTATGCTTGTGGCTAGTGAAATGGTACTTATGTTTAGCAGGAATCAAAAGTTTGATCTTTCATTAATTGTAATTTGTTTATTGATCCTTTGGTTCGCAAAAGTCAGATCCAATCTTGTCATTAATCAGTTCCTTGATGTATATCTTTAGAGCTGCCGATCTATTCTGTCAAAATATCACCGTGAAAACTTAGCTAAATTGAATCCCTAGCATCAGGTGAAATACATAGATAAGATAAGATAAGATATTCTTTATTTGTCTAAACATGGTATACATACAAGAGCATGCAAGATTAAAATCAATTGTTTAAGTCCAGTCATGTTTAGCCGTAAGTATCGGCGTACAAATATTTCTATAATATTGAAAACTATCATTCTTTTTATTGACAACTAAAAAATTATAAAATTTCACAAAAAGAAAGAAAGTTATGAGTTATATTATTATAAAATTTCACAAAAAGAAAGAAAGTTACCCAGAATTGCAAATACAATTTTTTTAACTTAGAGACCTGTTAATTCGAAATTATTATTATAACATAATGTCAACATTCAGATTGAAAAAATAAATCACAAATACAAGAACAATGTCAAAGTTTAAAAATGTATGTCAAATTTGAAAGATACATGTCAAAATTACAACCGAAGTCCAAATTAACAGATTTATGTCGATTTTACAATGTTGATTGCTAAATTACAATGTGAACGTCTAGATCATGTCAAATTACAAGATGAATGTCAAAATTCCAGGATTTATGTCAAAATTACAGGATTTATGTCAAAATATGAGTTAAATGTTCAGATTACAGGATTTATGTTACATAACATAACATAATCTTTATTTGCCAAATAATAACAACCTTGCAACAAATTTTACAGTAGTACTTATTTTTAACCGACTTCCAAAAAAGGAGGAGGTTCTCAATTCGGCGGTATGCTTTTTTTTTTTGTATGTTTGTTACGCGATTACTCCGTTAATTATGGACCGATTTTAAAAATTCTTTTTTTGTTTGAAAGTTTATACTCCCGAGGTGGTCCCATTGCCACCAAATCAGAATCAGATGGGAGGATCCCATGGAAATCGAGGTAAACCCTCAAATTTTATAGGCAAACCTATAGCGATTTGGGTATTTTTTATAGTAACTCGTGCATTTGCTCTCGGAAAGCACCATTTGGTGAAGTGGAACTGATGATGGAGACCACATATGGCCACCGGAATAATATAATAATGAGTACCCCTATTTAACGGGTTGCGATTAAGCAATTTATGCTCGTCACTATGCATATGGTGAGTGGCAGTTCTCCTGGTTCTTACCAGGAGAACTCCTCAATAATCAACGTCCCAGCATCGGGAAAAGCAATATTTTGTAAAAGGTGATGAGCAGTTAACATTACGCTATTGTAACTTAGATAAATTTAAAACTGATCCACTAAAAAGTGAAAAAATAAAAAACTTTTTACAAAAAAATAACAACGGACTACCAAAAATAACACTACAAAGTCAAAAATAACTTTAATTTCGGAAGTCGGTGGCAAAAAAACTCAAATACAGATCCAAAGACACCGACTTCCGAAATTAAAGTTATTTTTGACTTTGTAGTGTTATTTTTGGTAGTCGGTTGTTAGTTTTTTGTAAAAAGTTTTTTTAAGAATCTAAAAGATTACATATCCAATTAGTTACTCACTGCTCAATAATAAATTCACGGTTGTTACGAAACCGATTCACCCGGACCCCCGTACTAGTTATAAACTGTATTACGGTGAAAATTACAGCTCAATACACCGAAGTTTTCACGGTGATATTTTTACAGAATAGAGCGGCATAATACTCGTATGACTGCCTCGTCGGTGTAGTGGTCGCTAGCGCTACTGGCGAGCACGAGGTGCGATTGATCGGATGGGTTCGATTCCCAGGTCGGGCAAAGTGTTTCATGGGTTTTTCCACCAGGAATTTCTCAGTAGCAGCCCGGAGTCTGGATTTGTGCCCGAATGATGGCAATAGGCTCGCCCCCTATTACAAGGGACTTAAACATAACTGGTGAAATGTGGGTGTACTATAAGTGCGCCTCTGCCTAACCCTTCGGGGATTACAGTCGTGATGTTATTATATGTATGTAATACTCGTATAAAAAAAAATCGCATTGGTGAACAGTTTCGAGGATATCACATACCTCTAACTTACCGAGCAGTTGGATGGGGCTGGTTTTCTGATCCTGGATTTGGACAGTCATCGTGGCAGCACAAATATATCAACACGTATATGTAGCGTCAAGTCAATTCGACGTCGTGCTATACACAGTGGCTGCTTGTACTCCACGATCTTCTGTACAATTTGCCGATCAGTATGGTGTAAGACGGAGCACACAGCCGAACTCCCCAAATGTCAACCTCACCCGCGCGCGTTACACCCTGCCACTGACGAACGAGGTGCTGACGACCGACCGATAGCGGTATAACCATCATCATCTGCAGCCTTCACATGGTCATCGGTCCACCTTGCAGGAGGTCTTCCAACGCTACGTCTTCCGGTATGCGGTCGCCACTCCAGAACCTCTCGGCCCCATTGGCCATCAGTTCTAAGAGCATTGTGCCCTGGCCACTGCCACTTACGCTTGGCAATTCTTCGGGCTATGTCGGTTACCTTTGTTCGCCTGCGGATCTCTTCATTTCTGATTCGATCACGTAGGGAAACTCCAAGCATAGCCCTCTCCATTGCCCTTTGGGTGACTTTCAGCCTTCTGATAAGCCCATTGTGAGCGACCACGTTTCAGTGCTATAGGTCATCACTGGCAACACGCACTGGTCAAAGACTTTCGTCTTGAGACACTGCGGTATGTGGGACGAGAAGATATTGCGTAGCCATAACCATCAAGCCAACCTAAATTCTGCAGAGTGATGACAGGCAGCAGCGTCATCATTGCGAAAGGATTGGCACTGCGTGCTACGGGCATTAAACCTCCCAATGAAAAAAGGTAACACAATAATCACTAGAAAATGGTAGTTTCTACTGAATGCCACAATATAACACTAGACACAGCCTTAGAATCTAAGCTAGTCGCTGAACAAAAGATTTAATTTTGTACAAAAGATTTGGTTTCAGCATAATTAACCCCACTGACTCAGTAAGAATATACGTAGGTAGGTGGCTATATTTTTCTGCCTAGACCTATGCTGGCAACACAGGCCATTTTTACATCAGGGTTTTGAACAATGGCCTGTCATCAGCTGAAAACAATATTTATATTCGTAGTTCTAGAAATATTTTGTTGGTATAAAGCTTGATGGGTTAAGACTGGAGTAAATAAAAAGAAAGAAAGAAAGATTTTTCTTTTATTTCTGATATTTTATTAGTAAACAGTGTTACGTTTGCTCTGTATTGGTTTGTCACAATTTTGGCAACACATTATTCGAGTCTAAATTAATGAATGATGTTTAAAACTTCACACACTTCAGCATTAGGTAGATATAAGATAGACGAGGGATGGGTTTCAGGAACAATGTAACTTACGTAACCGAACTGAAGTTAAAACGTTTTCAATGTCCTCTACATTGAAAACGTTTTAACTTGCTACAGACAAATTATTTAGAATCGGGTTTATTGAAATGTATGTCGGTGCCTACGTACTTTTAAGTTTAATGGCGCAGGATAAGTGATTATCGTATTAGTGGTTCAGCAGCTTCAATATCATCAGGGGGTCTACTCCGAAACGTTAATCCGAAGCATCGGCTGAAAGTTCGGCCGTTTTATAACTTCCTTAGTTTAGTTTTTTGACTTTGAATCCTTAACCGACTTAAAGTCACATTTTTGACTTTGGCTTATCTCTTTAACTGTCGTTTTTTCTTTGCCGTAGTCAGCCATAGTTAGCCGTCGTCAAGCAACAGCCGAACATTCGGCCGATACTTCGGATTTGTGTTCGGAGTAGACCCCCTGGATTGTGCCGGAATACTAGCAGTTGGTCGTGGACGTGGTAATACAGCAGCTTCCCCCTCACATCTTCCTCTGTCATCAGAAGCCAGCCGCCACGTAACCATCGATGCAACCGTCCTCAGTGACGCTCTGCTAGAGTGACTGTCAGCTGCCAGTGAAAAAGAAAGAAAGAAAGAAAAATATTTTATTTGGGACACGGACAAGAAATACAAAAATAGCATTTAAACTAACAATATCAAAAAAAAAAAAAACAATCAAGACTTGTGCGATGCCAAAAAGGCTCCTATCTCAGCATAATGCTGCGATATTTAAAAAAATTAATACCGCAGCGCTGGTATTCTGATAGGGCCCGCTGTGATGTCGCGGACACCGGCCACTCTTATTCGACCTTTTTCAGTGATTCCAGTAACTTCGTAACAAAAGTAGACGGCGCCGTCAAGTAAATTCATGTTTTTGCACAAAAAAGCCGAACGACACGTCATATTAATAGTATAATTCGAATTCGTCGATTATAAATTCTAAAGTCTTAGTACCTAACTTTGTCTGTCTGTCTGGTGTTCAATATTGTGCACACAGGTAGGCAATGACTCCACGTGAGCGAAAACGCGGGCAAAAGCAGGTCATTAATAAAATCAACTAACAAAAAACTTCACACACATTCGCAATAAGAAAGTACCTAATAAGGCAAACATTTCTGCCCATTTATCTTATCGCAGCGACATCTCAACAATACCGATACATTTTCCTTCAACAATTTTTTTCTGAATCAGGCCTAAATGTTAAGATAGCAGCGACACGAACGCAATCCCTTCTTATTAATAAATTCGCAATCACCCGTGGTTCTGTCCGCTTTCAATTTAATTTTATCTGCACTAAGGAAATTGTTTATTAAGTTATAATTATTATTTCAAAGAAAATACTTAGGGAACGTGTTCTATTAGAATCGTATTAGTGTCCTCAGAGGCGACGGCGATCTCTCGCGTCCGGTCCTGGTTCAGGCCATGGTTCGGAGCGAGAGTGCATGGGAGGCCGTCACCTCCTTCTGCAAAGCAGTAATGCTTTTTTTTCCTTTGTGGGTAGACATAGTACTAACATACATTTTTGTGTGCTCTTGATAAAATATAATCTTTAATATAGTTACTAAAATCTATTGATGAAATAAATCAGTTCATTTTATATTAGACCCTCCCACACCCGCTATCTATTGTTATTAAGTCTGTAGCACTTGTACCTGGTTCACGTTCACTACACACTGAACATGGACACTAAACTTGCTGCCAGTTTGGAGGACCTTGAGCGATTGTTTGGCTCCCGAATGCAGGAATACGAAGCAAAATTGCAGCAGG
Organism: Tiliacea citrago; assembly: GCA_963921375.1. Taxonomy (NCBI): domain Eukaryota; kingdom Metazoa; phylum Arthropoda; class Insecta; order Lepidoptera; family Noctuidae; genus Tiliacea; species Tiliacea citrago. Next base: position 21,386,350 of record OY992787.1, on the reverse strand, counting down.
CTACCACTAGCACCGCATCAGCTTCACCAGACATTGCATCAATCGCACGTGAGTTCTCCGAGTTTAAGCTGTTTGTCTGCCAAGCACTGTCTACATTAAAAACTCAAATTGAGCTGCTCGCTGCTGGGTTTGATAGGCATGAAACCACCATGCGGAGAAAGGTCCTGCTGTTCCATGGTGTTCCAGAGAAGGATAATGAAAAGTTGCTTGATGTGGTCCACAACATCATATCCAACCAAATTAAGTTGACTGAGGTATCTAAGGTCACGAATATTATCCATGTTTGTCATAGGCTCGGATTCTCACAGCAGAAAGCCCGACCCATACTAGTACGATTCTTCAAAATGGAGCACCGGCAACTTGTATGGGATAGCAAGAAAGCTCTCAAGGGTACTGGGATCACCATCTCCGAGTTCTTGACACAAATTCGGCATCGTGTGTTTGCAGCTGCTCGTAAGCATTTCGGTATGCCTAATTGCTGGTCTATGGAGGGCAAGATTGTTGTTATTTGCCCAGACAAATCCCGCCGGAAGATCGAAACGGCAGGCGAACTTCACGATCTGATCGCCAAATTCCCGTCTTGTTCAGTCGACAACGAGGATTCTGCCCAATCTGAAGAACCTGGATCTCCGAAAGCCGCAACCTCGGCGACTCCCGCTAAGAGAACGAGGAAGACGCGCCTGCGCAAGTAACACATTCGTTGTTTTGTTGTCTTCAGTCGGTTTACTTTACCACTTCTCAACTTGGCCGCTTTACTTGCTCACAATTATTTTAGGCCGGTAATTGAAAAGTAATTTTTATTTTTATTTGTCTCACCGCTAATCATTTTACTTTTTATTTTTAATTATCGACAGATTTTGATGTTCTGACAGTGCACGATGTGACAGATATCAGTGTCACTGCGCATAACCATCACTTATGTACCCAGCCGTCATTGGGTCACGTTCCATTTTATGTTAAGTTCGATGTGTGAATCGGCTGTTAAAATTGTTCTCGTCTAATTTTATTTTTATTCTGTTTCCATTTACATAACTTTTTTTTTTTTTTTTTTTTTTTATAATTGTGAACCATTAGCAAACTCCATCTGTTCTATAGACATTTGTATTCTTTCAAAAATTCTGCCCATGTTCTAGCGAGTGGGGGGGTTAAAGGAAAATTTGTAGTAAGTATTTTTAGTACTTACGGTATTTTTTTAATTGTTTTACACTTGTATTTTAGATACGAGTATTCATATTATTTTTATATTTATATTATATATTATTATTATTATTCATGGATGATGTAGCTGATCTTAACGACAGCTTCTTCTCGTGTTCTTCTTCTACTAGTTTTGTTAGTGCGGACAGTGACTCTTCCATACCACTTACTTTACATGATAAAATCTCTTCTCTTTTTTCCAATGACGCTAAGAATCTGCATATAGCTCACATAAATGCTCAGAGTGTTCCTGGTCACTATTCTGACCTTCTGGCATCCTTTAGCAGTGCTCACCTGGATGCTCTCTTGATATCGGAATCCTTTTTGAAGCCATCTCTCCTCTCTACTCAATACTCACTCCCCGGCTTCGTCTTGATCCGCAACGATAGGACTGGCAAAGGTGGAGGAGGTGTTGCTATGTACCTACGTGCTGATTTACCATATAAGGTGGTCAGTTCATCTCCTTCACGGTATTCTGAGTCCGCTGAATATTTGTTTCTTGAAATTGCTGTTCATCACACAAAAGTTTTGCTTGCTGTGCTCTACAGTCCTAATCTTCACATTGACTACTTTAATTCTCTCGACTCCACTCTCAGTGACCTTTGCCCCATGTATGAGCACGTAATTTTAATGGGTGATTTTAATACTTGCTTGATTAAAAATGACTCTCGCTCTATTAAACTTCTTTCACTCTTGTCTTCTTTCAATCTTCAAGTTTTGCCTCTCTCTGCAACTCACTATTTTCCTAATTGTACACCCTCTTTTCTAGATCTTATGATTGTATCCTCTCCTAATAATGTTTCTTACCATGGTCAACTTACGGCTACTTTTTCTTACCACGACCTCATTTATCTTTCCTATCGTATCCGTGTTCCCAAGCGTAAGTCTCAGCTTTTATATCTTCGTAACTACAAGGGCATAGACTTGGAGGCTTTGCAGCGTGATGCCGGCGATCTCGACTGGACCCCTCTGGTTGAGATCGATGACATCGACGATAAGGTGAATTGTTTTAACGCAACCGTTCTCGGCTTATATGATCAGCATGCCCCTATCCGACGTGTCAAAGTTCGACATAACCCTGCACCATGGATTACGCTACAAATTAAAGAGCTTATGGCTCGCAGGGATAAAGCTAAGAGCAGATATAAGCGCAGACCTTCAGAGCTGAATCTCTCTTATTACAAATCCTTGCGTAATCGTTGCAGTCATTTGTGTCAAGATGCTAAGAGACGCTATTTCCACGATCAACTCATTAACCGCAGTTCCTCCGATGTATGGAGATTTCTCAAATCTGTAGGTATAGGCAAGTCACCTACCAACCAGTGTAAGGATGTGAACCTCAATGATCTAAATAAACATTTCTCTCTCCTTCCCTTTTCTCTTGATCCGTCTGTCAAAGCAGCGACACTGGAGAGTCTTTCTGGTTTACCGTTACCACAATGTGCTCACTTTAAACTTAGCGATGTTACTGAGGATGACGTTAAGAAATCTATACTTGCGATTACTTCTTCAGCAGTCGGTAATGATAAGTTGTGTTCAAGAATGATAACTCTTATCCTTTCCACGTTACTTCCTGTTCTCACTCACATCTTCAACCACTCATTTTCCTCTTGCTCATTTCCGTCTGTTTGGAAACAGGCTCACATAATACCTTTACCTAAAACTAACAATCCTACTTTATTAACACACTTTAGACCTATTTCTATTCTCCCATTTCTCTCTAAAGTTTTTGAGCACATAGTTCATAGACAATTATCATTATTCTTGGCGTCAAACTCGATAATTTCCCCCTTTCAATCCGGTTTTCGCTCGGGTCACAGTACTGTGACCGCGCTTTTAAAAGTAACTGACGACATCCGCTGGGCAATGGAGAAAAAGTCCCTCACTGTTCTAGTATTGCTTGACTTTAGTAGCGCCTTCAACTCAGTGGATTTCGATATTTTACTTGGTATCCTCAAATCTATAAATTTCTCTTCTTCCGCTTTAGCTTGGTTCGGTGCTTACCTACGGGAGCGCTCTCAGTGTGTTCGCCTGGAGGAATCCTTCTCCGATTGGTGTAGCCTCACGGAGGGTGTTCCCCAGGGTAGCGTCCTCTCTCCTCTTCTTTTTTCTATTTTCATAAACTTTGTTACCAGAGTAATCTCCTCTAGTTTTCATCTCTATGCAGATGACTTGCAGCTTTACCGACATTTTAATGTATCTGACGCGGGTTCTGCAATTGCTGCTATGAATCATGATCTGGCTTGCATCAGCGTTTGGGCTAAGTCTTTTGGTTTGCAAATTAACCCAACTAAATCCCAGGCCATGATCATAGGTAGCAGATTCGTTCGCAATGTGGCTGCTGTTACATCTCTGATGCCTTTATATCTCGATGGTGTTCGCATTGACTATACCGAAACCGCCAAAGATCTGGGTGTCATTATTGACTCCAATCTTTCATGGCGTAATCAGGTCAACGAGGTCAGTCGAAAGGTACATTTCTCCTTTCATTCGCTGAGAAACCTTCAAGGTCTCCTGCCCTTGAAGACTAAAATTCATTTGGCACAAACGCTTATTCAGCCGATTATAGATTATGCCGACGCCTGCTATCTGGATGCTACTGAGGAGCTACTGAACAAGCTTGAGCGCATGCAAAACTTGTGCATTCGCTTTGTTTTTGGTCTTCGAAAGTATGACCATGTTTCTCACCTTCGCAAGGAACTCAAGTGGCTCCCAATCCGCCTTCGCAGGAACACTCGGATTTTATGTCTCCTCTTCAACATCTTACACAACCCGTCTTATCCTTCCTACCTGCGGGAGCGTTTTTCTTACGCTCGTCCTAGCGACGCTCCATGTAGATCGCACCTTAGATCCCTCCTTAAATCTCATCCTCATAAAACTAGCTACTATTCTTATTCCTTCTCGGTGCATGCTGTAAGATTGTGGAACTCACTTCCGCCTAGCATTCGTGATTTAAAAACAATTTCCTCATTTAAATATCAATTAAAAGAGCACTACCTTTCCTCTCAACTGTGAATATTTTTATATATATGTTTGTATATATATGCTTTATGTATTTCTTTAGGTATATGTAAGTTTTTTTGCACGTGTGTACGTGTACGTATTCGTGTGTAAATTTTATATGTATATGGTATAGTATAGGTATATTTATCATTTTAGTTTAAGACTTCGCATATTCATATTTTTCTCTTCTTGTTCTCACACACTATTGTCTACATTTCTTTTTCATTTCTCCTTTCGCAGGTCTGCTGGAAGAAATTTCTTAAGAAATAAGCAGTACCTTTGTACTAGTATTATAATTATGTCGTATCTCTCTGTATTTTACTGTGTGTACATAAATAATAAAATAAATAAATAAATAAATAATGCTCGCGAAGGAGGAGGCGGAACGCGTGAGGGAGAGGCAGGGTACGCGCCGTCACGACCCTAGTCGCCGCAGGAGACGCCCTGGGCGTCGGGAGTCGCAAGCCGATTTCCGGCCACCGTAGGCGCGGGCCTGCGGACGGTGAGCTACCCATCGCTCACCGTCCGATAAGGACCAGGCCCGGGTCGACGGCCTCAAAGAGACGTCAGCATGAATTGACGGGGTCCATTAGGGCCAACGCCTGCCAGGGTTACGAGTATGTCCGAAAGGGATATCGTGGCCCTGGCACACAGGCAAATGAAGGAACACGGGTGTGGTTTAGTCAGTAAAAGTCTGACATGCCCTCCCGCTCCGCCCAGAGCGGGAGAAGTTATTTGATAATTTCCCAACCAAAAAAAAAAAAGAAATAAAAAAAGGGGTCCTATGCGTTAGGTCTAGCAAAACACGTACAATGAGACAAACGTGTAAACAGTTGTACAAGTTTTAATGAATGATATGTTTGGCTATTACTAATTATATTTCTAGACCGATGACCTTGTGAAGGCCGCAGGAATCCGCTGGATGCGGAAAGCACAGAACCGATCGAAGTGGCGGTGCTTTGGAGAGGCCTATGTCCAGCAGTGGACGTCTTTCGGCTGAAATGATGATGAGGTTTAGCTTGTTTCATTTTTTTTTATATGTATTTGTATACGTATAGGCATTCATGTTAATTGGTATTTATAGCCACACGGGCAGGTACCAATTACAAAGTTCAAGGATCAATTTTCTGTTCACATAGAATATTTTTGAAGATGGATGGATCCCTAAAAGTAATTCACTTGCAAGAGAGCACGGAAGTTTGGGACAGCAGCCTTTCTGTGTAGGTAACACTTAAGTCTGCTATTATATATTTATACATACATAAACTCACGCCATCTTCCCATAGGGTAGGCAGAAACAATAGAACGCCACCTGCTACGCTCCTTACATACTCCTTTTGCTTCGCCTACGTTCATACACGCACGCTGGTTGCGAGTACTACGCACCTGACCTTTCTGAAGAACATCACCAATTAGGTCACTATATTATGTCCTCTTAGCGCGTTTCCACTCACCTCTGCTTTATAAATACCTTTTGTTATATACCTACCACCTACCTATATACCTTTTGTTTTTTTTTGTGTTGTGTGTGTTTGGTAGTTTGTTTTGTTTGATATATTTATGTTATAATATATAATATTAAAACTATCCAACTTTATTTAATAATGCAGTTCACTATTTTTAACCGATTTCCAAACAGGAGGAGGTTCTCGATTCGGCGGTATGTTTTTTTTTTTTTTTGTATGTTAGTTACGCGATTACTCCGTTAATTATGGACCGATTTTGAAATTCTTTTTTTTTTTGAAAGGGTATACTCCCGAGGTGGTCCCATAGCTACTAAAACAGAATCAGATGAGGGGATCCCATGGAAATCGAAGGAAACCGTCAAATTTTATAGGCAAACCTATAGCGATTTGGGTATTTTTTATACGAGTAGTAACTCGTACATTTACTCTCGGAAAGCACCATAATATGGTGAAGTGGAACTGATGATGGAGACCACATATGGCGACCGAAACAATATAATAATGAGTACCCCTATTTAACGGGTTGCGATTAAGCAATTTATGCTCGTCACTATGCAAATGGTGAGTGGCAGAGTTCTCTTGGTTCTTACCAGGAGAACTCCTCAACAATCAACGTCCCAGCATTGGGAAAAGCAATATTTTGTAAAAGGTGATGAGCAGTTAACATTAGGCTATTGTAACTTAGATAAATTCAAAACTGACCCACTAAAAAGTGAAAAATAAAAAACTTTTTACAAAAAAATAAGAACCGACTACCAAAATTAACACTATGCTAACATTAGGCTCAATCAACTACTGCAAGCGTCCGTAATTTAATTTGAATAAACTTAATACATTTCATAAATATACCTAAATGACAGAACAGACAAACGAATCCATTTTATCTATCAAACCTGTTATAAGCTCATTAGCCCTTAGTCGTCTTATCGTTGGGTCGGCCGATCAATCAGGCGGCACCTGTTTGAGCTTTGTTTAAATTGAATTTTCGATATCATAGCAACTGGGTTTACGATTCCAGCCGTTTTATGATAGTCTAAGAGCAAGTTTTACTTTGACTATCACTCATCATTTTTTTTTTCAATCATAAGCACCAACGTAAACCGCGAATGGCTTGCCTACTGTTATAGTCAAATTGTTTACTTCAGTTAGAGTATAAACATAACTTCAGAAAGCAAAACATTACAAACAAAAGAAAATAAAATCAGCATACTCTTAATTAAAAATATTTGATAAATGTATTTTTAATTACTTTCTTTTTTATTGTACGAATATACAAAACTCACCAAGACTGTACTCGTAAATCGTCCAAAAAGAACTTAATAAATTTAGGTTCCCTTAGCAGTTCCTGCGGGCTAATTGCGTAACACACTATCAGTAGGAATCGGTTTCAATTCGACAGTTCAACAACATTGATTGCGTTATGTATGTTGTTGAGCAGACATTTTTTTCTAACTTAGGAAGCAATGGAGTAGCAATATACTTCAAAACCATTCCGATTGCGATTCAAACTGTGTTACGCAATTAGAGGGCTGGTCCTTACTAGCAACCCGATTATTGAGACCATAATTTTAATGAAAGGTATCATCATTCTTCTGCATTCTCCTGTCCTTATTCCAATTTATTTGGGGTCAAAACATGTCCTTTTCTTCCATACTTCTCTATTAGTCGTCATCTCGGTAGCCACCCCCTTTCTAGCCATATCATCTTTCACACAGTCCATCCATCGTTTCTTTGTTCTTCCCCTACTCTTATAGCCGTCCAAATTCATACTCAAAACTTTCCTCACGACGTTTTCCTCAGTCCTCCGCAACACATACCATGACAACACAACTTTTTAGTCACCGGTGCCACTTTAAGACTTCCTCTTATGTATTCATTCCTTATTCTATCCATTCGCATAACACCACACTGAGCAACCCATTTGTATTTTTTTTTAATATGTTTTATGATTGATGTTTGATAATAAATACTTTTCATTTGGCAACATTTACATTTGGCAATTTTGGATGAGTGACGCTCGATGTTCGTCGGGATCTTGTACTATGGTACTCGACTTAAGTGTAATATGATGATGGATTTTATCAATTACTTAATTGGATGTTAATATTTTTCAGGCCTACCTTCTTCAGAATTGCTCAAGGGCCCACTTGATGCGTATAAACGTAGATGGAATATAGTAAAAGTATTAGGTTTTGGTTCAGCACTAAATGGTACTAGTAACTCAAAGGTAGTCTCAGCTGATGATAACTAATATTCATAAGCCATAATATTATAAATTAGCTGAAGCCTGCGGCTTCGCCCGCGTGGCTATTTCTTAAATAAAAGTAGCCTAAGGTACTCTTTATAACATCGGCTATCATCCAGTGAAAGTCCCTTCAAAATCGGCCCAGCTGTTAACAGATCGAAACGCAGACAAAACATTTTTTTTTGTTTTAGTTACCGTATATACTTTTTTTTTGCCTTTAGTAAAAACCTGTTATTTTGACATTACAACCAGACACTTAAATTTTATTTATTATTTTATTTTATTTTTATTTATGCAAATACCTATATAGATTACAATTAATTGAGTCGTGCAATATTATTATTATGTTCCTGGGATCGATTCCCGGGCCGGGCAATGTGTTATTGGGTTTTCCATGAGGAAATTCTCGGTAGCAGCCCGGAATCTGGATTTCAGCTCGATTAATGGCAATAGGCTCGCCCCTATTACATGGGACTTAAACATAACTGGCGAAATCTGGGTGTACCTAATATGAGTTGTTATGTTATGTAATGCAATATTGGCAGAGCTGAATTTGAATTCATATTACCCTAGTCCAGTCAATCTCATTCGGCCGAATTCTTAAACGTGTTTCAATTCTAAATTAGGGCAATAGGTACATATATATAATATATATAAACTAACACACCAAGCTTTCCAAGCAAGCTTTAGTTTGTAAATTACATAAACACAATTAAATAAATAAACAACATGTCCCGGAATTAACGCACACAACCAAAAACCCCAATTAGAATATTATGTTATAATCATAATACATACACTGAATTTTTACCATTATGTATAAAAGATAGTTTATTAATTAAATTAGTTAGACTGTTTGTGGGAGACAATTGTGGTCACATTACAAATCTACGCATGCACACAGTCACACTATAAGTGCTCATTTACGGAGACGCGGGGCGTCGCGGGTAGCGTGGCGACTCGCGGCGCGTCGGACGTTTTTTCTGTTTACAGAAAGGCGATGCGTACAGCGGCCCGCGTCATCACACGCTCAAACACAAACATAATGCAATGTACGATGTTGTTTATGGAGACGCGGGGCGTGACGAGTAGCTGTGTCCGCCACTGCAGCCGGGGCGGAACTTCTAGCGTGTATCGTAGCGGGTATCGCCGTATACTCGTACTGGGGCGTGCGACGCCGCGGGTGTTGTTACGTTTTACCCTGAACGGAGAATTACAGAAAATCAACGCCGCGTGCGCCGCCGCGATAAACGTTGCATGCGACGCGGCAATGCCATCCGCGTGCACCGCCTGCATTTCAAGCAAACGCGTGTAAAATCGCTTCTACGTAACTCTCTCATACAACGCCATATGTTTGAATTTAGTGTGGGCTCCGGACCGCGCAACGCCCTGCGTCTCCGTAAACAAGGCTTAGGGTCAGCGGCAGTGTGACTATAATTTGCGTAGTTTTAATTATTTTTGGTATCAAAAAATACATTAATTCAGTTACATATTTTATAGTGAAAGCACGGGCGCTCGTGGCTAAATAATAAAAGCCACACGGGTCAGGTTAAGCTACGCTTGCCGCGGTCAGTTCATGGATGGGTGACCGTTCCTTACCTATTGAGACCCTCCGTGCCTCGGAAAGCATGTTCCATGTTAGAGGGTTTGGTTTCCGCACTTAGTCCTTCATGTGGACCATTGTGCGTGGGCCATGGCGGCCGTCATTGGTTATTCCAACAGCCCACCTCCCTCCAGAAGCTGATTAGGTCTCCTGGTCCGTTTAGTATATCTGTGAAGGACCCGAGGGTTTCTGTTCTGATTTGGGTGACGCCTGTGCATTCAAACAGAGCATGCACAACGGTTCAGCCTCCATGCATGCCCTTCACTGAGAACTGTCCGTTATGCCTATCATGTGGAAGTATTTGTTTAGTGAGCAGTGGCCCGTTTCGTTAGTCTGCCATCTAGGGATGGCATAGCTTCCCTGGACTGCCTGCAGCCTGGTGTCGAAGTCCACCAGTATTCCGCTTCTGTGTAGGTGAACTCCTGTAGCCACCTGAGAAGTTGGTTAACGGGGATGGGTACGATAGTTTCGGGTCCACAGACAGACGCGCTGGATGCTCTCCTAGCTAGTTCATCAGCTGCGTCGTTACCTACTGATCCGCTGTGTCCTTTTATCCAGTGCAGTGTCACCTCAAAAAGCATATTTAGACGTTGGTTCGAGCTGTCATTCGTAAATCATGACAGTCGTTACGGGTAGTCAAAAGCCCAAAAGTCTGATAAACAGTCTTCCCAAGGGGTATCGTGTTACCTAGTAACTGGGTTGTGGAGGTCAGATAGGCAGTCATCAGTTCAGCTGGAAGACGTCCACTGCCGGACATAGGCGGGTCCCAAAAGGGGGGGGGGGGCAGTATGGCGTTCAAATGCATAGAACACACGACACCCACGGGAAGTAATAGGATGGGGCAGTTACTCCATGTAAAATACTGGTATGCAGCTGCATCCGGTTAGGCTGGAAACGGACCCCAGCATAGTTGGGAAAAGGCTAGGCAGATTGATATAGTGAAAGCACGGGACAGTGATTGTCATTTTAAGGTTTAGGTATTAAATATCGAAAGCATGACTTTTATAAATATCTTGATACACAGTTTTCTGTTTAATTATTAATTATGTACACTGCATTAATTAAGGCGCTAAGTAGGCTTGTCTTAAACAAAAAAATTGCCAAATCTATATAGTTTGTGGTAGCCGAAAAATTTTTTTTATTTTTTAACATATTTCTCAGAACTTGTTTGTTACCAAAACACATTTAGAAAAAAAAAACTCGATACAAATTAACGGTAAACTAATCCTTTACTTTGAGTTTAAATCCAAAATATCTGTATTAAATATCAACGTACGCTTGGTATTTAATTAATAACACAAACGTCTTATTTGTACACAGAACTTGGTTGTTTTTTATTTTCGATTACTCAACTCATTTTTGAGTAAATAAATAATTGCTTCATATTTTGCAATAAATAACAAGCGTTGTGTCATCGCGCTTCTCTTTCTTTTGTATGCAGTCTGACAGTGACAGCGGTTTACCTGTTGTCAGCGTCTTAACACATGATATACAACGTGCCGCCACAACGGTGATATTAATTTAACACACGGGTATCGCTAGGGCCAGTAATCTTAAAAAAATATAGTAAGTTTTTCTTTTTTTTTTTAAAACAAACTAAATAATAAATCTCTTTTTTTCCTTCAATTCGCCTACACCTTTGCACGTTATTCGTTTTAATTTCATTGATGCGATGTTATTATCCATGACCCCGGCAAATGACCTCAGCGCTGAAGTTCTTTAAGTACAGGTTGCTCCAAGATGCTATTTTAGAAAATTGAAAATAAATCAATATATAATAACGTATAATGAAATTAAAATCACTGCATAGTATAAAACAAAGTCACTTCGCTGTCTGTCTGTCCCTATGTATGCTCATATCTTTAAAACTACGCAACGGATTTCGATGCGGTTTTTTTAATAGATACGAGTGGTTCAAGAGGAAAGTTTTATGTATAACACATGCATGTTCGCGACGACAGGTCGTAGTGGAGCAAAATGAAAGGAGTGGACTGTATAACATGTATAATAATAAAATAAAGGGAAATACGAAAATACAACTGTGTCGGTTAGAACGGAAAACAAGATTATGTATAAGGAGGTTAATATAAACGCGTAAGCGCAGCCGTGCGTGAAGGCGTGCTACAGCTGACTTGTATGTCGCGGGCCCGCGTCGTGCCGTGAGGCCGTCTTACTCGCCGCTGCCCCCGCACCCCTCGTTCACTGCCGCCAGCGCGCGGCGGTGTTGAGAAGGCTGGTCTCAACAATGCATAATATAAGTAGAGAAAAACTGATAATTTTAGAGGTTTCTAATGTGATGTTGTAAATAAACACATTTTGTTGCGCTTACATTGCAAATGCTGGCTGAATACTACGAGTACAGTATTGTACACCTTAAAAAGGTCTACAAAAAAGTCCGCGACGGTATATATGTCTATCTCTTAGGGATAACCCACAATAACCATTTTTATCCTTAAAAAAAAAAACAAAAAAAACCCTCCTCTCAAAAATCCTTTATAAATAATTTTTCTTTCTTTTCTTTCTTTTTCTTTCTTTCTTTACTTTTTACGAGATATAATGGCTTATTTACGAAGCGATTTTAAGCAATACAGCATAATCCTTATTCAATCGCTATTTCAAGAGTAACCTCTAAAGAAAACATGTTTGTATTGTCTAATGACAAAATAGCTGTGCACGTTGTATATTTAGTATCAGCATTGCACCCGTGTGAAGCCGGGGCGGGTCGCTAGTGTCTTCATAAAACGTAAAGGCGAAACCGTATACGTGTAATATTGGTAATCTCTTCTTTTATATTATATAGAAGATAATTAATGTACTCAAAATATTGTAAAACATTTTTTAAAAGAGTACTGGTGGAGTTTCTTGCCCATTCTTCTCCATACGAAACTTCCTTTTGGAAGGGGCAACTAGAATCAATTCTATTTTTTTTTTGTATATTTTGACGTTCAAAAGTGCCTCTTACGTGCCTATTTGAAATAAATGGTTTGACTTTGACGTTTGTTAAATTAATGTCGCCACCAAAGCGCCACGCTGTATGTCTTGTCATTTGCGTTCCTATTTCCGTGAAAGTCAACGTGGTAATCAGGGCTTAGGCAGTATCAAAAGCAATAACATAACAGCTTTGCTAGAAAAAAAATCAATAATTTCAACATTTCTGCTTCAGATATCTTACAAAGTATATTGGGGTCAGCGCCCACCCGACCAGATGCGGTTGAATATCAGAAGTTTGTATAGAGCGACGGCCGCCTGACTTCCGAATTGAATGCAATAATATTTATACAAAATTTATATAAATATCCGATGCACGAGCCGATTTTATGTGGTTTGAAATGAAACTGTGTAGGAATGATTCTGTGGTTTTTGTTGCGTTATTATTAAACATTTATAAGTTTATTATATCGTTATGTTCGCGATTCGAATTACAAAAATGTGTTTTCAAAACAAAGAAAACATAAAATATTTGTATTAAGAAAAAATCTTCTCGGCTCCATTATAATTTTATTGTGAAACCAGCTTTAGTATATTGCTTCCACTGCATCGATCTTATCAGTCTGTCTCTCTGCATCTAATTTGCATGAATATTCTGAAACAGTCACACATTCATCAAAATTAAACTTTAGTATTTATGATTTACTAGCTGCACCCCGCGGTTTTACCCGCGTAAGTCTCGATCCAGTGGAAATATCGGGATAAAAAGTAGCCTATGTCTTATTCCGGGGTGTCAGCTACTTCAATACAAAATTTTATCAAAATTGGTCCAGCCGTTTGAGCGTGAAGAAGTAACAAACATACACACACACACACCCACTCATAAACTTTCGCCTTTATAATATTAGTGTGATGATAGTGTGATGATTGCATCTTTTTCTTTCCATGTTGAAGACAGCAACGTAATTGTAATATTTTCTCAAGACGCATTTTTTATTCGAATATTATGTCTTTTTTCATGATAATTATAAAAAACAAAAAAAAATGTAGGCTTTTATATCTAAAATAAATGTTCACAGCAAGAAAATATAGTTTATTATCCAGCCACCAGATATTTTTTCTCTAGATCAATTATTACTTTAGTTATAAACGAAATAAGAATTGAGACTTACGCTATTTAGTTTCGTGCTTGAACACGATCAAGGAGCGCACGCGATATTCAACTTTATTACTGATGTGTTAGCGTTTAGCACATAACGGAGTGGCGGGGAGCAAGGGGCGGAGTTTGCGTGGAAATTTCATTTAGACTGCCTGGTTTTAATTACTGATTTGCCTCCCTATGTAAGCGAGAAAACATCATACATACCGTCACGAACTATCTATAAAAAATATCATTTATATCAGATGCTGACTCTTCTAAAAAGTACACAAATACAAAATTTGTTTACATAGTTTCAACGTTTCAACTAAGTGAGACTAGTTAAAACTCATTTATTTAGTGTCAACATTAGCAAGATTAGTTTAATTCGTGTGGTAACCGAAAACATGCAACTTTCTGTAAATAGAGCTACGAAACTGCTACGAGTTGCTACGAGATGGTCATTACGTGCTACGAGAGTGCTACGAAGCTACGTATTTACATGCAATTGCAAACGAACCGCTTCTAGGAGAGAATTATTTCAATATATATTATTTAAATAATAGCTTAAAATTGTACTTAAAATTAAACAGGTTATTTTAATCCTACTTCACAAGAAAATTGAATTTGTGTTTGAACGTTAACTTACAATTTAGATGAAAATAATTTGTCTTCTCAAAATTTATTTTATGAAACACGGAAAAAATATCCGCGCTTTCTCTTCTGACGCATACTTTGTTTGATGGATAAAAGGCATTATTTAATTTTAATATCTATAAAAAAAAAAAACCTTAACCAAACTATTAAGACAATCACTAATTGTAACTTCCCTGAACCAATCAGACCCGTCATCACATTAATACCTCCATAAACTACTCGGTACTCATAGAGCCAGCTACCACAAAAAAGATAGATACAGAAAGTCGGTTTTTCACAACGAGCGAAGATTACAGCAAGAGCATAGGTTCTCGCGACTGGCTTTGGACCGAGATCGCTGTAAAGCAGGGGGTCTACTCCGAAGCGCTAAACCGAAGTATCGGCCGAATGTTCGGCCGTTTTATAACCACAGTTTCCTTTTTTGACTTTGAGTCCATACCGGATTTCAAGTCACAGTTTTGACTTTGGCTTATCTCTTCGACTATCTTTTCTTTTTTTTTTTCGCCGTAGTCAGCGATAGTTAGCCGTAGTAAAGAAACGACCGAACATTCGGCCGATACTTCGGTTTAGTGCTTCGGAGTAGACCCCCAGGTATCAGACGCTTCACGTTTTGTTAATTTCTGCCTTTCACTCGAAGTCAAACGTCGGTGCAAAATTATTCATTAGTAAACCGACTTAACAATGTTGAATTTTGGCACTTGACATATTTTAGGTACTCGCTTACCAAATAGGTAATCGAAGAATTTAATGAAAGGAGCAGATGAACGGTCGTTCCTTAGTAATTTTGTCGTGAAAACGTGGAATGAAAAATAAAATTAACAGTCTCTCGAGTGAAGCGTCTGACATCAGCTTTGACAGGTAACTATGTATGTGTGCGCCTGTTTTGACTCGTTGGATAAATATTATGGAGCTGGCTTTCTGTATCTATATATTCTGTGTCGCTACCAAACGCAAGCCTCTTCAAAATTACGGCAATACGAGTATCCGTAATTGCCACGCTCAGCTTACGGGTATGATAGCAACGCGTACTGCTGTGCTCGTTTAGATGTCTTTAATGATATCTAGTTTCTATTTGAAAGTGATTTTATGTACTTTTTTGAGTTAATCAGAAAGAAAGTGAGATCAAGTAATGACGAATAACAGTGTTACTTTTTAGGGTTCCGTACCCAAAGGGTAAAACGGAAACCCTATTACTAAGGCTCCGCCATCTGTCTGTCTGTCTGTCTCATGAACCGTGATAGTTAGACAGTTGAAATTTTCACAGATGATGTATTTCTGTTGCCGCTATAACAACAAATATAAAAAAAAAACAGAATGAAATAAATATTTAAGGGGGCACACAACAAACGTGATTTTTTCCTCGTTTTTGCTCGATATTGATAACGGCAACAGGTAGATGCTTAAAATATTCACAGAATATTTTTAAATATTCATTTTAAAAATAAATAATTAAATTAAAATAAAACAAATATTTAAGAGGGGCTCTCAAACAACAAACGTGAATTTTTTGCCGTTTTTATAGATAAAGGTACGGAACCCTTCGTGTGCAAGTCCGACTCGCACTTGGCCGGTTTTTTATGCATGTGAGATTGTATTTACATCAGTTAGGTGAATTGTAAAGTAAATAAATAAACATAATTACAACGATAGTGTTTTCTAATGCTAGAAATGAGAAAGCTGAAATCTATTTATTATAATCTAATAAAGATTTTAAATGACCAATTTCGATTCAATAAAGTGGTTTGCTGCGTGTGGTGCCAGACGTAAAGAATAGCACCATGCTATTTCTTCCCGAGGGTATCGTAAAGGGCGACTAAAGGGGACTTACTAGAGAATGGGCAGCAGCGTTCTCTATGCATTTTAACACCATACTGCGATCGCCAACCCGCCTGCCAAGCGTGGCGATTATGGCACCCACCCCATTTGGGGGAGGCCTATGTCCAGCAGTGGACGTCTTTCAGCTGAAATGATGATAATGAAAGTTATTTATAGATTGATCCATATTCCCTCCTCCCCTTCTTCTCTCGTATTTTCATGAACTAAAACCATACATTGAATAGCAGCTCATGAATAAAAATATGGCGAGCGCGAGATAGTAAGTAGCAGCGGGCCGAGCACGGTCGTGCCCAAGACGTTTGTGACAAGGCATGATAAATTATGTCATGTCAATTTGTACTAACATTTTATGACAAAACAGTTTTATCGCTCAAACTGTGATAAAATGTGTGACTCAAGTCATGCCACAGTAGGCCGTGCTCGCCCTGCAGAGCTAACCACACCGATTGCGCCGGAAGTACATGTCACTATCGCCACTCGTGATGATAGAATAGAATAAACTTTTTTTCCACAATTTACGCAAAGGTTAGTACTGTAGTGGCATCAACATCGCCACATTCAAACTAAGCGTCACACTGACGTCACGCAAATCCTGCAACGCGCAAGCAGAGTTTACCGCGCAACTAGAATATATACAATGTCCCGTCATCATCCGTCGGGCAGTTGCCTACCAGACACAACACCCGTCTGGTCGGAGGTTCCTCCCTTTTCTATGGTGGATGAGTGAACTTTACACCCTGTTCCTCATACCACCAAAGTACTATGATAACATTGTTTTTTTAAATTGCATAAATTACTGATTATTCTCTCTGGCACCCAAGCTAAGATTAAACTTGTGTTATAGGTGCCAGGGCTCTGGACTATTAATAAAATTTTACAACTTTTACAACTTAACATAACATCACGCCTGTAATCTCGGAAGGGTAAGGCAGAGGTGTACCTATAGTACACCCACATTTCGCCAGTTATGTTTAAGTCCCACGTAATAGGGGGCGATCCTATTGCCATCTACCGGGCACAAATTCAGACTCCGGACTGCAACTGAGAATTTCCATATGGAAAGCCCAATACCACTTTGCCCGACCCGGGAATTGAAGCCAGGACCTCGTGCTCAACAGTAGCGCTTGCGACCACTAGACCAATGAAGAAATTTATACAAACTAGTACGAAGTTGCATTGGGTTAGTAGCTATCGTTTGAGTACAAAAAAAAAAAAAAAATTTTTAGCCTCTCCATCTCCAGTGTGAAATTTTACTGTTAATACATCGTCTATATTTTATCTACCTAATGAACTTTTAGTCCCTTTAATGTCAATACGGTTTTAATTCAATTGGCTGAACTCAAAAGTAATCATATCTGTTTCATCCAAGCGTGTTTCTGCCTGGATACTCTTAGCAATCTTAAACTAACTATCACAGTCCGTTTATTAGCGCGCTCAAATAGTTTTGCACCCGCTTTATTATTAGTGTTAAAACTAATAATCGTGCACTGAGAATTTTTGTCATAGACGAACGGAAGGGAAAGTATCTTTTAAAAACCAATTCTATAAAATAACAACTACAGTGCTTCTATTTTCTTAATGTCTCTCGGCAAATACGAATTCGGAATGGTTCAAAATTCCTAATATAACCACTTCGATTTATCATTCATCCTATTTTTATAATTCCAAAATTTCAAAACTCCTAATGTTTACAATTACTATTTTTAAAATACGGAGTTTCAATAGATCGAATAACAAAAAGTCCGACTTAATGATAATTCGAAACATCGAAAATACGAATTCCGATTATTAAAGTACCGATTAATTAGAATTCTGAAATAAAAACGCCTTACACACTACTAATACACAAATATTAATAACAAAGTAGACGTTTTTAAATTACATTAAACGTTACTTTTACGAATTTATAAGCATAGGTAACTGAATATTAAACTAATTGAATCAGAATTAGAGTCTTAATTTTAGCAGCGAAGTATTGGAAATCAGTGTGTCGATTTTCGGCCCTAGAACCCATTCACCTTTTGATTCTTCGAACGTATGAAAATCCGAAAACAAACCAAATCGCATTTACGACTTTCGGTAAAATAAATTTCGTGATTTTTATTAATAGACATTATAATTCTAGGTGTTATGAAACTCGGACTATTGAAAATAGGACCATTGAAATTAGGAATAAAATATTTCGGAGTATTTGGGAGTGCCCTAAGAAACTATAAGAACTTTACGTAACATTGACACTTGTATTTCTTAAAGGGGTAGGTACAAGTGTATAATAGCCTTTGCCACAATTTACCAGTTGTATCAAAGCCCCGTGAAATTGAGGTCGAGCCTACGGCCATCAACCGGGCACAAATCCAGAGCCCGGGCTACTACTGACAAATGTCTAATGGAAAAACCTGAAAAATTGTGAAATGCAAATGCATTTATTGACCACACAAAGTAAAATGTTATTGTTTAATAAATATCACGTTACGAGAATTTGATGTCCAGGTTAACAAAATTAAACTACGACACTTAATTGGAATCGTGGCTAAATAATAACAGCCACACGGGTCAAACTTCAAGGTTAAGCAATGCTTGCCGAGGTCAGTCCGGGGATGGGTGACCATCCATACATACCGATACCCCTCCATTTCTCGGAAAGCACGCTATAAGCAACGGCTTATAGCGTGCTTTCCGAAAAGATCTACAAATGACAGTCGAGACCAACGGGTCTCGACTGTCATTTGTAGATCTTTTTTCGTCTTTGACATTCGTTAACGGTTTGTCAGAAGCTCGAAAGTCTGACATCCAGTCTTGCCAAGGGGTTACCCATTAACTGGATTGTAGAGGCAGATAGGCCAACCCTAACATGGTTGAGAAAAGCCTAGGCAGATTATGACGTCATTGTTTTTTTTTTTGGTTATCATTCCCTTCATCAATAAATTTAATATCGGTCTAGAGTTTGAAAATTGATCATTGTAAGGTTAATTAGATTTAATTCGAGGTGAGAGCCTGGTGATCCGTCATACAGGGTAGCCTAGTGTGGACGCCAGTCTCTCACAAGGATAATATTTTATGCGTTTTTATCAAAACGATAAAAATCATGTCTGCTTCCAACTATGTGAACCTTTGTGAAGGGAGAATAATAAAGATTATATTTCTTATTATTGTGTTTTAATTTTGAACAGTTTATCCAAATTCCAGGTGATTTTCACAACAAAAAAGCTTCTATTATCTTTCCCTTGAAAGGTTAACTAGACCTTCGTGTTTAAGTACACCTCTTTCGTCCAATCATCAATCTTGTCCAGCCAGAACTGGTAGTACTTCATCCTGAAGCAGTTTCAGCAATAACATAAATTTATTTCCTTTGTTTTGTCAATCTGTCGACACGAGGAGCGTTTGTGCGTGGGTAGTTGCCATTTCAACGAAACCTAGCAGTGGGTAGTAGTGTAGGTGGTTACTGAGTTTGGGGCTATTTTCGGTGAATTTAATTCGATGTTTCCTTTTTAGAAATACCTATTTTATATTGTTGTTTGTTTACGTTTGCATCGTGAATCTGTTTTCATGGAAGTCTTCACACAGGCGTGAAGACAAAGTTATTATTAAAAACTCATTATTATAGGTTTGCACTGATTAGTTCAGTGTTAAGGCTCGAGCAGACTAGCGCGATATAGCGGGCGCGATAGGTAGTGCGACCTTAGTCGCACCCGCAATATCACGCCAGTCTGCACGAGCATTTACGCTGTTCATTATTGCAATTCATCTTAGTATTATAAATGCAAAGTAAGTTTGTATGTTACGCTTTCACGCTAAAACGGCTACACGGATTTTAATGGAATTTGACGCATGGGTAGACCATAGCCTGAATTAGGACATAAGTACTTTTTACCCCGATATTCCCACGAGATCGAGAATTATGCGGGGAAAACCGTGGGGCTTGAATTTAGTGATATTGATAAATTAAAAAAAATTATAGCAGCTATTTGCGATGTTACTACTTCCAGAATGCACCCACTTAACGCCGGCTGTAATGAAACTACTTAACGTTACTTCTGTAAAAGCTTGTATAGTAATCTACTGTAATGATTTAATGCACACCTGCCTATGAACATTAAAAGTCTGTACAGACGAAACTGTTTTATCAATGCAAATCATTGAAGCTGTAATTTCGAAACTATTCATCGACTTGTCACCAGCTATGTATCTACCCCCGTGGATTCGTGTAACGAATAATCTTGAGAGATATAATAAAGACGCTTTGCAAGCAGGCGGTCTGGTTAAACGTCGATCGATAAGACTCTTCATCCCCTTGACACAAACCTCCAGCCACTTACAACATAAATAGGATACTCCATACTAAGGCTAACACAGTCAGGATTGGCTGAAATTTACATGAATATACTTCAACAACATAGACGCGTAATATAATCACTTAACAATGCATTGCATTCGCTGTTTGAACAAAGTTCGCATTTTGTTGCACTTCTATTAAACATTTCGACATTCCCCTTATTTTCTACAAATGTTAAAACAATCGCAACAGGTACGCTAGTGCGAAAATTAATTTCACATTTTACCCACGCCTAGGTGTTGGCAAGCTGCCCCTTATAATTTATATTCCGAAGTCTGCGCTTACTTCGGAAATCATTTATAACGAAACAAAGCTGTATTTTATGGATACAAGCTTCCTATTTTAGAGGTATGCTTTATATCCCAAGAGCTTTGTGCTAAGTTTTATATTTGAAGTGTTGGGAGTTGAAAGTTTAAACTGTTTTCGGGTCCGATATTGTTCCGTTATAAAAGTTTTTCTATCGTTTTTATTTTATTATTTTCCCAGTGTTGTAAGGAAAACATTTTCGCTTCATCGCCTCAAAATTGATGAAATAAAAATCACAATCAAAGTCACGCCAACTATTCAGAATTGACCGTAAAAAAACTTGCAAAGGCAAACTTGACCGTCGAGAGGCAATTCACGAAAAAGGCTCAATCGTTTTAATTGTCCCGCGAATAACAAGGCTTTTTGTGAGTTGGAGCGGGGCCGAGGCGCGACGGTCGATGGCAGAGGGCGGGGAGACGCTCAGTGTGCCCCTAGTCGCGCTGGCAGCTCCGCGCGCTCTCCGTACCGCGGCTCCCAAACACGCGGCATGTTGCAAAAAACAGGCAACACGCTACAGGTGCCCTAATCGCCAGCCACATGATAAATGACAGTGTTTTTTCGACCCGACAGCCGCGCCCGACGAGTTGAGTGGTAGGAAATAGACGATACGAATAAATAAACAACTTTTGTTTTTATTTTTTTGTTCTTTTATACTTCAGAGCTTCCTCGCTCGCGTGCTTTGTTGACCGTTACGTAAGTGGATAGTTTTCTAGTGAATAGTGTTAGTTAACTTTTGTTCTATTATTAATGTAATGACGTATTTCCGTTAGTCATATTGTTTGGCATATCTCATTTGAGTTGTGTAAAGTCTGGCGATACGTTTCCATTTCGAATTTAACGTTGACGTTTGACAGGATTCTCATTAAAAGTTAAGTGAAAAGTTTAATGTCGTTAAGGGTGATTTTCGCGCATCTATCCATTGCGCATGACCTGCGCAGGAGGTACTAAAGTACCTGTATATCTATATACTATAACACCTGTATTGATATACGTAACAGGGTTAAGGCAGAACTTCCTGTGACCTGGATTTTATTTTACGATGTTGCACAGAATCTTTCGGGGAAGTCTTCTATCATAAGATGCGGTGGTACTTCTATATTTTTAACCTGAAGATATTTTAAATTTTATTTGTAACGAGGAATATTAAGATTTTTACTTGGAGAAATACTACCTTTCCTTCTTTGCATTTTCTTGCATTAAGTTTTTTTTGTGTTTCGTGTTGCGGTCTGGTTTTCTATTTAGTCATGTTATGTCAAGATCAAGGCTTACAGCGTGATTCATCCTCTCACTTAGGAATATTTAAGTTTTGGGTTATTAACACTTTAGTGACAACACTTCTACGATCATTATTTGTTTATTAAATAATTAAAATAGCCTGTAGTACAGGATCTCAAATTGGAAAAAAAGTAAGAATACGAAATATTCTTCAAAATCTTATCTGAAAATGGGTTAAAATATTTAACTTTTTAACAACACACATGTGTTCACTGAAAGTTGTAGAACTATTTAATTAAATCTAGACGGTAACAGCTCAAAAACACTCAATGCCACAAAAGCTCTGAATGGATTTTATTAAAATCACATCGGAATGGTAGCACCCCTTCAATTTCAGAATCTGAAAGGGAAGCGGAAAATTTTAATATAAATTTTAGTCGAAACTTTTATCTAGCACGTTCTGAGTTTCCGTTTTGACTAACTAGCGTTCATAACGAAATTAGATTATTAATTAGATAATGTTGGAAGGTATCTTTCGAAAACGGACTTCGTTACTTTAATTTTCAGTAGGTAGCAATTTTCCCAGATGTCATTCGTAGATAATAAGCCACACGGGAAAATCTTCAAGGTTAAGCAACGTCTTACCAAGGTCGGTCCGTGGATGGGTGACCATCCATTACATACCGAGACCCCTCTGTGCTTCAGAAAGCACGTTGTTGGTCCCAGCTGTCAGATGTCTTTGACAGTCTAGCCTAAAAGTCCGACAACCAGTCTTACCAAGTGGTATCGTGTTACCCAGTAACTAGGTGGTGTGGACTTGTGGAGGTCAAATAGGCTGTCGCTCCATGTAAAATACTGGTATTTAGCTGGATACAGTTAGACTAGAAGCAGATTGATTGAATTTTCAGTAGCGAATTTCTTAGAAAAAGTTGTAGGTAACAAGGTATAGGTAACACCCAACTAATAACATTAGAAGCGATTTTCTGAGCACGATTTTCTTTAGTAGGTACGAGAAGATGACTAAAATTAGACGCAAATTTATTTAAAAATTCGGTTTAAAGAACTTTATTCTCATTAAGACAATCGTCACTTACATGAGAACATTGAATAATTGATTTATTTTATCATGCAAAGACGTGTAGACACCGCTCCCGACTTGGGGCATATAACTTTTTTCTGATTACGTTAATATTTTGAGCTTGACAGCTGTTCTAAAAATCCTTTTCTTTAGATATTACAAAATACTTTTTCCTAAGAAAACCTTTTGAGTTAATGGAAATCTTTAATCGTATTATAGCTCATCGCTGCCTTAAATTAGGCTACCAACAGCTGACATTACGACACTCAATATTTAAGAGTCGTATTCCCTTAAGCTACAGAGCTCTTGGCTAAGTAATAACAGCTGCACGGGTCGATCCACCAGGTTAAGCTACGCTTGCCGGGGTTGGTCCGTGGATGGGTGATGATCTTTACATACCGATACTCCTCCGTGATGCCTCGCAAAGCACGTAAAGACGTTGGTCCCGGCTGTCATACGTGGATCTTTGACAGTCGTTACGGGTCGTCAGAAGCCCGAAAGTCGGACAACCAACAAGGGGTATCGTATTACCCAATAACTGAGTTGTGGAGGTCAGCTAGGCAGTCGCTTTATGTAAAATACTGGTATTCAGCTGCATCCGATTAGACTGGACGCTGACCCCAACATAGTTGGGAAAAGGCTGGGCAGATTGATTCCCTTAACCAGTTGAATTCACATACCGCACCAGTGCGGTGTTTTCTATACTTTTGCAGATTCTTGGAGCTAAACTGGCCGGCTGGCTGGCTGGCTAACTGGCTGCTACGGTTTCCTAGGAAAGTCGTTCGATCATAATAAATCGGCTGTCAAAAAAATCTGTCATTTTCACCAGTATTTGAGATTAAGGTATCAAAAAACGCTCTGTACGTATATGGCTAGCCGTTATTGTGTGATCGATCACCGCTTTCTTAGCAAATTAACGCTTACACTTTTTTTTTCGTGAGTGTCAAACAAATCGATTTAAAAGTTGTATGTATGTTCCGTATGGTGCCAGACGGAAAGAATAGCACCATCCCATTTCTTCCCGTGGGTGTCGTAAAAGGCGACTAAGGGACTTACTAGAGAATGGGCAGCAGCGTGCTCTATGCATTTAACACCATACTGCGATCGCCAACCCGCCTGTCAAGCGTGATGGCGATTATGGCAACTCCTTATGGGGGAGGCCTATGTCCAGCAGTGGACGTCTTTCGGCTGAAATGGTGATGAGATCTGAAGACCTCAGATAACGGACATTAATCATTTAAGGAATCGATATCTTCCTTTGACCCGCGGATTAGTTATTTGGCAGATAATTTCGCTTATAACGGGTGTAAAAATACCCATAATTAAGCTGAGTAGGTACTCGTATCACTTGTTCTTCCCTTTCCCATGATTTTTTTTTGTACCTACCTGGGATCTATCTGGTTATGGAAATATGGAAGGTCAAAGTTCCAGCTTTTTCTGACTTAAAAAAAAATAAAACAAGTTTTAAATTTTATAACTTATCTTATTCAATTCAATTCAAGTAATCTTTATTGCAATCTATAATGTACACAAACAGTGGTAAATAATACTAAACAGAAACAATTATGGACTCTGTCGGGCACAGCTACATTTTAAATAATAAGGAGAGAGGAAGAGCGCTTTAACGATTGTCCTTATTACTAAATATTAAATTAATACCTATCTACCTGCTTTTTTCTTAAAAAGAGAGCAGAAAATAAATACTCCCACGGTCTCTGTACAGCACGAAAAATATTTTGCGTGCTTTACATTGCTACTGTTAGCGAATTTTCACACCAAAAATAAAAGTCGTTTCCCAGCAATTATTTTTGCACTAAGATAGATAGGTACGAGATAGAATACTCTTTATTAAGTATACCATGAAATTACTGATCTATAAGTAGAAATTTGATGGAGGGTGTCATTTCATTTTGATTTTATGTATTCTATTTCCTCATCTACTCAAACACACGGTGTCTACATCTCTTTATCGACTTTCCTATCGCAGATATGCTGGAAGAGATTTGTTTAGAAATAAGCATCACCTTTGTACGTATTTTTCTGTTCTTTTCTTCTTGTATGTTTACATTTATTGTGTACATAAATGGTTATATAAATAAATAAAGTCGTATGATAATTTTTATTCGATTTTATTTTTTTTACAAAATAACGTATTGTTACAAATATCTATGTTCTAGCTTAATTTTGTTATATTACATTTGGATAAAAATATACCTTTTCACATATATTTTTTTTAAACTATTTAAGTAGTTTTTGTGTTTCCTGAAACAGTCTGTTTTTTACATACGACTTTTTGGAATGACAGCGACGATAGACTTATCTTTAGAAATATATATTACATACTATTGCACAGAATCAAGTCTTTTAACAGACAGCTGTGCTGCTGGGGAGTTTGTTGCGCCACTTTTTCTTCCCAGCTAAAGAACTAGGAAGTGGTGATGGGCGTGCATTTTGGGGGACTGTCTTGTGTAATTTTAACGTTCAAAAAGTGCTGGTTCTCAGCCAAGTTGACTAGACTTTTGATTTTGATTTTTAATGATGATGTTTAAGGAGAGTGGATGTGTTTTTTCAAAGTTACTTAGTTTGATGTACTGAATGCGTGGCTTGGTGATGGGTCTTTTGACATACTGTATAATGGTCTATAATTTCTTAAATTATCTAATAGATAGTGATTGTTCGAAGATTGTGAAATACTTAGGCCCGGAGCGTAAAACGATTGCAATTTTCGTATAATTAAATGAAAAACGTATGTTCTTACGTATAACTCATGTTTATTATTAAAACTTTATGTTCACGAGATTTAAAACTGTTTACGACCATAATTCTCGTTCATATTGCTGTTCTAGCAGTAAAATTTTCACGCGCGCCATATAAAAACAGGAAAGGGGAATTCTTTCTAGAAACTGAGAAAGAAAACCTGGTTTTGAATAATGTTTTTTTTTTACGGTGTTCTCACATTTTTTTTTTTACAAAGAAGCAACAACAATAATTTATCCAGGATTTTGTAATATCTTGTTTTAAAAGTGTGTCCTTGGAGTTTCTTGCCCGTTCTTCTCCATAGAGATCCACGTTTTGGAATGGGCAAATAGCTTCAACTCTCTAACTGACCGACTCGAAAAAGAGTAACCATGGAGTTTCTTGCCGGCTCTTCTCCATAGGAAACGACCAATTGGAACCGTGCACCTAGCTTCTGACGTTTCATAAGTGCCCATGTAGGTTTATGTGAAATAAAAAAAAAATGATTTTGATTTTGATTGACTCCTTGACAGCTCAAAAGTGCCTGTAAATGGTTGAACTGAAATAAATGTTTTGAGTTTGTGTTTGTTTCGGTTTTCTTATATATTAAGACCCTCATGGCGGATCACCGTCTCTTAAGATACAGGTTTACCTAGTTTAAGAGGCAGGGTTATAAACTTGAGTACAGATTTTAACATAGAACCAGATGTATACAATGGACACTATTTTATAATGTAACCTAGGTTCCTATCTGTATTTTTATGGCAAATAAATTTATCATTTATTTATATGCCAGAATTTAGCTATAGGTAGTAAGTTCTATATTGCCTATCATAGATTCCAATAAATTAAATTCCATGATTTGCAATGTAGCACTTTAAAATGAAGGGATTATTTAGTTGAAATACGCAATGATGATAATTATATGGAAATAAGTCTAGTTTAATATTCTTTTATATTTTTTTAACAACTAACCAAACTTTTTTACCAAAATAGCTGAACCTTTTTTGAGGTTAATGCTTTTCATCACTAGACTAGCTTCTGCCCGCGACTTCGTTCGCGTGGAAGGCGTAAGACACCACAATATGTTAAAATTACAGCCATATTTGAAGTGGTTACAAGCACTACTATTGAGCATGAGGTCCCGGGTTCGATAACTGAGTCAGGCAAAGTGTAATTGGGTTTTCCATCTGGAATTTCACAGTAACAGTCCAAAGTCTGGATTTGTGCCCGGTTATTGATAATAGACTCGCCCCCTATTACATGGGACCTAAACATAACTGGCGAAATGTGGGTGCACTATAGGTACACCTCTGCCTAACCCTTCCGGGATTATAGGCGTGATGTTATGTTATTTTTATAAGACATCCCTGTATACTGCGTTTGTTATCACTAGATACTTTATGAAAATTTATTATGAAGGTTTTAATATTTTAACATCTCTGCACTTAAATTAACAAACTTTTCATAATATAATTATTATATCCATATAAATGTACAAAAATAAAACTAATAGGTAACCTATTAAATTAGCGTTTTTTATGGATAATTTTAAAGAAGTTGCATTATCCATACTAACATTTTCTTAATTTATATAAAAAACCATGAACACTAATGCGTTATGCACTGTTTCAATACTAAGATAACAATATGCCACTTAGATTAAGCGCTAGCGCATGCGCTTTTGGCTAAGTCAAAACAAATAGTGGTAATTTCTGCAAAAAAAAATGAGGAGTCATTTTTAAAGTATTTTTTATGTTTAGAAAACTACAAGTAATAAGGTTTTTTACTACTGATGATCTATGATGGTCAGTATTAATACCAAGCAATTGACGAATATTTTAAGTCATACTCGTAGAAGTGACGAGGTTCTCTATTTGTGAGAAAAAAACGCCAATTTCATAGTTTATTTTTGTACATTTATAAGGACATAATAATAATAATATTATGAAAAGTTAGTTATTTAATTTAAGTGCAGAGATGTTAAATTTTACTTTAATTATCTAAGTAGATGGTTACTTTTTTAATCGTTCACCTTTTCCTCTATTTTTACGTCGTCGTATTTTTCTTTAATTGTATATTATTTATCAAGTAGCATTAAAAACGCCTTCATTTTTAACCTGAATAACTTTAAAAGTTTTCTTTTATTTATACAACATTATTTTTAGTATATGCGAAACCTGAATATAGTTTGTTCTGAAACTGAATCGATTTCAATAATTTTTACACCATGTTATATTTTGGCCCAAAAATATTTAAGTGTGATGGAAAATGTTATCACCATTTAATTACTTACAATACAATCGCCGTACGGTTAGGTACCTATTGCCAAATTATTATAAATGAGCGCA
Organism: Tiliacea citrago; assembly: GCA_963921375.1. NCBI lineage: Eukaryota > Metazoa > Arthropoda > Insecta > Lepidoptera > Noctuidae > Tiliacea > Tiliacea citrago. The sequence goes on along the minus strand of OY992787.1, from coordinate 21,358,258 downwards.
AGACGACCCTGGAGGCGTTTTTGTACGGACAACCCGGTAACATAACAACCTCATAACTTTGTGATTTTTCATGATACAGTTTTGAAATTTTGTACATAGGTTCTTTACATAAAAATACTAAACACGTGTTTCGGGTTTCGCATATACTAAAACTAATATTGTATATGTAGTTAGTTAGTTTTATTTATCTATGTAGTTTTTGATTTATTCAATACAATAATATTTCATAAAGGTTTGAAACCTACAACGACGTCTACGCATAACCATTTTCACCGCATTTTCTTCTTAACTTCTAACAAGCTAAACATTAACATTATTTTTCTTTAAAACAACCCTATTAAGTAGCGTTTACACTAGCCTTCCGATTACTAACAAAACATTTGAGTGCGTTGTTTACTTAGGCAACAGAAAATTATCTTTGTCACTTAAATATGTAGTTTTGTTAGCTTAAGTTCAGTGTACAAACGGCTTTATTATTAAGTTGATTGATTGAAGTTGTAATCGTTGGAACCTTGCCCGCTGTTTAAAATGTTGGGGTATGTTTGCTAATTTTGGCCATGTTGGCGAAATTATCTAGTGTTCATTCAGCGGTGGCGAATAGCATAATAGACTTTAGGGTGATGGAATTATTATTATTATTGTTTAATAGCTTAATTTCTTAGGAGTTCATGACTGTTTAGACATTTATAAATCTTTCATCTCTGGAATTGTCTTGCTGTACACATTTTTCATGTTTTTGTTTCTTTGTTCTTCACATTTAAGCATATTTAATTTTAATTTATTATTATTGGGAATCATTAATCTATATCTTAAAAAACTTCATTGATTAATTTAATACCTTTAATCACTTGTACTCAATTATTATTACACTTCCATTTTAATCTACAAAAATTAACGGTAGCTCTTCATTTCTACGCAGGGCTAGGTAGGGACACAACATAAATATGTACAGAAGGTCAGCTCTATGCAAACACGAAAACAGGCGCACGCACGCAAACGCGTACGTACAGCTTTCCAAAGAAAAGTATGCCCTTCGGGAATTATCGTCTATCTTCGGAAAAACGAATGATGAGATCTAATAGCTATAGATAAAATTTCTACAACCATGGAAGTGCTTGCCTATTTTGTATTACCATGATTGAAAAATTATAGATTAAACAACTCTAAGCAATTTCATAAAGCTATTCAAAACTTTCGAATGACGAATGACGATTTGTTTTTGTAATTATATTTGTTTGGTTACTAGTTTATTTATCTATTTATAAGTATAAAAATAATTATGTATGTAAGTTGAAACTGTTTGTACTTCCGGTCACTTGTCCCTAAATGTTCATTAGAAAACCAGCGTCAGACAGCATCTGTGTGGCATTCATGCTGAAATGTACCTTTTTGGCGCAGGATATTGTTGTTAAAACATTATTTTCACCGTTGTTTTTTGTTGTTTGTATTTTGTGTTTCACAAACTGTCCAAATAAATTTTATTCTTTCTTTCATTATATCTGAGACCGCAGTACGTAACCCGACTGAGAAAACTTCATACAAACGCGCGATGGCAGGTGCACTACTACAAAACGCAACAGTACAAAACTGAGAGGCCCTGCTTTTGTCACTCTGTGGAGCGACGTTCGTGCTGATTCGGACACACAGAGATTACCGAAGTGCATAACCTGCACCCAAATTGCGGAACACACTTGACGCGACTGTCTAATCCGCAAAACTGACCAATCAGCGAAACTGACTAATCAACGAAATTGGTGAGACTGACGATAAACTGACGAGTGAGGGAAACTCAATAGTGATACACGGACTCAAAAATTTGTGTGCTCAACAACGTAAATAACGCGATGAAGGCTATTGCTACTGTTTGTTATGCAAGTACCTCGCTGTTTTGGTTTCTCTGTACGGTAATCTCGGATGAATGTCAGTCGCAAGAGCGTTCAAACACGCGTACTAAGCGTGCGTTTTCGCTCGTTGTATGAAGACGGCTTTCTGTATCTATCTTATGTTCTATGTTAGCGGGTTTGGTTTCCGCACTTAGTCCTTCATGTGGATCATTGTGCGTGGGCCATGGCAGCCGTCGTTGGCTATTCCAACCAGCCCATCTCCCTCCAGAAGCTGATTAGGTCTCCTGGTCTGCTTAAGATATCTGTGAAGGATCTGGGTGACCCGAGGGTTTCTGTTCTAAGCTGGGTGGCGCCTGTGCATTCAAAGAGCACGTGCGCAACGGTTTCTTCCACCTCCATGCATGCCCTGCACAGAGGGCTGTCCGTTATGCCTATTGTGTGGAAGTGCTTGTTTAGTTAGCAGTGTCCCGTGATGGTCCCCGTCACAAGGCGCAGGCCGTTCCTGTCCAGGCGTAGCAACCGCCCGGTGAGCCTGCCATCTAAGGATGACATAGCTTCTCTGGATTGCCTGCATCCCGGTGTCGAGGTCCACCAGTTCTCCGCTTGTGTGTGGGTGAACTCCTGTAGCCATCTGCGTAGTTGGTTGAAGGGGATGGGTAAGATAGATTTGAGTCCACAGACTGACGCGCTGGATGCTCTCCTAGTAAGTTCGTCATCCACTGTGTCCTTTTATCTAACGCAGTGTCACTGTGTTACGGTTGCACACCATTCAGTATCTATTTTTTGATGAGAAACATTTATTGGCGTGCCTTGGGGGTAAGACCGACTCGTATGCCGTGACGGCAAACGGCATCACGCTCTCTTATTCCTCCTCTCCGCCGTACAGTATAAATTACCATCAATTTCGCTGTTCCACATCTGTTGGGCGTCCCGTGACGGCCTAATTTTTTTGTGGTAGCATGCTCTGGGTAGATTGGAGGTATTAATTTGAAAACGCTTCTGATTTGTTAAGAAAAGCAAAAATTAAAGAGGGTCATAACAACAAGGGTGATGAGACCTTTTTAAAGAACTACAGACCCATTTCACTCCTTGGCCATGTTTATAAGTTGTTTTCAAGAGTCGCTACGAATCGTCTAGCGCGAAGACTCGACGAGTTTCAGCCATCGGAGCAGGCTGGGTTTCGAGGAGGATACAGTACCATAGACCACATCCACACAGTGCGACAAATTATACAAAAGTCCGAAGAGTATAATCGGCCCCTATGTCTTGCATTTGTGGACTATGAGAAGGCTTTTGACTCTATCGAGACCTGGGTATACCTAGGTATGAGTCTCTGCAGCGATGCCAAGTTGACTGGCATCATACATCCAAGTGTTGAGATGTCTTTATGAGAACGCGACTATGACCGTCCAAACTCAGGATCGGCGAATTGAGCATATCCCCTGCGTCGAGGGGTGAGACAAGGGGACGTTATTTCCCCGAAATTGTTCTCTAACGCATTGGAGGATGTGTTTAAGACGCTGAACTGGGAAGGACGTGGCATCAACATCAACGGCGAGTATATCTCACACTTGAGATTTGCAGATGACATCGTCATACTGGCTGAATCGCTGCATGACTTGCAGCAGATGCTGGACGGCCTAGTTGATTCTTCTGTACGCATTGGTCTCCGGATGAACTTGGACAAAACTAAGGTTATGTTCAACGAACACGTCACTCCGGGACCGATTGCTGTTAATGGCGGTGCTCTCGAGGTTGTTCGAGAATACGTTTACCTCGGGCAGACTTGCAATTTGGTAAAAACAACTGTGTGAGGGAGGTTAACATAAGAATTCATCTGGGCTGGGCAGCATTTGGGAAACTTCGTCGAGTCTTCTCGTCGCGTATTCCACAGAGCCTAAAGACGAAGGTCTTCAATCAGTGCGTCCTGCCTGTTATGACTTACGGAGCCGAAACGTGGACACTCACGGTACGGCTGGTCCATAAATTCAAGGTTGCTCAGCGAGCTATGGAACGGGCTATGCTTGGAGTCTCTCTGAGGGATCGAATCCGGAACGAGATGATCCGGCAGAGTACCAAAGTTGTCGACATAGCCCACAGAATAAGCAAGCTGAAGTGGCAATGGGCCGGCCATATTAGCCGTAGAACCAATGACCGTTGGAGTAGACGTGTTCTTGAGTGGAGACCGCGAATCGGCAAACGTAAGGTAGGACGCCCTCAGGCTAGGTGGAGCGACGATCTTCGCAGGGTGGCTGGTGGCAGCTGGATGAGAGTTGCCGAGAATCGAGCTGAATGGCGTGCAATTGGAGAGGCCTATGTCCAGCAGTGGACTGCTATAGGCTGATGATGATGATGATGATAACAACATTTATCATCCATATTATTATCAATTAATTGCAGTAATTGCTGTCTAAAAAATGTAAAATCTAATTATATAGTGCATCAGTGGTGTTAGCCAATAAGTAATTGTTACAATTATAAATGTACTAGCTGCGCCCCGCGATTTCACCCTCGTAAGTCTCGATCCCGTGGGGATATCTGGATAAAAAGTAGCCTATGTCTTAATCCAGGGTGTCAGCTACCTCCATACAACATTTTATTAAAATTGGTCCAGCCGTTTGAGCGTGAAGAAGTAACAAACATACACACTCACAAACTTTCGCGTTTATAATATTAGTGTGATATCGTGTACTTTTAAATGAAATGAAATGTGTAAACAATTGTATGCCAACCTATTAATAAATAAATAAATAACAGTTGGTTTAGAAAAAATAAAAACAATTTTCAATTACGCTTTTGAATTTTAGAAAATGCATCATTTAAATAAATAATCGAGTTAACTTTCTGTACTTATCTATTCTGTGTCGAGTCGTGCCGATCGTAGCGCAGGTGCGGCAGAGCTCATAATTATTACACTGTGACACATCTAATTACAGGGGCGCTGTATTTTCTGGTTTGTCGGTGGAGCTATATGTAGCGTATTGATCTATGTCTGTAAATTGATGTTTTATTAGTTTTGATTAACAATAGTTGGAAGGTCGTTTTTTAATGTTATATTCATTTCTGGTTCGATCATGTAGGGAAACTCCAAGAACAGCCCTCTCCATTGCCCTTTGGGTGACTTTTGGCCTTCTAATAAGGTCCATTATGAGCGACCATGCTTCAGTGCCAAAGGTCATCACTGGCAACCTGCACTGGTCAAACACTTTTCTCTTGAGATACAGTGAGTGATTGAATTAAATTTAAGATACTACCTTATTATTTTTCTGTAGTAAACACCTAGACCTGACCTAAATACTACACGAACTAGTTCTCAATAATTTCACATACTATAATACTGTTCAAACATGTTTCTAGCATAAGCATAATCAGCCTTTAAATGCTGGGAACAGGCCTCCTTTCTGTAAAGAGTGGGCTGTAATCCACCACGCGGGCCCAGTGCGGGTTTGTGGATGTCACATGTCCTCGAATTTTTGGTTCTAATACTTGCCGGTTTACTCACGATGTTTTGCTTCACCGTTTTGAGAGCAGTGCTGCTGGAATAATTTACATAAAGTAAACCTACAACCTACAACTCGTAAGTCTCGCCTATTTCCACTGGGCCACCACTGCTCTTATGTTTTTTAACGTGCTCATTAATGTTACGTCAACTTCTTCCCTCCAATCGGCGATAACTACTAATAGCTTTACTAACGTCGCACTCGTGCTTCGCACGGTTATTAAGACTTGACAAAACATCAAGATTTCTTTGTTATAATTATGTAAGTTTAATATTAATGTTTCAAAATCAAAATTAATTTATCCAATCTAGGCTGAAAATCAGCACTTTTCGAACGTCAAAATTACATAAGACAGTCCCCCAAAAGCGCCCACCCTTAACCACTTCCTAATCCTTTAGCTGGGAAGAAGAAGTGGTGCAATAAACTCCCCAGCAGCTCAGCTGTCTGTTTCTTTTTAATTCTCTCTCACGATGGGGATTACCGCATCTAAATCCGTTGTGTAGTTTGAAAAAAAAAACGTCTGCAGTCGGCGACCCCCGTCAGGACCGAAGTTCCATAAGGATAATTTTCAAAAATTACAACCTAGTTCAGTGTTGAGGTTAAACAAGCGGCCGCGCACATACTCGTATATAATAGAAAGAGACAGAGAGAGATATAAAGTTGCATGGGGCATAACGCTTTTTCCTTACGTGACGATTTATACCAGACCAAGGAACTTCGTTCCAACAACGCGGGCATACAGGCAGACACGAAAAACGACTTTGTTATAAAGTACTCACAGATAAAGATGCCTAGAAAAATAAATAGCGTCAGTTACATTTGGATTCAATTGTCGTGCAAGCACATTATATTTTTAGGTTAGAACGTTTAAACTCCTGTGGAGAACCTCAACATTTTCAACTTAAACCATCCAATCAACTTCTTAACTACCCATTCAAGTCACACTTGATGTCAAATAAGGCATCTCAAAATGTTCCCTTCACAATAACTATTTAAAAAACAGCCGCAGAAGGCAGCAATAACAAGCAGGCGTAATAACAAGGGTGGCACTCACATCCATTTCCTTGAATTTTCTCCCAAGTTGCACTTCGTCTTTGAATCTTTTTTGGAAGATTATAATAAAAGTGGCTTGTAATTGTCTCAAATTAATGCTAAAGTGTCTTCTTTTACAGATAAGAAACGTGCATTTGTCACACAAGCGTACTGCAAGTATATTTTATTTTCCCTAAATTGATTTATCTGCTGGTTAGATTGGCCACCAAATTATAAAACTGAAAGAAAAATACTTTAAAGTCCTCACGATATTTTTTTTGTACCGTGAGTCACCTCGTCCAAGATGCGCATAGAAAGTACCTACATAAAATCATATCAAATTGAAAGTCACCCTCCGATAGGTACATGGCAAGCTCAAACCCACAACCTTTCTGACAAAAAGCAGGTCCCTTATCCGCCAGGCCTTCACAATATTCATTAAAAATATAGCCATGTAAAAACCTTAGTTGATATCAAAGAGAAATTTAGTCCACCGCTACGGTCCGCTGTGTCCAGGCGTAATTTTACGGGTGGCAGCGCTAGGTAAAAATAAATTCGTGGCCTGCCTGCGAGGCGTAGGCATGGAAGTTCGTTTCAAGCACGTAATAGGCGAAAAACGGGCGTCATCGCACCGTCACGGACTCGCGGCCGACAAGACCTTTGTGTGGGCCACTACACCCAACCGACTGCACTCCAGTCTGCCACAAACGCGTGCTAAGCGCTCACACAGTTTGTTCACTTTCAACGCCTTTTGATTCGGCTTTAGCGCTCTCCATGACATGAATTTTTTCGCACCCAATCTCCGATGCAAAATCGGATGACGAGTACCCCGACCAGTTGATAGCGTTTCCTTTAGACTAAAAGGTTTCACATTCTCACTTTTTCATCCCCATTTTCGTAGATGCATCTTTTATTTTACGTATCGATAATCGATTTCGTTAATCCCGTATCGATGTTACTTTAATTCGGATTGCAATTAACTTGAATTACTGAAATAAAAATGTGAATCGTTAAGCTTTTAAATTGGGTTGTATAATTTGACTTTATATTTCCGCTCTGTTGGCTACGGGCCTTCTTTTATCAGATTGTTTTCCCGATTTTCTTTCAAAAGATTTAAACATCGGCTTTTAAGGAATTGAGATGATTATGATATTTATCGTTTATTTCGAATTAATGTTGTTTATTTTCCTGTTGGCGTCAAAGTAAATGATAATAAAACATTGTTTATTTATCTTTCTGCAGGAAGAAAGCAATTGAGAGTTTCTTTAAGTTATTTTGTGGTTGTTTGTTTCGATACTTTTGCATGACTATAATTTTATGGCCGGTAAACTTTTACCCACGGTGTCTTCCGCATAGAACTGGGCTTCTTTGTAAACAAAGTACGTATTGTTTGGGGATAAATATTTGTTCCTTTCTTCGTGTTAAATCTCATTGGGATTAATTAATTTTGTTAGAATAAAATTTATAAATGACTGCTGTTGAGTATCCCTGTTCACTTAAGATCAAAGAGGGGGCATGACAATTCCTTCTGCGCCATGTGCCGAGCTACAGCGTAGCTGTATTATGCTACGGCGTAGCTGGAACTTTACTACGAAAGCGTAGCATCCATAGCATCCACGATACATTTTAGGAAGCTTTCTTTGAGTTGATGATTCACTATAACAACAAAGTTTTTACCTAAATAAGGATAAAATATTATAAAATTGAGCACCGTGTATTATACCCCAGCACTATAATACTTCGCCTGTTTAAAAAAATACACTGATTTTAGATTTATTCTAGCATCTTAATGTTTTAAGTACTATGGAAGAAAAAAAGATTTATGTAAAACTTCATTGAATTACATCAAAGTCTTTTATTAGAGTGTCAGCGTTTACTCGTATTTTGTGTTTTGTAAACTTTAACAAAAGGAGTATTTAATAGTTATTAGTTTAACATCAGACCTACACAACATTTTGTATTTTTGAAATAATTTATCATTCTTTCGGAAAATATTTTGCAAAGTAGGTTTATATTAGAATCTTAAAAAGGTTTTGTTGTTAAGTCGTCAGACAACAAATGGAATGATAATAAATGTTTTTCCATCTGTTGGTAATCTGCATCCATTTATTTAAGCTCGATGACAGTCATGCAACTTGGTAGTACAAATACGACAATGTATCTGTCCAAGACTTTCCAAGACGAGCATTTTTGCTACGAGTTCTAACCACTTTCCATTCATTGGATTTTCATATATACCAAAACGTTCTATGTCAGAAATAGTGTAAATATTTATTGACTAAAGCTAAGCATATGACGGCGCTACGTCGTCGTACTGTTGCAAACGGCACGTGCACCGGACCAATGAGGCGATATCGCCATCCCCACCTCCCCCACTACTCAACTTGTTTGTGCTCGGGTATAAAAAGAAGCCGGGCGGAGCGATCGGATGTTATCATAGCGCATAGTTATTTTATTAAATTATAAATTAATCAAGTCAGTTATAATTAAGTAATCAAGTGAGTCAATCAAATAAAAGTGATTAATAAGTAAAACTACCGACGTTACTTTTTTACTTTAAAATATCCGATCCTGACTCAACTCCTACACATACATTATTAACGAATTCCCTGGCTCCTGCGGTAGTATTAACCGTATTGCAGGAGCAAGATTATGAGACCATTTACATTTGTCCATTCACTGACACACCGTTAATTAAACCACAAACCTATTATTTACATACTCGTACTACATTAACCACGTCAGGCTTTATCTACTAAAACCACGCTAACCTTACTACGCTACGTAAGGCAAGTCTTGATTACCCCCTAATTTATCTAGTAAGACCGTAAGGGGAACACCCAATGAGGCTTACGGGCCATATCCAGCCGGTTAAAAGAGCTCAAACGGTAATATCCTAAGATTACGGGAGACACCTAAATAAAAGCGCGTTATTGGATTTTCCACTTTCAGCGTTATCGCCGAAAGCTGAGCGCTGAAATTCCAACAGCGGTTTTTAGGTGACGCTTAGTGTTAGTGAAAATTGGCATTAATCTTAACAAAGAGCTTGTGGGTTTTCAAGACAACCTCTAAGTACATATATTTGATGAAGTCGATGTTTTGTGTGGTTGGGGAGAGAAAATTATGTCGAATTTATTTGGGATTTGGAGTTATGATTATACAACACGGGTAATACATTGCAAATTTATTTAACAGTCATGCTATTATCTTATAGGACTTTATACGAGTACATCAGAATAGATTGAGCATGAACAAGAATTTGTTTTTTTTTTTTTTTTTAAAAAAAACGTTGCCCCACACTAGGAATTTCTCCTGTATCATGGGTTTACAAACATTTAAACTCACATACACAAACAGCCAGACCCGGAACAACTACTTGTAGGTCATACAAATATTTGTTATAATATGTGTTATTAGAATGAAATATATTCTACTGTAGTTCCAGAATAAAAATATTTTTGCCTTTGTCTCTGGAATAAAAATGCACTAGTGATGCCTCTGGTAATGCAGATAAGCTGCCATGGTCATCAGGTTGTTGTTGACGTCTACGATTTTACCGTCGATGTTAAAATATCGGTGCACGTTATAACGTTATCTTGGACGGAAATTTAAAAGCATCTTCATTATATATGTTTTCATACATTTTATTTATATAATACTTATTATAAAAAATTATAAACAGTGGTAGATGCAATAGCGAGAATTGAGGAATAAATATTATTTAAACATAAAGATATTATTATACTTATTAAAAACTATAAATATACCTAATATAAATACACCTAATTATATATAAATATAACAGACAACGGGAAAACATTACTGTTGTGATGGTACTACCAGCTACACGTTTTACGTCCTTCTGTTATCGTGAGGCCGTGGACGTTCACGATAATATGGAGACGTTAGAAATTATAATAAAAGCGCATATTATCATAAAAAAGCCCTCAAGGTAATTTTAATTTAATTTTTCTAAGATAAAGCTCCAATGCACTGGAACATGTCTCAAAAAACTTTGTCATAACCTACGCACAAACTAAAGTCAGCGAAAAAAAAAAGAAATATGTCAAGCCGCTTGTCATAAGTTTCCCCTCCTATTCCCATAAAACTGCTATGAAACTAAAGCCTTTAACGCTATAACAAAAGACCCTTTCACTAGCAAAGTATTAAATTATATCAGCTTCAGCTGTAAGAACGAGCGTGTGGAACCATTCACTCATGGTCACGAGATAGAATATAGCAGAAGGCCTTCTTAGGGTTCCGTACCAAAATGGTAAAAAGGAACCCTTATGGTGAGACTAAGTCTGTCTGTCTGTCACAGCTGGATATCTCAAGAACTACTAATGCTATCAACTTGAAATTTGAAATAGTTTTAGATGACGGTTACCCAACCATATTTATAAAGCGTAAACTGTGTTTAAAATTGTGGCTAATAGCTTTTTAGGCATGTCCCAAGTCACAAAAATACTGTCAAAAATTACTTAAAAAAATTATGTTACATATTAATTTGCTTGCAAAATAAACAATCGAGGCTAAAGGCCTCAGACCGAATACCATCCTTGGCCTACATTCCAGTGGATCACATACTTTAGCGTTGAAAAGCTGTTATGACATTGAATACTTTATAAGGGTCAGAAGTTATCTTTATACATTAACTCATGCCTTTTTACCCGACTGCCCCTGAAATGAGGGTAATGTTTTTTGAGAGTATTTATGTATGTATATTTCTTTGGCACGTTCTGTAGCGTCTTAATTGTGGGAGTGAGGTAAGTTATATCATATTTATATTATATATTGCATCTGCAGATAAAAAAAAACAACCAAGTGCGAGTCGGACTCGCGCACGAAGGGTTCCGTACCATTATCTATGAAAACGGCAAAAAAATCACGTTTGTTGTATGGGAGCCCCCCTTAAATATTGGTTTTATTTTAATTTAATTATTTAATTTTAAAGTGAATATATAACTAAATATTCTGTGAATATTTCAAGCGTGTACCTGTTGCCGTTATCAATATCGAGCAAAAAATCACGTTTGTTGTATGGGAGCCCCCTTAAATATTTATATTATTCTGTTTTTTAGTATTTGTTGTTATAGCGGCAACAGAAATCCATCATCTGTGAAAATTTCAACTGTCTAACTATCACGGTTCATCAGATACAGCCTGGTGACAGACGGACAGACAGATAGACAGACAGACAGACGGCGGAGCCTCAGTAATAGGGTTCCCGTTTTACCCTTTGGGTATGCAACCCTAAAAAAGGGGGGAAGCTTTTTAAAAATAAATTACAACTATATTGGTATCAAACAAAAGCTAGTAATGAGTCAATTCGAAATATTATAATATTAAATAAAACCAAAAGCTAGAAAAAAGGCAAATTATTTAAAAAACCAAAAACGTGGCTGTTAAAACACATAGCTGAAAAGAGAACATCTTAATCTATAGAATGTTGGTATTGCAGGCGGACAAACCCCCTCGAATATGGTGTAACTTTTGTTATATGTTTTTGCAGTCGGGTTTTTTTATTTTTTACAAGCTGCGCCCCGCGGTTTCACCCGCCTAAGTCTCGATCCCGTGGGAATATCGGGATAAAAAGTAGCCTATGTCTTAATTCAGGGCGTCAGCTAACTCCATACAACATTTTATCAAAATTGGTCCAGCCGTTTGAGCGTGAAGAAGTAACAAACATAAACACACACACACACACACACTCACAAACTTTTGCCTATTAGTGTGATAATTTTCTTTATTTCATGGAGGTAGGCAGAAACGTGAGAACGCCACCTTTTTCGATCCTTACATACTCCTTTTGCTTCGTTTACGTTCATACATCTGGTCATACACGCCTTCGGATTTTTTCAATGTCAAGAGTTTTTTATGCCTTCAACATACCTACAATATAGAAGAAGAAAGAAAGAAAGAAAATACGTTTATTTGCGGTAAACATAACGCAAAGAAATAAAAACACAAACACGAAAGAACAAGTTGAGGGAAAATATGCGTCACATTCACGCAAAACGGCCATCGCTCAGCATAATGCTGCGACCCTATGCGAGACAGAGCCCCAGCGCTGGTTTTCAGCGACAGCCGGCGTTGATATCATCAGTTTTTCTCAAAACCGATCGTTATATAGGTATTCTATGATGGCAATTACATTAGATGTTTTATCCAACGTAGTCGATGTGTGTATGAAGTGGACCTTCTGCAGTTATCTACTTGTTTTATGCCACACACTAGGATTGTTTTAATGTTATAATCTCGAAAATGGGTTGGTCTATTATTAAATTTTACCATGTCGTTTTGATACGATGGGATTTTGTACCTGTTTGAAATCTTATTCTGTTATCTTACCTTGGTTATGTGGCATTTCAGGGTGTTTTTTTACGAATGTGAAGTTGATATTTATCTAAAACACAAAGATTCACTGATTAGCAGGCATTTTGGACCCTATATTTTACAAACTGCATCACGCCTGTAAACCCCGAAGGGTTAGGCAAAGGTGTACCTACTCGTATAGTACACCCACATTTCGCCAGTTATGTTTAAGTCCCATGTAATAGGGGGCGAGCCTATTGCCATCAACCGGGCACAAATCCAGACTCCGGGCTGCTGCTGAGAAATTCCTAATGGAAAATCCCAATAACACTTTGCCCGACCTGGGAATCGAACCCAGGACCTCATGCTCAACAGTCGCGCTTGCGGCCACTAGACCAATGACGCTGTATATGCCTATATTTTAGAAACTGTTATTTGGTTAAAACTTATCTTGAATGAAGTGTGTGAATGCTAGAAGGAATTTACAAACAATACGAAAGAAATATCCACCAAAATGAATGAATACTTTAATGAAAACGTTCCCGTCCTGAGTGGTCGTTGCTGACAATTTCGCATTAATAAAGGACAAAAGAATAAAAAAACAGTAATTTCAAACATCCCTTAAATAGAAAAGCCGCGGTTTCGTCCTTTTCCCAGAGGGCGGGGTATGTTAAAATATCTCATGAATAAATAAAACCTCTTTTAAACCGGGATAATTTGACAAGCGGGGTCATAATCTCAGGTGGCGCAAAAAAAAAGAAAATAGACTCTGGAGAAAAAATATTGAATATTTATTAAAAATAAAACAGGAAAATAATGTCTTAATAAAAACTTGCTGGAATAATCTCGCGCAAATAAGATATGTTTTATGCATCTGACGGATACTGATTTATTTTTCATAATGGCGGGCGCCCGAAGTCATATTTTCGGAACGCTGTTTCTCTTTTTGAATTACTTAAGTGCTTTCAAAAAATTACGGTAATTAATTATACCTGTTGTTATGTGATTGTGGTTTTAGATATTAATTAAATAAACAATTCTAAATAATCATGCTGATGCTATTACTAAATAAAACAACGTTTTTTATTGTATAACACACGATCTACGATTGCGACTTACTGAAATAATATACCAATATATTCTTCTTGTTTCGTATCATAACGTCTTGTCAAATTATTTGGTTAAAGTAGCCAATATTTCCTAAAAAACTTAACAGTCTATGAGTATCACCACCATCACAAAAACATCACCATCACATTATTATGTATGTCACAACATTTTATTTGATTTTGTATGAGCTTTTTTATATCACCTTTAATTCATTCTCATAACAGACACACTTCCTTATGTATTAATTTTATTATTCTAGCGTGTGGCTTTCGTGGGTTGCAGCTGAAAATCAGCGTCAGGTGGTACACCTTATGTTGCCATCTGACATTATGCTGAGCTGAGGTCCTTTTGGCATTATACTCATTGTTTTCTGTTTTTTTTTTGTAGTTTTAATGTGTATTTTTGTGTTAACGCCAATAAATTAATTTTTCTTTTTAGGGTTCCGTACCCAAAGGGTAAAACGGGAACCCTATTACTAAGGCTCCGCCGTCTGTCTGTCTATCCGTCTGTCACCAGGCTGTATCTCATGAACCGTGATAGTTAGACAGTTGACATTTTCACAGATGATGTATTTCTATTGCCGCTATAACAAAAAATACTAAAAAACAGAATAAAATAAATATTTAAGGGGGCTCCCATACAACGAACGTGATTTTTTTGCTCGTTTTTGCTCCATTTTGATAACAGGTAGACGCTTGCAATATTCACAGAATATTTAGTTATATATTCACTTTAAAAATAAATAATTAAATTAAAATAAAACAAATATTTAAAAATATTTAATATTCCCATACAACATACATGATTTTTTTGCCATTTTTATAGATAATGGTACGGAACCCTTCGTGCGCGAGTACGACTCGCACTTGGCCGGTTTTTTCCTTTCTTTCACACTAATAAAGGAATTTGCAAAAGTAGTAGAAACTAATGAGTTCAAACCTAAATATTCCTAAACATAGGTGTCCGTCCCCTCGCTCTGTCTCGCAATTGCAACTATTCAATTGTAGCCACACTAAAAGTTCGTCAAAGTAAAAATGTGTCCAAAACTTTCACAACAAGAGGGAAAAATGTAAACAAACGAGAAAGTTTAGCGTCATCCTGCTGGAAGTGTACTTTCGCAAACGTCCACCTAACCGTGTTTAATAGCCGGAGGTCGGACAAATAAGTCGGGCCTTTGGTAAGACTGAGCGGAGCGGAGATGTGCTAGAAATGAGTGGAGCTGAATTAAGGAAAACGCTCTCGAACACGAAGTAAATACACAGGTTGTCGAATCCCTGTTTAAATTAATATTTGAAACGAGTAGGTAACATAAACACACGAAAAAGGTATATTTTTTTAAATAAGTTTTCTCTTCGAATATTCTGTTCCTTTATTTTGTATTTAAAAAAGCTGGTTTTTTTTCCTAATCCCTTGAAAAAAACTTTAACCCTACAAAGCACTTGCCAAATAATTAAAACTATACCGAGTTATCCCACGAATATAAGGCCTTTAAGAGAAGAGACAATAATAATCACCTTAAACAAGCCTTTTCCCGCTCCAGTTCTGTCCAACTAGAATTTAACGATCGCGAGGGCAACTAAGCGAGAAATGAGCTAGCTTATGTCGTTACGCTCCCACCGTAGCTGCCTGCGATGAATCTAGATAGCCTCACATTTTTCTGCGGTGCACGATGTATAGTAGTGTCATCCAGTCTCAGTGCCCCCACCTTTCCGTTTTACACAGAAAAAAAAGAATCATGAAAACTTCTGAACATTCGGGCATTATGTAGGGAAATTCAGTGAATGTTGATGTGCGGTGAACACTAACAGTTTTTGAGGTTGATATGTTTGGGTACAGGATTTAAAAGGTAAATAAGGTACTGATAAGAATATATTTTGACACCAGTCTATTGAACGGGACAAAATAATGCCATTAGTTTTGTTTCGGTTATTTTTATCTATGGGCCTATAAATAAATTGATTATTATTATTTATGTAATCTACGGCCTTTAGATTATGAGTACCTCATGGTTAGACTGATCGATTAATGTGGAATATTTTGTCGTGAGAAGATGCAATGTTTATTTAACACAGCAAAACAAGCTGATCAATACCTATTTAAATTTAAAAAAGCAAAATTTCGTATTAAGTGTTTGATTTTATTCCGGATATAAAACACCATTGCGCTTATCGTCGAATATTTAAGTAAATAACATCAAAAGTGTATTTAAAAATAAACAATAAACTTAAAAGACTATTATATCAGAACCGGTGCTTCGCAGAAACTACTTGGCTGCGGAAATAAAGACAAAAGCTCTTCGCAGTAATTATCATTATTAGCACCTCATTAAAAGCCAGCAGCTATGAATACTGCAATTTTTCCCTGAATGTATAAGTACCCTCTCATGAATATTTTACTACGCCACAGATAAGGATAAAAGAAGGTTTAATGGCGGAGAGTCTATTATGATGTTGAGCTTGCCTATATCTTTTTTCTCTTATATTTTTTTTTTCAATAGCTTTATATAATTACTGATTTTTCAGCGTTATATTAAAGCTGAGCGCATTTATGTTTTATTCGATTTTAAGTATGTAATCATTTTTAACCATGATCCAAGAATTTCAAAACTATTTTGTTAAAAACTCAAATATCAAAAAAGGGTAAAAAAACAATTAACACACATCAAAATAACCAATAATAATTTATGACAATAATCTTTTATTAACATGAGTTTTGCGTTTACAAAGTTGCGGTTTTACACATTTCACTGTAATTTACATACAAAAGTACGCATAAATGTAGGTATTTAGTACTTTATGTAAATTACTTGTTTGTGTTGGAGTCATGAATATGCGTTGTTTTACGTGCCGTACGCATGCAAGCGAAAAACGGAATGTAAGGGTAAAATGTTAAAATAAAACTATGGTGCTAGTCCTAATTGCATGTGAAGGCCGCAAACACGTAATTATAATGGGGATAAATTTGGGTATCCATTATGTTTGAGCACCAACTGTGATCCGTGCATCACCTTTGTCGTGGTGACCGTTTTTATTCAAACTTTTTGGTTTTCCTGTGATTAGTGACTTATGTCAGAGTTTTTATGCCGCCCATTGGGCCTCTGGCTTGGCCTCATATGCTGTCGAGCAAAATCTCTCAGGCAACGTCTTCAACGTTGGTTTCCTCAGGATGTTTTCCTTCACCGTTTTTTAAGCAAGTGATGATTACACAATACGCAAATGAATCCGAAAAGTCAGAGGTGCGTGCCTTAGGTTCGAACTCGAGATCTATGAATTGGTAGTCTGACGGTTACATGACTAGGCTGTTACTGCTAAGTGATAAAGAGTGGCCAATTATCTTATCCACAAGCTGCATACGCCGTCTGACCTCGTAAATTGATCACGAATCACGGATTTAAACGATAGCATCACTTTTTTTGGTTTGAAATAATTATTAAGAGTAGGTAACGGACTAACTGTTGTGTTAAAAATACAATAAAACGATTACTTAACAAAAAATAAAACTAAGTTTCAATATTAAATAAGCACTAAAAAGCAATTACGTTTTAAATGGCAACTATGATAGAAACTGTGTCTTGATACGTAATTTGGACTTATAGTCTCAATACTTTTTGCAGATTACCTACAGTAAGTAAAAATATTTTATTTTTATTTTTAAATACCTTCTTAACTTGATCTATTTTAACATAGTTTAATTGACCAACTTTTTGATAAGTTAATGACTAACATTTGATTACTGTACCTACTTCTAACCTCTAACCACCGTTCCGATACTCGTTCCAAGGAACGTTTATATGTATGCAACCAGTGTTTCTCATTCTAAGTGAATAATTGTATTCTGTTTTTGAGAAATAAATGTATTAAACCATAAACCATAAAAATACATACTTTGTGAATAAAATAAATCAGGCATTTATCAATAAAACATTAATGGGCCTCCATTTGACTGATTACCTACCCCATCAGTCTTTTCATAAAAAGATATCGGAACCGATAAGGCAGTACGAGTATATTCGGACATTTGTCATAAAACGCCCACTAAGGGATTGCGGTTATGATAAATGAAAATACTCTCACCCTTATCATATAGGATTGAATACCTTTCTGGCAAAGCGCAGGTGTGTAGAACTATCTACATTTCTACCTTGGCTTTTCAGCTGTAATGAGTAAGCCTGAAGTACCAAATAAAATACTTATAAATTATTATATTAATAATTTTTAGGGTTTTAGGGTTTGTGTGTTTTTTTATAAACAAAATCTAGTATAATATGTCAACAAAATTGGAATGTTCTCAATCTGTTTTTTTTTTTTTTGGTTAATGCAGGTTTAGTAACAACATATGTACTCGTATCATAACATCACGTCTGTTTTCCCCAAAGGGTTAGGTAAAGGCAGAGCCAATTTTAGTATTGGTTAAAAAATGCAGTAGATTATTCTGTAACCTCAAATTATTTAAATAAAACTAAATTTTCCATAAAATAAACTTCAAGAAAGTAAAAAAAAATAAGCAAGACACTTAACGCACCGGTGCGTCGCGTGGAGCACGCTTTTATCACATAACATATTAATATATTTATTGCATTCGATACGCCACCAGAAGTCCTTCACTTTGCCACCCATGAAAACTCGAGCAGTTTACTAGTAGTCACTGAAGAGTTCCACTATACACCTTCTGGCTCCATCATCAGACTGAGATTGCGCTTCTGCAATCTATCGGACACTTCAAAATTATTCATATGAGCCCAAACTCGAGGGGTTGACTAGTAAAACCCTCAAATTTGGGCTCATATGAATAAAACCACTGAAGAGTTCCACTATCCACCTCCTGGTTCCATCATCAGATCAGCTCCAAAATACCAAATTATAGTATTATCATCCGAACTACATACACATACCAAGTTTAATTTCGATACGACAATTAGAAGTAGGTTAAATTTCACTTCCAAGATTTGATTACATTGTTAGTTACTAGTGAAGCTAATAAAAGCGTGTTAAAAATAAGTGAAGAAGAATCGGCAACAAATTGGCGAAGAAGTGTAGCGGGTGGAAATGAGCTCTTACTCCATCCTGTTTCCGTTCGTCCGCCATCCGCTCGTTAGTAAGACGTGTCTCATGTGCTGATACTTTGTCCCCGCACAGACAGTATCTACTTCAAATTGGTCCTTAGAGACGGGCATTTTAATATAATTGTTACAGGGAAAGAACAATGTATTGCAGAAGTTTTTATAGGTCAGTCATACATTTTGAAGATCGAAGAAGAAAAGCATCAGTAGTGTTTTTGTTTGCTAATAAAAAGATTGTGAAGAAATACTTAGTCTTATTGTACAGCAACAATTGTTGGTCCTTATGTTACAGGAGTTTTGATAGGTCTTTTTGATAAAAGGATTGTCGATAAAATAAATATAAAATCTTGTCCACCTTTTCAAATAAACAAAAACGAGTAACTGTTTGTTTTATTTCGTAACAAAAACAAAGTAACAAACCAGTCTATTTGCACAATGCATTTTTATAAACGAAAAAAACAAAACTGTAGGTACCAAAAGTTGAAACACGTAGGAACATGAAATGTTTTTCCAGAATGTTTCCACTATCACACAAAACGTTGGTAGCGAAATTAAAAACTCATTTAGTTGTGTATGACACCGTCCGAATATTTTGCGATCCAACCGGGTACTTAGGCTGCATTCCGTATTAGACTTTAATCGCTGACAGCGCTCACATCAATAATTTGCGTACCGAATTAGTTATTACGATAATGACAGCCGAGAACTGTCACTAATTCGGTACGCTCGTGACCGCGCTCACGGTTGGATTACAGTATCTCTTTGTTTAAACACCACACGCACACATTTGTACACTTCTTCTTCTTTGGTTAGATGGCGACGGTAGCCAGAAGCACAATTTCGAAAATGCCACGCTATTATAAATAAGATAAGACTCAAAACAAAACAACGCAACTGTCATTTTTGACAGCGCTCACGGTGATATTAATTTAGGGCATGGTCGGCGTTATCGCAAGATGGCGCATGTCATGACGTCTCACGCGATAACGTTTTCGTGCTCACGCTAATAGGGAACGCGTTTAAGCGCGCTAAAATCGATTACAGCGATTATGGTCTTAATTCGGAATGCACCCATAGTATACATAGTGTCGTAACTATATTAATGACAACAACAATGCTATGACACAGCAATGTTATGATATTTGTATGTATCTGATAAACGAAATTACTCTGTGTGTATCTCGTAGTCATACATTGTTTCAATGTACAAAATAATTTAGTCTAAGGAGACAACACTGATTTTGATGTTTGACACTGACAGCTTGCACTCTCAACTTACGTCATTAAGCTGTCAACCAAGTTTACAAGGACATTGTCTCGCACATTGTGCGGACACTTTTGCTCGAGACAGCAGCGTTCACGGTCACATCACTGCGGTATCATTATATTGTGTTATCACTTGTTCATATTTTTAGATTATTGTGTTCTGTCATAATCAGGAATCAATCAATGTTTGTAAAAAGTTTTGTTCATTAAAAATTTTTTTTTTTTAAATAAAATTTGTGTTATTCGATTTTAGCAGATAGTAATACGTACACTTTTAGGATATTTTTTGCTATGGTCTGCTTAAAATACAATTGTTCCGGGTTCGAATCTTTATAAATGAAAAATCTGAAGAAGAAAATGGGAGTGTCTAGAAAATTATTAACATTTTAAAAGTTATATAAAACGCTAAAATGTTTTCATTTGTCATAGACGTGATGAAAATACGGACGGCAACTTGTACTACCGTTATGAAAATGTTGAGCTATGAAAACCACGATTTTAAAACCAAATATGACGATCTTAGAGATTCTTTAAGCAAGTTCCGTTATTTTCAAGAAACATGCTTATAATTTACAAAATATAGAAAAGTTTTTCATAAGTTGCTTAAAGTCTTCGCAGAAACCAAAAAGTTTCTAAACGTAACGTATTATATAGTTTTCGCTGTTCTAATAGCCACATCTTAAAGCAAAGGAACAAGAAAGCAATGAGCGGAAATAATCCCGAGGCTCCATTTTTGTTTTGCGTTGCAGCGTAATCAGGGTTTAAATGAGGAATGATTTTTAAAAGGAGGGTATTACGCGCCTCGTTATTTTGCTGGCTAAAATAATTGTAAAATATTAATTCAAATGGATATAAATTGTAAAGTGCTTTTCGAGAATTTAATGTTTTATTCAGTTACGGTGAATACAATTTTGTACTATAGGCCTCACGTCAGTGACAACACTTTGATCTTGAGCTGTCCTAGCGCAGTACGGAGTTTGAAAAGAATAAGAGGCCAGCTTATTCAGGGGGTAATTGGTGTAACACGCCACCAGTAGTAATGGGTTTCAATTTGACAGTTCAACAATATTCATTGCGTTATTTACGTTGTTGTGCAGACACATTTTTCGAACTTAAGAAGCAATGGATTTGCAATATACTTCAAAATTATTCAAATTGTGATTTTATTTTATTTTATTCAGGGACAATAAACAGCTACAATATGTTTTGTAACATAGAAAAGATAATACAAAATATTAACAATATTGCAGCCCACTACATTATCCGCATATTAACGGAATAAAATATGACAATGAGTGCCCCTAGATAGGTAATAAACTATAACATCACATTAATAATAATTAATAACATCATGCAAAAAAGAAATTCCAATTGATTGCTTGGCAACAGAGTAATAATTGACACTAAAAACAAATAAATAATAAAATCTAGACTAGCTTACATTCCTAATAACATTATTGGTTTATAATAATTTTCATAACATTACATTTAAATTTGTATTTAGAGCATACAAAAATATCAATATTAACAAAATTACAATTATAAGATTCAACCATTCGACGGATAGGGCAGCGCAAACCAGAATTAGTTTGACAGGTATTGACAGCAAATAGTATTTTGTGAATAATAAGTGATTGATGTGTGTTACGCAATTAAGAGTACTGCAGTGCTATTCTGTAAAAATCTCACCGTGAAATATTTCGTGGAGTGAGCTGTCAGTGTTATCTCACTGATGCTAGGGATTGATCAAGAATTACATTTACAATCATAATCGAGATTTTTATAATATTTTTTATGCTAATTCTATTGAGCATTTTATATTATTTCAAAGCTAGTATTTAAGTATTTAAACATTACTAATTACGAGGTTTTTAGATAAAATAGCAAAAGCGAAATTCAGTCAGATATTCAATTTTGTTTTTTTTCAATGTTTTTCCTAGAGTAGTCCTTAAACATTACTATGTTTAGACACTTAAATACTAGCTTTAAAATAATACATATAAAATTATCAACAGAATTACCATAAAAAATATTATTAAAATCTCGATTATGATTGTAAATGTAATACTTCGTCCATCCCTAGCATCAGGTGGGATGACACTGACAGATCACTCCACGCTCACTTCACATAAGGTTTCACGGTGAGATGGTTATAGAATCGACATGCTGGTTTTGTTACTACTTACGTGTGAAGCTTGGTGGATGAAACTACTATGATATCATTTACTACAGGCTAGTAATATTCTGATTTAATTGAAACAATGTTAAATGCTTACCTGCAAAACGTAGAGATAAGTACGATAATATGGCCCGCCCCTCCAAAATTCAAAACGTTTGAAAGTATTTGTACGCATGTGTGCGTAATGAGACGGCCGTCAACAAAAACAAATCACGGATTTGTTGCTCGACTAGTGACGTCATTAATCGCTCATTATTATTAGTATGGCACTGCACTGACATATTCTTTGACAACGACACCTGCGTTGCCATGCGCGATCGGCTAGTTATGATTAGTTGACCAACAAATCTGGTAATAAGTGAGATATTACGAGTACTTACAACTACGTACAAACTCTTTCGTAAGGATGTGACTACACACATTAAAACAGTAATTTGGAGGGGCGAGCCATGTTATCGTAGTTTATCTCTAGGTATAGTCTGTCTTAACCTAAATAGAAAGTTGATAATTAGAATCCTAATCCTAAATCATATTGTAAATTCGAAAGTGAGTTGTAATAGTTTGTTTATTTTATTTTATTTGTTTGTTCCGTTTTCACGCTAAAATGGCTGAACGGATTTGGCACATGGGCGGAAAATGACTTAGATTAGGTCATTGGACACTTTTTATCCCGATATTCCCACGGGATCGAGACTTATGCGGGTGAAACCGCGTGACGCATCTAGTATTATATATTTTCAAAACTATTAAGGCGCTGACAAGAGGCAAATGATGAACATAGAGGTTGTCTTAAACAAAAAAAATGCCAAATCTATATAGTTTGTGATAGCGGAAAAAATATATGTTATTCTTGAACATATTTCTCAGAACTTGATTGTTACACGTTTGTTTATTAGCGGTAAACTAACCTTTTACTTTGAGTTTTAATCCAAAATATCAGTATTAAATATAAACGTACGGTTGGTATTTAATTAATAACAAGAACGTCTTATTTTTATGCAGAACTTGGTTGCTTTTTATTTTCTATTACTCAACTCATTTTTGAGTAAATAGATAATTGCTTCATATTTTGCAATACATTACAAGCGTTGTGGCATCGCGCTTATCTTTCTTTTATTTGCAGTCTGACAGTAATCGCGGTTTAGCTGTTGTTAGTGTCTTAAGTATTGGCAATATCAGTCAAACGTCATAAAAATCGTGAACAAAATATGCAAATGAAAACTATTTATAATTTCCCCGCCCTACCAAGTTTCTGACGTTAAATTCACGTGGTCTAAAAGTAGATCACCCTTTGATTAAATGCGGGTGACGTAAGAGGGTACTAAGGATTAAATTAGCAAGACAAGTGGGAAGATCTACCTGTGTATTAACAACCCGGCTTAGTGTATAAAGCGTTCAAAGTTCAAGGGCAAATGTCTTGTTAAGCAGGCACACGTGCCTGCTGGATACAATAGTCATACATACTAAGTTCTATAAATATTGTGGCCCAGTGGAAACTGCCGCGACTTACGAGTCCCGTTCGTAGGTAGAGAGAAAGCCTGTGTCCCAGGAGTGGGAACATTATAGTCTTATGCTTATCTTTCCTTTACCCGCGGCTTCGCCCGCGTTGAGGTCGGGAATTATCCCTCGGGAACGTACTACCGGGATAAAAAATATTCTATGTCCTAATTCCTATCTATGTGACAAATTTCAATCAAATCCGTTCAGCCGTTTTAGCGTGGCAGCGTAACAAACAAACTGACTTTCGCATTTATAATATTAGTTAGGATGTCAGCCAATCTGTGGTGGTGACTTGAAATGAATCGCCGCACATATGGTGGTGTTCCTTTTTGGTAGGGTTATGCTTATGTTGCTCTTGAAATGCTCAAAGCACTGTTAAATATTTCTAATAATGTTGTGATATTAGCTTATGGAACTGAATCGATTTCAATAATTTTTACACCATGTTATATTTTGTCCCAAACATATTTAAGTGTGATGGAAAATGTTATTACCATTTAATTACTTACAATACAATCACTGTTCGGTTAGGTACCTACTGTCAAATTATTATCAATGAGCGCAAGACGACCCTGGAGGCGCTGTTTTTGTACGGACAACCCGGTAACATAACAACCATATAACTTTGTGATTTTTCATGATACCGTGTTGAAATTTTGTATATAGATTCTTTCCATAAAAATACTAGACACGAGTGTTTCGGGTTTCGCATATACTAAAACTAATATTGTATAAGTCCTGGTAAAACGAACGCATGTTTTTACTTAGCCAGATCTGGAGAAAAATAAAAACAAAGTTCCTTCATTTAATAGACATAAAATCACGGCCGTATTCCCTGAAGGGTTTGGCAGAGGTGTACCTATAGAACACGCACATTTCGCCAGTCATGTTTAAGTCACATGTAATAGGGGGCGACCATATTGCCATCAACCGGGCACAAATCCAGACTCCGGACTGCTACTGGGAAATTCAAGATGGAAAACCCCAATAGCACGTTGCCCGACCCGGGAGTCGAACCTAGGACCTCACGCTCAGCAGTAGCGCTTGTGACCACTACACCTACAAGGCAGACATTTAATAAAGCTTGCCAATTTAAAGCTAGAAGCAGATCTACAGGGTTTGTAGCTATTACAGTTTCTTTTTCAGGGTTATTCGACTATTTAAATTAACCTAAACCTGTTGCTTGCCACGTTTCAGTAAAGTTAACCTTGCCATTTACCGACGCTTTTACCATTTTATTCAACATAATATTTTAATGTTTGTGAATCTATTAATATCCTCTAGTAATATAGACATGGCACTCGTGAGTCATTCATCAATAGATCACTGACATAAACAAGATTGATGAAAATAAATCCCATGAGATTACTATAGTCGAAGCACATAAAAAATATGGGTACGAATATTTTTATACAGCAACAAGCCGTGCACCCGACGGAATTTCGCAAAATTCGACAAAGATAACGAACTTCCGGATAAACTTTCATCCCCTATTTATAACCCCTTTTGAGGATGAAGGAGATTGTTCTGCATCCATACATCTTTCGCCCCAGAACCAACAGTGAAGGAAAATTACTTTGCGTGTTCTAAATTACAAGTAGCATGCTCATGAAGAGAAAGTTTAATGACGGACAACTTGCAGAAAGCAAAAATAAAACAATAATTTTGAGGTTATATTTAGAAAGAAACAATACTTTCAATACTTAGAAACACTTGCTAATAAATGCCTGTCATTAATTTTATTTCTATTGCCTGTAACCCTATAGGTGGCTTGTTAAACTAAGAAATTCAGTTAAACATATATAATATGTACTTTTGTACCTATCTTGTTTGGTGTTATAAAACTTATTATGTAGCATTTTACTATTTGATAAATCTTCTTGACAATTAAGTTGTTTGACTTGACATGACAAGAATTAAGGATGACCATAAATTAGATCCGTATCGATGTATTTTAAACAAAATCGATACCATTCTAGAGAGCGTGTTATTCTATTTGAAATATTACGTACAATGCATCTTTCTAGTAATTGTATACAAAAAGATAATTAATTATTTAGGATGGACGGATTAGGTTATGAAAATTGGTTTTGTTGTTGAATTATTTTCGCATCTAAGGTATATGGTACCAATAAAAACGTCGCATAGGTCACTACAGAAGCGTCATACTCTAGAGGGAAAAAGTTTAAAAAGGAAAGTACCTACGGATGCGAATGACATCCGTGAGCAGTCGGTCTATTCTGTCAAAATCTCACCGTGAAAACTCACTTCACCTTAGTTTTCACGGTGAGATTTTTATAGACTAGATCAGCTGGTGGCCAATGCAAGTAATCTCGCTCTCGATGTGTGTGAAATAAAAGATTGGGCGTCACTATTTTCACGTCAAATCTAATTGTCAAAGGGTTTCTTGGCGGGAAAGTGAAGCGTCATGTGTAGCAGATTAGTTTTATTTTCTAAAATTTGTGTTTAGCCAAATATTAATGTGTAATAATGGTGGATTATTAACCAATAAGTATTCGTGAACGAGCATTAGTGTAGGCAAATGAAAAAAAACAGTGCAACATCACTTCAAGTTCTCTCAAGAAGTCCGCGTGAGGTCTCAGTAAAGTGCCACATCTATATTGAAACTCAAGAGGAGCGGGCGGGCGGGGATATCAACTACATTGTATATAACTAATTTCATTATTTAAACTAAGTTTGTAACTAAATAAAGACTTAGCTAAAAGGTCCCAGCAACCAGGCCATAAAAAATATCATCAAAAAAATTATTGTCAAAGATGGCGGCATTTTTGATGTGATGTCGTTACTCATTACAGCTCTTTTAATTTATTCATGATGGAACGCAGAATGTCCTTTTCATATACAGATATTCGCAATTAGTGTATAAAAATATATTTATAAATATGATGTACGTCAGATGTTTGTTGGTCCTAGGGCGATTTACGACGATGTCCTTTCCAAAAATCCTTCTTTAGTGCTCATTTTTGAAGAAACGTCATAACATTGACAAAATAACATCTACATTCTCAAAAGGGTACGTAGAAAAGTAGCTGGACACTCGCAATTTGTCATTGAAGGTGTTTTGTTCAACGTAATAGGGCAAGCCTGTTGCTCATTATTGGGCATAATTCCAAATTCCGGCCGGCTATTAGGAATTTGCAAATGTAGTTACGAAACAGCGCTGCTAGAATCGAGAATAGAATGAATAATACTGCTGATTCTGCATTTGTGAAAAAGTAAAAAAATTGACAGCCTGCAAATTTCCTGAAGGGTTTTATATTTCCATTACAACACTGTTTGTCTTCTAAAGCTCACAATGTACACAGTTATCATTGTTTGTCTTTGTATACATCACAAGTTACTTTATTACTAAAACATTGTATAATATGTCAATTATATTCAGAGAAATATTATTAAGTATAATTTCTTTCTTTCTTTCTTTAATTTTTAAACGTTTCCCCACAGTAGGAATTCCTCCTGTATTGTGGGTGCGTTTACAAACATTTAATTCACATATACACAAACATCGTAATGTACCTATAATAATTGGCCCGTATTGTGAGTCTGTCTTTGTAAACATTTTGCCTGTTGATTTTGTTTTTCAAGAGTTCAAACAAGCTCTTTTGTTTGGCTTCTTTTGATAACTCATCAAGGTAGGCCCGTGGAAACATTGAGGCCCGAAACAACATTGCACGCTAGAAATGATAAATCCATATAAAAATGGGTCTAAGGTTGAGAACGACAAGATTATTTTTGTGTTTCGTTACATTTTTCATTGTTTACTTATTGCTGATGAATAAAAGAGTAATCTATCAAAAGATCTGATCAAAGACTCTGGATTTTGCTGTATCTGACTTTTTCATTCATATTCATTAGTTTCATGGGTGAACATGGCCGTCCCAATGAGATATTTGCAAATGAGAGACATGAAAACTGACAGACAGCCTTTTGTTCAGTAAATGATTTTTAAAATTCGAATTATTTACCTTATTTATGACGAAAACTTCCATTACCATTCACCGACATGACCGACCTCACTCATTTTAAAACAATAGCAAAACTAATTAACATGAAACCTCTTACACACTCACTGAACTCTTAAAAGAGCCACTTCAAAGACAATAATAATTCAATTTATCACATTCCGTGCCATCATCAAAGTCAAGTGTGGGCTCACCCTGATGTACGAGACGCCTCGTAATATACCGCGGGGTCACAATTTAGTCATCAACCTAAAGCGAAATTACTATAGGTAATGTTATGAGGCTGTTAATTTGTTTAATATTTAAATAAATTCATGATAAGACGGATCTTTCAAACATTAAAACATTTCCCAGAAGTAATTATTACTTCTGGGAAATGTTCTCATGCTTTTGCACAAAGACTAAGTGAAGAGGTATGTGCTTGTCAAATCAATTAGTGTACGACTTACGAGTAACGTAATAGGTAGGCGACATCTCTGAATTGCGATTACCAGACTTTTTAATCTACACTGTGGAATACAATATTTTAAAATGATTTTTATTTAATTTTTTTAATAATGGTATTTTCATTCAGGAAAATACTATTATTAAAACTTTTTCAAGTCTGGTAATCGCAGTTAAAGTTTTAATAATAGTATTTTCCTGAATGAAAATACCATTATTAAAAAAATTAAATAAAAATCATTTTAAAATATTGTATTCCACAGTGTAGATTAAAACCTCAACAAAAACAAAAAAAAACACCAAGAAAATAAACTCAAAGAAACTTATCGGTACCTAGCCCATACCAATTTTACAAATCATTACCCTTTTGAACAATTATTGTGAAAATACCGAAAGTAACCAATGGATTTTCGGCTAGCCCTTCTCATGTAATGCACGAATAGGCAGCAAGAAAAGAACCAAAGATTTAAACTTTAACTAAAATATAATGCTATCCCAGTCTTACTTACTTACCACCAAACAGAGGATTCTTTAAACTTGCGTCTTATGACTAAGTACTCCGCCTGAAAGCTTATGTAAAACAAAAATCGATACTGAGATCGTACCTGACGTACATAATCACGTAGTCACTATCCCCCCAGGATCGTTCGTTGTAAACGAGGCATAAGTACACCTGTATAGACAGATGGATGAAAATATACGCTCTCGTATTATGGTTTACTTGAAAATAGGTTTGTACCTACTGGTAAAATGAAAAGTGAAGTATAGTTTCCTCTGAAATCGATTAGACTCAAGTACAAGTGATTCTGTATCTAAATACGAGTATTACTCTTTTCATCCTTCCTGTTTAAATTGACAACCATCTTCAATCGAAATGAAAACGGTCGGGCCACGGAAGTTTCAAGGACAAACGCTTTTGACGTAAGGACATTTATTTGTGGTGGTAACATTTTAAAATTCTCTCTGTATAATGAACACTAAAAAAATAGCAGTTTAACGGTGAAGGAAAACATCGTGAGGAAATCGGCATGTCCTAGAACCAAAAATTCGAAGACATGTTGTGACATCTACCAACCCGCACTAGGCCCGCGTGGTAGATTACAGTCCACTCGAAGAGGCCTCTGTCCCAGCAGTGGACAATAAAGGCTGATTATACTAAAACAATACCAGATGTTAGTATTTTTTAACAGAGACATTATAATAGCTTACTATTATATAAGTCAATTTGGCGTACACTGAATTTGGGTGACTATCGAAAGCACTTTTTGGTGATTATTATCGATAGGCGGAGCAATATTAAATGATCGAGTCTTAACTTTACATTCATTGCAAAAACTCTCCGGAAATTTTCACGATTACTTCAAGTTTTGTAAGATCAAAAAGTTGTTTGTAAGTATAAGAAAATGATTAAACTATAATCATAACTCTCTTGGTAACGTTAATTGAGTTCTGAGTTTCCGAGAAAATCTCGCAATCAAATTTAAATAGGTAGACGAGATAGTAACATTTAATGATGGTTAAACAAAACTCATTAAAAGTACTTAGTACTTACCTATAAAGAGTTTGACTTATTATCGTAATCATAACTATATTAAAAAAAATACATACATATAGGTTTAGATTTATTTACATTTATCACCATGTATGTTTGTTACTTCTTCACGCTCAAACGGCTGGACCAATTTTGATAAAATTTTGTATGGAGGTAGCTGATACCCTGGATTAAGACATAGGCTACTTTTTATGCCGATATTCCCACGGCATCGAGATTTACGCGGGTGAAACCGCGGGGCGCAGCTAGTAAGTAATAATCAACAGTGAAATCAGTTTTTATATAACTTACCGCATCTGTGTACGAGTGCATAATCCTAAATAAAAGTAACCTCTTCCGAAGGGGTGCAGACCTGGGGGCCGATCGCGCTTACCAAAACTAAACCACAACCAAAAACGTTACGTTAGACACATTTCAATAATTAAAAAAAAATCATTATGAGGCATGACGTAGTTTGAAACACCCTGTTACGAGCGCGGTGCGAGCCTTACGTTCCATGAGCGGCGTGGAATGGAGCACAAGGCTCGCACCGCGCTCATAACAGGGTGTTTCAAACTACATCATGCGTCATAATGAATACAATTTTAAAATATATATTCAAATGCTAATAAATATTTTTTTTTACTTTTATGAATGATTAGTAGTCATTGGATACATGAAGTGGGCCGCTGTTGTAAGACGGTTAAAATGCCACGGTGTGTATTGTGGTGAGAAATAAATCTTTATCTTATCTTATAAAATCTTTATCTTCTAATATAATAATTCATATTTAAGAGTCTATACTACCTCGGCGATACCTCACTCTTTATCTCGCTCACACCTACTGCTGGCAGTCACGTGATCAAGCGAGACAGGATAGCAGGGAGAAGACTCCAAGGCACCGATATTTTAGTTTATTTCTTGAAAGTAATGGTAATTCAAAAAAAAATATAATGGGGCCAAGTTTGCTAACGCAGTTGTGTCCGAATGGCCGATCATTGGCACCGTAATTGTAGAGTTTGACAGTTTTGCTAATCTCCTAATTGAAAGGCGTCTTTATGATTTTCCGATGACGTGCCACTGATACTCCATTGGAAAAATTGTCTGTATTTGGTAATCTCGTACTGACAAGCTCCTATTATTTTGACTTCCTTATGGACCACTGTCACGCCATTATGAATTTAGGAGGTTACAGACTATTGGCACAATGGTCATGGCGTTGCCTTGGTATGGTCGTCATAATGACCAATCATTGAAAATAGCAGACTTGGCTGACTTGACCCCTGCTTTATAGTCAGTTCAGTTAATATGCAAAGATAAATTATCTAATTTGAAGTATTTTTTGAATACCAGCGGTTTATTGCTCGGTTTGGAAGTAACTTTGGATTTTTTTCTATAGAGAAAATTTTATGGAATCGTGTATTTTAGACATACAAGCTTAACAATCTTGTTTGTTTTTTTTGAATTATCCTTATAAAAGACATGATATTCGAATACAAAATTTATTGAGATAAAATATTAAAATTACGTAACTGTCTTCGACATGGAAAGAACAAGATCCAATAAATCATATACTAAAGTTTAATTTTGCTTGTTATGTGTGACTCTTTCATGCAAATTAACATAAAAGTGCCTCCTCATAAAGAAATATAATATTTTTTGTTCCGGATATGTACACATAGAATGTAACTTTACAAAAAAATAAATAAAGGCACTAGGATTTTCATTGGATCTATCTTTGCATAAAATATTATTTTCGTATCGACAAAACATATAAATTATTTATAATATCTACCTATTATTTATACATAGAGTACGTATTTTGACGAATCCTCCTTGCTTTATAAATCCTTTTTGTTCGACAAAGCATCTTCATTACACGAAAATGCAGTTTGAAAAATGGTTACTCTTACAAAAAGTGATCTTTTCGTTTACTTCCACATTTTTCAATCACAGTTTTATGGTACTTTACGTGCCATAACGTTGAGTAATGGGAAGTGTCGTCACAAGCTATTACCTTGAGTGCACGAGTTTTACCTCGTTAACTTATCGTAACCAACGTTATCCTTGTCGGTATTGAGGATCTCTGAGAGAACCTTGCATTTTCACAGCTTATGAGTGTGTGTATGGAGAAATATTATAAAACCGGCAAAGTGCGAGTTGGACTCGCGCACGAAGGGTTCCGTACCATAATCTATAAAAACGGCAAAAAAATCACGTTTGTTGTATGGGAGCCCCCCTTAAATATTTGTTTTATTTTAAATTAATTATTATTTTTAAAGTGAATATATAACTAAATATTCTGTGAATATTTCAAGTGTCTACCTGTTGCCGTTATCAATATCGAGCAAAAACTAGCAAAAAAATCACATTTGTTGTATGGGGGCCCCCTTAAATATTTATTTTATTCTGTTTTTTAGTATTTGTTGTTATAGCGGCAACAGAAATACATAATCTGTGAAAATTTCAACTGTCTAACTATAACGGTTCATGAGATACAGCCTGGTGACAGAGCCCCCCTTAAATATTTGTTTTATTTTAATTTAATTATTATTTTTAAAGTGAATATATAACTAAATATTCTGTGAATATGTCAAGTGTCTACCTGTTGCCGTTATCAATATCGATCAAAAACGAGCAAAAAAATCACGTTTGTTGTATGGGAGCCCCCTTAATTATTTATTTTATTCTGTTTTTTAGTATTTGTTGTTATATCGGCAACAGAAATACATCATATGTGAAACAGCCTGGTGACAGACGGCGGAGCCTTAGTTATAGGTTTCCGTACCCAAAGGGTAAAACAGGAGTTTTACCCTTTGGGTACGGAACCCTAAAAAGTACGTGTCATTGAGCTGTAGGCAATTATGTTTTATAATGATACAGGTTAAGAATTAAATAAGAAATAATAAAAAAAAAATAACTTCAGTAAAAATAAAATAAAAAACATCCCTGAATTTTGACACGCAAAAGCTTTACTTTTATTCCTCCCCATATAAAAAATCACTCATCAAAGAAAGTCCAAAGGGAACCACCGAATTAACCGAGCATAAACATTTTCAAAATTCCTACATATTTGAAAACCTCTTCGACAAACACTTTACCTTCCGGCTTATTAACTCTACTGCCTCCAATGTTCGTTTTGAAACGTGTCTGGCACAGACGGGGTACTTGCCGTTCAATTAAGCATCCCTTATTGCTTTTTGTTTAAAGAGTGAGAGAGTCTATCTTAAGAAATAATTACGTGGCAGTCTCAAGTATTTAGCTTAGCAGAAGTTAATTACTACGAGTAACAGCTGCGGCGGAGCTTAAGGCAGTACCTACATAGTATCTTGTACTTTGATTACGTTGGATATTTTATCTGACCAAGATTATGCCTGGCCTTTAAAAGAGACTTTGATTCGTGAGTTCGTTTCGCCATTACTTCTCAGGGGTAGTCAGATAGAAAATGTCAACTCCCTCTAGCTTATAAAAAAAAAAAAAATATGACGTATAAAAGTGACTCCGATATCCTATTTACAGAAACTATTTTATTTCATTAAATTCGTTTTTAGTGCAACGTTTTCTTATCATCTGCATAGTCTTTCAAAATCAAAATCATTTTTTTTTATTTCACATAATCCTACATGGGCACTTATGAAACGTCAGAAGCTAGGTGCACGGTTCCAATTGGTCGTCTCCTATGGAGAAAAGCCGGCAAGAAACTCCACGGTTACTCTTTTAAAAAAAGTGGGTTTTAACAATGTTATAAGTTACAGTGTTAATAGGTATGGGAGGACAGTTTAGGCCCGTCAACAAGTACCAAATACTTAACAAAATAAAAGATAGTTTACAAAGCTACAGTCTATTAAGCCTACAACGTTCTCACATTCACAAATTAAAAAAGAATCTATATAAAATATTACTAAAATAATAAAAATAAAAACCTACATATTTAAACCAAATGACCACATTGTCATAACAACTGTAAAAAAAAAGAATAAATAGTTGCTTTTTTGTAGGAGTCGGCTTCCAGCCTAACCGGATGCAGCTGAATACCAGTATTTTACATGGAGCGACTATCTATCTGACCTCCACAACCCAGTTACTGGGTAACACGATACCCCTTGGTAAGACTTTCGGGCTTCTGACGACCTGTAACAACTGTCAAAGATCTACAAACAACAGCCGGGACCAATGGCTTAACGTGCTTTCCGAGGCATGGAGGAGTCTTGGTATGTAAAGATGGTCACCCATCTACAGACTAACTGCGGCATGCGTAGCTTAACCTGATCGATCGACCCGTGCGGCTGTTATTACTTAAACCACACGCCCCTCGCAACATTTTTCTTATAATGGATATTATATATAATCAGATCAGTAACCTCGTAACTTTTCGAAGATTGCGTAAGTGTGTGACGTCGTCTTAAAAAACCGGCCAAGTGCGTGTCGGACCACGCACATTGAAAGGTTCCGTTGTTGGAATGAATTTATCCCAAAAACAAACTTAATATTGTACTTGAAAAACATGTTCTCCCATCGTTAAACGTCACGGCCAATTTTCCAGATGCTAATTTAAGTTGGTCCACTATTACTCCTGAACTTGTTAAGTCTACGTAGCTGTGATAGTTTTAACTTTGTTGAGATACTTTTAACTTCGTTCTATAAACCACTGCCGTGAATTTTTTCACATAACCAAAAACAACCATAATTTATAGCTGGTAGTGTCCCCCCCGGATACTTGACTAATACCTATTACGCAAACGTATCCCTGAATTAAAAAATGGTTTACACAGACACGCAATATTATTGAAAGACCTACCTATCCAACGATACCCCAGACTATGGCATAGATAAGAAAAAAAATATCATCCCCACTTTAAGTGCAAGGGAGGTAACCTGCAAAAAAAAATTACCACATTGTCGGCGTGTTTAATACCTATGTATACCCATGCCAAATTACAGCTTTCTTGTAATAATAGTCTCGGGGCTAAGTCGCGGAATGATTAGGGTTCCGTGTTGGCTACGGAACCCTAAACATCGTTGTGTGGGTTAATAGCGCTGTTGAGTGACAATCTAAAGAAATAAGGTTGGAGAACTGATGAGTAGGGTTATGAATAGAAAAGACTAATGGGCGGGTTGTGCTATTTGGGAGAGACATTTGTTTAGGATTGGAATGTGCTGATGTTTTCAAGCAATCATTATTATTTCCTCAATTTATAGGATGCTCGGTATGCATACTGTTAAAGGCACTATTCACCACACCACACACACACACACACACATCACACCCATACACGCACACACACACACACACACCCCCCACATTTCACTACATCGATTTCACATAGGTGTATAATTTTCACATAAATGATGTAGGTAAGCAATATTGTGATAAATTTTGTTACAATATTTTGATTTATTAGAGCTTTCCTGGAGTTTCTTGCCCGTTCTTTTCCACAGTAGTCAAAAATATGAAATTGGCCATTCCAAAGCGTAATTTCGCTTTGCAATGGGCAACTTCATCTTCTGTCTGACCTGCCTAGCTTTTTTCTCTATTGGGGTTGGCTACCAGTCTAACCGGGTGCAGCTGAGTACCAGTATTTTACATGGAGCGACTGCATATCTGACCTCCACAACCCAGTTACTGGGTAACACGATATCCCTTGGTAAGACTGGTTGTCAGACTTTTGGGCTTCTGACGATCCGTAACTACTGTCAAAGATCTACAAATGACAGCCGGGATCAACGGCTTAACGTGCTGCCCGAGGCACGGAGGAATCTTGGTATGAACAGAGGGTCACCCATCCACGGACCAACCGCGGCAAGCGTAGCTCAACCTGATCGATCCACCCGTGCGGCAATTATTATTTAGCCACAAGCTCCTAAATGTAATGTAAGTATGTGAGTCTAAAACAAAATCCTAGATCCATCACGCTTGTTAGTCCCCAGAGATGCAAGTCCCCAGACTTGTCAGCGACCAATCGCAAAGACAGCGTTTAGGTCAACCTTCGTCATTTATCACTGTTGTAAATGCGCTACACCACTTGATGGATCACCGGCCACGATCAAGATGTCTCGACACTTATGAATATCAAGTTTTGGTACAAAATGATAGTGTAGACATAGTTTAGTTTGCTGTGACGTAAATCTGAGTGGTGTTTCTTGAACGTTCGACGATTAATGTTTAACAATGGCTTTTGTTGACTTTTTGTGAGATCGATTCTTATGATTCTCAAAAATCAAACTCAATGCATTTATTTCAATTAAACCATTTACAGGCACTTTTGAATTGTCAAGGAGTCGGACAGTTAGAAATATGAAGCTAGTTGCCCATTACAAAGCGTAGTAGGTTCCAATGGAGAAGAACGGGCAAGAACATCCACAGACACTCTTTCAAATTAAAATATTGATACAAAGTATTGGTTACATCATTCATATTGAATTATACATGTGAGAATGATGCAAGGCGCCAAAAGCGTCCGTGATAAAAAAAAAAAAAACAATTCAATACTAAAATTATTAAAATAAGCTGTGGCAGCTAAGAGATGACCAGTCCCAACTGATAGCGTCTTTTTCACGAACATGAATTATGGATCAGCACCATTCAGCTCAACTATTTTGAAGGGAGCTAAATGATCCAACACACGCGCCACCATCAGCATGACATACTCTCAGCCGCCAGGGCACATTCAAGTCAATGAAAGACATATTACCCGGTAAATGGAAGCTCTATTGTACATAGTACTCACACCTGTGCTATGCAATTATATAATACAAAGGAGATTGAGTTTATATTATGATTGCACAGTATATTTTGGGATGGGTTAGTATTTTTGTGCATCCTGTGTTTTACCTAATGCACTCCTTATGGCCTTCCAACTTTGAGGCATCGCAGATGATTGTCGTCCCAAAAAACTTTTTGCGTTCTGTTGGATACTTAAATATGATATTTTGTTGCAAAAACAGGATGAATATGGTGGCTAATCGATCAAATATAACAACAAGTTATAAAAAGCGTGCCGATCTATTAATTCTTGATACCTTTATTCTAGCAAAACTAGGATCATCAATATTGTTGTCGGCAAACGACAGTTACTTAGTTACAAATCGAACGGAATACAGTTTAATAGAATAGATGGAGGTGAACCCTTTCACGTTTTATTTGGAGACAACGACGGGTTAGACAAATGGCGCGTTTGGCAGCCTTATTCCAAATGAATATATTACCGATAGAGAGACAGTTCAGACACTTCAAGAATGACCTTCTTAGTTGGTATTTAAATAAAGGTACCAACAGTTGCGTTGTTTTTAAGTAACATAACATAACACCACGCCTATAATCCCCGAAGGGTTAGGCAGAGGTGTACCTATAGTACACCCACATTTCGCCAGTTATGTTTAAGTCCCATGTAATAGGGGGCGAGCCTATTGCCATCAATCGGGCACAATTCCAGACTCAGGGCTGCTACTGAGAAATTCCGAATGGAAAATCCCAATAGCACTTTGCCCGACCTCGGAATCGAACCCAGGACCTCATGCTCAACACTAGCGCTTGTGACCACTACTCGTAGACCAACGAGGCAATCTGTGGCAGTCTTGTTAATAAGTAAGTAGGTACAAAAATGTCTATTGTATAGTATAGTCGAAAATGGATACACCTTTATCCAAATTTATCTCTATTTCGTAATATTTCTTATATTTGCTTTTGGTTAAGCTGTCGATATCTTTATTTCGTACAAAATCCAACTTTAAACAACCTCATTCATACAGATTTAATTTGGCTGATGTTACCGCCTCTCATTTTCTATATTTTCCTTTACTTTTTCACTTCATAAAATCCCTAAAATCTTTTTCCTCCATCCAAACAATACTCAAGAATCACTAACAGTATCCTTTTGATTTACAAGCATTTGTATCTTTGGTAACAAGCACTATCCCAAACTGAATCAAATCAGTCAAGCGGACTGAACAATAAATATTTTAGTAGTATACCAGGCAGACGCGCAGATATATTGAAGGTTCATTGAATAAAATGTTGGCTGGTAGGGGACGCCTCGGTCGAACCCTTTATTATCGTGTACGGACTGATGTGGGGCGATAAAGGGACCGTCCCTAAGTATTAGACAAATACCTAGGTGTTTGTGCCGTCGTCGTGAGCAAGCGTTTTGTTGATACTACGCACGCCTTGCGAAGGATATTTTTTGATGATTTGACAGATTCTTGTGAGTTTTCTTCGCTGTGTTGGCAGTTTCTTTACTAGATACTCTTATTATTACACCTAGAAAGTACCTACTGTTCTGCTTTAAATTTTAAAGTAAATTGCCCTAGGTTTAATTTAGTAATGTATGCTGATACGACCGTGTAGTGCCGGACGTAAAGAATAGCACCATGCTATTTCTTCCCGTGGGTATCGTAAAAGGCGACTAAAGGACTTACTAGAGAATGGGCAGCAGCGTTCTTTATTAATTTTAATACCATACTGCGATTACCAACCCGCCTGCCAAGCGTGGCGATTATGGCAAACCCCCCCTTTTAGGGGAGGCTTTCATGTCCAACAGTGGATTTATTTTGGCTGAAATGATGAAGTATGAACATTAACACAATCCCTTCACGTTTTTGCATGTTCGGCCCATTTACTGATACTCCCTGAAATTTTATGCAAGTACGTTGTATGGAAGCATTTGTGAATTAATAAATAATTTGCTCATTATTTTCCTTGACTGAAAAGCTTATGATAAATGATAATATTGTTGAACTTATTTAATCAGTTTTCTTTGTATTATCTTTGCGCCGAGCACGGTGAAGGTAACGTAGCGATCTAGTCTTTATGCATATTTAAACCTAATTAAAGCATTATACATTCTCTAAGTATTTGAACGTTCAATCATTTATTATTCATCATCATCTGCCTAGCCTTTCCCAACTATGTTGGGGTTAGCTTCCAGTCTAACCGGATGCAGCTGAATACCAGTATTTTACATGGAGCGACTACGAATGCATTTATTATTATTATTTATTTATTAAAACTTTATGCACTAGTAAAAAATACACTATACAAAGGCGGACTTAATGCCTGAGAAATTTTCTTTTTTTTTCTTCCTTTTTATTTATATTTTACTGTTTAACTTAATTCGTTATTTTCATTAAGAATTACCACTGCATTTCTGTAAAATATAAAATATAATATGAAGAATTTTAATTATGGTTTATTAAAACGATAGACGGTTTGAATTTATTGTTTTGCTTATGACTTCAATTTTTATTACTCTGTTAATTTACCGTATATTCTTTGAACTGAAAGTTCGCGACTTTGTTCTCATGCAAAATTCAATCCGCTATAGGGCTGGGTTTCAACCTCTACCTACTGCTGCCCTCCTCAGGAATATAATATTTTCCTTTAGTATTACCTACAGCTTATGTCTGTTCGTCTGTCACAGACTGTCAGGAACGAAACTGCTTTCATGTTTATGTTTCTTTTCTCTTTCAGTGCCCGCCATGACAATAAACTAGTAAACGTAAAAGTACTTTAAAAAAGTTTTTAAAAATGAAATTGTGATAACATAGTGCTAATAAGTGATAACATAAAACTTGAGTGATGGTTTAAGTGATAAGGAACATTTGGGCGATGGTGCGGTTTTTGGTGACGTCATGGCTTTCGACTCTACTCCTATTTTGCGGTTTAAAACTAGGTGAGTTGAATTTTGATTATTTTGCTAAACAGAGACGAATAATATGTGGACATTTAGATAAGAACCGGGAACTAGGTGGCTGCGATCAGTTAGTCAGGTGTGGTAATTAAGTTAAAGTGCCTTTTGCCAGTGCAGTGTTCTACAGTTTCACCCATAACGCTGTACCGCGCCTGTGCGGTGAGACGGGGGGCAGTGCAGGCCGCTCATTCGTCCACGCTCACGGCGTTCCATCCCCTGCCTCACCACGCATTCCTTATGGCGTGGTACAGCAGTATCGGTCAAACTATAGTAATTAAAGAGACTTTAGCAGACAATATTTAGGTTTGTTAAGTATAATGAAAAGAGGTCGTATCGAGTAGAGACTGAATTCCAGTGTAAACTTCAATGATCAAAGTGGAATTAAGCCTGCGGTTCTGTGTGCGTCTATTTTAATAATTTGTAGCTTATACATTAGATAAACTTTATTTCCAGCGGTAAGTAATTATTGCGGCGCGTACGACAATGTTTCCTCAGATTTAGCAGGACGTATCGCAGGAACTAAAATTTATCGTATTGTTTTAGTTAAATTTGTGTTTCAGCGATACGTCATTACTGTGGCACCTACAAAAATGTAGTATGTAGTATGTATCATATGTATTGAAATGAAATGAAATCGTTTATTCTGTAAATAGGATATCGGAATCACTTTTACACGTCATATTAAAAAGTAAAAAATAAGCCTGAGAAGAAATGGCGAAACAAACTCACGAGTCTCTTTTAAAGTCCAGACATAATCTTGGTCAGATCACGTGAGGACCATGTAGATCCGTGTCTGAAATGGTCTTTTCAGGAAAGAACCACACAAAATTGAGTGGACCTGTCCAATCAGTGCAAGCATTTGTCAGTAATCGTGCAGCTTGACTCACATTTAACACTAAAAATCAACGAGTAATTCATTAAAAAAAACCAGCCAAGTGCGAGTCGGACTCGCGCACGAAGGGTTCCATACTATTATCTATAAAAATGGCAAAAAATCGCGTTTGTTATATGAGAGCCCCCATTAAATATTTGTTTTTATTTTAATTTAATTATTTATTTTTAAAGTGATTATATAACTTAATACTCTGGGAATATTTCAAGCGTCTACCTGTTGCCGATATCAATCTCGAGCAAAAACGACCAAAAAAATCACGTTTGTTGTATGGGAGCCCCCTTAAATATTTATTTTATTCTGTTTTTTAGTATTTGTTGTTATAGCGGCAACAGAAATAAATCATCTGTGAAAATTTCAACTGTCTAACTATCACGGTTCATGAGATACACCCTGGTGACAGACGGACAGACAGACAGACGGCGGAGCGTTAGTAATAGGGTTCCCGTTTTACCCTTCGGGTACGGAACCCTAAAAACGTGCAAACGTCACATTCATCAATCATACAGTGCCTCCAATGAGTGACGATAACAATTAAATGCCTGTGTAACCTATGTTTTCGGGATTTTGATACCCTCAAAATAAACGCACCGTAAAAAGGATGATTGGAAAAAGTTAAAAGTGGAATATATTGGACTATTTTAGTAAAGAAATCTTATGAAAGTTTGCATACCTTCATACAATATAAGTAGTTATTAGCATAGTTAAGTAACCGAGTTCTGTTGATGGTGAATTCATTAGATTCATTATAAATTCAAATTAACTACCGTATCATCCAACTGATTTGCATCGCAAACTGCAGGCACTATGTACTTTTAACGTTGAACGTTATTTCAGAAGTAACTTGATTAAAAATAAAAAAACCGGCCAAGTGCGAGTCGGACTCGGGCACGAAGGGTTCCGTACCATTATCTATAAAAACGGGGACGGATAAAATCACGTTTGTTGTATGGGGGCTCCCATAAAACAAACGTGATTTTTTTTGCCGTTAATTAAATATTCTGTGAATATTTCAAGCATCTACCTCTTGCCGTTATCAATATCGAGCAAAAACGAGCAAAAAAAATCACGTTTGTTGTATGGGAGCCCCCTTAAATATTTATTTTAGTCTGTTTTTTAGTATTTGTTATTATAGCGGCAATAGAAATACATCATCTGTGAAAATTTCAACTGTCTAACTATCACGTTTCATGAGATACAGCCTGGTGACAGACGGACAGACAGACAGATGGTGTAGCCTTAGTAATAATGTTCCCGTTATACCCTTTGGGTACGGAGCCCTAAAAAGTAGTATCAAGTATTTAAAATATTATTTAACTCCTCCGTGTAAGAAGTTTGAAGTCTTGGAGTGAACCAATGAAAGGCAGTAATTTCATATTTTAAATCTCCATAAAAAAATAAAAAATTGAACATAAGTTGAGTCCATATAAATGTACAAGCATAATCCGTAATCAGTTTAAACTTAAAATCCACGTAAAACGCCCCAAAAATATAAAAGTGATCCTAGTTCTCAATTTTTCCCATGTCACCGAGGTACGATAGCAATTTTGATACGTTCACCGACTTAGACACAATTTCCCCCGAGTGAGGACTTATCTCAAGCGTTTGGCTATGAACTTGCATTAGGGTTGTCCCAGCACTAAAATGGAACTTAGGACAATCCCTACGAGTAAATTAAGTTATATTGCCGCCGTTGGAATGTGAAGACGAAAACGATTAAGTCACAGTAGGTCAGTCCCATCCTCCAGTAATTGACGGTCCCCAAAGTCAAATTGGTGAAGTCCATTTACCGGGCGACAGATTCAAATTTTGATTTTAGGGTCCCAAAATCAGATTGACGGTAAATTGTTTTTATTTTTGTGCGTCGGCTGCGCTCGGGTTAGAATGACCTTTAGGGTTGGCCTTGTGAAATATTCAGGGACTTCAGGATTCCAATTTAGTCTCACGTAGAGTGAGGTTAAGCGATGCCTATGACAGAACGCAGCGTAGTGAAAATGTTTCTGCCCTTGACTTTAGCAGGAATAGGGTTTGGAAGGGATTTTATTTAAAACCACTTTACTTATTTTGTAAAGTGATTTTTGAATGTAATGTAACATTTGTTCCTTTCAATAAACAATGACACTAAAATTTTCCACAAATTGATAAGATAAGACATTGAAAATTCTTGCTCACGGGATTCTTGCGAGTCGGAATACATATAAATTCTCGATACTAACCATCGAACCATGGTTCGCTACACATAATGCCTTATCTGGCCAGAAATTGTTTCCCTTTCGATATAGAAACTTTGTCTATTTACTCTGATGTTGGTTTAGTATAAGAATTGTACATTTTGGAAAACTGGAACTCGAAAGGCACATATTTTTATTGTTTTCGACTGAAAACAAAAAAAAATTATGTGCATTTCTTTCAGGATATGCCTTGTTCAGTTTGAAAGCTCTTACGATGTGGCATTT
This sequence comes from Tiliacea citrago, assembly GCA_963921375.1. NCBI lineage: Eukaryota > Metazoa > Arthropoda > Insecta > Lepidoptera > Noctuidae > Tiliacea > Tiliacea citrago. The sequence continues at coordinate 21,315,461 of OY992787.1, read as the reverse complement.
TAATTTTGTATTTAATAATAAATTTAATCAGTTTGGCCAGAGGCTAAGCATTGCCATACAACGTGGCAATGTCGCCAGCCTCTTGGGCACATTACCAATCGACAGCGATGCGGAGGAATTTTTTGACGCCATATTTTAGTTTGTTAATAGTTTTAGTTAAGTTAGGATATTATTTATTGATTTAATTAAATAGGTATAAGTTGTTATTTATCTACAGTTCATTTTAATTATTTTTAATTAATAAGTTTCATATTACGTCTCAAGGTATTATGAGAAATAACTCATAAGCAGTTATTTTCAAGTCCTACTCATTAAAAGTAGTTCTCTTGGAATATTACAGCAACTTTTCCAACACAGTCTAGTATTTACGAATCCAGAATGATTTATCCAACCACACATTAGTCTGCACCTAATGCCCCGTCGCGCTAAACCTAGCAGAAGGTTCCCCAATCCCCAATACAGTAAGTTGCGTGTCAGTTGCAGCAAACAACCGAACCGCGAGCCATATCACCCGACCCAAATCGAGCTCGGCGGAAAAATATATTACGTTGCCAGCTACTCGATACACTAGTTACAGTCTATCCACTTAAATAGTGACGCTGCACCCAAACGCCGTGCAGGAATTGAATATTATAGAAATATTTAATCAAATCAAATCAAAAGTCATTTATTTAAACTTCTCACACACAATAATGTACAAAGGCGGACTTAATGCCTTAGGAATTCTCTACCAGTCAACCAAAGGTGGTAAAGAGATAAGATGGCGGGTGCTCTGATTGAGACAAAATAATAATATTATAAAATATAAAATAAAAATAATTAATTATTTTATTTTATTATTATTTATTCAAACTAGGCTGAGAATCAGCACTTTTCGAACGTCAAAAATTACATAATACAGTCCCCCAAAAACGCCCACCATTCACCACTTCCTAGTGCTTTAGCTGGGAAGAAGAAGTGGCTTATATATTATATTATATAATGTTATACTTAACCGTATATAATAAAGAAATCTTGTGAATGCACGTTCTCGTAGCATGTTCAGTAACACAAGCCTCGTGGTAGTTTTCAAAGGGCCGCACCTTTTAAACGGATGGATTTTACTCGATACTCTACTGCTACTACAGGGCGAAAGGTCTACGATTTGTTTGTAGGAGCCCCTGTCCAATCCTGACAATTGATTGGCTATCGTGCTTTTATGTATTAGTTCGGTTTTTGTGTGAGTAAAGGTTAATTATATTGAGATGGGTCACAACAACAGGAATATTGGGATAGATCTAAAATTAATTGGATGACGAAGGTCAGATGGCAGACTTATCGTTGAGAATACTATACACTTTCGTCAGTTCCGTGTACCAAGTCTGGAAACCGATCTAAAATTGAACTTTATAAAAGATAAATAAGTAAGGAAGATTTTGAAACGTACGTGTTAATGTGAACTGACTAGTGCCAGAACTATACCGAAGACAGAAATCACATCCGTGTACCAGACCTACAAATGAGCAGCATATTTCATAATTATTTGGAGTCAGCCCTTGAAAATTGTACAAGAACTTTCTGTTTTGTTTTAAGTATTTTTCTTCACAAACTTAACGAGTGTAAAATTATGTCAACCAATGAGAAATCATTGGTTGACATAATTTTACACTCGTTAAGTTTGTTCAAATTATGCTATTCGTTGTCGATTCGAACCTTAAAAGATTTGATTCGGTCAGTGGAAAACCAAAAGGTAGGCACACTTTCCTAAAAGCTAAATATTATTACTGAATTGCATAACAACAACACCTCACCTCACCTCACCTTTGCTGCTTGGTCTGTACGTGAATGCACTGATCGAGCGGCTCAGTAGCACTCGTGTTGGTTGCTTTATTAATGGAGTCTGTTTCAATCATTTAAGCTATGCAGACGACATGGTGCTGCTGGCCCCCTCGATCGGTGCGCTCCGTAAGCTTCTCGATATTTGCGAGTCGTATGCTGCTTCTCATGGCCTTGTATACAACGGGGGCAAGTCAAAATACATGGTCTTCAAGTCTGGTACCAAGTGTCCCTCCACCGTCCCTCCTGTGTTATTGAACGGTGTAGGGTTGCACTGGGTGTACTTTTTTAAATACCTGGGTCACTTGATGACGGACGATTTTAAAGATGGTGCAGATATGGAGAGAGAGCGCAGAGCATTGTCGGTTCGGGCTAATATGCTGGTCCGCCGGTTCTTCCCATGTACGGCCGCGGTCAAAATAACACTGTTCAAAGCATATTGCATGTCACTGTACTCGGAGAGCCTGCGGTTCAGCTACACCCAAAAGGCCTACAATGCTCTGCGGATCCAGTATAACAACGCATTTAAAGTGATGTTGCGGTTGGCTCGGTAATGACTTATCCTAGCTGACTTGTACATAGGTTTCGAAGGTATATATAATTTATATCCCATTACCAATAGAATGCTACACAAACAATGCATTTATTAACTTTATCAGATTACCTATAATCCAAATTCCATAGCCATTATTCTTCTCCAAAAATATTTGTTGCCAGTAAACATAGAACGGTAGCAGGTAATGAATTATTTAAATGGCAACACGGATTTGCTTTCAAACAAATTGAATTTCGGTCAAGATATTCGTGCTAGATGCGTGATAGCTGTGGCCAGGTTTCAATCACTATTGGGGAAGTAACGACAATATTATTAAGTAATACATTTCTCGGCCTTCGTTTGTTTATTATTGTTAATGATAATCAAATAGTATGGTTAAGGTATCTATCTCTCCTACTTCATAATAATGCACAGCCTAAGCTGAGCAGGCTGCTGGTCTAGAAGCATTAAAGGACATGTCCTTGCCCAATGTGTCAATGGACGATTGCCTAGGTAGTCAAAATCTAATGTTCAGTAAAGATTGTTATATTTTTATAACCTCAATATTTTCTAGTTTGTCAATTAATAAGCTGAGTCAGGAACTTATGGAAACTGATCACGATATGGTTAAATACTGCTAGGATTGTAGTATGTTTGTCTTATTATGTCGCCATCTGTGAGTGAACACAAGTACTAACTGGTCGTACTCCTGTGTGAGATCAGTGAAACATTTTACATTATGTTGGACTGACCAAATTTTGCAGATTTTTGGTTAAGATTTTTATAGTGTAACACAAAGCATTTATTCTTTATTGTATAATTCCTTGAAACGACATCTTTAGTTCCATATTTTGGTTTCATTCTACCTACACATTTTTATCTATCTGAGCTAACTATTTGTTACTACTGAATTACGATTAAAGTAAGTAATTATTGCAAGTAAAACAGTCCCTAACTGGTTGTCAATGCCAATGTGAAACATAAAATATAATTACGTCATTAATTTCAGGAAGAATATATTAAAAAAAAACACGTCTATGTGGAACACATGTTTTGGTACCTAATCTTGTCGTATTTTACAAGTAATTACGTTAATTTATTCTTTTGATTTAAAATAAAAGGCTTATAGTTATTGTAGGAAATTCAGGATAAAATAGAACGTAAAAATATCGGAAGCTATTGTTAAGTATTGTTTTTTTTAGAATATTGTTCAGCAAGCTTAATAGATAAACCCATAGTAATTCTAAAATTCTGTTTTTTTTTAAACATAACATCACGTTTGGAATCTCCGAAGGGCTAGGCAGAGGTGTACCTATAGTACACCCACGTTTCGCTAGTTATGTTTAAGCCCCATGTAATAGGGGGCGAGCCTAATTTAACCAGAACTGGACATGTCCTTTTGGACAAGAGTTCCTCATATAACGAAAGTGAGCACTAAGTGAAAATTCATCCCGTGAAGGGGGGGGGGGGGTGATAGGGGATGACACTTTGTATGGAAGTTCGTTAGTTTTGCCGAAGAGAAATACCATCGAGCACACGGTTTTATCATCTTCATCATTATCCTACAGCAGTCCACTGCTGGACAAAAGTGCCAGCAATCGCACGCCATTCAAATCAATTCTCGGCAACTCTCATCCAGCTCCTACCAGTCACCCTGCATAGATCGTTGCTCCATCTAGCCCGAGGGCGTCCACCTTACGTTTGCCGATTTGCGGTCTCCACTCAAGGACACATCTACCACAACGGTCATCGGTTCTACGACTAATATGACCTGAATTATAATATTTCAATAAGATTATTAAAAAGTAGGTTTATCTACTTTAATTTCGAAATCTTAAACACTTTTTCCAATAGATCGTTTTCTATTTTTTTGAATCCATGGTAATCGAGCACTAAAGCGTAGTAACGGTTATTATTCTTTGACTGAAGTGACCTTTAAAAAGTAGGTCTCATCTAAACGGGACTAACAAACTTAAAAAAGTAAGACAAGATAATCTTGTTTTCAAGGTATTTTATTTCGATACAAAACAAACTAGGTTAATTAAGCAGATAGTAGATTTCTTTGGTATCACGATACACCTTTTTTTAAGGAAAGTCACGTTTTCCCGTAAATATTTTATCGCCTGTTGGCATAACCTTAAGTGAGTTGACAGATATTTTAAAATACCTAGCCAAAAGGTCACGGTGAAGAGAAAAAAATACTTTTCATTTCACATACTCAGAAAGTAGTGTTTGTTTGATCCAAGTAGTTCATGGCAGATGCTGCTCCCCACATTTGGGTGGGAAAGACTCACAGTAATTGCTTCTTTGAAAAATATCGATTAAAATAAAAATAAATGCTGCGAACTTGTGATATTATAAACAGCCAGTGTGAATTTAAAAAAAAACATAGGCAGTTTTTGGGGGCTGCCGATAGAAGTAAAAAATAAGTTCAAAAACTAAAACGCGACTACTGGAAAATCACGCTCTAAAAAGTATGAAACAAGAAAATATTCTCATCTGAAATTATTATGTACAAACTATTCAATATTTATAGTCTATTAAATAAACAACTTACACGTAATATATTTTAATGTATCATAGTGATGTTCAGAAGACAGCCGTGGTCGTATGCCACTTTGCCCTAAAGATTATGATCGCTTACTACTGTTACAATGTGTTGTTTTGATAGGTTAGGTGGCATACGACTACGGCTTATACTACGGATTATTTTTTATTTAAATTATTTTGGGGTTATAATTTTGTGATAAAGTATTTGCAGAGGCTCTTTAAAAAAATTTTGGTTAGGCTTAATCGAGTGCACCTCATTCATTCATTCATTAGGTTTAATGTTTTATATGGACTAGTATTTAAACGAGTGACTGTAAATTAAAGTTTTAAGTGACAAAAATAATTAATTTACGTTATAGTATTACTAAGTGAGCGACTGACTGCGAGTGACGAGAAATCAACAGAACAGCGACTTACAAACATTAATTTGAGTTACTTAAAATACAAAATGAGAAGCTTTTATTTATATTTATAACATTCAGTTGACCTAATTTTCATATTTACAACCTCATCTAACCCAAATGATTCACCAAGAATAGACGGAATCTGGCGCTCGGCGGCCGCTTCCGCGGCAAACTCGCTACGCTCGCTCGCCTTCGCGCGTTAATGGTCACTGTTCTAACCTAACCTAACCCAAATGATTCAATAACAGCACCCTCTCTGTATTTCTAGTCGCTCACTTAGTCATTTAGTCGAACGGCTAGAATTTTAATATCTGAGATGGATTAATCACAACCCACATTTAGTTAAAGTTAAGTTATTAAAACAGTATCTCATCATCAGTCGCTAAGTTTTTTTTTTGTCGTTCGTTTTATAATTCCCCTTTTATATGTACCTGTGTTATATACAAAACATATACCATAGGTTTATGTTTCGAAATTTGAAAGACTTCTTAACCTTTCTAATTACTGAAGAGATCGTGAGTCATGAGAATTTTTTAGCAATTTGTGATGATCCAAGGAACAAATAAATAATCCGTCTAATGATCTGAGTCTGCTGAGGGCAACATAGGCCTGGTCCCTTAGCGAATAGTGCTTTCCCTAAATCAATTACCGCTTTATCTAGAGTGCCCTGCAACTTGTGCACTTCACTGGACGGAAAGGCAAAAACTTTACCACGACGGTCAAAAATAATAAAACCTTGGATAACTCCAGGGTTACTAAAGTGCATGCGAAACAGGGATAAGTTACACAAATGAACTCCAAACATTCTCTACTTCTCCAGGGCAATCCTTAAATGAAATAAATAGTTATTTCATTAATGTTAGAGCTTCACTGGCTGATAAAATTCACCAAAAACCAAACACACCTGATGCACATTCTCAATACCATATAGACGAGTGTAACCAGCAGAGTAATTCATTTGTTTTGTTGGATACGGATGAGCAAGAAGTTGAACAAATTATAAATGGTCTAAAAACAGATTGTGCATCGGGATTAGTAGTAAATTTCTAAAATTGCATAAAAATATTCTAGTTCCACCTATTACGAAAATTATTAATGATAGTTTACAGTAGGGCTCATTCCCTGATTCCCTGAAAAGGTCGGAAGTGTGCCCAATCTATAAGAGCGGGGGCAGAAATCAAATCAATAATTATAGGCCAATATCCATCCTACCGGCGATATCGAAAACATTGGAAAAAATAATAAAAACTCGCTTAGTAAATTAGTTGGAAAAAAATAATCTACTGTCTAAAAATCAGTATGGTTTTCGGCATGGTAAGTCCACAGAACAAGCAGTGAACAAACTTACTAGCTTTGTAAGCACAAACTTGGATAAAGGAAAAAAATGTCTTTCAATATTTCTCGATCTCGCCAAGGCATTTGATACGATTTCTGTTTCCCTCTTATTGGCTAAACTCGAGAAGATAGGAATCAGAGGTATACAGCTGAAACTGTTTAAAAGTTACTTGTCCGGGCGAAATCAGTGTGTCCGTGTGAGTAAATATAAAAGTAACTTCCTTCCAGTTACACATGGCGTACCACAGGGCAGCATCTTAGGACCCACCTTATTTCTTGTGTATATCAACGAGCTCACGAGTCTTAAACTCACCCAAGGCGAAATCATCTCCTTCGCAGACGACACTGCTTTAGTTTTTGCCGCCAATACTTGGGATGAGGTATTTGATGCTGCTCAGCAGGGCTACAATATCACTAGAAGCTGGCTTCAGGCGAACATTCTGACTTTAAACGTGGAGAAAACAAAATATATTTCGTTCAGCATCAAAAACTATTCAAGTCTCAGTTGCGGCCATAAAATTATCTCTCAAGAGTGTACCCTGAAAGCCAACTGCGCGTGTTCATCACTGGAACGTGTTCACACCATCACGTACTTAGGTGTTACTCTAGACAGAAATCTCAATTTCAAAGAACATATCAAGCTGCTTAGTGCACGAGTGCGCAAGCTCATATATGTCTTTAAAAATTTGCGGCACGCTGCTGAGCCTTATCTCCTAAAACAAATTTATTATGCCCTAGGTCAGTCACTATTAAATTATTGTATTTCGTCTTGGGGGGGTACTAGTAAAACCACTATGAAGCCCATTGAAATCGCTCAGCGCGCAATTCTCAAGGTGTGTATTTTCAAACCTATTCTTTTTCCTACTGTCTCTCTATATCTGACTTGTGGAGTTCTGACCGTGAGACAACTTTTCATCCTCAATATTATTTTGAAACAATACACAAAAATACCTTATGACCCACTCACGCAAAAACATCGAAATAAAAAAGTATGTATGGAACGAATCCCTTCAAAAACCAAGTTTAGCGAAAGATTTATTGAATTTCTTGGTCCGTTTCTTTATAGCAGAATTAATAAAGAATTAAATATTTACCCTCTTACTAAATCTAAATGTAAACAAGCTACAAGTGAATATTTGCAACAACTTAATTATGAAGAAACGGAGTTATTGCTAAATGTTGTACAATAATTGAATGTTAGGTTATAATTAGTTAATTAAGTAAACTTAGATAAAACCATCCTCATGCACTCTCAATCACACACACTCGCCCCCTCACCTACATACACTCACCCTCACACGCCCTCATACACCAATACACCCACACCCACATCACTCAAACTTCACATAAATCACCTGACACCTACTAGTCCACACACACTCATAAACACTTCACTCCCGTTTGGATCATTTACTTATTATATTATAGGTAATATAATTTTAAATAATGTAACACTAGTTAGTTATTAGTTTTTCAAAATTAATTAGTAGAACAACCAAAAATATTTGCTTTGTTAGCATTTTTATTGTTAAAAAATCCAGGGAAAAGGCACTGAAAACCGAAATACAGGCATTGCCTAGTTCGGTTGCAGTGGCTACATACATTTTATTAGAATTTAATACTGCTAAACTATTTTATGTTAAACATTACTAAGTATTTTGAGAAATAAATTAAATTATTAAATTATATTATTAAGTAACTGCCCAAGTAAGGATTAATGGTAACATTTTGCGTTGAATTTTTCCGATCCTCTTAATCCGTCAAATTCAGGTACTCCCAGCTTATGTCATTATTATTACACACGTTTTGTTTTTTTTTTAAATAGGTCACATTGAAATACGTATTTATTATAATATAATTATGTATTTTGCGTAGGTTACGAGAGAAAATATGTTTGTTGTTGTTTATGATTTTATAGAAATTATATCTAATTATTGGATGCATACAAGCAAAGCCATGAGCAACAGCTGACAATATATATATTTTTGAAATGTGCTAAGTTAAGGCCTTTCATTTGATACCCAACACGGCATGAATATACAATTTTTTTCTTTAGCTTTGACTTTATGTCCGCTAGAGGGCGCCATATTGAATTTAATGTGACCTCACATAGCCTATAACTAGCGGACAATCAAGACGCTTCCAACAATACCTCATTTGTCAAATTATGATAAGCAGTTTAGAAGTAATGAGGGAACAGATGAACATACATACATACATACCGGTCAAAATCATAACCCTCATATTTGCTTCGCCGTAGTCGGGTAAAAACTAGCGTTCCGTGACGATGATGCGAGTTCCATGACTTTTGTTCACCCAAAAAGTGCTCAACGTGCCTAAAGAAGTTTTCCCTTCAAAAATACCTATTAAGAGCAGGCAGTCTAAAATCAAATTTCGAACGCCAGTTCCGTCCCTTGCTCCCCGCCACACCGTTATGTGCTACATACATCAGTAATAAAGTTAAATGTCGCGTGCCCTTTGATCGTGTTTGAGCATGAAACTAAATAGCGTAAGTCTCAATTCTTATTTCGTTTATAACTAAAGTAATAATTGATCTAGAGAAAAAATATCTTGTGGGTGGATAATAAATTATATTTTAGACAAAAAAGCCAAACAATCTTGCTTGTTTTTTATAATTATCCTTAAAAAAGACATGATTTTCGAATAAAAAATGTAATGTTTTATGGACTAATATTTGATTAATTTCTTTACAATTGATGAAAAATACGTATACTTTGTGTAAACAAAATAAAAATCTTTGTTTTCAGTATTCATTCTTCAATAATTTTTGTACCCAACTACTGGATACAAAAAAAAACTTCAACGTAAAAAACAGACAAAAGGCACAACATGGTACCTACGCCTATTTTGTATTTTTTAATGTTGCATTGAACTTGATGATCCATCCTGCTTTAAGGACTCCCGACATAAACAGTAAAGTCGCTCTTAATCACCGTACGAACTACAAACATATTCAAAGGTACATTTTGTGTAACAAATAATACTCTGGAATTACGAATAAAGCCACAAGCTTCAACCATTTATTAAAACGTCTTACGATTTAATCTACTTGTTCATTCAAAGTTATGTAAAATACGACCTGTAAACAATTTTATCTACACAAGAGCAATAAATAATATTGCCAATTAGCTTCCTAGGTCTTAATAGCCCCATTGTACGTTACGCGAATTTAAGTTAAAAGTAGGTCGTTTTATCGTTAGAACACGCTTTCCACTATAAAGTTTCGGTCATACTTACGTGACCAACGCGACTGCGAAGACACACCAGCCCTCTTTGTCAGTAACTGGGCTTTAGAATGACACATCAAGCGAGCTTTAGAAACAGACTGTCACATAATGTGTTACAATCAGGGACCATTTTGGTTACCCATTGAAAGGTTTTCTATAGGGTTTTACTAAGCGGTTAAACAAAAACCCATACGATATGGGTAACCCTTTAGAACGGCTTAAATTAAATTTTGGTTACCCGTTGAAAGAGTTTTCGATAAAAACCCATACGGTATGGGTAACCCTTTTGAACGGATTACTTTAAGCCATTCAATATTACCCACACCTTATGGGTTTTTCTAAAATGGTGACCAAAATGGTCCCTGGGTAGAATAATTATATAGAATTGAATAGAATTGGTCATGCTACGCGTGCTGGGCGGACATTGAAATAACATAATATTATGATTTTTTCATGTCACTGGGTTTCAAGTAGGTATAGAACCCATTGAATGGGTTATCATGTAACCCTTTCAATGGGTATCAAGTAGGTATAGAGCCCATTGAATGGGACAATGATCTTATGGCGCTTGATTGACATTGACACCCCTTTTTTAATAAAATTCACAAAACGATTGCACAAATGTATACTAACAAAGCCGAGTGGCTTAGTTAGTAAACATTTGTGCAATCGTTTTGTGAAATTAATAAAAAAAAGAAAAAAAAAATATTGATATAAGTACAGTCGGAGACCAGCATTACCTGACCCCTCTTTCCATTATTCTTCTTTGTAAGAAGAGGGGCAGTGGCAGGAGCAGTGGTGGCCCAGTGGTTAACGGCCTCGACTTACGAGTAGTAGGTCGTAGGTTCGAACCTAGACAGGCGCTTTACTTTGTGTAAATTATTTGATCACCACTGGTCTCAAAACGGTGAAAGAAAACATCGTAAGGAAACCGGCATGTCCTAGAACTAAAAATTCGAAGACATGTGACATCCACCAACCCGCACTGGGCCCGCGTGGTGGATTACGACCCACTCCCTCTCACAGAAAGAGGAGGACTGTGTCCCAGCAGTGGGAACATTATAGGCAGATTATGTAAGAGGGTTGGTTAATAAAAAGTTTTAAAAAAATCCGTTTGGAAATGAGCTATTTTATACTTCTTAACCTTGAAACGATAATAAAACTCCTTCGTGTATGTCAAAATCATCCCATCTCAAATCACATAACATTAATATGAGAAGTGTTCGTGGAGTACCTGGTGGGGACATTGAATATATGGTGTAAATTTTCAAAGTTTGAAAATATATAATTATGATATGGGGTGATTTTAATTGCTGGTTAATTAATTATAACGTTTCTCATTCAATCCATTTCGTTTAAAGCATCAAAACTACAAGGTTTCTTTGAAGTCAACTTGGTGCAGTCTAGTTCTTCGATTTAAAGACCTGCTAATGACCTAACTGGGCTTAAAACCACGTAAGCTTGACCTGCAGCAAAGAATTTATCATCATCATCTGCCTAGCCTTTTCCCAATTATGTTGAGGTCGGCTTCCAGTCTAACCGGATGCAGCTGAACACCAGTTTACATGGAGCGACTGCCTATCTGACCTCCACAACCCAGTTACTGGGTAACACGATACCCCTTGGTAAGACTGGTTGTCACACTTTTGGGGTCCTGACGACCCGTAACTTTTTTTTTATTTTTTTATTTCTAAAACACTTTTTTTTATAGTCGCACAACGAAAACCTCACAGGGTTTATCTGTGTGTCGGCGAGCCGTTCATTTTATGTTTAACATGTTATTTTAAATGTTAATTACTACAATGATATATTATTTTATAATGATGATAATAATTTAAACATACTCTATTACATACATACATTAGGAGTCATTTTGTGTAAGGAAACGCTTTGATTTGTTTTTATAACTTTTCGAACTCGTTTTGTATAACGTTTGCAAGTCGTCTGGAAGTTTATTAAGAAAAAAGGTACTAAATAATCTGCAACCCTCATCCCGTACACATTATTAAATTTAGGTAGGATGTATTTATTTTTAAGTGGTATCATTCTCAAAAAGTCAGGTTTTGTTTTTTCGATTATCAGCTCAGGTCTATTGACTTCCGCAAGAGTAGAAAATTTTACTTTATTGAAAACATTCATAACATTACAGTATTTAAAGAGATCGTCGTCACTGTTTTTGCTACTGACTACTACTGTCAAAGATCTTCAAATGACAGCCGGGACCAACGGCTTAACGTGTTTGGCGAGTTTGTACGAATACTATTGGTATCTCGCCTAATCACTATTAGTGGTTTTGATGATTCGTTTTTCCTGTTCTCCTGTTTATGGAACCTATCGGAATCACGTCTGTTATAGCGCTGTTTGAGTGATTCGTTTTCTCTATGTTTCATCATAATCATTTCAGCTGAAAGACGTCCACTGCTGGACATAGGCCTCCCCTAAGCACCGCCACTTCAACCGATTCTGTGCTTCCCGCATCCAGCGGATACTTGCCGCTTTCACTAGGCCATCAGTCCACCTTGTAGGAGGCTTTCCAACGCTACGTCTTCCAGTACGCGGTCGCCACTCTAGACCTTTCGGCCCCATCGGCACATACCGCAGTGTTTCTATGTTTAATTACTGCTAAATCAACTTTTTTCAAGCTTTGCCGCTTGTGGACATCGCTTTCATTAGCAAGACTCTCCTGCCGCTTCTATTTCACCTTGTCTAAACGTCTTTTACTTTGTGTAGTTGTTTCTTTTCTATTTATGTTGTTCCCACGACTACAGGACAAAAACGGTCCATCCCCTCATAGGTCCGTTGTAGAAGGATAAGGATTTCAATTAAACAGGGATCGCCCTGGTACCCTGACGCACAACGTTAGCGACATGTAATGTCTATATACATACTCATACCATTCAGCCCTCCGACACGCTCACTTTGGCTGGGTTGGGTCATCCATCTAATCAGAATCCACATTCATAACAAATGGAACGAACTCAATTTCGACGTTTCATATACCTACAGAATTCTTGTAGCTATTCTCAAGCACAAAATATCATGTGTAATATGCAGGTATTTATTAAATATATAAATCATATATTATGTAAATACGGAGACGTACTCCATAAATATAATTTTGCTTGTTCAATTGCTGGAAGAAATACACCGCCTATATTTTACCAAACTATCTAATGTTAAAAATCTGGATATGTTTTTTATAGATATGTATTAATTTTATATAATAGTCGAAAAACTTTATCATCAGACCCTAGAACCAGAGTGCTTGACAAGACGAACCAAACGAGCCTAAACTCGATGGGTTTGCGTTGTTTTACTACAGAGTTCCTATGGCCACCTTTCGGCTTTATCATCAGATCAGCTCCATGTTTCAAATTTCAGCTCAATCGGAAATCGGGAAGTGGCTCAAATTTAACTTGCAAGATTTGATTACAGACAGACAGACGGACACCGGGACAGGCGAAACTAAATAAAAGCTTGTAAAAACAGGATGGTGGCATTAGATCCTTGTACAACTGTATGAGTGACGGAGACGAAACTTTCAAATCGCGAACATGTTATATGCCAAAAAAAATATGGTCATGCACCCCTACACTTTACCGACATTGTAAGACAGCTTCACCCAAGAGGGACGTAGCCATCTAAGGATTCACATGATACACAACGCTCACTCCGCTAACGTTTCCCGAATCAGTGATGCTCCAGTTTGTTCGTAGCTTAATTTATAACACTGGAAAGATTTTGCTTTCATACTTTACAAATTCTACCTCGAAGTTTGGAAGGTAAGGGTAAAAGTTCGTATAAAAACTTATTGGCATTTATTGTTCTTGAGCACACTTATTTAGTTCAGAACTATTCCGTTTATTACTCTTTATTACTGGGAAATCTTATATTGCGGCTAGGAGACAAGCGATTGTGAACCGATTGCGTGTTGAAATTGGCCCGTTTTGTCATTTAACTTGAATCGATTTATCGTGAGTATCGAGTACCGAGTCTTATGGTTACTTCACTAGTTACGTAGCGACTGACCATTTTGTAAGTTCAGTTCAGTTCAGTTATTTGTCGGAGCGCCCTGTGTCGTTAGGCTAGCTTTTGAAACGAGTGAGGATGAGTCATATTTTTTGTGATCATTTCATTAAGATCTTAATTACACATGTGGACTTTTAAATCTTGTCCTAACACTAAAAAAATAGAGATATTTTTTTGTACATTTTAGTTCATCAAAGGCTGGTTTTTAAAAGATTTTATTTTGTACTTTTTAGCATTAGAATTTGTTTAAAAATCTGATACATCACCTTCACTTGTAAGATACTTGTCAATATAAATCCAAATGGCCGATACCTACACGAATAGAGCTATCTTGTTTAGTTGAGGAATGCCCGTAACCAAGTTCAGGCTCCATCATCAGACCAATGATATCCTAAACCTTGACAAAACGAATCAAACGAGCTCAGGCTCGAAGAGGTTGCGTTATTTTATAACAGAGTTCCCATGGCCACCTTCGAGTTCCATCAGCAGATCAGCTCCATGTCATAATAATATTGTATTGTCATCCAATTTACATATGCATGCACAATTTCAGCTCAATCGAAAACCGGGCAGTGGGTCAAAATTTACTTGCAAGACTTCATTACAAACAGGTGAACGAAATAAACCTAGACCTAACCTTATAATAAAAAACAAATAAAAATCTATGTCCAGTTATAAAGACTAAAAAAATAGAATTTTGTTTTACCAATATTGGTAAAATACTTTTCTATTTTTTTACAGCCATTGAAACTGCAAAATACCACTCTCACACAACTTTTTATGGTACACACACACTTTTCAACCCTGTCGCTTATTTCCCGGCCCTCCACGCTAGGTAACCTTATTTCCCTCCCGGGAGTACCTGATGCATGAAGCATGTCGAGTGCGTAGCGATCCTCAGGAGATTGTACCGTGTAGCCAACGTATGAGCATGTAATAATCTTGTTAGCCCGGTAGCAAATGGTTGTTGCTTTGATCATAGTAAGGAGGTTGTAACTATGATGTTAGAGGGTAGTAGGATTTAGATAAGGGTCGTATACTGATGCAAAGGTACATGAACAATTGAAAATCGAACTAACTAACCACAATGTAATAGGTAATTACATTATTAGGCACGGTTGGCGCAGTGGTTAAGCGATTGACTGCTGCGCTGCGTGTCGCGGGTTCGATTCCTACACGGAACAAATATTTGTATGACTTACAAGTAGTTGTTCCGGGTCTGGCTGTTTGTGTATGTGAGTTTGAATGTTTGTAAACGCACCCACGATACAAGAGAAATTCCTAGTGTGGGACAACGTTTTTTAAAAAAAAAAAAATAACGATAATTTAGAGATCGAAACCAGGAAGTCACACCAGCACAAATTTCACGAATTCATGATTAATTTGTTGAATCACTTTTACATTTTACAATTTTTTTAGAAAAGGTTTGAATCCACTAAAGATTTTGAATCTTTGAAAACAGTTATTTATGCCTTAGGTACGCTACCACTACCTACTTTAAATAATAACAACTCAAACTTTGATAAAGCTTCTTGCAGTATCCATTTACGAGCTAAAATAACAATAACCATCCCGAATAACTAACGGTCGTAAGTAAAACTACCTACACTTTGATCCCAGTACAATACGTCTACTAGTCGTATAATATATGCATATTCTGTACCTACCGTCGACCGTCATGTCATGTTAACGATCACCGGTTTTTAGGGTCCCGTACTCAATGGGGGAAAAATAAACCCTATTACTACAATTACGTCCCGTCTGTCTATCTATCCGTCCTTCCGTTTGTCTTTGACAGGGTTGTATCATGAAAACAAGGTTGTTTTAATAAAACTAACAAAATTATGGGTATATATACCCATAATTTTCAAACACTTACAAACAACACCATGTGTATACAATAATAGCGTATTACAATTATATAACCATTAGTGTTATAGATGAAGTCTTTGTATGAACTCTGGTATCCAAAGAAAGATTTAACTTGTGTTATGGATACCAGCATTCTCACATAAATGAAATACATCTGTGGGTAACATTGGTTGCATCAGAAGACGATATCAAGAGTGGCGCAGTATACAAGAGAAGAAGCCTTTAGTAGTTTGTGTTTAAGTGTAGTGAAATGTGAAATTATAATACATGAGGGAGGAAAGATTGTGTATTCGTGTCTGAAGGATCATCCATCGTACCAGGTTAGCGTGTGTCTAAAGAAGTGATGCTTAACTTGATAACTATAGAAGATCTTCCGTTTCTTGGTAGCTCTGCGCTTGTAACCACCTTTTGACCCTAATTTTCAATTCTTGAAAAGTAGTGGCATATATGGAGCAAAATGTTTGTTCATTCGCATATAGAAAATATTTTTATAATGCAAATAAAACAATGAATCCTGAATGATGAATTGATGACTTGTTCTTTCGTGTTTGTGTTTTGTATTTCTTTGCGTTATGTTTACCACAAATAAACGTATTTTCTTTACATTAATCAACATTTATTTAAGTTTTACTATTAGCATGAGATCTATAGAATTACACCGTTTATGTATCACAGAAAACAGAAACAAATACCGAAAAAACAATAAAACTATTAACTACAAAATATATAACTACTTTAATTATAGTTTGGTCAGCATTCAATTGAAAATGTTTGCGAAGGAAACATAACATATCTAAAGTGTCATCTGCCAAATTACTGCGTATTTTAAAGGCAATATAGCCAGCAGCAAAAAAGGCCCTTTAAGCTTCTATCCAGTTCCGCAAATCCCGCGGATCCCTCGGGTGTCGTGGACACTGACAGTCGGGCTGGTCCACAAATTCAAGGTCGCTCAGCGCGCTATGGAGCGGGCTATGCTCGGAGTTTCTTTGAAGAATAAGATCAGAAAAGAAGTTATCTAGAAGAGAACCGGAGTTACCGACATAGCCTGCACTGCAGAGTAAGCAAGCTGAACTGGCAGTGG
Source organism: Tiliacea citrago (assembly GCA_963921375.1). NCBI lineage: Eukaryota > Metazoa > Arthropoda > Insecta > Lepidoptera > Noctuidae > Tiliacea > Tiliacea citrago. The sequence goes on along the minus strand of OY992787.1, from coordinate 21,298,592 downwards.
GCTGGCCGTGTTTGTCGAAGGACCGATGGCCGGTGGAGCAGACGAGTCCTGGAGTGGAGACCGCGTATCGGCAAGCGTAGTGCGGGATGCCCCCCAGCTAGATGGATCGACGAATTTTAAAAGGTGGCTGGAACAGACTGGATACGGAAGGCGGAGGACAGGGTGTTGTGGCGCAGCCTGGGAGAGGCCTATGTCCAGCAGTGGACTGTTATAGGCTGAGTTGTTTGAAACCTAAAGTGACATAATGCACGTGACGATCGCGTATTCGCGCAGCGATCGCTTTTAAATAGGATGCGGGGTAACGGTTTAGTTCAACCCTCGGCCTGACGCTTTTTTTGAGATGTCCCAAAAAAAAATACAATCTAGCCTTTAAGACTAATAAGAAATTTTAATCTAACCTAATTTTTTATGTGATAATTATTTTAAAACTTAGAATAGTGCTGATTGATTGTACTTAACATAAGTCCGTTCCACTTTCTTAAAGTCTGATATCATAATAAAAACACTTTGTTCATGTTCAGTATGTGAATGTTCAAATGGGACTTCCAACGGTTTCCGAGATTACGCATTCAGGGTTTATTTGAAAAATATCTGAGCTGGCTCAAAAAAGGGTCTTCATAATTTCTAAGTAGGTTGTAGCTTCCGAGTAAAGATTTCTATTCAGAGAAAATGAAACGGCTGAATTAAATTTTCGAAAAAGTTTTTTTTGTTTGGGGTTTATTTCTATTTTCTTGTGACCTAGAATCATGGATAGATAGGATTTTTATGAATGATAATATCTAGAACCAAAAATTCCAAGACATGTGACATCTACCAACCCGCACTAGGCCCGCGTAGTAGATTACAGCCCACTCCCTTACGTACAGAGGTCCCAGTAGTGGGAACAGTCGTGAGTTAGGCTGATTATGATGATAATACCTTTAAAATATCAGTTAAAACATTTCTCCACAAAATTATTTCCCCAGTTTCCTAAACTTCCTTTCCAAACAACATCGCATGAAACATGAATAAACACTTACAGGTGAACTACGTAAAAACGGACTGTCGCCTAGTAAAATCCTTTAAACACTTAAAAATCCATTAAGCTGGAGTGTGGGTCTTATCCCGAACCTCACGCACGTGTGGCCGGGGTTTTTCGCTCAGCCACTGGACGCTTCTTTTTTATTTAATTTACGGGTTTTCAGTATAAAGGCTTGCGTTTCACAAGTTCTGAGATTAAGGGTCGGGTAATCGCCGCGCTACCGTTCGATTTTATTGGGAATATTTATTTTTCGTAACGCAAATATGAATATTTGAAAAAAATCACATAGAATTATAGATAATTAGCTGCGCCCCGCGGTTTCACCCGCGTAAGTCTCGATCCCGTGGGAATATCGGGATAAAAAGTAGCCTATGTATTAATCCAGGGTGTCAGCTACCTCCATACAAAATTTTATCAAAATTGGTCTAGTCTTTTGAGCGTGAAGAAGTAACAAACATACACAGTGTGATAATATAATCAGTTCATACAAAAAAAACCGGCCAAGTGCGTGTCGGACCACGCACAATGAAGGGTTCCGTAGTTAGGATGAATTTATCCCTAAAACAAACTTAACATTGTAGTTGAAAAACATGTTCTCCCATACATCGATATACGCCACAGTCAATTTTCCAACTGAAAATTTAAGTTTGTAAAGGCAAAAAAAGATTTTTTTATGTGATAAAACTACAAGTTAACAATTTTCGGACTTTCCCCTTTACTTGTGCTGTGAGACCTTGCATCTGCCAAATTTCATGATTTTAGGTCAACGGGAAGTACCCTATAGGTTTTGATTTATGTGCGAGATATTCGCTATTTTTTTTATGTGAAAAAACTACAAATTTAGAATTTCCGGACTTTTTCCTATGTTTGTGCTATAAGACCTTGCTTCTTGCCAAATTTCATGATTCTAGGTCAACGGGATGTACCCTATAGGTTTTGATTTCTTTGCGAGTATCGAAATATGTCGCAATAATGTCGCTTATATCGCCATATTTTTTTATTGCGTTGACTTGGAAGCTTGATTTTTTTAGAGCTTCAAGAGACCATAAACTTACGTATTTGATATTAATTTCAACTTGATACCTCTACGCGTTCCTGAGAAAAATGGTCTTGACAGACTGACAGACAGACAGATGGACAACGAAGTGATCCTATAAGGGTTCAGTTTTTTCCTTTTGAGGTACGGAACCCTAAAAAACATGAAAATATCTTAAGTAGTTTGAAAGCCATATCGGTTTTTATGCGTTGGGTAGACATTACTTCCTGAATTTATTTCATAAAGAATTTTACAACAAATTCACATAATATACAATTGATGTTTATGCGTTCTAGTTTAACATACATTGTTTCATAACTTCAATCAATCATGGAAGTGCTCAGGTGCAGTTCGGTCAAGTGCTGTTGAAATCAGTGCTCTTAGTGGAATGCCTCATTTATTTTGTTAAACATAGGTATGATTTCATATAGTAGGTATATGTCTAAATTATGTGCACTATGTTTTGCCAATATATGGCGTAAAATATTAACATAAACAAGCAATTATAATTAAGGTCGCATGCCAATATATTATTACCTACATTAAAAAAAAAAACAATTTATAATATGTCAGTTAGGTAAACAGGTCATTACAATTATAGATAAGTAAACACATTCATACTTATCAAAAAATAAAATCATAAGTGCTTTATTAGCAAGTACCTCTATTTATCAGTGATGGAGTAGTAACTAAAAGGAATTTAAACAAAGACCTCTTAAAGGATCCCAGACACTCTTTATTTCTAATAGCTGCTGGTATACTATTAAATATTTTTGGGGCCACACCTAGCATACTATTGCCGAATAATGCGGTTTTATGAGAGGTAACATGAATGGTATTCTGATAACGGCGAAAGCGCAGTTTTTCAAATTAATGCAGGTTACAGCGAACAAACACTGCCATTTTATATAATAATAATTATGTACATAGACGGTAGAGTGAGCAAACTAAGTTCCTTAAATAATGGTTTACAACTATCAATCGATTGTAATTTGGTAAACGATCGCAAGCATTTCTTCTGAGCTTTAAAAGCAATGTCTCTGTCAGTGGAGTTGCCCCAGAAAATGATTCCGTACCTAATGCCAGAAGCCACATAAGCATTATAAGCTATGTGTAATGCGGTCAACCGTTTTTGATAGTTTGTACAGAGCATACGTAAATTAACTAAGTTTCTTTGACTTCTTTGCTGATGACAGCACCACGTTAATTAGTTGTTCTGATGCAAATAAATATGAACAGGACATAACTAGTACACTCAGGGACATTGTGAATTGGGTTGACGACAATAGATTAGTAATTAATTTAAGAAAGACTGACATAATACATTTTTATCAGCGGACATCAATACCAAATTTGAAAACTAACTAAAATAGACCAAGTACAAAAGGCAAAATTTGTAGGCATAGTAATTGAGGGTCAAAATTAACGTGGAAACCTCAAGTAGAAGAGGTATGTAAAAAATTGAGCATATCTGCTTATGTCCTCTTCAATTTAGCTAAGAAAGTTAACATCATCACAACTTTGATTGCATACCATGGTCTCGTAGCTTCCATTCTGAGATACGGTATATACGGTAGGGTACACTAAAACTAAGATAATGAAGAAAATCAATGATTTTAATTAAGTTTTATTGACAAAAGTCGCGTCCTAGGGCATACCAATGCTTAATAGGACCAAGTTTTTTTCTCAGGGCATTTGATCACTTGGGCAGTATGATCAGATAGCTCAAGATCATTTACTGCACACTTACTAACTCTGAAATTATGAACGATATTGTCTATGCATTTACGACTAGCTGATGATGAATTCCAATTTTAAAGTCATAGTTCAAAGGAGAGTTCGAAAATTATTAGATGGTTTTCATTGTGACAAAGTTTGTATATTAAAATAACCACTTTTTTTAAATTACCGAGGCTACACATTCGTAAAATACCATCCAAGTTAGCAAAAAATAGTTCTAAACAGTCATTCTTAATTTTGGGTGGTCTATAGATGCAAATTACTATTAAATGATGTATTATTAATTCTATTGCACAGCATTCAAGGACGTTAACTACACAGAATTTACTTAAACCAATGTTTTTATACTTATGCATACGATTTATAAGGATGCAAGAACCTCCATGCCAAGTATTCCGCGTTGAAAAGGAAGCTAATTCGTAGTTAGGGATACATAGATGGAACTGATCTCCATTCAGCATAATTATTGTGTTCAGTGATACATAATAAGTAAATGTTTTGTCCCGTGTCCCATAATTCTTCTAAATGGAGAGTGAGTAGGTCCGACATACTAATCAAGCCATTAACACTTTTTTTTTTTTTTTTTAAAAACCTTGCCCCACACTAGGAATTTCTCCTGTATCGTGGGTACGTTTACAAACATTTAAACTCACATTCACAAACAGCCAGACCCGGAACAACTACTTGTAGGTCATACAAATATTTGTTCCGTGCGGGAATCGAACCCGCGACACGCAGCGCAGCAGTCAATCGCTTAACCACTGCGCCAACCGTGCCGTCAACTTTGATGGAAGATATTTACGTATTTATCACGGCTATTATTATGTCAGCTTTAGGCATTTTGTCCATAAACATTGACAACCTACTTGCATTATTTGAAGGCGTAATAACGGATTTAGAAGTTACTAAAATCATTAATATCTGCGCTCTAATGGGGAATTTAAGGTATTTTGATCATGTTCCCTTGTAATGTCTGGTTTGGGTTTGTTAGTTTGCTATTAAAAAATATCTGTTTAAATGCAGACAAACGTGTTGACTAATAAGCATTGCATTGCTGATGCTTACAGATAAAAATAAAAACCGGCCGAGTGCGTGTAGGACCACGCACAATGAAGGGTTCCGTAGTAGGTATGAATTTATCCCAAAAACAAACTTAACATTGTAGTTGAAAAACATGCTCTCCTATACTTTGATATACGTTACGGTCAATTCTCCAACTGCAAATTTAAGTTGGTCGACTATTACTCGTTAACTTGTAAACCCTACTTAACTGTGATAGTTTTTCTTTTAATTTCGTTATACATATATACTACTGCCATGAATTTTTTCACATACCCAAAACCAGCAGGTGGGGAGGGCCCCACCTGCCAGCTAAATGGTTGGTTTGGGTATGTGAAAAACTCTAACAAAAAATAGCACTTAAATGCTTAATATTACGCAAAGGGATCCCTGAATAGAAAAATGTTTTTTACAAACCCGCAATATTTTTGAATGGCCTATCCAACGATATCTCACACCCTGAAATAGACGAAAAAAAAAAATCATCCCCATTTTACGTGCAAGGGAGAACCCTGAAAAAAATTGTATAACATGGTTTTATTAACGACTTTCTCGGTGTGATTAATATGTTTACCCATGCCAAATTACAGCTTTCTAGTACTAAGCGTCTTTGAGCTAAGCCGGGGAAAGACAGACGGACGGACGGACGGACAGACAGACAGACAGACGGACATGGCGAAACTATAAGAGTTCCTTGTTGACTACGGAACCCTAAAAAAATGAAAGGTTGCGTTGATTTTGTTAATATTAAATTTAATCAGGCTTGACTTATGTTCTTTTTAATTATAATTTGTGAGAAGGTTTCGTTTACCCCAAACAACAGTTACATTCCCATTAACCTACATCCGAAATAACGAGCTTGACTGTCAAACAAAAGACGTCTGATCGAGACAATAGAGGTGTTCCATAGTTCAGATCCCGACGACGCGGTGTCCTACTTCCAAATATAGCTCCGTAATCAAATTTGCACAATCTGGCAACCCCGCACGACACGTTCATTGTCCGGTGTCGGTGATGCGTACACCGGATGCACTTTCCCGGATGTCACCCGTCTACAGGGAGGCTGCGTAGTGTATACACATCTTTGCAACCCTCAAGACATTTGCCGCTATCTCACCTCAGTATATCGCTGTATCGCAACAAGTCGTGACATCACGGATGTTAGTGTGTTTGCATGGAAATGATACAGGGAATCCGTGAATAGTAATCTCGACAAACAATTTTGAACCTTATACCAACATCACTGAGCTAGATTTTACCCAAATGGCTGTAGTAGAAAGGCCTAATTTGTTGCTGTGAAAAATAAACACCCTTTGCGAATTTCGGAGTAATGACAACAGTAATGTTTTCATTAAGAGACTCACGTGCGCTCTTGTTTTTTTAAAAACAATTCAAAGGAATTTGATTGGTACAGTAAACAGTTATAAATTTATGTAAAAACAAATAGAGCTATTAATCAATGAATTTTGGACTCAAATACACAAACGTTTTCACGGTATATTTAAAGAACTGCCGTAATCAAGACTACGTCAGCAAAGCGGAAAAAAAAAACATTTTCCGCAAATTTCGCTTCTCCAAAGGAAATCCCGTATAGCACGAAGTTTGTTAAAGAATCCCTTATTCTTTAGTTTGCCGAGCAAACAGCCCGAGACACGTTTGAGTCGTATGTTAATAACATTAGGAGAGGCGGGACTTTATTATGTACACACGCCTTGTATATTCCAAGGGAATTGAATTTCCACCTAAATCTACATGAAATAAGGAAAACGAAAAGGTCTTGAGTTAAATAGGCAAACAACTAACGGCATTGTCTAGCTGCAAACAATTCTGTTCAGTTGTTACCTTGGGGAACTATAGACATAATTGACCTGGTGACAATGCGCACTAACTTCAAAGACTTTATTGTTTTGAAAATTTCTCTTGTTAGGGTTCTTTACCCAAAGGGTAAAACGGGAACTCTATTACTAAGGCTCCGCCGTCTGTCTGTCTGTCAGTCCGTCTGTCACCAGGCTGTATCTCATGAACCGTGATAGTTAGACTGTTGATATTTTCATAGATGATGTATTTCTGTTGCCGCTATAACAACAAATACTAAAAAACAGAATAAAATAAATATTTAAGGCGGCACCCATAGATAAAACTGGTTTCCGCAACTTCACGTCAATATGCGCGTATTTTGCGTACGGGTGGGAAAATCGATTATTTGATCCACCTCAGCTCCTCAAGGCCAGCAACGTCTTGGTGTTACTGACAATCTCACAGAGGGTACCTGGGTTACCGAAGTACTTTGCCCTGTATGTCGCGACCACTGGGCAGTATAGTAGCAGATGCGCTGCTGTCTCGTCATCCTCCATGCAGGCCCTGCACAGTGGACTGTCTGTGACTCCTATGACAAAGAGGTGTTTATTAAATGACCCGTGGCCAGTTAAAGCTACTATCATTGTACGCAGCTGTTGCTAAGTTAGTCGGAGAACCGGAGGCGGCCATCAGTTGTAGGGAGTGCTTCTTTGGCCTGCCTGCACTCACCTTGGTCCGACCATAGTTTGTGATGTTGGTCCCTGGTGCGTTTCCTTACCATAGTGCGTAAGTACTCGAAGGAGAGTGGCACGATGGGCACAGGTCCCACCGTTGCCATGCTTGACCCCCTTGTGGCAAGTTCATTGCCTGCGTCGTTGCCTAGGGAACCGCTGTCTCCTTTGATCCATTGAATGGTTATGTTGTTGAGGTTACCCACCTGGTTGAGGCGCTGGTGACACTCGTATATTAGCCCAGAGTCAATAGTATGACTGCTTAGCGCTTGCAGGACAACAAGGCGGCACCCATACAACAAACGTGATTTTTTTTGCTCGTTTTTGCTTGATATTGATAACGGCAACAGGTATACGCTTGAAATATTCACAGAATATTTATTTATATATTCACTTTAAAAATAAATAATTAAATTAAAATAAAACAAATATTTATGGGGCCCGGCTCCCACAACAAACGTGATTTTTTTGCCGTTTTTATAGATAATAGTACGGAACCCTTCGTGCGCAAGTCCGACTCGCACTTGGCTGGTTTTTTATCTTTAAATGTTTATCTTCGTGTCGTTCTTAAAGAACTTGAAAAAGGATTTTTTTAGTCATTCCCTTTGTACATATTTTAGCCAGTTTATTTAAGTCTGAGTCGAAAAGTCAGGGTTAGGTACGAATCAGAGCCTTTCAGTTAGAATTTTGTATCAGTTTTTTTTTTTCGAATCAAGTCCATTTAGGCCCTCAATAAATTTTAAATCGTTTAGGTCCTTATTTGTTTCTAATCTCGACTGGATTTGTTTGTACCGGCGATAAATAAAATCTTTCGTGCTCAGCATAATATAGAACATTATTTTTAGTACATGCGAAACCTGAATATAGTTTGTTCAGAATAAGGAACTGAATCGATTTCAATAATTTTTACACCATGTTATATAACTGTGATGGAAAATGTTATCCCCATTTAATTACTTACAATACAATCGCCGTCTGGTTAGGTACCTACTGCCAAATTATTATCAATGAGCGCAAGACGACCCTGGAGGCGTGGGGGTGCCGTTAGCATGTTTTTGTACGGACAACCCGGTAACATAACAACCTTATAACTTTGTGATTTTTCATGATACAGTTTTGAAATTTTGTACATAGATTCTTTACATAAAAATACTAGACACGTGTTTCAGCTTTCGCATATACTAAAACTAATATTGTATAATAGAGTAGTTTTCAAAGCTATGAATTTTACTTCATTGCTATAAAGTTATATTATGAACTATCGTGATCATCAACTTGCTCAGGCATATAATAAGGCAAGATGAATTACTTAACTCTTTTCATTTAGGAAAAAAGCCAAAATACCTTATTTCCGCCGGCAACGAGTCATCCCGGACAGGCTGTAAAAGTCACCTGAATTTATAGAAGAAGTTCTCGAAAAAGTCTGGCTTTAAACCTGTCATCACGGAAATTAACGTAAAAGCACCCATCTGCAGTACCTAATCGTTTTGATGGCCTTAACTATGTATTATACTGCTTTCGGATAAACAGTTTTTATGGAGCCTTGTGAGTAATTAGGGGCCTTGATTGTTACTGACCAGTTGATATTCTTAGCTTTCTTTTATTCGGAGGCACAAAAGCAGAACAGTAAGTCAGATTCAATCATATGTAATTTTTGCATTGCATTTAAGTACTCAATTTGGTTTTTTTTTCCTAGTCCGAGCTGTCCCAGTCCCCACCCTGGCCAAAGTCTCCCCCATTTATACAACTTCTGACGCTGTTGTGGTTCATCTCACCAATTCATGAGAGAGCCATAAGAAATGAATTTATTAACGGGGCAAAAATAAAAACATCAGCCTGTAACTTTCTTATCACAGGACAAACGTTTTCTCATACAGAGAAGCATTTATCACCACACTTAGCTTGCGATGGTGATTTCAAACAACCAGGCCAAGCTATTACGTCATAATTACGTCAAATTAGGTCATTCTCCTCATTCATATTTCAAAAGTCCGTTATAAATTAAAATATCTCCACCAGGAAGCGGTCAGGCGACGGACGTAGATGTCCGGCTGGTGTCGCCCGCGTGGGTGGCTCGGGGTGGCTCAGCCACGCTCCGGTGCCTCCATCAGGTGCCACCACAGTTGCTGTACAAGGTCGAGTTCTTACGGACTGGGACGAAGCTGCTCCAGTATGTCCGGGAGAGGGTCCCGCCTTTTACCAGCTATACTTTCCCAGGAGGGAGGGTTAATGTGAGTATTTGAAGTCTACGTATAACAATAGCATTTAGCCGAGAACCGAAAAATCATGTGTTAAGTTGATGCAGGTAGTAGGAACATTTTGTTTCAGACAATGTATTCATTTTTTTTATTTAAGGTCAAGGTTTAGTTAGATAATTACAAAGTTATCTTAAACATTCGCAAATAACTTATAGCCACTGAAACCGCCAACTTGAATTGTCAAACTTTTACAAAACCTCGATAAAATATTATTTAGATTTTTTTTTTCAACGGAAAACACTGACAAATATATTTGTATTATAATAAAACTGTTCACTAAACAAAGGCATACAGATCTCGACTCCAAGATGCATCCGTCTATCTACCTATAAATACTCAAGACAAACATCCCACTACGTAAGACCCAGTTGATTAGGGCCGTAATTTCCATGACAATGGAACTAGTTTGTACAGAATAGTTTTCGAAGGACCCTTTTTAAGGTTCCTTAGGCAACAATCAACCCTCATAGTTTCGCCATGTTCGTTTGTCTGTCCGCGGCTTAGCTCCGAGACTCTTAGTAGGTAATAGACAGCTGTAATCACATGGCATGGCATAGGTATCAAGCCCAACAAGTGGTAAAAATAAACCTTTAAAAAATATTGTATTGTAATTCCCTTGCACGTAAACTGGGGATGATATTTTTTTCTCGTCTATCCCATAGTGATATCGTGGGATAGGCTATAAATGGTTGGTTTTGGATATGTGGAAATTTCTTGGCAGTAGTATATATAACGAAGTTAAAAGGAAAACTATTACAGCTAAGTAGGCTGTACAATTTAACGAGTAATAGTCTACCAACTAACATTTGCAGTTTGAGACCTTGACGTATATCAATGTATGGGAGAACATGTTTTTCAACTACAATGTTAAGTTTGTTCTTGGTATAAGTTCAGCCCAACTATTGAACCCTTCATTGTGCGTGGTCCGACACGCTCGGCCGGTTTTTTATTCGCTTGATTCATATACATTATCTGTAGGTACATAATATATCTACTAGGAATGTTTGTCGTATTTTATGTCCCGTTATGACAGTCTGAAATGTATATTGTGTTGGATTTATGAGGTTTCTGGTACAGGTGACAGGTAAATAATGTGTTTGGGATTTCTTATCTTTTTGTGAGTTCAAGAACAGATGAGATGATACATTGTGAATTTTATTTTTATAAGCAGACGTCGGACCGTCACAAAAAAGGAATTTAGTCTCCTTTTTGATTGGTTGATCCATTAATTTGTTGAGCTGAGCAATACAAAGAGACCTGGGTTCGATCCCCATGTCTAGCAAAGTATTAGTGGGTTCTTCCATCAGTTATTTTCTAGTAACAACCCAGAGTCAGGCATTAATGCTCCCGCAGACAGGCGCGACGCAACGGTTCAACGCAATTCTGTTTGAACAACTTCCATTTAGTTTTCGTATAGATATTGTTCTACTGGTGTCGCGGCACGCCTGTCTGCAGGCGCCTTTAGGCTAACTGCGACTTGTGGTTGTACGTATACTGAAGGGTTGTTATTAAATAAAATGTCCTTGTTACAGATGACATTATCAACGGAAAATTCAATAACAATTGACAACTTGGACCCATCGGCTTCAGGGCTCTACTGGTGCGAAGTGTCGTTAGAGACACCTATCTTCACAGCTGCCTCAAATCCACGACAGCTGACTGTCGTATGTAAGTAGATTTAGATAGGTACTATTAAATGTAAAAGAGATATTACAAGTATTTCAATCTTGAAGCTTAGTAAATTGCGGTCTTGCAAAGTCTGTCACGAAGTACATCATTACTCTGTTATTATGTAGTAATACTTGCTTCATACATTATTCAAAATATGAGTAAGTTCGTAAGTACTTCTTGGTTTCTTTTGAGAAAAGTACACGAAAAAATAAATTGAAAAGTAGTTTAGTCACAAAAATATTTTTTTACGAGATGCCAAGTCTGCCAATGAACTGCAAAGCAGTTTGTTGGCAGACGTAGCTCCTTTTTAGGGTTTCGTTTCCTACGGGTAAAACGGGAACCCTATTACTAAGGCTCCGCCGTCTGTCTGTCTGTCTGTCCGTCTGTCACCAGGCTGTATCTCATGAACCGTGATAGTTAGATAGTTGAAGTTTTCACAGATGATGTATTTCTGTTGCCGCTATAGCAACAAATACTAAAAACCAGAATAACATAAATATTTAAGGGGCTCCCATACAAAAAACGTGACTTTTTTGCCGTTTTTATACATAATGGTACGGAACCCTTCGTGCGCGAGTCCGACTCACACTTGGCCGGTTTTTTTCTTTACATATTGACTTTATAAGTATAATGACACTTTTTCACCTATAGATTAAAACTATTCTTGAATTCCTTAAATTTAAAAAATAGGTAATAAAAATAATAATAATACAAAGTTTTTTTACATACATTTCTCTGTCCGGCGGAATATTGAATGAATGGTAAACGGCTCAGAAAAAAAGCACGCTTATGCAGTTTTTTTTCTGCTTTAGACTACTACTGTTAGTTCGGTTCTGTGTAAAACTGTCTTAGGAGCAAAAAGGGACAATATCATAATATCTTGGTAAGTCAATCATTTATTTATGTCATGTTCATGGACGGACGCCGTCTGTAGGGACTGGTCATCTCTTAGCTGCGATGAATTATTTTGATTTAATTTAATTTTTGAATTGTTTTTTTTTTAATATTCTTATTACGGACGCTTTTGACGTTTTTGCATCGTTCTCACATGTATAATTTCAACATGAATTATGTAACGTATATTTTGTAATCATACATAGGGTACAATTCAAAAGTGCCTGTAATTGGTTTATTTGAATAAATGCTTTGAATTTGAGTTTATTTGGTAAAAGCATGCAGAACATTACATAAACTCGAAGTTATCGCATTAAATTTCAATAAAACAAACATAACTTAACTTAAGTTATGTTTGTTTTAACTTAATCAGCCTATAATGTTCCCACTGCTGGGAAACAGGCCTCCTCTCGGTGAGAGGGAGTGGGCCGTAATCCACCACGGAGAATGTCACATGTCTTCGAATTTTTGGTTCTAGGACATGCCGGTTTCCTCACGATGTTTTCCTTCACCGTTTTGAGAGCAGTGGTGATGGACTTATTTACACAAAGTAAAGCGCCTGCCTGGGTTCGAACCCACGACCTACAACTCGTAAGTCGGGGCCGATACCACTGGGCCACCACTGCTCTAAAACACCATACTGCAATCGCCAACTTGTCTGCCAAGTGTGGCGATTATGGCAACCCCCCCTCCCCTTATGGGGGAGGCCTATGTCCAGCAGTGGACGTCTTTCGGCTGACATGATGATGAATGATGTTGATGACAGGAATACGAATAAGGGTAATTATAAGAACGTAAACGTCATAAGAGGCCATCGTAGTCATAGGAGGCCATCACATCATAAGAGATCACTCCTATCATAATATCCTCCTATTGTCAAGATAATATTTTGTCAGCTAACATTATTGCACCAAGCGCGAAAACCAAAATCATCATATTTACGCATAAGCAGTCCGCCATTTTCCTTAAACTAGGAAATCGGAACCTCCCACAAACCCCGACACATCTGGCCACACTAATCGTGCGTACACGTGCTCTGAATACAGAATACATACATTACAATGAATAAGTCATTTCAGAGAACGGTGGAACTCCTTTATGTTCGAGCGTTAGCCGAGATAGCTGTCTAGCCCAATTATTTCAGCATTACGCACAGCGAGAATGAGTTAGGCAAGTGTGTAATGTTATCTAATGAAAATTGTGTGCCGCGGTGTTTTATTATAATGTTGGTAAGTTAAAAACGAAAGATATATTCTTTTGACGGAGTTAATGAAGGGTATGGACACATCCGTACCTCTCTCAACAACTTCCTCGTCGTGTTTTTGGAAATAAGTACTATAAGACTGCTTCGTCGGTCTAGTGGTCGTAAGCGCTACTGCTGAACACGAGGTCCTGGGTTCGATTACCGAGTCGGACAAAATGTTATTAGGTTTTTTCCATCTGGAAATTCTCAGTAGCAGTCTAGAGTCTGGATTTGTGCCCGGTTGTTGGCAATAGGCGCGCCCCCATGAGACCTAAACATAACTGCCAAAAAGTAGGTACACCTCTGCCTAACCCTTCGGGGAATGCACGCGTATTGTTATGTTATAAAATAAGATTTCGTACATGATTTTTCTGAATCAGGCACTGGGTACCTTGAAGGAAACTGGTTTACCAAGGAAATTAAAAAAAAAATCTTTTTAGAATTTTGTAGTCACTCTTATTTCATCCGCGTCATCGTCATTTCAGCCGAAAGACGTCCACTGCTGGACATAGGCCTCCACAAAAGGCCCCGGTTTGCCATAATCGCCCCGCTTGGCAGGCGGGTTGGCGATCCCAGTATGGTGTTAAAATGCATAGAGAACGCTGCTGCCCATTCTCTAGTAAGTCCCTTAGTCGCCTTTACGACACCCATGTGAAGAAATAGGATAGTGCTTTTCTTTACGTCCGGCACCACACGGACGCTTTTGCATCCGCGTAATCGCAATGAACTACTTTAATATACATAAGAAGCAATGTATTTTATTGCATAGTTAAAATACGAATGTTTTACGCAACGCCAATATCTTCATCTAAAGCCTTCATAAAGATAAACCGTCGTGATTTGTTAGCTAACAAAACGGGTCGTATCCAGAAGTGTCTCTTGTATTAATTAGGTATCAAGTTCTTGACCCAGCCGCCTAACGAGAGATTCTTCATAATTTGGTCAAGGCTCTTCGCTATAAGTCTATCGACCGTTCAAGTATCAAGAAAGTTATTTATTTATAATAAATAATAAATTAAAAAAGCTTTATTATCTACTCGACTAAGCGACAGGAAACACAGGGTTATGATTTCATTTATAACTGTAAATACTATGTTGTGGGGAGTTGTCGAAAGACTCGGGGGAGTTGTTGAAATTATCATAAATTATTCGTGAAAATAACTGTGTTATTTTTGGACATAATTATGTGTAATTATTATTTAACTGGCATGTGTACATATTTATATTAATTATGTATAAATAAATACTTTCAGTGTACTGGAAAGTTTAGTAACGATGTTTTGGAGCGAAATAAATTTACCTTTATGTTAATAAAACTTTATAATTAAAATTTGAATTATAATCCTGAATGAAATGAAATAAATGATTTTGAATTTGAATTATTTGCTTTATTAATATTTGGCGAAGCTGTTGCAAATTGTGATTGATGCATTGCATAAATTAATACATGTGGGATAAGCTCAATTTCTCTTTAATCAAACTGCTGATTGAGTCTTAATAATTGTATTTTATTTTCCGTCTTCACTTAACACATCTCAACACCTTTTCCTTTTCAATATCGTCTGCTTTCAACTTCTTCTACATATTAAACATTCATTCACTATCTCTTTCAGTCCTTGACTATTTCGTTCCTTCATCTCTGTCACTCTTTTATGCTTCACATCTGTCAACCACCTTCACGTCGTTTCACTATCGTATCATAACATTCCATGCTACATACATTCATACCATCAGTCCAATATCATGGAGAGGTTCGATAGATATACTAGATCCTAGGCCTTTCAAATTACCAATTTTAGAACCTTAGACAGTTCCTAAAACTTTATAACATTAAACGCAATAACTGTCGGAAATGAGAATATTTGAAAAAGTTTTACCAGCACACTAATTGCATAACACAGTTTGAATCATTGATGTATGTTGCTAATCCATTGCTTCATATGTTCCAAAAATTTCTCGGCTTAACAACGTAACTATCGGGATGAAAGTTGCTGAACTGGGAAAATTGCTACTGATAGTGTGCTAAGGCTCGTACGGACTATGCGATATCGTGAGCGCGACGTGACGCTAGTAGCAAAATTTATTTGTCGGTGCCAGTCGCGCCCGCAATATCGCGCGAGTTTGTATGAGCCTTTACGCAATTACCCCGCAGGTCACTATAACAGTTGTAGCTAGATGATGTGGAACAAATCACGAACCAAACAATTTTGAAGAAAAGCATCTAGAAAGGGTTCCATGAAATCATAAAAGATATTAACTAAGTAGATGAGAATAAACAGTGTGGCTATTAGGTTATCGCATTATAAATTGTAACCACGTATTCTAAATTATGTATTTTAAACATACACAATTAAAATATTTAATAACAATGCCGTGGGACCATTTTTCGTTTTTAGTATTATTTTAACATCATTAAACATAATTTGAGATTAACAATATCATAAAGTTTGTGTTGAATTGTTGATACCATCGCTGCGCGCGTGCCTAGTGCCTTATTATCAAGGGTGGTTTACTTTGTGCCATTTTTTACCATATTTATTTTGTTTAAAAAATTCAGTTTTCTATTTTTAGTAAAATTGTTTATTTTATTACTTTAAAAGACTTATAACAACTCGTAATTACCACTGTACTATTTAATGTGATAACTTGATCGTGTACAGCTTCTAATTTAGCAATACAGCTCAAAATTAAACAATGACACTTTCATTTGAATATAGCTCATAAACTAGTCATGAATATAAATTGTTCAATCTTGAACGCTTCAGATGATAATAGTTATTTTGTAAGAAGCTCCTAGACTTTGCCGATAGGATAAAACGACAGCGAATAATGGTAGGGGATATGATGAGAAAATAAGCAGGAGATAAGAAAATGTCATTAATAACGGCAATTTGTTTTCTCTGATGTTAGGTACTGTATTTATTTGTAGGGTTATAATGAGCTGTTTCTTCTAGTGAGTAGATTGTTGCTTTGTTATGTTCTATGAAAACGGTTATGTAATAATATGGGCAACAAGTTCACAAGAACCTGAGAAGCTTAATTGATGAGGATCCTTGAAATCATTGACTTGACTTTGTAGTAATAAGAGTTTCGTAATTTAAAAAATAGAACGGCAACATCAAATGATCCTCGTATGTCTGTCTGTCACAGACCTTTTCTCAAAAATGTTTAGTTTTATTCTTTTTTTTAGGGTTCCATACCTCAAAAGGAAAAACCCGGAACCCTTATAGCATCAATTCGTTATCCTTCTGTCTGTCTATCTGTCAGTCTGTCAAGACCCCTTTTCTCAGGAACGCATATAGATATCCAGTTGAAATTAATATCAAATACGTATAGATAATATCATATACGTAGGTAAGTAGATCTACGGTCCCTTGAAGCTCTAAAAAAATCCAGCTTCTAAGTCAACGCAATAAAAAAATACGGTGATTTATGCGACATATTTTGATACTCAAGTAAATCAAAACCTATAGGGTACTTCCCGTTGACCTAGAATCTTGAAATTTGACAAGAAGGTCTCACATCACAATTATAGGAAAAAGTCCGAAAATCGCTAATTTGTAGTTCTACCACATAAAAAAAATGCGATTACAAACTTACATTTGCAGTTAGAAAATTGACTGTGGCGTGTATCGATGTATGGGAGAACATGTGTTTCAACTACAATGTTAAGTTTGTATTTGGCATTAATTTTATTCATCCCAACTACGGAACCCTTAATTGTGCGTAGTCTGGCACGCACTTGGTCGGTTTTTAAAGAGAAGAGTTTTAACTCGAACAGTGTTAAAAAAAGAAAACTGTTCAAAAGTTCTATAGAACAGCCAATTATATCTTACTCAAGATTTATAAGTAATTATATATTACTTGTTCAAGTCCATATGGACCATAATTATGCTTGTTTTATAATTCTATACTTAGTTAAATATAGTAACCATAGCCAATATTCGTGTTGTTATGTTACTCTAGTTTCGTAAACTGGCAACATCATTTAAGATTTCCTATGTCCCCCTGGAAGTTAGAAAATTTGTCTGGGTCATGGCGCATGCTCTGTAAACATATGGAAAAAAATATATATCTTCAAATTTAACTCATTATATTTCGAACAATACTTTCATACTAATGATATATAGAATCTGTCTCTTTATAACATCCTTAATTACCTTCTTCGTATTCAAAATTACTTGATAAAATATCCTCTCTATTGTCTGTGTTCACATTTCGCCACCCATCGCCATTATCACAAAAGGCCTTTACCGAAATGTTAAGTCTTTTATTAGATTTGTTATTCACATAATGCTGGATGAAGTCAAAACTACCCAAACCCATCATGGGTATATATTCTATTTGAGTGAAAGCCACTCCGATTAATAACATATTATTACATGTATTGTGAGATATTAAACCCTGGTTATATGTGTTATTTCTGAGGATATTTGTTATTAGACTTATTATTAGTAATTGGTATGGATTTGTTGTAATAGATACCAATGTATCTACAAATTGTAACTCATATTTTGTTACTCAAATAAGCTCAGCTTATATCGAATCCGTTTGAATCACATGCTGAGCGCCAAGATCTTCTTCGTCATTCCCTCAATGCTGAGGATCGCGGCCACATACGACGCGTCTCCAAGTTATGCGGTCTCCTGCAGTGTGGACCGTTCGGTAAATGCTACCTCCAACAGCCTTCTTGATCGCGTCTGACCATCTTGCCGGTGCTCTGCCTTGAGCGCGTTTTCCTACCACCCAGCCCAGTATCATAAGCCTTTCCAGACCATGCTTAGGTGAACGCATAACATGTCCGAAAAAGCTGAGGCATATTGCAGAAAGTCGCTTGGTAATACTGAGCGCCAAGATACAGACTTTTAACGAAATTAACGACGAATTAATCCAGTGAAACCCAAACTTGATAGGTATATCAAGTTTGGGGTTCACTGGATTAATTTAGTAAAAAAGCTAAATGTAATATTTTTACCGTTAGGTGTTAGCTATAAGAATGTTATCGATTCATGTACCTGTTGTGTATATAACAGTAACATAACAAAATCAGCCTATAATGTTCCCACTGCTGGGACTCAGGCCTCCTCTCGGTGAAAGGGAGTGGGCCGTAATCCACTACGCGGGCCAGTTTGGGTTGGTAGATGTCACATGTTTTCGATTTTTTAGTTCTAGGACATGCCGGTTTCCTCACGATATTTTCCTTCACCGTTTTGAGAGCAGTGGTGATGAAATAATTTACACAAATTAAAGCGCCTGTCTGGGTTCAAACCTGCGGCCTACGACTCGTATGTTGTGGTTGTTACCACTGTGCCACCACTGATCTGTATAGTATAACAGTGTTACCAGGAAAATAAATAAATTTATATTTCTATTGAAAAGGAGAGAAATAGTTACTTATTTGATAACACACAGACACCTTTTTTATTTTATCCAATGAAGTTTTGCCGTTAAGGGTTTTGACGGTGTTGTTTGATCAGAAGGTTTGGCAAATGAATGAGAGAGCGTGTTCTTGCTTCAAGGTTTACTGGACGACTGATGTTGTATACAGAGGTTGAGGGACTTAGCTGAGTTAACTACGACCAATAAAATGTCTTTATTTCCACATCTCCTCTCCGCGTAGCTATCTTATTGTCCGTTTATAAACATCTCCTCTCCTCTTCGCTTTGGTGGAAACCGGGCCTTAAAAGGGAGCTCTCTAGAAAAGAGGGGAATGGTAGATTCTCTACCACAGTACATAAAATAACGAAATTTACTTAATTGTAATGTCATGTCACATAATGAAAACAGTAAATAAATTCAGTAGAGGTAGACTCTCAGAGTAAACAATTTGTTAACGGAACAGCAATTAAATTAAATTCATCGTCAGCTATGTCTACATAACTTTCAGGTTGTGAATATAATTCATTCATAAATTCATTTAATTTTGTAAATCTTTTTCTCTTCTTGTTCTCACACACTATTGTCTACATTTATTTTTAATTTCTCCATTCGCAGGTCTGCTGGAAGAAATTTCTCAAGAAATAAGTAGTACCTTTGTACTAAAATTTTAATTATGTCGTATCTCTTTGTATTTCACTCTGTTTACATAAACAAAACAATTAATAAGTAATTGTGAAATTATGTTGAAAATACTAAAATTCATCAGTTTCCCCTTGTGACCATGTCTTAAATTATTATTCGAGATGATAAATGTTATATTATGATAAATTAAACACAGTAAGTTGTGTTCCTTTTGATCATCATTATGGCTGGATGAGCCAATTTTAAAACCAAAATTTGGCCACCACCACACCACACTAATATTATAAAGGCGAAAGTTTGTGAGTGTATGTGTGTGTATGTTTGTTACTTCTTCACGCTCAAACGGCTGGACCAATTTTGCATGGAGGTAGCTGATACCCTGGATTGAGACATAGGCTACCTTTTAATCCCGATATTCCCACGGCATCGAGAATTACGCGGGTGAAACCGTAGGGCGCAGCTAGTATCTCATACAATATAGCATAACACTGTGACCAAACAAACGTCTGGTAGAATTCTAACGAATATTATTAATGCGAAAGAGAGTTTGTTTGTTTGTTTGTTACTTACGCTTTCACGTTAAAACGGCTGAACGGATTTTGATTAAATTTGGCACATGGGTAAACAATGACCTGGGTAATAGTACGTTCTCATGGAATAATTTCCCAACTCCACGCGGGCAAAGCCGCGGGCAAAAGCTAGTTTAGTATAATATTAAGGTCCAAAACAACGTTAGGCAAATGGATTGATGTGAGTTCTACCATCAGAGCATTTGACATCTTAAAATAGTCTTTTGCTTTTTTAATTTAGTTTTTCCTTTCAATTTTGTCTGACCCGCTGCCGCTGGTCTTGATACATGTTTCCACAAACCATCAAAACGGATTGCTCTTATGCTTCTAAGTGCCAACTGTTTGGCAAATTAAACATTTTGTTTTCCAAATTATTAACGTTCATTATTATTTTCTCTAGATTCCCAAAAGCACCCGCCAATCATAACGTTCGGTAAGCCGGACGTGGTGGTGGGGGGGTTGCTGCGTGCCAACTGCACGAGCGCGCCCGCTGCGCCCGCGCCGCGACTCACGTGGTACATTGATAATGAAAAGGTTAGTGCTGTTATGGTTTCTTTATTTATGTAGTTTTAGAGAAAAAAAATAAAACGGAACAAAAGAAAACTGTAATTCCCTGTAGTTATAGCAGGTAAGTACTTAATTCAAAATAAAAGAAAATACCTTATTATATTTGAAGCATTGTATAAAGATCGTTCAATTTCAATAAACACAATAAATATAACAGTTTTCACGTAGTTAACTGTTTAAATTCAGAGTTTATGTATATATGGTATGTACCACGATCAGCTGCTCCTTTGTATAGTAAGAATTCAAGTGAAAAAACTGCCCTTACACTGCTACAAAATAATGGCACTATCAAAGTCAAATTATTACCGTGGACATGCAGTTTACTGTATCCTTTCTTGGCTTTAATAAAAGCTACTTGAAATAAACCAAACTTAATGTTCTGTGTCTAGGTCGACGAAGAATCAGTGAAATACTTCTCCTACCGCGTTTCAAGTTCCACCCGCACGAAGGGGGGAGGTGGATACCGCAGCAGGAAGCATCAACATCGCTACATAGCACCAGAATTTAACTACACGGCTAAATACTGGGCGCTTGTCAGTGAAACCACTGTAGCGCCACCTGTGAATTTAACCAAGCATCATAAGTGCACTTTGAAGGATCAACAGAGTGAAGAAATGGCTAAGGTTTGTCTAAGAGCTATTATTTGTAGTTTAATGCGGAATAAAGGGAAGTGTAAGAAATAAGATAGATTGCTTAGGAAGTAAAAGAATTATGTTTTATTTATCATGTTGCTAACATAAAGACATACGTAGTGCCTACATCAATTGGTACAATAGATAGCAAAATCATCCATTCCGCTTTTCAGCCAAAAATAAAACAAAAGAATTCGGTTAAAAATGGAATTTAATTTTCATATCGAAGGACAAAATTATGATAAGCTGGCACTCATCAAATTGTTAGGATCAAGCGTCGGTCGGTCTGTCAAACAATTCGTCGTTAACATTCATTTTGAATAATTCCAACGCTCTCGCATTAATTTACTGTCGAGCAATATCTAGCAATGTGGTAACGAACTCTGGTGATCACAAAATGTATTTTTTATTTTTTATTGAGTCTTCTTCTTTAGTATTCTTTATTGAGTCTCAATAAAAAAATGTGTAATGAAAAGAAATAACAATGATTAAAGACAACGATTTTCCGATTGTTTTCAAAGAAAACGGATCTCTTCTCGTAACTATATATAACACGAACATCTTTTAATCTCACGATTGAAAAGAACAAATTGAAAGATCGCAATGAATGTACCAGATAAAGAACAAATCAAAGCGGGGGTCTTACAATAAATAACAAAGGACAATCTCAATCTAAAGTCGATTGGGCTCAAGTACAAGTGATTCTGTATCTCAATATTCCTCTTTTCATCCTTCCTGTTTAAATTGACAACCATCTTCAATCGAAAAGAAAACGGTCGGGCCACGGACGTTCCAAGGACAAACGCTTTTGACGTAAGAACATTTATTTGTGGTGGTAACATTTTCAAATCTCTCTGTATTGTCGTGTCACTTTAATGTTCCAATGTTTTGTGCTCTTATGCTGATTTATTAGTGTTTTTACTTAGTTTCATTCAATTGTGGTTTGTATAGTGATTTATGGATTAAAATAGGTTTTTTGATTTCTATCTATGTGACTATAATTAGTCATTTATCAAGTTAGGTTTCAAAGGAGAGCCATCAGAGCCATATATAATCTCCACAGGCGCGATTCTCTTAGGGAACTGTTTAAGGATATTAACATCATGACGGTGTCAAGTCAATATATCTATGAAAACATCATGTACGTAAGAAAAAAATTACATCTTTTTAGTAAAAGAGGCGAAAGACATAATTATAGTACTAGATGTAGGGATCTATTAGCTCAACCAGGTTTCAGACTGGCTCAATTAGACTCATCTTTCATGGGGTACTGTTTAAAATGTTATAATAAAATTCCTCCCCACATACTTCAACTGAATGAAACAAAATTCAAATCTTGTATAAAACGCACAAACGAGGTCAAACTAAACATTTACTTCGGGAAAATTAAATTACTGTCAAAACTCGTTCCCTTTTCCTGTTTCTCTAACATTTTTATCGTAATTCAAATTCCCAACCTCGTCAAATAACGATTCGAAAAATTCGATTCGAACAAATGTTCGAATATAATTTTTACCGAGTCTATACATTTCCAATTTCCTATTCTTTGACATCCGTGACGTGCTTGTAAGAACAGAAAATAATTAGCCAAGTTTGGCAGCTGAGCTGGAATAACGTTAATAATTTCACCCAAGTTAAGGCACTTGAGGAATATTTAATTGTTTTAGAACCTTCTTATGAAATATTTTAAAAGTTACATGCTTTAGTTAAGTATGGTTTACCTAAGGAGTTTGCTTAGAACGCGATGGTAAGAATTCTCATGTTGCATAAGCATAGCATAATCAGCCTTTAATGTTCACACGGCTGAGACATAGGCCTCCTCTCTTCGAGAGAGAGTGGGCTGTAATCTACCACGTGGGCCCAGTGTGGGTTGGAAGATGTCACATGTCTTTGAATTGTCGGTTCTAAGACATGCCGGTTTCCTCACGATGTTTTCCTTCACCGTTTTGAGAGCAGTGGTAATTTTATGTTTTGCAAATTTTATTATATTGTAAATATTTTGGCAGAAGTTCCAAGCAAATCAATCATTCTGATGATATTTGTAAGGCAGACTTAATGCCACATGACATTCTCTGCTAATTTACTAAGAAGAAATTTAAAAAAAAACTTCGTCAACAATAACCCCATTATTTAGTTGATCCACCTTTTTCAAATCTCCAAGTAACCTTCCCACTTTCTTCCCTATAGATTCAGGAAAGGCCACGAGTGCCGCCAGTGATACCCATATCCCTTTGGGTGTCTATAGCAGAGCTTAAGGCGCCGGCGCATGGCCGACTTCAACTGACATGTACTGCGACAATACCTGACGAAGTGGGTCCTGGGGAGAAGTTCGCTGATATAAAGAAGCAGACTGTTACTGGTGAGTTTAGATATAGTTATCAGCGTTTCCAAAAGTCAAAAAAATATACATAGTAGAGAAGGCGTACGTCAAAGGTATACGCAGCGTAGACGCTGTGCAAACAAAACGCAAACAATGCTTCTATGCGTGGCATGCATGACTTTACATCATTGGCTCTTCGCGGCGTCTACGCGATTTCAACGTCTGAGTGCGAAGACTTTATTATTTTTATTATATTTGTTAATAGATATTAATTTTCACAAACCAGCTAGATATTATTGGCATTCACCAACCAGCTGAATGTTACTTATAATAACAAATGCAAGTAACAATTCAAAATTTCGTTTTGTTTTACTAAAGTATTATGCTTTTCCCTTAAGAAAACTTAATTATACCAAGTTATTTCTTACTTCGACCACTTCACTAAACGGTGCTTTTTCCAGCTTCACCAAAAAACTTAAATGCTGTCTATTATTCTGTTTGAAACTTCGCTAAACTTAAAAAGGAACTGCAAAACAAACTTTCATTTATATTAATGCGGATCCCGCAAGAAACTTAGCAAGTGAGTTAAGTTTCAGCTTAAAATAAGCAAAAGTCTGATCTTGGCGTGGTTCACGAAATGACGCCTAATGAACTATAACTTGTAAGGCGGATACCATTTATTTTTAATCAGTGTTCATTTACGAGAATCTCGGTAGGTCTTCCTAAGTAAATACTCCAATATATAAAACTAAGCTGGACTGCTTTCTGATTACGTGAGACCCTTAACTACACTTCAACTAATCTCATGCCGATAAGTTTTTCTTCGATGAAATGTTTCGAATAAACAATTTCCCTAGTCTAGTTACGCTGAACAACGTGCAACAACTTTACATTGAAGCGAGAATTGATCAAGAGCGATAGCATAGTTTAAGGACTTTTTTTATTAAAGTAGTGTATTGTATTAGAACCTACAAATTAGCATGTCGCTTTTCTGACATTCGAAATTCAACTCTTTCTTTTTATCAAATATAAGAGCGTTTTCACATTGTTCTATTCGATATCGGGGCAAGTAAAATGTATTAATTATGTACCTGCCTTTCAAATTTTCCATTAAGATATCGGATCCGATACAGATATTTTAGCGGTACCATCGGATGCCCGTGGGCTGCCGGACGATATTTTTTGTATGTGTGCTATAGGTACGCATACCCACATTTTCTCTGTGTGCGTGACTGAGCCAGAGTGGAAATGAGTGGCGGCCATTTTGTGCATGTTGTTTCAAGTTTGTTTGTATATTATTATAGTACAATATTGTTTGTAAACATAACGTCGTCAACATTTAACTGCAAGATACTTACATTAATGGAACTGGTTGAATCTTGACCACTATAGTATTTCTTTAGGGTTTTTTCTTTAGCAATTCGAAAATGTTTATCTATCTTGCATTTTGATACTGTTGGTTAGGTGAATTCGCAAATAAGCGAATGTAGATTCAGTCATACGAAAGCTCAGACAAATAAAAAAGGTAGACGGAGCGCGGCGCTCTCAGATTGAAGCAGGGTAAAGGAAGCCAAATTTGAAATAGGAAGCCGACCGTGTTCCAGAGCGACGCGCGACACCGAACGCGCTAGACATCATAACCTTGAAAACCAGGCTTCACTTATTTGAACGCTATTGCGTACGCTCCGTCTACCTTTTTTATTTGGTCTGAGTACGAAAGTAATAAAATAACTTTTAAGCTTGCTAAAAAGAAGTATAAAATACTTCCTTTGTATATCTAGCTTGCACAATGGAATGTATCCAATACTGTCTGTAGACAGATATTTTTGACGTCTCAAATATAACAGATACAGCAAAATAATGAAGTTTTCTTTCATGGTCTGCCATATGTATCACCTGCCCACACAATGCTATTGAGAAAATGGCTGAATCGGACCGATATCATCCGGAATATTGTGAAGATACCGCTAATATCGAGTATCGGATTTCGGCTCCGGATCCGGCACCGGTATCGTATCGGACAATGTGAAAACGCTCTTACCTTGCCAGAATATGACTTTTGGCCGCGTTCACACCAAACTGGCTGCCGATTGTGATAATGTATAATAAACAACGGACAGTCAGTCGATGGCTGTTGTTGTTTGTTTGTCATAAAGTAATAAAAATAAAATTGTTTATTCTGTAAATAGGATATCGGAATCACTTATACACGTTATTAAAAAAAGAAATAAGCTAGATGGAGTCGTTTCCTATCTGACTACCCCTGAGAAGAAATGGCGAAACAAACTCAGGGGTCAAAGTCTCTTTTAAAGTCCAAACATAATATTGGTCGGATAATATGAGGACCATGTAGATCCGTGTCTAAAGTGGTTTTTTGAGGAAATAACCACACAAATTTGAGTGGACCTGTCCACAGTGCTACTAGGATATTTTGGAGCTTGAATGAAAAATTTACAGGGAGGCGCTGTTGGTAAACATTTGTAAAACAAGTGCTTGAAAAATCAAGATGGTGGCGTTAGTACCCATTATTGCCGCGTGCCAAAAGATCCTTGTACTTACATTTGAACATGACGTTCACAGTCGGCGGCCGACTATACATATGTTGTGAACGCGGCCTAAGTTACTCTTCTAAGTGTTCTATTTCATATTGATAAATCTTTACAGTGGCGGTCAACGAACTAAGTTTGAAGAAGCCACATTCTGACACAAGCCACGCGAACGCCACCACAAACTGCCTACAAAAGTACCCGTTATGGCTCCTCGGCTGCGGTCTTATACTCCGTGAATTTACTCTTCAATTAAATTGAATGACTGTGAATTTCGCCTATCCCCGATCAAATGTTTTACCTGCGAAGCGGCTTATAGTATGTAGTTTCAATATTTCTTAGATACTTACCCTTTATTTATACCCTTCTATACAATTTTGTGTACCTTTAAGCTTTTCCTCGTCTCACTTTCAAGGAATAAGGTTGTCCTAAACTTTGTTTTGCTAAATATGTATTTTACATTTTTACACCCTTATTATATTTATTATATCTACATCTATTCTAATGACATTCTTAAAAGCATCTTGCTTGAGATTCAATACACCGTGACATTTTAGTCGTCTTACAACGGCAGCCCACTTCATGTATCCAATGACTACTAATCATTCATAAAAGTAAAAATAATATTTATTAACATTCGAATTATTTAAAAATATATATATTATTCATTATGACGCATGGCGTAGTTTTAAACACCCTGTTACGAGCCTTGCATTTCAAGGGCGGCGCGGAATGGAGCGCAAGGTTGCACCGCGCTCATAACAGGGTGTTTCAAACTAAATCATGCGTCTTATTGAACAATATTAAACAAAACAAAAAATATTCAAATGTTAATAAATATTTTTTTTACTTTTATGAATGATTAGTAGTCATTAGATACATGAAGTGGGCTATCGCTGTAAGACGATTAAAATGGCACGGTGTATATTATATAAAACAAAATGAAATATAAATATAATTTTACGGTGTTCATACATTCATGTTATAATGTAACTATAGAGTGTATGGTTACAGTATATATTAATTTTAAGATGATGTTATTATTGAATATTTCATAACATTCGAATGTGTCCTTTTTCTTCCTGAGCTTTTGTATGTCAATTATACCTATCTGATCTAGTTACTACAGGGTTCCAAGGAATATCCAAACTATCGCTATTTTTATTACGGTATCGCATATAAAGGCTATTTCTGGATATCTATCTAACTGCATTCGAATAGGTACCATGTTAACGATAAATCATAAAATAAAAAAAACAATAATTAAAATAAGGTAGATATTGAATCGGTACTTTGTATAACTGAATTTTCTCCAATGTTCCACTTGATAAGCATCATCAGAATGAATAAAATAAGTACAGCTGTTGTAATAAAGAACATTGTGGGCCCTTCTCGCTACTGCTTTGAGTGTTGTCTTAAACCTAGATTAAAGGTTACCATGAAATATTCAAAACTAAGTTCTCCAAGGATTATCCTATGTGTGCGTCTACGTAGTTCTTGTTTCACCTCTACCTCTATAATTTGAATTCTTTGTTGTTACTCATTCTAGATCTAAGATTATAGAATAATAGAGAATTATAACGATGTTCATTTTGTTTTTCTCGTTCGTAATCAGAATATTTCATGTTGGTAGGTGATTTTCAAAGTGAGAACGTATTTTGAGAATTAAATTATTGTCTAATATATTTCAGCAGAATATTTTCGATATGATTAGTGTTACGCTGTAAAGCAGAGGTTATGGTAAATTTAATCGTAATTGCCATGCGGGAGACGACTTGTTATCGGAACAATTCGATTAGCTCCTTCGGGTAAACTCGTGGAAAGTGGAATTACACATCAGAGAGGAATTAACCCAATATTATTGTATAATTTTGCTAGCCCAATAAGAAAACCTGTTTGGGGTAAATTGAATTAAGAGTTTCGTGTCAAGGTTCCGTCTCCCAAATTGGTGTTGAAAGTCTTCCTGCAGCTCTTTACACTGACTATTGTAGAAGGTTTATTTGTTAGGCTAAAAGATGTGATAAGTTAAGAAAAATGTGTATATTGAAGCGAAATATATTTTAAAAATAGATTAACTATTTATGTGCTATTGTATAGATGAAAGTATATGAATAATTGTAAAATAGATACATTTAGGCGTATTAGGTAACATCAATGAAATGTATCTGACAATCGCTTCAGTTCTACTAAGTATAAACCTGTAAAATTGTTTAGTCACATAATGTTTACCACCTCTTAGTGCCGTTTTTATTTTTAGCACCACTCAAATACATAAAAAAACACCTTGTACTTTATATAATTTTCACATCCCCAGATGCGATCAACTTATAAATTGGCACATTTATTTATAACTCATGACATTTACTTTTAACACAAGCCAATTGGAATAAAAATGGCAAAATTCGTTTCGAATTCGTATCGTTAGTAAAATTGTTAAACAGACATTTTCTCCTCAATTTACGTCAATTCACTGGAACAGATTTAGGTATTGTAAAAAAATATAAAACAAATCAAAATCAAAGCATGTATTCGCTCTATAAAACTCACATTGCATGCAATAAAAGAGCGAAAAACACACAGTTTTCTAATAATTGTGCACACGGCTTGTTCATCCGGTTAAATTGTGAAAGTTCAGTACAACCGAAAGTAAAACGGTCAATAAAGTGTTTATGAACAAATTGTAAAGTTACAAACAGCCGCATCATCAGAAGCCCGAAAGTCTGACTACCAGTCTTACCAAGGGGTATCGTGTTACCCAGTAACTGGGTTGTGGATGTCAGATAGGCAGTCGCTCCATGTAAAATACCGGTATTCATCTGCATCCGGTTAGACTGGAAGCCGACCACAACATAGTTGGGAAAAGGCTAGGCAGATGATATGATGATAATGCAAACATGTAGTCTGAAAATAACCTTCTTTTTTTTAAGTCGGTAATAAAGTGTAATAAAAAAATTGAAACCTGTGAACACTCAGCTGATTTTTTTTTAAATGGGTACTGGTTTTGTATTTTCAATTGTAAAAGTTCTTTTATAAATATTTTGTTAGAGCTGTGTTTTTTTTTTTCTCATCTCATTATGTAATTGCAGTAGATCTGTTATGAATCTGTAATGTATCGTTTCCTTTTAAATTCCATGACAATATATGTATTTTTGTGTAACACAGAAAATTGGGCACGTTTTATTATTACACGAAAAGTATCACTTTACATTATTGTGTGTACATACAAGTGCAATTCAGGATTAGAATTACTAGCTTTGTTGTTAATTTGAATTAAATTCATAAAGAGAATTAAAAAAATTCGCTATATAGGTACAATTTCATTTCCCCATCGCCCTCTGGACTACTCTTAACTAAATAAAAATTTAAAATCAAATCAAATAACTTTATTGCAATCCAAAGTATACATACAGGTGGTTGGGACTTGTTTCTGTATTATCTGGAGTGTTAAAAATAAAACAATTTTGCAGAAAACACACTTAATTATTTAAGTAATAAAAGAACGTATTCCAATTATCATTGTAATCAACAAGTTGTTTGTAAATTACTTTCCATTCAAGAAGCGATTGTCGGCATTAATAACTTTCTTTAGTCCTCTGGCCATTTTAAAATTAAAATATTTTATGTACCTACATGGTCGTACAATGTGAATGATTAATAAAAGCTTAATTTAAGCCTCTTTTGTGTTTTTATTACCTTGGAAACCCCTAAAATTAAGAGAATGGTGTCTGTCGGAGGACCGATGGCCGATGGAGCAGACGAGTCCTGGAGTGGAGACCGTGTATCGGCACAAGCGTACTATGGGTGGGCAGCTAGATGGACCGACGACCTTAAAAAGGTGGTTGGG
Source organism: Tiliacea citrago (assembly GCA_963921375.1). Classification (NCBI taxonomy): domain Eukaryota; kingdom Metazoa; phylum Arthropoda; class Insecta; order Lepidoptera; family Noctuidae; genus Tiliacea; species Tiliacea citrago. The sequence goes on along the minus strand of OY992787.1, from coordinate 21,268,643 downwards.
AAAGACTGAGGCAGAAGACAGAGTGTTGCGGCATGCCTGGGAGAGGCCTATGTCTAGCAGTGGATTGCGATGGGCTAAGTTGATTGAAATGAATGGCAATGGCATCTACATACATTTTTCCTTTACACATAAAACGTTTACACTGATGAGGGTACTATACAATTGTGTTCCAATTTTTGTGATCGCAGTTCAACGTTATGCTTAACTTTCATTCGAAGTGAAACGTCTGAACACAGAATGAATCAAAAGTGTAAAATAATTCATTAGTAACCCGATCCAACGATGTAGGATTTTGGCACTCACCTACACACACACATAAACTCACGCCTTCTTCCCAAGAAAGTTGGCAGAAACAGCAGAACGCCACCTGTTACGTTCCTTACACTTACCTTACTTATACTCCTTGAACATTAATTTCTGTTATTATGTCGGTGCCGTGTGAACGTGAAATGGAACAGAAATGAACATTCACTCGAGTGAAGAGTCTGATATCAGCTTTTATTAAACAAACAAGATGAGCTCATGATCCGACTAGTTTTTACTTCAAAACTAATTGGTCTGTGAATATTTATTTCCATAAAATGCATGGAAATATGTGCACGTTATAACGTTGTCCTGCACGGAAAAGCGTCTTCATACAACATGTCCCGGACTTAACGCACAACCCCTTAAGGGGTCATTGTACTCATCATTATGAACAACTTTTACTATTGGACCAAACCTGTAATTGCGAAAAGAAAAATCTGCTGTTCCCTACATTTACTCGTATGTTTGAATAACTCGTCAAAATGTAGGGAACAACTGATTTATTTTAAACATACTACTATCATTGTACTTCCCTGCGTTGTCGTGCTGACGTGACGAGGATGTGGACGAACACGATAATTAAAAAAAAAATCAAATCATTTAATAGCAGACGTGGACAGTTTTTTTATAGGTCCATGATAGCAGATAATAAAATCCAATTTGTTAGAATTTGTTTTTTTTTGTTTTTGTTTTTATAAAAACGTTGCCCCACACTAGGAATTTCTCCTGTATCGTGGGTGCGTTTACAAACATTTAAACTCACATACACAAACAGCCAGACCCGGAACAACTACTTATAGGTCATACAAATATTTGTTCCGTGCGGGAATCGAACCCGCGACACGCAGCGCAGCAGTCAATCGCTTAACCACTGCGCCAACCGTGCCGTCTAATATACACACATGAATTATATACACATCTTAAACACTAGTGTTAGTAACATACATTTAGCAAATTTTGGTAATAATTATTAATAATGTCAAAACAATCAATAATAATGTCAAAATTATTCATCATAATGTCAAAATCACCACTAACAGTTTCAACATCATTAATAATACAACAGTCAAATCAAAATAGTCAAAAATCAAAAATGATCAAAAAAGCAATAGGTTAGGTACAAGAAACAACATTATTTCAAGGCACGATTTGAAGGAAATACTCGTGTCCTAGTCCAGTGCCCAAGTAGTAGACCTTCCGCCCTATCGGCCACGGTGACCAAGATGCTGTTGGCACTGCCCCGCACTCGCCGCATCAGAGAGGCGACACCCTAATGGCGTCACTTTATAAACTATAAAAGCGCACATTGCCCTTACACCTTAAAGTAGGTAACCTATACAAATTAAATACTTAAGTATTTTCAAGACGTGACCCGTTCAAGGCGTTCATAACATCTTGATCGAAAAGGCATGTTTCGTCAAAATGCTATATCGATATGAATCTGTGCGCGAACAGAACCGCTTGCAAAATAGCCTTAAAAATGTGGACGTTATTCTACAAAAGCCTGAATATATTACGATCATCTCCCGTCAAAAGAAAACCTAATCCGATGACGAACTATGAAAGGAAATTGCTAAGGAATTCGATTTGCTCCTTCGTAGAAACTGCTCCCTTCCCGTATATCATAATGTACTTATTATGTATATTGACAGATCCAGCTTCGCAGAAGAGGCGACCGATTTGAAATTTATTTACTTGGTGAAATCCTTGTTGTCGCTAGACATCTGTAGATGTTGCCGCTAAATATAGAATTAGGGTTTTTTGGAACTTTCATGTATAGAGAAGAGACGTGTCCGCGTACCAGGGGCGACGGCTTCATACAACCCCATTCCTACCGGCTTCCCTTCGGAACAACGACTCTACTTGAGTTTACTATTACCAAATAATATGGTACATACATAGTCACATTACAAGTATTTAATACATCATAAGATAAAAAACATTACAACAACGCGTAACTATAGTCTATCCTAAATCGCGAACGCAGTTTACATTTTTTATCTTAAAGGATTCCGACACTAGCGCCAATAAGCCGCACGTGGTGTGTCAGAATACAGTACTAATCGTAGTTCTGACCACGCTACTTCGAGCACACTTCGGTAGCAATCGGGGGTTCCCAAACACCGCTAGTTACGGTGCTAGGTAAGCCGTTCTCGAGCGAGTTATTACTGGGAACGAAAGAGAAAATGCGTAGGCGAGAACGAGATAGAATGAGGTGTTGTTGACTTGCAAATATTTTATTGAATCGAATTGTTGACATTGACAGATAAATTAACTTTTATTTGTTTTCTTTTGCATTTGATTAGTTAGTTACATTCTCAACATAATTTTAAAATCTATAGTAGGTACCTATTACAACCGAAATTTGTTTTGGCGTGTGTTCTGCCGTTCAGTGATAATATATTGTGAGTTTGTGTTTAAAACGTTGTCATTTTGATATGAATAGAGAGCCAGATAGAATTTATTAATATTCCATTTCGTAGATTTGTTGTATTGATTTTTTGATACATAAATTCACGTTTGTTTTGTTTTCACCCGTTCCTTGCATTTTATTCGTTCTAACATAATTTTAGAACATAATTGTAATAGACTGTTTTTCAGAAATAAAACTATAATCGATAATACCTCATCATCATTCTCCTGCCTCCCAATTTATTTAGGGTCGGCGAAACATGTCCCTTTCTTCTCTATTAGTCGTCATCTCGGTAGTCACCCCCTTTCTAGTCATATCATCTTATACACAGTCCATCCATCATAATCGATACTACTATAGTTACCTATTATAGTTTTATTTCTGTAAAAAAATGTTTTTTTTTTTTGTGTAGTAATAGCGTCTCTTTGGTTCTAATACTTGGCCATAGATGACATTAAACTAAGAAATTTATTACCTCAAAAATTTAATCATTTTGAGGTAATAAATTTAGATGATAACTTGTGTTTATGAGCACTTAACATTTTTTTCTTCGGCTTCCCTCAATTGGAAGTTATAGCTTCGCTACTGCCGCGTACCACTGGTCAGTTTCCCTCAGTCGTCAGTTTATTTAATGAGTCAGTTTCGCTGATTGGTCAGTTTTGGGGATTAGACTGGAGATTAGACAGTTGCGTAAACTCGACAGTTTCCAGTGGTCACCAGTTTCGTTGATCCGTCAGTTTTATTCAATTCGTGAGTCAAAGTACAGTTGGTAGAAAACTGTCCACACGCCTGCTAATTTAATTATCTACGTATTACGTAACATAACATCACGGCTGTTTCCTCAAAGGACTAGGCAGAGATAAATTAAAAAAAAAAATGTGATTGTAAATATACAACTTTAAGTTTGATTTAAATTGGGTTCCTTACATTTACCACTTTTGTTTACTTAAACGTAAACATATATTTTACGTTGAGTGTACTAAACTGACGAATCGAGGAAACTGGCAAACACTGGAAACTATCGAGTTAACGCAACTGTCTAATCGGTAGAACAGACCAATCAGCGAAATTGACTTATTAACGAAACTGGCAAATTAAATAAACTGACGACTGAGGGAAACTGACCAGTGGTACGCGGACTCGTTTTTTTATGCACCAAAAATTAACACCATCCTTCAAATCTTAATCAGCCTATTATATTCCCACTGCTGGGACTCAAGTCCCCTATATAGAAGAATGAATCTGAAATCGGGTTGGAGTATCCGTATGAAGTAAAACCTCTTTTTGTGTATGAAGAAAAAATGCAAGCGTAGTGATCATTGTTGTTCCTATTAACCTATTAATAATAGGGCCTGCAGTAGGACAAAACAGCATTTTGTTTTTAAAATACCTACTTCCTTAATTTACGTTTATAATCGTATGTCTCCATAGAATAGAATGGAATAGAATACTCTTTCAAAATCAAAAGTCATTTATTCAAACTAGTCTGAGAATCAGCACTTTTCGAACGTCAAAATTACATAAGACAGTCCACCAAAAACTTTATTATGTACACCTTAAAAATTAGGTACAGTAGTACTATTCTGTAAAACATCTCACCGTGAGAACTTAGGTGAAGTGAGTTGTCAATAGTGTCAATCCCTAGTATCGGATGGTATGACAGTTCACTAGAAATTCACTTCACCTAATTTTTCACGGTGAGATTTTTACGGAATAGACCGGCTGATACAACTGTCAAAAGCCACGCCACGAGTATAGGCCTCAAGAGACTCCGAACTTTCGCTAAAATTGCTCAGCATTCTACCTTCTTTAGAAAAGCTGTTACGGCAATTTAATAACTTTGGAAAGTTGTATTAAGCTGCGCGCACATTACACAACGCGCCGCATTGTAAAAATGCGACAAAGTACATTATGAGCCCTACCGCAACGCAATAATGGTTTCAGATAGAAACCATTACTTTGCCATTAACACAGGCAAACATTCATTTGCCTGTATGCCAGGGCCACGATATCCCTTTCGGACAAACTCGCAACCCTGGCAGGGGTGCGACCCGCCTGTAGTGAGCGATGGTTTGTGTACTAAAGTGATGCAGGAGGATTTTTTTCAATGCGTTGTGGCGCGGCCCGCTTATATGTACGCGTGTCTTTAAGAGGAACGAAGATAAAATCTACCGACATTTAAGTAGGTATAATGCGAACAACTGCATAAGACTTTTCTAGAATACAAAGGCGGGCTGACATTTTCTATAAATGTTATTATGCGCCAGTTCGTACTATTAAGATAGACGACTAGTATTTGCTTTGACTTGGAAGTAATACAGTAAATACCTGAACTTTTCCTGGGGAATAACTTTTACAAGTGCTTTATTTTTTCAAGTTAATTATAATAATAACAGCATTTAATTCATGTTCCCTGGTGTTTCGAATTAATTGAATTTCGAATGAAATAATTATCATTAAAATTGGTTTATTAATTTTAATAGCATAGGCCTGTTTTATGTAGGTTCAGTTACTTATAATTAAATAACAAATGAAGTTATAAAATTATAGTTCGCTATCGAAATTGGACTGAAAAACACCGCAAAATATGATACATATTTAAGATATTATATTTTGACTCAATTCTATTTTGAGTTAAATCATTTACCTAATCATAAAATGGTGCTCATAACTCATCTTTTAAATTTTGAACTTTATTTTGGTTCTACTACTTTTGTCGATTTTATTGGTACAGTCATAACATACACACAAACAATGGATTGATAATTCCTGAACTCGTTCACTATATCTAGATAGTAACTATCAATTTCCATACTGTTTTAAACTAATATTTTAGCAACTAAAAGAAAATACCAACATATTGCCCTTAGTTAATAAATAATTACATATTAATTTTTAAATCTCATAAAATTCTCCATTCTACATGATACTTTTTTTCCTACAATCTCGAGAAAAATATCCAAATTCGCAACGTTCACCAATTTTTAGAATTATTAAGGAAACACGAGATTAGGTAAGAATCCCGTGACATATCGATCGACGAATCGCTGAATAATTCATTCCGCTCGCACTGACTTGTTATCGCTCATAATTCGACGTGCGCCTACAATAATATCCCGCCTCATTCGTCGATAAATTTTATTATAGGGAAAAAGAAAATATATAAATCTACTATGTTTATCGCCTCCTTGAGATCATAATTCTTTTTTATACCTTCCGTCGAAGATACATATTATTATGTTATTTTCCCTGAAAGCGCCCATGTTCATTATAAAGTTATTGTGGAATTTAATGACGATTTATAAAGAGAATTTCCGTAAGAAATATTACACAATTGACTATAAAATTCTTGAGTTATAATACAGGTATAAATGATTAAAATAATGGAAAGGTAGCCAAAAATTAAGTAGGTAACTCATAGTGCGTAATTTGAAGTTACCTGGGGCCGATCGCGCTAATTTTGAACGTTAATACCAAAATTAAACCACAACCAAAAACGTTACGTTAGACACATTTCGTATCGCGCTAATCATTTCAACGGAAACGATTTAGCTTTACTTTGGAAGTTACGTTAGAGGAACGATCGATCGAACTTTCAGTATTGGGTAACGTCAACTATTTTGTCGCTCAGAAAAAATAGCGCGATACCGGTTTTTACATCAGCTAAACAAAAACTAAACCAAAACCGAAAACATTCCGTTCGAACGGTAATTACGTTGAGAAATAGCGCGATCGGCCCCCTGGTGACGTAACTATAACTGGACGAAATAGAACTCCTTTAAATATTAAATTGAATTCAACATGGCTGAAGTCCATTAACTATCTACATAATTATCAGTTAGGTACTGTTAAGATATTTCACCAGTAGTATATATAATACCAACACAAATTAATTCCAGATTGCATTTACCTTTGATGGAACACAGTTCTGTTATCGCAATCTACAAACGGTAGGCTTTGTGACAGTACGACCAGATTCCACACGTAACTAAGTTACTACGAGTAGTATCAATATACCTAGTGCACCATAATGGATTACTGAATACCATTCACATGAAAGCTTTGTTCACAGAGGACAGAATGCTTGACTGGTGACCAGAGGCAGCTCGTGACATTTATTTGTGGGGGTTCACTAAAAAAAGAAACTTAGAACTAGAGCTCACCATTTATTTTATTTGTAAAGAAAATCCATTCGGCGATCTTTATCGATTTTCATCAACGCGTTCATTGAACTCTCTAATAGATTTTCGATACGCAGAATCGAGCGCCTTACGAATATCTTGACGGCCGATAGATGCCAATTGCACTTCACATAAGATATGAAATCGAGATTGCGAATGTTTTTTCACTTTTATTGAAAGATGCGCTAAATCGTCAACACGGCCGTTTCCGTCCATGCAGATTCACAACCAAGGTGTTTTGAAATATTGTTCAGATTTAAAACCACGCGTAAAAGATTTATTTTTCGTAACACATTTTTGAGAAAGTGCAATTTCGGGACGTGGTAGTCCCTTAGCTTTCAGTTCGATACGCATTTCGAGAGTCTTTTCACAATTTTTAATAAAAGATACACTGTATTGTTCCAGTTTTAATCCAAAATGGCGCACAAACTATTTTTAATAATTATTTAGAATAAACACTGCGAATCTACTGACAGCCGAGTTGAGCCGACCGTTTGTTTACATAAGATCGGCAACAGCGCATAGGCATAGATCGCATTCCCGCGCGCGGCCGCCTTGCGCCGCCGTTTGGCAACGTCGCGCGTGACCGGCGCTCCAAATTAGGCTAACTTCTCATACAAAATCGTCTGTTTCACGCGTCGGACTGTGTCGATATTTCTCTTTCGCACTCATTGAATACAGTGCTAGAAATCGTACTGAACTTTGTTTCATAGGAGCGCAATCGCTGGCGCTCCACACGTTACAACTTGACGCCAAATGTACGCGTAGGAAATCGTTTTCTAGTAAACTACTATTGTATGCGTATGGGCTAGTAGAAAGAATGTATGTATAGGATTATAATAAAGAAATATAGATTATGCTATTTTCGTGGGAGTGCACTGCACCAGCGCTCTTTATGACGAGCCGCCTCTGCTGGTGACAGAGATTTTAAACAGGGATACCCTAAAATAATAGCATTAGCATGTGCCTTGTTTTTGTAGCTTTCATTTCATTATTTCATCACCACTACTATTAAAACGGTGAAGGAAAACATCGTGAGGAAACCAGCATGTCCTAGAATCATCGATTTGAAGAGATGTGACATCTACAAATCCACACTGGGCCCGCGTGGTGGATTACGGCCCACTCCCTCTCACCAAGAGGAGGCCTGCATCAGCAGTGGGAACATTATACGCTAATTATGTATGTACACACGGCTACACATCAAGCTATAAATTTTCAGTATACGCTGACCTCTCATTGTACGGAAATCCTACACATTGCGAGATCAGCTTATACTGGAAATTATAGCTTGATGTTTGGCATATCTGTGATTGTGACGGTTGACAAGAAGGGCATGCGACCTAATGTCGCCTTGTGTAGCTCTCTTGTGGAGTAAAAGTACATATAATAAGGTACCTTAAACTGCGTGTAATTATTTTTTTATTTAATTTATTTTTAAAGGTACACCAACAGCTTCTGTATACAAAATATCAAATAACATTATATAACAGTCATGGGCTTATACAGTTGCCAATAACAGGCGAACCAACATTCTCAAATACAGTGAAAACCAAAAGTATAAAAATAAAAATAAAAAAACCGGCCAAGTGCGAGTCGGACTCGCGCACGAAGGGTTCCGTTCCATTATCTATAAAAATGGCAAAAAATCGCGTCTGTTGTATGGGAGCCCCCCTTAAATATTTGTTTTATTTTAATTTAATTATTTATTTTTAAATTGAATATATAACTAAATATTCTGTGAATATGTCAACCGTCTACCTGTTGCCGTTATCAATATCGAGCAAAAACGAGCAAAAAAATCACGTTTGTTGTATGGGAGCCCCCTTAAATATTTATGTTATTCTGGTTTTTAGTATTTGTTGCTATAGCGGCAACAGAAATACGTCATCTGTGAAAATTTCAACTGTCTAACTATCACGGTTCATGAGATACAGCCTGGTGACAGACGGACAGACAGACAGACGGCGGAGCCTTAGCAATAGGGTTCCCGTTTTACCCTTTGGGTACGGAACCCTAAAAATTAAGTGGTAACAAACTAAGAACAGAAATATAAAATGACACAAGAAATAAGTTACAGAGGTTGATATGTAATATTGAGGTGTAATATCGTAATCGTGAAAAAAAAATTAATTTGTCCCATACAAAACTCGACCCAAAGGTATGGTATAGCTGATTACACTGATAGACGAAAACCGGTCAAGTGCGAGTCGGACTCGCGCACGAAGGGTTCCGTACCATTATCTATAAAAACGGCAAAACAATCACGTTTGTTGTATGGGAGCCCCCCTTAAATATTTGTTTTATTTTAATTTAATTATTTATTTTTGATGTGAATATATAACTAAATATTCTGTGAATATTTCAAGCGATTACCTGTTGCCGTTATCAATATAGAGCAAAAACGAGCAAAAAAATTACGTTTGTTGTATGGGAGCCCCCTTAAATATTTATGTTATTCTGGTTTTTAGTATTTGTTGCTATAGCGGCAACAGAAATACATCATCTGTGAAAATTTCAACTGTCTAACTATCACGGTTCATGAGATACAGCCTGGTGACAGACGGACAGCCAGACAGACGGCGGAGCCTTAGCAATAGGGTTCCCGTTTTACCCTTTGGGTACGGAACCCTAAAAATGACCATAGTGGAAGTTGTATGAAATTGAGTAGGTTATTTTATATTTACAACTAATCTGTAGCAAATCGCGTAATTAATTTAGTCAATGTTTTTTTATTTTTTTTATGTCTAACTGAAACTGTTAGGGTCAGACCAGAGGTCAAACTGATAGAACAGCACTAAGTACGCGGTTTATTTGCGGGTAGTGTTTAAAAAAGAAACTCGATTTTATTTAACAAAATCACTGTACCAAAAACATAAAAAAATTAATACCAGTGTTATTTTATTCGCAATTACGATGTTGGTCCCATGGCGAAAGTTGGTGTTTGATGGTCTGTACCACACCATTAAATAACGCCACACATGACTGATACACGTATAACCCCGCCCCGCCCCGTTGTCGCTCGCCTGCACTACACCACTAAGGCGGAGGACATCGTGGAGTACGTGCGCCAGAAGACAAGGTACACGCCGAGGGTGCAGTTACTGGAGTCGCGCCGCAACGTCAACTTTAAGGCGTTTGTGGTGCGCGTACCTAATTGTTATCTGCCCCTCGTTATGGAAGAAGACTTTTGGCCGCAGGATGTGGTGACTTTTGGCAGCACGTAGTCAAGCTAGTACAAAGTGAATTTCTACTAACATAGTCTTAAGTCATTTTATTAACACAAGTTTTGTTTTGTTTGCAATAAAAATATGTATGTTTAGGTTAAGGTATTTATCTTTGGGCCTGTATTGCCTGAAAATAAAAGGATTTATTATTATTATTATGACCTACTTAAAGAATTGTACCTAATAGAAAAAAAATCCCGCTCAAGCTAGGTGGAACGACAATCTTCGCAGTGTCATGATTCCCAAATTTTAATAAGATTTGATGTGATTTTAAATATTAAATATAAAATTGAAAATAGTGTTTGACTCAAATGATTTTTGTATCAGGGTATTCATGAAGTTCAAAAGTATCTCATTTGACAGTTACAGTAAAAGCACTGGTTTTTTAACAGAATGGAATAAAAAACATGATTCACACATTCAATAGGCATCACGCAGTTGTTAAGTCAATTCTCTTCGAGCCTAGGAACATAAAAGTTGTCTTCAAAAAGTCTGAAGTCTATACTGATATTATATTGAGTACCTTATTAAATAGTTAGTTAAATATTGCTATATACCAAGTTTGTATGTTTGCAAGAAGATAAATACAGAATACAATACATACATAATATATTCGTACTGAAATGATGTTTCATTACAACAGAGTGACTGGTAGCTTCTGGATGAGAGTTACTGAGAATCGAGTTGTGTGGCTTGCGATTGGTGAGGCCTATGTCCAGCAGTGGGAAAACGAAGATAAAATGTTTAAATTTAACTTCCGCTCTTTTTATTTAATAATAATAATATCTATTTTATTTCGGACAGAATCCTTAGAAGTTTTAGTAACAATTTTCTTAAGATCTATGTTGGTAGGTAGGTACCTAATACAAGAAAGTAACATTTACAAAATTATAATATCCCTTTGGAATAGTGACGCCACTTTCTTACGCACTATAGCGTGGAAACCGTCAACGCGCGCATTTTCGAACATTTGCGGCGTTTTTAAGTGCGACACAATTAACTCGAGTCATCATAATTATTACATAATTTCACTCGAATTATTGAGTAATTTAAAACACATATTAAAAGTACACTTTGTAAACAACCATAATACAAATAAGAAGATTATATCCAAGATAGGAATGCTTGGACACAGGCTGGTCCAGCTCCATAGGACAATCTAGAGTCTAGACAAAATCAAACTGGTTGCTATTTTATTTGTATAATTTATGGTTTTTGACATTAATTTTACATTCTGTGATTACCTTAACTCACACACTGACTTATTATTATTTTTGAAAACGTATACTTTTACTTAGTAATTATGGGGGCACCATTGTATCTATCACATAATTAAATTGTCTGTCATAGCTTATTTTTTTTTTACCTATTGTGGTATAGCAGTTTTTTTCTAGGTGCGTCGTCCTTCACATATAATTATATATATAATTTACTTAAACAAAATATTGTAAAACATTTTTAAAAGAGAGCAACTAGAATCAATACAATTTTTTTGTAAATTTTGACGTTACTGCCTTTCATGTGCCTATTTTGAAATAAATAATTTAACTTTGACATAAAAATCATTATTTTATTTTATATAAAAACGTTGCCCCATACTAGGAATTTCTCCTGTATCGTGGGTGCGTTTACAAATATTTAAACTCACATACACGAACAGCCAGACCCGGAACAACTATTATTTTATAGGTCATAATTTTTTTTTTTTCCGTGCGGGAATCGAACCCGCGACACGCAGCGCAGCAGTCAATCGCTTAACCACTGTGCCAACCGTGCCGTGCTGGCAGTATTGGCAGTTATTAAAAAAAAAACTTGTTGCTTGTTACAAACATTCTTTTGAGACTGCCTTGAAGCATTCAGAAGCAATTACGCGACCTACAAAACTGAAATCAATATCTTGTAACCTTCTATACGTAAGATCCTTCACATTTCTGTTGTGCCTGCAGGCAACTGTAGGTTTCACGCCCAATGACGCAATAAAAGACATCTGCTAAAATTCCGACTTTCCGAGTGCGAGAAATGCTGGCGTTGCGAAGACGATGGGCGCAAACCGTTATCTTAAACAATATTTACGCCTAAGCAACTTTAAGTGTGTTCTGAATAAGGTTCAGGTTTCCTTAAAATTATTATCTGTAAATGTTTTTCGAACATTGTAATTATCTATTAAAATAAAACCTCATTAATTTACCTCACAGTGAAAACCTTAGTTATGAAAACCTTAAAAATTATGAATAGCTAGAAAAAACGGTCAATCCATGGAATTCTTTGAGATTATAAATTATTAAATATTTACTGACCCATGAAACAAACAAGAAATAATAGCATTGTTATTATATTTTCCCTTCAACATACCTTTTAAGAATGAAGCCATACATTGTAGTTGCAAAATACTCAGACAAAGACAGATAATACATATGTCATCATGTAGGTTTTAATAACGTGGAGTGGAATAGAAAAACTCCTACTTTATTAATAAAGCCAGTCTTCATTAGAATTTGTGCTTTTTAATCCGACTTCCTAAAAGGAGGAGATTATACAGCGTGTTACGGAAAGGGTATATCCATACAAAGAGGGTGAAGAGTGCATCTGGTTCAGAAGCTCTGTACAAAATTTCAGCTCAAAAAGAATAACTTTGAAAATGTTAGATATTTTATTTATTTATTAAATTTAAATTGTATCAAACATATCACCGCACTACGAGGGTCATTATCCACTATCTGTGTCCGTGCGCAAAGTACTCACATACACCTGCCATAGCTCTGCGACACGGCGCCGCCGCCGCAACGACACGCAGAGGCGCGGGCGTCACGATTGGCGGCGGGATCAAAGAAATGGATTAAAACGTGTACCGATCAGCTGACTTGGTCTAGTGATGCGTAGAATTCAATTGGAAACATTTGTTTTTTTTTAGTTAAATGTTTGTTAACTTTATAATTATGTAAGTATTATTATAAAACTGTTGCCATGTAGTTTGTTATCACCAAAATAATCCGTGCCTTTGATATGTATATACCCTTTCCATAACACGCTGTATTACGTTCGTCTGTATGTTTTTAGGGTTCCATACCTCAAAAGGAAAAAACAGAACCCTTATAGGATCACTTCGTTGTCTGTCTGTCTGTCTGTCAGTCTATCAAGACCATTATTCTCAGGAACGCGTAAAGGTATCAAGTTGAAATTAATATCAAATACGTAAGTCTATGATCCCTTGAAGCTCTAAAAAAATCAAGCTTCCAAGTCATCGCAATGAAAAAATACGGCGATATAAGTGACATTATTGCGACATATTTCGATACTCGCAAATAAATCAAAGCCTATAGGGTACTTCCCGTTGACCTAGAATCAAGAAATTTGGCAACAAGCAAGGTCTTAAAGCACAAGTAAAGGAAAAAGTTCGCAAATTGTAAATTTGTTGTTTAATCACATAAAAAAAAATTGCGAATTACTCGCACATAAATCAAAACCTATAGGGTACTTCCCGTTGACCTAGAATCATGAAATTTGGGCAGAAGCAAGGTCTCACAGCACAAGTAAAGGAAAAAGTCCGAAAATTGTTAATTTGTAGTTTTATCACATAAAAAAATCTTTTATTTCTTATATTTTTAGGTTTATAGGTTTTGATCTATGTGCGAGAAATTCGCAATTTTTTTTTATTACAATTTTCGGACTTTTCCTTTACATTTGTTGTAAGACCTTGCTTCTTGTTCGATTTGGATCGATTTGGATTTGGCTAACTATGGCTGACTAAGGGGGAAAAAAACGAACGACAGTGAAAAAGAGAAAACAATGAAGTCAATGAAGTCAAATAAGGATACTTTGGAAGTCAAAACGGCCGAACTTTCGGCCGATGCTTCGGATTATCGGTTCGGAGTAGACCCCATTTTTCTCTCCCGCTCGGCGCGGAGCGGGAGGTCATGTCAGACTTTTACTGACTAACACCCACCCGTGTTCCTTCCGTTGCCTGTGTACGAGGGCCACGATATCCCTTTCGGACAAACTCGCAACCCTGGCTGGGCGGAGTAGTCCCCTGATTGTCAAATACTGATGATAATGACAAATATTCATGACGGCGGTTATAATAAGACGGAACCGCTTCTCTAGGAAACCGTAGCTGAAGCGAAAAGTCATGTTTTACGTAGTCCTTTGCTTTTGTAATTCTCTCTGTAAACCAAGGCTTTACTTATTGTCAATACAATCAATTAAGTATATTTTTAAAAAACCAGCGAGCCTTACAGTAGTCGCATACGATTTGTAGCATCTGACATCTCACCTTGGTAATAAGCATCTGAGCAGCGAAAGAAATTACCTCTACTTACAATCTACTTATATAATACTTACTAATTCCATGAGTACAATAATTCCATGCTATTATAAAGTACCTACTTACTAATTCCATGCTATTATAAAACACTTACTAATTCCATGCTATTACTATTACTTACTTACTTATTCCATGTTCAAGCTGTCACTTCCTGTTACACACTTCCGTCCCTTTACATGAAATCACTGACACAGAAAGTTGTTACACATCTAAAATTGATACACGCATTGTCACTACTAAAGCTTTACCAGCAAATAACTTATCACATGCATTAGCTCACAAAATTCATTGTACACAAACTGCTAGATAAACTTGTAACACTATTCACTTACACAAACACATTATGTAAATAAGAACATAAATCTATCGTGTTCATATCCGTCGCGTATTTGCAACGACGTGTAGGTACGTAGGTACATAAAGGTGCCCACACGGGCAACTTAAATTGCGTAACTGTCGGCAATTATTTTCGGGAATAGGTAACTGCTGAAAAAATTGCACGTGTTTGCGCAGCTTGAGAACCGTCTTCAATGTAAAATCAATTTTCCTTGACTATTCGAAGCGTCGTTTATCATTAATGGTGACGGGATGGTCGTGGAGGAATTAGCGATGTCGCAAGCTGAGGCAGCTAATGTATGTATCGGCACGCCTTCCCTCTGAAATTCTGAGTGAAATTTGTGAAACCGAAAAGGTATATTATGTTTTAGCTAAAATTATGGTTAAAGAAAGCGACAGGTTAATTATTTAGATCTTTTTTTAAGAATTTGCCGTAGGTATAATTAAATTACCGACGAAATTATAAAAAAAAATAAGAAATAGCTAAACAAAAGATGAGGGCCTAGACAAATGGCATTCGCTTCGCAGCGAATATATTTCTACAATCGCTATCGCTTCTACGATAACGTAGTTCGATTGGCAGGCGATAACGCTTGTCAAAAAGTGCCACTTGGCTACGCATCTCTATAGAAATTATCGTTCAACGTTGTCGATTCGTTTCATGGAATCGAATGATGATAACATTGTCTAGCTAATTTCTATTCGTTGACCACGCAGATCACGTGACATTTCGATAGCTAATGCCAACCCCATACATTTTGTGGTTTTTCTACTAGCGTCAGCGCTAATCGAATGTTACTTTGTCGAGGCCCTTTGAACCCCCCGGAGTGAAATGAAAAGACTATTCACAGTATTCACTAAAGTTCTGTATAGGAAGTATCCGGTAAAACAATGCCGATACTTTGTCAATACAACAGAAGCTGCAGCAACAGTACAGTTTGTTTATGCATTGTTTACTCTCCTTTCAATATAAACTCGTTAAAATAATGATTGATTCATCCATGTTTTCCTTTTAAAGCTGAAATCGGAATGGAAAAATGTTTTTTACTCTTAATTTTTGCATACAAAAAGCAACACTTGGGCCTGGGAAACGTGTAACATCATTCGAATAACGAATAAGCACACGGGCGTTCCCTTTTCAAATTGCAACCACTTTTTAATTTACCGATAAAAAGTTATCAACGCGCCCATACATTTTGATGGAATAAAAAAACAAAAACACCGGCCAAGTGCGTGTCGGACCAAGCACTTTGAAGGGTTCCGTAATTGGGATGAATTTATGCTAAGAACAAACTTAACATTGGAATAGCATGTGGCCTTACAATCTATATATACATACGTATTTAATATTTAAAAAATGTTGCCATGTAGTTTGTTATCACCAATAGAATCCGTGCCTTTGTTATGTATATACCCTTTCTGTAACACGCTGTATAAGTAAAGAACTATTATTATCTGTATATTTTCAAAAAGTTTTAGTTAGTTTTGGAGATGTGGAGGAATGGTCAATTTTCATCTTTTTCTTAAATATCTTTAGAACTATTTTTTTTTTACTCACAATAAGTTATTTCATTTGATATGTCACACGTTAGTATTTGCAAAACATTTTTTTTAACGTTCTACTAATTTGCGCCCAAAAAAAAATCATTAATTTACGTTACACGTCCGTGTTTGGGTCACAAAAATTAATGTGTGTACCAAATTTTAACTTAATCGGTCTAGTAGTTTTGGAACAAATCGGCTGTGACAGACGGACAGACAGACACGCGAGTGATCCTATAAGGGTTCCATTTTTCCTTTTGAGGTACGGAACCCAAAAAATTCAAACCAGGAACGTATTTTTCAAGAAGCGTCTCTAATCCCTGAGGCTACTGGCTGGGGGCCGGTTTAGTCAAAGCACTTTGCCATGTTACAAGAGAAATGTTCCGTTTGTTACCTTTTCACACTCGCTCGTGCCAACGACTTTTCAACTGGATTTCACTCTGAGTAATAAACGGAGTAATCGTTTTTTGTAAAGTTTATTTGTATGTATTTGTGCTGCTCTTTAGTTTTCTCTTTGAAAGAATGTGGAAAACTACTAAAAGTGTCTTAATTTTTTAACTCTGCTTCCTGTATTATATTTTATTTCGATTCTCTGGAGAACGTTGATGTCATTGCGAAGCATCCTACCTCCTAAGTAATATTATACATACGAGAGTGAGTTTGTTTGATATGCTTTCACGCTAAAACGAATGAACGGATTTGGATGAAATGTGGCACACAGATAGAACATGACCTGGGTAAGGACATAAGCAACTTTTTGTCCTGGATCGCAGACCACGTCGCGGGCAACAGCTGTCACGCTAAAACGGCGTAACAGATTGGGATGAAATTTGGCATATGGGTACACCATGAGCTTTTTTTTTTTGCATAGGAAATTATCAAATTATTTTTTCCACTCTCGGTTGAGCGGGTGGAAGTGTCAGACTTTTAGTAACTTAAACCCACCCGTGTTCCTTCCGTTGCCTGTGTGCCAGGGCCACGATATCCTTTTCAGACAAACCCGCAACCCTGGCAGGCGTTGGCTAACGGACCCCATCAATTTGTGCTGATATCTCTTTGAGGCGCGCGTAGAACACAACTCAAACTCTAACTCAAAGCATTTATTTCAATTAAACCATTTACAGGCACTTTTGAATTGTCAACAAGTCGGTCAGTTACAAATATGAAACTAGTTGCCCATTCCAAATAGTAGGTTCCTATGGAGAAGAATGGGCAAGAAATTCCACGGACACTCTTTTAAAATAAAATACTTGATACAAAGTATTGGTTACATCATTCTTATTGCAAATATACATGTGAGAACGATGCCAAACGTCAGAAGCGTCTGTGATAAAAAAAAACAATTCAAAACTAAAATAATTTAAAATAAAAATAAGCCGTAGCAGCTAAGAGCCAGTCCCAACTGACAGCGCCCGTTCACGAACATAACGCATGGATCAGGACTATTCAGCTCAACCATTTTGAAGGGAGCTAAATGATCCAACACACACGCCACCATCAGCGAGACATCTGAGTGTGCATGACATACTCTCAGCCGCCAGGGCATATTCAAGTCAATGAAAGACATATTACCCGGTAAATGGTAGCTCTATTGTACATAGTACTCACATCTGTGAGTAATCTGGGTAGACCATGACCTGGGTTAGGACAGGACATAGGCTAGTCTTAATCCTGGGTGGGATCCTCACTCTGCGAAAACAGCACTCCTTCATAAAAGCGTGTTTTGTATGGCACCATTAATATATAATAAGATTCCAGAGGTTATTAAGAATATAAACCAAACATATTCAAAAGAGAACTTAAGAAGTTACTTACTGAAAAATGTTACTATTATGTTAAAGATTTTTTAAATGATAGTTTTTAATCTATTTGTGTTATATTTTAATTTTGTTTTTTTTTTTTTTTAATTTTGTTATTTTTCAAGTTGTTATAATTAATGTTGTACGCCAATGGTGGCAAAAGATGTTGAAACCACAGATTTTCACTTTTTCATCCACATATGCATTTATATGTATAATGTTACACATGTTTACAAATAAATATATCTTTATCTTTACAGATGATCTCGCGGCAACAGCTAGTTACCTATATATTAAATTTATAAGTGACCAAAACGCAGTCAGATGCAACAAAATTGCCTTTAAACTAACTGTCTGTCTGTCGATCAGTCGGTCTATCTGTCACCTTCTCACTGTTAAACCTTTCACATAAAAATGCACAGTGAAAATTATGTTCAGTTTTAGTTTTTATTTTAAGTTCAAATTTTTATTTTTTATGCTTAGTTTTTTTTTCTTATTTATTTTCTTTTACTTTTGTTTTTCTCTTGATTTTTCGGAGGTGGGCGTTAATGACTTCCTACGAATGTTTAACTCAAAACTTGTCTGTGTAGTGCCGGACGTAAAGAATAGTTCCGTCCTATTTCTTCCCGTGGGTGACTTATTAGAGAATGTGCAGCAGCATTGTCTATGCATTTTAACACCATACTGCGATTGCCAGCCCGCCTGCCAAGCGTGGCGATTCTCCCCCCTTTGTGTAGGCCTATGTCCAGCAGTGGACGTTTTTCGGCTGAAATGATGATGATGATGATTATTTAATTTGAAAAAGACAGGACAATAGCTCGTTTTCTCATGTATAACTAATTAAATAAGTATATCTAAGTATTGCATTTGTAAATGAAAATCACGTATTTTTCAAGGTACTCTGTTACAATCAGAATAATATCTGATGTCTCATAGTAAAAGTTGGTTCTATTCATGAATAGTTTTACCCCCAAAATGATTGCCAATTAAACCAAAGTCAGCCGGTATATAAGTGACCTTTTCTAGCCAGTTATGATTATGGCTTCAGGCAGTTCGCTACTCGTGTGTCTAAAATAAGTTATTTTATTTCTGTCTGGGGTTATAGTTTCGTAGAACGCGTGGGATTGGAGATAAATGATATCATTAATCCTGAATTGAAAGAAATCTAAGTTTCCTCGTGATTGAGCTTTTATACAAACAAAGACAGACTTGTTTAAACTTGGGATTAGGAAAGTGTCATTACATCAGGGTAAAGAGAGGATTTCCGAGGTACAGGTGTCTAACAAGGCTTGATGGAAACACTTTAAATAAAAGAAAAAAAAAACACGGCCTTGGCTCGGACGTCCGGAACTCCGGATCCCAGAACAAGGGCCAAATGCGTGCTCGCTGTCGTTAAATCAAACAAAAGCCCTTTTGGAAACGAAGGGTACAAATCTGAGGGAATCTGGGACGTTGAAAAGAAAAATAGCCCCTCCCTGTTATGAATTCCTGGTACTTTGATATTCATCGGCTTTGTGCAAATGTTTTATTGAAGATGCAATTTAGACGAGATGTCGCTGTGTCGCTCTTATAAATATGAGATCTTTATCTTCATTTAAATGAAATGTAAACGCGGTGGTTTATTTTTAAAATGATAACCTTGTAGGCTAACTTGAGATTATGAAGACTGTTGTTTAGGTTTGGTAGCAGTTTATTGAGACAGGTAATGTCTGAAATCAAGAATTACCTAAAAAAGTATTATGCTTGCCGATGGTCTGTTGCTAAGTATTGGGTACAGTACACTCCAGATTTCGTGAATTCAGATAACACCTAAGAATAAATTAAATTGATAGTCCCTACAGAATAAAGGTTCGATCGAAGGTTCGCTTGCTGAGGTCGATCCGTGGATGGGATCCGTAGATCTTTGTTGTTTCAGTCATTACGGATATGTAGTCAGAATCCCGAAAGTCTGACAACCAGTCTTACTAAGGCGTATTGTGATACCCAGTAACTGGGTTGTGGTCAGATAGACAGACGCTTCATATAAAATACTGCAATGCATCCGGTTAGACTGGAAACCGACCCCAACACAGTTGGAAAAAGGTTAGGCAGATTGATGTTGTACGTTTTTTTCGATAAAAGCAGTATTCTATAACTTCACGAAGTAACCCTAAATTACTAAGTACTTCTTACCTACTAGGTACTTTAACGTATAAACATAATATTTCTAATTATCTTAATATGATTAAGTATTTTAATGAATTCATCCGTAAAAGTTGTGCGTACGATATTTGATCATATCTCCTAACTTTAGTTACTTCGATGTCGAGTTGTTACTTCATCGGTATTACTTTACCAATATGTCTTGAAGTTTAAGGAGTCTGTTTATTTCTAAGGATTGGATTATTCAATTTAATTATAATATCTTGTAACTAGATAGCTTCTTTCTGTAATCTGAGGTAGGCAGTATCTAAGATTAATTATTTTCGAGTAAAAATATCAAGTGCTAATTAAATATTTTTTGCTGTTTTTGATGGCTGAATGTAAAAAAATTAAAAAACAAAAAAAAATGGAATCGGTTACCACGAAATGTTCTCCCAAAATAGATTATCTTGGGGTGAAAGTCCCTGCATAGTCACTCCAAGGTAAAATGAAATCCGCTGTCCAAATATTATACCGAAAATGTATCTATCGAAAAACGTGATTGAATTTCAAGCAGATAATTAGATGAGACAAAATTTGTCTCATCTAATTATCTGCTTGAAATTTATAATAGTAACTTGGCATAATATAAAAATATAAGTTTAAATAAGTACCAGAGCCTCATGACTTGACGATAGTTAAGTTACAGAAGTGACAGCTTGAGCATGGAATAAGTACTTTTTAATAGCATGGAATTAGTAATTACTATATAGATTGTAAGTAGAGGGGGTCGAATTTTGACCATTAGGCGATCACTAGTATGCATAAATTTAGAAGACATAACATCGTATATTTTTGCTTTTCAGCTTACAAGCCAAGCAGAGATCTAAAGACATAAAACCTATGGCTGTATGTAGGTCAAACCAATACCTACTCTAGACTTGCATAAGCTGAAATTGTTATGCGAAAGCACGGCGACTCTCGACCAACTTGCTAGCCTGACGTCATTCCGACCCTAATACTTTAAAAACGTATGTAGATATAACATGCATGGAAGTTTTATGTGTAGTATGGTAGCATATAGTGGAAATAAATTGTTTTATCATCACGAAAAGTAATTAAGTACCTATACGTTCTTAAATTTTCTGTTAACTGTCATTCATACATCTTTGGCAGTCGTTAAGGGTAGTCAGGAGCCCGAAAGGTTGTGGAGGTGAGATAGGCAGTTGCTCCGTGTAAAATACTGGTATGCTGCATTCTGTTAGACTAGAAGCTGACCCAGATATAGTTGGGAAAATGCTAGGCTGGGGATGGTGATGTCGTTATTTAGCTTTATGAGGACATACCAAAGTAAACTACTTTCTGAGCAT
Source organism: Tiliacea citrago (assembly GCA_963921375.1). Taxonomy (NCBI): domain Eukaryota; kingdom Metazoa; phylum Arthropoda; class Insecta; order Lepidoptera; family Noctuidae; genus Tiliacea; species Tiliacea citrago. The sequence goes on along the minus strand of OY992787.1, from coordinate 21,247,027 downwards.
GTCCTCATCCTTATATCGTACATAATTTAGTAAATAGAAGATTTAACCATTTTCAGTACTTATCAGAAAGCATCTTGTATAATGATACCTTGCCCAAGTTCAGGTTATGGGCACTGTGTACAAATGTAACATAAAAATGCGTGGGAGAGCATGTTTTTTTTTTTTCATTTTATTATCATTTATACAAAGGAACACAGGATTACGTATTAAATAGCAACCAAAAAACCACTAAGGTTTAAACTTGTGCTACGAGTATCATGAGTCTATCTCAATATCAAACAATACAATTAAATATTTTATATGTACGCGTTATTGTTGATACAATTAATAACATCTTTAGGTTTTAAATAGTTCATTCCTACATAATACTTAAGTAATATTGCTGAAGTTTACATTTGATATTTTTATGTGTAATACTTTTTTATTTCTGAGGGTAGACTGTTAATAAGTCTCGGTATAATATAACCAGTAGTTCGCTCGCCATACGTATTTTTGGCGCGTGGTGTACGAAGCCTATTCTCAGAAACTGCCCGAGTGCATACAGGGTGCTCGATTTTGATTCTTAAGGATTCATTGAAAAATTGTTCTTTCAATAACAATTTTTTTTCGTGAGGTAGTCTGAGCATTGAGCCTCTTCGTGCTCAAGTTATTTGCATCAAATAAAAACACCTAATGAAAACTGGAACGTTGAAGCATGTTTAAATAAATTCCTATTCTTGTGAAATAACACGATTATGTACAAGAATGTGTTGTATTATATAAAATGCTCATAATGGAGGATTTGCAGCTATTTGTAAACGTTATATTGTTTCTATTATTACCCGGAATGTATATAAGATGTTGTCTAAAAAAATATAAAAATTAATCAGTACTTCTAAAACATCGTTACACGTTCATGAACTTAATAAAAAAGAGTAATTCTCTCGTTTTGGTACATGAGTGAACCATAAAAAACCAATGAGACATAAATGTTTCATATATTTTTACGCTTACAAAGAAAACTGCGAGTGTGAAGAGATAGCGGGCTCGTTGCCGACATTTTATGATTCTAGTGAGGAGACAAACTCGTGTTTGGGGAGTCGTACCTACGGAATAATGTAGACAATAATAATGTGGGATACATACCTTGTATTTACGGCACGGCACCGCTGATGATTGAATTCTTTGCTCAATTTATGGGTCTGCTATGGTCTGGCTGTCCTGCATTATTCCAGCTAAACATCAAAGACTCGGAAGCCATGCAGCCGTGTTTCTGAACGTAGGAGCAGATGGAGGAACATCATCAAGGAGAAGGTCTTGAAACCATGACGTGGTCACGACCCTCAGCGTTGGGGTTTCGACGCAAGTGGAACAAGTGATTATTCCATAGCAAAGCAAAGACTACTCCATTCACGCTTGCTCACTTCTTGTTTACGATTTCAGATTTATAATAGCAGTCATTTGTTGCTTCCTAGGTTATCAACACAGAACCTCGTGCTTGAAAAGCGAACCTCTCTACTTTCAGTCCTATACTTCAACGATGTCATCATCTGCCTAGCCTTTTCCCAACTATGTTGGAGTCGGCTTCCAGTCTAACCGGATGCAGCTGAATACCAGTATTTTACATGGAGCGACTGCTTATCTGACCTCCATAACCCAGTTACTAGGTAACACGATACCCCTTGGTAAGACTGGTTGTCAGATATTTGGGCTTCTGACGACCCATAACAACTGTCAAAGATCTTCAAATGACAGCCGGGACCACCGGCTTAACGTACTTTCCGAGGCACGGAAGAATCTTGGTATGAAAAGATGGTCACCCATCCACGGACCAATCGCGGCAAGCGTAGCTTAACCTGATCGATCGACCCGTGCGGCAGTTATTATTTAGCCACAAGCTCCTTATATACTTCAATTATGTGTTCTTAATAATTTCACTAGTTTACGTCTATCAAACTTGTAACCATCACTACGTCGACAATTTCCTCATTTTATTGTCTCGTGTACTCCCTAAATTGACATCCCTACGAGTTCATACCCTTCCCACAAACTCAGACAGTTGGTATCCTATATAAACATAGGAATGCAAATGTTAGATCTATTTAGTAATGCCCCCGGGATGATATGGGTAACATATTAGAACCGCGCCTCCGAGTGTGATCGCTGTGGCTTATAATTCGTAATTTAAATATGAAACGATCACATCTCTTTATGTGAACAGCCGGGACGGGCTGGTTTTTACTTGTTTGAAAATATGTCGTTGCTAGGGAGAACCTTGTTTTATCATGTCAATCTCAGACTATGCTTGTGAATATGGACCAGCCATTGAAATTATATTGATAGCTAGCACTTGGTACACTTGGAATAATGTTGTCATGTTGGAACGATGCTGATTATTATCTTGTAATTCCCGTTGTTGCTGAAACACTTTTTGAATCTTGTAAGATTCACTCTCTGAGTTCCGTTTCATTTGATTATTATTTTGCAACCATTTAATCCATCCACAACTTCCTACTTGATTTTTATTTTTATTATAAACAAGATTGGATAAAGTGACAAGGTAATTAAATTGCAGTTTATATCTTTGTGTATCTCACTCCAAGTTGTTTGCGTTTCATAACATAAATTAGTTTACTTTTCCCATTAAACTTTCGTCTGTTGATCTTTCTACCTCTCGCTTACCTTTATAAATTAATTAAGTTTATTTTTTATTATTTACTTAACTCATGATAGAGTCAAAAAAAGACAAACAGACGGGTTCCTTGTATTTGAAGTAGGCAAAATCGACATCCGTTGAAATCAATAACGTGAATTATCTTCAAAGTCATATTCAAATTATTTATTTCAAATAGACACAAAAAAGGCACTTTTAAATTTACAAAAAATAGATTTGATTCTAGTTGCCCCTTCCAAGAGGTAGTTACGCATGGAGAAGAATGGGCAAGAAACTCCACCGGTACTCTTTTAATATCAGCTTCTGCTGAGTAGTCCATCTATTTACAGTTATAACTTTGATGACAGCTGTAATAACACAAAACCTAATTACAAAGTCAACATCTCTATTGATAGCGCTGCCAGTGTCAGATTAACACAACAGAGGAATACGCTTCACTTTACTAATGTACCTACGTATGTCGACTATATGAAACGACGCACATTTTCCGATCTATTGTGTGGGAGGACACGAGCGTGACGTCGACCCAGATATATGTGTCCATGCCACAGAGTACAGGGCTACCGACGTGTTGATTTAATATTCACAGTGGGTAGGGTGTTAAATGGTGCTGTGGTTATACTGGTGTTGTTGATTTTAGTGAGGCTACGGAGAATTGGTGGGCTGTGGTGTCAGGTAAATGATTGTAGTGGTAACTGAGGTGGGTTTGTGTCGTAGATAAGGTTTTTGAAAAAAACATTGTGTGAGATCACGAGCCAAGATAATGTTGGAAAAGGAAATAAGAAATTGTCTTTCATACGAATTTAGTGTGATGAACAGGCTGTGTTTTCCAGAGTTAAAGTATAATAAATAAAAAAAAATCAGGTACCTACGTATGCAGCTGCTGCTATATTGAATTTGATCAAATCAGAAGCAGTTTTTAAGGCGTAAAATGATTTTACACAGGGAAATATTCGTAATATTTGTATGGATACACATCTAAAGCTTAAGTTTCGAAACACGCCTCAGAATTTGTTTTTTTTTAAACAGTGGTAAAACATGAGGCCCCAGTTTAGTATCTGAATCAAAGCGTCTGCATGCCGTCTCAATTCTACTGAGTTTAAACCTACTTTCGACTAATTGGATCGATTCCAATGTCTGTTACACTGAAATCAAATCAATTTAACGAAGTATTGTGATAACCCTGCGCTCCATATCCGCGACACACAATGAACACATGTCGACGCCAAAACGGATGACTAGGGAAAATTGAATTTTACATACATTTATGTTAATGGCACTTGATAATGATCATTAGTGTTGGCTTTGATTGGAGCGTTGAGAGCAATGAAATTTGTTAATGTAGTGCGCAATTAGTGTTGTGTTTGAGTACTTGAGGCTTAAAACAATGCTCCCATAGATAGCAATTTTGAGTACAACCCCCTTCTTCGTTGCTGTCAGAGCACCAGAGCACAGTCCCGGTTGTCAAAAGAACCGCGATGAGTCGTCGCACTTAGAAGACGTTTACATACGTAATCAAAGGACGTCATTAGGTAACTATCGCCTAGAATTTGGTTTTCGAAGACCAGGTAGGAGTTGCTCCATGAAAAAAGGTGATACTGAAGTAGAGAACTTATCATAAAGTTGGAACAAGGAGGCTTAAATGCTCAAAAGTAGGCAGAGACCTGTCGCTGCCAGCCGTGGTCGAGTAGATGGTCGGCAGCGAGGAGTCCTGGGACGTGATGGTATCCTTCTACGAAACAGTCATGTCGCAGAAGGAGGCTGCGGAATGGGAGCGGTAGATGTCTTCCGCTCACCCGGCCAGCAAAAAAAAAGGCTTATTCATCATCTGCCAAGCCATTTCCCAACCAAGTTGGGTTCACCTTCCAGTCTATCCGAATGCAGCTGAATGCCAGTATTTTACGACAGCCTATCCACGAATGAAACAGGCACGGAAGGGTCTTGGTATGTAAAGATTGTCATCCATCCACAGACCAACCGCGACAAGTGTAACTTAACCTGATCGATCGACCCATCCAGCCCATCCTTATAAGTAAAGAATTAAAAACAAATATCCATATTTCTTAGCTAAATTACGTTCACTTACCTACTTACTTAAACAGAGTCTTCACTGTAATCGTAACGTACCCAACTGCAACCGCACGTCTTAGGCTGTCAAGACATTGTATTGTAGTACCTACTTTGGTTGCCTTAAGCATTGAGTTGACTGCTGGTAAACCTCAGTTGAAATGCACTCCGTCAGTGTACTCTCTTTTAGTAGTATGGTTAACACTACAAACAAACAAAACAAAAATATGTAAATATTTGAAGAGATACCTAATATTTATTTAATACTTTAAGCACACAAATGTACAGAGTACATTTGTACTTATTACTTGTTACTTATATTTGGTTAATGCCATAGGTATTTTCTACCAGTCAACCTTTAGGTGATGCAGAGACAAATAGTGGTAGGTGTATTAAAGATATATATATATATAGCTAATACATACATAAACTCATGCCTCTTTCCCACGGGGGTAGGCAACTACAGAACGCCACCTGCTACGATCCTTACATAGGTCTTCTCTGAGTGTAGTTCAATGGCTTGTGAACGGGAGGTCGTGAGTTCGATCTCCAGTGGTTTTACATCCTATCGTCCTATCTATGTACCTGTATGCACTCCTGTTTAGGTAGGTATACATACTCCTTTTTTATTTTATTACCTAACATTATAAAGTTTAATATAAATAAAGGTATTTTTCGTAACTTAAAAGAGGTTCATTACAAAAGTGAGTTCTTGGTTGAAGTACTCGATTGACTCCGTAGTACCTACATGTCTAACCGCACGCGGGTATGCTGACCTGTGATCTTCGACTTATACATAAACATTTTGACTTGTCTTCCATTCAATCTCTCGTCCGCTAAAAGGACCTTCTATTTACCCTCCTAAATGGCCTTCTATTAACTATAAAACGACTAAAATCAAAGACTGGCAAAGACCCTATATTTAACCAACCATGACCTCCACATAGTTAAATTTGCCTCTCATACATACTCGTCCACAACATGAATAGCAGCGCCTATATATTTTAGATATTATGTACATAAGTTAAAGGAATATTGAAATATTACAAAAACATACTTATTTACTGTAAATTAAGCTATAAAAGATGTAGAAAAAAAAAACGGGCAAGTGCGAGTCGGTCTCGCGCACGAAGGGTTCCGTACCATTATCTATAAAAACTAGGATAGGAGCCACTTTAAATATTTACTTTATTCTATTTTTTTGTATTTGTTGTTATAGCGGCAACAGAAATACATTATCTGTGAAAGTTTCAACTGTCTAACTATCACGGTTCATGAGATACTGTCTGGAGACAGACGGACAGACAGATAGACAGACGGCGGAGCCTTAGTAATAGGGTTCCCGTTTTACCCTTTGGGTACGAAAATTGAATACCCAGTTTATTCATCATTTTCTGGAGGCGTTCCTGGATAATTTGAGGGTAACCATCCTCTAGATCACATCAATTATATTTATAGGAACAAAAAGTCATAAACCTTTGCAAGATTCTACAAGACCTTCAAGTCAATGGACTGTCACATTGTACAGTTAATTTATAGTGAAGTTATTAACTTTGCTATAAATTAACTGTAAAATGTACCAAATACCCATTAAAGCAACGATGATATCCAAATAGTTAAATGTACCTACTCGGTCTCTCATCGCTCATAGATACACAACATAAATAGCGACGCCTACCCCTTTTCATTTATCATTTAAACACGCTTAGGTATTATGATTAAAGGGTTGCGGATATCCACATAACCCACGTTTCCTTTGCGGTAACGCTGATGATTAATTTACATTCTTTCCTTATGTCTATATTGCTGTATAGGAGGCTGCCTTTCTGGGGTTTGGGGCTTGGCTTTTTATTTTTGTTGCAATTAATAACCAACTCCATCTTTGTAGACCTGTGTAAAGCTGAAACACGTTTTCTTATTTTTTTAACGAAGTTCCTTAACGCGGCTTGCTGTAGGAGTTGACTGGTAGAAATCGTCACGTATGGAAAAAGCGTTATGCCCTCTCCATGTGACTTTCTCACTCTCACTCTGTCTCTTTCTATTATGCGTGTGTGTGTAGAAATTCGTTCCTGACGGGGGTCCCCCGATCGCACATGCTTTTATTTAATTTGACTGTCTTTCCGCCAGTTGCACGTAACTCCATTAAATTTAATTCCCAATTGAAAGTAATGCTGTCACTTTCTGTTACGCTCCGGTAGATAAAGACAGTATTACTTTTAATGGGGCATTAACACGTAAGTCCATTAAATTTAATTCCCCATTGAAAGTACCTACTGCTGCCATACTTTCTGATACGTTCCGTTACATAAAGACAGCATTACTTTTAATGGGGAATTAAATTTAATGGACTTACGTGCAACTGGCGGTTTGTCATTTATTTATTTATTTAAGTTCTTTGGAAGACTAATAGCTTAACAAAACAGAATAAAAATAAATTACGTTCTAAACTCTTCCAACTTAATACTTAGTACGTGTTATTATTTTTCGCCAAGCGTTGTCATAATGTCAGTGTTTATTGTAATTATTATTACCTATATCTGGGTATATATTTGGGAATTGGGTTTTTGGCTTCATTTATTATCCTACTTCGATTGTCATGTGACGAGTTTCTCCATCAGAACCTTTCAACCATTTTACCACGACACCGACGTACATAATAAAGACTCTTAGTGATCATTCCATTAAAATTATTTTCCGTTCCAATCTCCGGACCTGAACATAGTCTGAACTTAGTTCTAAATCCAAGGGCTGCAGTCTACTTCGCTACTTCGAGAAAGTCACTGAAGTTTGATTTTTAGGGTTCCGTACCCAAAGGGTAAAATGGGAACCCTATTACTAAGGCTCCGCCGTCTGTTGTCTGTCTGTCCGTCCGTCACCAGGCTATCTCATGAACCGTGATAAAGAGTTGAGATTTTCACAGATGATGTATTTCTGTGGCCGCTATAACAAAAAATACAAAAAAAACAGAATAAAATGAATATTTTAGGGGGCTCCCATACAACAAACGTGTTTTTTTTGCTCGATATTGATAATCGCAACATGTAGACGCTTGAAATATTCACAGAATATTTAGTTATATATTCACTTTAAAAATAAATAATTAAATTAAAATAAAACAAATATTTAAGGGGGCTCCCATAAAACAAACGTTATTTTTTTGCCATTTTTATAGATAATGGTACGGAACCCTTCGTGCGCGAGTTTGACTCGCACTTGGCCGGTTTTCAATAAAAGTTTCGATATAGAGAAATAATTCTGTAAACTTAGACGTAGAAGTTTTGAAGTCGGATGTTAGCGGAACAATAACTCTATAATAATCGTTTTTGTTACTTCAACTGAACACAGTCGTGTCATTTTTGTCGTTGGTGATAAATCTTGGATACTATTGAAGTTTTAATGGAAGGTATCGATTGCTAGTGTAGTCGTTCGTTTTGAAATAGCAGTTAATATTAAAGTTAAGTAAGTTAAAATTATTTTAATGAAAAAAATATAACTGTTTAGTTATTGATTAATTTTGTAGGCACTTAATTAGCGTAGATAAGTTACCTATGGTGCACACTGAGCCTCGAGGGCGGGCTTAGGCAATTTAGCTGTGTTTGTGTCCTTACTAACAATACTAATATAGACTTCATAGTACTCATGAAAGTACTCATGTACTTTCTATTAATAACACACATAACATAACATCACGCCTGTAATCCCCGAAGGGTTAGGCAGAGGTGTACCTATAGTACACCCACATTTCGCCAGTTATGTTTAAGTCCCATGTAATAGGGGGCGAGCCTATTCATAACCCATCACTAAACAACCTAAGGACTGTTCATGTAAGTGTTCATGTCTGAAATAAAGATTTTTATTTTAATTTTATTTTAGGTAATAAGCTCATGTACCTAATTATTCTCTCGAATCGACACGAACTATAATGAGAAGAGTACAATATTCATAGTGTGGTAAAAATATGCGCCTTACTGTAATATGGCAGTCTACATTTATATCTGTAACTAGCTGACCCGACAGACGTCCTGCCCAAATTTCAATAATTCATACGTAAAATACTAATAATTCATACGTAATAATAAATTCGAGGAAACGTCCACGTTCACTTTTCCTCGAATTTGTAAATTTCCCGGGAAGCTCTTCTAATATTTCTTTCCACAAAAACTACATTCAAACTATTAAAATATTTCAAAAAAAATGCCAAATCGGTCTAGCCGTTCTCCACGGTTACCCACGAACAACATTTCATTTTTATTTAATAGATTTATATGGTGTACATAATAAAAAGTATTCTATCTATCCGACAGCCCAAGGCGTAGCTTCCGCTGAGCAGTCAGATGTACAAGGTGTCGTTTTGCATCCTCGTCAAATTCCAGGAGGTAACTATGCTAATGATTCTCGACACGAATCAATAATAAAATAAGTCGTTTTTTTTTTCTTTTAATTTTCGGAAATTGACATGTGTGGGACACGCATTTTAAAACGCGGTGTGATACCGCACTGTAAAACCCAGCCGTTTATTCGATACCATAATTATTTTGCCTACCGTCGGTCGTCGTGTCGCCGACACGAACGCACACAGCGAAATGTCGTGCGACACTGCCTACCGCATGTACACAACGGGGCGATCCTGTTCTCTGAAAGTGATGTATTCTGAAATACTGTCAAACTTACATAACTAAAAAAACAAGTACGCATTAATTATTGAGCATGTATCGTAATTTTATTTGAAATTTGACGAGGATGCAAGATGACACGTTGTATAGTCTGCAGTTAGTTTATAATGAACTAAATCAAAACGACACTTAATTTATTTCAAATCTGTAAAGAAAGCTTCAAAATCATAAAAACACACCATGAACAAAATAATAAATTTCTTGCCCTTTTTATACCGTCGACCATAACCCGTAACACGGTATGAGCCGTAATTGGCCGAGTAATTAAATTAGGCCCAAAAGTTAACCGTACCGCGGCTAATTGTGGCAGAGTAGGCCTTAGAACCCACCCTTGGGTAATAAGGGCCCGGGAGAAATAGGCCCAAACACTCCTTATCTCCTTTGAAATCGTATACATACTTAACCCTTTCAAGATGAGGTTTTCATTGTAAGATGCGAACATAAGGGATAATTAGTTGGTTTATTGCTTTTGTGGATGTGAGAAATTCAATTGTTGATAATGAATGAATCATGATTGGTGAACGTTAACGTGACGTTTGAAAGGGGAGAACAGAAGAGAACATATTGCGTTGAGCCCAAGTAACATGGAGCAAGGGCCGGAAGAAAACCTTTGCTTCTGGTTTTCTTGGTGCAAGAGCTATGGTATAAAACTATAGTTTTTCGTCTTTATAATTTCGTCATGCCCGTCTTTCCGTTTATCCGTTGCCCGTCAATCCAGAGGATACATAGCCATTTTACTTGGAGATTATTGGTACCTACTATATCGATGAAAATTGTAAATAAGTTGTATAATGTAAGTATAAGGGCAAAAAAATGGTGGAGAGAAATTACGAAAAAAAATATTAGGGGTGGTTAAAGTCTGACACCCTCCCGCCAAGAGCGGGAGAAGTTATTTGAAAATTTCCAAACCAAACAAAAAAAACCGGCCAAGTGCGAGTTGAACTCGCGCACGAAGGGTTCCGTACCATTATCTATAAAAATGGCAAAAAAATCACGTTTGTTGTATGGGAGCCCCTCTTAAATATTTTAATTTAATTATTTATTGTTGAAGTGAATATATAACTAAATATTCTGTGAATATTTCAAGCGTCTACCTGTTGGCGTTATCAATATCGAGCAAAAACGAGCACAAAAATCACGTTTGTTGTATGGGAGCCTCCTTAAATATTTGTTTTATTCTGTTTTTTACTATTTGTTGTTATAGCGGCAACAGAAATACATCATCTGTAAAAATTTCAACTGTCTAACTATCACGGTTCATGAGATACAGCCTGGTGACAGACGGACAGACAGACAGACAGACGGCGGAGCCTTAGTAATAGGGTTCCCGTTTTACCCTTTGGGTACGGAACCCTAAAAAAGGGTTGGTTAACCCAATAATGTAACACAAGGATGAAATAAAAATTCAATGCACATAAGCGTGTGCTTTCGTTGGATTCCATAATTTATTTAAAGATGACGATGTCGTAAAGTGAGAGGAGCTCGTGGTTAGGTAATAACAGCCACAAGGGTTGATACATCACGTTAAGCTACGCTAACCGGGGTTGGTCCGTGGATGGGTGACTGAGACTCCTCCGTGCCTCGGAGAGGACGTTAAGACATTGGTCACGGCTGTCATTCGTGGATATTTGACAGTCGTTACGGGGTTAAATAAAAATTCAATGCACATAAGCGTGTGCTTTCGTTGGATTCCATAATTTATTTAAAGATGACGATGTCGTAAAGTGAGAGGAGCTCGTGGTTAGGTAATAACAGCCACAAGGGTTGATACATCACGTTAAGCTACGCTAACCGGGGTTGGTCCGTGGATGGGTGACTGAGACTCCTCCGTGCCTCGGAGAGGACGTTAAGACATTGGTCACGGCTGTCATTCGTGGATATTTGACAGTCGTTACGGGTCGTCAGAAGCCTGAAAGTCTGACAATCAGTCTTACCAAGGGGTATCGTATGACCCAGTTACTGGGTTGCGTAGGTCAGATAGGCAGTGGCTCCATGTAAATTACTGGTATTCAGATGCATTCGGGCCTAAAATGGGAAAGGCTAAGCAGATTGATTGATGTTGTAAATTGACTTCTTTATTTAAGACAATAATCTGTGATGTTTTTGATTACAACCGCAGAAATAACTTTGTTTTGTTTACTCTACATTCCTGCCATACAGACACAGATAGCAACATTCACCATACCGTAGTCTCAAGAAATTACTCCGAATTTAACTTGAAAACGTTTTTGAACAAAGTCAAAGTCAAATTATTTATTTTAAATAGGCACATAAGAGGCACTTTTGAACATCAAAATTTACAAAAAAATAGAATTGATTCTAGTTGCCCCTTCCAAAAGGTAGTTTCGTATGGAGAAGAATGGGCAAGAAACTCCACCGTTACTCTTTTAAAAATGTTTTACAATATTTTGTTTGAGTACATTAATTATATGATTATATGTGAAGACGATGCACCTAGAATAAAATTACTATACCATAATAGGTAAAAAGAATTAAAAACTAACCAATAAAAATAACTTAATTATGAGATAGATACATGGTGTTCACATATTTACAAACATCGTAAAAGTATATGTTTTCCTAAAAATGTTAAAATAATAAGTCAGTATGTGAGTTTAACAGCCATCTAAAGGCGTGTACGTACTAACAAACAACGAACATAGAACACTTTGTTCGCTTCTATCTGCGATCTAATTTTGTTGTTCCGTGTAGACTGTGTATGGTGTTCGTGTTCGCTTTGCTAAGTTACGTTCACACGTACGAACCAAATGTTTGGTGTTCGATGTTCGTGTTCACCATGTTCTGTTCGCTCGTGAGTACACCGCTTAATGATGAGGAAATTCACCTCTAAAAACGTAATTTTAATGAAACCTCTTTCAAATTCTTTACACAGATAAAATGCAGCGCAAGTTTAATTAAAGGTTTACACTGTGAAAATAACGTAAAAAAACATATTTACTTCTTTCTCTCACTTTATTAAAATCGTAAAGAAATGGGCTGGGATTTACTGCAGGAAATTGCTGTTACCATAATACTGCAAAATAAATTTTAAGATAAATGGTGTCTGTATTCTTTCACTTCGAGAAAGGGAAAATAACTCTGTATAATCTATATATATAAATGTTCCCTTTGTTTTCTTTTTCACAATTTTCTTGTTTAATAACCAACGATATAGCTAATTATTTTTATAATGGAGGGACACTGACTCCCAAGTCACAGGTATAAACCTAGTTTGGGAGCCAGGAGACCTATGTTTAAGACACTATTTCTGTATGTTGTTTGTTGTACTTCATTTAATGGCATTTTTATCTTTCTTTTTTTATTATGTTCGATTGAGATGGACGAATTGTATTTGGCTTTTTGAAATAAAGATTTTTTTTTTTTTTTAATATAATGTCTGTAATAATGTAGTTACTTGTTTGAAAATAAAGAACTATTTATTTATTTATAATGTAGAATTAAATGCATAGACGGCAACGAAAATTGATTCACAGTTAATTTCTTACCAAACCCATTTTGAATGTATTCGTAATTTTTCAATATTATTGAGCATGTGATACGGTTATTTGAGTGTAATCCCTTTATTAATAAACGTTGTTAAGAGACGTTCAAACGTCAAAAATGTATGATTAAACAGTTGCTAATCATTACTTCAGGTTATGCAACGTTTTTAAATAAACCCCTTAGTAGGTATGAGTAACCAAACTAATCAAATAAAGAAAGAAAGAATAAAATAATAACATTTATTAACCTATTTTTGTATACCTAAGGCATTTAAATTAAATACTTTATTTCAGACCATGATGTCCATTTTGTTAGTAACAGTGCTCTTATAAACTAGTGTTAGTAATACTTAAAACTACCCACAACTGCCTGCTTGGTTACTGCCGGTCTCAGCGACGATACTGACATTGAGAGGGAGCGGAGGGCTTTGTCAATTAAAGCTAAAATGATAGCCCGCAGGTTTGCATGCTGTTCCAAGTCGGTCAAGCAAACACTTTTCAGAGCTTATTGTACCTCAATGTACACGTGCAGCCTGTGGGTGAATCACACCCAAAAAGTATACGAAGCCCTTCGTGTCCAATATAACAACGCCTTCAGAGCGCTGACGGGGCTGCCGCGACACTGTAGTGCCTCGGGCATGTTTGCCGAAGCTAGCGTTGACTGCTTCTTTGCAACGATGCGTAAACGCAGCGCGTCTTACCCAACAGCGTACTGATGATGATAGTGAACAGGCTCAAATTTCCATACATTGGACGCCGCAGTGACTTGCACGTCACCTACAGTCGTCGATAGTGCTATGGTTTTATACTGTATTGTAATGTTAATGTATTGTCTGTTGTATGTATAATGTAAAAAATATTGTTTAAGTCATGTAACTTCAGAGAATAAATTAATAATATATTATTTGAACACAGTTCATGAAACACAAAAAACAAATAACAAAATAAACAAAGTGATAAAATTGTTCTAAAAATAATAGTGTCTGTCTCGCGGCTGCGTCAAAAAGCTTCATTTCAGCATTAATGCCAGACAGATGCTATCTGACGCTGGTTTTTTAATGAAACTTTAGGGATCAAATAAAAAATCAAAATAATAAAAACGATTCTTTATTATATTATATCACGATCCTGAATAAAAATATCAATAAATCCTTATTTGTGTGAATGTGCTGTAACCCACCTGTTTTTATTATTTATATGGCTGTAACATACCTCTATAATAAACATAACATACATAACATCACGCCTCTTATCCGCGAAGGGTTAGGCAGAGGTGTAGGTACCTATAGTACACCCACATTTAAGAAAGAAAGAAAAGAAAGAAAAATAATTTAATTCATCTCAGGAAAACATGCATACAAAAACATACCTCATCTCGTCATTTAAGTCCCATGTTATAGGGGGTGAGCCTATTCCCATCAACCGGACACATCCAGACTCCGGGCTGATACTGAGTAAACTTCTATAAAAATTCCGTCTACTCTGAAAATATAATTGTTCTACAATATAATTAACTACAAATCGTACCCATTATATTAATTAAGTCCTGTAAACTGCAGTACTTACTCTACTTTCTACGAAGTTAATTACAGGAATTTTATTGACCACAATAATATAAATTGCAGAAGGTTTCTCTTACACACTTCTTAGTAGATGGTTAGTTTGTTTTAACTGCGGTCTGGAACCGATATTTATATACTGCCTAACATTGTTGTTAATGCCAGTCTGAGCGGATTTTTTTTTGCGTTTGGCAATGTTGATATACAAAATATACAATATACAAGCTGCTAGTTTAAACCGACTTTAAAAAGGGAGGAGGTTATGTGTTATTTATGTTCATTATTTATTTATGTTATTATTTGTTTTCGTCAATTTTGGAATGATTTAGAATTATTTTTGGTAGAGGATCTTTGCGCGGTTGTTTATGATAAAGCAAGGGCTGTTTGTGGAATCCGTGGGAATCCAACTCTCGGATTTCATAAACCTGACAGCCCTCTTCGCGTCCGAAACATATAAGTATGTATTTGGGTTGGTCAGAAACGTCAATGTTACTGAAATGAAGCAAAAGTTGAAGTAGCGCTGTTTTAACCGCCTGAAGAAAGTATTTATTAGTCTTCTATTAGGCGGAAACAAGGTGCGCGTCTTCAACGGTTGGGTCATGCCAGTTTTGATATAGGTACTCTTTTGGCATACTAAAATGGACTCAAACCAAACTCGATGCCCTGGATAGGAGCCCCAGTACGATGTTGACTGCAAATCCAAATGCATCACCCGCGGTGATCTGTAACAAGCCTGTATAGCCTGCGAAAGTGTGGAGTATGAGACTTTATATTTACGTAATATATAGTCTATGTCCATCTGGAATAATGTACCTTTCAATTGGTGAAAGAATTTTTCAAATAGGAGCTGGGGTTCCGGAGATTACCCTCCACATATACACAAACTCACAAAATTCACTCTCTCTTTAAAATATTAGTATAGATGATAGAAAGATTATGCCGAATGCCATACACTTTTGACGTCAAACAATCTGTCAAGTATCGGCCGACGCGACATGTTTATGACCCCGCTCACAAAAAATGGTCCAATATAGTTTTGCAATGTTGCCAGGCGATATTTCTGGTTTTGAATTATGTATATACAATATCGATTAAATTAGTAATGGCAAGACAAAGAACTAAATCCGAGTGTACTGTTCAAAAATAAATAAAATACAGACCGTCTGTATTTCCTTGTTCAATAATCCGAATTAACCCAGAAACTCCGTATTATCCCTTTTCTACAATTCCATCTGAGGCAAAAGCGTCAAATAATGCTGTTACTGATCCTGATGATATTGAGTTCTAGATAGTAATGTGTTCCTAAAGCTGGGATCAGGACCCTGCTAGGCTGAATTAAAGGTACTGCATCAATTTATTTTTTCTATTGAAGTTTGTGTTATCTTTCTGCTTGCTGCCTATTGAGAAAAGAAGTGTTATGTTGTATTCCAAAACGGAAAAATCGATGCATGACCAGAACAGCCTGGAAAAGTCGGGTATCCACTGATTATTCTATAGAATACCATTGAATATAACTACAAGTAGACGCCAGGATTTCTAGTTGAAAACGTTTCTAGACGCTAGTCTAGAAAGCAATTTGGTCATATTAATAGGTACTCGTTATTCCTCTTTATACTGAATTGTATATTGTTACAATTTACGAGCAACAATGCCGTCAACGTGCTCGCGCCCCGTAGGTATTTTTTTAGTTAGCTTCCGGTTTTGACAGCTAGCTAGACATGACATTTTCAGCTGCAAATATTTTCTTGACATACAAAACAAAGAAGTATTATTTTATTCTTGAAATATTACAGACACACATTATCACATTACAATTTACATCTACGAATTAATTTACTTGCAAATTACCTAAGGGTTAGAATACGTTCGCCCTAACTAAACAACCGACTGTTTGTTTACAATACTGAGTTCACAGATACAATTAAGGGGAGGCTTATTGAACCACCACGGATTCAATAAAGGGGAGATCCGGAGATCCGTGCTGGCCACCATAATACACAGATTACCTACATAAATCAGCCCTTCAGTTCCAAACTTTGAATTGAAACCGTCTGCTACTTAAAAGTTATTATCCGACCACGTGACTTTGCCTGCTATTGTTCGTTATAATAGTAATTAGGTAGAAAATTAATCATGACTGGGTAAATATAGAATTGTTTGTTCCAGTGAAAGTGAAAGTACCATATAATATTTAATTTTCTGACGACTTGCTATCAGGTAATTACCGAAATTGGGAGAAAATCGTTAAGTGGAAAATTCAGTACCGTTGTGTTTTTGAAACTTTAGTTTTGGTGTCATTTGTATGTTATTTGTTTGACACAGGCAAGTGCATAGAAATACATTTTTTTTTCTATTAACTAAATAATAAAATTCGACATGTTTCTGCGAATTTCAGAACGTTTTATTTATTTTATTGGACGGTTTACGTCTTTTTCAAATTCGAATAGACCGATTCATACTGTGACTGATCTATTGTGAGCGACACAGCTTCAAAAGACATGACAGGTTATTGGAATGAAAAACAAATGCTTCAGCCAACTTCAGCCAACATTTTGCCTCATGTTGTCACATAATATTTCAAAGCATTTTATTCAACATACGAAGCAGTACTTTAATGGTAGTTTAACTAAGAACTGACTTAAATAACAGTCTAGGCCAGTGTTCGTCTTATTACAAAACAAGAAATATCGTCAGACCTAGGGTTGAATCATTGAGCCATTGAATTTTGAACTTAATATGGAGTCATTTTAATAGGTAACATTTGACAATTCATCAAAATTCAACAACGTAACCTTGTAAACCTTGTAACGGCGGGCATAAAATAATATTTTTTTTCGTTTCGTTAGAACTGCACAATTTTTTCAATTACGATTACATATTTATTGTAATAATGGCCGATATGAGTAATTTTACGATTTGCTTTCACTAAACTGACAGACGTCAAATGTTACCTATTAAAATGCAGTCCCGTACGGTATATCGAATTACCCTTGAACGATATAACTGTCTACAGAAAGCATGGTTCACCGACGAACGGTAATACGAGAAAACTATTAGTCGATACCATTATTTAGCGACAGCACGTTTCGCCGAATAACGCTACATAGAATGAATGGTTGGCCGATACCAAGATTTGCCGATGTCATGGTTCGCCGGAACACGCTTGAACTAAATAATCCTTTATCGATAGCAGTTGCATGACAATGGGGTCGTGTTGGAATGACTGCATTTATAAAAATAGCAGACTTGGGCCCCAGAGCGTATATACATTCTTTGCCAGATTGAATCATTTGGGTTAGGTTAGGTTAGAACAGTGACCATTAACGCGCGAAGGCGAGCGAGCGAAGCGAGCGTGCTGCGGCAGCGGCCGCCGAGCGCTAGGTCCCCTCTATTGTTGGCTAGCAAACTGCTATCGATAAAGGATTATTTAGTTCAAGCGTGTTCCGGCGAACCATGACATCGGCAAATCTTGGTATCGGCCAACCATTCATTCTATGTAGCGTTATTCGGCGAAACGTGCTGTCGCTAAATAATGGTATCGACTAATAGTTTTCTCGTATTACCGTTCGTCGGTGAACCATGCTTTCTGTAGACAGTTATATCGTTCAAGGGTAATTCGATATACCGTACGGGACTCATTAAAATGACTCACGAATAATTCCGACTACAGAAAAGTTTTAATATAAAACTGACAGATTAGTACCGGACGAAGTTGTCATTTTTGTTTATGTAACTGTGTTTTAATTATAGTAACAACGCTACAAGGTTATTTTGGCACGTGGTCAAAATCGGACCTGACGCCGCCATCTTTGTGTACCTCAGGAGGGAGTCATAGAATTTAAACAACAAATAAACCAACACAATAATAATATTAATTATAAATTATTCAACATAGTTCAGTACATTTTACTTTATTTTACTAACCTTACACTTATCACTCTGGCCTCGTTCAAGACTGAATCATGACGGCAACTTGATAAACTGAAAATTCACTTTAATGTCAAATGATTTCATAACTGACGGTAACTTCTAAACGCCGAAAAAAAAAAATTATCTATCACCAGTTTTGACGTACTGGAGATAGAAAAATCTATCTACGGGTGGTTTTAGCATCCCAATAATCTATCAGACATTATGTAATCTTACCGGCCCACGCTATCTATTGATGGGAGGGTGTATCGCTTACTACAGATAGCTATTTGTATGAAAATGCCAAAGTATGGGTCCCAATAACCTGATGACAGCTATTTTTTTAACAGAACCGTTACTAAAGATGACAGATTAGTCTATTCCCCGAATTGCAGGGATACATTTATTTAACTAAGCATTATTTACTTAAAAAAATAATACTTTATAAGTAATCATATAACACATGTCCGATTCAAGTGAAAGTACGTTATCTGGAGGTGATTCTGAAATGATAGCGGAAGTTATCGACTTGGAAAGTGATTTTGGGGTCCAATCACTTAGTTCACAGAGAACTTACCTATAAATGCCGCATCGACCATGAGCAAATTAAGTTGTTATTAAGTTAAATAAAACAGCACTGAGTAATTTAATCACCGAAATATATCGTTTAGTAACCATTTAAAGGTGTGGTGTTTTTTTTTAATGTAAAACTGTCAATTACGTTTTATTACTCCGCGTTAACTATTTGTTCATCAAAATGCAATAAAATCTTGTAGAATGTACTACTAACTTACAGAGTTTTAATTTAAAATAAATTATATGTTAATCCAGTAATTTACTTAGAATTGAGAAACAAAGTTTTCTAGGTTGTTTTTTTAAAGTAATGTTGGTTCTAACGGAACGCACGGAATAGCCAAGTAGAGAACCTACTTATTATTTTCGTTAGAGAGATAGCCTTTATCAATGATTGTGAGACGTCATTCAAGGATAGATAGAATTATACTGTCTATCAACAATAGCGATCTGTCTTTCACTGAAATAGGTTCAGCCGTATAACAAGACTTATTCATGGATGGTTCACTATAATATTACTAATAAAAATAAATCTACCCTCACGTATAGTCTTATTACACTTGACTAACAAAAATTTGCACTTTAAGGCTAAATATTACGCAAACGGATACCTGAATCGATTGGTTTTAACAACCTGAAATATTTTTAAACGAACCATCCAACAATATCCCACACTATGGGAAAGACGAGAAAAAAAAATATCATCCTCATTTTACGTCAAGGGAGATCAGAATCGGTAGAACGGACTGCAAAAAGGTTTATTTAAATTTCTAATCTTGCAAAAAAATGATCAGTCGTCCCATATGTTTTGGGTCGTGTAGGTATCGAAGTTTTGTATATTATGACAGTTGATAATATTTTTTTTACGATTACGATGTTGTTTCTAACGATAAAGTTGTATAGTTTTATGGTCATACCTACCTACATTTATAGACAGCTAGGTATCCAAATTTAGTTACAATATTTTTTGTGTACCTACTAGTAAAGGCAATGTGATTACTTTAGCTGCAACGTGATTATGTTTTTCCGGAAAACACGAGAATCCAGGGGAAGAAAATGTTCCTAATTTCATTCGCGTTGTTTCTAGGTATCTTAGAAGTATATAAAGAAGTAAATACATAGCTCTGTTTGCCTTAATAAAAAGGAATTATCTCAGGAACAATTCCAATAGTCGTTCGGAACCAGAGAATCAGTTGTAGAGGTAACTTTACCACTTTGTGTTCAAGCAATACGTCAAAAGTTTCCGCAAACAGACAGTTAGTGCTTTTACCTGTGAATACTACTGTTTCCGAGTTAGAGGTAATCTTGGTTTTGTGCTAATATAGGTTTAAATATATACAGGTATGAAACGAAGCACTTCTAGTTTCGAAACTTTTCTTCTAAATCCTAAAAATGGTAACTACGATGATGATTTCTAGCTTCTTTGAATACTCTTTGGCATGCTGGTATACTTAATCCTCCGTCTGATACCGGAAGTAAAGAATAGCACCTTCCCACTTCTTCCCGTGGGTGTCGAAGGCGACTAAGGGACTTACTAGAGAATGGGCAGCAGCGTTTTCTTTGCATTTTTAACACCATACTGCGATCGCCAACCCGCCTGCCAAGCGTGGCGATTATGGCAAACCCTCCCTTTTGGAGAGGCATATGTCCAGTAGTGGACGTCTTTCGGCTGAAATGATGATACTTGATGCATATAAGGAGGTAAACAAATCTCAGTGACTTGTACATTATTATATAAATATTAAAAATAAATTACCTATGGTCTGTTCCAAAAATATCTGATGAAAATGTAAACAAATAGATCAGAAAATTTATTTATTTAAATCACAACTGTGGATGTGAATTTGATGTCACTTATAAATTGAGTGCTTTGATTTGATTATTTAAATAATTAAACCCGAAATTATAAATTACCTTTATTTATTTTTTGTGTGGGAAATTATCAAATAACTTCTTTCGCTCTGGGCGGAGCGGGAGGACGCGCCAACCTGACTTAAACCCACCCGTGTTCCTTCAGTTGCCTGTGTGCCAAGGCCACGATATCCCTTTCAGACGAACTCGCAACCCTGACAGGCATTGGCCCTAACGGACCCCGTCAATTTGCTCTACTTGTGGCCAGGAATCGGTCTGCGACTCCCGACGCCCAGAGCGTCTCCTATGGTAACTAAGGGCGTGAGGGCGTGAATTTTCCCTTACGCGTTCCACCTCCTCCTTTGCGAGCATTACTGCTTCGCAGAAAGAGGTGAAGGCCTCCCATGCGCTTCTCGCTCCGAACCATGGCCGGAACGAGGGCCGGACGCGAGAGATCGCCGCCGCCGATAGCCTCCGTGAGGACACGGTGATGCTTCGCTCAAGCCGGGCAGACCTCCACCGTGTCCTCCGAGCGATCCTCACAATGGTAACACTCGGGCGTTTCCTCCCGCCTTACCCTGAACAGGAACCTCCCGAAACAACCGTCGCGCCTCTCTAGCCACTCCCCAAAGAGGAGACTTATCGCCACAATTGTGGCGTGCCCAAAATTTTGCATTACCTTATAGGTGTTTTTCATTTGACAATCGAGGTTAATTTTATAACCTCAATTTTCGGAGATAATCCTTTAATTAGAATTTAAAAATGTTACTCAATAATTATTATTGGAAAAACGGGTGAAACTTTCTAAATGCAGATGAATGTTTTACTTATTTCCGATAGTGAGTAATGTGTAAGAATATAACGTAAACAATGTTAACATTTTTATCAGATACTTTAGGAACAGACTATACGAGAGCATGTTTCATTTACAAAATATTGAAAAGATGTTTACGCCACACCGGCAGAGCATTTCGTCGGCGTTTTCAATAATACCTAACAAAAAAAAAAAGCAATTCTGTTGAATCTTGAAAAGACGGCCGCTTGAATGAGTTCGCTTATCGCGATATTTCTTTGAATGAAGATACAAAGTGCGCTATAACTCGTGCTGGAGGCCTTTCAGTGTGCACTTGCAATGAAAACACTGTTTATTTTGTAAAGGTGAAATATAAGGACGGTGTTTGCCGCGGTATTGCGTGGATATTGTAATGGTGATCAAATAGTCATGATTGTGTACATTTATTTTGTTTATTCTGTCTTTCAATATGAAGAAAACAAGGTATAACAAGGTTTGGTATAAAATCGTACAAATTGGTTTGCTTTGATTCTTTTTACATGAACGTGGTAAAAAAACTTTTTATTCCGAGATAATATTATTGCATACTCTGAGCTATATTTTTAGGGTTCAATACCCTAAAAGGAAAAAACGGAACCCAAAGGATCACTCGTGCGTCTGTCTGTCTGCCATTGCTGGAATGTGTCCGTAAGTTATTTCACTATAGATCAAAAATAAAATGAACAATGTCCGTTATAGGTTTATTACACCTTTATTTTTGTTCTCAAAGAATTATCAAGCTACCACGAAAAACAGATCTATAGAAAACATGAAACAGCACTGAAAAATGTTTTTATTGCCATACTTGCAAATATAAGACCCTCCTTAAAAATGTTTTGTTTACGTGGCGCCCTTGGTGTTGCAAAACAATATTGTTTGTTAAGGAGAATCGATACCAAGGCACTGACGAAATATTATTAAACATAAAAGTGGTAATTTTTTATTAACTGATATTTTGTATAAAATAAACTAGGGATTTAATTGCGAATAAATCATTCTAAGAGTATTATATAATATAATTAATGATTGATAATTAAAATGTTATAATTTTAGCCAAATATCTTTACATAATAATTTAATAAAATCGTAGCGAAGTTAAACTGTGTTTTCAATATTTTGAAAAAACTATATTCTACGAGTATATGGTCTTGAAACGATTTTAATGCCGAAAATGTAGTTTTTAGAATTTTTGTTTGTTTAAGTTTGTCTAAATGTATGTTCCAGCATCTTGCAAAGAATACTGAATATATTCTGCTCAAACTTTGCACAGATATTCCATATAAGTTTGGTCAGTCTGTAGGTTATGTATTATCACGCTATTTGCTATGGGGGGTGGGCAATATTGCATTATGTTCGTATTCGTCTATAGTTTACCGCAAATCTTCCAAATCCCCAAATCAAAACCTTTTAAACGTTTATCATCACGCTTTACCTTTATGGAACTAAGCAGTCATGTCAACTAAGCATCATGCGTCATGTCATGACATATTAAAAACGGCTATTTTAGTTACGCTTAACAAAGCATTTTTTTAAATTTGTTGTAATTAGGTATTAATATGCTGTTCCAAGTTCATTTTGCTAATAATAAAATATAATAATGGGTATTTATTTGAAAACTTATTGTTTTTTTTTTCTTTTTTTACCTCATGATATATTTAGATAGTAAAAATTAACTCTTAGTTATTATATGAAATGCAGATATTCAATGTACAGACGCCAGCACAACAAGCTACTACAATCTGTCAAATTTCTTCAATAAATTTTCAACTTTAACCCTACAGCGTAAGGTTCAAGGTTGATTGGGAAAATTTGACAGTTTCGGGTAGCTTGATCTGCTGGCGTCTGTACCCATTGAATAATTTTGTGTCAATTTTGTTGATGTTTAAAATTAGCACTGTTAATCCACTTTTGTCGCTGACCGTATAAAAGATAAAATAAGCCTTACTATCAAGTAAACAACATATAGGGAAGTTTTTATCTCCTCAACAGATATAAAGTGTACTAAAGTTGTTTAGCGATGCCAAAGCTGTTTTTTTCGAATTGGCATTTTGAAGGGGTTTCGGTTATTTACTTGTTGTTTACTATCTCTTTTTCCCTTGGGTTAAGCTTAGGTTGATAAAGTTTATACTACCAATAAATTGAGATGTTGCTTTGGTGATCCCATAAAATATGGATGGTCACTGAAGTGGTTGTGACTTGTTATTACAAAGTCGATAGATGGACGACTGTTCACTAGGATTTACAAACCAGAAAATATCTACATGTTTTTAGGATTCCGTGCCTCAAAAGGAAAAAAAGGAACCCTTATAGGATCACTCGTATATCTGTCGGTGTGTCTGGCTGTCTGTTTGTCTGTCTCTCTGTCTGTCTGACCGTCTGTCACAGTCGATTTACTCCTAATCTACTAAACCGATTAGGTTGAAACCTGGTACAAATATGAACTTCTGTGATCCAAACACGGACGTGTAACGTAAATAAATGAATTTTGACTATGGGGTCACTTTTCGGGGGCAAATAAGAAAATTAAAAAAAAAAAAGTTTTGCTATTGGTACCATGTGACATATGAAATGAAAAGACTTGATATACGGATTTCATTTTTTTTTTAATTTTAAAATAAATAATTTGAAAGTTATTTAAGAAAACCGATGAAATATGACCATTATTTTTACCTTATCTCCAAAACTACTGAGCCTAGAGTTTTGAAAAAAATACAGAAAATGGTTCTTTACTATAAATATGACCATTTTATTACACAAAGTGACAGAGGCTCTAGCATAATTATGTCAGATTACTCTAGTGAATTAATAATTCGAATTTAAGTCACTCGTAACGATTCTGTTGAAGCATCATTTCTGGTTGATTATACTCCGTAGATAAGGGATCGTAATAAGGCATTGGTGCTAGCTTAAATTGAAAAAAAACATTACCTTGCCTTTCGAAGTCGGGTAATAAGGAGAGCAAGCTGGCAAATCGGCGATTTTACCAGCTTTTTATTGCTTTTGATCTCCAGTTAGAGAATAACAGCAGAACCATTCAACAGCCAGACAGAACTTACACGAATAACTAGTTTTAACAGACAAAAAGTTAATTTACAAAATAAAATAAATTACCTACTTTCGGATCCCTAACCATCATTACGCTGCCGTAAGGCTGTTGCGGCTGCCCCAAAATCTCCATCACGACGGGACTCGGTCTAATTTAATTACGTCACTGATGACCTCATCATACTGGCCCTCGTTTTATTTAAACATCCTGAAAGGGGGTATTTGAGGAATGACTTTGAAAATTTTATATTCAAGTGGCAATTTGGATCGCGCTGTGTTTTGTTTTCAATTTATTGGTCTGTTTACTTTTAGTTTTTTTTTGAAGGTGTTGTCTTAATTTAGTATAAAAAAGTTTAATCTAAGTGCAGTTCTCAATTCTACAAGAACCAACAAAGATTACAGATAACTCAGTTTTTCAAAATAGGAACCTAATACGTATGAATGCATTCCAACTTCCAAAAAACTGAAGTTGAAATCCCTATAATAAATCTCTCCGAACATAGTTTCAATCATATTACCCTCATTACTATATTATTAGCTACCAGCGTGGGTGAGTAGGCGAGTAGCTACCAGCGTGGCTGCGTAACTACCTGCATAGGCGAGCAGCTACCAGCGAAGTTAAGTAGCTACCTGCGTAGGCGAGCAGCTACCAGCGTAGTTGAGTAGCTACCTGCGTAGGCGAATAGCTACCAGAGTAGGCGAGTAGCTACCAGCGTGGCTGAGTAGCTACCTGCACAGGTGAGCAGCTACAAGTGTAGTTGAGTAGCTACCTGCGTAGGCGAGCAGCTACCAGCGTAAATGAGTAGCTACCTGCGTAGGCGAATAGCTACCAGAGTAGGCTGCATAGGCGAGCAGCTACCAGCGTAGTTGAGTAGCTACCTGCGTAGGCGAATAGCTACCAGAGTAGGCGAGAAGCTACCTGCGTAGGCGAGCAGCTACCAGCGTAGTTGAGTAGCTACCTGCGTAGGCGAATAGCTACCAGAGTAGGCGAGTAGCTACCAGCGTGGCTGAGTAGCTACCTGCATAGGTGAGCAGCTACCAGTGTAGTTGAGTAGCTACCTGCGTAGGTGAGCAGCTACCAGCGTAGTTGAGTAGCTACCTGCGTAGGCGAATAGCTACCAGAGTAGGCTGCATAGGCGAGCAGCTACCAGCGTAGTTGAGTAGCTACCTGCGTAGGCGAATAGCTACCAGAGTAGGCGAGTAGCTACCAGCGTGGCTGAGTAGCTATCTGTGTAGGCGAGTCGCTATATATGCAGGCGAGTAGCTATCTGTGTAGGCGAGTAGCTATCTGTGTAGACGAGAATTTTAGATGATATCCTAATAGGGCCTACGATAATACACTGCATACATGCCAACAGTTTTTAACTAACGGTAAATAGTAGTAACATTGGCCCAACGACGTTGGTAAATGGTTGGACGATATGAATAACAAAATGAGTCTTTCACAACAGTCTTAAACGCATGTCAAATAATATGAGGAGAGGCGCAAACATGAAGCTGCATCCACCGCTGTATCAGGGACAGGTCCCATTGCTCGGATAACACCCTCACGAGACTGTTCGAGCTGCTTCGAAGTTCGCTGAGATTTAATAGTGAAGCACTGATCGCAAAAAACTCATCGGTCCGCGTCTCAACAAACATAATCGAAGTACTACAAAACCGCGGAAGCCCTAACAGTATCCTGAACGCATTGTTGTACTGCACGCGCAGTGCGCTGTACGCCCGCTGCGTAAAGTTGTTCCACAGGCTGCACGTGTAAAACGACTGACAATATGCTTTAGATAAAGTCACTTTTACAGATCTAGTACATCGCGCAAACTTGCGAGCTAACATAATACACCGGACAGACAGCGCCCTACGCTATCTCAATGTCCAGATTGTCATACAAGCCGTCAGAGACCCAGTGGCCCAAGTACTTGAAATGCTGCACCCTTTTTAAAGGAATACCGCAAAGAGTGACAGGAGGTACAGATGAGTAACATTTGGTACCGGCTTTGAAAATTATAAATTTACTCTTTTTACCATTGTAACTGAGCCCATGGACCTCCGATTATGACTCACAAAAGCGCAAAAGTTTGCGTAATGCACCGATCAGGCTCAGCAACACCCTAAAACCCGCGTAACTAATGTTGTTTATACACACTCCGTCTATGGAACATCCAATATTAGTACTGCTGAGCTCACTTTTTAGTTCTTAACTGTATGTCCTCTAGACGGCGCCATATTCAATTTAATGTGAATGTGATAAGTAGTTTAGAAGTTATGAGGGAACAGATGAACAAACATACCCACATACGTACCGGTCAAAATTATAACCTTCCTTTTTGCTTCGCCGTAGTCGAGAAAAAGAGGTATTCCACTAAGAGCACTGATTTCAACAGCACTTGACCGAACCGCACCTGAGCATTTCCACTAACCGCACTGAAACAACATTTTGATGAGTGCGGTTCGGTGGAACAGTTTTCTAATATTCCTTTAAGTCCCCGAACGGCACCTGGATACAGTTTGTAGTGATGGGACGTATATTATATTCACACAGAATATAATATACGTCCTGGACATTACCAACTATAACATATCGAGTAGTAAGTGCAATCGAACCACTCACAGTAACGTACGTAATGAATGCGGGTAAATATTTACGTATGCAATTTGTTTAACGTTGGATTCAAATCACTAAACTATTTCAACATAGCATAATAGCAGAGACGCTGAAATAGTTAGACCAGATGCTGCACAGCTTAAATGGATCCTCTCGACGGGTTGGCCTCGGTATCAATTTGGACAAGATGAAAGTCATGTACTATTCACACGTCTTGCCGAGACCAATCTACATCAAAAGGTCGCTTTTCGAAGTTGTGAAGGAGTATGTCTACCTAGGAGAAGTCATCCAGCTCGGTAGACACAACTTTGAGAATGAAGCCGACAGAAGGATCCAGTTGGGTTGGACAGTGTTTGGAAAACTTCGTCAAGACTTTCGTCACCAATCCCGCAATGTTTGATGACCAAGGTATTCAACTAGAGCGTCCTGCCCGTTATGACATACGGTGAAAAAACGTGGACACATACAGTCGGACTGGTCCACAAATTCAAGGTTGCTCAGCGCACTATGGAGTCTATGGAGCAGGCTATGCTCGGAGTTTCTTTTGTAGGATAAGATCAGAAATGAAACTATCTGGAAAAGAACCGGATTTACCGACATAATATCTTGCAGAGTAAGCAAGCTGAAGTGGCAGTGGGCACATGTTTGTCGAAGGACCGATGACCCATGGAGCAGACGAGTCTTGGAGTGGAGACCGCGTATCAGCTAGATGGACCGACGACCTTAAAAAGGTAGCTAAGACAGACTGGATGCGGAAGGCGGAGGACAGGGTGTTGTGGCGCAGTCTGGGAGAGGGCTATGTCCTGCACTGGACAGCGCAAGGCTGAGTTGATTGATCTCGTGGAGGATATAATAGTTACTTATTCCGTAATTATTGATATCGAGGTAACGTATCTCCGTCGTACAAAATCCTTTGAAGTAACGTACCATCAACGAAGTAAACTTACGATGAAACGTCATTCGAAGTAAAAAACGTAAAAACGTGAGAAAACGTAAAGGTACAGTATGTATTTTACTTGTAACAAAACATCGAGCCGCTCTAATGTCACCATCATCACCCATTCATACACATCACAAGCTGACACAAAAAGTAAAAAAATGTACCTACATAAACTAACTACCCATATAACAAAATTTTGAAATAAAGTTGTAACTTGAAAAATATCATTATATTGGTTCTGTAATTTTTGTTCTTGTTTATCATACTGGAAAATCTGTAAGTATGTGAATCTGTGTATAATTAGGATTCGCTCATCAGTTAATTTTTTTTAAATTGTTTTCGCTCATGTTAAGACACCAATCTTTTTTTTAATGTTATATCATAATAGTAGTATGATGTTGGCATGATTGTGGTTTCTTCCACTACAGTCACATACTATAAGAAGTTGATTTGATTCCATTCACACATACCTAGATACATTAATAATAATTTAAAAAAATCTAAACTAATATCAATTTTGAAAGCAACCGTTTAAGTTACTAACAAGTCCAAAATGGAGGAAAATAATGAATATGCCTGACCTGGTTGTCGAAAATTACCATGTCACGTAGTACTAGGATCGGTCTATCATTACTGACCGGACTATTTTCGCCAATATGCCTGATATAGAGGTGATAGATCGATTAGCGCGCCGCGCAATGATTGTTGATGTTGCCATTTTACATGACGAGAACCTCGTGAACGCTGAGAAAGAGAAACATAATATCTCGACCCAAGCTAGTTGACATGTGGAATGTGAGCTTGGCTGTCATTCGTTACGGCCAAAATCCTGATGCCTGAAAGCCTCGATCAACATCTCTCGAGGTTCTCGTTAGGCGGTTGGATCAAGGGAGTGATTCAGAAGGCAGTACTTCTCGATACGGCTCGCATCGGTAATAAAAATATTCCCCAGGCGGGCAACCTCCACAAGGAGGCACAATCCCGCCCTTCCACGGAAGGCAGCCCCACCGTATCTGGGGGGGGCACCCATAGCCTCGTAGGCCGGCAGACCACCGCCGGTCTTCGTCAACAACCTCTTGCGTCGCAAGAAAAGGAGCTCCGGGTTAGCCTGGAGCGACTGTGCGACGCAACAAAGCCGTTTGCCGTCGTTGATGGCAACAACAGCCGAGGAGGCTCATGTCCAGAAAAGGACCGACTGTCGGTGTCTGATTCTGACACCGCGTCCGAAACTATGAGTTTGGCGAGCGTGGCGAGCGTAAGTTCAAAGCGCTCGCAAACTAAAGAAGAGGTGGGTGGCCGATTTTGGCAAAAAACCTCGCGAAAGAAGAAGCGCGCGGGGTCAGGCTCTTCTAGTGAGGAGAGCCTGCCGGTTGCTAAAGTCCCAACACTCACTAGTGGGCGAGGTCGTGCAGTGGCGAGTGGAGCGCCCGCTCGCTTACCGGAGCGCGACGTGCGGGGTCGGTTCAGGTCGGTTTCCCGACCTGATACGCCGGCCCCGGTGGAGAACGTCGAGGGCGTGGGGAGCGACCCCGGGATCACGACCGTGGACCCCAGCGAGTGCATCTTGCTGGGGTCTAACAAGGCGGAGGCAAATGCCGCAAAGCGGGCGCAGCGCAAGGCGGTGGCGGCTGATGAGATCAGCGAGTTGGCCCGCCAGGCGCGAGAGCGGCGCTCAGCTCGAATGACTGCTGGGGGGAGCCCATCGGCGGTGGCGCTCAGCCGCCAAGTTCTGGACGGCGTGGATGTCGTCCTGAAGGTTGCCACCAAATCGGGCAACCTGAAGGGCACATTCACCCGTGCTCTGAAGGAGGCGGCTGATGACATCAGGGAGGCAGTTGAGGTCCTCCTTAGTCGCACAAGCACGGAGGAAACGGCGAAGTTGTGGGAGGAGAATAGCCGTCTCCGGTCCGAGCTGGAGGACCTCAAGCGGGAGTTTGCCGCTCAGAGGAATGACTGGCAGCGGCAAGCACCTCCCGCAGCCACCGGCCCCACTCCTGTCGTGCATTCGTCGGCCCCTGCACCTATTCCACCATCTGCCTGGTCAGACCACGACATGGAGAGGGTGGCCAGAATATGCATGGTGCAGTGTGGGGGCATGGTGGATGCCCGATTGGAGGCCATAGAGTCGCGACTCCCCCCGGCCGAAATCCTCCGGCCGCCGCTGGCTGCGGACAAGCGAAGGAAGGAGGCGGAGGCGAAAGCAGCGGCGGTGGCTGAGCCGAACCAGCCCGGGAAGGGGGCCAAAAAGCCTGCGAAGGGGACCCAGAAGCCCGCGGAGGCAAAGTCCGCGCCCACTTCCCGAACGGCTGCTCCCCCGGCAAACGCGCCCGGAACCACCACAGAGGCCTGGACGACAATCGTCAAGAAGACGAAGAAAAAGACGAAGACGGCGCCGCCAGCACCCACTAAAGCACCGGCACCGGCACCGAGGAGGACCCAAAATCCGCCTAGGACGAGAGCCCAACGCTCCGCGGCTGTGGTGGTTACACTGCAGCCCGCAGCCATCGCGAGGGGCCTCTCCTATCAGGCGGTTATGGCGGACGTGAGGAGCAAGATCGCGTTCCCCGACCTTGGCACACCGTCTGGGTTTATTTATAAACAAGCCATTACGGGGGCGCGGCTGTTCGAGGTGTCGGGTGCCTCTAGCGGTGAGAAGGCGGACACGCTGGCGGCAAAGCTGAGAGGGGTCCTCAACCCGGAGGACGTCCGAGTGTCCAGGCCGATGAAGACCTCTGAGCTGCGGGTCGATGGACTGGACGACTCGGCGACCCCGGCTGAGGTCGTGGCGGCCGTAGCCAAAGCCGGCGGATGTCCGCCGGAGGACGTGCGGACGGGTGACATCCGCGCCGACGCTTCCGGGCTTGGCACGATTTGGGTGCGGTGCCCGGTGGCGGCGGCGAGCAAGGTCGCTAACGGTGGGCGTCTGTTGGTGGGATGGGTTGCAGCAAGAGTCAAGCTGCTGCAACCCAGGGCATTGCGGTGTTACCGGTGCCTGGACATGGGGCATGTCCGGGCACGATGCACCGCTGCAATAGACCGCAGCGAGCAGTGCTATCGCTGCGGTCAGCCCGGCCACAAGGCAGCCCAGTGCTCCGCGGCACCAAACTGCAGCCTCTGTACAGCTGCAGGGAGGTCCGCGGGGCATAGGGCTGGCGGAAAGGCCTGTCGTGCGCCAGCACCCAAGAAGAAGAGGGGAGTCATGGCTGCCGGGGGCTCTTTACCCCCCCCTCAGCCTGACTGCCCTACGGCCGACTCCCGGCCTGTGAATGGTGCGGAGGGGATGGACTGCGTCTAATGGCGCTGTACCATTTCCTCCAGGGCAATATCAACCACGCTGCCAGAGCTCAGGATCTCTTGCTCCAGAGCATGGCAGAGTGGTCGATCGACGTGGCTGTGGTCGCCGAGCCGTATTTTGTCCCCCCCAGGGATAACTGGGTGGGAGACCTGGACGGCTTGGTGGCCATCATTGGCGGGGCTCTCGTCAACCCGTCCCGAGGACACGGCTGGGTAGCCGCCCTCGCGGACGGCATTGGCACGGTTGGGGCGTATTTCTCGCCCAACAAGAGTCTCGCCGACTTCGAGAACTTCCTTGTCGAGTTAGGTGCCGTCGTAGGCCGACTCCACCCTCACCCGGTGCTGTTGCTCGGGGATCTCAACGCCAAGTCTGCGGCGTGGGGATCTCCGGTGACCGATGCTAGGGGTGAGGCGCTAGAGGAGTGGGCGGTCACGACTGGGCTGGTCGTCCTTAATCGGGGCTCGGTCCACACGTGCGTGCGGCAGCGGGGCGGGTCTGTAGTGGACGTCTCGTTCGCTAGCCCTGCTGTCG
Source organism: Tiliacea citrago (assembly GCA_963921375.1). Classification (NCBI taxonomy): domain Eukaryota; kingdom Metazoa; phylum Arthropoda; class Insecta; order Lepidoptera; family Noctuidae; genus Tiliacea; species Tiliacea citrago. The sequence goes on along the minus strand of OY992787.1, from coordinate 21,214,994 downwards.
CGAGCCGTGTCCGCGACTGGCGTGTCGCCGTGGAGGTGGAGACGTTGTCGGATCACCGATACATCCGATTCGACGTCTCCACCCAGACCACCGGCGGCCGTAGTCCATCGGCCCCGCGAAGGGACGGTCCGCGCTGGGCGCGTAAGCGCATCGACAGGGAGGTTCTCGAGGAGGCCGCTATTGTTCAGGCCTGGATCCGGGAGTCGGCGACGAACGGACCCGTCGACGTCGAAGAGGAGGCGCTGTGGTTCCGCGGGGCAATGACGCAAATCTGTGACGCGTCCATGCCCCGCGTCCACTCATATCCAGCGAGGCGCCAGGTGTACTGGTGGTCTACCGAGATCGCACAATTACGTGTCGAGTGCGTAGCGGTTAGACGCCGGTACACCCGATACCGGAGAAGACGTCGTCGGGTCCCTGACGAAGAAGCCGCGCTGTATGAGGTGTACCGCGCGGCGAAGCAGGCCCTGTGGCTGGCCATCGGCGAAGCGAGGACGCGAGCCAGGGAGGAGATGTTGGAGACTCTAGACGGAGATCCGTGGGGGCGCCCCTATCGTGCGGTTCGAGGGAAACTTCGAGCCGCGGCGCCTCCACTCACGGAGAGTCTCCAACCTGAGCTGCTGGAGGAGGTAGTTGCAGCCCTCTTCCCGGCAAGAGCGGAGCATACTCCGCCGCCGATGGCTTTGCCCACAGCCGCAGAGTCTGCATATGAAGAGAACGCCATCAGCGTCCCAGAGGTGACACAAGCAGAGATGGGGGCAGCCGTGACGCGGCTCCGGGCCAAGAACGTGGCTCCGGGGCCCGACGGAATCCACGGCCAAGCGCTAGCCCTCGCTCTGAAGGAGCTAGAGCCCCACTTGAGAGGACTCTACACAGCATGCCTTGAGCAGGGCCAGTTTCCCACTTTGTGGAAATCTGGTCGTCTGGTCCTGCTCAGGAAGGCGGGGCGCCCTGCGGACTCACCGTCCGGGTACAGGCCCATAGTGTTGCTAGACGAGGTGGGTAAGATGTTTGAGCGGATAATCGCTGCCCGCCTCGTCGGCCACTTGTGCGGAGAGGGGCCTGACCTGGCCGAGATCCAGTTCGGCTTTCGGCACGGGCGCTCCACCATCCACGCGATATCGCGGGTGAGAGTCCTGGCGGAGGAAGCGGTATCCCGGGGCGGGGTGATGTTGGCGGTGTCCTTGGACATCTCCAACGCCTTCAACACCCTGCCCTGGAGCTGTATTCGGGAGGCACTATGTTACCATCGGGTGCCTTCCTACCTCCGCCGCATCGTCGGGGCTTATTTGGCGGAGAGGTGTGTCACCTATACGGGACGTGATGGCGGAAACCAGCGCCGCATGTCGTGCGGTGTTCCACAGGGCTCGGTCGTGGGACCGCTCCTGTGGAACATCGGGTACGACTGGGTGCTGCGGGGCGAGCTCCAGCCGGGCGTGGACCTAACGTGTTATGCGGACGACACACTGGTCACGGCCCGGGGGAGCTCGTACAGGGAGGCAGCGTTGCTGGCGACGGCTGCGGTCTCACAGGTGGTGAGCCGCATACGTCGCCTAGGGCTGGAGGTTGCCCTCAACAAGTCGGAGGCCTTGATCTTTCATGGCCCCCGGCAGGCGCCGCCGCCGGGATCACACATCGTGGTCGGGGGGGCTCAAATCGCTGTCGAGTCCACCATGAAGTACCTAGGATTGGTGCTCGACAGCCGGTGGGATTTTGGCCCCCACTTCCGGCGGCTGGCGCCCAAGTTGTTGGGCGCGGCTGGGGCGTTGTCAACGCTGCTTCCCAATCTGGGGGGCCCGAGCGCCGCCTGTAGGCGGCTCTACGTGGGGATCGTGCGATCGATGGCCCTTTATGGGGCCCCGATCTGGGCGGCTGACCTGACGGCCGGAAGCATCGCAGTCCTGCGGAAGCCGCAGAGAGCGATGGCCGTCAGAGTCATCAGGGGATATCGCACGATCTCCTACGAGGCGGCTTGCGTACTGGCCGGATCCCCGCCCTGGGACCTCGAGGCGAAAGTACTCGCGTCACTGTATCGGTGGCGCGAGGAAGCGAGGGCGCGGGGCGAGTGGCTGATGCAGCGACATGTGGAGTTGCGTCGGTCACAGCTTCGCGCAGCCCTGGTGGCGGAATGGCGGGACAGGCTTTCACGCCCTACCGCCGGCCTCGCCACCATCGAGGCGGTCCGGCCGGTACTCGAGCCCTGGCTCGGGAGAAGGCACGGCTCCCTGTCGTTTCGGGTGACGCAGGTGCTCTCGGGGCATGGTTGCTTCGGGAAGTACCTGTGTCGCATAAACAGGGAGCCGGACGCCCGGTGTCACCACTGCGTCGACTGCCGGGAGGACACGGCGCGGCATACGCTGGCAGAGTGTGCCGCTTGGGAGGAGCCTCGCCGTGCCCTCATCTCAGGAGTAGGCAGTGACCTATCGCTGCCGGCCGTGGTCGAGTCGATGGCCGGCAGCGAGGAGTCCTGGGACGCGGTGGTATCCTTCTGCGAAACAGTCGTGTCGCAGAAGGAGGCTGCGGAAAGGGAGCGGGAGATCTCGTCCGCTCACCCGGCCCGCAGCAGGCGCACTGGGCGTCGGCAGAGGGCAGACAATGCCCTCTTCCGGCCCCCCTAAATGGGTCCAGGGACGGCGGACTCGGGGACGTCCGCCGCCCCCTATCACACTGGACCCGAGGTGGCGGCGCGTAGTGTTCCACGCGCGCCCCTTTGAGACGTCGCGGGGGGGTCTAACACCTCACCCCCCCCGCAGACTTGAGGTGGCCCGCAGAGGCGGGCCGGCACTAGCCGGGGATCACGGAAGTAATACTAGCTCCCAAGATCCCCGGTGCAAGTGTGAGAAGGGAACACCGGGGTGGTTTTTAGTCAGTAAGAGTCTGACAGACCCCTCCGCCCACCCCAGGGCGGAGGACATCCATGAGGATTTTCCACCCCGGCAACAAAAAAAAAAAAAAAAAAAAAAGGGAGTGATTCAAAAGGCAGTATTCCTTGATACGGCTCGCATTGTAAGGAAGTTCCTATCTCCTCCAGCCCTAACAACTGGTAGCTCGGACCCTGCTCCCAACACCCGGCGGAACTGATTTTTTTTTAAATTTTTTTATTTAAATTCAAATTTATTTATTTCTACACATGATGTGATAAAATAAAATTTTGTGTCACTATGTGCTGCCCTGTAAGGCGTACAAACATTTTCTTACACAGAATAGGTGTACAGGTAGTAGTAGGTTCCCTATCCATTTGCATAAAATTTTAAGACCTAATACAACTTAGCATAATTTTGTTTGGCATAATTATATTTTCGCACAATATAAATACGCATAACAGCTTACGCATAATTTTTTTAAGCATAATTTAACCATAATAATGATTAAGCATAATATTCTAAAGCATAAATTTATTAAGCATAAAGTTCTAAAGCATAACTTTTTTAAGCATAATATCCTAAAGCATAAATTTATTTACCATTTATTTATTTGCCATGGAAATTAAATGTTTATACGCCCTAGCTTTTTTGCCCGAAGAGGATATACGGTACCAATTTATTTCGACGATTGAAAAAAAGCCATATCTCCTGAATCAGGTAATATATAACATATTAATATAATAAAGGTATTGAACAATTTTGTGGGTATTTTTTTTCGCTGTAGGAAGCATGAAGCAAGCATACAGCATGCAAGCAAGCATGCAGCAAACAAGCAAGCATGCAAGCAAGCATGAAGCATGCAGCAGGCAGGGTTTCTGTCACGGCTCCGGCGCTGCGGGCCTCCGGCGGCCCCACGCGTGCTAATCGTCGCAGACGGCTTTCGCTCACCACCGCAGCTTCGGCTTGTTGGCCGGCTTCGCCCCCCCGACAGCCCCGACTCACTGCATACTGAAACATACTTTAGATTTCATGTAGCGGTCTATATGTTTGAGCGCGTTCATTCAAACATTTTGTTCCTAGTTGAAATACTGTATGATTTGAACATCAGAACAATTAAATGTGAACAAACGAAATCGCTAAGAAAAGTGACAAGGTCTGTTATCTTTTGTTTACTTGTTTACAGACAGCAACACAAATAAAACATTACTCTTTGCTCCAGGTGAACAAGGTGCAATTATCCGGAAGACTTAACTTCTGCTGATTTGTATCGATATGTTTTGTTTGCTAATGTCTTGAACAGAAAAATACACCCCATCACTAAAAAAATATTTTACATAGGTGCCGTTCGGGGGCTGAAAATAATATTAATAAACTGTTCCACCGAACCGCACTTATCAAAATTTTGTTTCAGTACGGTTAGTGGAAGTGCTCAGGTGCGGTTTGGACAAGTTCTGTTGAAATCAGTGCTCTGAGTGGAATACCTCGAGAAAAAGTACAACCAATAAACAACTGGAAACAACCTGCCAGTACTCTCAACTACCAACCAATAACGTCACATCTCATAAAAGTAACAGCATTTTAATATTTTTAAACGCGACAGGAAATACATCATGGCCGCCGCCTCGCTGGCTGCCGCAGTTTGCAATAGTTGACAAAAGGAAATTGAATGTCGCATGTCAGCTGAACGACAATACCACGCGCGCAATGGCCGGCGGAACTTTTACTATTGGCAGTCTTTCGCTTACTGTTTCATTGCTAGGTTTGTTTTTAATTGTTTTGTAATTTTGAAGCTGTTTAGGAATTTTGTATTGTTTTTGGGTTATAAAAATGGGATTAAAAATGCCCAAAAATAATTAAAATTCAATCAATCAAGTCAGCCTATCGCAGTCCACTGCTGGACATAGTCCTCCCCCAGACTGTGCCATAACACTGTTCTCCCGCTCCGCCTTCCGCATCCACTCTGTCAAGCAGTAAAACCTTAAAATGATGCAATTTTAAATGTTTCTACTTTACACCCTTTTATTTTCATTGTATCTAGAAAACTATAAATTATAAATGAACTATTTACCTACATATAAAAATGAGGTCATAAAAAAAATAAGTAGGTTTGGCTCCCAATCCAAAGACGCTTTAAATTATATCAGTATCTTTCAATCTAAAAGCCTTCAATTTAGGCCTTTGTACTTCTAAATACCATAATGGTATAAAAAAAAAAATTAACAAAATGTCAACACACATATGTAATTATGCAACTAATACTTAATACTTGATTACTTTAATGGCAGGGAGCAGTAATCACAGCCAGTTAAGTAAAACAACCTGATAATTTGTGGCCATTTCCTGACAACATGCGATAGCTGATAATTTATCGTTGACAATACTGTAATCGTGCACGTTTATATTTAAAAATTCTAAGTTTTTGAAAGCTTTGTGACTGTGCCTATTCGTGAAAAGAGTAACGATGGATTATTGTCTGGCTGTTGGGTGGTTTTCAATCTAACTGTCACCTGCTCGGAGTTTACATTTGAAATTAAGGCAGGTTATTAAAAGGTATGAAAGAAAGAAATACATTTATTCAGCACAGACTAAAAGGCACACAGATATACACCAGATAAAAAAAAACAAAACAAGTAAAAAGTGTAAAATAAGATTAAAAAAATTTGCAGAAAGGTGTGCCTCACGGCTGCGCCAAAGGCCCAGTTCAGCAAAAATGCCAGATAACTAGTGCCTGACGCTGGTTTTCAAATGGACCTGAAAGTGACGGATGTAAATCAGGTTTGTACTGCAACGTGTGTATACATAAATAAATTTGTGTCAGATAAAAATAACAACGAATATGTACATACATAGTGTGATTTTTAGTAAAATTGCAATAAAATACAAAACTAGAATCATCACATCACACTAATATTATAAAGGCGAAAGTTTGTGAGTGTTTGTGTGTGTGTGTGTGTATGTGTATGTTTTTTACTTCTTCACGCTCAAACGGCTGGACCAATTTTGATAAAATTTTGTATGGAGTTAGCTGACACCCTGGAATAAGACATAGGCTACTTTTTATCCCGATATTCCCACGGGATCAAGACTTACGCGGGTGAAACCGTGGGGTGCGCCCCACGGTTTCACCCGCGTAAGTCTTGATCTGATTTCTAGTAGACTAAAATAAAAATATGAGAACGACACATGATAGGCCTTAGTTATATGTAAATAAAATAAATCCTTCGAGACTAGTCAGAACCAAAACCTGATTAACACTTAACGTAATATTCCAATACATTGTCTTAACTTATTAATCCGTGCACTTCATCGCATGATCGCACAATACGCTGGAAGCAGCCAAGCGCGACGGACTATTTACGAATAATGCAATGTATGATCTTGATAGAAAATTAGGTTAGACTCAAGATTACTTCTAGTTCCCGTCGCGCAATAAAGGACTGACAACGTGAGCTGACCACAGCTGGACTTATTCCTAAATGTCTTCAGAATATGCACATAAGTAAGTATTTTTATTTAAAGCTACGAAGAAATCGAGGCTATGCTCCATATAACCACATAATTCCCAAAATAAATCATTATAATCTATAGATACAATTTGTCACGAGTAAAACAAAATTACATACAGAAATCACACCATTCACACCCCTACACCACACACACCGCCATTTCACACGTACTCACCCCTACCACACACACACACACACATAACATTCCTTATTCCATATTTAATTATTTTTTTTGATTTTTTATTTTATTTTGTATTAAAACCTTTGGCATGCTTTCAAAATTATCTTTTGTTTATTCTCTCACTAATGTATGGTTAATGTAAACTGGAAGAGCGGAACCACCTAATACAAGCAAATCTTTGCTATAAAGGTGACTCCAAGCATAACAATGTAATTTACATAAGTTGATGAAATAAACATTTTTATTTATTTATTTGCATATATTGTAGGTAGGTACTCAAAATGAATTGTAACAATAAAATGGGCGATCCCTTACAAGCTACCTTAAATTAGGCATGCAAAAATAAAAAGTGCATGTTATATAAAATAATAATAATATAATATTAAAAACGTTATTATCAGACAAATAGTCCATTTACAAGTTACAAAAAAAATTACATGCACGTTAAATAAAATAAATACAAATATTTATACAGTTATTTAAGGCATTGGAATGACGCTCTGTGAGGCGTCATCCAATGCCACATTATGGGGCTGTCCAACCTGCTGGCCACAGTAGCCAAAAGACTGTTGAGACTATCGCGCACTCGCCGCATTAGGGACGCTATACGCAAACGCATCAGTGCGTAAAAATCCGGCACGCCGGTTTCTGCGAACATCCCCGACGCACTGCAAAAGCGCGGTAGTCCCAACATCACCCTGAAGGCATTGTTATATTGGACTCGCAGAGCAACGTACGAGTTTTTTGTATAACTGACCCATAGGGCGCACGTGTACAGAGACTGGCAATATGCCCTAAAGAGTGTAATCTTTACCTCTTCTGTACATCGTGCAAACCTACGGGCCAGCATGTTACATATAACTGCCAATGCTCTGCGTTCCCTTTCCAAATCCGTATCATCGGACAAACTGTCGGTCACCCAGTGACCCAGGTACTTGAACCGTGTCACTCTGGTAAGCGGGACACCACCTAAGGTGACTGATGGGCCTGTGTCATAACATTTGTTACCCTCCTTAAAGACCAAGAGCTCACTCTTGGTTGCATTGTACCTGAGACCATGGGCCACCGCATAGTCCTCACAGATACGGAGAAGCCTTCTCAGGGCACTGATCGATGGGCTCAGCAACACCATATCGTCCGCGCTGATATTATTAATAATGTGTCCATCAATGGAGCATCCGATATTGGTATTGCTGAGCTCACATATCAGTTGGTTTACATACAGGTTGTAAAGCTTGGGTGAGCTGAGTCCCCCCTGCCTCACCCGACATTCCAACCTGTATGCATCTGACAGGACACCCGCCCATTTCACATAATTGTACTGGTTGTTATACCAGTACTTCAGAACATCAACCAGATCCCTTGGAAGGTTGGTGTCATGCGATAGTTTCTTCCATAGGCAGTCGTAGGACACTAGGTCAAAGGCCTTGGAAAGGTCAAGAAAACATGCATACACCGGTGTTTTCCTACTTGTATAGTATTGGTCTGTATGTTTGAGACAGAGGACAGCTGTTTTTGTTGATAAATGTTGCCTAAACCCAAATTGGGCGTCATGTATTGTTAAATGCGTATCCAGCTGCCGATCAATCAGACCGTCCAACACCTTTGCAATTATAGTCGCCAAGGAAATAGGCCTGTAGTTGTCTGTGTCACTCAAATTACCAGTCTTGTTCTTTATTATTGGTACTACTATAGTTTTAACTAAGTCGGCTGGTAGATAAGAGTGACTCGTACAAAAACTAAATAGCATTGCTAAGGCCCGAGGTAAGTGCTTGCCTGCATATCGCAAATGCTCTATGCTCATGCTGTCATGCCCCGGTGACTTACCCCTTTTTAAGCATTTTATGACAGTAGCTATATCCTTAGCCGCAAACCTAGTAGGCATGTCTCCAGACCCCCCCACATCCTCTGACCCACCAGACGCCGGACCCAGGGGAGATTCAATCTTAAAGGATCTACTAAATCAGTTAGCGATTTCATTAGGGTCACTAACACCCGCTACACTCACGGGCAGGTTGGACATGGGATTCAAACTGTTCGTGGTTTTCCAGAAACTACAGAAATTTTTCGCGTCATGATGACTCGCAATGATGTTCATTTTAATTTTATCCTTATTATTTTGGCACTATTTCAATTTACTTTTAAAAACCCTTCTACTTTCCATCATTTTTTTATAAACTGACCCACTTTTAGGCCTATCAAATAGCGTCCAGTTTTGAAAATCAAGCCGGGCCTACCCGTGTGCGGCTTTTACATATTTATTCCAGCCTGTTACGTAACGACAGAAATATAAAGACAGAATAAAGACAGTTAACAACAATCTAACCCAAACAATGTTTTCAACTAACAACAATGATGTAGCTTCGTTACAAACAGCAACACAGTCGCAAAAATACATCCTTACTTCCATTTCTAAAACAAGCCCTAATGAGCATCGCTTCAGACATGATTTACGGCCTCCGTTTCAAACCTTTCCATTTTTGTTAGTTATGTAACGCGACATTGATCTTCGTCCGTCGATCTCTCTTAATTGCGAACGCGAAAAGGGTCATCAATCGCGTAATAGCTTTAAAACGTGTGCTATCATGGATTCTGAGAATTATGTAAAAGAGCCGAGGTTGGCCGATCGCCAACGAACAAAGCCGACACGTCAGTAGTTCAACAGGTCACCACGTAAACCTGAAACATTGGCTACTTGAAATTTTATCGTAGTGCATTTATGATGTGTGAGATTTTGAGAATGGCTTTTCGTATCTTCTTTATTTCCTGAAATACCTCTTGTTGTTAATATCATCTATTTATATTATTTATTTATTTTACATTCTGTGATTACCTTAACTCACACACTGATATTATTTTTTTTTGGAAAACTTTTTTTTTTACAATGTTTGTAAATAAGTGAGCACTATGTATTTATCACATAATTAATTTATCTGTCATTGCTTCATTCTTAATTCTTTTTACCTATTGGGGTACAGTAATTTTATTCTAGGTGCATCGTCTTCACATATAATAAATATATATTTTATGTACCTATACAGAATATTGTAAAACAATTTAAAAGAGTAACGGTGGAGTTTCTCGCCCATTCTTCTCCATACGAAGCTACCTTTTGGAAGGGGCGACTAGAATCAATTCTATTTTTTTGTAAATTTTGACGTTCAAAAGTGCCACTTATGTGCCTATTTGAAATAAATAATTTAACATTGAATATGCGGATCGAACGTGGATGGGACTGGTGTATGAGAGTGGAGATTGGCAAAAGCAACAGTTACCTACGCCCAGCAGTGGGTAAAGTTGGGCTGGGATGACAATGTCTGTTACTCAAAAAAGGAATCTATGTGAATGACCCTTGGAGGTTTTGTAGGCATAAGCCGATTTAATTGATCTTCTGCGGTTTTGTTTTTATTTCTGCATAACTAAAAAAGTGTATGACATAAATTTTCAGGGGATTATGCCGGAGTAGGGTCGGCACGATCATGTCAATAAAATAAGATAATCCAAGAAAATTTGACGAATATGAAATGATTAGTGTATATAGATCGAACCACGAATTACGCGCAATTTTGACACAAAAGGAAAATAAATTGTGTCAAAATTCCGCTTCATTCAAATTTGTTACAAAAAACGAATATTGTTTATCATTTTCGTTCAGCTCTACTCAAAATGTAAGCTCTCTGCGATCAAAGCTTACAACACCATAACATTTTTGATACGTGTCTCAGTGATCCGGAACGGTCCAATGCAACAAAAGCTAGACGGAGGTCTCTAGAATAAATAATACGACCGGAACATATTTGAAAGTTATAAAATGCGAACCCTCTAAGCAAAATTCCATCATTAGAAGTTTTCAAGAGTTTACTCCAAAACTATGAAGCGTGACTTCGGTCCAACGTTATGATTACTAAGTAAGAGTGAGCGCAGACCGATGGAGTGGAGACGAAGCGACTACGGTCTGTGCTCTGCGTTACCTGACTCCGCTTACAATGAAGAAAAGGGGAAGTGGGGTGTATTATCCAGAGCATTGACTATACTTCTATAAAAAACTTAAAGTCGATTTTGTTTACTATTGCTTACGACTGAAAGTATTAGTTATGTAATAAAAAAGAGAGAGCCTTGCAGTAGTCGCAAAAATGATGTGTAACATCTGACATCTCACCTTGTTAATGACCAACTGAGTGGCGACAGAAATTCACCTCAAAATATAAAAAAGCTAAATACTGAAATATTTATTCCAATAATTATTAATTACTAGTGGTCGCCCACTGGTCGAACTTCGACCCCCTCTACTTACAATCTATAAAGTACTTACATATTCCATAAGTACACTAATTCAATGCTATTAAAAAGTACTTACTTATTTCATGCTCAAGCTGTCACTTCCTGTTACACACTTCCGTCCCTTTTCACAAAATCACTCCCACAGAAATGAGAGGAAAGATGTTACACATTAATATTATATAAATTCGTAGCTCCATAAGTTAAATAAAATTTAAGCCACGAGGATTACTTTTCATCTCTTAAGTTGCAATAAATTATTCAAAACTGAGTACAGCTCATTGAAAATAACGAGGAAGCATGTAAACCAATATTATTTTTCCTTTTTTCTTCAAAATAAGGAGGGTGAACTGCTTAAAGTGACTCACTATGAGGGAATGCTGAATTAAAGTAAAGCCTGCCTTTTGAGTTTTATTTATTTTCTGTTCAGAGGCCGAGGAAAAAACTGTAAACAATCTTTTAAGCCGTTACTATCTCGAGTCACTTCCTGCAGGCTTTGCATGACACTTTCTATTTCTACTATACAGTAGAAAAATTATAATAATATATAATATTATTATAATAATATTATTTTTAAGAAAAGGAAAAAAAATATTGGCTTACATGCTTCCTGGGGGCCAAGTCTGCTATTTTCAATGATACCAATAATTGAAAATAGCAGACTTGGCCCCCAGGCCACAAACATTATGACAACCATACCAAGGCAAGGCCATGACCATTGTGCCAATAGTTTGTAACCTCCTAAATTCATAATGGCGTGACAGTGGTCCATAGTGAAGTCAAAATAATATGAGCTTGTCAGTACGACATTACCAAATACACACAATTTTTCCAATGGAGTGTCACTGGCACGTCATTGGAAAATCATAAAGACGCCTTTCAATTAGGAGATTAGCAAAACTGTCAAACTCTACAATTACGTTGCCAATGATCGGCCATTCTGACACAACTGCGTTAGCAGACTTGGCCCCCTGATCAATCATCAATGAGCTGTATTCAGTTTTGAATAGTTGCTACTGTCTAGACACAAACGTCATTTTTGTCTACTCTTCCGTCGATAAAACGCTTCTCTACGGTTCTCGTGAAAAGCCTACTGAAATTACTTAAGTTAGGAATATGGTTTTCTTTGATTGCTGCTTGAGTATCGTTATGTTAATATGTTGAAAACATACCTGAATGAATTTAGTAGTGGTTTAGTGGTTTCTTGTCTAGATTTAATTAATTTAGGTAATGGTAGGTGTAATACATACACCAATAATCCAGGAGAAATGTCTCATGTGATACATATTTTCTAATAATAATAAAAAAATATTAAAAAGTTCACCACTTACCACTCAGATCTTAGATCAGTAGATTGTTCCATGACAGCACTGAAAGCCGTGTGTTTAAGCAATCGGCCCCCGAATACGCGGATCTTAATTTTCCCTTCTTCTTGATCATGATTAGGACACGGTATAAAGCCTATGCAAAGTAACAGTTTCTAATAATATTTTCCTGCATTCTGTTTTATACGTAGTTTAGCTTCAAAAATGATTGATTAGATCATTCAGATCAATCAGGATAAATAAGAGCATATACCTAGAGAGTATCCAGAATAATAATATATCCAATATCCAGTCGATTAAGGCATTTGCTTTCAACGCATCAAAAAACATTTTCGTAATAATGTTCTTTGGGAAAGGCTCTGAAACCAGACCACACCAAAACAGATCTAGAATACAAAAGTAATGAGATTTATATTTATATTCGATAGAACAAAGACGGCAGATAATATTCAGCCTGGATATTGTAACTACCCGTGTTGAGCAAGCGTGGTGATCAATGCTCATGCCTTCTCTGTATGAGAAGCTTTTGCCAGCAATGGCAGAATAATAGGCTGGTATTGTAACGCTAAGGAATATAAATCTTTTTTCTTTTCTTTTTGGCTTCGCACGGTTTGTGCATTTAGCCAGTGTCATGTAAAATTAGGTAACAAGTACAAATTATGAAATTTATTCCATTCAATGCATGATAAAGATGATAGATGATATCCCGCCCCGCTCCCATTTAGTTTCAGTAAAGACGCACTTTACTGAAACCTCGCGCGGACTTCTTGAGAGAACTTAAAGTGATGTTGCACTGTTTTGTTTCATTTGCCTACACTAATGCAGGTTCACGAACACTTAATCCACTATGACACACAAATTTTAGAATTTAAAACAAAACTGCTAACATGACGCTTCACCAAGAAGTCCAATATAAATCTTTTCTTCTAAAATATTATTATTTATATAAAACAAGGGAAGATAATTCCGAAGTATCGGCCGAATGTTCGGCCGTTTCCTGACTACGGCGAAAGAAAAAATAAAAATGACCGTCAAAGATATAAGTCAAAGTCAAAAACTTGACTTGAAGTCGGGTAAGGATTCAAAGTTAAATAAGGAAACTTTGGAAATCAAGAAACGGCCGAACATTCGGCCGATACTTTGGATTATCGCTAAGGTACAACCAATAAAATAATCATAATAATAAATTCATTTATTCCAGGTAAATTACAAAACATAAAATAAAATACAAAACTTAAAATTGCCAAAATAAAATATAAAGGAACCAATACGGGAACTTAAATAATTATACGTGGAAGAAGTTTAGTTAAGTGTAATTATTGTCATCGGTAAACTCAGGGAAATATTAATTCGAAAAGGAAAAATATGATATATATAATAGAATACAAACGCGTAGCTTAGACGCAAACAGTTGTGATTTCTGGGTAAATTGATATATACTTATTATCATTGACATGACTTCATTAGGTAAAGGTTAAATTAATGAGGTAAGTTACAATTTTAAAATAATATTACTTAGATTTTGGAATACTTTTTTCATGTTTCAACATTTTCTTTTAGTCTTACGTATGGAAGGCTGTATGCTGTAACTGTGTTGTGGAGTCAAGTCGAAGTTGCGTGTCAAATAGGCAGTCGCTCCATGTAAAATACTGGTATTCAGCTGCTTCCGGTTAGATTGGAAGCCGACCCCAACATAATTGGGAAAAGGCTAGGCATATAATTTAATTTATTTATTTACATACATACATAAACTCACGCCTTCTTCCCATGGGGGTAGGCAGAAACTATAGAACGCCACCTGCTACGCTCCTTACATACTCCTTTTGCTTCGCCTACGTTCATACATCTGGAAATACACGCACGCCGATTGCGAGTACTACGCACCTGACCTTTCTGAAGAACATCACCAATTTGGTCACTATATGGGTGTCACTAGGGCGACCCCTCCCGGCGTTTCCACTCACCTCTACTTTATAAATACTTTTTGTTAGTCGCGTTCCACTCATCTCGTTCCATTTATTTATTTATTTATAGTAAATTAACACGGTACAATACCAATTACATCAATCAACATAGAAAACAAAACTACACAATGCAGACCATTATGTCATAAACAATGATGATGGACTGCTGTATTAATTAGTCATCTTTTCGGAAGTATTTTAATTCGTACCGCAGTAATGTAAAAATAAATTTATGAGGGCCTCGTGGCTAAATAAGAACCACCTTAACTCTGAAAATATCATTGTACTACAAGATTATTTAGTAGAATTCATATCCATTCGTTTTTCTGTTTTTTTTGTTTTGTTTTTTTTTTTTGTTTGTATGAGTGTGTTTTATTTAATTTGTGATCTGTGCGAGTCCCAATAAATGCCTTTCTTTCTTTTTTTTCTTTTCATTTTATTGTTTAAGTTCTGTATATTGCAGTACTGACTCTACTCTCTACGAAGTTAATTACAAGAACTTTATTGCGCACAATAATATAAATTGTAAGAATGTTTCTCTTTCACACTTCTTTGGGCCGATTTCACCGATCGTATTACAAACGCGTTTAAGAAAACTAAGTTCTGCATAAACGAGTTCAAATGTCAATATTGATCTCGTTTTACGTTTAACCAATTTCACCAGCTACATTTTGATCACGTTCACGAAAACCAAGTTTCCGTGGCATAGAATGTAAATGTTGTCACATGAACGCAATTTGTTTAGCATTTGCAACATGCGATAGCGACCTACTGTGCTTACATTTTATTACCACGTTTTTATTAAGTCACTTTCTTGTTTGTCTGTCTGTCTGTCGTTCCGGGTGGAACCTTGCAACTCAAATTTCGAACACTTCCCGATTATAGCTATCCTGCTGAAACTTTCAGGGTAGCTCACAACTCGATGACAATGCGTTCTAAATCCATTTATTAGCATGCAATGCCAACCTAACCAAAAAAACCCATAAAAAACCACTAAGTTTAAGCTACGCGTACCGCGGTCGGTTCGTGGATGGGTGACCATCCATCATATATCGTGACCCCTCCGCGCCTCGCACAGCACGTTAAGCCGTTGGTCCGGCTGTCATTCGTAGATCTTTTACAATCATTGCGGGTAGTCAGAAGCCATAAGAATGGTTGCCAGGCTACCATTCTTACCAAGGTGTTACCCAGTAACTGGGTTGTGGAGTGCGTTTTCGTATTGACTTTTTGACGAA
Source organism: Tiliacea citrago (assembly GCA_963921375.1). Taxonomy (NCBI): domain Eukaryota; kingdom Metazoa; phylum Arthropoda; class Insecta; order Lepidoptera; family Noctuidae; genus Tiliacea; species Tiliacea citrago. The sequence goes on along the minus strand of OY992787.1, from coordinate 21,199,641 downwards.
AAAACGCTTCTTCTTGTAGTCGGAGGCATCTTCTTAACATTAACGACCTATTGTCTCCGACTGCATGAGATTGTATAACCTAATCCTATCCTAATCATCACACTTCACACTAATATTATAAAGGCGAAAGTTTGTGAGTGTGTGTGTGTGTATGTTTGTTACTTCTTCACGGTCCAACGACTGGACCAATTTTGAAAAAAAATTGTATGGAGGTAGCTGACACCCTGGATTAAGACATAGGCTACTTTTTCCCCGATATTCCGACGGGATCGAGACTTACGCGGGTGAAACCGCGGGGCGCAGCTAGTCCTAACTAATATTATAAATGCGAAAGTAAGTTTATTTCTTAGTTACCTTTTCACGCCTAAACCACTGAACCGATCATCCTGAAATTTTGCTTAAACGTTGTCAGGTGTACAGAAACGGACCTTTCATCCCGAAATAAAGTATTGTTCCCGAGGAACCGACAAAACAACAATAAAAATCTTATGATAATAAATGGCGCCACGCGTCTTTTGAATCTTGATTGAATTGTGTTACCTACCTATTGGATGTATATGTCGCCGCGGAGCTTATTCGGCCGTTAATTAGTTATTTGATTTTGTGTTATATGTGTGTTAGTACATTACTTACCAATATTAAGAGAAGTTTTATGTTTGTTAATAAATAACCTCGGATTTAGTTGGGTTAGTTAATGTCAAGGTCATGACTAATTAAATCTAGTAATGCTACTAAATTTCAATTCTGATTATTTTTAAATAACTTGTAATTTTGGAACATTGTTTTGTTAATAGAGTAATACCTAAGTCTTATTTACTTTTTAAAATGTAACATTTAAACGTTACCTGTATAATCGGCGGTAAAATACTTTGTGATTGACGTTTGCCTCTGGTGGGGCAAACGAGTTAATAAAAGGCGCGGCTTGAGTGTGGAGCTCACTTTTGCTGCAGATTATGAAGAGGAAACATTGTGAATAGAAACTATGTCTGTTTGATTTAAAAAAATTGCATTAAGTAGCTTGCTTGTTTTTATTTTACTGAAATCAAAAATCACTGTAGTTATAGCAGAACCGAAGGCCAGGATAAGGTCAGCGGTTCTGCGTATTTTTAAAAACAACTGCCCTGTCTCAACTTCGACATATATAATAGCACTTTAAATTTCAAAAAGCAGAGTACTACTCGAAATGATTGTCAAATTCTAAATTAACGCGAACGAAGCCTTGGGCAAAAGCTAGTAGTTTATATAAATCTTGTTTCTATTTTTTTTACGGTCACTTTTTACGCAGTCGTGTTTTTGATTTTTTTATTAACTTTTTTTGTTTACTTTGAGTCCTTATCCGACCTCAAGTCACATTTTTCACTTTAACTTAACTCTTTGACCGTCGTTTTTTTTTCTTTCGCTTTAGTCAGCCATAGTTAGTCAGGAAACAGCCGAAAATTGGGCCGATACTTCGGATTTATCTTTGTAGTAGACCCCTTGAGCTGATCAAATACAACGCTCAGGTGCAACGCGCAGGTTATTTCGGTGCGTGGCAAATCGGAACTCTTGTTTTGTCAGCACACAATGGCAGTGACAATTTAATATATAGGTACCAACAATGCCTCGTGAATGTCATTTATGCGCCAAAAGGACAAAGTCTAGTAAACACAAGCCCCCTTATTACAAAACAAGGTTTATCTTCAGACCCAGGTTTTTCAGGACCCAGGAATTTCGAACTTTATTCCGACTATGGTAAAGTTCCTAAACAAAAAACTGACAACTTAGTACCGAACTAAGTTTTCAGTTTTGTATAAAGAACGGTATTTCAATCACTGTTACGTTCTTATTACAAAAACTGGCTGCATGGTTTAAACCATTTCAAAATATAAATCTTGTTTTGTAATAAAGCGGAAGAAGTCATATTTATAATCTATTGTGTCTTGCTTATCTAATGCCGTCAAAGTTCAGTATCATTTGCAACCCGGATGTAACTGAGTCAAGACTTTCTACGGCCAACCAAGACGCCTTCTACTAGCAGCAATCTCCCCCCAAACATATTATACAATTATATTATCACTATAATAAACTAATATAATAATACAAATCGGTACAATTTTTGAGTTAATTTGAGGTAATCTTCGGATTTACTCATCCGATTTAAAAAATATATTTCACTGTTAGAAAGCATAAGCTATTGCTGTGTGCTATAGGATATCTAATTCTTTTGTAGTTAATGTTTAAAAACATATTGAATTTTTGTACAAAACGTTTTTTTTCTATTTAAGCTTCACTTCAATGCTAATGCAATGCCTTTGTTATTTTTATGTAAGAACTCCCAGTGTTACTGGGTGGAAACACAGCAAAGCGAATAATTACAATTACACATACCAATAAATTAACAGTTTCACCAAACATAACAGTAATTACAAGAGACTATCAAGCTTAAATTAATTCTCATTTGACCAGTGACTCGTTACAAAGCTTTATATTAAATTACCTTGTTCGGAAACCTAAATCCGATTTTGAGTTCCTGGAAAGCAAAATTTATGTAATTATAATACTTTGGGAAGAACATTTTTTTTTTGTGAACAAATAATTATTTCGTCCTTTGCTTGCGAGACCTTTTTTAACTAAGTTTGTCTTTGTGAATTTACTTTGTAGTTGTCCGAAGGTTTTTTTTTGTGTTTTGGTGTTATGTACTATTAATAATATCTATATTTTTCCAGAATACAATCCGGGCAATGCAGGTGTTAGTACCTAATAAAGAAGCTTAGCATAAGTCAGTACGTACTTAATAACTAAACAGATCGGGGTACGGTTTGCAAGTGCTAACGGGCTGTCTGCCCGGGCGGCTATCGATTGCAGGATAGTGTTGGGACTACCACGCAGCCTAAGGAGTAGCGAGGCAGATTTTTTACGCCACAGTGCATCAAAGCCGTCAGTGCGTGTGTCTATCAAACTATTAATAAATACTAAGCTTCCTATTATCGTTTCAAACTAGTCACTTGTAACATTTTTTTTTTTGTAGCAAATGCCGCCGACACTAGCATTCGTTTGTGCGTGCCATCTTGTCATTACTTAAACAAAATTACTGGTCCTTACTTTTTTGGTATCTAAGTACCTACATAAAAAAAACATCTTCCCATTCTGCCCACAATACCGTGTATGTAATATCAAAACTAAATCCCACAGTCTGGCTAGCCTAACAGCAGTTCGCTTGGATTCCTCACAATTTAAACAACAAACATTTTACTAAAATACAAATCTGCGTTATGAATCCAACACATTTTAGTACGTTTTTGGCTGAACAAAACAAAAGTGAGCTGTAAATCAGTGACGTCATAATTTCAGTGACGCGGGCTTGCCTTCCGGCGGAGCACCTGAGCCGTTACCGTGCCGGATTTCATTTTATGTGGATGAACATTTGTCTATGTTTAGTAAGGTTGTATGTATGAAGGACTTATACCAAATAATAGGTGTAATACCAGTTATTATTAGGGTACCGTACGTTAAAAGGAAAAAACGGAACCTTTATAGAACCACTGGTGTGTCTGTCTGTCTGTCCGTCTGTCACAGCCAATTTGCTCCGAATCTACTGTGTAGTTGAAATTTGGTACACAGAAGTTCTGTGACTCAAACACGGGCGTGTAACGTAAATAAATGAATTTTGAATAAGGGGGTCACTTTTTGGGGCAAATCTGATAAGGCTACTGCCGAGCACGAGGTCCTGGGTTCGATTCCCAGGTCGGGCAAAGTGTTATTGGGCTTTTCCACCAGGAATTTCTCAGTAGCAGCCCGGAGTCTGGATTTGTGCCCGGTTGATGGCAATAGGCTCGCCCCCTATTACATGGAACTTAAACTAAACTGGCGAAACGTGGGTGTACTATAGGTACACCTCTGCCTAACCCTTCGGGGATTACAGGCGTGTTGTTATGTGTGTGTAAAAAAAAAACTTGCGCACTGTACCGTGTGACATATCAAATGAACGGGCTTATTGTAAGGATTTAAGATATACTTTTTTATAGTTTTAATTATTTGTTTTACTTTTAAAATTATTTAAGAAAGTAGATGAAAATGTACCACTCTTATCTCCGAAACTACCGAACCTAAACTATTGAAAAAAAAAATACAGAAAATAGTTCTTTACTTATAGATTACCGAAAAACCTATAAGAATTAAGAAGTCTATGGTCTTAAAACAACATTATAAATCTCTCAAAATTGTGCGTAAAAACTTACATTTGCAGTTGGAATGTATGAGGGACCGTGTTTTTCAACTACAATGCTAAGTTTGTTCTTGGCATAAATTCATCCCAACTACGGACCTTCATTGTGCGTGGTCCGACACGCACGTGGCTGGTTTTTTTTTTTCGAGATATCTTCCACTAGCATTTTACAGGCCACTCATGCATTACATAGGCAGAATATGCTTCTGCCTATGTAATCGATACGTCTGAATTGAAGAACATTTTTACTGGGCTTGCCGAGGCCTGTGTATATGTAGTGACTTTTGCAAATATCAGCGTGATGCCAAGCTGTCTTGCATCATGTAAGTACAATATTATGAATGCCCTAATTTTTTTTTTTTTTTTAACTTTTAACATACACATATCTCTTCTGAAAGTTTAATGCAAAAGTTCCCAAAATTGTAAAACAAAAGAACGTAACATCCTTTAGAAATTACGTACACACTGAATAGTAGTTTTAACCAAAAAAAAAAAAAACACAATTTAATCCGCGAGCTCTCTCCACATCTGCATAGCTAATATAAAGTTTTTAATTATACTAAGCCCGAGTTCGCCTAAATTAAATGAATGTAGGTACGTGATTTCATTCACTAGTTTGTAAGGCATGAACTAAAAGGTTAATTACACACCTGAAATAATAATAAGGAATGATGGTATGTAATAGCTAGCTTAAGATATTTACTATCCCGTATTAAATTATGGCCATGAAAAGGCAATGACAAGAGAAAAGGCAGCAGCATCCTCCTGTCTAAGAATAGCAAAATACTGACTTCTAAGCCAAACTAAACTCTTACTACAACTTTACAACTTTTACACAATAAGAGACAGCAGTTTAGCTACGAAAAACAAAAAGTAAATTTAAAAAAATTAAAAATTGTTTTTTAAGTTCACTTTTTACGCAGTCCGGTTTTTGTTTTTTTTTTTTAATTTACATTTTCATTTTACACTTTTTAGTTAGGATTATAAGACGGTAAATTAGGTTATTTAATTACTTATAACAATGTTTTATACACATAAACTTTCCGGAATAAATTCACTAAGTGATGGGGAAAACCCCATCAAAATCTGTTGCGGAGTTAAGAAGAACAACGCGGTCACACAGACAGACATGAAAAACGACTTTAATGTAGAAATATAAATAATATGTATTTGCATGAAGAGCGTACATGTTTTGCTTATATCATAAGCATGAAAATATTATAGGTTCCATTAAAAAAAAAACCCGTCAGTAAATTCTTTCATGCTGTAAAAAATATTGTAGTTCAACCATTTCAGTAGTATTTTTTTTAACAATCTAAAATCTAAAGTTTTTAAATCACTTGGAATTTTATTATATTCGAACACACATGGTTAAACAGCTTTTATTATAATTAGCCAGTCTTGGTAAGTCATTCAATATAAGCCTGTGAGGATCTTGCCTATTTCGAGGGTATGTATCCTCTGCCTTTTAAATAAGTATTTATGTTTCATAACAAACCTGCCTTCATAAATATATATAGACAGGATAGCGGTTATAAACCAACTTTTTTGAATATTGGTTTAAAGATTCATCAGGTTGAAGCCCATTTAATACGCGAATACACTTTTTTTGGGCAACAAATACCCTATAAAGTAGATTTATAGATAACTCTTTTAATTAATTGAACTTTTAGTTGCCACTGAATTGGTCAAAATGGCGGTCCATGGCATTCGTCCAGCAGTTTCCAGTACTTTGCCTACTTTCAATACTTTACTCGGTTACTCTAAAAACGTGAATGAGGTTTTGAAGTTTGTATGGGAGAATCAGAAATCCACGCGGACGAAGTTGTGGCAAAGCTCAAGCAAGCATAGCAATAATCTAGTTTACAAATATGTAAATAATATTATCCAAAGCTGATACTCGAGTTATTTTCTTTGGTTACCATGTTGCATCGGATAAATGAGATGTGCTAGCGTATAATGTTATTTATATGCAGAGCTCATGTTGATACTTTATATTTTGTATAACAAGATTTTAGCTCGTCATAGATAAACTCAAGATGTGTAAATCTTTATTTTCGCTTTTTATAAGTACTTATTCCTATCTAAAATTATTTTTAGGAGTCATCACCATCTTCATAATAATTTCAGCCGAAAGACAGCCACTGCTGGATAAAGGCGTCCCCCAAGCATCGCCACTTCGACCGGTTCTGTGCTTCCCTTATCCAGCGTATTTCTGCGGTCTTCACAAGCTCTTCAGCCCACGTTGTGGGTGGCCTACCAATGCTACGCAACGTTACGTGGGTGTAATATTTATTTAAGGAGTAGACCAGGTGCCCGCACAAGGTGCCTGCTCAAGCCAGCGTCTCTGGCTTACTGAAAACTAAACACTAAACAGGCACTATGGAGCATGCGCAATGACGGCAGTCTGGCTACTAAAATAATAATAGTAGGTACCATTTTGATGTGTAACATATTATCTAACCTCTCGCTTTTTGTGGAAGCGATTTCGTGAAAAGGGACAGAAATGTGTGGACAGGAAGTGACAGCTTGAGCATTGAATAAATAAGTACGTTATAATAGCATGGAATTAGTGTACTCATGGAATTAGTAAGTCCTATACAGATTGCAAGTAGAAGAGGTGTAGTTGGAGTGGTTGTGTGGTTGGGTCGAGTAATGAATATTTTTTACATTTTGAGGTTAATTTTTGTCGCTGCCCAGTTTCTTATTACCAAGGTGAGATGTCAGACACATCATTTATGCGACTACTGTAAGGCTCACTCGTTTTTTTTTTTTTGAAAACTTCTTGACGCACGCTTGACTTGAGGAGTAAGCTGGTGAATGCGTGACGAGAACGTTACGGAAGCGAGCGAACGGAAGTTGAGAGGGAGATATAAGTTAGTGAAGATAGAAAGAGAGAGAGTTATTTGTAAGTTTTACTTCAGTCGTGTGGTCTAAAAAAGCACACTCGTTTTTTTTTTCTTGAATCATTTAGCGATATTACTAGTATTTTTTGTTTGTTAAAATGTTTAATATTTTAGCTGAACCTAAATCTTTTGAGCTTTTTGAAGGTTGAATGAGGCCCTGAAATACTGAAAATTGATGCAGTTTGAGGTTGAGATTGCTGAAATAATAGTTTTGCGACACAAAGCGATATTACGCTAAGACAGTTTTTGGTATTAGGTATAAACATTCTAATTTGGGGTCAATTTTAGAGGCAAATAAGAAAATTAATCAAAAAAAGTTTTGTAAACTGTGCCATGTGACACATTTAATGACAGGGCTTGTTGTAAGGATTTCAGTTTTTTTTAAATAATTTTAAAAGAAATACTTTTGAAATTATTTAAGAAAAAAAATGAAAATTGACGACTACCTTAACTCGGAAAGGAATTAGCCAAAAAATAAATACAGATAATATTTATTTACTTATAGATTACAGGAAAACCTAAAAGAAGTCTATGATCTTGAAATAACATGGTAAATCACTCAATATTTATTTTATTTATTTATTTATTAAAACTTTATGCACAAGTAAACAATACTGTACAAAGGCGGACTTAATGCCTGAGGCATTTTCTACCAGACAGCTTTAGGGTGGTGCAGAAACAAAACATGGCAGGTCCAACATACGGGATAGATAGCTCGGAAATAACTTAGTTTATATGCAAATACCTATATGGATAGATACATACATATACCAAAATAAACATTATCAGAAGAAATAATGACCGGTAGAGGAGAAAACTACTCCAGCAAATCACCGCTGGGATGTTTCGGCCAACTTCTGACGAATAAGTTCACGTGCCTTCACTTTACAAGATAACCGGCTGGTTGCCGTTCTGATGATCAGAGGGAGTGTATTCTAAAGAAAAGCCGCCTGGACAAAGAAAGAAGAATGAATGAAGCCAGAACGGTGCTAACGACATCGTAGAAGACGATTGCTGATGGAACGAAGATTTTTACTATGGGCAAAGCGTATTGAATTTGGGAAGTCAGGTAAGAAGGAGAAGCTATATTGTGCGTACAAATTTACGTTTGCAGTTGGAATGTATGAGGGAACTTGTTTTTTAACCACAACGTTAAGTTTGTTCTTGGTATAAATTCATCCCAACTACGGAACCCTTCATTGTGCGTGGTCCGACACGCACTTGGATTTTTAATGAAAACCTGTCTACTATTTTAGTTTTTAAGCAAACTAATATACTGTGGGTCTTTCTTTCGGCGGTAGTTCATTTAGTCGTACTTTATTCTTTTTATTGATTGTTTCTTAAACTCACTCGTTCCTCGTATCAAAACAGCCACACGTGTCGATAGAAGGTTAAGCTACAATTTTCGATTGCCGAGGTAGGTCCGTGGATGGGTGACCATCCATTACATATCGAGACACCTCCGGTCCTCGGAAAGCACGTTAAACCGTTGGTCCCGGCTGTCATTTTTAAATCTTTGACAGTCGTTACGGGTAGTCAGAAGCTCGAAAGTCTGACAACCAGTCTTACCAAGAGGTTTCATATTACCCAGTAACTAGGTTGTGGAGGTCAGATAGGCAGTCGCTCCATGTAACATACTGGTATTCTGCTGCATTCGGTTAGACCGTATGCCAAACCCAACATAGTTAGGAATCGGGATAAAAAGTAGCCTATGTCTTAATCCAGGGTATCAACTATCTCCATACAAAATTTTATCAAAAGTCCAGCCGTTTGAGCGTGAAGAAGTAACAAACATACACACACACAATTTTTCAATATTAGTGTGATTTAACCTACTCGACAAAATAATACTGCCTCGTCTAGTGGTCGCAAGTGCTATTGCTGAGCATGAGGTCCTGGGTTCGATTCCCGGGTCGAGCAAAATGTTATAGGGTTTTTCTATCTGGAATTTCTCAGTAGCAGCCCAGACTCTGGATTTGAGCCCGGTTGATGGCAATAAGCTCGCCCCCTATTACATGGGACTTAAACATAACTGGCGAAATGTTTACAACAGGTACACCTCTGCCCAACCCTGCCGGGAAATAAGGCGTGATGTTATGTTATGTTAAAATAATAAATTTTCTACCCAAATAACATTCAAATAAACATACAAGTCTATGAACCAACATACATAACAACATAATTATTATACAACATACGACTACGTCTATTCAAGACGTAGCTATATAATTCATGAAGCGTTGTCTTTGAGAATTACCGACTTGTAATAATCAAGCGTTCTCATAGCATTAGGCGCACGGTAACGTTACGCGTTATATCTCGTGTTTGAGCGTACCGCCTCCATACCGCGTACCGTTTCGCATAAATCATTAGGGTGGCTCCCATGACTGGGGAGTGCGTGATAAAATACCGGTATAAGTTAGGACTGCCTGGTTAGAGTACCAAGCGATTTTCTGCTATTGCAGAGGTTGTGTTGATTGTCAATTTTATTGTTATCAACTTATAATTATAGTCAGCGAAAAACGTCGATTAAAATGTCTAATTTTACACGTCATCATCTCTAAATCAACATCAAATTAATCGGTACGTTGCATTTCAGCTTTTCATAATAACAGCTAAGAGTTCGTTTTCTTTTAATTTTACTTCCGATTATAAATATTTTGGTCAATAATTAAGATTAAAAAAAAACTGTTGACCCACTTTTGCTACTGATTATACTTGAAAAAAATTAAAACTATTTATTTCTTCTAACTTTTCATGGTTTTTGTAAATTAAATATAGCGCTTAATCTAAATACAATAAGATTATGTGTGCTATAAGCTTATTTTATGTAGTTGCTCACTTAAGTTTATGGCTGAGAACCTACACGCTGACATCCTCTATTCCATACTTCCCCACAGTAAAGTAGGCTTTTAAGATGTTTTGAATTTGTTTAGGTTTTTTGTCTTCAAATTTTTTGGCAATTTTCTTTACCAACCTAATGGGACATAATCTAGGATTGCAACGCAACATAAGAGCTAGGCAGGGCCCGTCATGTATAAAGAGCAAGTTATGTTTATATTTAAGACAAACCCCGACCCCAGGCTTTTGCTAAAAAGTTCCTGAAGATACGTCTCAATAACACGTCAACTTGAACTAAAACTGAGTGAATTTGACTGTAGTTCTCCACAATGTGTTACTGTGTAGTTAGAGCACATAGCAGGATCATGTCTTTAAATTATATTCTGATATGTACTTACCCTTTAAATATGTGAGGAGCTCGTAGCTAAGCAATCAACAACAGCCGCACGGGTCCATTAGGTTAAGGTACGCTTGCCAGGCTTGGTCCGTGGATGAGTAACCATCTTTACATACCGACACTCCTTCGTGCCTCGGAAAGCACGATAAGCCGTTGCGTTGGTCCCAGCTGTCATTCGTGGATTTTTGACAGTCGTTGCGGGTCGTCAGAAGCCCGAAAGTCCGACAACCAGTCTTACCAAGGGGTATCGTATTACCCAATTACTGGGTTGTGGAGTTCAGATAGGGAGTCGCTTTATGTAAAATACTGGTATTCAGCTGTAAGCAGGATATACTGGAAGCCGACCCCAAAATAGTTGGGAAAAGGCTAGGCAGATTGGTGCTCTTTATGTGTGATAAATATCTCGTGGACACTGTGAGAAATAATTACAAGCGACAGCTGTCTATTTGGTATGGGCAGGTTTAATGTCACAAATGCGTTCTGATTATGTCATGGAAATCGATTACTTACAAATTAAAGATTATTTATGAAGAACATTCTCGCCAGTAGCACATCTCTGCCGCGAAACCATAGCAGTGAAACCGCGGTAGTTCAATTCAACTGGTTCGCGTCATGTTCCGCTAGCCGCATCCGATTCGAGTAGCGAAACATAACGCGAGCCAGTTGAATTGAACTACTGCGGTTTCGCGGCGGAGGTGTGCTACTGGCGTAAAATGTTTAGTGCATGCTGTTACGAACTCGAACTCTTCAATTAAACCATTTATAGGTGCTTTCGAATTGTAAAGGAGTCGGTCAGTTAGAAATATGAAGCTAGTTGCCCAATTCAAAGCGTAGTAGCCTACATAGGGAGAAGAACGGGCAAGAAACTCCTTGGAAAACTTTTTTAAATTATATAGTTACAAAAATATTTGTTACATCTTCAATGTTTAATGGTGTGTCAGGTTAAATCTATTCCTCATAATAATAATATTGTTCTCTGTGGATTTGTGATAAAAAGGCCAAAGTATTAAAGTTTTAGGTACTTTCTTTCCTCTTTTTCGTGTGGTTAGGAACTAACCTGGCATCAGAGTTTTTATGCCGGCCATGAGCATGACTTGGCTTCACATGCCGTCGAGAAATATCTCTCACGCATGCCATTGCCTCACGATGTTTTCCTTCACCGTTTTTAAGCAAGTAATAAATACAATACGCACAAGAATCCGAAACGTCAGAGGTGCATGCCTTGGGTTCGAACTCGAGACAGACTTGGCAGTCCGACGGTCACACCGCTAGTCTATCACTGCTATCTGGGTACTTTGATTTCAACCGAGAAATAGTAGAAACCCTAACTTTTAAAAATGAAATTGAAAAATAAACTAGCCTCAAGCCACAGACTATTATATACCCGCCACAAATGCTACAAAGTCGCCTGGTATCATTTTGTATCACAAAACTATAAAGTACCCCAACAAATCGATTCCAAGTTTGTCTTTTCCTAGGAACTTCTGCCTCGTAGAGATACAGACTACACCATCATTCAGATGGTTTAAAAAGTACACTCTACTTTAAACCATGTTACAAGTACCTACGGGTCAAAATTGCTTGTATTATTCTTGGATTACATGGAGAAAGTAAGTATTATATATGCGTAAATTAAACATGAAATTAATTGTTTTGTTAGCAAACTGTACTACACTAAAATAATGTTTGTATAATTGTTTAGGATATGTTTGAGAAGTTTCTAAGATATTTATTGCTGTAATTTGCTTTTAGAAAGTTTTGAGTTCTTTGTTTTAGACTTGAATGTTGAGTCCAACAATAGACTAGAAATGGTTCGGCGAAGGGCCACATTTGTTATACAAATAAATAAACAGACATAAAGACAAAAACTACTTTTAAAATTTTTGTCTTCCTGTCTGTTTGTTTCAGCTAATCTCCGAAACGGTTGGGCCGATTTTGACGGGGGTTTCACTGGCAGATAGCTGAGGTCGTCAAGAGTAACTAATACTTTTATTTTAAAACAAGCCACGCGGGCAAAGCCGCGGACAGCAGCTAGTTTAAAATATGAACAGTTGTTGACGTTCCTATGGTAGCTTTAAAATAAGCTAAGTTTCGTCATTCAGAAAATGAATACCTAATACAATTTTTTTTAAAACAAAGATATTATTCCCTTTGTTGCTAAGTTTAGAAAACTGACTTATGATCGCAGTTTCTATAAACATTGCCCTTTCTTCAAAAACAAGTTCTTAACAAATTCGATATCTAGTTAATTCAGTTATTTATCGATGGAAAAATCTAAATATTTTATAATTAAATTATGTATAAGTAATTTAGAACAAGCGCAGTGGTGGCCCAGCGGTAACGGCGTGACTTACGGGTTGTAGGTCATACTTTCGAACCCTGACGGGCACTTTACTTTGTGTAAATTATTTCATCACCACTGCTCTCAAAACGGTGAAGGAAAACATCGCATGTTCTAGAACTAAAAATTCGAAGACATGTGACATCCCAACCAAAAATTCGAAGACATGTGACATTAACCAACCCGCACTGGGCCCGCGTGACGGATAACGGTCCACTCCCTCTCACAAAGAGGAGTCCTATGTCCCAGCAGTGGGAACGTTATAGACAGAGAATGATAATTGAGAATCTCATTAAAATTCGTCAAAAACCTTTAACAAAACTGGGAGACATTTTTCATCCTCCAGGAGCCAATAAGAAAGCATTTTTTGTAAAATTTTCCTAAGATTGTGCGAAAGCATTTTCCACGAAAATTTGAATAATTTTATTTAAATAAGTTTGATGACTGGCCTAGTACGTACTTGAAAATGAAGGAAGACTTCAATATTATTAGATTAGTATTCTATATACCGACTGCCTCGTTGGTCTTGTGGTAACAATTGCTACTGCGGATCATGAGGTTTTGGGTTCGATTCCCAGGGCGGGCAAAGAGTTTACGAGTATTTATTTATTTTATTATTTATGTACACACAGTAAAAAAGACTCAGATACGACATGTAAGTATTGAGTACAAAGGTACTGCTTATTTCTTAAGAAATTTCTTCTAGCAAACCGGCGAAAGGTGAAATTAAAAAAAAATGTGAACAAGTGTTATTGGGTTTTACTATCTGGAAATTTGGCAGTTGATGGCAAAACGCTGGCCCCCTATTACATGGGACTTAAATATAACTGGCACTGACTGACATCTTGTACAGCAGTCCTTACGTTATCAAAGCCAGTATAAAGTGGCCTCTTATTCCCCTGACATCAAGCAATAGACAACGTTGGCCAACTTATATCGTCTTATTACAAAACAAGGTTTATCTTCAGACCCAGGTTTTACCCATGGAGCCATTATTGAAAATCGAACTTTATTCCGTCTATGGTAAAGTTCCTAATACAAAACTGACAACTTAGTACCGAACTAAGTTTTCAGTTTTGTATAAAGAACGGTATTTCAATCACAGTTATGTTCTTATTACAAAAACTGGCTCCATGGTTTAAGTCATGTCAAAATATAAATCTTGTTTTGTAATAAGGGGGTTAAGGTTTTGAATTCCAGGATTTTGGCTAATTTAACTCGTGACTATGGTAAGCCCTCGACTAAAACCAACTCAACCTATATTCAAATAGTTATTTATGGTACGGCCTTTCCCACTTATTTTACAGCTTTTATGAAAGAGTAGGATTTTTTAAATCTTATTTCAGGCCGTGTTGTCAAGACAGTTACGACTTCTGTAGCTTTAGCGCTAAAGATAGAATAAGTAGCTATTATAATTAAATGCAGCATCTGTTCCAGCTGTATGTCCTAAGTAGGTACTTAGGACATACAGCAAGGGCTACAGGCAACACTAAGGGCTGAAAAATGATTATTTTCAGATTTTCCACTTGGAGGTACTCCTACTTATTTAAAACTAGAGCTTCGCCCGCGGCTTTGGCCGAGTGTCAAGCACCTACAATTTTTTTTTAATATAGCCTATGAAACTCAAGGATAATGACAGAAAAGTTGAAAGGAATTCGTTTGGCTTAGTATGAGCATGGGATGAGCAGGGAGGAAACGCATGTGACTAAAAGAGTGATGAATATAAACGTAGATTCGTGGAGAGGGAGAGGGAGGCCAAAGATAAGATGGATGGATTGTGTGAGGAATGATATGAATGAGAAGGGAGTTAATGATAGCGTGTCGGCTGACAGGGGAGGATGGGAGAAGAAAACGTGTTGCGCCGACCCCAAGTAACATGGAACTAGAGCAGGAAGATGATGAGGACACTCAAGGATAACGTAGCTTCCCAATAAAGAAAGAATTTTCGGAATCAGATCAGGAGTTTCGAAGATTACCCTACGTACACACTCACAAACTTTAACTCATGATTTATTTATCACATGTTTCTTTTGCCATTACAGATAATAAATCTAATGCGACAAAGTAACCTAAATATACTTAACTATACTTACATGCTATACAGTACGTAGCCCTTGTGAACTCACCCAGTGTACAGGTGAAGGTGAGGTGTCTATGGCATCCGCCACCGTGTTGAGAGTGCACAGCGTACGAGTCAGCGGCATAATAGAGAGGCATAATATTAGTATTTTAATACACCAATACGGTTTCGCGTTTTCTTTTGATGGCGATATTATAATTTCATTAAACGTTATTATTTATACATAACATGACAACACGCCTGTAATCCCTGAAGGGTTAGGCAGAGGTGTACCTATAATAGTCCACTACACATCCATCCATCCATCATTCATTTTTCGTCCATTATTTATTGATTTATTTAAAAAAAAATCTAAAATAGCATTTTGGAGCAACCTGTAGGGTACATAAAGAACTGTAGCGCATTGGTAATTTGCCGGGGTCAGGGATCATAACATTGCATGGGAGGCCGTCACCTCCTTCTGCGAAGCAGTTATGCTAGCGAAGGAGGAGGCGGAACGCGTGAGGGTGAGACAAGGTTCGCGCCCTCGCGCCCCTAGTCGCCGCAGGAGACGCCCCGGGCGTCGGGAGTCGCAAGCCGATTTCCGGCCACCGTAGGCGCGGGCCTGCGGACGGTGAGCGATGGGTAGCTCGCCGTCCGATAAGGACCAGGCCCGGGTCGACGGCGCGTTGTGTTCCACGCGCGCCTGAAAGAGATGTCAGCACAAACTGACGGGGTCCGTTAGGACCAATGCCTGCCAGGGTTGCGAGTTTGTCCGAAAGGGATATCGTGGCCCTGGCACACAGGCAACGGAAGGAACACGGGTGGGTTTTTGTCAGTAAAAGTCTGACACTCCCTCCCGCTCCGCCCAGAGCGGGAGAAGTTATTTGATGATTTCCCACCCAAAAAAAAAAAAAAAAAGGGATCATAACATCGCATCAATGAAATTAAAACGAATAACGTGCAAAGAGTATGTGAATTGAAGAAAAGAGATACCTAGCTTTTTATTATTTTGTTTGTTTGAAAATTTTAATTTTTCAATGTACGAATTTTTTATCTTATAATATTTTTTTTATGATTACTGGTCACTAGCCATATCCGCGTGTTAAATTAATGTTGCCATTGTAGCGGCACGTTGTATTATGTAGTGAGATCGCGAAAACCACATTAAAAACCATGAAACTTAGGATTATGATTCTAGGATACCTAACATCATGGGAGGCCATCACCTCCTTCTGCTAAGAAATAATGTTGCGAATGAGGAGGCGGTACGCGTGAGGGTGAGACAAGGTTCGCGCCCTCGCGCTCTTAGTCACCGCAGGAGACGCCCCGGGCGTCGGGAGTCGCAAGCCGATTTCCGGCCACCGTAGGTGCGGGCCTGCGCGTTGTGTTCCACGCGCGCCTCAAAGAGATGTCAGCAGAAACTGATGGGGTCGAGCGAGTTTGTCCGAAAGGGATATCGTGGCCCTGGCACACAGGCAACGGAAGTAACACGGGTGGTTTTAGTCAGTAAAAGTCTGACACGCCCTCCCGCTCCGCCCATAGCGGGAGAAGTTATTTGATAATTTCCCAACCAAAAAAAAAAAAAAGGATACCTAACGTATAAAGATGACGTATAAAGAATTAGTAACATCAGACAGTCAAAAACAAGTAATGAATTTGTCAAACGGCATCTTCCTACAAACTATAACAATTGGTGGGTAGTTGCGAAACTACTGATGTTCTCATTCATACATCTCATTCCCCGCTGAATACAACACAATAGGACCATCAGAGGCGATTATGTGATCGAACCGTATTATGTATCGCATTCAAGCTGACATAATACAGGATTTGGGTAAGCAGCTCTTAGATTATTGCTTTTGTCAATTGATATTGTTTCAAAGTAGTTAATTAATGCGATTATTAATTCAATACTGGTGAAAAATCTTATTAAGTCTAATGGCTGATACAATCGCTTTAATTAAGTAGCGAGTTTAGTTCGAGGTTCAAGTAGCAAGCTGTATCCAACCGTCGGTAGTCAGGCCAAAAGTGTGAGTAGCGAAGTGTCACGTATTGACGGCAAGTTTCTGTCCCAATGGTAGTTAGGACTTAACAAAATGCTTTGGTTATGCAAATGTAACTGAGCTTTTAACAGTTTCTAAAAGCCTGAGCGAGTTATCTATGATAAATATCCGGTATTTCGTGATAGCTTACTGTTTGATAAAAATAACAAAAGCTAATCAACTCGATTTTTTTTGAGGCTTTTCCTTAAAAGTTTAAGGCTGATTTTGAAATTATCTGAATTATGTGTAATTAAGTAAGGAGTAAAAAGTAAACATTATTTTTTTATCGCGTTCAGTTTTGCTGTCAATCGTCTTTACAAAATACCGTAAAATACCATAATAAACTATTAATCGATATTTTAAGAACAAAAACAATTAGAAGAGGTATTATTTAAACGTTGTCATGTTTATAATAAATGTACCTAATTTAATAGTGTGTCATTTTCCTTACCGGTTATTTATTTTGTATAAATCTGTATAAGTAGACATTGTGACTTATAACATCGCCTTGTATAAGTCTGTAAATGTGTTATAATTGTGATTTAAATAAATAAATAAATAATAATAAATAAATAAGTTAGCTTTTATCACAGACAACAAAAACTCTGTCAACAAAAGCCAATTATAAATCAACTATATTTGCCGTACTCCACGTTTACGTTTATCTACCTGTCTGCTCTCAAAGTCCCAACTAACACTCTAGCATTAATAAGTTGCATCCCTCATTTGGCATTATCTCAGACAATTCATAACAGCGGTATTGCCAGACGGGTGTCGTTTTTCATATCTGCGCAAATTTAACTTACACAGAGCAATGTGAAATGCAAATTGTACATTTGCTCTTTCTGAGAGGCTTGCTTTGCACTGGGTGATTTTAATTTTTTGGGAGGCATCTGAAACATCAAAGTGCTTAGTTATAATAAAGGATCAGCAGTAACTAAACTATTTATTTATTTAGATTTATCAACGTTCGTTTATACTACAGAAATTACAGGAAGCAACAGAAAATAAAAAAAAAAACTAAATGTAACAAACAATTGTAGGTACCTGTAATACCTACAGCATTTTCTTATTATCACCTACTAGGTGGACACTGAACAATCATAAAGTGAAGCAGCTAAATATTATTTGTATAAAACAAATCAAAGAGAGATACAGCCGTCTCATAATTATCTTAATAATTAACAAAAGGTATTCAAAAGGTAGTAAAGTAGCTTGCCTGGATTGGAACCCACAACCTCGTGTGTGAGAGGCGAGGCCTCTTAACCCCTGGGCCATCAGAGCACTATTTCCTTAAATTATATAAAAATATAAACGTTTGAATTGCTTTTTAAATTTAATTTATTGTGTTCAAGAATGCTAATGAGGCCCGCATTTATCACAAATTATTTAGCTTTATGAATTTAAATCACCGTTCTATTTCTATCAGAAAAGCCAGAGAGGTGTTTTAAATATTATTATGTTTAGCGCTAAATTTATTGATTTTTGGTGCAAGAGAGCTTAAACAACTTAAAAGAAAAGCGAAAAAAATATCTGAAATCTTATACTTACAGTGCAAAATCTCACATAAAATATTTCATAGTTACCAAAATTCTCACTATGCCTTCATACACTTAACTAATATTAAATAAAAAATAAAAAAAGATCAGTTACCAGAGATCCACATGTTAATTAGGTACAAAAAAAAAAAAAAACTATGTTAGTGTGTTACAGTTAAAATTACTCAGCTCACTTTTTTTTATATAACACAGCATTAAAATTTTCATAAATCTTCTAAAAAGTAGCTGCATGTGATACCGTTCTTATATAGCGGCATTATTATTCACCTCCTAAAGTTTTCTTTGTAGAAAATATGAATTTAAATGCAGTATGTAGACAAGAAGAGCACTAAACTTTGTACTGCTTTGCATGTAGATTATTAAATTAGTGTTGACTGTTTATAGTCCAGAGTTCTCAGTGACAAGAGATGAGCAATTTATTTTAATAGTATAATGTAGCTTCTTGATGGAAGATAACCTTATGATAATAAAGGGATGCGTATAGTACATATTGTATAATTATTTGTAATTATTTATTTTTTACACTAACGCAGGAGGTTAGTGTCAAAATATATTTTTTTTCCCCCCTTTGGTGGAGGCCTATGCCCAGCAGTGGACGTCTTTCGGCAGAAAGATGAATGATGACACTAGCGTTGGGAGATAATTACTAATGCATTTGTTTCGTACTTACTATGTAGCAGAGGTGGCAAATAATGTGAAATTAGTTCAGTTATCACATTCGTATTATTATGATGACCATCAACTGGTGACTAAGAACTATCAAATGCTTAGGAAGGAGGGCTTTACAGTAAACCTTGTTATTCGCCAATTATTTCCCACTGAATCCCTGATTCAGTCCATGGCTTAAAAAAACAATCCAAATTCTACGAGTATTTCAAAATTCCGAGTCAAAACAATGTACCAACGTTGTAGAATCATAATGGATTCTTGTTTGAAAGGTCAATTAGGATAATTACACCGGCAGATTATTTGCTAACGGTTTCCGATCATTCGATAAGCCTAGTGGACCGTGTGATATGCATAATGACTGCTGTTTCATTATTACTGCCGATAATTATCTGTGGTCTACAAACATATTTACTGAACGATATAGGTAAGTACTCGAGAATAATTTGTTTAATAATTGCTTCAATATTAAAATATTATTGTAATTATTTTATTTGTTGGTATTTTTGCGTTAGTGTTATTATTTATTTTTATATGTTTATAAATATATCTTGTACTAATTATAGGAGCTTGTGGCTAAATAATAACTGCCAATCCGGGTCAATCAATCAGGTTAAGGTACGCTTGCCGCGGTTGGTCCGTGGATGTGTGACCATCTGTTCGTACCAAGATTCCTTCATGCCTCGGAAAGCACGTTAAAGCCGTTGGTCCCAGCTGTCATTTGTAGATCTTTGACAGTTGTTACGGGTCGTCAGAAGCCCAAAAGTCTGACAACCAGTATTACCAAGGAATATCGTGTTACCCAGTAACTGGGTTGTGGAGGTCAGATAGGCTGTCGCTCCATGTAAAATGCTGGTATTCAGCTGCATCCGGTTAGACTGGAAGCCGACCCCAACATAGTTGAGAAAAGGCTAGGCAGATGATAGTATTTATATGATGAGCCCCTGAAAACGGTTGCTAGCACATAGTGTCGTAGCGACAAAGGGGCGACATGTCCTGAGATGCTTATGAGAAGTGGAGAGGTATTCCACGGCTATCAGGACAATCCCGGAAGTATGGTAAAGATCGGTCAACCTACCAGCATCTTACTGGATAACTTCTTTCCTCCGAGCACGTTTACTCTTGCAAATCTCCACTCAAGTCGGCCAATAAAGGCAAGAAAGATGTGGGAGCTCTGTTCCTCGTCATTATTCACTCCAGCCGGCTAATAAAGACAAGCCAGACGCGAGGAACAAGACTTATCCCGGGAGATAAGGTCCGTGGGGTCGCTACTGCCCAACAGCTCGCCACATGCTGCCCTGCGGGTTTCTGTATCTCTCTTGGACTGGCTCCTTACCTGTTTCGGCAATGTAAACTCTATACCTATACCGGTACATGCCTTGAGTTCAGGAGCGCGCAAGCCCCGCCACGACGTCAACGTAGAGATATGGCGGTGGGGTTATTATATTTTAATTTATTACCTATTATTATTATTTAATATATTGGTTTTAGTAGTGTTTATTAGTGCTTTTTCATTATTTTTTTATTTAATAATGTGTAACCAGGCAGTACTACAGTTTATGGATGAATTTGTATATCTTGAACTTTAGACATACGGGGTGGCAGGAAAATTACATAATTGTTGTATTCATACGTCATGATTCAAGACAAATGGTAGGCAGTTGTACAGGTCACTTGTTAAATCACACAATATTACTTAAGTGGTCCTCATTATTATCGCATACCTATAGATAATTTATTTGATATCAAATCATTCTGCGTAAAGCCTTATTTACACGGTGCGATGTAATTGCCTATGACATACCGTAATTAGAAGCAACAACAATAGTTACAACGTCTCAACAGTATTAAGACGATGCAAAACATTTGTTGTTTCAATTTTATTGTATGCCACAGACAGAAAACTTGCACCATGTAAATGGAGCCTAACTTACAAGAAGCAGATTTAATAAACCGTCATCTGACGTTAAAAGCATGCGGTCCCTCCTACTAGCATCTCACAGTTGTTTAACTTCAATAAGGTACGTTCGTATATAATAAGAAACAAAATGAATGTATTTTTTTAAACTAATTGAATAAAACCACTTACATAGCACGACATGGAGACGCTGCTGAAATAAAATATAACCCAGCACCTAATGCTTTCACCATTCTTAACCTCACTCACATCTCACTCTAATTCTCACTTTGATTTAGTCACATTCACACACGACTCGCATGCCTGCATATTGACTGCTTTTTTAGGGTTCCGTACTAAAATGGTAAAAGGGAACCCTTATAATGAGACTACGTCTGTCTGTCTGTCTGTCACAGCTAGATATCTCAAGAACCACTAATGCTATCAACTTTGAAATTTGGAATAGTTTTAGATGACGTTTACCCAACTATTTTGCATACAAGAAAGAAATTTAAAAAAATACATCTTTTTTGCAACAGGGCCAGAAAGAGGGTCTTAAAAATTCGAATGGAGTCTACTAGGGTATGTGGGATATCATATGAAAGAGAGCTGTTTGCACATTCTCAAACATTTTTTAGGCATCATAGTTTTCAACGTTTGATGAAAAATGTAAAAAAATACCGCCCTCCTTATCTCCGAAGTTTGCAAAGAGAAAATCTGAAATTATTCTATGTGATAGAAATGTATGTAAAGATTACAGGAAAAATAAAACGAGGTCTCTAAATAGCACATTTTTCAGAAATCGTCAACATCATCATATATACGTACGGAACCCTCCCGGACCGGTTTTTTAGTTTTAATTCTCTTTTTAGGGTTCCGTAGTCAACAAGGAACCCTTATAGTTTTGCTATGTTCATCTGTCTGCCTGTCCGCGGCCACGGCGTAGCTCAGAGACCATTAGTACTAGAATGCTGTAATTTGGCATAGGTATACATATTAATGCTAGGCTCGCCATGTTTGTCGAAGGACCGTTGGCCGATGGAGCAGACGAGTCCTGGAGCGGCCTATGTCCAGCAGTGGACTACGATAGGCTGAGTTCATTGATACATATAAATCACGCCGACAAAGTTCTATAATAAAATCATAAAAAAAAATTGTAGGGTAGGTATCTCACTTGCACGTAGAGTGCGGATTATATTTTTTTTAATTGTCGTTTATCCCACTGTGTGGGGTATCGTTGGATATGCCCCTCAAAAATATTGCGGGTTTCTGAAAACCATTTTTCGATCCGGGATCAGTTTTGTAATATTAAGCTTTAAAATCCTATTTTTTGTTAGAGACAAGTGTGCGTCAGTTAAAATAACATAATCAGCCTTTTAATGTTCCCACTGCTGGGACACAGGCCTCCTCTCTTCGAGAGGGAGTGGACTGTAAATCTACCACGCGGGCCCAGTGCGGGTTGGTAGATGTCACATGTCTTTGAATTTTTGGTTCTAGGACATGCCGGTTTCTTCACTTCTTTTCCTTCACCGTATTGAGAGCAGTGGTGATGAAATTATTTACACAAAGTAAAGCGCCTGCCTGGGTTCGAACCCACGACCTACAACTCGTAAGTCGGGGACGTTACCACTGGGCCACCACTGCTCGGCTGTTTTTGGATACCTATGCGAAAAAATTTACGACAGTAGTATATAATTTAAAACAAAAACTACTAAACTACAGGAAAGTAGGCTTTATAAGTTAACGAGTAATAGTCGATCAACTTACATTTGCAGTTGGAAAATTGAGCGTGACGTATAACGATGTATGTTTTTCAAAGAAAGAAAAATAAAGAAAAGAAAGAAGAAAACATTATGTAAAAAAACACGCACGCCGGTTAAGAGTACTACGCACCTGACCTTTCTGAAGAACATCACCAATTAGGTCACTATTTGTCCTCCTAGGGCGTGCCCTCCCGGCTTTTCCACTCACATCTGCCTTATAAATACCTTTTGTTAGTCGCCTTTCATTCATCCTCTCAACATGACCAAACCATCTAAGCATACTCTTTTAAATTATTGTCACTACGTCTTCTTTTAAACCACACCGTTGCCTTATCATCAAAAACAAAACAAGTAACTAAACGCATTTTAGATATTGGAAGAGCGCAGTCTCCTAACTCAGGCTTATCTGCTAAAAAAGGAGGCTCCAATCACTAGCTGTTAAGTGGGGGTAGTACCTAACCAAAATTGCCTATCTTCGGTTTGATGTTTATTTGATAATTATAATAAACATCGTTTTTCATTTTCATAATAAACTCGTAGATATAAACATCTATGTATTACCATTTGATTGAGACACTCCGACCTTAATAATGAACCCTCGGAGCTCCGTTACAAATGGCTCAATCAAAGCATATTGTGATGAGCACAATGACAATAGTTACATTGATACTTGAATGACAATGTGCTGGATATGATCACCTGTTATTACTCAAGTTTAGTTGTATCGAAATAAAAGTAAGTCTCTCTAAAGACTGTGTAGTTTTTCTCACTGTGAGAAGTTCTACCTCAGTTTTATGTCATTTACATGATAAATAAAAGAGAAACTTCTTTTCTCTAGAGCTAATTTTACGAAAATGTCGCGTTATTTGTCAATAAAATGTGCCTCTAACGTTTTCGCAACTCTGTTCGGGTCGGCTTCCAGTCTAACCGGACGCAGCTGAATACCAGTATTTTACATAGAGCGACTGCCAATCTGACCGCCGCAACCCAGTTACTGGGTAACATGATACCCTTTGGCAAGACTGGTTGTCAGATTTTTTAGGCTTCTGACTACCCGTAACGACTGTCGTAGACTTATGAATGACAGCCGGGACAAATGGTTTAACGTGCTGTTCGAAGCACAGAAGGGTCTCAGCCACGAGCCCCTCTTCTATGTATCTTTCTATGTAGGAAGATTATATCATCTCCTGTGGACTTTCATTTAAAGAGTTGCAATGGTCCAGTGACAACGGCCCCGACTTTAAGTATCACAGGTCCCGGGGTACTCTAAGGTCACGGGTTCAAACTCATGCAGTGTACTTTGTGTAATTTATTTAATTTGCTCTAAAACCGGTGAGCGGACACATAAGTCTATCATCTTCATCATAATTTCAGCCAAAAGACGTCCACTGCTGGACATAGGCCTCCCCAAAAGGCTTTGCCATAATTGCCACACTTGGCAGACGGGTTGGCGTTCGCAGTATGGTGTTAAAATACATAGAGAACGCTGCTGCCCATTCTCTAGTAAGTCCTTTAGACGCCTTTTACGACACCCACGGGAAGAAATAGGGTGGTGCTATTCTCTGTTGCATAAGGCTATGCACTAAACTGGAGTGAGAGGGTTCTCCATTGGTACCATCGCGATGCACCACGCACCCGAGGCAGAATCCGGTGGTGCGACGATATTGTGGCCATGGCCGGTCCTGACCTGGACTAGAATAGCCCAAGACAGGAATTGCAAAAGATGGAGGAGGCCTTTACCCTTAAATCGGTACCTAATAATATTAATTTAACTTGTTCAATTAATATTATTAAATTAAATTGAATTATTACCAATTTATTTATTTATTTAAACATCGATTTTTGTTTAAGTATCTAATTATTGTTAAAATGCATGTTTGAAATTATTATGATTGAATTACATAACTAGTTTTTATTAGAAACAAATGAATGATACTATTTAATGAATTTTTAAAGTAAGTTTTGGAAAATAAAAGGCTTAATAATAATAATAAAAATGGTGAAAGAAAACATCGTGAGGTAACCGGCATGCCCTACGAGCCAAAACTTCGAAGACATGTGGCTATCACGAACCCCACTCCCTCCTACAGAAAAGAGGCCTGAGCCCCAGCAGTAGGCTGATAATTCTGTGCTATGCTGTCGAGTTTCTTTAAATGAAGGTAGTTAGGTAACTTTTGGTGATCACAGCTGCACTAGATTTTTTCACCATATCACCGAAAGGTTTATTAACAATCCTAAAGACAATTGGTATTTTCACTTTTTCAACCAAAAAGCAACAACACGAACACTAAAGCAATTACAGCAGAATGATTGAAATTTTCATTGTTCATTCACATAACTAGGGACGGGAGTGTTTTAAACTGGGCCGCTCGTAAACCGCCTGTCCGCATACCGTAGTGTATTGTCCAGATGCCGTGGCTACACGGTCACTATTGCTGGCATTATTACAGTATTCAGCAGACAGTATTCACGTTTGTAATTTTATGGTTGTATTGAGGTAAAAGATGGAGCTCGTGGCTAAGTCATAACACGTTAAGCTACGCTTGCTGGGGTTGGTCCGTGGATGGGTGAACATCTTTACAAACCGAAACTCCTCCGTAGGTACCTCCAAAACGTGCCAGGGTTACGAGCCTGTCCGAAAGGGAAATCGTGGCCTTGGCACACAGGCATCTGAAGGAACACGGGTGGGTTTTAGTCAATAAAAGTCTGACACGCCCTCCTACTCCGCACAGAGTGGGAGAAGTTATTTGATAATTTCCCACCCAAGAAAGGTACCTCCAAAAGCTCGTTAACCCGTTGGTTCCGGCTGTCATTCGTAAAACTTTGACAGTCGTTAAAAGGTCGTCAGACGTCCGAAAGTCCGACAACCAGTCTTACCAAGTGGTATCGTGTTTCCCTGTTACTGGTTTGTGCAGGTCAGATAGGCAGTCTTTCCATGTAAAATACTGGTATACAGCTGTCTTCGGTTATATTGAAAGCTGACCCCAACATAGTTGGGAAAAGGCTTGGCAGATTGATTGATTAAGGTTAATTGTGTTTTTTGGAAGAGATATTAAGGGAGATTCGGGGACTGCATATACATAGATGGTATCTTTTAAAATGTAT
Source organism: Tiliacea citrago (assembly GCA_963921375.1). Lineage (NCBI taxonomy): Eukaryota > Metazoa > Arthropoda > Insecta > Lepidoptera > Noctuidae > Tiliacea > Tiliacea citrago. The sequence goes on along the minus strand of OY992787.1, from coordinate 21,173,858 downwards.
GTAATATTCTGAAATCTCATCAAATCAAATCAAAATATTTTATTTCACATAAACCTAATGGGCACTTATGAAACGTCAGCAGCTAGGTGCACGGTTCCAATTGGTCGTTTCCTTAGGAGAAGAGCCGGAAAGACACTCCACGGTTACTCTTTAAAAAAAAGTGGGCTTTTACAATGTTTTCAAGTTACAGTGTTAATAGGTATGGGAGGACAGTGTAGGCCCGTCAACAGGTACCATCATCACTGTCAGTCTAGTTCCACCAACTAGATCTTCACAACTTTTGTGTTTGTTGATCCAGCTCATTTTGATAACTGTTTCCGATTCAAATGCATCATCATCTGCCTAAACTTTTCTAAAGTACGTTTGAGTCGGCTTCCAGTCTAACCAGATTGCAGCTGAATACCATTATTCCGATCCAAATGATTTGACTTATTAGACATGGGGTCGTAAATATTAGGTACACGGCTACATATCTAGCTATACATTTCCAGTATACGCTTACTCTCATTGTACGGAAATCTTATAAAATGCGAGATCAGCTTATACTGGAATGTGTAGCTTGGTATTTAGCGGTGTGTACCTATAAGTTTCATGATTATTCTAGCATAATCAGTCTATAATGTTCCCACTGCTGGGACACAGGCCTCTTCTCGGTGAGAGGGAGTGGTCCGTAATCCACCACGCGGGCCCAGTGCGGGTTGGTAGATGTCACATGTCTTCGAATTTTTAGTTCTAGGACATGCCGGCTTCCTCACGATGTTTTCCTTCATTGTTTTGAGAGCAGTGATAAAATTATTTACAAAAAGTAAAATGCCTATCTGGGTTCGAACCTACGACCTACAACTCGTTAATAGCAGCCAATACCACAGGGCCACCGCTGCTCTTGATTATTCTAGTGCGAGAAAGAAATAGACGTATAGCGTCATCCCTTATTTGCACCGAAACAATGATGAACGTCATCATTCTTGATGACGAATTGTCAATTTGTATTTGTCACGCAAAACGTAGGGATGGAACTATCTGAGGATTTCACCCCCAGATAGTTCCATCCGTACAATATTTTAGGGTTTACTTAACCTTCGCTGTTAACCCTTAACTGACACAGGTCAACACTCAGAATAACCTCAAAAAGTATTATTAGCCGGTGACAGAATAAATTGGTATCATTCGCACAGACACGTACGATTACGGACGGCCTGTCACCCCACTGACCATGACTGACAGCTGGAAGCCGGACACGGTTGTATCGATTCACAGCCGCATGCGATGAATGCCGTCTGAATCACGATTACCGTTAACAGGTTGGGTTTTAAAAGATATTTATATAAAGCCTATTTAATCGTTTGCGCTTAACATTATAATAATGGTTTAATATATCAGATCATACAGGTCGTCTCGTGACGAGCTCGTATTTGAGGACTCCATTTGAGTTCGAAATTGCTCGGTAGTTTCCAAATAAATAGTGTATAAATAACGTAGATAATATACTCATCTCCTTGCCTTTGACGTCATTGATTTGGGATTGACTCAGCATGTCTGCTTTTTCCTATCCCACGCGCAACAATAAAAATACATAGAAATGTTTCTAAAACCTAAACGTAAAAACTACTGCATCCTATTCAACGCGGTTATTGCTATAAAATTCATTTCACTAAATACAAACAGATACCACTAAAGTATACAAACAACTTTCGCTTTCGAACTATTGATGAAAATACGAGAAATAACAGAAATTCACCGATGAACAGTTAGATTCCATCTATACGGTAGTTTTAGCTGTTGCCCGTTCACTACGCAGTCTAACATTCTTTGAAAATTAATGTTCAGTTCAGTGGGTAAACAAATATGAAATTGCCGTTTTAACGAGTACTGGCCACTATGAATTAAAAGCAAACCTGCATGATGTTATGAAATTCCAGAGGGAAACTTTTTTCACACGATTACTACCACGTTCTAAATTTGAAAAATGTACAACATTCGATTGTTTTACTTTCAATTGTTTTTATGGTTCCGTACCCAAAGGGTAAAACGGGAACCCTATTACTAAGGCTCTGCCATCTGTCTGTCTGTCTGTCTGTCGGTCCATCTGTCACCAGGCTGTATCTCATGAACCATGATAGTTAGACAGTTGTTGTTGTTAGACAGTTGATTTTCACAGATGATGTATTTCTGTTGCAGTTAGAACAACAAATACTAAAAAATAGAATAAAAAAAATATTTAACGAGCAAAACAAATCACGTTTGTTGTATGGGAGCCCCCATACAACAAACGTGATTTTTTTTGCTCGTTTTTGCTCGATATTGATAACGACAACAGGTAGACGCTTAAAATATTCACAGAATATTTACTTATATATACACTTTAAAAATAAATTAAAATAAAACAAATATTTAAGGGGGGCTCTCATACAACAAACGTGATTTTTTTGCCATTTTTATAGCTAATGGTACGGAACCATTCGTGCGCGAGTCCGACTCGCACTTGGCCGGTTTTATTTTCATTCACCTTTTACAAGTAAAGGTGTAAAGATGGATACATTGAAAATTAGATTAATTTTTGAATACGAATTCCTACGTGGAACTAACGCAGCAGAAACAGCTCGCAATATCAATGCTGTATTTGGAGAGGATACGGCTAATGAACATATCGTGCGTTTTTTAATTAATCGCTTTCGTAGTGGATACTTTGACTTTAGGAATGAACCGCGACGAAGACGATAAATTGAATGCGTTGGTGGAAGCCGATCCGTATCAAACTACAAAAGAATTATCGGCATGGTATGATGTTAGCATAGCCACAATATTAACCCATTTGCATCAAATCAATCAAAAGAAGATTTGACTAATCTGCAGAAAGAAGCGCGCGCCGCAGCGCTTCTTACCGGTTCAACCGAACCGGAATGAAGGATTTTGGGGCAAATTGTGACGTGTGATGAAAAGTGGATTCTTTATGATAATCGCAAACAAACAACGCAATGCCTGACTTTAGGTCAAACGCCGTAAAAATGCTCTAAAGCGAAGCTTACCGATAGAAATGTGATGGCAAATCAAAATGCCTTCACACAGTTTGTTGAGTCCAGGTCCCCAGAGTTGTACCGCAAAGCAATAAATGACCTTCCCATGAGATGGCAGAAATGTATAGACATGAGGATAAATGATATTCATCAGTTCAGCTGAAAAATATGACGCGATGCTGGACATAGGCCTCCCCCAAAGGGGGCGGGGGGTTTGCCATAATCGCCACGCTTGGCAGGTGGGTTGGCGACTGCAGTATGGTGTTTAAATGCATAGAGAACGCTGCTGCCCATTTTCTAGTTAGTCCCTTAGTCGCCTTTTACGAAGGAAGAAATAGGATGGTGCTATTCTTTACGTCTGGCCCCACACGGGGAAAAATAAGTGGTGAAGGTAATTAAAATTAAATAAGGAGGAGCTCGTGGCGTGGTAATAACAGCCGCACGGGTCGATCCATCAGGTTATGCTATGGTTGCCGGGGTTGTTCCGTGGTTGGGTGACCATCTTTACATACCGAGACTCCTCCGTGCCTCGACAAGCACGTTAAGCCGTTGATCCTGGCTATCATTTGTAGATCTTTGACAATCGTTACGGGCAGTCAGTAGCCCAGAAGTCTGACAACCAGTCTTACTAAGGTATCGTGTTAACCAGTAACTGGGTTGTGGAGATCAGATAGGCAGTCGCTCCATGTAAAATACTGGTATTCAGCTGCATCCGGTTACACTGGAAGCTGACTCTAATATAGTTGGGAACAGGCTAGGCAGATTGAGATATATTGATTCTGTTGTTTTTAGTTCTATGAGGCGTTTTGGACCATTGGTATTCTCTTTAGGTAAAATAAACATTTTTTGGTAAGACTTCTGTTGAGACTGACAAAATCTCCTTAATTACCCGTGGTCCACGTTGTAGCGGCATCAACATCGCCACATGCGAACTACGCGTCACTCTGACAAAATCCTGCATCGCGCAAGCAGAGTTTACCGCGCAACTAGCATCCCGACATTAACCGTCGGTCGTGCAGTTGCCCACCAAACAGGACACCCGTCTCGTCAGAGGATCCTCTTTTTTATGGAAGATGAGTGAACTTTACACCCTGTTCCTCATATCTCTATAAAAAAAATAAAGATGACTGACACATAGTACTGTCCAAAAAACTACCAGAAAACACCAATCTGCTTCAGCCAAGCATGGTGATTTTAGCAATTATCCTTCTTGAACCATGTCTCTTCACATGGTGTCTACATCTCTTTATCTACTTTCCTATCGCAGGTATGCTGGAACTGGAAGACATTTCTTTAGAAATAAGCATCACCTTTGTACGTTATTTTCTTGTCTGTTTATACAGGGTCACGTTGAATTAGCTAGCGAAACTCTGCAGGGGTCGTGGGTATCGATATTTAAACGTGATAAAACAAAAAATAAATTAATTTGATGAGTTTTTTTTTGGCGTCATAAACTGCCGGTAGTGTAGTCACTTGAATATCAGTTTAAAAAATAGTTTTTTTGTGTAAACTTCACAGATGCGATGGGTGTCGATTACTAAACACGATAAAATTAAAATAAAGAGATCATTGACCCCAATTTTTTTTTTTATCTTTGTTTTTTTTCCATACCCATCACATTTGCGGAGTTTTGCGAGTTAATTTAATTTGACCCTGTATATGAGCACATAAATGGTTAAGTAAATATCATTGTAGCATGTGACAATCATAAGCCCGTGTTCAACAATGAAAGTTAAACAAGATATTTTTTTAGGAAGTTATTTTATTATAACACAACTTAACTTCCTAAAAAAATATAATTGCTGATAATGTTAACGAGAAAAATCTTTAAATCAGAAATCGTCTAAAATCTGTATGTAGATAGATGCCTATCCATGCCTGTCAATGTATTTCAATCAATCGTCAACACTGCCACAAGCTGAAAGCTTAATATTTGCATACACAGCATCGTCGTTAGCTACTACGTGATTCGGTATAGCTATCCTGGTATCAAACGTACCTATGTTCAGATTCCATTGCAACTGGGTAAAGCTGTGTGGTATTAAGAACCAGATTTGTAAAAAAAAGAGGGTTTGTGCTTTCCACACTATAGAAGCGAAAACTTATGACTGGAGTCGAGTATACGCGATTCAGCGTCGCCGACCACCTGGGGGTCTATTTCGAACATAAATCCGAAGTATCGACGGCTAACTATCGCTGACTACGGCGAAAAACAAAAAAAAATAGTCGAAGAGATAAGCCAAAGTCAAAACTGTGACTTGAAGTCGGGTAAGGACTCAAAGTCAAAAAAGGAAACTGTGGAAGTTATAAAACGGCCGATACTTTGGTTTAGCGCTTCGATGTAGACCCCCTGGAGCAAAGTATACTCGATTCAGCGTCATCAACCCGAGCGTGACGATTTAATTTCGTTCACTGGTCAGAAAGAGCGCAAAGTGCGTTTAAAGAAGTTTTCACTTCAAAAATGAAGAAGAATGATTAAGAATATCACTAATTTGATTATTGTGTCATCTTATAAATGTTGTTCTCTTATATCTAAACTAGGTGCGCCCCGCGGTTTCACCCGCGTAAGTTTCAATCCCGTGGGAATATCGGGATAAAAAGTAGGGTGTCAGCTACCTCCATACAAAATTTTATCAAAATTGGTCCAGCCATTTGAGCGTGAAGAAGTAACAAGCACACACACTCACAAACTTTCGCCTTTATAATATCAGTGTGATGTGGTTATTAATTGTTTTTTTTTTTTTGTTAAGGATATAAATCCAACTACATGTTTTCTTTGCAAATCTTGATATTTGAGCTCAAAACGACACTTCTCATGTAAATGCTCAAATACACAAGCGGCACGTTATCGACGGCTGCAGTTTCCTCTGCCATTGACGCGTTTCGCTCGTATGTATGAGCACTTATCTATAAGCTGCTTCAATGAATGCTAGCTATTCTTATACTAGCATGGTCGTTTAAGACGATAGCTCAAGCCGTGCTGCAAAGATTACTGAATCAGCATGGCTGGTTGCCTCCCTATGGCATGCCTAAGTATCGTTACTCCTGTTTAAAGTACACTAATGATGATCGTTCAAAGAAGAATGTATTGTAATGTGTACCTACTCAAGATATCAATATTTTAAAAACGCAAATCAGTCCAAAAACAAAAGAAGACTAAACACTAACCATCCAGCAGCTTATTACTTCAGTTACTACTAAGAATATCTTCAGTTTTTATTAAAATCTAACTCGCAGTTTCCGGCAAATAACAGTCACTCCGCGATCTTTCAATACTACATTGTCACTTTATGAAGTTTTAGGGCCTACGCCCACTCGCAGCACGGCCCGACAAGGGATTTTTATGCGACGAATTTTGGAATCCCTCGGCGATGCTTCGGAAACTTTCGAGATGCCGAAGGGCAAGGTCGCAAGGCAGTGCCCGTGCCCGAAGAAAAGAACACGCGAGCGCGATGTCTCGTCGATACGTTTTGGCGTGCCTAAAAACGACGCAGCATGCCTTAGGCTATGGTCTCTTATAAACGCCGTCGGCCGCGTACAGCGTCACGCCGTACGCCGCGTGACGATACTTACTATAGAAATGTACTGTTTTGGTCTCTTACACACGCTAACGTTGGCTTGTGGACGCAGTAGACGGCATTCGAACGCTTTGAGCCGCGTCTCTAGTTATTTCGAAACATTTGCATTGCAGCGTGAATGTCGTATTTGGCAACAGTACAAAATGTCGAAATTTGAAAGAAAAAGACGTATTATTGATTGAATAAGTCAAATGTTATAGCATCCTATTTAAGTAACACAAGCGCCGCCAAAAATGTCGAATTTATATCCATTTTATATCACACGACTACACGCGAGCACTGTTTGTCGACTAATGTTGTGAACGAGACCGCTGACGCTGTGCCTGGCGTCCAGACGTCGATCGGAACGTAAACGCTGAAGTCGGACGCCGCATATAGCATTTAATAGGAGACCGAAGCCTAAGTACGTCGCGGCAAGCCTAAGGATACCGTGGCATCGTTGACGTCAGTATACACTTGCATATCGTGATGCCAAATGATCCCCTGCTGTGCCGTGCTGCCAGTGGGCGCAGTCTCTTAACCTTAAACGGTAGTTGCGGTTAAGTTATGAGACATAACCCCCAGTTTTATTCGTCTCTTGAGGTAGTTTACCTTATGTTACATTATTGTGATGACCGTCCTCTTGGTGAGTTACCTAGAGTATACGGAATTCAATTCATGAACTTACCCTGGGTCTGTACGCAGTAAGCATTGGTGACCAGAGCGGAGTCGAGTGTTCCCAGCAGCATAATTACATTATATTATTCGTTGAGTAAAACTTGAAACTTTATCTTGTGACTTTGTCACATAACACAACACAGTCAGTCACTTGCATCCATGATAGATTATATACTCGCAAAACTTTTTAGGGTTCTGTAGTCAACAAGGAACCCTTATAGTTTCACCATGTCCGTCTGTTTGTCTGTCTGTCCGTCCCCGGCTTAGCTCACAGACTCTTATTACTAAAAAGCTGTAATTTGGCATGGATACATATATACAGGGTTACTGGTAACTCGACGTATTCCTTGCAGGACGTTATATTAGGATTCAAATGCAACAAATTAAGCCACCAAATGTTCTACCGAAATTAGTACAACAGTAGTTTTTGAGTTTTTTTTTATAAAGTAATGACAAAAATTACAAAAAATATAATGTTTAATTAGTGATCACTGCCAAAGTTTTAGGTATTTTTGAACTTTTAATTAACAACAAAGACTAGCTACGGCATCAGCTATGATAGTAACTAAAATTCCAGTACAGTTGCGTCGTAAACCATTTATAAATTGGATTTTTCATAAAACAACTAAAAACCTAATTAATTCAAAAAGTACTGAATTTCGGTAAAACATTTGGTGGCTTAATTTGTTGCATTTTAACCATACTATGACATCCTGCAAGGAATACGTCGAGTTACCAGTAACCCTGTATATTAATCACGCCGACAAAGTTGTAAAATAAAATCTTGAAAAAAAAAATTGTAAAGTAAAGTAGGGATGATATTTTTTTTCACGTCTATTCCATGGTGTGGGTATCATTGAATAGGCCGTTCAAAAATATTTTCGGTCTGTTAAAACCATCAAACCATTTTTCGATTCAGGGATCCGTTTGCGTAGGTAATATTAAACTTTAAGGTGCTATTTTTTTGTAGGTTCAAGTGTTTATGTATGGCTATTGATCTTATATTGTAATTATTGTGATTATATTTCTAAGTTCTTTTTAAAATTTTCTGGCACTATTGACAGCCGATTCTAGCTTAAAGTGTCGCCTGCGTTCACGTCCCTTAATTTTTCATAGACTATAGATAATAGTCTATATCTATAGCATTGATAAATGATGTTGGAGCGTGAACGCGTCGGGCGTAGCGCATCGGTCGATCAAGCATTATGATTCTTTTCTCATATTGTAAAGTTCTAATTATGAAATCATAAATCCACGTACAATTCTAACTAATAGTAGATTGTACAACAAGTACATAAAACAAGTCACCTATCCGTGACGTTAATCCACCCGAGCCGTAGATAGGGAGTGCATAATATATTAAAGTTAAGTATAAAATGTGTTTTATGAACGAGTTATAAACTCTGCTTTTCACTTCAATTGCGAGTAAATCAAGCAGTGATATTATTTTATTTTATTGGGTGTCTGACAGCTATTAAAACAGAGGATATAGTGAGGCGCGCACGCCATTTACAAGCCTCCACAGTTAGCAATGGAGTATTGTTGTACAATTATTATTTTTTATTTAAACACTAACTAAGTATAAAATTGAATGAACTATTAATTACCTGCATTCGCAACCACTATTAGAATGTATCAGAAACAATATAGTGTTTAGATAAAACAGTAGTAATGGACGCTAAGCTGCTTGCAAACAAATCGATTGAGGGGTATTCAATCTTAAGAATTTGATTAAATGCTTTGAATGAGCGAATCATATAAGAATTGCTACGGTAAACTGTGCGAGCGTAAGGAGTATAAAGAAGATTTCTCAAACGAGAATGTCGAGGTGGAACATTCAGAGACAGCTTAGAAAGAAGTTCAGGACATTAAATCCGTGATTGTGCTATTTTCACTAGAAACCGTATGTCTGATATATTTCTCCGAGTTACAAGTGGAAGTAAGTGGAATCAAGCGCATCGTTCATTGTAACTCAGATAAGGGATTTAAAGTTGTAACTTATGTATCTCGTGAACTTCCTTTGTATTCGTTCCAATCTGTCTGCATAATTCGGATTCCCATACTTATTGGGGTGCGTAAACTGTAAATTTTTACCGTTATATCTAAAAGTCAATTCAAACTTTCGAAAACAACTGATTTTAATGCCCTTCAAAGTAAGAGAAAATTTAGAATCCCGAACCCAGCATTCAACTCTGCGTAAGCCCAACGACTTCCATCATTTCTCCATACTCACATCTACAATAAGGTAAACTCGGTACTTAAGATCCACAACTTCTATTACACCGAAATGAAACGCACAGTAAAATTATGGCTTTTAGAACAATCTTACACCTCTACTCAAACAATCCTTAGTATAATCAAATAAAATCAACTTACACACTGCAGAGGCACAAACACCCTTACATGCACACACCCATAAAATACAGAACAGCAGCAAAATATAGAAATTATACCATTACCATTAAAAAAAATTTTTTATTTATAAGAATTGGTTTTAGTTTTCCTACCTGAATTCGTTTATTTTTGTAATTTTAGTTTTGCAGTCTTGAAGAGGCTCACTAGTTTAAATTGTCGCCAATTTCAACTAATATTTAAAAATAAACAAAATGTTTTTTTTTATAATGGTGCCCAAGATACAGGCAAGTTTTGTCTAGTTTGGGACCAATGCTATCTCAATATTGTATTTTTATTGTGGTCGCAAGCATGACTGCTGAGTAATGAGGTCCCGGGTTCGATTCCCAGGTCGGGCAAAGTGATATTGGGATTTTCCATTAGGAATTTTTCAGAAGCAGCCCGGGTCTGGATTTGTGCCCGGTTGATGGCAATTAGGCTCGCCCCCTATTACATGGGACTTAAACCTAACTGGCGAAATGTGGGTGTACTATTAGGTACACTTCTGCCTAACCCTTCGGGGATTACAGGAGTGATGTTGTGTTATGTTTTTAACCCTTATGGCCTTTGTGGCCTATCTCTTTTTTTAAAGTGTTAGTTTTAAATGCTCATTTGTAAGGACATAAAAACATATTTCCTGTGTATCTCAAATAAAATAAATCAAACTCAAAGCATTTATTTCAATTGAACCATTTTCAGGCAGTTTTGAATTGTCAAGCGTCGGTCAATCAGAAAGATAGTTACAGAAGGTAGTTGCCAATTTCAAAGCTAAGTAGGTTCCTATGGAGAAGAAACGGCATGAAATTCCATGGACACTCTTTTAAATCAAGAACAAGTATGCCTTTCTGAACGAAAGCTGACTGAACCAGAACTAACCCTCTAACAGTAGCAAGTTTAAAAATGTCACCAGCCATTAGCTCAGTAGGTTATAAATAAGGCTCGCTCGTGCCACTGCGCTAAGAAAGGTCACTGAGGTGTTTATGTGGCACGTGACCTTTGCACGACAGATCACCTCTATCTGCACATGCAGTGGGCGGACTTTAGGTTTTCTTCTCGTGGTGGTAAAAAGTTTTATAGTTTAAGTTAAGTGTTAGGCAAGTTTTTCTTAAAATAGATGGAATGGATTATGTATACCTTCTTAGATAAGTATACCTAATCCGTACGCCTTACTAATACTTAATATTAACTAGTAATACTTACTAAGACAAACAGTTACCTTTTCATGCCCGCCGCCTCGATTGAACAGCAGGTGTCGCGACGATCAAGCGGCGCAGACCGATACGAGGAGGCCCGTCAGGATTTTTTTTTTTTACTGCAGAAAGTACTAATAGATAACTATAATAATTAAGTTTGAAGGTTTAATCCTTCACACTTAATTACTATAGTTATTAGTACTTTCTGCGTTAACTTTTTAATCTAGTTGTTATTTTTCTAATTCAGCTCTGGGGGTCTACTCCGAAGCGCTAAACCGAAGTATCGGCCGAATGTTCGGTCGTTTCTCTTACTAGGGTAACTATCGCTGAATACGGCGAAAAAAAAAAGACAGTCGAATAGATAAGCCAAAGTCAAAACTGTGACTTGAAGTCGGGTAAGGACTCAAAGTCAAAAAATGAAACTGTGGAAGTTATGAAACGGCCGAACATTCTGTTCGGCCGTTCGGTTTAGCGCTTCGGAGTAGACCCTCTGTTTCGGTCGGGATAACTTAGGTTCGTTTTTATAAGATAATATTCATTACATAGGTTACGGAATTTAAGGGTCGCGAACCTAAAACCGATTGCAACCGATTCCTTCGTTCGTAAACCAAATGCGTGACAAAGTTTTACTATCTGATGTACCTTAAGTTTTCTTGTAATTCCTCTCAATTAAGCCAAATTTCCGCTTCAATAACTGTTTTGATCATTTTACCCGTGTGTCCCAGAAGGTTATGTTTTTTTTATTTAGATAAGTTTGTTTTTTTATATTTTCTTGTTCGTTTTTTCTATACATTAAATTAATATACGTGCTATAGGTGCCAGTGCAAGCTATGCGTCTTGTCGCTGCGATTAGACGCAGAGCTGTCGTTTGCGTCTGCGACTATACTCCATTTGAAATATGATTAGAAATTGAAATAAACCTTTTTTCCAGTCCGTTCAACCGATTGTGACTTCTGGAGTGCGCCAAGTAGCGAGAGTGTCTCACTCCCACAACCCAGTTACTGGGTAATAGGATACGCCTTAAGGCTCGTGCAGACTGGCACGATAGGCAGCTCGACACTTTCCATGTAGCTTTCATATAAATTATGTCGCGTCGTGCCTGTCTGCGGGATCCTTTAGTAAGGACTGGTTGTCAGATTTTTGGGCTTCTAACTACCCGTAACGACTGTCAAAGATCTAAAAATGACAGCCGGGATCAACGGTTTAATGTGAGGCATGGAGGGGTTTCGATATGTAATGGATGGTCACCCATCCATGGACTGACCTCGACAAGCGTAGCTTAACCTTCAGTCGGTCCGTGCGGCTGTTATCAATTAGCCACGAGCCTCGACACGACCTACTACATAAAACATTTAATTAATTAACTGAAAAATAAAATAATAGTAATAATTAATAATAATAATAATTTTTTATTGACATAAATAGGTTTAACAATTTCATAAGAAGCTCTGACTCCTGAGCTAGGTGCGACCTGTGTTACAGAAGTCAGTGTCTTCTCCCGTTTTGGGATTAACAGTTCATGTAATAAAAAGAGAGAAAAATACAAGAAAAAAATAAAAAATAAAACAATCATAAATTACTTAAAATTAAGTTGAAAGCAAGCATGCTCTTGTGTGGTATGTGTGAGTGTGTGTGTATAAGGGTGTGTATGTGTGTGGGTTGGTTTCCTGGGTAATGCCTAATATGAGAGTGGGTTTGCCTACTGTTTAATCATCTTGAGTATTGATCGTTAATTAAGTGTTCCGTCTGTAGATAATCTAGTGTTTGAAGCCATGAATTTAGTTTAAACTTAGTTTTATGTTTTGTTAGAGAGTTAAAGTTGAGGATGGAGTTTATTTTGTTATATATATAAGTAGATAGGAATAATCGTTGCCGTCTAGCCGATGCGGTATTACATTTGACCGTGCTACATACGTTGCCAACTGTTCTTTTATGTATCGTTGCATGGTTTACAGGTGTGATTTCATGTTGTTTTAAAATGAGATTGAGTAGGTATAGTTGTCTCACTGTAAGTACTTGGCAATTTTCATAGAGGCTTTTTGTAGGGAACCGGTACGGCCTGAAGGTCATAACTTTTACCAGAGATCGTTGGGCTCTCTCAAGGCGTATCAAGTAGGTTTTACACGCACCTCCCCAGGCCGTGATACAGTAACCTATAACTGACTGGGCCAGTGCCAGATAGACGGAACGGAGAAGCTTGAATTCAGCCACTGCTCCTAGTTTTTTAAACGTCCATATCAGTTTCCTAACACGGGAAATGGTTTGTTCGATGTGGTGACGCCAACTAAGTCCCTCATCCAGAGTCACTCCCAGGTACTTCATTGTCTTTAATTGTGTGATTGGAAGACATGTGCATGTGTTACTTTTCACGGCGTTACAGGAGTGAGCTTTGAGACTTATACCTAAAAGTCTGGTTTTGGCGAAAGAAAATTTAAGAAATGCCGTTTTCGAGATATTAAGAGTTAGTAAATTGGCTTCCAGCCAGTGGATTATTTTTCTTAAGCCTGTCTCTGCAGCTTCCCGTGTTACTTCCCAATCCTCTCCGTGAAATATTAATACGGTGTCATCTGCGTAGCTAAAGATTTTACCGTTTGTTAACGATTGTTGGCATAAGTCATTAACGTAGAGCAGGAAGAGGCTTGGGGATAGGCAGCTTCCTTGGGGCACACCGTAATCAACGCTAGCTTCACTGCTAATGACTTCACCAATCTTTACTTTTTGTGTCCGGTCATTGAGAAAGTCTGTGAATATGCTTAGAGCCCTTCCCCTGATTCCAGCATGTTCTAGCTTGGTCACAAGGGTTGGAATACAAACGGTGTCGAAGGCCTTGGCTAGGTCCAGGAAAACCCCTAGCCATTTTTGTTTTGAGTTTAGTTTACTAGTCACGTGATCAACGAGTTGGTTAACCGCCTCTGCGGTACTTTTCCCAGACCTAAAGCCAAATTGTGAGTCCGATATTGTTTTGCAGTGCTCCAGGTATTTCATGAGCCTACGATTCAATATTTTTTTCAATATTTTTGATAATGCTGGCAGAACTGAGATCGGTCTATAATTCTTAACATCGTCCTGGTTTCCACCTTTGTGAACAGGTGTGATCAGGGATTTCTTAAAGATTCGGGGAAAAACTCCTTTCTCAAAACAGGCCTCAATGAGTTTAGTAATAGGTGGAACTAGTACGTCCTTACCCAGCTTGAGAAGTTTAACTGGAATAGAGTCACAACCTGTGGCACTATCATTTTTCAGATTGTTGATGACTGCCTCTACTTCGGCCTCATTCGGAGGGAGGAGGACCATGGAATTACAGGCTGGAGGTGTCACAATAGAGTACGGTGCCAGTGAAGAATTTTGGTTTTTTATAGTGATATTTTCAGCCAGTTGCTTCCCAATCTTCGAAAAATAAAGGTTTATTTGCTCAATGGCATTTTGCGCGTTGTCATCTTCAGCGGTGGTTAAAAGTTTGTCAGCTGATTTTTGTTTCCCAGTTTGGCCGGTAATCGATTTTATAATATTCCATGTTTCTTTATTGTCCTTCGAAGACTTTAAAGCAGATGATTCGTAGGCGTTTTTTAATTTCCTGAGTAATAAGTTACAGTGATTCCGATACCTTTTGTATGATAAATCGACAGTCTCGTTTTTTGGGTCTGCCAGGGCTTTTCGGTGAAGGTTATCCCTGTGCCGAATGCATCGTAAGAGGCCAGGTGTGATCCAGGGCTTCAGGGCTACTTTACGGGTAGAAGCCTTCGTTACTGTTGAATGTTGGGACACCGTGGACATAAGACATTCCACAAGCCTTGTTGCGGCTTCGTTTGCATCACAATTTTGTGTAAGAAAGGTAAAATCTGTCGTTTTTAATTCTTCTATAGCACTCTCATAGTTTAGTTTTGACCTATATGTTTTTGTACGGTTCTTGTTTTTATGGGAGGCGGTCTCTAGATACAATATTACGGAGGCGTGGTCGCTGATTGTCGAATCTACTACTATGACTGTTGCAGAGGTAGTGGTTCTGATCATTGTGTGATCGAGGCAGTTGTGCAGTCTTGTAGGAAAGGTATGTCCCGGCAGGAGGCCCATTTCTGCAGTGAGATTAAGATAGGACGAACTTTTCTTATCAGCACCATTAGGTTTTATGTCTATGTTGATGTCACCTATTAGGATTATGTTTTTCGCTTTTAATTTGCTTAAGATATTTTTTAGAGAGTTGAGAAAGCTTTCAGTACAGTAAATTGAAGGTGATCTATAAGAGGCTAGAAGACAGGTATCGGAATCAACATTCAACAGAAGAAAATTAGCTCCTATCGGGTCTGGTTCTTCAACCGTGCAATGGAGATTGCTTTTAACATATATGATAATGCCGTCGTTTTGATTCAAGCATTTTTTGGTAGAGTATGTAGCATAATTTTCTATAGTCGGGATTGGTTTGTCAG
The DNA here is from genome assembly GCA_963921375.1 of Tiliacea citrago. Taxonomy (NCBI): domain Eukaryota; kingdom Metazoa; phylum Arthropoda; class Insecta; order Lepidoptera; family Noctuidae; genus Tiliacea; species Tiliacea citrago. Next base: position 21,158,601 of record OY992787.1, on the reverse strand, counting down.
CATTTAACCAACACTCTGTCAAGATAATGATGTCGATTTCGTGTGATAGTGTTGCCAATTGAGCTTGAAAACCGTCTAAGTTTTTATAGATACTTCTGATATTTTGAGTAACAACTTTTAGCGACGTCTTAGTAGACTCCAATATTTCGTTACAGGTGTCCGTATCACACTGATAAGAAGATGCCACCGTAAAGTCATCTATCTGTGCTGAGACATTATCATTCGTGTTAGCCATTGAATAAGCATATATATATGTTGCGTGTTAAGGTGCGGGTTACTATAATAGACGTGAATATTTGAGCTGTAAGATTGGTGTTTGGTATTCTCCCATAAGGACAAATTATATTGTGTGTGTAGGACGTGGTGTCAATGTATGTTTGTATTGTGTTGAATGATTTTAGCTGTGTGTGTTCGCGTGATTTGTGTGTTTGTGTTTTACAGAAAAAGAGCAGTTGCAAATAAAATAATAAAAGTAGCAAAATAACAAGTAGTACATAAGCGAGACATAGTCATTGCGGTATTTGATGTTTGAGGTCGGCTTCGCTTTTTATATGAATATATTGGTCTCCTTCTTTTTGCCGAAGAAAGACTTTTCCAAGTGAGGTCCAGCAGAACTTGAAGTCATGTTCGCTCGCAAACATCCTTGCCAGATAGAATAATCGTTGAGCCTTCATAGTCAAACTCTCTGATATAAAAATTGGTTTAGACTCACCTGGTATGTTAATATGAGACGTGTTTAATTTAGCTTGAGCGTTTTTGCGATTAAAATTGCGCACTTTATTCAATATATTTTCCTTTACAGACACCGAGACGAAGTCGACTATAATAGATGATCCTCCGGTTTTTTTATTTATGCGAAAAATATCTTTCATGTCGTGTTGTTCAACGGGCATACCCAGGACTTTAGCTGTTTCTGATACGATTTTATGCAGATCCTCTTTATTTTCACCTTCGCACTTTGGTATGTTTCTGATTTCGATTTTAGTAAGACACAAAATACGCTCCAGATTCTCAACTTTACCTTCTAGTTGGTTGATATAGGCGTGATCAGTTTTCCGTTCCCTGTCGATTTCGTTTACTTTCACTACAATGTCATCGTATTGTTTAGTGACAAAAGCTAAAGATGTTTTTAATTCTAAGTTCTGTGCTATTATTTCACTCATTGAATCTTGTAAAGATTTAAATTTGGCTTTCGGACTGGGCAGTAGCTCTCTTATCTCTTGCATAAACATGACCGTTTCATCCTCCCGCTTGCGCTTGTTGCGCGACGTGACATTTGCATCTATGATGTTGAGGTTTGGAGCAGACCCAGTTACTGAGATAGTTGGATTTCTCACCTGAAGAGTCTCGGAGTCGCTAGCTGTGGACGTGGCAGGCGATTGGGGCGGCGTACGTCTCATGATGTTCTTGTTTACGCAAGATTTGATACCTTTATAACCACTGGTGGCCGGTGCCCGCGAATGAGCGTAGCTCAGTAGAAGCGATGTAGCGGTGTCACAGAGATATGGTGATTCACGGCGCTCGCAGTCACTTAAGTCTGGAGTTTGTAAGTGTTGATGCGTTGACACACGTTGCTCGGTGTAATTTGTTAGGCGCTTGTAATTGCCAGTAGTCAGTGAAGAGGGCGGAGTCAGGTGGTAATGACTCACGTGCAGTAGACAGAGACGGGTAGCGTGGACCAACTTGCTTTCTCGCCTCGCTCGCCGCAGGACTCGATCTCTTGCAACACTTTGCGCGCCTGGTACTTTCGGAGAATTAAACTTGTCTATTAAATTAGTTTTTGAGTTAAAATTTAAATATTAATTATTTATTTCCTCTTTTTCTTAAATAAACTATTTGGGTGAACACGACCGTGCACACTGGCTGTCCGGGGGGAAGGGGGAAATGACACCTTTTAAGGTTGTTTCATAAAAATACACCGAATTTCTTAAAAAGATAATACCTAATATCTAGTTTCCTTTTTTGAATCAATTTACAGGAATTAATAATTATCACTATTTATCATTTAGGGTACCTGAATAACAACATATTTTTAGATACTTTAAAATTTTACTTGGGCTTGGTTTTCAATCTAATACCAGTATTTCCCGACACTTTTCATCATAAATAATATGGGCACTTAAAGTGCCAAACTAAAATAAATATTTTACGAAGGCACTATTTCTGTCGAGAAAGGAAAAAGCCGACAACTTTACGAAAAAATATACCTACCTATTTATTACGAGAAAAATTCTCTTGAGCATGTACACACCTGCTTATTTTACTTGTAAATATAAATTGCCCACTTCTTTTGAAGGAAACCGGTGAGGCTTCAAAATTCCGAGACCAACCTACGTAAAGGAATGAAGAAGCCTTGTTTATAACGTATATTATTCCAATACTTACGAATTTTACCGACAATTTTTCTAATACAATATTCTCCCGTTTTCTTTATGAAATTTAATATATTATAAATCAAATTTTATTACGAAAGTCGACTATTGCTAAAGCAAAAATGCCGCTAAATGGCCTCAAGGGTTTTTATTTCTCTCATAAATCATATTAATTGTTTTCGTGCACCGACCGCCCGAAAGGGTTTGGATTTGTTCTTAGTACCCTTCATTGTTTAATGTCACCGTTCGTCCATTGTTTTAAGGCAACTCGATTAGCAAATTTTAATTAGAGGAGTATACTCCAAACCCAATTCCGTACGCTTGTTACAAAAAGAAGAGAAAAAAAACGCTAGCATTCGTTTTTAAAATTAGATTTTCGAACGCCATAACGTGTGAATCCAAACAGCTTTTTTTCTAAATTTGAATTTATTCGGGTCGGTACACACAATGGCATAGCACAGACAGTGTCGGCGTAAAATACATATACCTCTATTTTCATCCAGTCAGCGCTGCGTCAAATCCCGACAGATTTTATGTGAGGTCCCTGGGGGCTTGCAAATAAAATTGAAACCCTTTGTAATGCAAGAAAATACCCTTTGAATATCAATATTAGAGTAAGCTGGTATCACGCCAATACTTGACGATCATTCTTGTTTTCTCTCTACAGTTTTTATACGTAGATGAATGGAAAATATTCAAACTATTGTGAATGGGATTCGCGTTTGTTACTTTTATGTTTTTCCGGAATGAACGTATTCAGTTTTAATCTGATGTTTTTACAAATAGTTTGTAAACCCTTTTCCTTTATTTCTTTTGCTGTTTTGTTAGAGAAGGTTTATTAATGGAAACTTCATCGTAAACTGTCCTTGGAGATTCAAGACTTTTTTTCTTTAATAACCATAAGTATTAAAAATAACTTAAATCACATCTTTCTAAATATTAGATTTTGACTATAATTAAACACGTTTCTGATATGAAAGCTGTCTAACATCGGTACAACAATTTGGCATCATACCACAAATAACCTAAACAATAATTCGGTTGAAGATTTTTATCTGTTCTGTGGAACATTCAAACCTCAAAAAACACATTTTTAGGGTTCCGTACCGAAAGAGTAAAACGGGAACCATATTACTAAGGCTCCGCCGTCTGTCTGTCTGTATGTCTGTCTGTCTGCCCGTCTGTCACCAGGCTGTGGCGGTATCTCATGAACCGTGATAGTTCAATAGTTGAAATTTTCACAGATGATGTATTTCGGTTGCTGCTATAACAACAAATACTAAAAAATGTTATAAAATTAATATTTAAGGGGGCTTCCATACAACAAACATGCGTTTTTTTGCTCGTTTTTGCTCGATATTGATAACGGCAACAGGTAGACTCTTGAAATATTCACAGAATATTTAGTTACATATTAACTTTAAAAATAAATAATTAAATTAAAATAAAACAAATATTTAAGGTGGGCTCCCATACAACAAACGTGATTTTTTTGCCATTTTTATAGATAATGGTAGGGAACCCTTCGTGCGCGATTCCGACTCGCACTTGGCCGGTTTTTTGATCTGTTCTGTGAAACATTCAAACCTCAAAAAAACATTTTTAGGGTTCCGTACCCAAAGGGTAAAACGGGAACCCTATTACTAAGGCTCCGCCGTCTGTCTGTCCGTATGTCTGTCTGTCTGTCTGTCCGTCTGTCACCAGGCTGTATCTCATGAGCTGTGATAGTTAGACAGTTGAAATTTTCACAGATGATGTATTTCTGTTGCCGCTATAACAACAAATACTAAAAAACATAATAAAATAAATATTTAAAGGGGTCCCATACAACAAACGTGATTTTTTTGCTCGTTTTTGCTCGATATTGATAAAGGCAATAGGTAGACGCTTCAAATATTCACAGAATATTTAGTTATATATTCACTTTAAAAATAAATAATTAAATTAAAATAAAACAAATATTTAAGTCCTTTTTTTCCCATACAACAAACGTGATTTTTTTGCTGTTTTAATAGATAATGGTACGGAACCCTTCATGCGCGAATCCGACTCGCACTTGGCCGGTTTTTAATTTTTTTGTTCCACCATTCATTAGTTTCTCAACTACCATTCCCTTAAAAAATACCGTAACAAATTAAAGTCAGCCATATTGTTTTACGGGAAACCTCTAATTAAGGAGTTCGCCGGGCGAAAAGGTCGGTATGCAATTATAAACCCCCGTACGCCATTCGAGACATTCAAATTCAAATTGCAACTGGGAATTATTCTCGGCAGAATGCTGTCGTGTCAATTTAACATGCAGCTGTACCCACAGAAATAAGTCTTGTGAAATAAAATTTGCGGTTCTATCATAATGTTGTGGAGATATTCTTGTTTGACTACTGTTGTTGTGTCAGAATTGGTGAGGAAAGTTGGTGCGTTTGTGTACCTATACCTAGTGAGGTTTATACAAGTATTGAGTCTTTGACATATCTCGGGACCCTGACCTTTGGAAGGCGTACGAAAGGCCGAAGTCAAATATTGATATTATTATTGATAAACTGGCTTCTACCGGCAACTTCCTCCGCGTGAGATTTTGGCCCCGACCCATCCCGTCACATTGCATCGCCCGCCCGCGCTTTTACGTCGTTTTCGCTAAGCTATCTGTCTGACTTTTTTTCTTTTTGCTCGGATCCTAAGGTTTTTAGCGTGACGTTAAATAAGGCTGGTCAAATCCGATTGGTAGTGCCAGAGATTTGCGCATTCAAAAAAACTAACAAACTCTTCCCGCCTTATTACAAAACAAGATTTATATTATGACCATGCCGCCAGTTTTTGTAATAAGAACTTAACAGTGATTGAAATACCGTTCTTTATACAAAACTGAAAACTTAGTTCGGTACTAAGTTGTCAGTTTTGCGTTTAGGAACTTTACCATAGTCGGAATAAAGTTCGAAATTCCATAATGGCTCCATGTTTTAAACCTGGGTCTGAAGATAAACCTTGTTTTGTAATAAGGGGGTATAAGTTTAATATTAGTATAGATGGATACTAATAATTATGATCTATACTTATAATATAATATTATAAAGAGTGACAGAGAGAGAGAGAGAATGTTGTGAGTTTGTGTATATGTGGAGGATAATCCCCGGAACCACAGCTCCTATTTGAAAAAAAATATTTACCATTTGAAATGTACATTATTCCAGATGGAGATAGGCTATAAATATTATGTAAATATAATTATACAAAAATAAGTACTTAATAATACTAATGAAATACTATCTTGAATTCATGAACGCCTAGTAGTTTTTTTTAGGTTACTGCTTAGAACTTGTGTACCTCCTACAACATTTCGTTCGTCTTGACATTTAAATTGCAACCGTGCAAAAGCCACAGGGCGGGTCGTTAGTTGATAAACTTAATGACAGACTAAAAGATGATTTTTCAATCGGCTCAAAATTTTATTCAAACAATTTATTTTAATATCTGACAGGTGTTCTGTACGATGGAAAAGAAATCTTATAATGGATGACAAAAGCATAAGTCGGTTTTATATCAAAACTTGAACCCAGTGTAGGTAAGATAGCTTGAAGAAGCAGTTAGATTACACTTGAGTAGTAATTGGATTGGGCCAAGATGACAGTCTCCCTTATGCTTCTGCAGGCTTAGAATAACGCTTTCTATTTAATTTTCTACTTTACTGTAGAATAGAAATCGCTTGTCTACCGATATTTTTTTACTGTCTACACGGAAACTTAATTTTTGTCTACTCTACCGTCGATAAAACGCTTCTCTACGGTTCTCGTGCTAAGCCTGCTGATATTGAGCGACATCTGATTTAATAAAAACAACTCAGTTACTGGGTAATACGATACCCCTTGGCTTACCAAGGCGTATCGTATATCGTTTTCGCCGGTAGTCACTGGGTTGCCTGCTGGGCAGTCTGACAACCAGTTATGGTAGTCAGACTTCTGGGCTTCTGACTACCAGTAACGATTGTCAAAGATCTACGAATGACAGTCGGAAGCAACGGCTTAACGTGCTTTTCGAGGCACGGAGGGCTTATGATATTTAATGGATGGTTTCCCATCTACGAACTGAACGCGGAAAGCGAAGCTTAACCTTCGATGGAACATTGCGGCTGTTATCAAATAAATAATTAAAAAAGAAATAAAAAGAAAGAAGATAAATATACATAGTATAACAGTTCCGAGTGGTGCCGGAAGTAAATAATAGCACCATCCTATTTCTTCCCGTGGGTTTCGTAAAAGGCGACTAAGGGTCTTACTAGAGAATAAGCAGCAGCTTTCTCTATGCATTTTAACATCATACTGCGATCGCCAACCCGCCTGCCAAGCGTGGCGATTATGGCCTTCCCCCCTCCACCATTGGGAGCAGTGGACGTCTTTCGTCTGAAATGAAGATTCTGAATGATACTCGTACATAGTATAGCAAATAAGTAGTCAAATAAAAGGGTTTAGTCCATGTTCAACCACCTCAATCTTTACCCCTGACCATGTTGAACCCCTAAATGATTTCAATATATTGGTCATCTTTTCTTTGTCCATATTCAACCCAGAAGCCTTCTTCTACCTATCTTCTATTACTTATTCGACAAGCTAAGCTGGATTGCGAGTAGACGAGAGTGCGGGAGAAGGCAATGCTCGCAACAACTCTCGACTCAGTCTCAGGGTACAGCCGCTTTTAGAGGCAGCTTTCGTTATGCGGCTTCCAAAGTATGGAATAACATCCCACCACCGATTAGAATAATTAACCAGATAGACACCTTTAGACGACACTTACGGCAGTATCTCATAGAGGCGCAGCGGAAGTTGGACATGGTCACACTGAATGTCTCAATTATATGATGCACACCCGCCGACTTACGTATGCGTCAATGTTTGAATGTAACATGAAAATGCAAATAGCCGCTGTTATACAACAATTATACAACTACACCGAACTGTTGTTATACAATTTCATTGCTGGGAATTGCTGATTGCTCACTGGCTTTTTGTTTTGTTTTTGGAATTTTACAAAAAATCACACTGTTTATGTACTTACGAGTATTCGTTATTATTTTTTATCTGACCCACATTGATTCTATTTATGTATGCATACACACGTTGCAGTATAAAACTGATTTACATCCGGCACCTCACACTTTCAGGTCCAGTTGAAAACCAGCGTCAGGCACTAGTTGTCTGGCATTTTTTTGCTGAACTGGGCCTTTTTGGCGCAGCCGTGAGGCGCACTTTACTGCTAATTTCTTACACCGCATTTTAAACTTTTTTACTTGTTTGATTTTTTATTATAATTTTTTTTTTAATCTGCTGTATATTAAATTGTGTGCCTTTTAGTCTGTGCAAAATAAATGTATTTTCTTTCTTTCTTCTTTCTTTCTTTTGTCCAACTTTTTCTGTGCCCGACAACCACAATGATCATTTATTATCTACCTATGTAAAGTCTACCACCGAAGTTCACATGTGGAAGCAATCAATATGTATATTGAGTGTTGAGTATAATTTTTAGCCACGAGCCCCATCTAACAAAGGCTATGTTAATTTACTGAAGAACTTTTTATTCAAGTGGATGGGTATGCAAATAATAAATGTCCTCTTTATACAAAAAGTACAGAGATTATTTATATAATCTCTGTAATAACTGACTGACTGTGTGTAACGTTTTTATAAAAACTTGGCAAGATATATTATTATATCTTGTCAAGTTTTTATAAAAACGTTGGCGATGGCGCTTCGTGATGTTGATGTGGCAATTTATTTTTATCATAAGTAGTCAAGTACCTAATTTATTAAAAATTGCAGTTGAATAATAGACATGGCCATTATTTTTATCAGTAATGACCCCATCTCCATCTTGCATTCGAATTAAGTCCATTGTTGGACATATGCCTACCCCAAGCGTCGCCACTTTGACCTGGACTTCTCGCATGCATCGGCTTCCCGTGCTCTTCATGCCCAGGTTCAAGGTCAGGTATCAAGACGCATCTTAACGCTTACGTAACTGATCCTAAAGGTTAGGAGAGGATTGCTTTAAACAGATCGTCTTGGCGGTCTACTATTCACAAAAATATCAAATCTTTAGAAGCAAAGCGACACGAAGCTATTATCAAGAAGCGCCAAAAACGCAAAGAGAGACATGAGCACTCCTACTCGTATACATACAATGCTAGTTGCGATCGGGTGTTCAAAATTCAATTCGGTCTAGCGAGTCATCTAAGGGCACACGCAGGGGATTGATTTCTAAGTGTCGCCGTTATCGAAATCTTGAACGTAGGAACGACAGGTCTTGAACGTAGTTTAGATTTGAGCTAATCACGTTAAGTTTTATTACTGAAGTTGACCCTTAGACTTAAATGACATCCAATAAAGCTTGTAGTTCTGCCTTCTTATCAGTGTATTATTTAAAAGACAGAAGAATATGGCAACACCTCAGTCAGGTACTGCTATGATATTCTCGGGAGTTGAATTGACTAGAGAATGGGGGACTTGTGCCCCAGAAGTGGCTAAAGGTAGTGGCTGAAAATGCATCCCACCGGCTATTCCGGAGCTCTCATAGTTATGTGTCGATGACGTCAATCGTGTTGTTTTATGACGGGTAGAAGTCGGACGAAGTGATCACTACAAGAATTTTTCCTTTTGAATAAGGATTATGTGACGAAAATATTTCTAAATAATCCTATAAAACCATCTACTAGTACAAAAATGACTCTCCTTACTGGCTTACAATACAAATTGGAACAACAAGGTACCTATCAAACCCAATTAAACATAACTATTCTAACTTTAAGTTGCACGAAACCAACATTAGTTTAACGGAGACTATAAATTCATCCAACCCCTTACATTTTGTATCCAAACGAAAGTGAAAGATCATTTTAAAGTCTCCGTTAAACTAATGTTGGTTTCGTGCAACTCACCGTAAGCGATGAAAAACTAAAATCTATTCAAGAGACTACACGTGCCTGAACATACATTTAAACTAAGCAAAAACTTACTAGAAACACATGCATCATGTCTCATGCCCAACTTGTCGCCCAGTGTGCAAGAGTCCTTATTCGTACAGAGCTGGTGCCAAGTTTCCCCCATTAGCATTAAGCTTCGCGCTCCCCTCAGTCGCAACTTGTTGCAATTTCCAACAACTTCGCCTTACCTACCCAATACTATGCAATTTGCTACTTCACCCAATGAAACTAGATCTTCTTTGTCGTTCGCGAAGAGTTTTTACGAGTTATCTCTTGCTCGGTGACAAGTGGTGATTTGTCGTTATTTTTTAAGGTATTTATCTGTCTATTCAGTATAGTATCTAGTCGTTAATAATTATAATGATGTCATGATATTTTTGGCTGAGAACATTTTATTTACAAAGTCAAAGTCAAATTATATTTCCAAATATAAAAGCCACTTTTCAAAAGTTCCAAAAAAATATAATTGTTTGTAGTTGCCGCTTCCAAAAGTTATATGCCGGACGGCGATAACGCAATCGCTGGACGCGAAGGGTGTGTAGAGAGGGTGTATGTCTATCCAGGTTTATCCCAGTGTGAGGGTAGGCCTCCCAGTCCAAGCGGCGCTGACGTCCTGCACCTATAGTTCCAAATATCTTCAGGATAGCTACCTTCAGCTTCTATGTACCAGTGCTCGACGGGAACTGTTTACTAAACATACTCTCTAAGGAGTACGTTTTTGACATCCCTTTTATTGGATTATATTACCTGAATAATAACACATTCTTCACGAATCTTCAGGAAGCAATTTTCGGGACTCTTTATGAACACTACTTGAACTGCATTGAAGCTATTTATATAGAAATATAAGTACCTTGCCGATGACTACGAAATCTAGTTTTTACATGTTTGTTTAGGTACAGGCCTATTTTACCGTAACGAGAGCCGCTAATTGCTTCCTGTTTTAAAGTTTTGTTTCATAAATTTTTCACCAAGTACATATTACATACCAGCTTATAACTATATCAAGTACATAGGTATATAAGGTATGTTACATAACGTTGGATTCCTTATAAAGTCCCTGTCTCCTGAGGTATCTATATTAGCTATATCTGTTTCCACTGAACGAGTATTTCAGGGGAAACCGGAAAAATATTATTATTTTTATTTAAATTCGTTTTACTTATAGTTTTTATTGAAAACTGCTGAACGGATTTTCAATCTAATTATAGATACCTTAGGCTGTTCTATAGACCTAAAACAATCTGTCATTTAAAATGTTACAACTATATTTTTCAGGGCATGACGCGCCCGAAAAGACAATTGGCAAACCCAAAAATTACACAATTTATAATATAAAGATACACGACATACAAACTCAATTAAATGGGTCTTTCCAAGAGACTAGATACAAGAAAATTAGGCCCAGGGCTAGGTCTCGATCTAGGTTACCTGGATGCGCTAAAAACTATAAATTATGGTTATATAGCCCACTTAATTGAGGTTTGTAAGGGTCGTACCTACGGATTAATGTAGTTTTCACTATTGTTTCTTTACGTTAACTAGAACTGTTATCACTTTAAATTTAAGTTATTATCAAAAACACTAGAAACACTATTTGGTGATGCATCGTCGCGAACAAGGTAGTTTCGTATGGAGAAGAATGGGCAAGAAACTCCACATTTTTTTCCTGCTGCTTCCCCCACATGGCACATCGGAACATGCCGCCGTGCCGGCGCGCAGCGTTTGAGTCGTTGCGGACATTACTGAATGTTGCCATTCTAGATATTATATATAAACATAGATAACTATGTATTGTATTTATTTTATTTATTATTTTGTTTATTTTTATCTCATTTAATGCTGCACCGGATTACGTCATCACGTTTCCGGCTGTCGCTGAAAGCCAGCGCTGGTGCTTTGTCTCGGATAGTGTCGCAGCATAATGCTGAGCGATGGCCGTTTTGCGTGAATGTGACGCATATTTTACCTCAACTTGTTCTTTCGTGTTTGTGTTTTTATTTCTTTGCGTTATGTTTACCGCAGATAAACTTATTTTCTTTCTTTCTTTCTATCCGAAATTATCTTACAGAAAGGTGCTAACGGGATTAAAGGTATACTATTTCCTAACCCGGTTCATGATCTACGAGGCATTCCACTCAGAGCACTGATTTCAACAGCACTTGTACGAACAGCACCTGAGCACTTCCACTAACGGCACTGAAACAAAATTTTGATGAGTTTTCTGTCTCCGAACGGCACCTATTTAAAATATTTTTTTAGTGATGGGATGTATTTTTTTGTCCAAGGCATTATCAAACAAAACATATCGATGCAAATCAGCGGAACTTAAGTCTTGTACCGGATAATTCCACTTTGTTCACTTTGTGCAAGGAGTAATGTTTTATTTGTATCGCTGCCAATAAACACACATATTTGCACAACATATTTAATGGTAGAATGTAATTGGGCCACGATAGTCTAGCAAATAAATTAATTTGAATTTGAAACAAAAAAACTGTCGGACCACGCACAATAAAGGTTTCCGTAGGTGGGATGAATTTATCCCAAAAACCAACTTAATATTGTAGTTGAAAAACATTTTCTCCCATACATCGATATACGTCACGGTCAATTCTCCAACTACAAATGTAAATAGGTCGACTATTCCTTTTAACTTGTAAAGCCTACTTGGCTGTGATAGTTTTCTCTTAATTTCGTTGTATATACTAATGCCATGATTTTTTTCACATACCCAAATACAACAATTTAGCTGGCAGGGGCTAAAGTGCAATGTTTTGCTAGAGTCAAGTGTCCCCCACACTTGACTCTAACAAAAAATTGCAAAGGGCATACAGTAGCCTTTTTTTTTTTTTTTTTTTTTTTTTTTTTTTTTTTTTTTTTTTTTTTTTTGGGTGGGAAATTATCAAATAACTTCTCCCGCTTTGGGTGGAGCGAGAGGGAGTGTCAGACTTTTACTGACTAAAACCCACCGTGTTCCTTCAGATGCCTGTGTGCCAGGGCCACGATATCCCTTTCGGACAGGCTCGTAACCCTGGCAGGGCATACAGTAGCCTGCGAATACAATACAACATCACGTTCCGGGTGTTGATGGGGCTGTCGCGTTTTTATAGCGCGTCTGGCATGTTTGCCGACGATAGTTTTTCAGCCGTCATGCGCATGAGGTGCGCATCTCTGCTACGCCGGGTTCGCGGCAGCCCCAACACACCTTTCTCAGGATGTTGGCTGATAGGTGGGACTCTCTGATCTTGGGGCGGTAGATACGACTGGACGCAGTCAAGTAGGCAGTCCCCAGGACCGGCGTGCCTCACGCAGCTTAGAATTTTTGTACTAACACTAGTTTTATAAGTTTACACTGTTACTATCATATATGGAGCATGATTCTGAAATAAACGTTATATTATTATAAATTATTATTAATATTACGCAAACGGATCGTTGAATCGAAAAATGGATTTCACAGACCCGCAATATTTTTGAACGGTCTATCCAACGATATCCCACATCATGGGATAGACGAGAAAAAATATATCATTTTACGTGTAAGGGACGTACCCTAACAAAATCATTATCATAATCATAAGAATGCATCCATAATCATAATACATCTCTCTAAGTTAGATTTGTTCCCCAATGTCATGATTTCATTCATTTAGTTAGTTGTTTAATAGTTAGTTTTCTTTTTATTTTATTATTTTTTATATATTATAGTTTTATATGCAATATTCTGCTAAGTGTCATAGCTTAAAAAGAGAAAGTGTTGCCTGTATGTTGGTTGTGAAAAGTGTGTGTAAAGGAAAGAATTTGAAAACTGACAAAGAAATAAAAGTCTTGACTGTACATTAATATTTGTGTTAAAAATATCTCTTACGACTATACAGTTATTAATATCGAGCACATGCAAACATATAATAAAGCTGGCTCAATTACATACGATATATGCACAGGAAATTAAGCACTTAAACATTTTTGACTTCTGTTGGCGGAATTTATATTAGTAGTGTTACTTGAACATCACAATAAATGATTTTAAAATTAATTACAGCTATTTGAGCAACAATATTACTTACTGATGGTAGGTAATACCTCCATTGAGTCGATTTACTACTCTAGAAGAGTTTTTACAGTTTATAACAGCGCAATTTGGCATTTTTATGTCCTCGACGACACAACTCGCTACTGGCGCGATCGAACACAAAATAATGTAGTAGCGCGTCAAGTTTGTGGATTCGGTAAATTTCGGGCAGCTCTGGTCGGACGGTTTGTGGTATCTAGCCTACTCTAAATCTGTGGGCAGCATCATACAAACATCTCAATACTTCGATATAGCACCAGTCAATTCAGTTTAAGAAATCAGGAATTAAAAAAAAAAACTAAATGAGACCTTTTTTCGCACAGCGGTTTGCGCCGTCGCGTCGGTGTGCTAACGGCGTTACATATTTGAATGTCATTAAAATAGTTTCTACTCCTGAGGTTGCTTCACAAATATCCACCTTTTAATGGGGAAGGTCGGTCAATGCTAATTGTAGATGTCGTGACCATAGCTGGGCTGGGTCCCGATGGCCTATAATAAATTTGATATTTCGCCCATTCATTCCATTTCGTGTTCATTCATGATCATCAGTTTGGTTTTATTTGACTACTAGCTTCTGCCCGCGACTTAGTTCGCGTGGAAGTCGTAAGACACAATATACTAAAATAACAGCCACATTTTTATAGAAAAAGGCCTAGGTTCGATTCCCGGGTCAGGTAAAGTGTTATTGTGTTTTCCATCTGTAATTTCTCAGTAACATTCCGTAGTCTAGGTATGTGCCTGGTTAGTGGCAATAGGTTCGCCCCCTATTACATGGGACCTAAACATAACTGGTGAAATGTGCATGTAATATAGGTACACCTCTGCCTAACCCTTCGGGGAATACAGTGGTGATGTTGTTATTTTTATAAAAAAGTCTCTGTATACTACGTTTGTAGTTTTGATCTCAGCAGACAATATATACTGACTCAGGACTATTGACGCGTGAGCAAGTGACGTACAGTTTTCCATGTGAGAAATAGTTAGTCCCCAGTGCGAATTACGAACTAAAACTACGAATTTCCTAATCCTCTGGAAGTGTTCGAACAATAATAGCAATTATTAATTAATTTTGAAGTAACTTAGCTTGTGTAAGTGCTGAAATTTAGCAAAAATGATTAAGTAATAATAATATTATATATATTTTTATCAATGTTAAATACTTTTCTAAGATATTTTTACACTTATAAATATTATGTAAAATATTTTCAAACAAAAGTGCACAACAGTAACACAGTTGTCTTTTAAATGTGATTTAAACGTCTTAATAAATGATAATTTTTAATTAGAGTTATGAGAAAGAAAGATCTACGTTCTTTAAATACGTTTTGTTATTTTTTTGTTGTAATGAGTGACTTAAGCTTGGCTTCAGATTGGTAACAAAGTGGTATGATTTTTCTACCTTGGTCGACAAAACCTTTATTTTCACAAAAATATATGTACAAAATTAGCTGCTGGCAGTGTATTGCAATTGATTAGGTATAATTACGCATACATAAAATGAAATAACTTAATTTATCTATACCCAATAATTTTTTGAAACCTGGTACTACTAGTGCCAAAAACCTGCAGTAAAAAGTAGAATGATTATTACTAAAATGACAGTCACCAAAATAGAGTCACAATAATAAATAGTTCACCATAAAATTTGATTTGTTTTGAGAACAGAATTTAATTTTTAAAAAAATCCACGAGTTGCTCTAGGCCACAATCTAATAATATTACGGTATTTATGAAAATTGTGGACTCATTTAGGAGTATTTAACAATGAGTCATTTTCGCACGAATAAAAGAAAACCACCTCTCGCCTTGTACAGACGCCAGCTGGTCAAGCTACCCGAAACTGTCAAATTTTCCCAATTAACCTTGAACCTTAGAAATTTGACAGATTGTAGTTGCTTGATGTGCTGGCGTCTGTACTATTAGCTTGTTTTGGGAAATAGTTACGACAGCGCCATTTTGACAGTTGCCTTCCTTACTCACCCAGGCGAAATTTATGTGATTTGATGAAATTGTATACGTAAACATTTAACTGCATTCATTACGTACTACGACAACGGAGCCCTTTAATGTGCGTGGTTTGACATGCGCTTGCCGTATCGATATGTTATAGTTGGTAATGTCCTGAACAAAGAATACATACGTCCCATCACTACAAACTGTATGCAGATGCCGTTCGGAGACTTAAAGTAATATTAGAAAACTGTTCCACCGAACCGCACTCATCAAAATTTTGTTTCAGTGCCGTTAGTGGAAGTGCTCAGGTGCTGTTCGTACAAGTGCTGTTGAAATCAGTGCTCTGAGTGGATTGCCTCTGATCTACTTGTATGCCAACATCAATCAGTGTCAGAGTGAAAAGGTAATAGACAGAGTTACTTTTGCATTCATAATATTAGTGAATTATCAGAATTCTAAACCTACATAAAAACCGAGTAGGATTGTTTTAGCTTAAATTGGTTTTAGGTACTCGAATAACCCAAGGTTGTGTTAGTGAAAACAGTCTCCACTATTATATAACCAACCTAACCCGAATCAGTTACGGACCTACATAAGATCTAACCTATCCTAATCTCGGCGTGTGAGCTTTGCAGAACAGTCATAAACTCGCATTACGTACCGGTACCTATCCTCGCAAGGAAATCTGGCCGGACATAGGAAGATTAGCTTCATGATGCCTCTGAGTGAAAGGGCAAAGTTTAGATTTTTTGGGAAAAAGGCCTTTTTTTCGACCTTTTTTTCAGTTGGGAGTTTGCGGTGTTGGGTAATTAGTCGAAAATTCTTTGAATGTTAGTCTGTGTAGATACACAGTTAATGAGCCAGGCGGCATTTTGAAATTGGAAAATTGAAGAACAAACTCGGTGCGTAGGTACAGACAAGGCACATTAAGCTACTGCAATCTGTCAAATTTCTTCAAAAGATTTTCAACCTTATCGTTAAAGCGTTAGATTTAAGGTTGATTGGGAAAATTTGCCAGTTTCTGCTGGCGTCTGTACCTAATTTGGCCTAAAATTTTCTCTGATATTCTAATCACACACAGAAGTCTAATTAGACTTCTGTGTATTCCTAATTAGGTAATTAGTAAAAATCGATTAAGAGAATATGAGAAAAGGACAGCTAGCGCTTAGCCGTTTAAAACATACTGCGATCATCAATTCACTTAACAAGTACAATTTTTGAGAATAGATTTATAACTGACATTAGCCTTGATCAACCTTTCCAAAGGCCAAAGCCTAATCCATCATAATCATAACCCGTAATCCCTACAGGCCTTTCATACAACATAAATATAGATATCATTCCATTATTACACAAAATCTACCCAAAATAGTATCTAAGTACGTGAATAACAAAAGGACCCATCGAAATCTTTGTCTCGGCACCACGGATCGCCCACAGGAGATAAAGCCAATATTTCCTTCGCATCGAATGGCCAATATTGTGTTATATTTAGGAACCGCTGTGATCTCTTTTTTTTTGTTTTTGTTCTGACATTACAATCTTACCGTTTATTTTTAAGTAATCAAGTTTTATTTATCGAATACTTCAATAGGTAATAATAATTTTCCTTTTGCTAGTAAAATGGTATTAATCTTTGAAATACATTGAAATTATAGTTTTGTATAATTTAAAAGCATTTTTTTCAAGTTTATAATTAACGTGAGTACAACGGAGCCGTTTATTATGTGATCATGTAAAAAGGTAGCATTGGCAGTTAAGAGTATGTCATGCTCACTTAAATGTCTCGCTGATGGTGGCGCGTGTATTGGATCATTCGGTTCCCTACAAAATGGTTGAGCTGGATGGTGCTGATCCACGCGTCATGTTCGTGAACGGGCCTCGTCAGTTGAGACTGGTCATCTCTTTACTGGCTTATTTGTAATATTAAATTTTGTATTCTTTTTAAAAACATTTTTTTACATTGTTCTCACATAATATAGAAGCGACAAGAATAATGTACCCAGGATTTTGTAATATCTTGATTTAAAAGAGTGTCCTTGGAGTTTCTTGCCTGTTCTTCTCCATAGAAATCTACGTTTTGGAATAGGCAAATAGCTCCAACTTTCTGACTAACTGACCGACTCTTTGACAATTCAAAAGTGCCTGTAATTGGTTTAATTGAAATAAATGCTTTGTGTTTAAGTTTGAGTTCAAATTTGCAAATAACTAGGTTTTGAATAAAATATATTCTAAGGTGCTTTGGACTATAACTATTAATTTTGGGACATATTTAACGGATCCTCTAAAAACTTTTTGCACTTCTAATGACGGACACTTTTTTTTTACCGACTTCCAAAAAAGGAGGAGGTCTTCAATTCAGCGGTATGTTTTTTTTTTTTTGTATGTTTGTTACGCGATTACTCTGTTAATAATGGACCGAATTTGAAACTTTTTTTTTTGTTTGAAAGGGTATACTCCCGAGGTGGTCCCATTGCTACCAAATCAGAATCAAATGATCCCATGGTAATCGAGCGAAACCCTCAAATTTTATAGGCAAACCTATAGCGATTTGGGTATTTTTTATAGTATCTCGTGCATTTGCTCTCGGAAAGCACCATTTGGTGAAACTGATGATGGAGACCACAGATGGCCACCGTAACAACATAATAAAAAGTATTTAACGTGTTGCGATTCGATTAGATACTTTAGTATGCTCATCACATTGCATATGGTGAGTGGCAGTTCTCCTGATTCTGACCAGGAGAACTCCTCAACAATCAACGTCCCAGCATCGGGAAAAGCAATATTTTGTAAAAGGTGATGAGCAGTTAACATTAGGCTATTGTAACTTAGATAAATTCCAAACTGACCCACTAAAAAGTGAAAAATAAAAAACTTTTTACAAAAAAATAATAACCGACTACCAAAAATAACACTACAAAGTGAAAAATAACTTTAATTTCGGAAGTCGATGGCAAAAACTCAAATACAGATCCAAAGACACCGACTTCCGAAATTAAAGTTATTTTTCACTTTGTAGTGTTATTTTACCAAAAATAACACTACAAAGTGAAAAATAACTTTAATTCGGTTGTTATTTTTTTGTAAAAAGTTTTTTTTGGATTCCATACGTCCGAATGAAAAAACGGAGCCTTACTAGGATCACTCGTGTGTCTGTCTGTCTGTTTCCGTCTGTCACAGCCAATTTGCTAGAAATCTAACGGACCAATTGAGTTGAAATTTGGTATACATGTGAATTTCTGTGGCCCAAACACGGACGATCAACGTAAATAAATACATTTTTAATGTGGGGGTCATTTTTGAAGAGATAAATTAGAAAATTAAAAAAAAGTTTTACAAACACACTCCGCACACACACTCTGGGGCTACACACATTGAATATTTAAAGTGTACTGTGAGAGTGTTAATTTTTTTATATTTTTTTTTGTTGTTTTTTAATGAGGAATTAAATGCTCATCTCATCTCATCAGGAGATGACAATACTACAATAAATTAAATCTAATGACGTTCCCAGTCTACATATAAAAATACAACCAAATATATCCAATAGTTTAGTCACTATATCTAGTCAAAGATTGGCAAAACCCATAGTGGGCTCATCACTACTATTTAGTTGGTTTAAGAATAGAATATAATGATTTTATTTCAGACAAAGTCCATAGGTTTAACAACAATTTTATTTATCATCTAGTATTATCAGACGCACATTAATAAACAATAAAAATAAAAATTCAGCGTGGGCTGCATCCACCTCCGCAACATCAGGGAATCCCACCGATCTGCGAACACACTTAGAATACTGTTGGTGCTCCCACGAACACGTGACATCAGGGATGCATATCTTTTTCTCACAATGGCGGCAAAACCATCAATGTTGTTTAAAAAAAAACAACAACCAACAAAAAAGGATTTATTTGATATTTTCAAAAAACTCCTACTGTCGTCGTTACCTTATTTATAAGCAAAGGCATTTTTTTATACAATTTTCATCTTAATTTTTAATCAGCAGCCACTCTTGATTGCTGAACGATAAATATAATTATTTTTTTGGCAAACAAAACGGCCCCAAACACGTTTTACATCGCCCTACATAATTATTATTTACACCCATAATTTTTAAAACGTGACCGTCTGTCTTCTTACCGACATCCTTAGATTCCTTAATTCCTGTTGCCACACTAATATTTTCCGTCAAACCCACGCACCGAAACCTTTAACGAATCAACCAAAAACGATAAATCAAGGAATTGTCGATTACCAAACTTCCGAATGAATAAAACACAAAATTATTCAAATTATTCCAAGTAAACAGACGAAAGTCACTGTCTTTTTTAATTCAAAGTCAGTTCGGGCGGGTTTTACCACGGATCGGGGCTTAAACCGATTATTATTTTCCGGTTACCTAATTTCGGGTCCTCCCGTAAAACCACATTGTTTGGATTATCTATTTTATGTATTTGTGACATAAGTGGAACAGAGGTCAAGGGGTCGAATGGTTTGATTGTTGTGGGCAACTATCGTATGATGTAGTTGGAAATTGGCTGATTTGATTCAGTAGGTACTAATGGGATGCAGTAATAAGACGAATAAAACAAAACAAAAATATTGTACCTAATTAGACGCTTTTTACTCATTTTGTAAACTACGAAATAAATCGCTGCTTCACTTAAAACTTGAATACAAAGCGAGCAAAATAATTTAAATGAATGATATCTAATTATTCTAACACTCACTAACTTCATCAATTATTTGTTAACCAATCCATCCGACATTAAATTCGTAATTAGTACGTTCCACTAGCAGCATCTGTTCGGCATAAAAATCCAACAGAACTTTCCTCCATTTTATAAAGAAAACATAGAAAACCTATCGGTCGGAGAAAACCAACTAGATGCAGCAATCTCATCCGAAGTTAGACATAAATTAGTTTCCTGTTAGTTCAGAGCAAACTTGAATAGACTAGAATTGTTATTGACTTCTAAAATAAGCTCGGGAACTGTTAACAAGTGGGTCAGGATTCAAGCCCAAACGCCCAAACTCGAACTCGCCCCCATTAATCCTTACATCTTAACGATTGTTTTCAAGCTTTAAAAGCCATCTGTGTCGGGGGCGACTTTCAGGAGACTTCCCAATGCGAGGATTTGGCTTACAGCTCTAGGATAAATGGATTCTTGATTGGATGATCGAGTATGCAGACCGAGTTTAAAGACCTAGTTAAGCTAGGAACGGGGTCATGAAATTTACATGGGTGGATTGAAGTGATTTTTAAGGTGCACTGCGAATATAGCGTGGGATTTTGGCAGTTTGGTCTTTAGTACACTCTGCAATTTTTAGAGTCATGCAGAGATGTGACATGCCTATATACTTGTGCTGTTATTAATATCTTTCTAATATTGTGAATAAAATAAACCCAATTAAACTCCGTCCGTCGTATTACAAAACGAAATTATTTTCTCGACATGGCTTAAAACATGGAGCCAGTTTTTGTAATGAGAACATAACTCTGATTGAAATACCGATCATTATACAAAACTGAAAACATAGTCCGGTACTACGTTGTCAGTTTTGTATTAGGAACTTTACCATAGACGGAACAAAGTTCGAAATTCAATAATGGCTCCATTGTTTAAACCTGGGTCTGAAGATAAACGTTATTTTGTAATAAGGCGGCATGAGTTTTGGTTTTAATTAGGCATAACAAAGCAATATTTTTTTTTTCTATTTATGGTTTAAATCTGTTTATCTACACCCATGTTATAAATCCTCTATAAAAGTTTCTGAAACAGTGTTGGCAATGACAACATTTAAACAACCAGTGTCATAGTAACCATTATATCATCCAAACGAGTGTTATAATGTTGTACTAAATTTAATTATGCAACTCCTTTTCTCACTACTCAATTCGTGGTATCTTTATGAATTTCAAAAAAAGAACATTGCCATGCACGCGCGTTTCAAAACCACAGCAACGTAATTAAAAAAAAAACCTATAGGTTATTCGAATTCACGTCGTATCCCGCTATTTTTGTTTGATATTAGTATTGCAAAAATGTATTATAGAATATAGAGGATTCATATCATGTGTGTAGATAAAGTCTTGAATGCAACTGTACATAAATATGTATTAAAACACTCACGTGATACTATTATCACACCCATCAACCCACATTCGTGTTTTAATACCCCTTATTATACAACAGTTGCATAAATAACTAATATACAAGTAAAAAAAAAACATGTAAGCAGTCATGAGGAATGCCGACAGAAGTGAAAACATATTATCAGAAGATTTCACTTCAATAAAATAATGATCATCTAAAACAGAATTTAAACAATACACAATAATATACACAAATTTAACTTCACTTACTGTTACTACAGCATGTCGGTGACGTGAACCCATAAGTTTTTCCCCTACCAAAACTCGCTCAACGCACCTAAAGAAGCTTTCACTTTTAAAAACCTAACTAAATAAGTAGTGGTCATAAATACATCCGCTGTAGGTATGTATAAAGGTAAGTAGTTAGTAGGAGTCTACATAACTACCGTTTAACCGTCGAAAGATAATAAAATCTGTCTAATTGCAAAGCGTCTAAGCCGTGTAAGTAACAGCCTAACCAAAAAATACGACGGAACGTAACACCAGATGCTCGCAATAAAGAAAACGTGTTTGAGGAACATCGTTTTCACATCAATTCGAAGCTTCTGGCTTCTCACTCTATTTCTCCGTGTTATCGGGTATGTTCCAAGCTTTTGCTTAGGGTTATGACTTATAGGAAGTCACACAATTTCATTAATTACAGCAATTACTATGTTGCATTAAATAACTTATTGTAACGACTGCCTAGTTGATCTATAGGTCGCGAGCGCTACTACTGAGCATGAGGTCCTACGTTCGATTCCCAGGTTGGGCAAAGTGTTATTGGGTTTATTCATTAGGAATTTCTCAGTAACAGCCCGTAGTCTGGACTTGTGTCCGGTTGATGGCAATAGGCTCGCCCCCTATTACATGGGACTTAAACATAACTGGCGAAATGTGGGTGTACATACTATGGGTACACCTCTGCCTAACCCTTCGAGGAAACAAGGCGTGATGTTGTAGAGTTATCTCATATTCATACGCTGTTGTAATTTTGCAAAATTAACAGAAAATAACAACGAATACGTCATCATTATCGTACAATATGTTCATTGTGCGCTTTTGTCATTTTGTATCGTGACGATAATATTATCGTGGACGTGGACGTCCACGTCACGGCATTACGATAACATAGGGAAGTAAAATGGAAATATTATGAAGGCGTTTTTAAATTTCGTACGTGCACAATATCGTGGACGTCCACATCAATATCGTCACGTTAGAAATTATAAAAACACACATCAGGTCAAAGGTCTTCAATCCACGGCCCCAGGGCTGCCTGCAGCTAGTGATGGCTTCCTTGGCAGCCCAGCAATAGCTTCAATCAACTCAGCCTATAGCAGTCCACTGCTGGACATAGGCCTCTCCCAGGCTGCGCCAAAACACCCTGTCCTCCGCCTTCTGCATCCAGTCTATCCCAGCCACCTTTTTAAAGCCGTCAGTCCATGGGTACCAGCTGGGGGGCGTCCCACACTACGCTTGCCGATACGCGGTCTCCACTACAGGACTCGTCTGCTCCACCGGCCATCGGTCCTTTGACAAACGTGGCCAGCCCACTGCCACTTCAGCTTGCTTACTCTGCAAGCTATGTCGGTAACTCCGGTTCTCTTCCGTATAACGTCATTTCTGATCTTATCCTTCAAAGAAACTCCGAGCATAGCTCAATAGCGGCAATTTATAGCTTGGCAAAATTAAATGTATTCACGCTGGTACCGCACCTCCGCCGCGAAACCATAGCAGCGAAACCGCAGTAGTTCAATTGTACTGGTTCGCATCATATTCCGCTAGTCGAATCCGATGCGAGTAGCGGAACATGACGCGAACCAGTACAATTGAACTACTGTGGTTTCGGTGCTATGGTTTCGCGGCGGAGGTATGCTATCAGCGTTAATATTATTCATGTCTAGAAATTGAAATGAAATAGACAGGTGCTTACACTAACGCGCGAAAACAGTTTGAGAATTGCAACAACCACTATTGGGGCAGTTAATGAAAAAAACATTGCTCCTCACAATAAAAGAACATTGCTCCTTTTAAGATAGTGGCACACAGTCACAGTTGTCTTCATTCCACTCTCTCTGGCACGTGTCGATGTGAGGCAGTTGAGCAAGTAGCGCACCATATCTACCTTGGATTAGTCGTAGACAATCGTTTAGCTGGAATTTTCACGTGGACTCAGTCTGTGACAAGTTGCGGGCTATACTGGCAAAATTCTACATTTTGAAACGTAAAGTTCCGTTCAAAATCCTGCTCAACATGTACATTGCTTTAGCGGAATCAATTATAGCATACGGGATCACGAGTTATGGGCGAACATTTAAATCATATACTGAAAGAATTTCCAAACTGCAAGTTAGACTTCTAAAACTCATCGTACCCAGAAAAATAAATCACCAATAAGAAGATAACGTCATCGAACTATTTAAATATTGTAAAATTTTGCCAGTACAGACTAGAATCAACATGGCCCTCTTGATTGAGCAATTTAATAACAAAAGCATCCAAATACCCATATCACATAAAATAATCACAAGAAGTATCACCAATAATAAACTAACAGTACCTCAGGTTAGAAATTATAATGGCAGACGAACAGCATTTTTTTTAATTCCCACAATAATCAACGAAATACCAAAATTTATAAAAGAAGAAATAAACTCGAAAAACTATAAGCAAAAATACAAAAAATACTATTACAACTACTTAAATAACTTAGTTTGATAAAATAATTTTCAAATTTAAAACACTAACAAAAATAAATAAAAGAGACGCAACCTGTATAAGATTTATTTTTTCATAATTATGTTGACTAGAACCGGTCCTCTAATGAGCGGCTCAGTAGCGAGCAGCTCAGATTTGAAACATTATATGACTCACGCACTTACGGATAGATGTTTGTTTACGGCTTAAATAGTTACGTGCAAAATAATATTTATGTACCTACATTATTTGTTTTTTTTAATTATGTGATTAAGGACTTTTGTTAAAATAGCGAATGTGAGTACCAATACAAACCATTTCTGGTTTAATGGTACAATACAAACTTGAACATGTATTAAGACTGTACCTATGCATAATAAAAAAAAAAAAAAAAAAGAAAAGATAAATTAGTCTGATATGAGTAAACATTACAATGTAAAAAATATCATTGACTGAATTTTATTGGAATCATTTCCTGTTTCTAGTCTTGTATAATAAATAACTGCAATGATTTTTTTAAAATTATTTAACTACTTATAAGTTTACAATGGAATATAATCAATTTCCCTTATGTTGCGGCCCGCTGAACCAAAATCAAAGTATTCTCGGCTCTTGACTTCAAAAAGGTTGAAGAACCCTGCATTAGGTAATTGAAAACTGAGGTTATTCAGCAAAGCCTGATAATGGTACCTGATAAAATCTCCCTTTTCAAGTTGGTTCGGTGTTCAAGTACCACTTATTAGTTAATTCTCCTTCTTCTTCGAGACTGTTGTTAATTTAAATTGCTTTTCATCTTACGTAATTTTGTGTCAACTAAGTAAATTGAATTATATACGAGATACACTCAGTTTACATTGCCTGATGAAAATGTGAGTGTTATTTCATTGATCATGTCTTTGTAATAGTAAGTAGTAGAAGTTTTGTGTAGTTTAGTGATTGAAACAATATTTTTCTATAAATGGTTACGTCCATCCTACTGTTTGGATCCTAGTAATGCAATGGCCATTCCATTTTAACTCTAGGATCTTGGTGATCGACAACTGTTTTTTAAAACAAAAAAAATCGACTATGAAAACGACTTCAAAACCAAAACCTTCCTGTCACTAGACTAAAACAAAACCAAACTTCAAAATAGATTCTAACTTGGTGAGAATGGGACAACCTCGAGAGACAAAAAAAAACATACAGCCTAACATAATTATAACCTCCTCCTTTTTGGAAGTGAGTTAAAAAATATTTTCTTTACCCTATTTCCTCAAAACTTAGTATCGGTAGCCCTACCCGCATTTGAGACGGTACATAGGTACTATAGCAAGCAGGGTATCTACTCCTGTTCCGGTTTGAGTAGCTGAAAGAGCTTATGGTAATTTGGACTGTCTTAAAATGTCAACGTCACCGCTCAGTGTGTTTAAGCTACCTTAAATAGTTTAATGAGTGACTGTTTTACACCTTTTGTAAGGATTTAAGGAAGGTGGCGTGTTTTTTTTTTTTTTTTAAGTTTTGTCAGCGTAATGCCAATCAGCTAAAAAAGTAGGCCATGGTCGGATAGGGAATCGCTGGGGCAATCCTTGTTAAGGGTTGCAAAGCTGCAAAGTTGGTCCTGAGTAGGTGTTTGCATTAATTTCTCTTTCAAATTGTGTTGGACCATTATTTGCTAATATTAGTTCTATCGTAAAGATTAAACATTAAATTGCTGGTACGTTTAATTATTTATGTACAGTCTGTGGTTGACAAATTTGCACCGCATCGAAATACGACTGTTTGCCGCATAGATTAGATAAGGGAAAATTCAATACAAAATTATTTTTCCTGGTGATTGCTATGCTGACTAAGGATTTAGGGAGTCATTATTATTTTAACTATATATAAATCATTTGCTTTATAAATTAAGTAGAACGTTCCTCAATAGCTCATATCAGAAACTAGCCTCCAGTAATGGGTCTTAGCCACAGAGTGATAAGAAATTAAAGATTAACGCGCCATAAATTATCAGCAACCCAGTTTAACTTAGAAACGCGTAATTTTCCGAACCGCTATCTGCTCCCTTAGCTTATTACAGGTGGAATTCTGTAGCATTTGAAGAGTAAGTACTGTGTATTTAACTGTCATTCTCTGAAATAATAGTGAGCCATAATCATTGAATTGACTTGAAAGTGAACAATTTATCTTGGTTAATACTTATTTAGGTACGATATAATATCAGGTGTGGCACTCTGCCGATAAAACAGCCGTTTATTTACAATTTCATTCCTCACTAACTTACTTTCTGTATCTTAGCACTCCATTTTAATTACACTCCATGATCGTATCCCGTGTTATTTGGTGACATCGTCCACTTTAATCTCCAGAGACGCCGCCGGCAGCGTAACGACACCTGCTGGTTCAAAATTTCATTACCTTCCCTTGGGTTAATAATACTAACCCCAATTTAGTGAACCACTTAATTATTTAGGCATAGGTATATTTAATTCGCTTTTGGTATGGATTGATTTCAGGTTTCATGGTGTTTGAAAGAGAATAGGCTAAATCGGTGTGTGATGTGAAAATAAATAATTAAGAGTGTGGAATAATTAATTAAGTGAGTTTGTATATTTGGGGAGTCTGTTTGCGAGAGATGGTAAGATTGATGAAGATGTGGAAAGGAGAGTAAATGCGGGCAATAAAGCGAATGGTGTACTCGTACATGCGATTGTGACCAACCAGTCGATGCCCAAAAAGGCCTGACTGGCTGTTCATATTGGTGAGGTGGTTCCAACGCTTATGTATGGAAGTGAATGTTGGGTGTGGCGAAAGAAGCATGAAAGTAGAATAAATGCCGTGGAAATGCGTTCCTTGCGAAGCATGTGTGGTGTGACTATAAATGATAAGCTGAAATATTGTGTGATGAGGGAACGGTGAGGTTTAAGTAGTGACAAAAATTGAAAAGAGTATGCTTAATAAAGAGTATTCTATTCAATTTTATTATATTCTTAGATGGTTTGGTTATGTTGAGAGAATCAATGAAAGGCGAGTAACAAAAGGTATTTACAAGGCAGATTTCAGTGGAAAAGCTGGGCAGGGGACGCCCTAGGAGGACATAATAGTGACCTAATTAGTGATGTTCTTCCCCTCTTGACCAGATGTATGAACGTTAATTAAGCAAAAGGAGTATTTAAGGAGCACAGCAGGTGGCGTTCTATAGTTTCTACTTACCCCCATGAGAAGAAAGCGTGAGTTTATGTATGTATGATTTCAGATATACAATTTAAACACTGTGGTTAAATAATCGAAAGGGTACAGTCGAGGCGAACCATTTTGCGGCCGCAACAAATATTGATGTCTTTACAATATTCGTATTTGTTCCAGAGCTAAACTGACTGGATTTTTCCACAGCAGACAGTCAAGTCATACACTTGCGGTAAAAATAATAGACCAGTCCCCAATTTTGCCACAATACTACCGATCCGAGTATTGATGGTTTCCATATCCAGTTTATCTCAGCTACGGTTTTCACGTTGTCAGACATTTGACTTTAACATAATCGAAATAAGATATGTAACACGCTTTGTCGAACATACGGAAGAAATATGGTTAGTAATGTCACTTTTTTGGATGAACTTTATCTAAAATTCATCTGTTACATTAACACTGAACTAAATTGGATTGGTGGCCTTTGAAATCAGTGGTGGTAAAGGCCGCGACTTACGAGTTGTAGATCACACGTTAAAACACAGGCTCTTTACTTTGTGTAAATTATTTCATCACCAAACGGTGAAGGAAAACGTCGTGAGAATACCAAGAAATGAATACCAAGAACCAAAAATTCGACGATATGTAACATCTACCAACCCGCACTGGGCCCGCGTGGTGGATTACGGACCACTCCCTCTCACCAAGAGGAGGGCTGTGTCTTAGCAGTGGTAATAATATTAAAGGCTGATTATGCTTTATGCTACATTGGATTTTAAACAGGTGCTGCCATCTAGTACAAGTACGTTTAGGTACAAACAACCCTCGAATAGAGTGTTTATGTACTCTGAGCTTTTCCTCTCTGCATGGAAACTAAATACGTTCAAATTTTCGCCGTCAGATGGCAGTGACAAATGAAATTGCAAACTTTGACATCGACATGTTACTACACTGCAGATACAAATAAAAGGTAGTGTGTTAGTCAGACTTCCTATTTATTAATTATGAATGGATTTGGGACTAGGCGTCTCCATTTTCAGATGCCTTTCAGTCAACCTAAACAATGTGTACGTTTTTAATCGAATAGATGCCGCTGTTTGGTCACAGCAAAGCGTAGAACCGAGTATTTGCGTTGAGTATTTGCATGTTTATTTCACATGTGAACATTCTAGAAAAAAACAATGCCACTATAAATTGTAATAGTTTAATTAAATTTACGACTCATCATACTATTACTTAAATGTAAATATTTTAAACTAAAAAATCCAACCGTTTTAAATTCACCATAAAATACGATTACTTCCATGGTCATGCAATATTCATATTATTTTGTGCTGTAATTAGGATTAATTTTCTAATTAAAAATGGTTTTGAAATCGACCGCTTCAGATTTTTTTTTTATCAAGCAAACGGTTTTTTCTAGGCTTAAATAGACTAATTCGGCTATTTAAAATGGATTCTAAAACATGCAAATTCTGATAATTCCCCGTTAAAATCATGATAAACTAAATAAGCACAACGCTATACCTACAACGAGTGCTTACTCAAACAATGCAAAGCATTTTCTCCTATAACCGTAAAAATTATGCTTCAAAGAAAAATATTGTGAGCGATGTCAATATTAATTCTAAGCTCGTAACAATAAGCTAGCGTTTTGGCAACAAATTCTCGCTGAATAGCCTGAAATGAATAATTCAATAATAAATTCCTGGTAAACTCTTTAATATTATGGAACAGTGAGAACAGAATCGCGTCGAACTTTTGGAATTCCTTAATTAAGCAGACTGGGTTGATATTCGGAACGCCATTGTTATGGAAAACTATATATTAACATTGTTCTTTTTGTTGGAAGTTTGATGCAGCAATGTGTAGCAAGTTTAATTAAAGGTATTGTTTACATTAAATCTAGGTTAAAATAATACAAAAATAATACCTACGTAATCAGTTTTTAAAATCCGTTCGTGTGTGACTGTTTTTACTATGTAAAAGATAGTGGATAATACTTAACTTAGTTAATTTCAGCAAAATAAATGTAATCAGACAAATGCCCTTACCCTGAATATTTCTAAACGCTATCGCCATCTAGATAACGGTTGTGGAACACCTTGTAACTAAAACCACTTTCTAGAACACACGCTGTATCTGTCAATAGATGGCGCATAGCGAATGACCAAGGGTGAAGTAACATGGTGCAGGAAAATGCCTGTAGGTGGCACTCACGTAGGTAATGCTGAATTTAAGCCCTTAAAACTTCTATGACGGAAAAAAAAATAACTACATCTGTCTTCTTAGCAGATGTTCGGGCAACTTGCCCAGTAGGTATTGGGCCAGTTGCCTTCAGAATGGGGATTTTTATTCTTGATATTTCCTAGGTCTACTTAGACCGACCCACTATGGAAAATCGAGGTCTGTTTCGGATCAAAAATCGATAACCCTTTTTTTCCTAAACATTTTGTTTTGAAATTTTGCAGAAATATAGAGTGGTTTATACGGCTTCAAATGAGATGTATTTTAATATGATTTAATTTAATACAATACATTAAAAAAATAAAACAAATTCAAAAGTATCAAAAATTACCATTAATTATTTTTTTAACTATCAGTATATTTTAGTATAGTTTTTAAGTATATGATAATTGGTTTTTGTGTATAAAAAAAAAATAACTACATCTGTCTTCTTAGCAGATGTTCGGGCAACTTGCCCAGTAGGTATTGGGCCAGTTGCCTTCAGAATGGGGATTTTTATTCTTGATATTTCCTAGGTCTACTTAGACCGACCCACTATGGAAAATCGAGGTCTGTTTCGGATCAAAAATCGATAACCCTTTTTTTCCTAAACATTTTGTTTTGAAATTTTGCAGAAATATAGAGTGGTTTATACGGCTTCAAATGAGATGTATTTTAATATGATTTAATTTAATACAATACATTAAAAAAATAAAACAAATTCAAAAGTATCAAAAATTACCATTAATTATTTTTTTAACTATCAGTATATTTTAGTATAGTTTTTAAGTATATGATAATTGGTTTTTGTGGGCATTAAATTATAATGTCCACAAAAACCCCACCAAAAACCCACCACCCACCACTTAATCCCAAAATGCAAATTAATATAATTATAATAAAAACATAAAATAATTATGAGGTAATACTTATATTTTTATTTTTTAAATATTGTTTTGAAAAATTGTTTATAGAATGTTAGGATCTGAAATTAATTCGTTCACTTTCAAAAGATCTAAGGTGTCTTCATCAAGTTTCTTCACGGTTTACTATGTATACGGTTTTCTAATGCTGGTTATGTACGGATCTGAAGTATAAAGAATAGTATGAAATACATCCTCGTTTGTAGCTGATCGAGAACATTTTCCGGCATGATGTAGACAATTTTTTTTATAATCCTTATTACGGGATTCTTGTGCATCATCTGAAAGTTGACCAATAGGAAGCACTGCAAAATGTTTTATGACACTTTCCCCATGGAAAAAGTTCTGTGAACTGAAGATGGCATGTAGTACCATTCATAATTAATTACATAGATTCTGGCTGTCTCCATAGCATAACTGCCAAAATTTTGAGCATTTATCATTAGAACTGATGATAGCTTGCATAATTATGTAAAGTCGTTTAATCTAATTTATATCCACTCCTGAAATTTCATTTTAAAAAAATCTTTTTCCCGTGAAGCTTCCGTCTATCGTTTATTAAAAGCGGGAATCACTGAGGATGAAACATTTGTTGTCTTCAGATACATAATAATGTCGAAGTTTGAAATGTCGACGTATGTTAGTTCTAAAGTACTGGATCTCGATGTACGCCAGTTCGAAAGTTCACTGGAGCGAAGTATGCAAGGCCGACGTATCGTTAGTTAGAAAGCATACGAGTGCTAAAAACAATCTCTTTTTTCTATTAATGCAAGTCGTTTCTGGCACTCGCCGGCCGCTGCCGCGGCACCGCTCGCTTCGCTCGCTCGGCTCGTGCGTAGGAGGTCACAGTTTTAACCTACCCATTTTTTTTTAAAAAGAAATTAACCTAATAAATAAACCTAATCTAAATAGTTATGTTCCGGGTAACCTACCGGGTATGCTTTCTAACTAACGATACGTCGGCCTTGCATACTTCGCTCCAGTGAACTTTCGAACTGGCGTACATCGAGATCCTGTACTTTAGAACTAACATACGTCGACATTTCAAACTTCGACATTCGGTAGCGGAGTCTAACATTATAAACATTGTTAAACGTTGTTCTAAATTCTACAAAAGATGGACTTTTCAGAAATATATAATACTGTATATATCTATTCCTACAAAGATTAACAGTAAAATAAATTCTCCATTTACCTCCCTTTTTCATACGCTGCCACCTAATAGTACATTACTGCAGCGGCCTGCAAAAGGGGCATTGATGGACTCAAGTATGAGTGCCTCGTCTTCGCCTCGGCCCACATTTTCACGTTCGTCCATCAATGCCTGGTTGCGGCCAAGGCCTGTTTGGTGCTTTTCTCAAATAATGCGCGGAAATTCAAACTAAGTAGGTAAATTATTTATAAATTCCAGATTCAATAACGAACAACGACCATTTTTCACGCGCCAATATGACATGATCGTTTGTTTCTTTTTTACTTTAAACAGCTCTATTTAAAAGCTATTTTGAAATTTAAATAAAATCATTGATAAGCTACCTCCTTGGTTGCCATGTATCGACGTAAAAAGTTCGTTCCGTTTTTAAATTATACGACAGATAATTTAATACGTAAATTTTATTCGGCCGCTAAACACGACAGTTATGGATTTTCATACTAACATTGCCGGCCACCTGTTCGCAAGTATTTGATCAGTACAGCATTTTCGATTTATCTCGAAGAAGGTTGTCAGAATTTCTAAGAATGTTTGAGAAAACTAATTATTTAAAACTGATTTCAACATCATCAGCGAAATCTGGCGTGTTTCAATCATTGCATATAAGAGGGTCGTAAGTAAACATTATTCATGTGACACGCCACAGATACTTGTAGGTCCAGTTCAATTTACATAAAAGTAACTTTAATACATGTTTACCACAAAACACAAGCGTTACACACCAAATGTAATAAAATTCACACAGTTTTATTAATCAAGAAACACGTTACATTAACGGAGAGAAAACAAACGGGTAACATTATGTACCAAGCAGATGAGTATCATGCCAAAGGCTAGCAGTAATCGTAAAGCGTGCATCAGATAAAATTATGTAAACACAATCTTGTTGCGAACGGACGAGTCAACACTATGAGTGATAAGGAATTTATGTTGATACTTGGTAGGATGATTAATTTATTTGTGGGTCAGCTATGAGGTCCTGTTCCTTAAAGGACGGGTAGTTATGTCATATGTCACCTGTGCATAATAGATACAGTGTGTTCATTATCGAAAGGCGTTGGCTATAACCCAATAGTACAGCGAGTCCGCGTACCACTGGTCAGTTTCCCTCAGTCGTCAGTTTATTTAATTTGCCAGTTTCGTTGATTAGTCAGTTTCGCTGATTGGTCAGTTTTACCGATTAGACAGTTGCGTGAACTCGACAGTTTCCAGTGTTTGTCAGTTTCCTCGATTCGTCAGTTTACTACACTCAACGTAAAAGATATGTTTACGTTTAAGTAAACAAAAGTGGAAAATGTAAGGAACCCAATTTAAATCAGACTTAAAGTTGTATTTTTACAATCACAATTTTTTTTTAACATATTTGTTTTCTAAAAAAAAAAAAAATATTTCTGCCTTACCCTTTGAGTGAGGAAACAGCCGTGATGTTATGTTACGTATATAATTAAATTAGTAGCCGTGTGGGCAGTTTTCTACCGACTGTACTTTGACTGACGAATTGAATAAAACTGACGAATCAACGAAACTGGCGTACACTGGAAACTGTCCAGTTGATGCAACTGTCTTATCCCCAAAACTGACCAAACAGCGAAACTGACTAATCAACGAAACTGGCAAATTAAATAAACTGACGACTGAGGGAAACTGACCAGAGTGGTACGCGGACTCAGTACAGCGTCCATAGATGCAAATTTTATTTTTATATAAATATATTAAATTGATACGCAAAAAACGCCAACTTGTCGCACTTGTCTTTTCACGTTGAAAGACAAGTGCGCGTGCACACACAGCTACATATCAAGCTACTTATACATTTCCACTAAAGGCCGATCTCGCATTGTATAGGATTTCCGTACAATTACAGGTCAGCGTATACTGGCATTTATAGCTTGATGTGTAGCCGTGTGTATAGATAGAGTGTTTATTTTAAGTATCAATTTAATATTTGTTATTAAAAAAAAATATTTAGTGATTATATTTTTATTTGCATGTATGGACGCTATATTATTGCGGGTTAATGGGAACAACTTTCGTTAATTAACATACTGTATATAAGGGGTGCTACACACTTGTTCGGGCGACAATATTATAGCTGTTCGCGACGATGCGTCACATATGTAGTATTATATTGTTTTTTAAATATTAACTTAAATTCCAGTTAAAATACTTATAGTTAACGTACAGAAATAACATGTAAAATGTTTTGTATGTAGAACGATAAATACGACCCTTTCAACCTCAATTAAGTGGGATATATAGTTATATATTTATAGTTTAGTATGTTTCTTTAGCATGCCCAGGTAGCCTAGGTCAAGACCTACCCCTGGACATAACTTTTGAGTCTCTAGTCAGCTAAATGCCGTGAAGGCCGTGTTTCGGTAATTTTATAAATTGTTTAATTTTCAGTTTAACAGTTAACTTTACAGGGCGCGTCACGCCCTGAAAAATAGACTTGTATAGTTTAAAATATTAGATTGTTGTAGGTCTATATATAGGCTTGAGGTATCCATAATCAGAATGAAAATCGGTCCAATGGTTTCCGAGAAAAGCCATTGGAAAACTGATTTTAATTCAAAATAATATTATTTTTACTGTTGCCATTGGAAAACTGATTTTAATTAAAAATAATATTATTTTTACTGTTTCCACTGAAAATTTCTTTCAGTGGAAACAGGTATAGTTGATATGGATACCTCAGGTAATAAGGAATTTCATGAGGATTCCAACGATATGTCACATGCCATATGTATGTAATTGTTTCATGTGCTATTATGCAACAATGTCCTTAGTAATTAGTAAAAACGTCATTAAAGTAAACTTTAAACCAGGAAGTAATTAGCGGCTCTCGTTACGGTAAAGTAGGCTTGTACTTAAGCAAACATAGGAAAATTGGAATTTGTAGTCATCGGCAAGGTATTTTTTGCACTTTTAAATAGCTTCAATGTAGTTTCATAGTGTTCCCACGAGTCCCGAAATTGCTTCCTGGGTGTTCTTCAAGACTTGTGTTTTAATCAGGTCGTCTATTCCTATGGCTGAGTCATTAAAAACGTTATCACTGAATCGTCAAAAACGCTATAGCTAGGAACGTCAAAACGTAATCCTTCGTCAAGGGTCAGTAAAAACTCTTCCCGTCCAACTGGTACACAGAAGTTGAAGATCGCAGGCTGCCCGAAGATACCTGGAACTATAGGTGCAGGACGTCAGCGCCGCATGGACTGGGAGGCCTACACATACACTGGGAATAAAACCCTGGATAGGCATACACACTCCCCGCACACATACCGCGTCCAGCGATCACGCCCGTCCGGCACAATAGCGGATATAGATTTTGCCACGCGGCTGTGCTGAATAGTGCCGAGTAATGCCGACACGAACCAATGCGTAGCACGTACGCCTAATGTGCTGCATACAATACACAGGCATAGATATGGCTAATCGAGTTTTCAAAAGAGACTATCAACAGGTATGAGTGACAGTGGCAAAAAAGCCGAACAATTTCGAAAACTTGCGGGCGCGTACTGTAGGAAGTTTTTTTTTTCCGACATGCTTTAGTTTTATTATCTAAATTCATTAATGGACATGAAATTATTTTGTTAAAGCGGGGTTTACAATAAAGTCAAATTATTTATTTAAAATAGGCACATAAGAGGCACTTTTGAACGTAAAAATTTACAAAAAAGAAGAATTGATTTTAGTTGCCCTTATATTTTTTTGTTATTTTTTTATGGCACTACTAGTGTCGTGAAACAGTAGCTTGACTGTTTTGTTTCGGGTTTTTGAAAAGCTGATAATTTCACCTAACACGCTGTCATATCTCATGGTAACTGCTTAGAGTTACGTGAAATAATTGTTATTATTTTTCTATAACCAAGTCAAAATATTTTATTTCACATAAACTTAAATGGGCACTTATCAAACGTCAAAAACTAGGTACACGGTACAAATTGGTCGTTTCCTATTGAGAAGAGCCGGCAAGAAACAACATTAAAAAAAAATATTGGCTTTGACAATGTTTTCAAATTATTGTTAATAGATGGGAGGACAGTGTAAGCCTGTCAACAAGACCAGGTACTTAACAAAATAGAAAATGGTCTACAAATCTAGTCTATTAAGCCTATATGACAGCATGCAAGTTGAATTTCAGCTTTTGAAAAACCGGGTGTTATATTTAACTATAGCTTGTAATAGAACAGTCAAGCTACTGTTTCACGACACTAGTTTCATAATGTCAACCTCGCTTAACTTTAGGATGGATCAGTACTTGCCGCTCGTTTCTATTTTAAATGAGATTTTGAGATGAGATTGCAGAACGAAAATTGTATAGCAGAAAAAAAGAGATAAGTAAAACCAAACCAGATTTTTGAAAAGGAAGCTAGTTTAGTCTGGGATTGA
The DNA here is from genome assembly GCA_963921375.1 of Tiliacea citrago. Lineage (NCBI taxonomy): Eukaryota > Metazoa > Arthropoda > Insecta > Lepidoptera > Noctuidae > Tiliacea > Tiliacea citrago. The sequence continues at coordinate 21,122,470 of OY992787.1, read as the reverse complement.
AACTGGATGTTTTAGTTTTCTTTAGAATCGACCTCGTAACACCTCTTTCCAATTTTCTCTTTTAAACCTAGTTTTTAGCCCTAGAATACCCATCTCTAAAAATCGTATTGAACAGGTTCTCAATCGCTTATATTCGGTTCGCTTGTATATTTAATATTATAAAAACTGGCCAAGTGCATGTCGGACCACGCACAATGAAGAGTTCCGTATGTATCCCAAAAACAAACTTAACATTGCAGTTGAAAAACATGCTCTCCCATACATCGATATACGTTACGGTCAATTCTCCAACTGCAAATTTAAGTTGGTCGACTATTACTCGTTAAATTGTAAAACGTACTTAGCTGTGATAGTTTTCCTTTTAATTTCGTTATATTATACTACTACCATGATTTTTTCCACATATCCAAAACCAACCATTTAGCTGGGGGGACACTTGACCCTAACAAACTAACTTAATATTACGCGGATCCCTGAATTAAAAAATGGTTTTCACAAACCCACAATATTTTTGAACGGCCCATCCAACGATACCCCATACATGATTTTTTGATGAAAAAATATCATCCCCACTTTACGTGCAAGGGGAGACCTCTCAAAAAAATCTTTTTTAAGGTTTTCTTTTACGACTTTGTCGGCTTGATTAATATTATACCCGTGCCAAATTACAGATTTCTAGTACTAAGAGTCTCTGAGCTAAGCTGGGGACGGACGGACGGACAGGCAGACAGACGAACATGGCGAAACTATAAGGGTTCCTAGTTAACTACGGAACCCTAAAAATGTGCAGTATCCACCTACATTTTTGTGTAGAAGCTACCCTTTTCTGATTTTTTCCGGAAAATGATTGAAACTTTAATTTGAAAAGTGTGAAGTAAATGGCTACAGCTGTATTTGAAAAAAGGAAAAACCTAACAAATGTTGTCATCTTTTTAACCAAAGGTAGTTTTTTACCCGACTACGGCAAATCCAAAGGAGGGTTATAGTTTAACAGGCTATGTAAGTATGATAACACCTCTGCCTAACCCTAATTACAGGCGTGATGCTATGATAAGTAGGTATGATATATGTTTGTTCTTCTGTTCCCTCATAACTCCTAAACTACTCATCGTATTTTGACAAAGTCGAGGTATCGTTGGAAGCGTCATGCTGTTCTGTGGGTTATAGGCTTTATGAGGTTACAAAAATCCAACATGGCGGCTTATATCGGATGAAGTGTTACAAAAAAAAATATATTAAAGGTATACTTAATTATCGTATCTAATGGAAGGTAAAACGGTTTTGCGGGCATTGTCCTTAAGTCAAGATTTTTGTAAACGTTGTTTTTAATAAATAAATAAATAATAATAATAAGTAGTACTTTCTGCAAATATTTTATTGGTTATTTATGATTATTTATACACAAAACCCCAAATTTTACAGTTAAATTCTCCTAAAACAAAGAAAGTAATCCCTCTATGATCCCTAACCCCAAAATAATTGGAACAAAAATAAAAGTTAACAACTAAAACCCAACTAAAACAAAAACGCCAACCAAAAGTGTATAAACAAGACACCACAGACAGTCTAATTAAAAATCCGGAATCACACGTTCTGTAACTTAAGTCCTGTGTTTTCCATTTTTTTAATATTATCATAATTATACCTTGATTAAAATAAATAAGCTAGCGAAACTCCACATACGTGTTGGATAACGAAATTTATAAAAGATAAAACAAAATAAAAACGATTTCATGATTTTTTTGTTGCGGCCAACATGCCAATAACGTAGAAAAAAAAAATCAGTCGTATCAGTTTTAACCGACTGAAGCTGAAGAGTGTGTTTGGTTGAACGCGCTAATCTCAGAAAAGTTCGAATTGAAAAAATATTTTTGTGTTGGATAGTCCACTTATCGAGGAAGGAACTATATAAAATCACGCTACGACTAAGAGGAGCGGGGTATCAATGAAAAATGTTGCAAAAACGGAAAGAAAATAGTTTTGAGAGTTTCCGTTGCGTACGCTTCTTAAACGATTAAAGTTACGCAAAAATCATGAATGACGGAATTGTTCTCCTTTAAAAGTTCTAAAAAAATCTGCAACAGCATAATTATGTGTATCTTTTAAGGTTGACTCACTATAACCTTTTTATCGTAATCAAATTTGTTCTAAAATAATGCAATAATTGCGAAGTTGTTTTTATAAACATGATATTAATCCTTATCCAAATAAATTATTCGTCACAAGTATTTAATTTTGAACAAAATTGCCCTTGACATCATATGATTTCAATAAATATCTTAGGAGATCTCATAGTTTTAAAATAATATATATTAACATAAACAGTATATTATTATATTATCATCGCATTAATATTATAAAGGCGAAAGTTTGTGAGTGTGTGTGTGTGTTTGTTACTTCTTCACGCTCAAACGGCTAGACCAATTTAGATAAAATATTTTGCATAGAGGTAGCTGACGCCCTTTTTTTTTTGTCGGTGGGACATTTTCAAATAACTTGTCCCGCTCTGGGATTAACATATAGGCTACTTTATACCCGATATTCCCACGGGATCGAGACTTATGCGGGTGGAACCGTTACACAGTTATCTAAAAAAAATGGCAAAAAAATCATGTCAGTTGTATGGGAGCCCCCTTAAATATTTATTTTATTCTGTTTTTTAGTGTTTTTTGTTATAGCGGCAACAGAAATACATCATCTGTGAAAATTTAAATTGTCTAACTATCACGGTTCATGAGATGGTGACAGCGGAGTCTTAGTAATAGGGTCCCGTTTTACCCTTTGGGTACGGAACCCTAAAAACCAGATCTTTTGTGCAAACTGGACAGGGTCGATATCTAAACATGTTGATGCCCACTTAAATACTTTTTATGTTATTTTATACTATTTATTAATATTATTGGTTGCATAGTTAAATTATATTCTAAGCACCCACTGTTTATTTTATTTTACTTGATTACCTATTTGTTTATCTGTAAAAATCTCTAAAACCTGACTTGGTTTCCTTCCGTACGTCGTTTTCGGGTGATCACTGAAAATCAGCGCTGTGCTGTTGGTCCCCCATTGCACAGTATCATGCTGATTGGAAGCCTTCTTGTCACAGTCATGGCGTGCAGCTGCCGACTATTTGTTTTCTGTGTTCATAAGTATAAATCTGTTTCGTTTTTATGTTTTTTACTCGAGTTATTTTATCTTTTTGTATGCACGTGTTCAAATAAACCTATTTATCTTTTTTTCTAACACACAATACAATAAAAACAAAAGACATATTTTCTAAACTCGTACTTCAAGTTATTACATTAACTGCGGTCGTTGAGCCCAAAAAAAACTTCAAATTATATTACTTTTTTTGTTGTTATCGCGTTTAGCTAACGATAATCATAACCTTTGTAGAATTTTGCTCGCTAATTTAATTTTACCAATCTGTTTTTATTAATTTAATATCCATTAGAGATGTTTCAGTTTCAGCACGAATATTTTCAATAACCCACCAATTTTGACTTTCAACATTCCCTACTACTATTGTAATTGCTAAAGCCAATATTACTCGGTTCATATTCAGAGCGAAAAACGATTCAAAAAAAATAAACTGTTACATACACGCTAGTTTCCCGTTTCCCGTTCAACCGGGTTGTGTAAGTAAAAAAAGATGGGCATGGTTTTTTACCCGCAATGCGAATCTTTTCATCTTTTTTGCCTGTATCCTTTTCCTTCCTATACACATGAAGAATAACATGGAACTCTCTCGCTCAATCTCAACTTACTTTCCTATAAAAGTAGTACAGAGATCGTCTTCTAATTTATCTTTTGCAAAAAAAGGTAAGCCGCACTAATTCAATAGTGATCTTCTTCGCGAGTCAACTTGTGGAAGACAGGTAGTGAAGAACTTCAGGCTCCTAAGGAGCCTGAAGTGAGCCGGCGTGCCGCAAAGCCCAACACACCAGTGTACATCTCCCGCCTGCACTACACCACTAACGCGGAGGACATCGTGGAGTACGTGCGCCAAAAGGCGAGGAACACGCCGAGGATGCAGTTACTGGAGTCGCGCCGGAATGTCAACTTCAAAGCGTTCGTCGTGCGTGTACCGAACTGTTATCTGCCCCTCGTCATGGAAGAAGACTTTTGGCCGCAGGACGTGGTGTTCCGTCGCTTCCGCTGACAAGTTCCACAGAAGAGCACAATTTAATATAGTGCAAAGAAGTGAAGTGCTACTAAGCCGTCTTAAGCCGTTTTATTAACACAAGTTTTGTTTATATTACAATATGTATGTCTGCAATACATAGATGAGACAGATTGGCTGCCTCCCAAACTATCCGATGGCTGATGCGACAAAGTAGTGAAAGAGTTTTAAGCTTTTTTACCGCTTTCAGTCGGTCATTGACCCTTGCCAGCAACCTGTGGGTAGGAGCAATGCCTGCCAGGGTTATAGAACATAAAAGCTTAATAACTAGTTGTGGGGTGAAAAAACAATCCCAAAATTCAAAAAGAGAACGGTACTTAACAGGTATTATTATTAATGAGGAACGAACATTGCACTCCTCCACACATTAGACGCAGTTTGACCAAAAAGTTTAAATTGAACATTTAATTCGGTATGTAAAGTAAAAAATAACCTATGCCGATTCCAAAACCATTTCGAGATTTTAAGCTTTTATGAGTTATTTTTCTATTAATACTCGTGGGTCTTAAAACAATAAGATCGTAATTATTTTCACAAAAATTCTTAAAATCACTTGACTTTTATTTGACCTCTAAATGTCATCCAAAGTAGCCTGAATTGGGAATTTTCAGTGCCTCTTGTAATTAAATAATTAAGTTGTTCTGTATGTGTCAAGTGTCAATGTCAACGACAAATTTACATGAAGCACTTATTATTATAAATACAGGGTGGAATTTTGTAATGCCACCTGGAGGGAAAATACTCTTAATACTGCAGATAGAAAGTTTTACTCAAAGGAAACATTCCTTTATTTTTGAATAGAAAGCAAACTGCATTCAAAGATTTTCGAAAATTCTCTTCTCCCACATCCGGGAATCGAACCGGCTAAAATCTGAAAAAATTATACCCTGTACTTTTATTGCATCGATCGTTAGGGTCAATTATAAGGATGAAATCTCTCTAACAAACATGATAAATTAAATGAAAGAAAAACCAGGAAATCTTAAATTAATTTAATTATTTACAAAAAATGGTAAACTAACTAATTAGTTGCTCGCAATGGGCTCCATTCTCTTGGATACACAAATTTATTCTTTTAACGAATTTATTTCTAGTAACCTTTAATAAAGTGTTGTGGTGAATATTATAAATCGTATTCTGAACTTCAACTCTCAACTCGTTGTCATTCGCATAAGATTTCATGTAAATTTGATTTATAACATATCCCCACAAAAAAAAAATCTAATGGGGTGAGATCTGGCGATCTCGCAGGCCATCTGATTGTGCCGTTTGTACCAATCCAGGTATTAAAATGGTTATTAATGTAGGCAGTAGTGATTCTGCTGTTATGTGCTGGAGCACCATCTTGCTGTAGAATCATTTGGTTTCGCTCTTCCTCGGGAAACCATTTAACTCGTTTCTTAAGAGATCCAGTATTTCAATATACTTGACAGTGTTTAAATGACCTTCGTACACGTGGACTAACACTACATTATTTCTCATAATTCCGCACCAAACGTTGAAAGAAAATCTTACTTGATTGTTAGTTTCATGAACACGAACAGGATTCACTCGAGACCAATAATGGTTATTGCGGCGATTGTACATGCCATTATTGCTGAAGTTGGTTTCGTCAGACCATACAATGTTACTCAAAAAATTAGGGTTTCGTTCAATTTCTCCAAGCATGTTTTCACAAAATTGTAATCGTCTATCACGATCCCCAATATGCAATTTTTGCACCAACCGACCTCCACGATAGCATTTATTCTTATACTTTTTCAGCACTTTAAGTACGCGAGTGTGGGTTGTTCCTAATTCATCGGCAGCATCTCCACTTGAAGCCTTTGGAAATGATTCAAAGTATGTTAAAACATCTAGTTCAAAATCGAAATAGTTTTGCTGAATAGTTTGCCGTCTCTTCTTGAAACCACCCGTATTCTTTAAATTTTCTACCATTCTTTTCAATACGAACCGAATTGGTGCCTGTCGGTCTTGATATCACTCTCCATACCACCGCAGAGCTAGATTCACGTTATTGTTATTTAAAAAATAAGCTTCCATTAAATCAAACTGTTCTTGATAAGCCATTTTCACCGTGAGACAAAATGTGAAATGAGTTGTAAAACTATCAAATGTGAATAACAACTATGACAATATAATTTTCAAATTTTAATCTAAAATTCCATATTTAAATTACCTCATACACGCAGCTACGAGTATGTCGCAAAGGAGTCTGCATTACAAAAGATGGATGTTAGTTAAAGAGCTTTAACTTGACTCATTGAATTTGTAACTTCAGATTTCCTGGTTTTCCTTTCATTTAATTTATCATGTTTGTTAGAGAGATTTCATCCTTATAATTGACCCTAACGATCGATGCAATAAAAGTACAGGGTATAATTTTTTCAGATTTTAGCCGGTTCGATTCCCGGGTGTGGGAGAGAATTTTCGAAAATCTTTGAATGCAGTTTGCTTTCTATTCAAAAATAAAGGAATGTTTCCTTTGAGTAAAATTTTCTGTCTGCAGTATTAAGAGTACTTTCCCTCCAGGTGGCATTACAAAATTCCATCCTGTATATTCAAATAGGTAAAGAGTGTAGTTTTTCACCAGCGGCCGACAGTACAACTCGAATCACATCGATGTATCGCCTCAGGAAAACTTAATAAGACGTTCAAATGATCTTCACAATAAAACAGACGCCGCGCGCCGCACAGACTAATACGCAACGTTTACTTCCTCGCACCATTTCTTTTTTATGGTTTCTTTTACTAACAATCAATTTGTGTCGGCTATTTGTTGTGGTGTTTATACTTAACGGTATGAAGCACGTAGCAGAAGTAGTATTTGATCCATTCATTTTATTAATAAGCTATAACTTTAAACTAAGGGACGGAAATCGCTAAAGTATGAAATGTAAACAAATTAACTGTCAAATTTTACTGTTTGACTTTACTGAATTTTGTTTTTAAATAAGTGTTAAACGTGACAAACATCCTAAGCTATTCAGGCTACTTTAGAAATCAGCACGAACTATTTTTATATACTTTAAAAAAATATATAAAAATAACTACAGCTTGTAAAAACAAAAAGATGGAGTTATGTGTTTCAAATAATCTTATCTTTAAAATAAAAATATAAAAAAACATACCTGAAAAATACTTTACATACCGAATTGTCAAATGATACCGTAAATGTTACAGCGGTACTTAGTTGTTTGTATTTCCGCAAAATAGTGCCTGTATACGAAAGTGAGTACGAAAACCTCCAGAATATTATTGCCCTTGAAATAGAGAACGAGCCTGCTTTTTACCACCCATTATTCCTTATTTACTGCCAAGTTGGTCTAGTAGTCGCAAGTGCTGAGAGGCCCTGGGTTCGATTCCCAGGTCAGGCAGTGCCCGTAGCCACCCGGAGTCTGTATTTGTGCCCGGTTGATAGCAATAGGCTCGACCCCTATTGACTGACTAACCCTTCGGGGACAACACGTGTGGTGTGTTATTCCGTACTTTGAATTTCGTTACAGCTTGTCGCCTATTCTGGTCCGCAAGTCGTTCAAGATTTTTCATGAGATTCATTACGATAACGCACACATAAATCACAAGGCGATTCTTATACATAAATACAAGCAAAAAATCTCGATTGGATCAGCCCTCATTTGCATGAAAATGAAAACAAAATCCGTCTATCATAATTTTCTACTTTACGATGATCATATTTTTAGATTTAGGTGTTATTTATAAACCTAACTTGGAAATGGATAAAAATCATAAAGATAAGGTTTATTTTTCAAAAGAATAAAAAAATGACCTCAAACTGGACAATAAGTTCCGTTTAATGGAACCTGTAAACCTATTTAAATTTCTGAGCGATACAGAATAAACTTAACACGACCGTCCCATAAAAAACTTGTGTGACGTGTTTTTAGGGTTCCATACCCAAAGGATAAAACGGGAACCCTATTACTAAGGCTCCGCCGTCAGTCTGTCCGTCTATCACCAGGCTGTATCTCATGAACCGTGATAGTTAGGCAGTTAAAATTTTCACAGATGATGTATTTCTGTAGTCGCTATAAAAACAAATACTAAAAAACAGAATAAAATAAATATTTAACGGGGCTCTACACTCATACAATAAACGTGATTTTTTTGCTCATTTTTGCTCGATATTGATAACGGCAACAGGTAGATGCTTGAAATATTCACAGAATATTAAGTTATATATTTACTTTAAAAATAAATAATTAAATTAAAATAAAACAAATATTTAAGGGGGGCTCCCATACAACAAACGTGATTTTTTTGCCATTTTTATAGTTAATGGTACGGAACCCTTCGTGCGCGAGTCCGACTCGCACTTGGCCGTTTTTTTTACAAAGTCATCTTTCTTCGCTATAGTAAAATATTCAGGTTTGTCTACAACGGTTATGCTGAAAAGTTGTGTTGTTTGCATATACTAGTACTAGAACAATGATTAACTTCTTGTTACTCCTGTTCATTTATTTATTTATTAAACATTTTACTTATTATTTTTACATTATACCTATTTATTAAACAAACAAATTACATTATTGTAATAAACAGCGTGGTGATTTAGTGGCGATAATAATTTAACACACGGAAACAGTTTCGTCTTTACGTTTTATGAAAATATTTTAATTTAATTAAACGTTATTATTTATTGATTTATTTACAATTTTCTAAAATAGCATCTTGGAGCAACCTGTATATAAAGAACTGTAGCGCAGAGGTAATTAGCCGGGGTCATGAATCATAACATCGAATCAATGAAATTAAAACAAATAACGTGCAAGGAGTAGGCGAATTGAAGGAAAGAGAGAGTTTTATTATTTAGTTTGTTTGTTTTTTTTTTATTTTGCAATTTATAATTATTTATATTAATATAATATATAAAAAGAAAAAAAATAAAGAAAATTGTATTTTTTTATGATTACTGGCCACTAGCGGCACCCACGTGTTGAACTAATGTCGCCACTGTAGCGGCACGCTGTATACCTATAGTTACAATTTATTTTTAACTTATAATCATTGTTGCTTAACTGCTAACTTATTCTGGTTACAGCTTAGCCTAACTACGTCGTTATCATGACTTAACTTGTATGACAGTGTGTGAGGTGGACATTAAATCAAATCAAATCAAAAGTCATTTATTCAAACTAGGCTGAGAATCAGCACTTTTCGAACGTCAAAAATTACATAAGACAGTCCCCCAAAAACGCCCACCCTTCACCACTTCCTAGTGCTAAGGAAGCACTAGGAAGCTAGCACGAGGAACAAGAAGTGGCGCAACAAACTCCCCAGCAGCACAGCTGTCTGTTCAGATATAAAACTTGAATCTATACAATAAAATGTAAAAGAATTTGCATTACGCAACACAACATTAAATTAAATTATTTGCCTTAGGTTAACACAAGTGGTAAACACACCACTATACCAAAAAAAACATAAAAATCGTCGAAAACTATACTCAAGCAGAAATAACGTAAACAGTACTTACCTAGATAAAAGTCTCCAGGCATAATGGGCGTGCCCGCTTACATAAAGCTATAGTTGTAACTCGAAGTCACAAATAATAAACTAGCACCATCGAAGTAAAATAAAAAACAGTTACTCATTTGCCGCAGATATAATTTTGTTCAGTCTGTCAGTCAACAGGTCCACATCGAGTTGAGGAGCGTAAGAGTACGTCGAGTAGTTGCATTTCTTGTGACACGGGTGCGGGACCCAGCCACAGCCAACAGGGGCCGCTGCCGACGCAAACCGCACTCATGCTCCCCCGCATGGCTCCCATAGGGACGTTTAGGCTTATATCAGTGCTGAGGGATTGTCAATTATATTCGTGAGTAAATGGTAAAAGTGTATAATTGCGTGCGAGCTCCTTCGCAGCTCTAGTGTCAACGCCGAGCATACCCATTACAAAGAGCGAGGGATAAAGAAATAGGTAGTACCCTGAGGTAGTACCCGTACCTACTTCTTCTTGCTTATGTATCGGCAGAATTTTTGTGTATTTTTAACCGACTTCAAAAAGGAGGAGGTTCTCAATTCGGCAGTATGTTTGTTACGCAATTACTCCGTCAATAGCGAACCGATTTCGAAAATTCTTTTTTTATTTGAAAGGGTATGCTCCCGAGGTGGTCCAATGTCACCAAGTCAGAATCTGATGAGGGTATCCCATGGAAATCGAGGGCAATCCTAATTTTTTATAGGCACACGTATATCGATTTCAGTATTTTTATAGTATCTCATGCATTTGCACACGCAAAGCACCATTTGGTGAAGTGGAACTGATGATGAAGACCACAGATGGCCACCGGAACTACTTAATAATAAGATATCACTGTTGCGATTCGATTAGACACTTTATTATGTTTACTAAGCAATTTATGCTCGTCACAATGCATATGGTGAAGTCACCATCAGTTCCAGTTCTCCTGGTTCTTACCAGGAGAACTCCTAAACTATTAACGCTCCTGCATCGGGAAAACCAATATTTTGTAAAAGGTGATGAGCAGTTGACATTAGGCTATTGTAACTTAGATAAATTACAAACTGACCCACAAAAAAGTTAAAAAAAAAAAATCTTTTTACAAAAAAATACAACCGACTTCCAAAAAAAACACTACAAAGCGAAAAATAACCTTAATTTTTCTATAATAACTTTGTAGTTGGCCTCGTGCGCTGAAAACCTACTGAATTTCGGTTGAACATTTGGTGGCTAAAGGAGATGTCCGCTTTTTGTATGGGCGTTGGTTTTTTATTCCGACAAAAATCTAACCAGCGTCAAACTACACCTAAATAAAAGCGACAAAAATATGGAATTTGTAACCACTGAAATAATATTTTTAGACCCCTCCATTTAAGCGCAAAATTATAAAATATTTAATGTTAGTACATATATTTTATTTGTTGGTGGCAACCCAAATAAATCTAAAATCTAATCCCTTTCAGTTCTAAAAGGTTAGACTAAACATTTTTGACTGAAAATATGTCATTTCTTTGTCTGCAAATATATAAAGACAGTAATGACAGTGCTATGTGTCAATTTCGACAAGTTTTCTATTTGTTTAGGGTGTGTTGACTTTATTATACTAGTTAGTTAGAAAGGTTTGTTCGTTCTAGGAGTAAATTCACACTAAAATAAAAAACGATTTTTCTCAAAAATGGAGGCCTTTAAAAATGTATGTTATAGTTAGAACACTAGCTTTTGGGTTGTCTATCCAAATATATTTAACTGATCCTGGTTAGAATTATTGAATAATAAAAAACTATTTTCGGACATGTCCTTTATTGCATTTTAACCCTACTATGATGTCCTGCAAGGAATACGTCGAGTTACCAGTAACCCTTTATAAGTCTGAAATCGCCAACCCGTCATGAGCAAGCGTGGTGATCAATGCTCGTGCCTTCTCTGTGTGTTGGATGTGGATGCAGTGGGATGGTAACAGGCTGCTATTATTATATAATTTGACCAAAATTTCACATCATTTGGAATTTGTACAACGTATGCGCTATTAATATTTAGGTCATCAAAAATGGCTTCAGGCCAGCCATTGTTTTTGATTTAATATCCTGTACAACAACCCACAAAAGCGGCTGTAAAATATTATGCTCCATTATGACGTGTCCATAACTACATAACAAAGTTTGTAGGCACACATTTCATTCTATTTTATTCACAGAACCTTTGAAAACGTAATTACAATAAAAAAGTGAGACATTTTAAACATGTTTATTTATAAAATTGTGTGGGTGCCAGTCTGCACGCAATGAGATTTAAGCGCCTACGTGCGAGTTTCAGTTCACGCGTTACTTTAAGCTACGCTTGCCGGGATTGGTCCGTGGATGTGTCTTTAAATACCGAGACTCCTTCATTCCTCGGAAAGCACGTTAACCCGTTGGGCCCGGCTGTCATTTGTGGATCTCTGAGAGTCGTTAGGAATTCTCCGAAGCCCAAAAGTCTGACAACCAGTCTTACCAAGGGGTATCGTATTGCCCAGTTACTGGGTTGTGGAGGCCAGATAGGCAGTCGCTCCATGTAAAATATTAGTATTCAGCTGCATCCGGTTAGACAGGAAGCCGACTCCAACATAGTTGGGAAAAGGCCAGGCAGATCGATCGACTATACTTAAAAATAATAGGCCCGTTTTGACATTTAACTTATTGTGAGTACCGATACTCACGATAAATCGATTCAAGTCATTTCTAGTAAACAAAAAGGTTTATTAAAACCATGTAGCTTATTTTAGCACTTGTCAAGCCGTTAAAAAGTAATTTACGTAATGACTGCTCAATGATTAACCAGTAACTATTTATGTTAATATAAATTACACCTAATTTGTAATAAAAGATTTATTAAAAACTGTAAAAATCCTGGCAACAAAAACTCAGGTATTCCATCATTATCAGAACTTAAAAGTGCTGCAAACATAGTGCTAAATATCGCACAATGTGATATGTTCTCAGAGGAATTTCACATTATTAAATCTGTCCAATCCTTACATAAAACCACAGATTAAATTCATTATCCTTTCGTTGATTCCAGCAACAATTTGCGCATATTTTATTACGTACTTTTTTGCACTAAGCAGCAGCCGATACACACCATTAACATAAAATTAACTATTTACGAATTAAGGTCAATTTAATGGAACGTCAAATTAAAGCCTTTTCGTAAAGTGATATTTGGTACTAATTACTTACTTTAAGACTAAACAATCATTGATAAGTATCACTTTCCAATTGAGCACCGTTGACACGAACCCAGAACACTCAACAAAGACACTTGTAGCTACTACAAACGGTAATCCAAGCGCACTTGAACGTGGGCATTACGTGACAGTGGAATTGGACCACTCTGTCTATTTTTACTAGCTCGCTGTATACATGAAGCGAGTGTACTTGTATCATGTCAACGGAACTTAAGAGGGGCCTTCCTGGTCCGTCTATCGTCAACGTAAGCATGGTCAAAAAGGTTGTTGTTTCATCCAGCGCAAGTGAAAACTATTAACAAACGCGATAAGTGAGAACGCGATAACATTGAACGAAAAATACTCGTAATGTGCGGAAATTTCATAAAACTTGTTCCAGGAAAAAGGTGTTTTTTAGTAAGCCTTGCCAGTTTGTGAAAAAAATGTTAGTCATTTAGAATATCCATTACATTTGCAAGGTTTCTATCGTAATGTTTTCTTAATATTTAGAATTTATGAGTACATTATGAATGGCCAAAGTTCAGGTAAAATTTGTGCAAAATAGCAGATTTTTGCAGGCTTATGCTGAATTTGTTTTTCAAAAAAAATATTTTTTGCTTGCATAGAAACTTAGATATAGTGCACAAGATACCTATTGGTTCAAAAATTTCAAAAAAAGATGTGTTACAACGCCATAATCACGTACGAGCGTTTATATATAAAAGTATGTCGGGTTGGCCGCTCTTAATGCACAACATTGAATATAGATTGTAAGTAAAGGTAGCATCCACCAATTTATTCACTAATAGATGTAAACGTTGTATTCCGAATAGCCAATTACTAAAAATATCAAGCTGTTTTTTGGCTGCGAAATTATCAAATAACTTCTCCCGCTCTGGGCGGAGCGGGAGGGAGTGTCAGACTTTTACTGACTAAAACCCACCCGTGTTCCTTCAGTTGCCTGTGTACCAGGGCCACGATATCCCTTTCGGACAAACTCGCAACCCTGGCAGGCATTGGCCCTACCGACAGGTTGCTGGCAAGGGTCAATGACCGACTGAAAGCGATAAAAAAGCTAACAACTCTTTCACTACTTTGTTACATCAGCCATCAGATAGTTTGGGAGGCAGCCAATCTGTCTTATCTATGTATAGCAGGCGCAAAACTTCATGAGCTCTCTGAAGTTGCACGCGAGTGGCCTAAAAATATATTTAATAGCTAATTACATAACAATAACATTTTTATAGTACCTATATGTGTGGTGCCGGACGCAAAGAATAGCACCACCCTATTTCTTCCCGTGGGTGTCGTAAAAGGCGACTAAGGGACTTAGAGAATGGGCAACAGCGTTGTCTATGCATTTTAACACCATACTGCGATCGCCAACCCGCCTGCTAAGCGTGGCGATTATGGCAAACCCCCCTTTGGGGGAGGCCTATGTCCAGCAGTGGACGTCTTTCGGCTGAAATGATGATGAGTACCTATATGCCTATGTTCATCATAAAAATAATTACCTGTTAATATACTTACTTTTAGACCACTCGCGTGCAACTTCCGAGAGCTCATAGTTTTGCGCGTACAGTATCAGCTCGTAAACGTCAACTTCTGAACAATGTTCGCTAATCTGTAAAGAGTATATTTCCATCATCACCATGCTTGGCAACAAAATTTGTGATTAGTTGTTGCTTAAAGCCAACAAACCGTACGTTGCTAGTCGTATGCTAATCTTAGTGGTTTTAGGGTTCCGTACCTTGAAAGATAAAACCTGAACCCGTATAGGATCACTCGTGTGTCTGTCTGTCCATCTGTCACAGCCATTTTTTCCGAATCTACTAGACCGATTAAATTGAAAAACATGGACGTAAGTATAACAAAAATAAATTAATTTTGAATATGGGATTACATTTAGAAAATAAAATAAAAAAGTTTTGAATTCTGTACCGTGAAATATCAAATAAACGGGCTTGTTTTAAGGATTCCAGATATCTTTTTTATAATATCAAAATAATTTTTTTTTAAATTATTTAAGAAAATAGATGAAAATTTACCATTCTGCAGGCTCCGTAGTTTTTGGAGATACCCGGCCCTGTCTCCGAAACTACTGAGCCTGCAGTTTGGAAAATAAAACAGAAAATAGTTCATTACTTATAGATTACAGGAGCTCGTGGCTAAGTAATAACAGCGGCACGGGTGTCGATCCATCAGGTTAAGCTACGCTTGCCGGGGTTGGTCCATGGATAGGTGACCATCTTTACATACCGAGACTCCTCCGTGCCTCGGAAAGCACGTTAAGCCGTTGGTCCCGGCTGTCATTCGTGAGTCTTTGACAGTCGTTACGGATCGTCAGAAGCCCGAAAGTCTGACAATCAGTCTTACCAAGGGGTATCGTATTACCCAGTTACTGGGTTGTGGAGGTCAGATAGGCAGTCGCTCCATGTAAAATACTGATATTCAGCTGCACCCGGTTAGACTGGACCCCAACATAGTTGGGAAAAGGCTAGGCAGATAGATACTTATAGATTACAGGAAAACCTAAAGGAAGTCTATGGTCTTAAAATAACATGGTAAATCGCTCAATATTGTGCGTACAAACTTACATTTGCAGTGGGAATGTGTGAGGGAACGTGTTTTTCAACGACAGTGTTAAGTTTGTTATTGGGATAAATTCATCCCAACTACGGAACCCTTCATTGTGCGTGGTGCGACACGCACTTGGCCGGTTTTATTAAAATAATGTGATGACGGGGGTTCCAAGTAAATTGATTATTGAAAGAAGATCGTAGGTAGTTAATACAATTTCAATGAACTAACACCTTAATGACTATAAATCTTCATTGACTAACAACAGCCGGACCGGAAAATTAATTGAAACAACGAAAAGACAAACAATTTTAAAAGTTAACAACATGCAGATAACTAAATAAATCCTATATCTTGAACAATGATGTGCCGAGTGACGGCACGTTTGGCGCAGTGGTTAAGCGATTGACTGCTGCGCTGCGTGTCGCGGGTTCGATTCCCGCACGGAACAAATATTTGTATGACCTACAAGTAGTTGTTCCGTGTCTGGCTTTTTGTGTATGTGAGTTTAAATGTTTGTAAACGCACCCACGATACAGGAGAAATTCCTAATGTGGGGCAACGTTTTAAAAAAAAAAAAAAAACAGTGCAAAAAGAAAACCATCAGCCAGCCTGACCGTAAAAAATGACTAGAAACCTTAACCCAGCGCTATGCCCCGAGACCAACCGGTTTCTTGTCTTCCGTGGCCAATATGTCGTTTCGTATTTCGCAATGAATCAATAAGCTGCTTTATTAATCGAAACCGGACCTTAATTCGTAATAACCGACAAAATAAGAACAGTCACCCTTGCAAAACATCTCCAATCATCCAACCTACACTTCGTTAAATAGACGCAAACACTTATCCCGTTATTTCCACTACCCGCAGACAAATTCACATTAATGCACCAACGACAAATACGTATATCGTCGGCGTAGGTGGAGAACTGAATAACTCAAGTTTTCTAGTTTGGAGAAAATTGCAATTTGCTGTATTTTTTTTTTTTGAATTTATGTTGTCATTAATAAATGGGAGACAACATTATCGTGGGTAATTTTATATTCTTCGGGTATCTGTACCTTTTTTGTATGCTTAAACAAACGAAACTCTTTCTAGAAGTAAAAAAAAAATAAAAACTAAGTTATTTAAATTTGCCATAACATAATATTGTAAGTATACTGGAGTTAGCTACTTTTTAAGGTTAATTGTTTTGTTTTCCTACACGCTTCTTTTATAGCAGTAATTTTTAACTTCATTTATATAATTGTGTTTGCTAAGCAGCTTGTATTTGATTAATATAGTGTTACAGAAGAAAACGATAAAACGAACGATTAACAAATTAACGATTCATAAATTGAAGTGTCTAACATTAGAATTTCAAATGTGCAAATTAAACAACTCGAGTTATTTAGTTTTCCTTGAACATGGTTATTTGATTTTAACATTTAGAGTCGCAGAAAACTTAAACAACTTATTTTATGTAACTTTTGCAATACTCAACTTATCATAAAACATAGTTATGGATTTATTTATTGAGTTATTTACTTTTTCTTCTACGATTTAGTGATAGTTTTCAGCAATTATTTTTCATAAATGAATTTAACTTAATTTAATTTGATTTATTTTATTGTAATATTACTGATTAATTTGAGTTTATTGTTATTATGAATTTATTTGATTTTATTATTATTATTAACTTATTTGATTTTATCTTTATGTCTGATAATAGGCAAACTATGTAAGTGCTGTGCACACCTTTAAGTGACAAGTTCACTGTAGCAATTTTAAAATAAGATAAAGTTTTCTGTTAGTGCTTTTGTGAACTAGTCGTTGGAGTGCCATAATAAATAAATAAATAAATAGTTTTGGACATATTTATTTTTCCATTTGGAACATAAAAATCCTATATTTCTGAACGGACAGGAATATGAAAATGCTTGTCAGGCGAAAATATGCAACATGGTTGCGGTGTAATGAAAATGGTAAAAAGTTATTTTGACGTAAATCGTAGATATTTAGTTCTCCACCTACGCCGACGATATATTCTGTAATAATTACCAAACAATGATGGCTTTAATTTCCAGAAATTATGAGAGCCAATTACAGAGCAACCGTTACTTTTTAGGGTTCCGTACACAAAGGGTAAAACGGGAACCCTATTACTAAGGCTCCGCCGTCTGTCTGTCTGTCTGTCACCAGGCTGTATCTCATGAACCGTGATAGTTAGACAGTTGAAATTTTCACAGATGATGTATTTCTGTTGCCACTATAACAACAAATACTAAAAAATAGAATAAAATAAATATTTAAGGGGGCTCCCATACAACAAACGTGATTTTTTTGCTTGTTATAGCTCGATATTGATAACAGCACCAGCTTGAAATATTCACAGAATATTTAGTTATTATATTCACTTTAAAAATAAATAATTACATTGAAATAAAACATTTATTTAAGGGGGGCTCCATACAACAAACGTGATTTTTTTGCCGTTTTCATAGATAATGGTACGGAACCCTTCGTGCGCGAGTCCGACTCGCACTTGGCCGGTTTTTTCTGTCTTTTACCAGTAACGCTATACTGGCGTGGATAAGAGAAAAACCTTATAATCATTGAAAAAATAAATGCAATTTCCTTTCTGATCTATAACTAGTGTTTCAAGGATATTACGTAACTATACCTAAATTCCATGTTTAGATTTTTTTGGCCGAGTTCACCCACCTGCCTATGCCTGTACAACGCCGCTACATGAAAGGAGTTTTTAGGGTGCGTTAAAAGAGCCGCCAAGAGTACACTTAAGTACGTCTGGCGTACCGTGGGCAGTCAGACTGCTAAACACTTTGCTCTAGGAAGGCGATAAAATCTATGCTGTGATGTTATATGTATTTTTACTAGATTTTGTTGTATGTTCTAATCCGGGCAAGATCCAATGTGACTTTTTAGGGCTCCGTAATTAATAAGGAACTCTTATAGTTCCGCCGTCCGTCTGTCTGTCTGTCCGCGGCTTAGCTCAAAGACTGTTAGTAGATACTAGAAAGCTGTAATTCGGCATGGGTATTTATATTAATCACGCCGACATAATGGTAAAAAGAAACGTAGAAAATAAAAGTTTTTTTTTGTTTTTTGCTCCTGAATCCAAAAGTACAGCGGATCTGCAAACTGTACAAACCATTTTTCGATTCAGGGATCCATTTGCGTAATATTAAGCTTTATAGTGGAATTTTTTGTTAGGCTGAATGCCAGCTAAATAGTTGTTTTTGGATATGTGACATAGTTCATGGCAGTAGTGTATAATTAACGAAGATAAAAGGAAATTATCACAGCTAAGTAGGCTTTACAAGTTAACGAGTAGCAGTCGACCAACTTAAATTAATTGCAGTTGAAGAATTCACTGTACCGTATATCGTGGGAGAACATGTTATTCAACTACAATGTTAAGTTTGTTTTTGGGATAAATTCGTCCTATCTACGGAACCCTTCATTGTGCGTGTTCCGACATGCATATAATAATAATAATAATAAATACATTTATTTCAGGTAAATAAGACCCATTGCCAAACATAAATTAATAGAAATAGACCATAGCCCTGCACTAGCACATCCAAATCACATACCTTTAATTACAAACTATCTAAACAGACAAAAACCCAAAATAAAATTGTGACCAATTAAATTTAAACATTTAACAACTCATTTGTCGCCGCTGGAGTGCCAGCTGTTTTAGAACCCAATGGCTTGGCGCGCGACGATGGGAAGAAGCCAGACGGAACGACCATAATGCCATGGAAGTTGGGTAGGCCTTTGGTGTGGGATGCAACCTGTGTCGACACCCTCGCGCCATCCCATCTCCCTGGCACGGCGAGTTGTGCTGGGGCGGCAGCTGCAGGAGCAGAAAACCTCAAACGGCGCAAATACCCTACCTACCCCCCCCCCCCACACCCCACCCTATACCTTATTGGGAGCTATATGTTTGAGCCGTTTGGGGTTGAAACACTAGAGCCTTGGGGTCCGAGTGCTCATCAAGTATTTTGGGACATCGCCAAGCGGTTGGTCGACTCTTCACGTGACCATTGACAGCGATGCGGACGAATTTTTTGATGCCCAATGAGCACTTCCACTTTTTAATTATTTTATTATATACCTACTTGTACAACTCATTAAATAAAAATAAAAAACAGTCATTAAAATTGCCAAAATAAAATATAAAATGCCAGAATAAATAAAAATATAAAATAGTAAAAGTCGAACTGTTAAAACGTTATAAAAATATCAAGCATTCAAGTTCAAAATTGGCATTGGTCGGCCGGAGCCAGTTTATTGATTAAGTAATGAGATATTCTATTGTTACTACTAGTAAAAAAACCAGCAACAATTATCATAATTCTGTGTATTTTACTCATGCGGGTAGTGAAAACTTTTATTTGTCGCCTACAAGCCTACAAAGCGGAATATTTTTGTAGTGACACACATCGTTTACGCGTTCTGCCGTCTTTGTTTACCCCTTTCCGATAGGTTACATCTACAACTCCACTCGACTGTCGGTGTATCGAATAAGGCCAATTTCAAACATTTTAATTTTTTTGCATGTCTGCCGGACCATCAGCTACGATAGAAGCAGCTTGACTAATAATCGTTCCTATTGCTATAATTTATTATAAATATAATTCTTGTTGTACGATGATGATGATGATTCAGATGCCCGCCGATGCGCTAAAATCGCTGACAGACGGTTACCTTTATGTTTATCTTAAAGGTCAGTTTTCAAGGTTTTAATGATAAATGATAAATTATTTTATTTCTGTAAGTAGGTTTGTTCAATCCATTTTACACGTACAATATATTTTTTTAACTAGATGAGTTCGGCGTTTTCTATATGACTACTCTAAAAACAAAGGCTGAAACAAACTCAGCGGTCACAGTATTTTTTAAAGTATAGTCCATTGGTCAGATCATGTGAAGGCCCTGTTATGTAGATTGGTATTTGAAATGGTCTTTTGAGGAAAGAACCACACAGATTCAGTGGACCTGTCCAGCCACTGCACGCATTTGTCAGTAATCGTGTAGCGTAACTCAGAACTTAAGGAGCTCAACAACTCGACGAACAATTACCAAAGAAAATACACTTGGCTAGGCCGCATAAAGTACTCCAACTGCCAGACTTTCATTTATTTAATTAATTGCGAAAGAGAAAAATACTACAAGCTAAGCTAAGCTACTTCATTCACAACAATTAAATATAAATAATAATATTTTACTCCATAAAGTAAATACTCATGTCATTGTGTACATGTATAATAATCATCAAATGTGAGTGCATATAAATAAACTTAAGTTAGCAAAATATGTAAAAATTGGAGCAGGTCAATCACAAGCCTTTTTTTTCCTTAATATAATTTAATGCGTTCTGGCACAACTTACGTTTAATGAATGATTTGAATCAAATAAGGGGGGGGGGGGGATTTTAGCGCCAGACTCAGTAATAAACAAACAACCTTCTTTCACATCTCGTAATAGTTTATTGGAATCACCATTTAGTTGAAAAGAAATGACACATTGTTTTTAGAAAAAAGATACTGCTCCGGGCAAGGATGAGATAATTTACTCCATGATCTATATTATGATCTACCTTCTGTAGGCAAAGTGTATATATTCAATTTTGTTTAATATCATTTTTACATCTGGGCATACTACACGTCAATGGCGGGAAATAAGCATTGTTCCCATTCCAAAAACTGCCAGCAGTGTTGACGTAGAACCAAAGCATAGGCCGATATCTTTCATCTCATGCGTTTGTAAAATATTTCATACAATGTTAGTAAAGAGATTGGAGTGATATACAGGGAAAAAAAAGTCTTTATCTGCTGGTACGTTTGGTTTTAGGAAGGGACAATCCTGTTTGGATTGTCTAGCGAGACTTGTCACTGATATTCAAATAGGACTTTCGAATAACATTCCTACATTAGCTTGCTTCCTGGACATAGACAATGCATACAATAATGTTTTAGTTGACAGTGTTGACTACGTTAAGTATATTAAATTGAATGTTGGTTCCAATATTTTAAAATATATTTGGAAGTTTTTAAATGCAAGATGTTTAATGATAAAAAGATATTCTGGGGAGACAGTAATAAGTAGATGGACCCCGTTACTTTTCAATTTAACCACGTATAAAATTTGTCGTGAGATTGAAGACGTTACTATACAGGGTCAAATTTAATTAGCTAGCGAAACTCTGCAGAAGTTTTAGGTATCGATATCAAAATACGATAAAACAAAAATAGCTAAAGTACACTAAACGGACTCTATGTCAGTTAAATTAAAAATTTTCTAACAGCGTATGCTGCGGAGCTTAGCATTTTATATCATGATTAGCCTTTATGAGGTAAGTCACGTCATTAATATGAATAAGAAACAAGAAAGGACCAAGAATTGAGCCCTCTGGGACTCTCTGTTACTATAGATCCGGGAGATATTTTTCAATTAACGTCAATGTTCTGAATCCTATTACTCAAGTATGAGGTTAGAAGTATTGGTTGCTCTATTGAATCGTAATAGTATAGAGAATAGCATCCTGCTAAACCTCTTTTGATATGCTTTTATCTTTCACACAACTGTTTTTAAATTATTCATCTGACTTTGACTCAACTCGATTCAGCTTTTTTTGTCGATAACATTTTGTAGAATTGAATGCATTTTTTTATTTTAGGGTGGCATTAATTTCTCGGTATCACCCAAATGACTCCACAACAGTTACTCCCAATATCTCATCAATATCAAATTATGATAATGGAAGCTTTTCAAGCACTCAATATTAATAATTAATTATCGGGGAACCTCATCGTTCTACTAAGTACTAACTAACATTACTCTAAATCTTATTGTAAGCCTTAGTTAATTATTAATTTGTTTCTACAGTACCTACCTAATTATAAGGTCGATCTTATCGGCTTTCGTTAAATGTAACCTTTTATAAAAATGAGTGTGTTTTGGTCTTAGTTTTAAAGCTGTGAGCTGTGGTAGGACATTTGCGAGGTTCGGCGAAAATAAATTTGTCATTGTATAAGTAAGTAGGTCATATTTATATACATATTATTTGGTAACTATTAACATATTATAACATTAAAAAATATCTTATGTTACATTAAATCCAATTCAAGTATCAACATACAATGCCTGCAATATTTAATTTCAAAATAATTACGTCCAATAAAATTAAACGAATTTGTTTATTCTGTAAATAGGATGGATATCGGAATCATAAACGTCACATGAAAAATAAATAAAATAAGATAGAGTCGACATATTATAGTTTCTTATCTGACTACCCCTGAGAAGAAATGGCAAAACAAAATCAAGGCTACTCGATCAATTTTCAAAAGTCGAAAATTGCAGAGTTGTATCCTCTTTACTCCATTTGGCACCACAGCCAAATCAACAAAATTTCTGAATCATGAAATAAATAAGATCACGTTTATGATACGCACATAATTTTCCTCTTATGTAAATTGAAGATGCACTAGGGGCTCTTTTTGCGTAACGGATAAAATATGAACGGTAACTTTCTCAAGACCTGCAGGAAAAGTACCAACGTATTTACACTTTCAAATCGGAAATGCATAGGCTCAATATAAATGAGTCATACCTAGGGCTGCTAAGGCAATGATTGCAGTCATTAAAAACATAAATTTTAGATAATAGATAAACCATTTATTCAGTGCACACAAAATAAATAGCATAACACACAAAAGCATTCATGTGCTTTTGTGTATGATATCAAATTACATGAATAAAAAAAAAGAAAAGAAATACCTAATAAATATAAACAAATTAAGTATCTTCACTTGGCTCGCGAGGTTGTCGACGAGTTGTGGAATGTGGACTCAGCAATCATTGTGCCGATAGTTGTATCAGCCAATGGCTTAAAATTTTCCCAAGAGCCGCGACCAACACCTAAGGAGGCTCTCATTGGCCAGCTGGATTAAGGGCCTGAATCAGAGAGCGGTACTTCTGGACACGGCACGCATTGTTAAGAGGTTCCTCTCTCTGGAGCCCTGACCGCCGGTAGCTTGGACCCTGTTCCCGATACCAGTGGGCTACTTTTTTTTTCATTTAATTATTTTTATATTGAAATATCTAAAAATATAATTTATATGTAAAGAAATAATAATATAATTATAACCCAATGAAAAAAATAGCTCGGATTGATCTCAGTCTGCTGCCATAGGTAGGAGAACTTTCATTCTTCCTATTATACAGCCGCACGTGTCGATCGAACAGGATAAGCTACGCCTGCCGCGCCTGGTCCGTGGATGGGTATGGGTCTTTTGAAATCAAGACCCATCCGTGCCTCGAAAAACACGTTAAGCCGTTATCTTTCGTGGATCTCTGAAAGTCGTTACGGGTCGCTAGAAGCCCGAAAGTCTGACAACCAGTTTTACCAAGGGGTAGGTATCCTATTATCCAGTAACTGCGTTGTGGAGGTCAGATAGGCAGTCGCTCCATGTAAAATACTGATATTCAACTGCATCTGGTTAGACTGGAAGCCGACCCCAATATAATATGTAGTTGGGGAAAAGGCTAAGCAGATGATGCTTAAACAAGAAAAGAAGAAACAGCGCAACATAATGTTATGAAATCCCCTGAGGACAATTTTATGCGCCTTGGCACTGAGCGTACGAGGTTCTGACGTCACACGCATCATGAACGGGGTAATCGTGCAACTAGCCTACAAAACCGGTATGAGAAAGTAAGTTACTTTACCACCCAGTTTTGCCTATTTTGACGAATATGTGCACAATCTGAGAGTTAAACTACGTTCATTTATGTAATTACTAGCTTCTGCCCGCGACTTTGTCCGCGTGAAATATCTTACCGGGATAAAATGTATGCTTTGTCCTAACTCAGGTCATGGTCTACCTATGTGCCAAATTTCATCTAAATTCGTTAAGCCGTTTTAGCTTACAAGCGTAACAAACAAACTCACTTTCGCATATAAAATATATTTTATTTGGGATACGGTTTTATTCAAGTATTTACATCGGGTTTGTTCGATTAGTCTTGACCCCCAGGAAGACCTTAGTTACTCGTATGAGATGTGCTCATCGAGTCAAATAATAAGATTTGAATTACATAATGCTCAATTAGACCCTTTTTACCTGACTACGGCAAAGCCAAAAGGATATGATTTTAGCAGTATGTTTGTATGTACGTGTGTTTCACCGTAGCTCCTAAACTATTGGACTTATTTTGATAAATGATATATCAATAGATTTCTAATAATGGTCCGGGTGACATAGGCTTTATATAAATTCTTCCTAAATTTTATGTGGTGGACTTTCCACGTAAATTTCTGACCTGGAAAAAAGTTTAAATTGAGCTAATCATGACATGTTCGGTACCAAAAGAAAGGTCTTGAAGAGCACAAAGTACGAAATTAAATAGTTATATATTTAAATCATATTATCAAAGTAAATAGATCTGTTTAAATTGTTAATAACAACCAAAAGTGAGACAGTTGCAGTTCGTCAGGAACGAGCTTTTACTCGACTGGCCAAAAAGGAGTGTAATGTCTTTAGGGTTCACGTATGTATGTATGTGAGTTTCATTGTACCACCATCACTTTCAAATTCCTCAACAGATTTAGATTTAGAAAGAAAAGAAGAAAGAAAAAAAATACGTTTATTTGCCGTAAACATAACGCAAACAAATAAAAACACAAACACGAAAGAACAAGTTGAGCAATATGCTCTGAACAATGTTGTTTTCACTTCAGTGGTACAACGAGCAAACCTGCGGGCAATCATATTCGCCCTTACAGACAACGCCTTGCGTTCTCGCTCTATGTCTGCATCGTCTTTCAGATCAAAGGACATCATATACCCAAGATATTTAAAATTATTCCACCCTCTTGAGTGGTGTTCCACACAATTTTATAGCGGGTATTGTAGTTGGACATTCCCCTCTGGCCCGAAAGACCATGCATTCACTTTTTTTGACATTATGTATCAAGCCATAGCTGTAAGCATACTCTTCACAGATGCCCAACTGTTTTGAAAGGTCACATACAGAAAAAACTCAGCAGCACCACGTCATCCGCGTAACTGATATTATTGAGACATACATCATCAATATGGCAGCCGACACGGGTGCTGCTGAGCTCCTCTATCAGCGCGTTGACGTACAGGTTGAAAAAGCTTATTTTTTAAATATCATTAAGTTATTGTAACTGTCCAAGTGCTGCAGTGTACCAAGCGTGAGCGTTTCAGCGAGTGTTCTGCCTGCCAAGCGAGTGTCACTGCGGGAGTACTCTCTTTGATAGCTTTTGTCGATGCGGCAAACGAGTACTCGCCGGCGGCGATGTGAACAGTCAGTGATCAACTATTAATATATTATGAATCTCTTTTACTTACACGCGACCTACAATTTTTTGTACGTTTCTTGAGCGAGAAATTCGTTGATAGCTAGTCGCTTCCTCATTAAAGGTGGAACAGATAGAAGATGAAAACATAAAACTCACATACAAAGACTCCCAGACCCTGATAAAACTCTTTGCAAGTTTTACAAATATTTGTTCCGTGGGGAATCGAACTGTAGCGCCGATTCCCACTGGGACAACTGGGCCGTAGAATCCTACACTACCGTTAACTGCTACAGGGATCCTTGGCGCTTAAACATTTAAGCAATTCTTTTGTGAAATGTATTGAAAAAAACCGGCCAAGTGCGAGTCGGACTCGCGCACGAAGGGTTCCGTACCATTATCTATAAAAACGGCAAAAAAATCACGTTTGTTATATGGAAGCCCCCCTTAAATATTTGTTTTATTTTAATGTAATTATTAATTTTTAAAGTGAATATATAACTAAATATTCTGCGAATATTTCAAGTGTCTACCTGTTACCGTTATCAATATCGAGCAAAAACGAGCAAAAAAATCACGTTTGTTGTATGGGAGCCCCCTTAAATATTTATGCTATTCTAGTTTTTCATCTGTGAAAATTTCAAATCTCTAGCTATCACGGATCATGAGATACAGCCTGGTGACAGACGGACAGACAGACAGACAGACGCTGGCGCCTTAGTAATAGGGTTCCCGTTTTATCCTTTCGGTACGAAACCCTAAAAACAATATGGCTGCGTTAGTTAAAATATCCTTCTACAAGCACGTGCACTAATACATAAAGCAACTTTAAAAGGCAATTTTCTCCTCTTTGATTGTTATGAACATAGTATTTTGGAAGTCATACTATTATGAAAAATGGTTCTTATCTTAAAGTTACATCCGCTATTACACGAGAAAATCTCTTTTGAATTTTGCTAAGTGTATATAGTGTGTGTGTGTTTAGGGTGTGTTCTCCTGACTACAGTTATACCACAAAACAACCCTAATTTCACCATTCTATCGTCGATCGCTACCGTGGTAGTGGCGACCTTATTGTGTGCGAGACGTTTAAATAAATAAATACTCAAGTAAATAATCATGTGATATTAATCTACATCAATCAATCTGCCTAGCCTTTTCCCAACTATATTTGGGGTCGGCTTCCAGTCTAACCAGATGCAGCTGAATATTTGTGTGTGATATTTCTACATATTTCAGAAAAACAGGACTTTGTTTTTATTTTCATTTTAATTTGTTTTTTTATGTTTCTGTGAGTGTGTTTTAGTTTATTTTGTGATCTCCTGTGTTGAGTCCCAATGAATTAATTTTCAAAAGAAAGTAAACTTCAAAGCAATAAGAAATCTTTAGTTCAAAAAAATGATTCCGTAGAGATACGTTTTTGATGGCTCAAAATCAATAGTAGATTGTTGCGTAATCTAGTTTTCTTTCAACTACTAACCTACCTACCGTGATAAAATATACCTACTCAAAAAAAAAACTCAAGATAATGAAAACAAAGTTTTTTACCAAGTCGGTTTTTATTTTATTTTTATTTTCAGCCAGTATCTTTTTTATCTAATGCATACATTTATATTAAACTTAATGGGAGACATTAAACCTCTGTGGTAAATTTATATCTACATATAAAATAAAAACAGTGCAGAAATGTTGTATGAAATCTCATTATTGCACTGTAAACAGTGCAACAGTAAGATTTCATGCAATATTTCTACACTGTTTTGGTTCTAAGCAAAAAATACGTGGTTTGTGATCGGTTTTGTAGTGAATAATGATAACATTACTACGTAGTTGAACGAAAGATATTTTTTTCACATAAACCTACATGGGCACTTATGAAACGTCAGAAGCTAGGTGCATGGTTCCAATGGGTCGTTCCATATGAAGAAGCGCCCGGCATTCATGGGGCGGAGCTTCTGCTCCACGGTCAACCTATACAAAATTAAAGTCGCTTTTCGTGTTTTTCTGTGTGACCGCGTTGTTTTTGTAAACTGCGCAACGGTTTTCAATAAAAATACACCATCATTTAGAGAATTTATTCCAGAAGGTTTATGTGTAGGTACTAACTTACATAATTATAGTAAAACGGATCCAAAAAAAAAAAAAGGATCCAAAATTCGAGATTCGTTTTTAAAAGGAATGGGCGTTTCATTAGAAACAAAAAAAAAATTAAATGCAACAAAAATCATCAAAACTCATTCAACCAACCGGTGAGATGCAACCTGTGTCGACACCTTCGCGCCATCCCATCTTCCGAGCACGACTGGTTGTGCTGGGGCGGCTGATGCAGGAGCAGAAAACCTCAAACGGCGCAAATATAACAACCGTATTGAGAGCTGTATTATGTTTGAGCCGTTTCGGGTTGAAATACTAGGGCCGGTGGGGGGGGAGGAGAGACCTAAGCCAGTCAGGGGCCCGGGGCGAAAAAACTAAATGCCAAGGAATGAACGTCGAAATATGTTGCACGGTGCCTCGAAAAGGTTAGGTTTCCTTTTGACCATTTATGCAGAAATAGGAGACAACTACTACGCGACAACAGAAAATCTAGAGCATCAGACGAATAGAGGAGCTCCAAGCATAGTTTACATTTTCTATTGAACATTTATGCAGAAGTAGGAATTACTTTGTTGACAGAAAAGTTTGAAAATGTAGGATGCGAGAGCGAGCGAAACGAACTCGCAAAATTTTTACACCCTACCCCGGATAGGTAAGGTTTTCTTTTAACAAATACATACACATAGGTTATCCATACACAGGTGGTTATACATAGGTTTTCCTTTGTTGACTTACGCAGAGAAGTCTGAGAAAAAAGAGAATGTAAGTTGCAAGAGCGAGCGGAGCGAACTCGAAAATTTTTGCACCCAGCGTTTATATAAAGCGTAGGGGATATCGAAAGGGATATCTTGTCCCTGGCACACAGGCATCTAAAGCAACACAGGTGGGTTTTAGTAAGTAAAAGTCCGACACGCCCTCCCGCTCCACCCAGAGTGGGATAAGAAATTTGATAATTCCCCACCCAAAAATAAAACTCCTAACCCCTAACTGCAAACTACTGAACATACTTTGGTCTTGTTTGGAATCTTATTTAAAAGTATTTCTGGAGATTTGGGGCCTCTCAGGGCAGGGGTCTGGGGCGGATCGTCCCAGCCCCCCACCTTAATCTGCCAGTGTTGCCACTCTTAAGAATAAAAACAAGTACAACGATATATTTATATTTTGGATTTTTTCTAAGCTCGTTAAATGGTTTTGCGTCGAAATAAATCGCGCTATGGTTTCGTTCAAGGCACTATGCACTGCTGCTGCTGCTTCTGCTTCTGCTGCTGTACTGCTATTGGATTTTAATTTCCTGCTTATATCTATAGATGGCGCTGTTTTAATAGATATTTTGGTGCAGTGAGCAGAGTAACCTTCCTCTATTAGTCCCTAGATGGCACTGTGCTCTGTGCGTACCTACTCTTTCAACACATAGAATGACATAATTTATGAAAAATGCATGACAGTGACAATGATTGAGAAAGATAAATAAGGTGCTGCCATTATATAGGTACTTTGAAGACTAGTCTAGACTATTGATGAAAAAATTAAATTGATACATGAATCAATATTATTAAAAATCATATGTCTAGTTATTTTTTAATACTTAATATTTTTTCTAATAAATTTATTTTAAATATTTCATATTCTAAAAATACTCGTGAAATTAAACCAATAAGCGTGTCCCAATTCTCATCATATTTCCAAAACTGGTCGAATACTTGAATCAAAATAATAACCTTTTAAATTGAAAGATTTCCTGCAGTTTTGCCAAGTAACGAAGGCTGCGGTGGGATTTCAAATATTTCAAGCTACTTCTAACAAATGAAAAAAAAAAAAAATGGCTTTTTACAAATTACAAATTGATGGAAATATCGATGAACATACATAAAAAAATACAGACGGACGAACATAGAACCTCGTCCTTTTTTGAAGTCTGTTAAAAATCAAGAACTTATTAGTTATAGTAGGTAGATACACAAAAAAAAATCACATACATTATCAAATCGTCGACAGATACTGGTTACACACTTACGCGGCTTTTCTTATTTGCGGCAATTTCTAGGAAAGACCTTTGGCTCCAGAAAGATTAAAGATTAAGTGCTTATTAGCATAAATATCACTCTTTTAAGCAATTAGAAATGTGGTAACCAAATTATGCTAAAATCTGCTTACCCGTTCGCGACGTAAGAGGTCACATTCCTAGTACGATACATCTTTGCGCGATAAGGAACGTTATGCAATTGTACTTGTACGATTCAAGCTTACTTGGCAAATACTAAAGAGTGGAGAACTAGACGTAGGCAGAAACTAGAAAAAAAAAAAGTCGTGAAAAAAATGATATCAAAGAATTTCGTTCGTACTGAAATGAGTATTCGTGTGATCTGGGTATTCCTATGATCCTCGTCTCAAAGTGTTCTCTATTGGAAACTTTTGAGACGTCTATCAAAAACTTTCCAGTTCAATGTAACCGTTAAAATTTAATTACAATTCAGTCTCGTCTCCTCCAACCAGGCGTATAAACCTACCCACTAATATAATATCGTTCACAATCACACATATAGCCTGAATTCCTTCCTTCTTCCGTCAAACGGGAAATTGCACGAAGTTTATTGCCGAACTTTGGTAACTTCGCATACTCGACGGAATTCGAGTTCGCACCTACATGCACCGCAATATAGATCGTATTATAGGTACTACCTATGGTGCTTGAATGTAGTTTCCTAAGCAATTCTCCTTCTTGATGCCGCAGTGCTTCCTTGTTTACTATGCGAAGCTCCTTAGAGATTAGTCTTCGGTAAATACACACCTAGATACCATACAATATCTAGGTACTAGGTAGACACGTAAATTGAGTAACCAGGAGCAATTTCTGCTTCCGTTGCCAGTTGCGTTTTGTGTAAATCTCTAATTCTTTTATGAGATTCTGATACTGTCAATGTTTTGTGTGATTGAGTTTAAAGTTAGTTTAACTCAGAAAATATGAAGCTTTTTGAGAAAAATAAATTATGGGATATTTCTTATCTGTTAGCTTGAACCGACGCAATTTTCGTCGGTCAAAGTGAGTCGCAATTCAATTATTACAATGTTTTTACACCGCACTGTATTTTTTTATTATTTTTTTAACTTAGAATAAAACCCAGAGCCCAGATTTTCTTTTCATGATTGTAAATAATAATGTAATAAAATAAAATATATAATTATATTTTATTTTCATTAAATAAAATAATGTAATTC
This sequence comes from Tiliacea citrago, assembly GCA_963921375.1. Classification (NCBI taxonomy): domain Eukaryota; kingdom Metazoa; phylum Arthropoda; class Insecta; order Lepidoptera; family Noctuidae; genus Tiliacea; species Tiliacea citrago. The sequence continues at coordinate 21,091,375 of OY992787.1, read as the reverse complement.
CTTAACCTTCCACAATCTTGTTCAAAGGCAACATACAGTTAATAATATACAAACGAAATCCCCCGACGGTATTTACATCCGTGCCCAAGTTAATCTGGAGAACAATAAGATATATTTTGATGCGGTTTTCGCTTCCACACATAACGTTGAAGAAGATTTACGGGAAGAATCCGTCCCTGCGTCACACTATTATCATAGTGACAAAGGGAAAACGTGAAATGTTAACAATGAATAAACTTGAGAATATTAAAATCTGAGTTTTGTCTCTGTTATTAGGATATACGACTTTGAACGGAAATATGAATGACAAATATTCTTAAAAATACACTACAGTACCAGAGGTCCAGAGAGACATTCTAATCTCAATTTGTCAGAAATACCTATAATTTATTTAGCTGCACTTTTAACAAGTTTTCGGCCTTCACTGTCGCTCAGATATTTTCAAGAATTTGATGATGATACGTCGTTTTTTATGCACGAAAATTTGTCTTCAGGTAGAGATATAAATCGCCTTCAGGTTTTACATTGACAACGGCATATAACAAAATCTGATATTTTTGTAATTCTACTATGTTCCTGGAATAACTCAAAATACCAAGTAAATAACGACTCTTTTCCACTAATAACATCCCGACTCAACATCCCAAATTAAGTACCTAATCAAATACGCTGAATAAAAAGGGTAAAAGTAATAAGCAAGCTTTTATTTACTAACAGGTCGTAAACGGCCAAAGAGAAAAGGTAATTTTGACTTTGTATGTAGACCTACATTTAAAGGTTCATGACCCGTGTTCGGGTGCACTTGTTATACTAACTTTTAACAAAATAAGGTCTTAAAAACCTATGACTTTATCTCTACAGACCCCATTTATTCTGTTAAAATGTGTTGAACATTTCTGGATCTACTTTAGATTTATTTTCAGTATTTCAACTTTTAATTCCTACTTACCAATACCTCTGAGTATCTATGAGTAGGTATCTCTTTATGCTTATCTTTTGAGGAACAACAATTTATTCCTGGATCCAAACTCTTATTTGCTGTGTTGCTAAAACAGTTCAGTTTATACTGCTAAGATCAATGATATTAAATGTACACAGAGGTTATACACGCTCCGCCGGTGGCACGTCAAAGTATGGCTAATTAGCCACATTTTCTTTGTCTTGTCTCTTTTTCGCTCCCGATAATTAAGACATGCCGTCCTACTTCCACGTGTCATCTAATAGTGCAACATTGGGCCGTTTTTGAACATCGAATGTTGAGTAGGTAACCTATCTACGTCTTTTAACTTATGTTATCATTGGCTAAGATAATTAATTATCATGCTCCGTGTGGTGCCGGACGTAAAGAATAGCACCACCCCATTTCTTCCCGTGGGTGTCGTAAAAGGCAACTGAGGTACTTAATAGAGAATGGGCAGCAGCGTTATCTATGCATTTTAACACCATACTGCGATCGCCAACCCGCCTGCTAAGCGTGGCAATTATGGCACGTGGCCACGTGGTCTTAGGAGGAGGCCTATGTCCAGCAGTGGACGTCTTTTGGCTGAAATGAAGATAATTAATTAGAAACCATAATTTAAATGCCGCCATCTTGTTTTTAGAATACATTTCACACAATATTATGTTTACCAACAACGTAAAAAGATTCAAGTAGCAGTATATCCGTGAAGCAATGGTATCTTAATTTTTAATGACGCCATCAAGTTCTGCTCCTCGTCAAAAAAGTTCATTTCGAATTGCTATAACATTATAATAAAACCGTTTTCATGCAGCAATAGCAATTTACCTACTTCAAGAAGCTGATTTATTGGTTATATCAAATTGTGAACGAACCGCTTCGGTCAAGTTACTTCAGCGAACAGATTGAAAAACTTTTTATTTTCGATACTGAACAGTAAGTTAGTTTTAAAAAAACTTTCCGTGCTACTTTCTGCCGTGGTAATTTGGGCTTTATTATTTCTGCATTCTGTCTGTTTTTGATATTTCATTTTGCGGATATTGTGGGAGGTAAAAAAACCAAAAATTTTCAAACAAACTGCTATTACGCCGACATTGGCGAAGTTGGAATCAGCAATGTTGGAATTGGCTTGTCGAGCGTGGCCTTAAGAGCGCCAGATGCTGGATACTTTTGAAAAATTGTTCAATTGTACTTTGAAGAAGACGGTGTTAAAATCAACTTTACTGATCCTGAGTAGGTACGTAGTACTTGAACATTAATTGTTATAGATCCCACATATTTTTTGCGACATTCTGTGAATGTAACCTGACGTCATCCAGTGTACTTTGTGTACTAATATTTATAAAGCGCATACTCCATAAAAACTAGAAAACTTTACATTCCTAAACAGTTCGGCACTAAAACTATTTTATAAACAGTATCAAACCATCTGTAAATCCATAATCTTTAGAGGAAATTAAACAACAAACTCGTTGAGGCAATGCAGCGCAACCACTTTCCTCCAGCCGCAAACTGCTAACATAGCACGCTCCAATTTAGGAAGGCCTAACTGTTACTGCAGTCTGTACGACATAGCATCCTCCCAAACATGGTAGTGTTGTAGCAAAGACACAGTAAGTACCACGGCTAAGCGGAGAAATGGCATTTTCGAATTTAATCAGCGCGGGAAGGAATGCCCAGGTATTTCATTGAATTCTGTGTTTGTTATTAGTCGTGTGTGTGCTTTAAAATGGGGATCAAGTAAGACGATTTTTTTTAACTTTTTTTTTTAGCAATATTAAAAAAAATATATAATTTTAAATATTTTTGTAGTAGGTACTATATTTCTATTAATATATTTCCATATTTCTTATCTTTGTTATTATTTTCTAACTTTAAATTGCTGTTATAACATAAAACTTTCTCAGAACAAAAACTCGGTTCGTAAACTAAGGTTAAGTTACCGCGGTTCTTAGGGCAACTTAGCTCTAATTTATTTTTAATGCTCTCAGCTCCCACTTTATAATATTATTTCAGAATTAGGTACCTATTTCACAGCACTCATTCACTAAGTGTTAGAATTGAAAATAAATCTCAAAGTTCCATTAGTTACTCAAGTTTTTTCCACAATCAATCTTTGGAGGTGAAGATAAAAACAAAGGACAATTCAGGTACACTATTCATGAAGTTTAGAACTTTTACAAATTCTTGGTCTTCAGCCATTAGCGTCGAAGGCAGGTGTTTCAAAAAAGGAAAGAAACATTTAGAGTAATGGGGCTCGCGATTTAGATCCCCGAAAACTTTGGCGATAAAGTATAAGATACTGGGAGAATATACGGCCAAATTCCGGCCTCGCCTTCGGCTAATAACACAATTAAACAGTAAATAACTTGAACTGGAAGCCAATTAATTTCCGGAATAGTCCTGTAAACAGCGCTTGGTAGAAAACACCGGAACACGGACCATTCTTTCCGAAATTCAAATGTTCTCTCGAAATTAATCTTGCGCTGCATTATGGACGCCTTTAATTAATTAAATAAGCTGACTTGGTTGTTTATTCTAGGCGACGTTAAATATTTTGCTATAATTCTCTAGCTATTTCTTGATATTTTCTATTTTGTTTTCCGAGAGAAAAGGTGTAATTTTAAGACCTAGTCAAAACACCACCTACCTCCTACCTACCCAGTCCTAGTGACCTAGTTAGTATTTTTTTTTTCTGTCGCTGAAAAAACAGTTGATTTATTTATCATACGATAAAAATAAATCTTCTTGTTAGTACAAGAAGATTTATTTTCTTTTTTTAACTAACAAACTATTAAAAAGAAAATATAATATCCTAAGCTAATTAAAACTATTAACAAACTAGAAAAAATGGCGAAAACTTCGAAAACAGTTTATATTAAAACAGTTGTTATTTTTGCTATAATGTTACAAACCATCGTAGTTTACATGCGGTTGAAAAGGTCTGCGCATGACCTCAGAAGTTCAGTAAACCGATTAAACTGTTTCAATTCAATTACTACTACTAAGGTTATCATTTTCTTAATCCTGAAATAGCTTTGTGTTCACAACGGTATAGTACTTTAGAAATGATATTCTTAGGTAGGTCATACCCCAAAAAGGTATAGATGAAAATACAATATAAATACACGAGACGATCCAGTACAATCCTGTTAGATAAAAAGGCAATCTTTTCCGAGAATAAAAGGCCATTTTTCACATAATTTCCTTGGTAAGTTGTTAAAGTACATATTTCTTGAAATCCTTTGCCCTGGCACCTTGCCAATGGATTTTTTTGCAGGAACCGAAGATATTGCTTTGGATTTATTATTTTATTGTTTACGGTACAAAATAATAATTATAAATTATTTATAAGCAATTAGCAGTTTTCCTGCAAAAACTCCTGGGTATAATATTAGGTTATGCTCATGATAAGTGAGGAGAGTAATCGTGGAAACAATAGAAATTAATTACTTTGATAGTTTAGTGATAATAAATATCGAACATAATTATATTATATTTTTGACCATTTCACTATTATTTTACGTCCACAGTTGGTCTTCCGGATCGGCTAGTTGCTGTAATCACTACTCTTATCAGAACTATTAATAGATATTGCTCACTGTCAAGAGGAGTCAGTCATGGGGGACAATGCTCAGTATAGGAACTTGAGGGGTGCATGTTTTTAACAAAAAATTGTCAAAGACAAAAAAATATGATGGTTTACAAAATTTGATATTTGTAGAGCAATTATATTAAATTAATTAATTTATTTATTTATACTACAACATTAGCCACTTTACTGCTTTAAAAATCTAGTTAAACTAAGGACGTGTTTTAATTAATTGTTTTTCTAGAACATAAACTTTTATGTTGTTTTTATTTACTTCAAAGGCTAAACTAGCCGCAAGCATAAAGTTTAGTATAATACTTGTTTTCACATTATGAAAGGAAACTAGCCCCAGGGTAATTTCTTAGTTAACATAACATGACGCCTAATTTTCCCGAAGGGCTAGGCAGAAGTGTACATAGTACCTATACCTACATTTCACCGTAATCTTTATTAGAAAATTTATTTCAAATTATGAATCTTAACCACTTGAAATTGAAACTATGTAAATATTGTTAACCCGTGAAACAAACGGGTAAAGTTAATTATTAGTTGTAAATTAATATTTCTTCGTAGCGAGAAAACTTTTTATATTTAACGACTCCGTTCTGGGGGCCGATCGCGCTAATTTACCAAAACTGAACCACAACCAAAAACGTTACGTTAGAAACGATTTAGCTTTACTTTGGAAGTTACGTTGGAGGAACGATCGATCGAACAATACTCTCACAAACAATAGCGCGATACCGTTTCTTACATCAGCTAAACCAAAACTAAACCAAAACCAAAAACTTTCCGTTCGAACGGTAATTACGTTGAGAAATAGCGCGATCGGCCCCCTGGTGTATTTTACCATTCTTGGTATTTCATTAATTAGTTTTATATATTTATTTATTTTAATACATAGAGAAAATATATAAAGTTCTTTGCGCTGGTAATTTACATAGTTTATAAGTGTAATACCTAGCTACATTATAAATAATTGATAACACACATAGCATATCTTCAAACCTGTTTTCTCCAACGGGCGAGGCAGAGGTGTCCATATAGTAAACCCATATTTCACCAGTTATGTTTAAATGTAATAGGGGGTGAGCCTATTGCCATCAACCCCCCATAAATCCAGACTCCGGGCTGCAACTGACAAATTCCTCATATAAAACACAATAACACGTTGCCCGACCTAAGCTGGGAATCTACCCAGGACCTCATACTCAACAGTAGCGCTTGTGACCACTAGACTAATAAAATTTGTATCCAGATTTTATTAAAGTCGGTTCGAATATTTTTTTAAACCGCCATTTTGTATTTTTCAGGCTGATAATCCTGTTGGCGTTGCTGGTAGGAGTGCTGTACAGTCTCCATCTTCTGGTTCAAGATTACCAGGCACTGACTGCGGCGACCAAGTTTCTAAGGTTTCTTTTCAAAAGAGATCTCAGCTCACAAAGATATACTGTAAGTAAACTTTAGATGCATGCAGGCACCAGGCGCTTTAATTTCTGTAAATTATTTCATCACCACTGCTCTCAAAACGGTGAAGGAAAACATCGTGAGGAAACCGACATGTCCTAGAATTAAAAATTGGAAAACATGTGACATCTACCAACCCGCACTGGGCTCGCGTGGTGGATTACGGCCCACTCCCTCTCACAGAGACGAGGCGTGTGTCCCAGCAGTGGGATAGATTTTAGGCTAATTATGAATGTATGTATGATATGTAAGCTTTAGATTATTTTTTTGTCCTGATTTATAACTTTAATGCGTGCACTTAACTTTGACAACGCCTAAGTTCACGCAGTCACGCGCATCGCTCTGCAGGATGCACTTAGCCTTACCAAAAATCCATTGCATTAGGGGTCTTACACACGGCGTTTTTTTTTCGCCCCATCGACGCACGTATACCTACGCGCTGAAAACGCAATGGGTGATAATTTTTTAACTGACTTCACAAAAAGGAGTTATCATTTTTTTTTAATGTTCTTATCTCTTCCTCAGAACTCCGCCGTTTATAAACCGATTTGAAAAATTATTTTTCATATCTCATACTCGGAAAGTAGTGTTTGTTTGATCCGAGTAGCGGGTGGAAGACGCTGATCGTCACCCTTCGGCGGGAAAGACTCATAGTAACTGCTTCCGTCTCTAGGGCGGGAATGAATTTTAAAAATAGAACTAAATTTGGTTAGGTAGTCTGCTCCGATTTTTTTTAAATAATTAAAAAAAATATCGATTAAAAAAAAAAGTTGCGGTCTTGTGTAGTAAGCCCGCGGCGGTAACGCGGTGTATTCCATGTTTAAAATTTAAAAGAGACTATATAATTTGGCGGCACACTAACTCTGTAAGCTGCAACGAAATTCAAAATCTCGGTTTTATAGACTAATATTTGAATTAAATAATAAAAATGAGTTCTAGCGATTCTGAAAAGTTGACCCTAGATTCGGTTAAAGACGAGGCAAAATACTTAGTACTTAATCGAAAATCTTTTGCCAGAAATTTCAAAAGAAAGATAATTTAATAGCAATGATTTGATGACGTGGCAAACAAGAAAATACGAGTATTATACAGGGTGTTTGGCAGAACGTTGAACATACGAAAATGGTGGGTAGGTGGGGTCATCTGCTACTTACTCAGCCCTAATTTATTTGGCCCTGGCCGACTGGGTATTTAAAAAAAAAAAAAAAAAGTTTTTTTCTTGTTTCACCACTTTCCTAACTTTAAAGTGTATTTTTTTTATTAAAAATGGGCAATAAAACGGCAATTTTTTTTTTTTAATCTTTGATGTTGGCAGATTCTTATAAAATTATTGCTTTGTTCAGATGTTAGCTAGAAAAAAAGTTATGAGTCCTCAAACTTACAGAAAGATGTAAAAAATACTTGAATGTTAATTTCAACTTGCATTTAAAAAAAAACAAAAAATGATTGAGGAGTTCCAATTCTAGCAAAACATCCCTAGTGTGTGAGCTTTCTAATGGTATGTAATTTGCTTTTATAAAAAAAAAACTTTAAGAGTTATTTCATAATTTTATCAAGCAGGAAATTTTTGACGAAACTCTACCTTTACGGAAAGTTAAATGTTTTGCGAAATTTAATACTGCAAAGTTGGTAAAAATTATGGATCGACGGCTTGCCAGTAGCAGTGGTGCAAATTGACATTCACTATTCCCTTGAGATGGTTACACAAAGCAGGTAGAAATTTTGTTTCACTCTTGCGCAGTCATAGCGTATTTTTGCTCTCTTTCGCTCTCGTGGCACCGTGACGCCTCAGAATGAATTCTTTTCTTTTATTCAGTCGAGACTTAACTGCCTCTGCGATCTCACGTGCCCGTTACGCTTACGTTTGTTTTTGTTCACTTCGTTTTCTTTTATTGTTATCACTAGTTAAGTTTAAGTTTAAGTTTGTTAAGTTTTTTGTTATTACTGTTACCTGTTGTTATTGGTAAAGAAATGGCTGCTTTTACCAGTGAGGAATACGCGGACATGTTGTTAGCGTATGGAAGCGCTAATACAAATTCGCGTGAAGCGCGAAGAATTTATCAAGAGCGTTATCCCAACCGCCGAGTACCCAGTCATCAGACGTTTGCGAGTACTTACCGACGTTTACGACAAACCGGTAACCTGAACTTACAAGAACCACGAGTGAACGCAGCACGACCCGATGCTACCATTGACGAACAAGTTCTTGCCGAGTTTGACGCGGATCCTACCAAAAGCATTAGACAGATAGCTTCAATACTTGGCTTAAGCATATGGAAAGTGTGGTCTGTTCTCCGGCAAGATGGTAGACATGCTTTTCACTACACTCCAGTGCAAGGTAAGATTAAGCCGTTTATGCACTGCATCTAATACGATTTTGTGGAATGTAGTAAATTATGAGACAGTTCAATTGATCGTTCCATTTAACCTTGATTTCGTCACTTTCTTTATTAGTTGTTTTGCCTCATGTTGTTTTTAGCGCATTCAATTCTAATTTCAAATTAAATTCAATAAACTATTCCTATTCGGCCGCATTCACGTAACAATCAGGCGGCCAGCGCTTACAGGATTCGGATTTCGGATTCGGTTTGCGCAGGTGGTCAGCGTAGGTAAACTTGCCAGCACTTATGGGTCCTTTTTAGAACAAAATTGGAAAGTCGCACGCCCTTTTGTGAATTTGGTCTTACGTCTTTATGGCTAAGCCATAAAGCCAATTAGTGTACTTAAAAATTGAAGATGAAAAATTTGGATAATTGTAGAGTTTGAACTCGGAGGAAGAAAAGATTCAGTATTGAAATCAATTCTTAGACATGTTTTGTTTGTTCTAGGTCTCGATGACAGTGATTTTGGGAGACGTGTGCAATTTTGTCGCCATTTGCTGCATACCGATGTGGACGACGTTAACTTTTTAAAAAGTATTTTGTGGACAGACGAGTCCAAATTTGACAAAGAAGGGATTGTCAATTATCACAATCTTCACCATTGGGCACTTAAAAATCAAAACCCACACGTGAAGAGACAAAGAGGCTTCCAGAGGAGATTCAGTGTGAATGTCTGGGCAGGAGTGATTGGCGATAAGCTAATAGGGCCTCATTATTTGCCCGACAACATCAACGCGAACAACTACTTGGATTTTTTGATAAATGATTTACCACCATTAGTGGAAGAAGTGTTCCAAGTAGACATAAACAGGCCTATTGTCTTTCAACACGATGGTTGCCTAGCTCACTTTAGTCTAGTTGTACGTGAGCATTTGGATAATTGTTTCCCAAATTCGTGGATTGGCAGGGGAGGACCAATTCCCTGGCCTCCGCGATCGCCCGACCTCACTCCGCTCGATTTTCACGTGTGGGGAAGGGCAAAGGAACTAGTTTACACTACAGAAGTAGAAAGTCGGGAAGATTTGATAAATCGAATTAATGCTGCTTTCGAAGTTATGCGACAGGAGATGCTGCTGCGCACAACAACTGTAGAAATCAGACGTAGATGCCGCACCTGTATTGCGAATGAAGGGCGTCAATTTGAACATCTAATATGATTTATTATTTAAATAAATTATTTAAAATGATTTAATTGTTTCATTAACGCACCTAACTGGTACAGCATAATTTCAATCGATCATTTAATTTTTACCAACTTTGCAGTATTAAATTTCGCAAAACATTTAACTTTCCGTAAAGGTAGAGTTTCGTCAAAAATTTCCTGCTTGATAAAATTATGAAATAACTCTTAAAGTTTTTTTTTTATAAAAGCAAATTACATACCATTAGAAAGCTCACACACTAGGGATGTTTTGCTAGAATTGGAACTCCTCAATCATTTTTTGTTTTTTTTTAAATGCAAGTTGAAATTAACATTCAAGTATTTTTTACATCTTTCTGTAAGTTTGAGGATTCATAACTTTTTTTCTAGCTAACATCTGAACAAAGCAATAATTTTATAAGAATCTGCCAACATCAAAGATTAAAAAAAAAAAAATTGCCTGTTTTATTGCCCATTTTTAATAAAAAAAATACAATTTAAAGTTAGGAAAGTGGTGAAACAAGAAAAAAACTTTTTTTTTTTTTTTTTAAATACCCAGTCGGCCAGGGCCAAATAAATTAGGGCTGAGTAAGTAGCAGATGACCCCACCTACCCACCATTTTCGTATGTTCAACGTTCTGCCAAACACCCTGTATAATATTTTAGAAAAACTTTTTTTTACTTTCCATAAATTCGTAATGAAAAGTAGAGTGTTTAACATGGGTGGAAGTCACCAATTCCTTTCGACCCTTGTAAAACAATTTTATTAACTATTTTCAAGTGAATAGATCCTTACAATATGCAACTGTCTAAATAAATGCTGTCAGATGCGTTCGAGGATAGGCTTACTTTAAGAGTTTACTGGTAAATCTCAGACTTATGGGTGTCATGATATTTGGTTATTGATCACCAAACAATAATTGCCATAGTACTATTGTTTAAGTTCTCTAAACCGATAAGAATGTTGATACATGTGGTAAGTAACAATCACAGTATATTACTCTATTTTGTGATTGAATTAGATATTGTGATACTTCACAATACCTAATTTCTGCTATGCTGTAAACTAGTTTAGCATTAGCCGTCTAGTTCAAACACAATGACTTCTGCTACTACTACTTCAATACAATTCTTTGTTTTGACAAAAAAAAAATATTATTAAAAAAAAACAGTCTGTATTAAATGTGCCACTGAAGAGTGTAGAGGTGTCTGTTCATTTTAACTGTGTTATAAAATCAAAATGTAGAAATTATTACTGTCCAGATTTTCTTTATCTTAAAAAAGTGGGTGCTTAGGCTACAGTTAAACGACGCGAAATATTTCACGCGGCCGCCTAAACACTCCCTTAATCTGCGGATTTATAACTAACTGACTACGCCCCGCGTTTTCACCCGCGTTAGTCTCGATCCCGTGGGAATATTGGAATAACAAAACTTTTTACAAAAAAAAACAACCGACTTCCAAAAAAAAAACACTACAAAGTGAAAAATAACTTTAATTTCGGAAGCCGGTGTCTTTGGATCTGTATTTTAGTTTTTGCCACCGACTTCCGAAATTAAAGTTATTTTTCACTTTGTAGTGTTTTTTTTTGGAAGTCGGTTGTTTTTTTTGTATTTTTTATTTTTCTCTTTTTAGTGGGTCAGTTTGTAATTTATCTAATTTACAATAGTCTAATGCAAAGCATAATATCAAATGCTCATCACCTTTTACAGAATATTGCTTTTCCCGATGCAGGGGCGTAAATTGTTGAGGAGTTCTCCTGGTAAGAACCAGGAGAACTGATGGTGACTTCACCATATGCATTTTGACGAGCATAAATTGCTTAGCAACCATATTAAAGTGCCTAATCGAATCGCAACGGTGAAATACTTATTATTAAGTAGTTCCGGTGGCCATCTGTGGTCTTCATGATCAGTTCCACTTCACCAAATGGTGCTTTTCGAGTGCAAATGCATGAGTTACTATAAAAATACCTATAGGTATGCCTATAAAATTTGAGGATTTCCCTCGATTCCCATGGGATCCCCTCATCAGATTCTGATTTGGTGACAATGAGACCACCTCTGGAGCATACCCTTCCACACAAAAAAGAATTTTCAAAATCCGTCCACAATTGACGGAGTAATCGGTGAACATACATAAAAAAAAAAAAAAAAAAACATATAGCCGAACATATAACCTCCTCCATTTTGGAAGTCAGTTAAAAAGTAGCCTATTATGTTAATCCAGGATGTCAGCTACCTCCATACAAAATTTTATGAAAATTGGTCCTTCGTGGGAATACAAGTATACCTACTCTATTTCTGTTTCATAATTAAGACACTCCACTCCGATATTCCTTCTTAATAGATTTCTAGGAACATTTTAATTTATATTTCTCCCTTGAGCCTCCATAGTTTTCTTTATATTCAACCATCTTCAATTACAAATAAAATACCTCATAAAGTCATAAATTAAGGATATTATTAAATTGAAAATTATTATTTTAAACTTTTTGGGAATTAGCTCGGATCTTGCCTTCGATTTTGTTCATAGAATTAACAAATTGCGGATTCATACAAAAATATAGGTATATAACAAAATAGCAACGAAGTCAAAACTGTGTATTGAATATTATTGAAAAAAAGTAATTTCTACGAGGTGTTGGGAGCGAGTTTGATGCCGAAAATATAGAATTTTGAATTTTTGTCCGATTTTATGTTTTTCTGAATGTATTATAATGTTCCGGAATGGCGCAAAAACGGCGCAACGGATTTGGAAGAAATTTGGCACACAGATAGTTTATAACCTGAATTAACACATAGAGTACTTTCAATCCCGGTAGTACGTTCCCGTAGGTTATTTTCCGACAAAAACGCGGGCGAAGCCGCGGGCAAAAGCTATCTCAAGTAAGAGGTTTGTGACACCTTCGGGGCTGAAAAAGTTCAGCTCTGTACCATATTTTTTTATTTTTTTTATTATACATATGGGTATAGTGCCTATAGGCGTAGTACGTACACACAGTAAAATACGACATAATTATAATTTTAGTACAAATGTACTGCATATTTCCTAAAAAATTTCTTCCAGCAGACCTGCGAAAGGAGAAATGTAAAAGAAATGTAGACAATTTTATTGTGTGTGAGAACAACAGAAAAATATGAATATACTATACCATAACTATATATTTATATGTATGTACCTGACTATATTATTATTAATTGACTTCAGTTTAATTTCTGCAGTGCTATTCTGTTAATATCTCACCGTGAAAACTTAGGTGAAGTGAGCATCAATACATAGTGTCAGTCCCTAGCATCAATGCAATAACAGCTCACATCACCTGAGTTTTCACGGTGAGATTTTTTCAGGATAGTCCGGCTGTTTTGTTTTGTTCACATTATTTTGTTTGTATTAATATTTTAATTTATGTAAAAATTTGCACGCCGTAAGGTAGACTGTAGCTGATCTTATTAATTTTTGTACAACATCTTATACCTGTACCTACATTCATAGCAATAAAGTTCTGATTCTGGTTCTTTTTTAGGATTCCGTACCCAAAGGGTAAAACGGGAACCCTATTACTAAGGCTCCGCCGTTTGTCTGTCTGTCTGTCTGTCTGTCCGTCTGTCACCAGGCTGTATCTCATGAACCGTGATAGTTAGTTGAAATTTTCACAGATGATGTATTTCTGTTGCCGCTATAACAACAAACGGCAACAGGTAGACGCTTGAAACATTCACAGAATATTTAGTTATATATTCACTTTAAATAAATAATAAAATTAAAATAAAACAAATATTAAAGGGGGGCTCCCATACAAAAACGTGGTTTGTTTGCTGTTTTTATAGATAATGGTACGGAACACTTCGTGCGCGAGTCCGACTCGCACTTGGCCGGTTTTTCGATTCTGATTCTGATATATATAAAATATACACACGTATACTTACACGAACACACGTGTAAAAGCTTACACAAACTGAAATAAATACATAAAGCTTAAATAAACATATTTATATAAAAATACTCACAGTTGAGAGGAAAGGTAATGCTATTTTATTCGCTATTTGAATAAGGAAACAGTAATGAGAAAAAAGTATATTTCACGTGAATCGGTTCAACAGCTACTACAATATTCAATAAACAAACATCTGAGTCACAACCTCCTATAATTATATACCAACGTACAAATTTGTGTAATCTTCAGAGAAATCAACAGGAATTTAATACTTCGTAACTGCTTGAGTGATTTCAGCCATCAAAGGAATAGTTTACGTTTTCCTTTTAATGTCGTTAAACAAAGTCCTCGTCTAATAACAGGCATTAACATTTAGAGAACTTAAGAGGATTTTGGGTTCTTTCATAGATATCACGTAATTGAATAGAACCCGCGACTATTTTGGTAGGTTTTTTGGTGCCTAAGTTAATTCAGAATATTGTAAGCTACTTTTTAGCTTGCTAGCTTCAACACTACTCATAAAATCTTTATCCACAGAAACGAAAAAAATAACTTCACTTGTACTGTGAGACTTTGGTCACGCTCATTGTTCTAGGTCAAGGTTATAGGTTTTGAGTCATTTTCGATACCAAAATATACCGCATAAATGGCCGTATTTTATTTGCATTTATAATGTATTGACTGAGCAATTTATTTTTTTTAGATACAATGCAATGCAATGCAACGTAAACAAAGTATTTGATTGTGCTCTCGAAAATTATAGTTTTAAAATTGTTAAAGGTGTCTAAAAGTTCATAAATAGTGCATATAAGTGGAAAAGGACTCGTAAACTAACGATTGAAATGTTATCAAAGACGTCCGTATAGTGAAAAACTATAAAAGTGATACGTAAAGGAGACAAACCAGTGACTTGCAAATTAACGGCGAATCAGTGATAAATTCAAAACTAAGCAATATCTCTAATATAAGGTCTCCAAACCAGTGAAATAAAATAAATATCAAGTGAAATAGAAGTTATAAACCGATTCATCCTAAAACTCAACAAAAATATCAAATTATAACATAATAACTTCGTTTTTTATTTGAAATTAGTTGAAAATCACGCCATCTCTTGGACAAGTTACAAACTGACATGACAGTAATCGAAACCAAAGACAAAGCAACTGTGACATTATAATAAAATTACTCATCATATACATCTCAAGTAGCGACATCTATTGACTGCGAAATAAGAATACCAGATCAACACAATACTACCAGCTATTTCATTACGAACTTCAACGTACACATAGTCAGTTGGCGTATACAACAGACTGAAGTGCAATAAGCTGTGGTTCGAATCTCACCACACGAAATTATTTTAGTAAAACAATGAATTTTCTGGAGAATATTACGTTCCGTCGCACGCGCACCCGCTCAGAACCAGAAGATGACAGCAACATATCTCATAATATAACAATAAATAGCATGCCCGACATGTCTGAGGACGAAGATGACTCACAAGTCAAAACACTAAAAAATACAATTGAGCAACTGACATTGCAATTAAATAGTGCGCATAATGAAATTGAGTCACTATCACTTGAGAATAGTAATCTGAAGAAACAAAACGACGAACTAGCTAGAAAAAACGAAATCCTCAAAAAAATTAACAGTCCTGCTAAATTAAGACCAACACCAAAGAAAACTACAAACAGACGTACACATAACAAAGAGATACAAACGGAAAATATAAATTACTTATCCGAAAACAAAAATGATAACACAGATACAAGTGAGATAACACAAGATATTTCTCATACTACACCAGTACCACCGTTAAACAGAACCCACAGCAAGCAGACTATAATTACAAATAAACCAAAAATATATTTATTAAGTAGTGAAACATCAAATAAGCTATATACCGCTACAGAAAAACTAACCTGCGTGACTACGACATCTGTCACTACCGTAAACCAAAATGTGGAATAAAGCAAATACTCGAGAACATTGAAGGAAAAGTTCAGAACCTAACAAGTAAGGACTATTGTATTATTTACATCGGCGAAGAGGATTTCCGAAGAACGCAAAACTACGTAGAACTAGTTTTGTTTATTAGAGAAAAATTAACTTCACTTACCCACACTAATATAATTATTTGTCTACCGACTTATAAATTTAAATTTAATAATAACTATTATGTAGAACAGTTAAATTATGGCAATACTCTGTACAATAGTAGAATAGAAACATTTAATAACCTTTTAAATATGGACACACAGACATTCAATTACGCATACCTACTAGACTCAAACCTAAATCTTTCTTTTGACTATGATATGTATAATCAGCGCACGGGGGCACTGAATAGTAAAGGCACGAATGTAGTGGTATCAGACCTACAGGATCTTATTATGACAATAAGCAATCAAAACAATGAAAATTTGATGGTAGGGATTTCACAGTCGGACAAAACAGAAATATCTACGGACCCTCAATCACTAACTAGCCCTAAGTTTTTTCTTTAATAAAATCACATCAACAGACAGTACACAAAGACAAAACAGTACACAGACGCATTCATGCAATAATATTAACATCTTATACCAGAACATACAAAGTCTAAAAAATAAGCATTACCTAATAGAAGCAATTACGGATGAACATAAAATGGAAGCGCTTTGTTTTACGGAAACATGGATTACAGAATCCAAAAAAGATCTTCTTCAGTTGGAAGGGTATACTGTAGCCGCCAAATACTGCCGCCCAAATTATTCGGGAGGTGGTGTATGCATATTTTTAAAAGACGGTATTGAGTTCAAAGAAAGACATGATTTAACGGAAATGACGAATGAATTTATATTTGAAACATGTGCAGTAGAAATTCCAAAATTTGATCAATTACTAATTGTTATTTATTGGCCACAAAAAAATAGGGAACCTGAAATATTTTATACATCCTTAGAAAAACTTCTACTAAAAATCAATATAAAGGACAAGCGTAAACAGATATTTATAGGCGGGGATTTCAACGTAAATATCCTTGAGAAAAGTCGTCATTCATTTAATCTTTTACATACAATGACTAGGTACAACTTTCGACAACTAGTAACGGAACCTACCAGAGTAACAACCTCAAGCTCGACATGTATTGACCTGGTATTTACAAACGAACACGCCAAATTCTATCTTGAAGTAGTGGAGCTTGGACTCTCAGACCACAGAGGAATAGCAATCACTGTACCTACCCGCATTCCGATGATTAATAAAAAGCAAATATCTACCTTAAAGAGGACCTATAGTAAACAAAACATAGACTCATTTAAAAAGGAACTAAATAAACTTGATTGGAGTAAAATAATAAATGAAAACCAAACTATTAACATTAATTATCTGTCATTTCATAACACCTTACAAAACATTTTACATCAGTGTATACCAAAAAAAGACGTAAAAATAAAAAACAGGACATATAAGACATGGTTGACAACTGGACTAAGATTAGCATGCAAACATAAAAGACAACTAAAGGCATTAATGACTACAACTAATAACAATATATTACTAAAGTACTATAAACGTTATGAGAAATTACTTAAGAAAACAGTAGCCCACTCTAAAAAACTGAACTACATAAGAATAATGAGTAAATCTGAAAATAAAACTAAAACAATGTGGCAAATAATAAAGGAGCGTACAAATAAAAATAAAAAACAATCTACTAATAATATAAAATTGCGTGTGCAAAATACGGTGACAGAAAACGCGACTACCATTGCCAACGCTTTCAATAGTTATTTTGCTTCAGTGGGAAAAACAGATACCGCAAATGGGAACACTTTTCCAAGTGGCCGCCCTACGTCCTCTCAAAGCGAAAACTCCATCTACCTAAGACCAGTTGACCCCAGCGAAATTATGTTTATAATAAAAAAATTGAAAAACAAGCGCAGTTATGGCCATGACGAGCTACCGCCTACACTTATAAGAGCTTGCGCTGAAGAGCTAACGTTACCCCTAACCTATTTAGTCAATCAGTCTTTGGATGAGGGTTCGGTCCCTGACTTGCTAAAAGTATCAGTAGTAAAACCTATTTACAAGAAAGGAGACCAGACTGACACCAGTAATTATAGGCCGATAGCATTGTTACCTACTTTCGCAAAAATATTGGAGACTGCGATGTCAAAGCGACTTTACTCATATTGTGAAAGATATAAGATATTCGACAACAGTCAAAACGGGTTCAGGAGAAATAGGTCTACAACTTTAGCTATATTCAAGTATATCCAGGAAGCTTTAAATATAATCAGTAACAAAAAGTACGCAGTAGGGATTTTACTAGATATGAGCAAAGCCTATGACAGAGTTTCATACGAAATCCTACTTAGTAAGTTAAATGCAATAGGCGTTAGAGGTACAGCATACAAGTGGTTCTCGTCGTACCTACAAAATAGAGAACAGTTCGTAGAGGTTGAACATAGGGATCAACACACTGGCCGAATAACACGCGTAAGATCTGATAAAGAGAAAATAACAATGTCAATACCTCAAGGCAGCGTTTTAGGATGCTTATTATTTCTAATTTATATTAATGACCTACCTAAAGAAATTGACGCTCAAAGTATCTTATTTGCTGACGATATTTCTATAATTTTTCCATACACTAGTGGTGAAAACTTAAACTTAAACCTAGACGATAAGCTCTCGAAAATAATATCATGGTTAAAAGATCATAACTTAGAATTAAACTTTGACAAAACAAAAATAATGCAATTTAGACCATATCAAAAGCGTAAATTGGACATAAATTACTCGTATAATAATATACAGATACAATGCATAAATGAGTTTAAACTGTTGGGTTTGTCTATAGATACCAATATAAACTGGAAGGCTCATATAGATGCAGTGGCAAATAAGCTTGCTAGCTTTATATATGCCCTAGGGGAGCTTAAAAGAGCTACCGATTTTAAAACTGCTCTAACAGCATACTATGCCTACGCATACTCCTGGTTAAATTACGGAATAGTGGGGAAATAGTGTAGACAAACAAAGGCTCTTTATTCTACAAAAAAATTGTTTACGAATTCTTGCCAATATAGACAACACGGAAAGCTGTAGGCCATTCTTTGTTAAATATAAGGTCCTTACACTAACTGGCATCTACATATTGGAAGTAAGTAAATTTGTACGAAAACACCAATCACTATTCCCACTCACTAGAACCCTCCGTCCACAAAGTCGCAGTGATAGGCGCCAAAACAAGAATGAATTAGCCCTACCAAGCTCCACATTAGGTATGTTCCATTCAGGACCTTTAGCCATGTGCGTAAAAATATATAATAAGCTTCCAAACTCAATTAAAGACATAGAGTACGAAAATAAATTCAAAACCAGCCTTCAAAGACACCTTACACTAAAATCATACTACACTCTAAAGGAATTCTTTGACGATAATGATAAGTAAATAAAATTTTGACATTAAAATTCATACTATAAATAGGTATATCATTCACAATTTTTGACTTAATACTATTATTCTGGTTTGACATTAAGCTTTATGATTATTATTATTGTTAAGGGAATTCTTGGACGATAACGATCGATAATTTTTGACATTCAAATCCTTATTAAATACATCACTGACTATTGTTGACTTACTACTATTATTCTAGTTGACATTGCCTATGTTATTTTATTTTATGATTATAGTTATAATTTATTTGATTATTTTTAATTGTCTAACTTATTTGAACTATTAATGGAAATGATGACCAAATAACTGTTTACCAATATTTTATCATTATGTTAAAAAATGTATTATTGTCTTTCTACACTGTGGGTTTCTTTCATTAATTTACATTTATTATGTACTGTAGCATGCCAAAACATATGTATAATTATATTGCTGTGCCCTGACAGGGTCAATGTATGAAACAAATATTATTGTAACATCTTGTATACTACATTGAATGCAATAAATGATGATTATGATTATGATATCCACGGAACCGTAATCCTACGTATTTGATATTAAATTCCACTTGATACCTCCAAACGTTCCTGAGAGAAGAGAGACGAACAGACGGACGGACGGACAAAAGAGTGATCCTATAAGGGTACCGTTTTTAGGGTTCCGTACATCAAAAGGAAAAAACCGGCGAAGTGCGAGTCTGACTCGTGCACGAAGGGTTCCGTACCATTATCTATAAAAACGGCAAAAAAACGGAGACAGACAGACAGACGGTGGAGCCTTAGTAACAGGGTTCCCGTTTAACCCTTTGGGTACGGAACCCTAAAAACGGTACTCTTATAAGATCACTTGTGTGTCTGTCCGTCCGTCTGTCTGTCAGTCACAGCCAATTTTCTCTGAATCTACTGGACCGATTACGTTGAAATTTGGTACACATATGAATTTATGTGACTCAGTCACGGATACTCGTATGTAACGTAAATAAATGAATGTAGAACATGGGGTTCACTTTTGGGAGTAAATTAGAAAATTAAAAAAAAATGTTTTGCAAACTGTACCGTGTGACATATCGAATCAAAGGGCTTGTTGTAAGTATTTCAGATACATTTTTTTATAATGTTAAAATAAATATTTTTAAAGTTATTTAAGAAAATAGAATAGTCACTTTATTTACAGAATGAATAAATACAACAAACCATAAAAAGGGTTTTTATAGAAGACACTTTCTTGTTTAAAAATACGTTGAACTTATATATACCCATTTAAGAAAATAGATGAAAATTGAGAATTTCCCCCATATCTCCAAAACTACCGAGTCTTGAATAAAAAACAAATACATAAAATAATTATATATTTATAGATTACAAGAAAACCTATAAGAAAGTCTATGGTCTAAAACTAACATAATAAATCTGTCAATATTGTGCGTACCAACTTACATTTGAAGTTGTATGGGGGAACATGTGTTAAGTTTATTCTTGGGATAAATTCACGGAACCCTACATTGTGTGTGGTCCGACACGCACTTGGCCGGTTTTTTCTTTTTGTGGTACGGCACCCTAAAAACACAACATCATTATTCCCTCCACCATCGGATGAAACTAAGGACACAGCAAACTCATTATATTTGTGAATCCGGCTGTCTGCACAGCTGTGTTAATGTATGATACCCAGGCCTCTTCGTTACGCCCTTTTGTCATTCCGAGGTTTTTTAAATGAAGGTATTTGTCCATTTCGCCGTCAGCACTCGAATAATAAACATTGTTGTTTTATTCATTTGCTATAAATAAATTATCAGCTATTTATTGCAAATGAACTCATTTTCGGGAAGCTTATGGCAGAGTTTCAAGCCTTATTTATTTTAAAACCACTTTAACTAGACCATGGTAATAATTGCTGGTACCACAGTCCTGGTGCAACAATACCATTAAATTGGTATGTTTGCGGTGGGTTATAAAAATATCATTATGTATGCATTTCATGTTCATTTGGTGCGAGTT
This sequence comes from Tiliacea citrago, assembly GCA_963921375.1. Lineage (NCBI taxonomy): Eukaryota > Metazoa > Arthropoda > Insecta > Lepidoptera > Noctuidae > Tiliacea > Tiliacea citrago. The sequence continues at coordinate 21,070,447 of OY992787.1, read as the reverse complement.
TTCAGTTTTTATTACTGCTTTAACGATCTTTTTCGGAGTTTGTTAGCTTTATTATCTATGTCAACCACTCTCCGTGACACGGTGGAGCGATTTTGCTTTTCATAAAACGTTTAGAAAATGTAAAAAGTTCGAAAATTTTACGGTTTCAAATCAGTTTATGCGAACTAAATTAAATAAATATATAATAAATGTTTTCATCTGTTATTGAAGTTTCATTATATAACCTTTTAAAGATATTCTAATACCTACACTGAGCTACTTTCAACTTTCTTGTTGGCTACAACGCGCGATGAATCGTTTAATTTTGTTACGAAATACTTGATTTATGGCTAAGAATAGACCGTTTTCTCATTTTCGTTTGGTTATAGATAGTTATTATTAAAAGGATATTTGAAGATGTCTGTTGCCCCGGAAAATAAAGGCACATTTCAAATATCTTAGAAAGTAGGCATAAGTGGGAAAAGATATGCAGTATCAGTATCGTATGCGTCTGATAAAAGCATGAAATTGGAATCTACTGTTAACTAAGCTTTTGACAGTATCTCATCATCATCATTTCAGCCAAAAGACGTCCATATACATAGGCCTCCCTCAAAGGGAGGGGGGGGGGGGTTGCCATAATCGCCACGCTTGGCAGGCGGGTTGGCAATCGTAGTATGGTGTTAAAATGCATAGACAACGCTGCTGCCCATTCTCTAGTAAGTTCCTTATTCGCTGTTTACGACACCCACGAGAAGAAATAGGATGGTGCTATACTAGTATCTATTGTAGTGAAAAAAAATTCTTCTTCACTATTTTCACACGTATATTCATTTTAAGTAGAAAAAATGCACAAAAGAGTAAAAAAAAGTTTTGTTGTTGAAAATACATGATCTTTGAGTCGGGTAAAGCGATAAAAAGGTTACCGAGTCGAAATATTTGGTTTCAAAGATAAAAAGATCACGAGAAAAACTTAAGCAACATCAGGTGGTAATTAGTTGCGCATGTGGTATATTATAGATTACAGACTAGTAAGAGTAAAAAAAAGTTTTGTTGTTGAAAATACATGATCTTTGAGTCGGGTAAAGCGATAAAAAGGTTACCGAGTCGAAATATTTGGTTTCAAAGATAAAAAGATCACGAGAAAAACTTAAGCAACATCAGGTGGTAATTAGTTGCGCATGTGGTATATTATAGATTACAGACTAGTATTAGCACATTAACGAAAAAATATTCTAATATTTTAAGTTTGAATTCTTAACGTTAAAACTCCAATTTCTTTTACGAATTTGTCTATAATTGTATGTTACGATTTAACTGACTAACTTCCATTAAATATTGGCATGCCATCAGTGCACGGCGGAATATATCTTTGCATGGAATTTTATACATCTTTTGTAACCATTTTTGCAAATAAACGATTTTGATGGGGAAATCTTTTGCTATTTCCGACTTTTGTAATGGCCGGTCTATTCAATATAAAAAAAACTGGTCAAGTGCTTGTCAGAAAACGCACAATAAAGGGTTACGTAGTTGGGATGAATTTATCCCATCAAAATATAATATGTCGCATGAATGGCCGTATTTTTTTATTGCGTTGACTTGAAGCTTGATTTTTTTAGAGCTCTAAGGGACCGTAGACCTTCGTATTTGACCTTCGTATTTGATATTATTTTCAACTTAATACCTCTACGAAAAAAGGGGTCTTGACTGACAGACAGACGGACGGACGGACAGACAACGAAGTGGTCCTTAAGGGTCCGTTTTTTTCTTTGGCACCATCTTGCGTTTTGATTTTGACTCCATTATCGTCGTCAGCGCCCTCGAAAACCATTAAAACGACACCCATGATAAAAATTTGCAAATTTTAGGTAACGCCATTTTAAATTTTGATTATGTCCCCATTTTTGTTACCAGAGACCTCGAAAACGATAGAAATAACACCCATGACGAAAAATCATCACAAAATCACGACAACCATCTTTTCGCGCAGGTGGTTTCGTGCAAGTGTCTTTAGCAGAAATATCATTCGCGCCAGTGTACCAGATCCGATGCATCAATCTCAGTTGGTCTAACTCTCTCATAAGAAACAGCTAGGATCTAGTAGCATAAAAAAGTGAAAATTGCTCATTTTCTTGCTGGCTGTATTTTTTTTTTTAATCTGTGAATGCAAATCAAAATGTCTCAGATTTTTAGGACAGTCTCCTAAGACCGAATTTGTGTAGCTACAACGGTTAAGATATTCTTACCTTAGGGTGGATTTTTAAGATAGGAATCTAAAAAATCCACCCTGCATGTCCCATGATAATTGACTGCTTAGCCCCATAAAGATATAGCGTGATGGTAATCATTTAAAAGGTTAAATCTGTAACTATCTGCAATGTTCTACCCGTTTGGCTCGTCTTTTTACAATTTTCTGTAAACCTTAGGCATACAAACATAATTCAATATTGCTCATCCCCCATAGTAAATAGTGTGATAAAATATAACCTATAGGTTGACCAGACTTATAGGGAATATAATGAAAAATTTGAACAGAATGTATCCGAAAAGAATTTGCGTGATGCTAGAACATACATTCAGACAAAAATTCTAAAAACTATATTTTCGACATTAGAACGATCTCAGACCTCAAACCAATTACTTTTTTTCAAAAATATTCAATTTACAATTTTAACTTCGCCTCGATTTTGCTATTAAAGAAAATGTACTTTTTTGCAGTGTGTGTCAAAATAGTAGGTTAAAAGTGTTATAAAATATATATATTTGGAATACGCTATTTACTAGCTTTTATTTGATACCCATATTAATATAATCACATAATATTTTTTTTTTTTACCCCTCTCGTTTTTGATTCGCAGGTGCCACAATAAAACGTTATAGCCTATGTCACTCCCGCAATTAAAAAGAATCTAAGGATACCCTATATGTTAAAATCCATCACGCCATTTAGCCTACAGAGCGTGCCAAAGAAATAGACATACATACATACACACACTCGAAAAACATAACCCTCTTTCTGGAGCAGCCGGGTAATAAGAGGCATCCAAAATCGCAGAAATATGCAAAAATTGAAAATGTAGTGAGGAAAGTTTTGAGTATGAATGTGGATGGCTATAAGAGTAGGGGAAGACCAAAGAAACGATGGATGGACTATGTAAATAAAATACATGCCTAGAAAGAAAAGGCTTGACTACCGAGATGAAGACATATAGATAAGTCATCATCGGCCTATTCTTGTCCAACTATGTTGGGGTCGGCTTCTAGTCTATCCGGATGCAGCAATACCTACCAGTATTTTACATGGAGCGACTGCCTATCTGACCTCCAACCTGATACCCCTTGGTAAGACTGGTCGTCAGACTGTCGGGCTTCTGACGACCCGTAACGATTGTCAAAGATCCACAAATGACAGCCGGGACCAACGCGGCAACGGCTTAACGTGCTTTTCGAGGCACGGAGGAGTTTTGGTATGTAAATATGGTGACCCATCCACGGTGAGATATATATAAGTATGGAAGGAAATATATATTGCGCCGAATACTCCCAACAACTAGCTATGCTTTTTAAATTTTCGATTTTTGTGACCGCGATTACAAGCAGAAGAACATCTAACTCTTGTTCAAATTATCAGACAGAATCCAAAGTATTTTTTGCGATTCAAAATCAAACAAACACAATCTTTCTTAGAAAGTTTATTTCAAACTGTGAATCTCAAATATTTGAAATTTAAAGTATTTATAAATTATTAACCCATGAAACAAACGTGTAAAATTAATTATTAGTTGAATTAATATTTCTTCGTAGCAAGAAAACTTTTGTATTTGTTAACAACTCTGTTCGCGTGTGGTTTACCATTCTTGGTATTCCATTAATTAGTTTTATACATCTTAATATATACAATTCTTCTGTACGTGTGTTTGTCCACATAACTCCTAAATGGCTGGACCAATTTGGTTGAAATTTTGTATTTATATTTCAACGGGTTCCTGGATGGTTTGAAAATACAATTGAACCCGGTAGGTAGCACTGCTGTCGGTATGAGGCGGTACGAAGTTCGCCGGGTCAGCTAGTATAATATAATTATGTTACCTACACACAGTAAAATGCATAGTGAAAATATACATAGTTTTTGAGCTGCTCATTTACATAGTTTATTAGTGTAATACCTAGCTACATATTTATAATCATTATTTTCACACATATCATTAACAGCACGCCAGTTTTTTCCAAAGGGCTAGGCAGAGGTGTACCTATAGTACACCCATATTTCGCCAGTTATATTTAAGCCCCATGTAATAGGGGGCGAGCCTATCAACCGCGCACAAATCCTGACACCGGGTTGCTTTTTTTTTTTTTTCTTTTTATTATTTTCAAACAGGTAGGTACAATAGTTATTGACTATACAAATTAACTCGCCAAACTCTCCAGTTTGATGGCGAGAAGCGCTTGTTGATATACACATAATGACCTTGCAAAAAAAACTAACCTAAACTAACCATCAACCACTCACCACTTCACTCAAAGGATCAGTCGTGCGATGGATCCCTGGAGCGAAGCGGCGAGCGGCTGGCCGCACAGACAAATCGCGGACAAGCTGCGGACGCCGCAGCTGAGAAATCCCTAATGGAGAACCTAATAACACTTTGCTTGACGCTGGAATCAAACCCAGTATCCAAGGTTTCGCAGGCACAATTGAAGAGGCAGGTAGAGGTAGTTTTATCACCTTAATTAAAATTATTACACATTATTGTTCTCATTATTAGATCTACCTACGTGTAATTTATAAATCATTTATTAGTACAATCAGTTCGATCTTTGACAGGCTATTAACATCGGCTAACAGTTTATGTCGTATCGTCTGAAAACTTGGAAGTTACGTTAATAACGGAGAAATTATCGAAGTAATTTGAAAACTTGAAATTTCCAGCTGGCATTTTGGATAAACGCACCTTGGGGCACGTTTAAATGGATACTGATATTGTTATTGGCTTTTTAGTTTATTGTTTGGCGGTATGAGGAACAGTCATCATCTAAGTTCACTCATCCACCATAGAAAAGGGAGGATCCTCGGTGGGCAACTTTTTTTCGCGAAGGGTTTTTTGGGCGACTGGACTTTTGTGCGAATGGACTTTTACGCGAAAGACAATTGCGCGAAAGGCACTCGCGTGAAAAACACTTGCGCGAAAGACTCTTCCGCAAAGACACTTGCGCGAAATAGTTGCGGAAATGAGATTTCATAATTACATCACACCTGTATTCTTTCAAAGGGTAGGGCAGGGGTAGGGACAGACTGGAAGTAAACAGCCCAATTAGGCGTCCATAGTGACTGTCGTTATTTTTTATTGCACCTTTTTTGTATAGGTATACAACATGTCCAGGAATTAACGCACAACTACTTAAGCGCGAAAAAAAATCAGCTATTCTATTTCGTTTATATCGAATAACTCGTCAAAATGTAGGGAACAGCTGATTTTTATGTCTCGATTTTGGGTTTGGTCCCATAGTAAAAGTTGTTAATAATGATGAGTACGATGACCCCTTAAGAGGTTGTGCGTTAATTCCGGGACATATTGTATACAGTATGTTAATTAACGAAAGGCGTTCCCGTTAACCCGCAATAGTGCAGCGTACATACATGCAAAAAATATATATTACCAAACAAAAACTTATGAATGACAGTGTATTTGGAGTACCGTAACAATGAACCGGTAGTGCTGCGTGGTTCTGGTGACCTCCAACCCGTGATCTCTGTGTGGAAGGAAGAGAACGTGCTTAGGCATTTTGAGGAGGAGCCCAGTTTAAGCACTAGAAGGACCGGCCGCGTTTTGAACATGAGTCACGTAAGCAATCTTTAAAAAAAAAAAAAAAAACAAGCAGCATCCGTACCCACATCAAAACGTGCAGTACTTTTATTTGTTTATTTTGAGGCTGCGACGACGCGTCCGCCGCGTGTACGTCTAGATTTAGAACATCAGCTGGACAAAGATATTTTTGCGATTTTTGGTTCCCAGGGGCTTAAGACTACCTAATTTCGTTTTGGTGTAAGGGGACCCATTTTTGGGGGAGGAGTGGTAGTTGTAAAAAAAATCGGCCAAGTGTGTGTCGAACCACGCACAATGAAGGGTTCCGTAGTTAGGATGAATTTATCCCAAAAACAAACTTAACATTGTAGTTCAAAAACATGTTCTCCCATATATCGATAAACGTCACGGTCAATCTCCAACGGCAAAAAAAAAAAAAAAAAAATAGTTTATTGACACAAAATACTTATTTTTGTATACAATTCCAATACATTTAACAATAGGTACATTTGATTTTGGAAAAAGGCTGCACAAATAGTGATAAACCCTGCCTCCTAAACTAGGGAAAAAGAAAAGAGAAATGTAAGTTGGTCGACTGTTGCTCACAACAGTCAAAGAAACAAGGACAAAGAAATTGTGCTACTTGTGGCGCGTCGCGCCCGCTATATCGCAACAGTCTGCACGAGCCTTAAAGCCTTCTTAGCTGTGATAGTTTTCCTTTTAACTTCGCTATAGAAGTACTACTGCCATGATTTTTTTCACATATCCAAAAACCACCATTTAGCTTACAGGAAGGGGGTGACACTTGACTAACAAAAATTATCCCTATACAGCTTAATATTATGCAAACGGATCCCTGAATCAGAAAATTCAGAGACCCACAATATTTTTCTTTTTACCCCACACCATGGGATAGACGATAAAAAATATCATCCCCACTTTACGTGCAAGGGTACAAGGTACCCTACATTTTTTATTTATTTACTACATTATCGGCGTGATTAATTAATATGTGAACCCATGCCAAATTACAGCTTTCTAGTACTAAGAGTCTCTGGGCTAAGCCGCGGACAGACAAACAGACGGAAATGGTGAAACTATAAGGGTTCCTTATTGACTACGGAACCCTGAAAAAGGCTAACCGAAAGACCTTTAGATAAGTGGCGGTTATTACTATTAATTCTAAGCGTAGGTTTGAAAAGCACATGTCATGTGTTTTATAACCATTACTGGAGATACCACAACAATGGATCTGTATATCTTAACGATGGAGGTCGTAAGTGATTACAAGGCATTACACGAAAGAGATCGAGAATAAAACGTTCACTACATTAACACTACTCGAAGTAAAGTTTAACTATCCGAAACGTTGCTCTAAACTTAAGGCTTGTTCAGACGAATGACATACGGATAACTATATTCTACCGAATATTTTCCAAAGACTCGAATTGCGTTTTGATCAGTACAACCTGTAAACAACATGTCCCGGAATTAAGAAGGGGTAGTACCCAAATTGCCTACATTCAATTTGATTTTCAGAAAATTGATAAGTATAAAATAAAAATGATATGAGTAACTGCATGATATTTCCAAACATTTTGTGGAACAGAAAATATTAAAAATTTCTCGATAAAAAAACATCACGAAATTACCTCAAATTGCCACGTATTTTCGATCTGTACATAGTATGCTAATGACTAATAGGATTAAATTGAATATTTTTTTGATTTAATACAAGACGAAAAAATTTGTGCAGGCCCTGCAATTTTTGTTTTTTTTTTTTTTTGGTTTTATCACAATTACAAGCTTTTAGCACTTACGACTTTCTTAGTTCGTGGAAGCAGTCATCTTCCGTCGCAAGTTGCGGAAACTTCAAGCATATTTTTGTTTCACAAATCAGTCGCCGTCGTCGCTCTGTTACTTGCGTAAATAATATTTTCGCAATTTATCACATTGTACGAAACAAACTGTGAAATAGAAAACATAAAAAACCACTTCCGAAACGATTATTAAAAACGTTAAGAATTGATAAACCAAATAGATACCAAGGCTAAACTATAAAATAAATAATTCAATGTTGATATTTGAAGACTCAAGATGACATACATTTTATTTGACAGATTTTTGACTGCTATAGTACAAGTAGCGCCATTGTTTTACAATTCGGTAAATTTTCTTACGGAGAAAATTTACAAAATAGCTCAATTTTACGTTCATTTGAAAGTTCGTGCTGGAGATTTTAGATTTAATACCGATTAACTCAGAATACAAATTCGTTTACTCCCACTTTTGTTGTCAAACTCCGTTTATGGTAACCCTTAGACAAACAACTTCGAGCGACTTTTGGAAATCAAGTTATACAAAATAAATAATTCGGAAAAATATAATAGGTAATGGGTTTATTGTGGACAAAAGTAAGAAACAGTCTTGTGCACGGGACTTGGGAATTTCATTGAACATAATGGGAGTGGGCAGTGATCATATTGCGTTTAAATATTGTTATTGAAATATCGAGCTATAGGGTTGCTGATCACTGTGGTCCAACAAATATTCTAAGATTATGGATATTTTGTCCTTAATATGACCTTCAAGACGTCATCATTCTCAAAAGGCTTGGTTTCATTACCTCAAAGTAAGAAAGCGGAAGATAAGTGATGCGATTAAATTCGCTTTCATAACGTCAAAAAAACAAGTTTATTGAGTTTGTTTTCATCATGATTCATGATGTAGTATACTTTGATGTAAGAACTTTTGCTTTTTAGGGTTCCGTACCTCAAAATGAAAAATCGAAACCCTTATAAGATCACTACGTTATCGATCTGTCTGTGTTTTCAAGTTGAAATTGATATCAAATATATAGATCTACGGTCCATTGGAGCTGTACAAAATCAAGCTTCTAAGACGTTGACGTAGAAGCTTGATTTAAATATGCGGTATTAAATCGCCATTCATTTTGCATATTTTGACACTCGCAAATAAATAAAAACCCCTATGGGTTATACCAATATAAACTCTATTCTTTTGGTTCATGAAATGATTTGGCAGGAAGCAACGTCTCACTGATTCTCACAGCACAAATAGTTACAGGAAAATATCTGAAAATCTTTATTTGTTTATATTACATAATGTACGGGAGAATATTTGCGTGGGGCGGGCGCGGGGCGGACGCGTGGCGTGTGCGGGTCGACTTCGATAAATGCAATTTGAGATCTATTTGAGATAAATTGGTGTCATAAGACTCAAATTATATACAACAAATTTCAAAGCGAGCTAGACGCGGGTGCTGATGCGCGTGGCATGCGCGGTGCGGTTGCTGACGCGCGTGGCGTGCGCGTAGCGGGTGCGTGTTGTCTGAACGCAGCCTAAGAGCTCAGAAAAAAAAACACTCCCGATAACAATAGAATCTTTATTGACATAAGTTATGCATACATTTTTATGAAATCATACACTGTATTATAGGAGCTAGTGTCAACCCCTAGGTACATGATACATGTTCTTTATGGCATACAAAGATTACAAATCAAATCAAAAGAAATAATAAAATTAAAAGTAATCTAACAAGCATAATAAAAAAATAAAAAATACAAATAAAATTGTTTATGTCTAGATGTGTTGAGTGGGCAGGCAGTATGTGCTCGCTCATGTTAGTTGAGGTGTGTATGGGTGTCAGTATTTAAGGGGTAAGGAAAGTGGTGTGTGTGTGTGTGTGTGTGTGTGGATTGTTTAAGTTGCAAATACGCTCAAATGGTGCTAAGACAATTTACCCGCTACAATAATAGGTAGGACTTGAAGTCCCTACTTCAACTTTTGAACAAGCCCTTACACTAAAGCCCATGAATGTACATAAAACAAAACTGTATCCATTACGACCAAGCAATGTTCGTTTCACTTTAAATGTCCAACAATATGTTTTGAACAATTCGCAGAAGCCTGCCGTAAGATGGAAAAGAATATTGCTGTACGACCCGATACAATGCGCCAGGTACTTCTATTGTGAGCTCGGGGCACAGCCTGGGCACAACGAGGTGCTACGAGGGTTCGTCTATATGCTTACGTAAGTTAAAGTATCTTGTAAATGCTGTAGTATTTATTTTGATTGTTGAATGCTTATGGTGAGTGAAGATCGTGAAAGTACCTATGATAAATGCGGGAAGCGTGGTACTTGTCGTTGTAACGATGTTTTAGAAAATTCCTATCCACAGTCAGGGAAATAATTAATTGTTAACAAAATTGACACCGTACAATCAATCTGCCGTGTCATACCAATTTCAAACAACAGTAAAAGAATATCAGTTTTTAAGATTTAAGTTGTTAATCAATTTGTTTAATAATTAGTTTTCCTGAATTTACACGTGTAAATATCGTACGGGTCAGGTGATTTTGATTACAATGCTGAGTTCTGTTATAAGATTTTTAATGTCCACTTTTTGTCTGAGACCACAGTAAGTCGTTACCTCTACCTCTTTTGTTACGAAATCTAAAACTACCAGTGGAGTTAAAGTTTCGGTAGAAATGGGTTTTGAAAGTCAAATGGCTTCATGTAAGTACTCAATACTTTATTGCATTCCACAATGCAAACAAGCTAGGCTAGGCTAGGGTGGTAAACATTTCCTTAAGAACAATCCAGCAAAAGAAAGATAGTAGGTAGAAATGAGGACTTATCGTTTAGCTTATAATGTTAAGCAATTTTTTTTTTTTGTATTTTATGAGTTTTAGAAATTTATCATTTAAATATTCGTTTACACTGTAATAAAATTTACTTATTAATACCCTTTTTATTTTATTCGTGAACAGATGGAGTTATTTTTGTTTTCTTATTAATTCGGGTTAGGTACTTATTATTCTTTTTTTTTATATAAATCCTGAGGGCTTGTTGAATGTATTTTTAAGCGAGTTTTTTTCGGAATGTGTAACTTGTTCGTATGTCTTGGTGTTAAGTTAAGCTTATGCTGTCGATTACCTATTCTTTGATTTTATATAAACAGGTAGGTAAGTACAAATGCTAATAACTACAGAAAAAAGCAAAGATCTTTTTATAAATATTTCATAAAGTTGATTTACTTCCAACTTTTTTCTGAAATTGTCCAATTACATATTACAATTTCATTATTTCGATTTCTGAAATTGTAATATCGTAGTTTACAGTGGCTTTTTCAAACATTAATGTAAACTCATACAAATACAATATTAATGGGAATATTAAGACTATTTTCAGTAAACATCAGTCCTAGAAATATATTAAATTTTGCTAGTAAGCAAAAACAACACGTGGGTCATCAAAAAAAAAATATGAATGGCTCACAATATTTTTTCATCTATGCTGGGACGAACATGTTTTATATTTGAACATGAAATAATTCGCATATTTCAAAACCGAATAAAAAAAGTTCAAATTTGCACATTGGTCAAACTTCAATGGTTTCAGAATCAGAATAAACTTCGGTAAGCTTTTATGTGGAATATTTTTTTAAATAATAGGGTGCTTTGTGTAGGAATGAATAGGTTTTATTTAATTTTCTTTCTCTATTAATTTATTTATATATGATTAGGTATTTATTTATATACAGGCTGGCAGGGATATCGACTCGCAACCTGTTACCATGAATTCAGTATATGATTCTCTGGACCACCCGTGATGAAATTTTTTATCGGTTATTTATAAATAAAATTGTTTTTCCATACATTTTGACCGCGTAACTATTGCACTTTTCTATGAAAATTTGTGATCCCATGTGTCAGTGACCCCATCTAGCGTATTATAGCAAAATTCAATAAAATTATTTATTTTATCTAAATTCTGGGTAAATTACAAAATATTATCGAAAATAAACCGTGGATAAGTCTAGTCGTTTTATCACTACGAAATTTGCAATACCATATTGCATAATTAGGCATATACTTCGAAAATTATTTTCTTTTGGTGGACACGAATGCGGCTTGACATGCAGGCGTACCACACTAGACTGAGCGACTTTTGCCCACTAGGACAAATGTATCGGATTACGATTTTGTTCGCTATGTCCCGTCTATTGTTAAGCAAATAATTTAATGTCTTTGTACAAAACCTCATTTCGTATGTGATTTGAGTCAATTCAGGGTAAGTGAAGTTGGACAAACACAAGACATAATTATCGGGTATTTGTAGTCGTAAGTAAGAACAGCTGATAGCCATCGTTTCCTGCCTCAGTGTGTTTGCAGACTCTAATATCGTTATTTAACATCCATGAAACGTGAATCGTTCGAATCGGATCTTTTCTGTATTTTAGATTCTTATAATTATCATCAATAGGGAATGAATTACTAAACAATTAAATATTAATGTGTAGTATAGGACACACGTCTTTTTAAAACCTGCTTGATTTTATGCTGTTTCAGGTCACAATAAAGGTCTTGGAACTTGTTCAAAATTTAAAACTAGTTAGATGTTTTCTCTAGAAAACATACAAACTAGTTTCAAATGTAACAATTCAGTTGAAAGATTTCCATGATTAAAAAGTTACAGAACAACAGTTTCAAGATAATATAGTTGTATAGTTGCAAATATTTATTTGAAAACTAGCTGTTGCCCGCAACTTTGTCTGCAATCCAAGACAAAAAGTAGCCTATATCGTTTAGCCGTTTTAGCGTAACAAACAAACAAACTTACTTTCGCATTTATAATATTACTAGCTTATGCCCGCGGCTTCGCCTGCGTGGAGGTCAAAAATTATCCCACGGGAATGTACTAAAAAGTATTCCATGTCCTAAGTCAGGTTTTAGCGTGAAAGCGTAACAAACTCACTTTCGCATTTCAATCATGATTCGACAGACACGTGGCGCCATCTATCATCATAAGAACGTTATTGTTGTTTTACTCGGGAACAGTACTTTTTTTCGGGATAAAAGGCACTTTATGTCCGTTTCTGTACACCTGACAACGTATATGCAACATTTCAGGATGATCGGTTCACTGGTTTAGCCGTGAAAAGGTAACAAACAAACAAACTTACTTCCGCAAATATATTAGTTAGGAAATAATAATAAAATAATAATAATTAAAGTTAAGATGAAGCCAAACCCTTAAAAACAAAAACTATCATGAAACCTTTTACCTTATAATGGTTTAAAACTTCATGTCCGCCGCCGCCGACCCGCTCGTTCGGCAATTATGGCGCGGGATAGTTACGTTTTCACGGAACCCATATTATATGACGTATCGACAGAATTGTCTGCATCGCTTTGATAGGCGTTTCTCACTCGTGCAAAATGATAAAAAAGAAACCATATTTTGCTATTCATTCAAAATTTTTTCAATTTTACATTTTTTTGCGACGAAATTCACGTTGAAATTGTAATGGAAATGGAAGTGACTTGGCTGGTAATACATAATCAGTCTCATAATCGTCGCGCTGCCTGTCGCACCAGTCTATACGAGCCTTTAGTAGCAGTACTGACCTAGTATTTGCGATGACTTTTTAAATTGGTACTGTTGTGGTAATTCTAACATTAATATCGATTAACCTTAGTTAAAAGTAAAGCCCGGTTTTTTAGCTTATCCAATGTTATCTGCAGTAAAAATCTCGTTGATCTTAAGTGTTTGGGTGTTTTTATTTAAGTCAACCAATCATCAACAGAAATAAAACCATGTTTGTTCTTAGACTGTGTAAAAAGTAAGAAAAAACAGTTATCGACTAAAGTCTTCTCCAAGATTGAGTTTTATTATCTGACTCACAGACCATTCGATCCGACCAAATTATTTTCAACTAATGAAAGCAGTTTTTAGGATGCATTTGTCACTGAAAGTCTGAAACCGAGGTGTCTGCTGTAGTCACTATTAAAAAACCACTGATTGAGAAGAAAAGCTAATGGATGACTAAATAATTTCAAAATAATAATAATAACGGTATTTTCTTTTGATATTATATCTAACGACAAAACGCGTCATATCATGTTGATGATATTATGGAAAATGATAAAGGAAAACCATTTTTGGTTCAACCACTATCTTCATCTGTTTTTAACCTAATTTGGCATATTCCATTCCGTAAATAACTTATTCTGAATACTTTCTGGGTCAAATGGACATCAGCTGTAAATTTTCAGCGTAACAACGTCCAAACGCCTCTCCATAATTAATTGCAGGTATTAAACCTTCATTTTCAGTGAGCCAGCATCTTAAAATGACTACAAGAGTTCCTAGTTTCGAGCAGGGTTTTAATAAAATGAATTTTATTCGCACAATTTTCAATTTTAGTTCACAAAGTGGTAGAAAATGTCTTGTGTGCATTATGAGAGAGTAATGAAATATCTGTATGTACCTACATATCTGTACAGGGTGGCCGGAGAAGTGACGTCTAAAAGTAAAATTTAGACGCCATTTATTGCGGGCCATCCAAATCACCCCCACATATGTTCCACGAATATTAGTATCTATACACCGTTGGTTTTGGGTAGTTAAATAAAGGTAAACAAAAAACCACGTGACGAGAGAGCTGTTAAGTAACCGACTAAGTGCCAATTTCACCAATGAAACTGAACGCGATTAACACATAAACGACGTTTAAGAGCTGTCAGTGTAACTATTTTCTTTGGAATATTGACACTGACAGCTCTTGAACTCGGTCGCCCTAAACGTAATTCCTGTCACTTCAGTTGTCATGCTACGTCACAGCTGTACTCTTCAATTTAGCTTGACGTTTAGAGAACCTAGTGTCTTTTTGGGCTCTTTACAATAGATAGATTACAAAATATTATAGTAAATCACACTCATATTATAAAGGCGAAAGTTTGTAGTGTGTTAGTGTGCGTGTGTTTGTGTGTTTGTTACTTCTTCACGCTCAAATGGCACGACCGAATTTGATGAATTTGTATGCAGGTAGCTGACACCCTTTTCTTTTTTTTTTGGGTGGGAAATTATCAAATAACTTCTCCCGCTCTGGGCGGAGCGGGAGGGCGTGTCAGACTTTTACTGACTAAAACCCACCCGTGTTCCTTCCGTTGCCTGTGTGCCAGGGCCATGATATCCCTTTCGGACAAACTCGCAACCCTGGCAGGCATTGGTCCTAACGGACTCCGTCAGTTGGTGCTGACATCTCTTTGAGGCGCGCGTGGACCACAACGCGCCGTCGACCCGGGCCTGGTCCTTATCGGACGGCGAGCTAAGGTAGCTGACACCCTGGATTAACATAATAAGTAGCCTATATTATGGTAGCTGAAACCCTGGATTAACATAATATAGGCTACTTTTTATCCCGATATTCCCACGGGGTCGAGGCTTAAAGGGTGAAACCGCGGGGCACAGCTAGTATTATTATAAATCGAACTAAAAAAAATGTGCTCAAGCAGTTACATCTACGAAGAGTAGTTTTGAGATTAAATAATAAAGTTTAACATACATTAATAAAAGAGGAATTATATCGAAAAATTAAAAATAACTTAAATTAGGTTATAAAAAAAAAATCTGATAACTTGATCGATACAATTACTCAATAAGGGATCTCCACAGCGGAGAAGAGATCCTTTCGGCGGCGGCGCGGCGCGCCGGCGGCGCGCGGCGGTTCAAATGTTAATAAATTTTTTTTTTTACTTTTATGAATGATTAGTAGTCATTGGATACATGAACTGGGCTACCGTTGTAAGTCGATTAAAATGCCACGGTGTTTAATGGAAATATACCAAACGATTTTTCAAAAATCAACCCTTGTCTGGGTGAAATTTTAATAGCGGAATATAATTTGTATGAAAGATCGAAGATCCTTCAATTTAGAAACTTTAAACTTGGCACAAACACTTCTTTAGGTAAATAATAAGACCGTAATTATTATTTTACCAAAACAACCCTTTAAAGAGGGTGGTGTGTTTCATGAAATCCACGCAGACAAAGTTGCGGGTGGAGTGCTAGTAAAATATAATGCGCCGTCCCCATGTTGGCTGTTCTATATTGCTAAGGCCACGTGCCTCCAACAAAGTAATCATATCTCATGTGCATAGTCAGATCTCGGGCGAAACAAATATCTTGTACTGACTCCTCTTATTTACGTTCGTGTTTATTGAAATTTTAAAATGCTGAATGTAAAATGAACTGAGATTGAGAAGCTTGGGAATGTTTGGGATGGGATTTTTCAGACATTGTTTTTTTGTTTTTGTTTACTAATGAGAGAGCTACGTCTGCCAACAAACTGCTTTGCAATTTGGCAGAGGTAATATTATATGCATTTTAAAAATGATTTGGTATGACTGTGAATAAACAATTTTGATATTTTCTTAATAGTTTTCTTTTCTTTTTATAAAAAATCTTGGAGCTATAAAGACAGCTGCATCAAAATCAACAAGTATTCGTCGTGGTTAATCAGAATAATTTTCTTTGGAGAACGCCACTGACCTATGGCATTCACTGTTTTTCTTGCAATATTCATAATGAATCATACATACATAAACTCTGGCCTTCTTCCCGTGGGGGTAGGCAGAAACTATAGAACGCCACCTGCTACGCTCACTCCTTTTGCTTCGATTACGTTCATACATCTGGTCATACACGCCCGCCTGTTCCAAGTACTACACACCTGAACTTTCAGAAGAACGTCACCAAGTAGGTCAGTATATGTCCTCTTAGAGCGTCCCCTCCCGGTGTTTCCTTCCACTCACATTAGCATTCTACATACCTTTTGTTAGTCTTCTTTCATTCATCCTCTCAACATGACCAAACCATAAGCAAGCTAATCATACTCTTTTAATTTTTTGTCACTACATCTTCTTTTAAACCTCACCGTTGCCTTATCACATCATTGTAATTATTATTATTCAAGACATTTAAAAAAAAAACAATCTTTATGAATGTGTGTGTATGGTTTGTAGTTTAACTTCCAATTTCATCTCCTACAACTCATCTCGTACGTCGTCTATACAACGAAATCTCGACTGAATCAATAAAATGATCACGAAAGCTTTTATCAACATACAAAACCTTGGGAAGCAGCGGTTTCGCTCGAGAATCCATCTAATGCTGTGAATTCACCTCACATTTGCGGGTGTAATGGGCGGCGAAATAAATTCCCGAAGATTTATCACGTATTCCATTATTATTCCTCCAAAAGGAGAAGTTTGGGGTATGTCCAAACAATACCAAAGTTAACGAGAGTCTTTAAAAAGCCTGGGCTGTGTTTCTCCTTGTTTTGTTCAAGTTCTGTTTGTAACATTGTAGAGTGTTAAGCGGATATTAGTTCAAAAATAAACTGAAGGTACCGTGAATTTCGCTCTTCCGGGAAAAACCGTTCGCAACCTGTTTCAGCGTGGCTACTTTCTGCGAACTGGACATATTGTTGGAAACGAATATTTTGATTGTCGTTTTGAGGGTTCTGTAGTCAACTAGGAACCCTTATAGTTTCGCGGTTTACCTCAGAGACTCTTAGTACTTGAAAGCTGTAATTTGACATGGGTATACATATTAATCACGCCGACAAAGTAGTGAAAAAAACCTGGAACTAAAAACTTTTTTTGGGTACCCTCCCTTGCACGTAAAGTGGTAACGACATTTTTTTTTCTCGTCTATCCCAAGGTGTGGGGTATCGTTGGATCGACCGTTCAAAAATATTACGGGTTTGTGACAACCTTTTTTAGGGTTCCGTAGTAAACAAGGCACCCTTATTAGTTTCGCCATGTTCGACTGTCAGTCTGTCTGTCTGTCCCCAGCTTAGCTCAGAGACTCTTTGTACAAGAAAGCTGTAAGTTGGCATGGGTATATCTTGAAGAAACATTTTCTTTAGGATACCTCCCTTGCACAACCCTCCTCCCTTATGGTCAACGGTAGTGCATGCTGACTTAGAGGCTCTTTTTTCACTCATAATTTGAAGAGACCCACCCTGGCTATACTATCCGGAAACACAAACTCAGGCATAGAGATTAATTGCAAAGTGGTTTGCACTACTCGATTTCAAAAACGGAGGAATTTCGGAATTCTTTTGCCTAGTTTTTTTTTTTTTCTTTTAAAAAAAACGTTGCCCCACACTAGGAATTTCTCCTGTATCGTGGGTGCGTTTACAAACATTTAAACTCACAGACACAAACAGCCAGACCCGGAACAACTACTTGTAGGTCATACAAATATTTGTTCCGTGCAGGAATCGAACCCGCGACACGCAGCGCAGCAGTCAATTGCTTAACCACTGCGCCAACCGTGCCGTCAAAGTTCAACATGTACTACCTATTTTCTCTTCTCTAAAACAATGTGGATCCATTTATTTATTTATCATTTTTGGTAAGCCCTTTTAAAAAGCATAATAAATGTGGTGCATCAGCTTGCAAGGAAAGTGGAATATGATAATATATTTTACCCGACCGGACGCACACTTCTAGGTACCCAGCTCGTACATTAACGTCCATTCCAAAGCCCAATAAATCAGTCGACAAGACGTAAGTACAAGAGAACGTTATCGAGTGATCTCATAAAATTGAGATCTTCGTCGTACCTATTAGATAGGATTTGGCAGCAGAAAGTGCCGTTTTCAAGCCCTATTGCTTCTAGAACGATCGATAGGCACCTTAGTAATTGGAGCCGGGCATTTAAAACTTTTGGGCTATCGTTGCGGATATTACTAGGCTTAATGAATGGTCATAGTTTCAAATAGGTAGCTGATAGGTACATTATGAAGACACTAATAATTTAATTAATGCGTGTATTTGCTCAGTTTTTGTTGTTCTCTTTACTATATCTCTTTACTTAGTAAAAGTACATTACTGCAGCGGCCTGCGGGCATTGAACGTGAAACACACATAGGTACGTGAGTCTATGAATGCCTGGTTGCGGCCAAGGCTTGTATAATAGAATAAAATAGAATAGAATTTTTTATGTACACCATAAAAATTACAGATATAAATGTTGAAATTTTACATAGAGTGACACAATGAGCGGTCTTATCGCTAAAAGCGATCTTTTACAGACAACCTTTGGATGGATTAAAGGGAGAAGGAGACACAATACTGCAGAAAATAATAGTGTTTTTCTCAAATAATGCGCGGAAATTCAAACAAAGTAAATTATTTATATGTAAATTCCAGATTCAATGACGAACAACGATAATTTTTCACGTGCCAATGTGTTCATTTGTTATTTTTTTTCATTAAACAGCTTTCTATTTGGAAGCCAGTTTGAAATTTAAATAAAACCTTTGATAAGTTACCTTCTTGATTGCCATGTTTTAGAGTAAAAGATCGTTCCATTTTTAAATTACACGATAGATATGAGTTTATGATGTAATTTATTTGGGATTTATCTCAAAGAAGGTTGTCAAAATAATGCTCAAAGGACGATGGGCAATTTACTATGGACCCCGTCCCCACTTTTTTTTTTGATCCAACAGACTTTGCTTTTGTCTCATATTTTTCGTTACAAGCTACAAAATAACAATCCGCTGGTTTCAAGTCATAAATATATGGGGTTTCCTGAAAAAAACAGGTTTCAGTTTCAATTATCTAACGAGAATATAGATGATTGTTTTCTATTTTTCGTCACAATAAATGAGATAAAACATAATAATTGCCTACTTATTTAATATGGAACATAAAACAACAAAACATCACGCCTATATTCCACAAAAGAATAGATAGGCAGACATGTGTGGAACATCCACATTTTGCTTTATGTTGTATTTCGCGATGTAATCTATTATACTCATTTTACTTACATGATATCACAATAGTATTTCTCGTAGGGAGGGGTAGGCAGAGGTCCACCACTATCATAGGTAGCTACATAGGTAGGTACTACTGCATTGGATTTTTCGTCAAAATGAACGAGATCAGACACTAATATTATTAGCAACTAATATGACAGTGGCCAAATAATATAAAAATAAACTTAAAACATATAATATATCAGTCCGCCCGTAATTCTCTTAGGGGAAGGCAGAGATATTAAGACATCCAGACTTCGCAAGTTAGGTATTTAATGATTCCCCACATAGACGGGAATACATAACATCACACCAGTGTTCCCCGGAGGGTTAGGCAGAGGGAAGCACACGGGTAGCTACTGAATTATATTTTTCGTCAAAACAAAAGAAATCAAACACAATGATAGTCAAATAATATACTTAATATTCAACTTAAAACAACATATCGTTACGCTTGTAATCCTCTAACGGAAGGGCAGAGATGTATAAGACATTCTGACTTCGCAAGTTAAGTATTTGATGATTCCCCGCATAGCCGTGTAATACATAACATCACACCAGTATTACCCGGAGACTAGATAAAGGTAAAACTTAAACTTTGGTAAGTAGTAGTGTGCGCGCCGGAGAAGATTCCAAACAAAAAAAAGGCATTGCAGCACATACAGGGCATTAATTAGCTAGTTAAAAATAAAATACTAAACATCATATATCTATATATGATATATATATAGATATATATGATGTATCCATATATATCTATCATATATATATCCAGTTAATAAGCAAGGGTCAGTATTAGTCGTGAAACAGATCAAACACAGAGTACATTGTATATTGAGATCAAAAAGGCAAAGTGAACAACGAGAGCAACAAATAGCTAGGTATACCAGAGTTTCAGGTAAGATTTGACAGGGTGACTATGTTTTTATTTTAATCTATTTAAAACTCTTTACAAGACACCAGGAACATTCTCAAAGTCAATTTCAACAGAGTGATCTGGAACTTATTTAAAGTGACCTAATACCGCCTTTATTCCCTGCAAGTGTAGGCAGAGATGTTATGTTATGCCATTTTAAATAAAGAAGTAAGTATACTTAATAAAAATATGCAATAAAGTAAAATGACATTCGATTTTCAATTTTTAATAATCTAACTTATTCTCTACTAAAAAATAATTATGACCACATTTTATTATTTTCCCTTAAAACCCCATACATTCGACGGTTGTCGCCATAATAAAAAATGATCAGTTAGCCAAGACCTTTTAAATGAGATATGTCTCAAGTCTGTTGACTAAGTTTAGATATCGTGTTGTGGGTACCCTGGGTACACAATATCTACCTACACCTACGGGGTATACAAGCGTGAATATGTTATGTCATGGAAAATCAATACAATATGAAGTATCGTAAGTAAAAACCAATACGATTTTCACTTATTTTTTCATAATCAAACATATTTTGTACTACAGTAGTACCATTACATTTCCTTAATTTCCCTTAAAACCCCATGCTTTTGACTATCGTCGCCATAGTAAAAAATAATCAGTAAGTTAAGACCTTTTAAATGAGATATGTCTCAAGTCTGTTGACTAAGTTTCAATTTTGGGGACGCCAGTTCCCATCGTCCTTTCCAAGCATGTTTGAGTAAAAATATTAAATATGCTCACTGACAGACAACGCATAGCCTAACTGGGTCTAGAAGCTTAAAATACACTAAAATTCCATATTATAATAACTTGGATTTTTGATAGCATAATCATTTAATCAGCCTATAGTGTTCCCACTGCTGGGACACAATCATGCCTCCTCTCGGTGAGAGGGAGCAGGCCGTAATACTCCTCGCGGGCCCAGTACGTGTTGGTTGATGATGTCACATGGCTTCGAATTTTTTGGTTCTAGGATATTCCGGTTTCCTCACGAGGTTTTCCTTCACCATTTTGAGAACAGTGGTAATTAAATAATTTACACAAAGTAAAGCGCCTGTCGGGGTTCGAACCTACGACCTACAACTCGTAAGTTATGGCCATTACGACTAGGCCACCACTGCTCACTGATTTTTGATAATTCACCTTATTGTGGATAAATAGCCGATGAAAGTTTGTATGGTATTCTTATTTTTTTGTTGTTTATAAGTACTTAGGTGTTTATATGTAAAAGTCAGCTGCTGTAACCGTTATATTCTAATTTTGAACTTTGTATGGATAACGATCGCGAATATCTTAATAAGTTGGCTCTTGAGAAGTTAGTTATATATGAACGCTAAAGTGTTTATCTCTATTCCTACAATAGACAGATTCCTGACTATCCTAGGAGTAGACAGAAACACTTTATTTATTTATTAAAATTATATTTATTGCTTTATTTTTATATTTAACCATATGTGTGTAACATATTTAAACGGAGAAAAACAAAAGAAAAATACGTACAAAGGTGATGCTTATTTCTAAAGAAATCTTTTACAACATACCTGCGGTAGATAATAAAGCCTCGCATTCATGGTAAACATTAGTTTAGCAATATAAATACAAATACTTAAATATTGTAATCTTGAGTTTTGAGCCGTTTGGGGTCGAAACGCTCGGGTTATGGGGCCCGAGTGCGCGTCTCCTTTTTAAAGAAATTTCTCGCCGACTGATCGACACTTCACGTGACCAGAGGGCTGGCTCGTTTTTTGGCCAAAGAATTAGCATTGACATTCAACGTGGCAATGCTGCCAGTCTTCTGGGCACGTTTCCGGATGACAGCGATGCGGACCAGTACTTCGACGCTTAAGTGTCTTTTTTGTTTTAATTTATTATGTTGTAATTTATTATTGTAATTATATAATATAAATTTAGATTCCATTTAATAAATTAATAAAAGTTTAGCAATATGGTTGCATAAACATGTTGCCGAGTTGCGGGTAACATATTGTGGGCAACACTTGTGTTGCGGAGTTGATCACGCCATGTTGCAGAGTTGACGCCCGGCGAGCGAAAACACCAGTTTATCAACAAATGTTGACGTGTTTGCAACTGTTTATAAACATGGCGGTAGTGTGGAGCAACGATAAATTTTGAAATTTTTCAACACAACAACACTACTTCCTCAGGCAGCATTTTAACGCAGACTGGCGTGTGTGGACAACCCATATTGATTTAAACAAAGTTTCCCTGTTGCTAAACAAATGTTTACCATGAATACGAGGCTTTAGAGATATAGACACCGTGTGTAGAATAGAAAATAAAATACATCAAATGCAAAACAGTAATCGCATCTATAGATATAATAAATCGTAGCAAAGTCTATATACTACAATAAAATCATAGCGAAGTCAAAACTGTACATTGAATATTTCTGAAAAAAGTAATTGCTACGAGGGCTGCGAACGATTCTAATGCCGAAAATATAGTTTTTAGAAATGTTGTTTGCTAGTCTGTATGTATGTTCCAGCATCACGAAAATACTACCAAATAGATTCTGTTCAAATGCATAGATATTCTCTATACGTCTGGTCAGTCTGTAGGCTATTAATTATCATGCTACTTGCTATGGGGATGACCAATATTGCATTATGTTCGTTTACTTCTACACTTTATCGCAAATTGTAAAAGACGAGCCAACATGTTAGAATACTGCAGATAGTTATAGATTTTGAGAGAGATATAGACATAAAAAATATAGGTAATAAAAATTGGGAAAAAACTTTTTAATGAGATACCTACTGAACACATTATAATTATACCAGTGTATGGCAACGGTCGATTTATTCCATTACTTCGCTAGAACGAAAATTTATAGCAGATAGTTACAGATTTAACCTTTGAAAACCAATTTTTACAAAGCAAAAAGCTTAGTGGTTTCACGACTGCTTCGCAAATCTGTGGCAGTAAATTCGATTCCCTGCTATTGATAATTTCTGTGATTATTTTTTTACATTTTGTTATACTATTATATTATGATAGTTCATAGAACGTACACTGAACAAAATGGCCTCTTCTATCATTTTTGGTTATAATAAAAATAAATATCTATGGTTAGGAGACGGTTAATGAGAAATCCCGTGTGTTTACAATCTACTGTTTTATAATTTTAGTGATAGTCGTTTGTCAGAAATATTCTGTGAGAATTCATTACTGTGTATCAGTGTTGTGCCATTAGATAGTACCTATAGTACGAGTATACAGGGAAGTTTTGTAAAATGTGGATATTGGGATGTCTTACAACTTCCGCTCGAACGAAGTCGCCCTTTGACTGTTGGAGAGAAAAATACAGACAAAAAATAACTAAACTTCAAACTTGTATCAATGGTTTGTAGGTACTAGGTACCTATGCATAAAAAGGATCTTTACTTTCCAGCAGGACTGGTGTGTTCAGCGAAAATACATAACACTCAGATGTATGAGAAACTTTATCGCGATTACTAACTTAACTGTAACTGGTACTAGTAATTGCTTCATGCATAAGCTCACGCCATAAGGATAGGCAGAAACTAGAGAACACCACCTGCGACGATACTTACATACTCATTTCGCTCCGTTTAATTAGTTCATACTAAACCATTGATTAATTAATTATTGTTTAAGAAGACAAAAGAGATAAGTGGGCAGGCTACTAACTACAATGTCTTTTGAAACTATTGTGTTTACTAAGTAGGAATATAATCAAGTCTTTGTAATCGCTCATCTGAGTATCCATGTAGATAACTATTGATAAAGTTTACACAATAAAAAGTAATAAATATTGCCTGGTTTGTCTAGATTTGTAATATTATACGTACATATACTCACGTCTTCTTCCCATGTGGGTAGGCAGAAACTATAGAACATTACCTGCCTGTAATATTATAAAAAGGTAAAATTTGTGAGTTTGTATGTTGGGGTAATCTTCGGAACTACTAATCCGATTCCGATAATTTGTTCACTAATGGGAATAGAAAAAAAAAAGTAAAATTGTTTATTGTCCAGCTAATACCGCATAAGTCTCGATCTCGTAAAAATATCGGGATAAAAAGTATCCTATGTCCTAATACAGGTAATGTTCTACCTATGTGCAAAATTTTATTTAAATCCCTTCAGCCGTTTTAGCGTGAAAGCGTTACAAACAAACAAACTTACTTTCTCATTTATAATATTATACTAGCTGCACCCCGCGGTTTTACACTCGTAAGTCTCGATCCCGTGGGAATATCGGAATAAAAAGTAGCCTATGTCTTAACCCAGGGTGTCCACTACCTCCATATAAAATTTTATCAAAATTGGTCCAGCCGTTTGAGCGTGAAGAAGTAACAAACATACACACACACACACATACACACCCTCACAAACTTTCGCCTTTATAATATTAGTATGAGTGTGATGTGATGACTAACTGCGCCCCGCGGTTTCACCCGTGTAAGTCTTGATCCCATGGGAATATCGGGATAAAAAGTAGCCTATGTCTTAATCCAGGGTTTCAGCTACCTCCATACAAAAATTTATCGAAAGTGGTCCAGCCGTTAGAGCGAGAAGAAGTAACAAACATACACACACACTCACAAACGTTCGCCTTAACGTTAAACGTTCGCCACCACACTAATATTATAAGATTAGTGTGGTGTGATAAAATAAAATAAAATATTTAAATAAAAGTTATGATAGGCCCCAAACTAGACAGTCTATTGGGGCTCGGGATACGAATTCCGGACTGGAGACTAGAGAGGTGATTTCAGGTGTTGTATGTTATATTATTTGGTATGTTTAGTTATGTGTATGTGTGATGTGTGTGTGGTGTGTGGGTGTGAGTGTGTATGTGTTCGTATTTGTTCCCATTAGGCGTCGTTAGATTCAGTGTCAGCTAAGGGTATTTATATTTATTGCTCTGAGTCATCATAACTAGAGATTTGCAACATTTTGGCTAGGGAGCGTCTAGCTAGCAAAGAGGTGTTATCAGGTGTTGTGATTCAATAGTTTATTTTGCTTAAGATTGATGTGTAGTCGGGTATGCTTTTAATAGTTTTGTGAATTTTGGTGCATGCAAAAACAATGAAAAGGTGGCGGACTCAGGGAAACCTTTGTGTCACGATAGAGTAAGTCATCAGTAGAGAACCGGTAGGGCTTCTTAAAAGTTACTTTAAGAGGCGCTCTCTATGCTCGTTCTACTTCAATCAAGTAGGTCTATTCAGCATTACTCCACACGCTGATGCAATACTGAATTATGGGTTGGCATAGCGCTCGGTAATCTTGCTGTAGTGTGTCTGTGGGTAGACAGTCTCGTAGTCTACGCATGGTGTGGATGAGTTTTCTTGTTCTGCTAGGGAGGTGGGATGTTGCTTATATGTTAGGTAGTCCTCGATAAGAATACCGATTTATTTAATGAAAGTGGTACATTCAAGAGGAGCACAGTCAGAAGGGGAAGTATAAATGCTAGAAAAGCAGTGATGCAGTTTGAGTTTTAGGTGTTTCGGACGTTTTAAAGCGGCAGTCTTGGAGAAAACAATATATTTTGTTTACTGCCATTTAGCGTGAGGAGGTTTCTGTCCAGGTTGTTCACGATTAGTGACAATCCCTCTTCTGCTAGATAGTGTAAATGTTCCCACGTTTTACCGTGAAATATGACGGCTGTCTTGTTATAGTCTCACCATCATTCACAGAGAGGTTTAGTATCTCGTTAATATAGACAATAAAAAGCGTGGAACCAAGAACACTGCCCTAAGGAACTCCAAAGTTAATGAGGAGTTCGTCACTAGTAAAAGAGCTTACTTTTGAGTACTGTTTCCGGGTTTTCAGGTAGCTTTTAAACCATTCAAGACAAGTTCCTCTAATTCCTATCAATTCTAGTTTCTTGAGGAGTAGGCCAGTTGAGACCATGTCAAACGCCTTTGCAAGACCAAGGAAGGTGGCAAGGCATATTTTCAATATGAGAAAATACACAATTGACAATGTGAGTGGCAGCGGCCTCGGTTGACCTATTCCTTCGGAATCCAAATTGTTTATCAGAGATGAGAATATTTCTCTCAATGAAAGAAATAAGACGGAAGTTAACTATCCTCTCTAATATTTTAGAGATAGAGCTTAGCAGTACTATAGATCTGTAGTTATCTGGTGCATTTTTGGACCCACTTTTGTGGATAGGGGAAACCGCACGGCAGCTTTTTTCCAACATTCTGGGAAGGTACCGGTCTCAAGACTCAGGTTAACGATGTGCATCATTGATACTAGTAAGGACTTTAAAGCTCTTTAGATAAGAATAAATGACATTTTCGACTTTAAGGTCAGATATAATTTTAATAAGTTTGTACGCATCTGTCGATTCAAGGAGAATGTGGTTTTTAGACGTCGGATGTGTATTTATTTATTAATTAAGGAAGTATAGTATTGCCGAGTGTCCTAGGATATATTATTTTATGTTAAAACAAGAAACTTCACATCATTGTTCATCATTTATTTGGTTCAAAACATCATCATTACGTTCTTTGCTCTTGTTTCATGTTTATTATAAATTGTATAAAGAGTATTCTATTATTTACGTGAGCGAAGTCGCAGGCAGAGGGTTAAGCGTATTTTTCCAACTTGCCTGCATACCAAACCCATGTGTCAGACATGTAATCAGAAACTTAATATAAATTCATGATACATCATGTTTTTTTATACGACTTTATGGAATTTTCGTGTTACAGTAAACAGTGTGAATTAAAACAGGTCTTACGTAAATATAAAATATTTTCATTATTTTATTTACAGTTTCAGTAGATTACCGTCTGAATTACGATGTAATTATACTTGTTACGGCATCGTGACACGCAGCTTGGTAATATTTTTTAAATGTGTGAATATATCGTAGCCTTTAAAATATTATGTTTATTATAAATAATAAGAACAGTTATTTAAAACTAGCTTTTACCTGCGACTTCGCCCACGTAGATTTTGAAAAATATCCCACGGGAACGTACTACTGGAATAAAAATACCATATTTGTCAGTCCAGGGGCCTTACTCCCGACAGCATCGAGTACTGAATCAATCGAATTAGACACGAAATAAATGACGATCCATACTCTTGAAACCGACATTAGCGCACGATCGTGCGGTGGTTCAAAACGACACTAATTTCGATCGAAAGATTCGTTAGAATCTAAAAGTTCAGAGAATCAAAACTAAACGTCAAATTACTCGATAGCAAAGAAGCTACTTTATGAAGATCGAGTGAGATTTTTTTGTGTTCTTTACTGCTTTATTTCTTCAAAATCTTTATTATTATGGCTCGCCTTACTTTGTTTTTCAATGTTCTTGAGAAAACATCGTATGGATCTTCGTGCGAAAAGAAATATGAATCGATATAATACCCGGGGCTATAGAAATGGATTCGGAAGAATTTCGAAGAAGTTATCTTAGTTATTAAAGTATAAAGTAAATATCTTAGTTATTGAAGTATTCTTAGTTTCTTGAAGGAGTTGTTTAATGTGTTGGTAGAAGATTTAACACCATACATGAAGAAATTAACCAGACGAAGTGACATTTCCATTAAATGCAAGGCGAGAAGCCCGAAAGTCTGACAACCAGTCTTACCAAGGGGTATCGTATTACCCAGTTACTGGGTTGTGGAGGTCAGATAGGCAGTCAACATAATCAGGTTATAATGTTCTCACTGCTGAGGCACAGGCCTCCTCTATGTGAGAGGGAGTAGGACGTAATCCACCACGCGGGCCCAGTGCGGGTTGGTAGTTTTGACATGTCTTCGAATTTTTGGTTCTAGGACATGCCACCGGTGTCCTCACGATGTTTTCCTTCGCCGTTTTGAGAGCAGTGGTGATGAAATAATTTATACAAAGTAAAGCCCCTGTCAGGGTTCGAACCTACGACCTACAACTCGTAAGTCACTGTCGTTACCACTGGGCCACCACTGCTCTCAAATAGGCAGTCGCTCCTTGTAAAATACTGGTATTCAGCTGCATCCGGTTAGACTAGAAGCCGAGCACAACATAGTTGGGAAAAGAATAGGCAGATTGGTTGATGTTTTTTTATAGGGTTTTATTTGTTAAGTTAAAATAAAGCACTAGGGTATCGTTTTTTACGTGGGAAAGTGATAGAGAAGTAAATAAATTCAACCACATAAAAGATTCTAACCACAGACATAAGACACTTGACAATGACGTAATCCATGAATACGCATACGCATACGCATGAATAGGCATAACGACGCTGATAATACTCGAACCTATCTCGATCTTGGTTTACGATTCCATTTGGTTCGGGAGTAAGGTTTTAAATCGAGTTCAGATCAGAAACGAGTTAGAAACGAAAAGAAAATCAAACTCGAATCGTTTTCGGGAGTAAAGCCCCAGGTTATAAACTATCCATGTCTCAAATTTCATCCAAATCCATTCAGCCGTTTTTACGCCAGTCCGGAATCAATGCACAGACATAGTATATACTTAGTTACAATTTTGTTGGTTGGGTTTCTCCGAAGCCTTGACCACCTTCATATTAAATCAAAATGACTACGTCTGTACGTATGAGTCAAAATAAATATACAGTTATATTTTGGTCCGATTTGATTACATATATATTTCATCTATTTTAGCTCTAATAATATGTCTTCTTCACCTTCGGCTATATTTACGGCGACATTATTTTTAGAGTTCATAATTATGTCACTCCAATTAGTCGAGATACTTCAATAAAAAAAAAATCGGTTTCTTTTCAGTTAACCTCTTCCATCAAATACAGATATCTTAACTGGAAGTGGGAGTCGCCATTGTGCGCTTTTATGCAAAACCAACTTGCGATCCGAAAAACCGCATGCTGATGTGCGCTTTTATCATTTCTAACGTGGACCTCCACGTGCGCGTCACAGCATCACAATAACACAGTGAAGTAAAACGTATGGAAATATATGAAAACGCTTTTAAATGTCCATCCACGATAACGTTATACGGTGCACGTATTCCCATACATTTTATGTACTTGGACGTGGACGTCCACTATAATATTTTCATCAGTTTCAAATATTTCGCTATAGTACCGACTGATCGACCTTCACGGAACAAATGTTACTGAACTGGAAACGAAGATGCTTTGGATAGAGTTGGAACAGTGCTCTGAATGATTTATTGGGTCACATAAACCAGGTCAAGGGTTTTGCTAATATATGGAACCAAATTCAGCGAATGGATGCATCTGAAAATTTAATCAGCATCTCGTGTAGGTAATCAAGATGCAAACATTGTTTTTTTTGTCAGTGTAAGTAGAAGACAGGTGGTCAGAAGCCCGAAAGTCTGACAACCACTAGGTTCCATGGGATATGTATTACCCAGTATCTGGGTTGTGGAGATTAAATTTTCAGTCACTGCATGTAAAATACTAATGCTGGTATTCAGCTACATCTGGTTAGACTGGAAGCCGACCCCAACATGGTAGGGAAAAGGCTAAGTTGATGATGAAGACCTAGGAAACGGAACCGTTATAACATCAATTTTGCATCCGTCTGATTGTCACACACGGTTTTCTTGAAAACATCGCGATTCGAAATTGGGTATGAAAATGGGCAAAAGCTCCCAAACCGCTAAACTAATTTGGAAAAAAATTAACACACGCAGCAAGTATTCAAGCTTTTAATAACTTAATATGTTACAGGCACGGCACGCTACATAAAAAATACTCATTTGTCATAAACGGAAAGATGTCTTCCCAGATTTAATATAACTTGACTGTTGTGTTTACGTTTCATGGGGGACCTGCACGGAACGTCGGGAATAAAGAAAAACATCGCGTTGTTCTCAATGCAATAAACTTATATTTGAATGTACCAAGTCTTTGTGCATTATGCGGATTTATTCTTAAGTAGGTATATTCTTCAGTTTGTTTGCTTAGAGGTTTTTCTTGTCCTATCGTGTCGACACGAAATAAGTAAGAAACTGATGTCATGCCGGCAATATGTAATTATGCATAGAGACGGTTGTGTGTCTACACCAATATTAGGTATACCTAATATAATCTCCATATTAAGGCTCTTACACACTCACGCGATATCGCGGGCGCGACAGGCACCGACAAAAGAAAAGTTAAAAAAACTGTTTGAAAGAGCCTTTACATTATTAAAACGGTAATTCACAAAATGGGATTATTACTATTTGTAACTAGTAGGTACAACTATTCATTCATGAGCAATGTGAGAGCATAATGTGATGCAAATTGTGTTTTCTGTCCATCGTGGTAGGTAAAATTGTATTTCGTTTTCCCTGACGTAGTTTGGGAAAAACCTGTTTAAATCCCCAAAATTGTATGTAAAATCGATATAATATTAAGGTACCACTATCTTACACCAATTATATTATTAATGTGCAGACAGCAATATTAAAATAAGTCTACCCCTTACCTACGTACTCCTCACTTACTTAAAGAGGTCCTAATTAATTTACATTGTTAGCATCATTTTCTTTCACAAAGCACAAAAGACCTTCCCTCACAAAACAAACTTGCTATTGGATGGATCCTCTAATTAGCAAATAAATGTAACTTTCCCATACGTATTGTCATTAATTAATTCCGTAGCTTTTCTTCATGAGGCGCAGATATATGATTTTAGTGAATTATAAATCTGTTATTACGTCTGATATAATGCAAGTAAGTTATGCAAAAAATGTTTGTTAAACTTAAACGAATACACATCAATTCTATAAGTGAATATTTAAGTATTGTAGTAGAATACTTTATGAAATAAATTCAGGAAGTAATGTCGATCCAAAGCAATAAAAAAAAAATCAACTAAAAAAACAAAAAACCTGACTGCGTAAAAAGTGAATTTAAAAAAAGATTTAAACAAGATTTATATGAACTATAAACAATCTCATGCAGTCGGAGGCATCTTCTTAACAATAACGACCTCTTGCCTCCGACTGCATTAGATTGTTTATAGTTCATATAAATCTTGTTTCAATCTTTTTTTAAATTCACTTTTTACGCAGTCGGGTTTTGCATTTTTTTATTAACTTTTTTATTTTATACTTTTTAGTTAAGATTATAAGACGGTAAATTAGGTTAGGGTGGCACTGAAAATTTCGGGAATCAAGGAAGTGACACAAC
The DNA here is from genome assembly GCA_963921375.1 of Tiliacea citrago. Classification (NCBI taxonomy): domain Eukaryota; kingdom Metazoa; phylum Arthropoda; class Insecta; order Lepidoptera; family Noctuidae; genus Tiliacea; species Tiliacea citrago. The sequence goes on along the minus strand of OY992787.1, from coordinate 21,038,976 downwards.
ATTACTATTTAAAAATATATTTATTGCTTTTCGAAGTATTCTCCGCGAAATTTGACACATTTTTCCATACGATGGAACCAATCATTGAAGCAACCATTCCATTCGGAAGTTGGGGTCTCCAAAATGGCCGTTTTGTAGGCGTCCCCAGCTTCTTCAGGTGATGAAAATCTCTGTCCACGCAATTTATTCTGTATTTTAGGGAAAGTATAGAAATCATTAGGGCTTAGGTCGGGGCTGTACGGCGGATGGTCTAATAATTCTATGTTTTCTTGCTCTAAAAACTCTTTTGTTCTGTGCGCGGTGTGAGAACTCGCATTGTCGTGATGGAGGATGATGCGGCGGTTGCAGTTCTCTTTACGGAGTTCAGAAACGACCTGTGGCAAACAAATGCTAGCATACCATTCTGTATTAACCGTTCTTTGTCCCTCAAGAGGAATAGTCGTAACATGGCCGGTTTTGGAGACAAACGTGGCCACCATTTTTTTGCAACACTCCGTGAACGAACAATTTTTGTTGGCTTTAACTCATTTTCGAACACCTAAACTCGTGACTGGTTTTTTGTTTCGGGTTCGTACGCGTATATCCAGGATTCGTCACCTGATACAATGTTGTATACAGCATTCGAGGATCCTGCGTGGCATCTTTCGAGAGTTCTGACGCTCCAAGTAACGCGAGCCGCTTTTTGCTCTTCACAGAGCGAATGCGGTATCCATCGGGAAAACAATTTTTTACACCTAATTGTTCATGCAAGATTATTTGTATTTGACTCATGCCAATGTCTAAAGTTGCCTGAATTTTGCGGTGTGTCACATGTCGATCTTCCTCAATCAGCTTACGCACAGCATCAACGTTTTCTTGGGTGACTGCAGTTTTTGGACGACCTGGACGGGGATCATCACTGAGCTTGACACGTCCACGTTGAAATTCAGCAAACCAGCGATAAATTGTGGTTTTGGATGGGGCTTCATCACCAAATGCAGAAATCATCCGATCAACACACTGTTTTTGTGTTAAACCAGTTCGAAATTCATAATAAATCATCGCTCTTGAATTTTCACGAGTCAATTCCATTTTCTCAACGACTAAACAAGTTTGACAAAACCTTGTGACAAGACCGAGAATCTTTTTTTTAAATAAATAAATGGTATTCGATTTTTAAAACCAAGGAGTTTTCAATTAAAAAGATTTTAATATGACAGGAACAGTGGAAATATTCCATTCCCGATACTTTTAGTGCAGCCCTTATAATCAGGTACTAACGGCAAAAAATACATATTCCCTATGAAACCGAAAGGCTGAACAGCGGGAGCGCAACGCGTATTTGTATGGCCAAGTACAACGGAGTTTACCTGACTCTTATAACCCTTTGATAAACATTTTATTATTTCACCTTAACTACATTGTTTTAGTTAAAGATTCCTGTATTTCAAATAACTAAAGATACTCATCAACCAATCTTTTTGAATACAAACATGTGTACATTAGACCTTTTGAAAAATAAAAAATGAGGTACAACTTATTATTTATTAAAAATAAAAAAGTAACATCTATTTTGATAGAAGACTACAAGAAGATACCGTAGCGCAAGCAATATGACCGCGTCTGTTGAGATTGAAGAATAAAACATAAGCGTAAAATGTGTACAGAATTATTAAAAAAATGTTATTTCACATGTATCTCATTTTGACAACATCCAAATAAATAGATACGCGAAGCATTGTATTGAAAACATGACAAAAGTGCCTTTTGATTCGGACGTTATTAAAAAAGCCTTTCTTTGCTCCATGCTTGTAAGTATTTAAATATTGTGCAATATTAAAACTGGATCCTTTTGGGTGAAAGGTTTTTACCAATTCCCTTTTGAGACAAGGTACTTGCAAATTCATAAGGCTGTGGTATTCAGTTGACAGACCTTTCGTATTTTTCATCACATAACGAAAATAATATATATTTAAAAATTGTTTTATACATGTATTTGCGTTATGTGAAGAATCTTTTACATAATTACAATTATGTAATCATATGATGTAACATTTTGCGAGTACGTGGCGTCCCAATCTGCAATATAGTTACTCGGGAACAGCAAATTTTTCTATGCAAGTCTGACACGATTGCTGACTGTTACTAGCAGTCGTGTTATTAAATTACCTCCATTTTTTTGTGGTCAGGTAAGTCTTGATCTTATCCTTCAAAGAAACTCCGAGCATAGCCCCCTCCATAGCACGCTGAGTGACCTTGAATTTGTGCACCAGCCCGACACACGCCCGGCCCGACGAACATAACGGGCAGGACGCATTGGTTGAAGACTTATAGTCTCCAAACACTGCGGGATTGACGACGAGAAGACTTGACGAAATTTTACAAACGCTGCCCAACCCAACCGGATCCTTCTGTCGGCTTCCTTCTCAAAGTTGTGCCTACCAAACTGGAAAACTTGCCCTAGGTAGACATACTCCTTCACAACTTCGAGAAGCGACCCTTCGATGTGGATTGGACTCGACAAGACGTGCGAATTGTACATGATGGAGAACCGGAGTTACCGACATAACCTGCAGTGTAAGCAAGCTGAAGTGGCAGTGGGTTGGCCATGTTTCTCGAAGGACCGATGGCCGGTGGAGCAGACGAGTCCTGGAGTGGAGACCGCGTATCGGCAAGCGTAGAGTGGGGCGCCCCCCAGCTAGATGGACTGACGACCTTAAAAAGGTGGCTGGGACTGACTGGATGCGGAAGGCAGAAGACAGGGTCTTGTGGCGCAGCCTGGGAGAGGCCTATGTCCAGCAGTGGATCGCTATAGGCTGAGTTGATTGATTGTTTGAGGTAAGTCTTTCAATAGTCAATCAGCATCACTCATATGAATAAGAATGAGATCTAACAACTGATTCAATTGAATAGCTGGCTCGTTCTTTCGCAAATAATTAGGCGATGTGGACGAGTACCTACTTGGACGCCTAAGTGTCCTTTTGTTTTTATTTGTATAGTTAGTTAGTTAGTTATTCAATTTAGTACATAGTGTAAATAAGTTAAATGTTCTAAAATAAATAAAATAGCTTTACAAAAAAAACAATATAAATGAATATAAGTTCTGCAATTTCGGCGGTCTCTCCAGTTCCAGAGCTATAGCGCTTAATGGCGCGCTTCCCCCGGTTTGCTCCAACTTTCGGTATCTCGTCTACTCGTGCAAAGTGATGGCAAAGTAGATCGGACTGTTAAGCACAGAATTAACACTGGATATATGAAGTGGCGGCAGGTCACGAAAACAATCTGCGACTCCCGCATTTCCCTTAAAATTCTGGGGAATATTATAAAACAATCGTTAGACCAACAGTGTCTTGTATGGATCAGAATGTTGGGCCACAAAAGGGATGAATGACTAGCAATTGCATGCAACTGAGATGAGAATGCTAAGAGGGATGTGTGGTGTTACGCGAATGGATAGACTATGAAATGAGTATATAAGAGGAAGTCTGAAAGTGACACCGGTGACTGAAAGGTGTGTGGAAATACGGTGTCATGGTATAGACATGTGATGCGGAGGAATGAAGGAAATGTCGCCAGGAAAGCTTTGAGTGTGATCGTGGATGGCTACACCAGTAGGGAAAGACTAAAGAAACGATGGATGGACTGTGTGAAAGATGATAAGGCTAGAAAGGGAGTGACTACTAATTGAAAAGTATGAAGGAAAAAGACATAATGCGGTGACCTCAAATAAATTGGTATAAGGGCAGGTGAATGATCAGTTATATAATGTTGATAGGCAACTATTTAATACTTGGTACTAAAATTAAGATTGAGGTGAAATACCTTTGTGTGTCTGTTGTTGGTTCTCAAAAAGCAATGTCCAGCTGTGGACAGAAAAATTAAATGAAAACATCCATCCCCGAAAATCGCAATCGCATCCATGAAAATTAAATTCTGATGAATTGCCAAACAACGATCATTTTGTGCATAATTATTAGGGGTCCGACCTAAAAGAAAAGACGGATCTTTCATAAGATCAACTTCTTGTCCGTCTGTCACAGAGGTTTTTCTCTATGTCATCTATATGATCTATGAATCATAGGAATTTTAATTTTAGCATAATGTTAAATGTCGCACACAGATCTCTAGTCAAAGACTAGAGTTTTTTTTTAGATCTTTTTCTACTCAACATGCGCCTTCTAAAACACAACTGAAAATCATTGCGACGAACATACAATGCATCAAAACATCAACAATATGACTACTTGACTTAAAAATAAAAAGCCCAACCACTCTTCTCCAGTGTCTCGTTTCAAGCCAACATTGTGTGAGCCCCTAATATCTCACATTTACCAACTCGCATAAAAAGGCTCGGGTAGCTTATTAAATAAGTATGGCGGAACTGCCACATCCGTAAAAAGAAACGCATGTTTGAAAACAATTTCCGTGTACAAGGGAATGCTGAAGTTTTTATAAGTAAAAAGTATAGGAGCAGGAATGTTCAGTGAGTTTGAGGTGTTATTATTTACATGTTCAATTGTATTTTTTGTGGGATACATTCTTGATTATTAATGTGTTATGCACAATGATGCTTATTTTGAGTTGTTCCCACTCTTACGAGCTCTAAATATAGCTCTTTAGCTAGGCGAGGTCTCTAGTCGAAATTAGTAAGTATAAACATAAATCATTACTATTGATTAATGTTTAATTAAAGGTAGATGTAGTTACGTTTTCCTAGAGAGTTGGGAGAGTCTTTTACAACGTCGTAAGCTAGTTTGTGTCATACCTACTGTATTTCATGGAGCGTGGACATAAATACCGCAACCACTCAAGCCCCAGGAATGACACGCATGTCTTTTTACCAAGCAACGAGCAGACTGGAAAACCTCAGTAAATATTGAAGAATTTTTTGTAACCACCAAAAGGATTTTTCCTTTTTGTTCATTGATGACTATTTACTATTATATTTTATTTATTATACCACTAGCTTAAATACCATTGAATACTCGAAGCGATTGTTACTGTTACAATTTAAAACTCTCCACAATGTACAGTCATTTCGAAAACAAAATGAACCATGCAGTGTTCAAAAATCCGTTCATATTTTTCTTCAATCTCCGCGCCGTATCGGAAAGCCTGCATAATAATATCTACTTATTTATGGCAACTAACAATGCAGTATTGATGAAGACCGAACCAATTGGAATTGGAGCCCTATGAATCGGAATTTAATCAAAGCACGCAAATATTGATACTACGTGCATCGGGCCAGCTTAGCGCGACCGAACCGTAATCCTGTTAAAGTTCCAGTATCCACTATTGTATATTTATGTGATATTGTTTTAGGATTAAGTGGCGAGGTGATATTATTATAGTTCGGAGATTTGCGTAATCTTTATCAGCGGAACCGCGTTTGTTTAGTTTGAAATATCGTTTTAGTATTTTTTGGGATTGTACTGACATTGGATTGGATTGGGTAACCCAAGTAAAATAGAAAACGTTACATTACATTACAACTTACAGCGATTAATATAAGTTGCTAAACGTCTGTTACAATAAAAAACTGGCCAAGTGCGTGTCGGACCACGCACAATGAAGGGTTCCGTAGTTAGGATGAATTTATCCCTAAAACAAACTAACATTGTAGTTGAAAAACATGTTCTCCCATACATCGATATATGCCACGGTCAATTTTCCAACTGAAAATTTAAGTTTGTAATCGCAAAAAATGTTTTTTTATGTGATGAAACTACAAATTTACAATTTTCAGACTTTTCCCTTTACTTGTGCTATCAGACCTTGCTTCTGCCCAAATTTCATGATTTTAGATCAACGGGAAGTACCCTATAGGTTTTGATTTATGTGCGAGATATTCGCAATTTTTTTTTATGTGATAAAACTACAAATTTACAGTTTTCGGACTTTTTCCTTTACTTGTGCCGCAAGACCTTGCTTCTGCCCAAATTTCATGATTCTAGATCAACGGGAAGTACCCTATCCGCCTTATTACAAAACAAGATTTATATTTTGACATGGCTTAAACCATGCAGCCAGTTTTTGTAATAAGAACGTAACAGTGATTGAAATACCGTTCTTTATACAAAACTGAAAACTTAGTTCGGTACTAAGTTGTCAGTTTTGTGTTTAGGAACTTTACCATAGTCGGAATAAAGTTTGAAATTCCATAATGGCCCCATGTTTTAAACCTGGGTCTGAAGATAAACCTTGTTTTGTAATAAGGGGGTTTTGATTTATGTGCGAGATATTCGCATTTTTTTTTATTTGCTAAAACTACAAATTTACAATTTTTGGACTTTTTCCTTTACTTGTATTGTAAGACCTTGCTTCTTGCCAAATTTCATGATTCTAGGTCAACGGGAAGTACCCTATAGGTTTTGATTTATTTGCGAGTAACGAAAAATGTCGCAATAATGTCGCTTATATCGCCGTATTTTTTTATTGCGTTGACTTGGAAGCTTGATTTTTTTAGGGCTTCATGGGACCATAGACTTACGTATTTTATATTAATTTTATCTTGATACCTCTACGCGTTCCTGAGAAAAATGGTCTTGGCAGACTGACAGACAGACAGACAGACGGACAAGGAAGTTATCCTATAAGGGTTCCGTTTTTTCCTTTTGAGGTAGGGAACCTTAAAAATAAACAATAATACTAAAACTATAAAAAAATAAGTTTTTTAAACATAATAAATAGCGTAAGAATGGGAAAGGTCGGTCAAAGCTATTTTTAGATGACGTGATATACATATATTGTATATATTTTCGTCCATTCAATACTTTTCATTCCATTTAATGTTCATTCAATGGTTCATTCATGAGTATTTACTTCACAATTTCGATATTTTCAGTGATTAAAAAAAAAGAATATATTTCAGCAACTTAATTGTAAATTACATTGTTATGTTTGGAGTCTCCGTTTAAGCAAAGGTTTGCTTGTATTATGTGGTTCCGCTCTTCCAGTTTATATTGACTATACATGTATGAGAGAATAAACAATAGATAATTTTGAAAGCATGCCAAAAGTTTTTAACTATACAAAAAAAAATATATATATATAGTATAGTATAGGAGTATGTGTGAATGTTGTTGTGGGAGGTGTGATTTGTGTACTTTAATAGTTTCAATCAATACATATTGTATATTCGACATGGAAAGTATCAAAATTTAAAACCATAAATACTAGTGACCTGTAATACAGGTTTTTTTCTAAAACCTACATCAGACTCTCCCAATGTTTGTGGCGATAAGTCCCCTCTTTGAGGAGTGGCTAGAGAGGCGCCACGGCGTCCTCACCTTCCGCCTGACGCAGGTCCTCACCGGACACGGTTGTTTCGGGAGGCTCCTGTTCAGGATAAAGCGGGAGGAAACGCCCGGGTGTCACCACTGTGTGGATCGCCCGGAGGACACGGTGGAGGTCTGCCCAGCTTGGGCGGAGCACCGCCGTGTCCTCACGGAGGCGATCGGCGGCGGCGATCTCTCGCGTCCGGCCCTGGTTCAGGCCATGGTTAGGAGCGAGAGTGCATGGGAGGCCGTCACCTCCTTCTGCGAAGCAGTTATGCTAGCGAAGGAGGAGGCGGAACGCGTGAGGGTGAGACAAGGTTCGCGCCCTCGCGCCCTTAGTCGCCGCAGGAGACGCCCCGGGCGTCGGGAGTCGCAAGCCGATTTCCGGCCACCGTAGGCGCGGGCCTGCGGACGGTGAGCGATGGGTAGCTCGCCGTCCGATAAGGACCAGGCCCGGGTCGACGGCGCGTTGTGTTCCACGCGCGCCTCAAAGAGATGTCAGCACCAATTGACGGGGTCCGTTAGGACCAATGCCTGCCGGGGTTGCGAGTTTATTATTTTTGTACGTTTACATAATATCTCGGCGTTGCGCCGCCGACGGGGTGTTATGGGGTACTCGTAGTACAGGCCGCAGCCAAATGTTACCCTTGGAAATTGGTTAGGTATTTGTTATTGTTTTCTTCCTCATAATCACTTTCTTCAAAATGTTTACGACATAACCTCAAACCTTGTGTATTTTTATTTTTTTAGCTTTAACCACAATCTTTTAATTTTAAAGTCTATCGGAAAATAGTGGACTGCCATTTCGGAGCATTTAGGACTACTACAATGAATAATTTTTGCAAAAATTAAATAAAATCACCTCTCACCTTGTATTATTAGCTTGTTTTGGGAGCTAGCTACGACTGCGCCATTTTATCGGTTGCCTTCCCCATTGTCACGAAATAACCCACCTTTGATTTTATAAAAATCAAACATGGGTTATTTCACTACTTTCGGTTAGTTCACTGACCAGCAGTGCTATTCTGTAACCATTTCACCGTGAAAACTTAGGTGAAGTGAGCGTGGAGTGAACTGTCAGTATGGAATTGACACTATTAACAACTCACTTCAAGCTCACTTCACCTACGTTTACACGGTGAGATTTTTTCAGAATAGATCGGCTGTACAGTCGGTAACGGCGCGGTGGCACACGGGCATCGATTCCTTGCCCATGTAGGCAGTAGGCACGTGCGGGATGATGTTATCAACAATTTAACACAAAATTTGTAGCCTAGTTAGTTTTTATCACCACATATCTGCTCAATTAATATTGATTTTTATTTCAAAGTTAAAAAAAGATGAAACAAACGGTAAAAGCGTTCAATTTTGCATGTTTTATTACAAACAAAAAAAGAAACATCAAAATGTTCACAAAACAAAAAATAAAACAATAATAAAAATTCAAAACTGGCGCGTGCGCAATAGGCGACTCGTGGACGTCCTTTCAAGGACACCGGCGCGCGGCGTCAGATTGTGAGTAACTCATACCGTCGCGTCGCCGCGCCGCGCCGTCGCGCGTCGTCGCACGCGCCGGAGAAATACGAATCTTGAAAACACTCACCCCTGTCACCCCGTCCCATTTTGCGTATAAGAGAGAATTATACCATAAATTGCTTGCTTGTACATTTACCACTTGAATTTTTTACTATTGTTTAAGTATTTCGAAATGGCACAGTTTGAATAATTTTCGCCTGCCACAGGTCGTTGACTTATTAAGAATCGTTGATATATTTTACCTGAATTTGTTAAATATTTTAAAGAAACAAAAAAAAAGGTACTGCGGCTAGAATATTAATTGTTTTTTTTTGTTTATGTTAAAACCGCGCTCTTACACCAACATTATCCAGCTAAATTAAAAACGCCTGGAAAAGCTATATGTCCACGAAGACGGTAATGAAGGGTAATCTGCCAATCTCCCTGAAACGCAAACTCATTGATATGTGTATCCAGCCCGTCCTAACCTATCATTATGGTGCTCAGTACCCCAAGTGTAAGTTTGCAAGAGAGTAAACGTAACTATTTCGTTTGCGTTAAAATTTAACCGATAGATCATAATGCTAAGACTATATTATGGGTGAGAATAACTGACCAGGGGGCCGATCGCGCTATTTCTCAACGTAATTACCGTTCGAATGGAACGTTTTTGGTTTTGGTTTAGTTTTGGATAAGCTGATGTAAGAAACGATATCGCGCTATTTTTTGTGAGAGTATTGTTCGATCGATCGTTCCTCCAACGTAACTTCCAAAGTAAAGCTAAATCGTTTCCGTTGAAATGATTAGCGCTATACGAGATATGTCTAATGTAACGTTTTTGGTTGTGGTTTAGTTTTGGTATTAACGTTCAAAACTAGCGCGATCGGCCCCCTGGTCGCTCACCGAGTTAAAAAACTTGTGCCTTGGTATCTACCAAAGAACGATGGAACGCAGCATCCTAGGCGTGAACAGACAGGACAGAATTCGAAACACCACACTGCGCTCCAAAACGGTTATAATGGACACAGGCAAGAAGTCTGCCAGGCTCAAATGGGATTGGCCAGGTCACACCAGCCGCATGTACGATGACCGTTGGGCAAAACTCTCCACACAATGGATACCTAAAGATGGATAGCACCATGGAGGCCAGCTCAGAAATAAGTTTCGGGATAACTTGGACGCGTACCATGAGGGCTGCTTTGAGGTGGCGTGGGTAAAGAATTCCAGTGGGACAGTATAGGCTAAGTAATTATTCTGCCTGCCAACAGAAGTGAAAAATTAAAACTATGCATTGCTACAGTTATACTGTTAAATTGTTCACAACTAGCATGTCGATGACGTGAACCCATTAGTTTCTCCCCTATCGAAAATTGCTCAACGCGCCTAAAGAAGTTTTAATTTCAAAAATAGTATACATGATTCATACACGACAAACTAGTATCCCAACTTGTATATACTTGTAACTTGTAAACGCAGTGAAAGAACGTCATGTAGGATACTTGGTAAATCATTTAATGTGTTTACCTAAACGCCATCTTGTATAAATAATGTAGCCACAAGTCCTCATGTATGGTCTTGTTAATCTTACTGGTTTCTATTAATGTCTAGCTTGTAAATTTTTCCGCCGGGGATCCAAACAGGTGTTTTATATTAGACCGCTGGGACTCTAGCCTCATTTGAGAGGAGACCTCTCTATCAGCTTGGCCTAGTGAGAGCTGGCGATCGTCTTTTAATACGTCTTCGGTATTAAAAGACGGTTCGGTTCTTGCCGATTTCCTTACGAAATTATTATATGATGATGTTAAACAGCAGTGCAGTACATTTTGGAACTAAATCTTACCTGATTAAATAGTTATAGAGAATTTCTGAAGCTAGCTACTGCATTAACTACTAAGTGCACACATTGCTTAACTCACTAAACTTGGTAACTTCATGTTGTAGAAATTTCACTAAGACCTTCCTTCTAGCTTAATATTAACATATTTATTACCCTTTTATTTAGTTACCTGAATATACGATGCTTTATTTTATTAAGATATGAATGTAGGTATATATAATAGAAACTACATTAAAACAACTAACATTAAAATAACAATTTTTGGTTGAACTGGTGATGCCATAAATAAAAACAAAAAAATTATTGGTTTTTGTTCATGAGTTATGTAAAAAGTACTGTCCCCAGTATTTTATATCTTTCTAAATTATTTCCTTTATCAAGTCATTACACATTTGTACCTTTGAAGTTAGTACTTTTTGAAGCTACGGCACAGCCATATTGCACAGAAAACTATAATATTTAATTACTTGAAAAAATATATACATTTTTGTCCAGTCATCCGGTAGTTTAACCTGGAAAGTTTTCCGGTTGTTTTGAATATTGGTGATTTTATTGATTTTGACGTGCTCTTTTCGAATTTTCACTTTGCCACTATGATTGTCAGCCACGTACTCCTATTTAATAACAAAATATAAAATTTATTATATAAACCATATTTCGGGCCACTTACAAACACATCAATTCTCTATTTAATGGGAAAGAAACTAGTAACAAGTAACGACGGACAGGTCGAATGCAATAATTCAACAAATTGTAAAGATACGAGTAAAGTATCCGATTCCTAACGGCAGCTCACAACATCAATGCCAACATCAGGTTACCATAAGTTAGGCGCACGCAATCCAAACGAGCCCTTAAAACTATCGGTAAGTTGCACAAAAGCAGTCGTAAACCTATTCTGCGAAAGGGCGGGAAAATGGGCTGAACGTGGTATTTTTTATAAAGTGAGGAGGTTGATATTTTAAATGAATACAGGGAGTTAAACCGCTATAGGATATAGTTTAGACTAGTTAAGTTAGGAGACTTGCCAGACTTGGTGAATACCAAGAGTGGGCTTCCGCAAGATAGCGAGTATTATTTATTACGTTAAATTTAGTACGGTTAAAGCCCAGATTAGACTAATGTGTGTGTTTGTTGCTGCGACTGGGTGAGTCTTTCATTATAATAATTATCCTAGGCTCATAGTTTGTGTGGAGGCGATCGGCGGCGGCGATCTCTCGCGTCCGGCCCTGGTTCAGGCCATGGTTAGGAGCGAGAGTGCATGGGAGGCCGTCACCTCCTTCTGCGAAGTAGTTATGCTAGCGAAGGAGGAGGCGGAACGCGTGAGGGTGAGACAAGGTTCGCGCCCTCGCGCCCTTAGTCGCCGCAGGAGACGCCCCGGGCGTCGGGAGTCGCCAGCCGATTTCCGGCCACCGTAGGCGCGGGCCTGTGGACGGTGAGCGATGGGTAGCTCGCCGTCCGATAAGGACCAGGCCCGGGTCGACGGCGCGTTGTGTTCCACGCGCGCCTCAAAGAGATGTCAGCACGAACTGACGGAGTCCGTTAGGGCCAATGCCAGTCAGGGTTGCGAGTTTGTCCGAAAGGGATATCGTGGCCCTGGCATACAGGCAACTGAAGGAACACGGGTGGGTTTTAGTCAGCAAAAGTCTGACACGCCCTCCCGCTCCGCCCAGAGTGGAAGAAGTTATTTGATAAATTCCCACCAAAAAAAAACAAGGCTGATAGTGTTATTAAAGTTCTTCTATCTAAACAGACTGAGAGGTGTTACTGGAGAGTTTGTTGCGCCACTTCTTTTCAGTTCAAACGCTAGGAAGTGGTGAAGGGCGATATCGCCGACGAGCTAATAATAATTTATTCCAGCATGGAAAATACTTTTTAAAATTATCATATATTTTATAATTAAAGTTATTTTCTGTTGTATTACTTGTCCATCTCCTAATCCGTACCTTGGCAGATATTTTTATCATTTGCATTTGCATAGGGAAACAGGGAAGCGGGCTTTTTTTTTTTTTTTTTTTTTTTTGGGTGGGAAATCATCAAATAACTTCTCTCGCTCTGGGCGGAGCGGGAGGGCGTGTCAGACTTTTACTGACTAAAACCCACCCGTGTTCCTTCCGTTGCCTGTGTGCCAGGGCCACGATATCCCTTTTGGACAAACTCGCAACCCCGGCAGGCATTGGTCCTAACGGACCCCGTCAGTTTGTGCTGACATCTCTTTGAGGCGCGCGTGGAACACAACGCGCCGTCGACCCGGGCCTGGTCCTTATCGGACGGCGAGCTACCCATCGCTCACCGTCCGCAGGCCCGCGCCTACGGTGGCCGGAAATCGGCTTGCGACTCCCGACGCCCGGGGCGTCTCCTGCGGCGACTAGGGGCATGAGGGCGTGAACCTTGTCTCACCCTCACGCGTTCCGCCTCCTCCTTCGCTAGCATAACTGCTTCGCAGAAGGAGGTGACGGCCTCCCATGCACTCTCGCTCCGAACCATGGCCTGAACCAGGCCCGGACGCGAGAGATCGCCGCCGCCGATCGCCTCCGTGAGGACACGGCGGTGCTCCGCCCAAGCTGGGCAGACCTCCACCGTATGCTCCACCGTGTCCTCCGGGCGATCCACACAGTGGTGACACCCGGGCGTTTCCTCCCGCTTAATCCTAAACAGGTACCTCCCGAAACATCCATGTCCGGTGAGGACCTGCGTCAGGCGGAAGGTGAGGACGCCGTGGCGCCTCTCCAGCCACTCCTCAAAGAGGGGACTTATCGCCACAATTGTGGCGTGCCCAGCGCTGGGTTGCGACAATCGCACTCTCCATGTCGCCATGAGATCCCTCCGGAGCTCCGTTCGCTGTGCCGCAATTTCTTGCGGCAGCGGAGTTATGCCCCGGAGTTTCGCCTCTTCGCGCCACACCCAAATGTTCGCGAGGACTTTCGCCTCCAGATCCCATGGCGGCAATCCGGCAAGGAGGCTCGCCGCCTCACGGGAGACCGTGCGGTATCCCCGTACCATCCTGATGGCCATGACCCTTTGGGACGCGTTCAACCGCTGCGCTGGTCGCAGCCTCAGAGAACGCGCCCACACCGGTGCCCCGTAAAGGGCCATGGACCGCACGATCCCCGCGTAGAGCCTCCGGCAGGAGGCGTTTGGACCCCCTAGATTGGGCAGGAGCCGCTTCAAAGCAGCCCCGGCCCGCTCCAGTCTGGGAGCCAAACGTCGAAAATGCTCCACGAAGTTCCACCGGCTATCGAGGACGAGTCCCAGGTACTTCATCGTCGACTCGACGCCGATGTGAACCCCTCCCGCCGTTATCTGGGAACCCGACAGTGGCGCGTTCCGAGGACCATAAAAACACATGGCCTCGGACTTGTGCAATGCCACCTCGAGTCCCAATTGCCGGATCCTATCGACGATTGTCGCAACCCCACGTGCCGCCAGTTCGGCCGCCGCCTGATGCGAACTCCCTTGTGCCAGGACTAGCGTGTCGTCAGCGTAGCAGACTACGCTGACGCCACTAGGGAGGTCGGCGCGCAGCACCCAGTCGTACCCGATGTCCCACAGATGCGGCCCCAGGACCGATCCCTGTGGGACACCGCACGACATCTCTCGCCGGTTCCACTCTCCGTGGTGACCGGGGTAGATGACGGCCCTGTCCGTCAAATAGGCCTCGACCACACGACAGAGGTAGGTCGGCATCCGGTGATACCGAAGTGCCTCCCTAATGCAACTCCAGGGCAAGGTATTGAAGGCATTGGCGATGTCAAGAGACACCGCCAGGACGACCCCACCCCGGGCAACAGCATCCCCCGTCGTGAGGGCTCGAACGCGCATGATGGCATCCACCGTAGAGCGCCCCTTACGGAAACCAAACTGGCTCTCCGCCAAATCCGGCCCCACCCGCACCAGCCGCCCGACAAGGCGGTCTGCAATTACTCTTTCAAAGAGCTTGCCCACCTCGTCGAGCAGCACGATGGGCCGGTAAGCGGACGGAGAGTCCGCCGGGCGCCCTGGTTTCTTTATGAGGACCAGTTTCCCCGTCTTCCAACGAAGTGGAAACTGGCCCCTCTCCAAGCATGCGCTTAGGAGCCCCCTTAGTCGAGGCCCGAGAGCCTCTAAAGCCAGAACCCAGGCTTTTCCAGGCAAGCCATCGGGTCCTGGGGCGGTATTCTTGGCATTCAGCCTACGTACCGCCACTCTCAGATCTACCTCGGTCACCTCTGGAGCATCGTCGTCGTCGGTCTGGTCCGCATCTGGCACCGCAGGAGGCGGAGCCATGGGCGGGGGAGTATGTTCCCCTCGCGAAGGGAACAGAGCGCTCACCACGTCCTCCACGAGCTGGGGCCGGAGACTCTGCGTCAGCGGGGGAGCCCATGGGCGGAGTTTATCTCGCACCCATTTGTAGGGGCGTCCCCACGGGTCTCTGTTGAGAGTCTCCAGCGTCTCCTCGCGGGCCAGTCCTCTGGCCCGCTGGATCTCTGCTCGGAGGGCAGTCTTCGCTGCTCTGTACCCCTCGTATAGCTCCGCCTGAATGGCTTCCGTATCCGGAGGGCGGACACGGAGCCTGCGGTGCCTGGAGTACCGGTGGCGCGCAGCAACGCACGCCCTGCGTAAAGCGGTCAGCTCACGCGACCACCAGTACACCTGGCGCCGGGCACGTCCGGGCTGGACCCGGGGCATTGCCACGTCACATATTTCGGACATGGCCTCCCGGAACCACTCCGCCTCGTCATTGATGTCGGCAGGCCTGTCCGGTGATGACACCCAGGCCTGCACGATCGTGGCTTCCAGGAGGAGCTCCCGGTCCAGCTGCTTCAGCGCCCACCGCGGACCACTCGGGGTCTGTCGGACCGGCGCGCCCGAGGTCTGGGCGGAGACGTCAAACCGGATGTACCGGTGATCGGAATAGGTCTCCACCCCCTCCATGACGCGCCAGTCGATGACACGCGGTGACAGAGCGGGGCTGGCGAACGAGATGTCCACCACTGATTCACCCCGCATCCGCACACACGTGGGGACAGAACCCCGGTTTAGGACGACCAGGCCTGTCTCCAGAGCCCAGTCCTCCACCATCCTGCCCCGTGTGTCCGTATACCGGGAACCCCAAGCCACGTTCTTGGCATTGAAGTCCCCGAGGACGATCACTGGGAGGGGATGGTACCCGACGACGACGATTCTTAACTCCCCAAGGGAGTTGTGGAACTCGGCGAGAGTTCGGTTCGGGGAGAAGTAAACTCCTACCACGACAATCTCCCCGAACCGTGCTGCCACGCAACCCTGTCCCCTCTTGACGGCCTCGAGGGACGGGGTACCGGCGGCGGCCGACGAAATTAGGGTCACTGAGCCGCTCAGGTCCTCCACCCAGTCATCCCTGGGCGGGACAAAGTACGGCTCAGCAACCACGGCGATGTTAATCGACCACTGCGCCATGCTCTGGAGCAACAGATCCTGAGCGGCGGCGCAGTGGTTGATGTTCGCCTGGAGGAGGCGTAATGGGGCCATTTATTGGCATTCCATAT
Organism: Tiliacea citrago; assembly: GCA_963921375.1. Lineage (NCBI taxonomy): Eukaryota > Metazoa > Arthropoda > Insecta > Lepidoptera > Noctuidae > Tiliacea > Tiliacea citrago. Next base: position 21,022,858 of record OY992787.1, on the reverse strand, counting down.
CAGCCTCCTCCCGGGCCCTCTGGGATGGCCCTGCCGCGGTGGTAGCGGCGGCAACGACGACGGTGGAGGCGGCAGCGGCGGCGGCAATCGTGGCGGCTGCGGCGGTGACGGCGGTGGCGGAGGGCTTGCCCCTGCCCCTGGGTTTGGGGGGAGGAGCACAGGCCTTGCCCCCAGCCCGGTGATCTGCCGGCTTGCCAGCCGCCGCACATGCAAAACAGTGCGGCGTGGCATTACAGGAGCCGGCCTTGTGACCGGGCTGACCGCAGCGGAAGCAGTGATCGCTGCGGTCCACCTCCGAGGTACAGCATGCTCCCACGTGGTTTCCCACCCGGCAGCGGAAGCACCTCAGAGGTCTGGGTTCCAGCAGTTTCACCTGCGCGGATACCCAGCCCACCCGGAGCCTTTGGCCCTCCCCGGATATTTTTTGGGCCGCCGACACGGGGCAGCTCACCGTAATGGTTTGCATCCCCGATTTGTCAGGACGGAGGGTGCCGGCCCTCACCTGCTCGGCAGAGCACTCTCCACTCCTAGACACGGCGGCCACAACATCTTCCGCCGTCACGCAGTCGTCCAGGCCCAGGATGCGCATGTCAGCGCACTTGGTGGGCCTGGAGACTCGGGCCTCCCCCGCATTGAGGGACGCCCTGAGCCTTTCGGCCAGGGCGTCAGCGGTCGGGCCGCTTGCCGCACCAGGGATCTCGAGCATCCGGGCCCCAGTTGCCGTGACTTTCATCCTGAAGCCCGCGGCGACGCCGATCTCCTCCAGGTTCACCGCCTTCCACGCCTTGGCGAGCACCTCGCGGTAGGTCACGCCCTTCTTCTCCGCTTCCGGCTGTAGTGTGATCACTACAGCTGCGGACTTTGGGGCGCGGAGCCTAGCCGCGGCGCTTCGCTTCTTGCGCCGTTGCCGCCTCTCCTTTTTTTTGGCCGCCCTTTTGGCCTTAGCCGCCTTCTTTTTCTCCCCGGCTACTTGCCATTCGGCGTCGGCCGGAGAGGAATTAGGAGGCTGGAGGGGGGGCGACCGTCCTGCCGCAGTGGCTGGGGCCCTTGCCTTCTTAGCAGCCACCTGTGCAGCCGTCCCGTCCTTCTTGGGCTTAGGCTGCGCCGATCTGGCCGATTTGGCCAGAGGCGCGGGCTTGGCTGCAGGCTTGGCCGCAGGCTTGGCCGCGGCAGCCACGGTGGCCGCAAAGGTGGCCGGTCTGCTCGCCGCTAGCGGGGGGCGCAAGACAATACCCTCGAGTACGGAGAACCGGCTGTTGAAGGCAGCCAGCTCCTGCCGCACCAGGGACAAAACCCGGTCCTCCACCGGCAAGGGCACACCCTGCCCTTGCTGCACCCCTCCATGCGGCCCCTCCGGAGGGCCAGCTTTTCGAAGCCGGGCCAGGTCCGCTCGGAGCTCCTCATTCTCCTTTCGGAGAAGCTCCATAGCAGCCGTCAAGCGCCCGACCTCCGCCCGCATCTCGGACACTTCGCCTGACGAAGGCCCGACCTGAAGGGCCTTCGCTGCCGCAATTATGGAGGCCGTGGCAGCGGGTACGACCTTGTCTTTAGAGGATTGAATCCTCTTCAAGGCCACACCCCTGATTGCGGCTACCACAACCTCCTCAAAGCTGGCAGCTCGCTCCTTAGAGCCACCAGCGGCATCCGGCTCACCACCGGACGACTCAGTTCCTGGTGCCCCAATCCTTGCCTGCTTTGTCGGTGGACTCACAGGCTCGGAGTCTCTGTCCTGCTCTTTCCCAGCCTTCTTCGTCACGATCGACTCTTTGCTCTTCGGTTGCTGTCTACGCTTGCGCGCTCGGCTTTGAGTCAATCTTGTCGACTTTTGCGAGCAAGAGGACTCGCTGGTGTCACTAGCCACCTCGTCAGCAACCGGGGTAGCCGGGCGCACAAATTGTGCTCGGGTCTTTGGCACTCCCTGTGCGTTTTTGTTTTGTTTCGGTGCCGTGGATGTACTAGGAATAGAACCCAGCGACTCCTCGGCACCGGTAGGTGAGCCACCCTGGCTCAATGCGTCCCCGAAGGACGGGTAAAAATCCGAATTGGATTTTGGGCGTTCATTGTCCCCCCCAGAATACGAGGGACTGACCGAGCTCTGCTCGGTGAGGGATTCTCCTACTGCGGAGCAGCAGGTACCCTCCTGGGGTAGTTTGTTTTGATGACTCGCTTCCATTGTTGTTGCTGAACACAGCTTTGCCTTTTTTATGGGGTGGGGTCCCCAGACCACTCCTTCACCTCAGTCATGTCTGATGAGCAGACACGTACTAGAGGTGAACCACTTTTCCCACTCTCCAAACGATGAGGAGAGAAACGCGCGCCATCCAAGAACACCAACAGCTGTTGAAGTCCTCAGACGGCGCGCCCCTCGCGGAAGTCAGATGTTATTGACTCCGCCCCATGTCTCTCTTAGTCAGGTCTCTCACTTGAGGCCTTCCGGCATGAGTGACTCTACCGGCAAAGCCCCCAAGATCATTGAGACACGCAAGCCCCACCACGACGACAACGTGGAGACACACTCGGTGGGGAGGGAAGCGGGCTAAGGCCGATCTGTAGTTGCATTATTGAAACAGATGTGAAACATTGCACTACACACACATTTACACACTAATACATATAGACTGTATAAGTGTATACTGGCCGATCGCCACGCAGCATGCGTCGCCCCGCCAGCAATCGGTTTTACGTGCGCCTATAGATTTTTCACATCAAAAAAACATCCAAACACTGCGTGAGGCTTGTTGTATGCACATATCCGGGAGAGCGGGTGGGCTTCACCAAGTACCCCAAACTGGATAGGTAGTCGCTAGGGACCGTGTCTCATTAAAAAAACACCCAGGTGTTTGTAGGATTACTGAATCGACACTATTTTTTGAGACACGCTGTTTGGACGCCAGCCGCTTATAGCCGCTCCTCATCCTCTAAATGGGGCAGAGTAAGGAAATGTGAAGTAACGAAATACCACTTCGACTTACACCAAGATCGATCGCAATAGATTCTGCTAGAGACTGAGTCTATGGTGCGCTTGTGCTAGTTTTATGTTATCTTAGTAAAAGGGGGCCAGGCCTTTGTCGCACCGTAAGGGTGTCATTCACATACTACGAGTTTATAACTACTCAATATTTATCTTCCTCACTGTTAGTTGGACTTCGCAGTACTCTGTTTTAGTATTGAGTAAGACATTTTTAAAGTTCTAAAGGAACGTGTTCTATTAGAATCGTATTAGAGTCCTCAGAGGTTATATGCTTCAGGTCTAGCAAAATACTTATAATGAGACAAACATTGTAAAACGCTTCCCGATTTTACTGAAGTGGGTAAATTGTAAGCAGACAAATTAACGTAGCTATAAATAATGAATTTAAGCGCAAGCGTAACGATTCCTTTACCCCCTTCACATTACAAGAGTATGTGCTGATACACAACTGTATTAATTAATTACTAGCTTTTGCCGGCGGCTTCGCCCGCGTGGATGTCGGAAAAAATGTCACGAGAACGTACTACCGGAATTTAAAAGTACGCTATGTGTTAATGCAGATTATAAACTATAAACTATGGTACCATATTTCATATAAATCCGTTCAGACATTTTTGCGCCAATCCGAAACATAAAATCATGCCCTTTAAAATTGACTACCCCTTTCTACCCCGTTAGGGGTAGATTTTTTGACAACCCTGATACACCTTTTCCTTTATTTCCCCTGATACACCTTTTCCTTTATTTCTGATCTTAAATTTAAATATAAGATCAGAAATAAAGGAAAAGGTGAACTTTGAAAAAACTAAAAATGGAAAACTTTATGATTTGCTTAGGTAAGTATTCGTGCCAAGTTTAAAGTTTATCAACTTTATTATTTTCACTTGAATAAAAAAAATTGCGAATGAACAACTTCAATACAAAATTTTATCCCCCTTTTCACCCCTTAAGGGTTGAATTTCTAACAACACCGTTGCGTTAGTTTTCGACCATAAGCCTAGATAATAAATTTAGTGATTTTTACATTCTAAAATGAAGGACTTTCCATACACAACTTCATCCCTCTTTTTAACCTTTCGGAGGAGGAATTATCAAAAACACTGAAACATGTATAAATTAATTTTCAATCATTAGCCTAAACACAAAATTTGAAGATCCTAACTTCAAAACTGACGGACTTTCATATAAACTTCCATCCCTTATTTTACCCCTTTTGAGGTGAAATTTCCAAAAATCCTTTCTTATTCCTTGTCTGCATTAAAAAGAGAACCTCTGTACAAAATTTCACCTTTCTATGTCCAAGGGTTTGGGCTGGGCGTTGATGAGTCAGTCAGTCAGGACTTGTCTTTTTATTTATATAGATAGATTTTGAGTTTCGTTTCTCTACTCCATTATCTTTTTAATTCTTGAATTTTGTATTCTTTATCTCAGACCAATAATTCGACCAGGTTGACATGAACACGTGTCTTGCAGATGTGAGGTATTGTGTGAGTAATGACTGACCAAATACGTGTTATGCTAGCGTAAGGGTTACTCACAAGTATATATACCTAATAATACTAGCTTTTGCCCGCAGCTTCGCTCGCGTGGAGGTCGGAAATTATCCAACGGAAATGTACTACCGGGATAAATTTATCCTATGTGTTAAATCCAGGTTATTAACTATCTGTGTGCCAAATTTCACTCAAATCCGTTTAGCCGTTTTTCTGTCGAAGTAATAGCACAGGAAAAGCTCATTCAAGCCCGTGCCACCGTCTACCATCACTATTTCCTTATTCTTTTTTTTTTGAATTTGTGATTAAAATTATATTATATAACAAACTCACTTTCGAATTTCTATTTTAAAACCCTAACTAATAATATAAATGCAAAAGTAAGTTTGTTTGTTTGTTTGTTACCTTTTCACGCCTAAACGACTGAACCGATCATCCTGAAATTTTGCATATACGTTGTCAGGTGTACATAAACGGACATAGAATAACTTTCATCCCGAAAAAATTACTGTTCCCGAGGAAAACAATAACATTCTTATGATAATAGATGGCGCCACGTGTCTTTCGAATCATGATTGAATTATGTTATGGGATGTATATGTATTTAATAGCACTTTAAATTTCAAAAAGCAGAGTAAAACCCGAAATGATTGTCAAATTCTAAATTAACGCAAGCGAAGCCGCTGGCGAAAGCTAGTTATTTTATAAATACGAAAGTGAGTTTGTTTGTTTGTTACGCTTTCTCGCTAAAACGGCTTAACGGATTTGAATAGAAATTAGCACATGGGTAGAACATGAATTGGGTTAGAACATAGGGTACTTTTGATCCCGATATTCCCACGGGATCGATGATTACCTATGCGGGTGAAATCGCGGGGCGCAGCTAGTTAAACCATAAAGGCGTTACAAAGGCATTTCAATTGCCTGTTGAATTCAATTGCTTGAAGCAATAATAGTTTGGTAAAATGTATACATTCTGGTAACACGAAGCAATTTAATTACCCAATGAATGCAATAATTGGTACCAATATAGTTGCGCTGTCCAAATAGGTTACACCGAAATGTTATAACTAAACCTAAGGGGATATTCCACTAGCATAAATCTATGATCATGGATCTATGTGTCATAGATATCAGTGGCGAGGCGAGAAATAATATTTCATAATATTATATCATATTATTAATATTTTTATTTATTTCATTATTAATATTTGAAAAAACCATCGGGGCGAAAACGTCCTATCTGAATGACTTTATTTATTATATTATGAAAAAACATAACGTTGTAAAGTTGTATGTAACACCGCCCTGCGCCGCCATCCTATTAATTAATACTTTTCTTTCACTCTGTATTCATAGCAAAATTACAACGTTTTAAACCACATTAAACACAAGCTCACGTAAACCAAAATATTGTCACTGTATTGTCCAAATCACGCAAAAATAATTTCCAGCTGTTATTATGTACTAAATATTTAAAGCTTATGTTGAGAATAATGCAATGGGATAGGTGAAAATAAAATAAAAGTGAATTATCTGTCAACAAGTCGATTACTTACTATAAAAATATTTGCACATCTACGAAATCCAACAACACCTCATTCTATCTCGTTCTCTCCTACGTATTTTTCTCTTTCTGTCCCTGTCACAACTCTGTATATGAAGATATAGATAGTGTTTTATACATAAATCCTCCATACTAGGTAAGACGATAAAACTTTTACAACTTCTTGCATTCGACGGGCTAAAAATCTCCGTGTAAATGGGTCAATTTAGTGACGGCATGCAGTCAGAAACTGTTTGAAATTCCTTTTTCTATTTCCCGAAGAAAAACAATAGAATTACCGCCACATAAAGGGTAAAACATTACGACCTAGCTTAAATCATAAACTACTGGTTATTCTTGGTTATAACTATTTTTATATCTCGTTTAACCTGATATACATTTATTGGTACGTTTATGAAGGAGTAATCCTTATTGGTATAATATTTACTATTGAAGGCATCGTAAACATATGCGAGTATTGCGCGGATATGTAACATTATTACTTTCCGTGTTTATCGCTTGTGTTAGTAGTTTATTATTATAAGATGATTGTTTTGGTGGAGGAACCTTCTTTGAATTAAAATTTTGTGAAATAATTGTATGTAGCTGAATGGGGGAAAGTCAAAGTTATGGGAGAGAAATTTCCCAGCAGTGGGACAAAAAATATATATTGATGCAATCATGGAAGTTATAGTTTTAGGTAGAAATGAAATTATAAAAATAAAATAAAATATTTTATTTATTTATTTCCATACATACGCTACCATTAAAGTATCCCAATTCGGTAGTGTAGTTAATTAATAGTTTATGAAATAATTTACCACATATTAATATCCATGCCATACACAATATGTATATAGCTAGAAACGGAGTGATTTTGGAGATGAGGGCTAATAGAGATGTACCTACCTATGGAAGATTGGCTTGCTGCGCCGACTCCAAATAAATTGAGATTAGAGCAGAATGATGATGATGAAATTATGAAAAAGGAATTAATTATTTAGAACTGAACGACTGTCCTGACTGTGTTGAGGCTGACACCTGAACCATGGCACTATTTACCACAACTGACAATTCGCCATATTTTTGTCAAAAATTATATATTGTCTCATTTACGCGAAAAGTGCTGTTTAATAAAGCAGGAAATGTATGAAAGAAACTTGGTAAAATTGTCGGAATGTCGTTTGTCACCATGTCGCCTGTCATTTTCATTAAAAAGGCCACAGGTGTACCTACTGCAGTATGCTTACATTGTTAAATTATATATTTCCTTGCAGATTGGAACCAACAGAACAAGACAGTTCAGCCCATGCAGTCTTCAAAGAAGCCTACGAACATGGATTACTGTACCCAGACAAATGCAGAGAAAAATACGCCTTATGTCCATTCAACTCTTCACTACTATTCGAGCTGATCAGATATTTATTACGTCATCCATAAAGTCTATTTTAGGTACAGATAAAGTAGAATAAATTGAAGTAATTTAACACGTTTTTATCTTAAAGAGCTAGCAAATTGCTTAGTAGCATAACTTTATCTTCTTTTTTAAATAGAAAATGACGAATTTAGCATTTTCTTTTGAAGTGAACGAATGGAATGAAAAACCTCATGGCCGTTACACAAGGGCTACAAATAAATCTAATAACATGACTCATAAATGGATATGAGTATAAAACTCTAAGAAATATATTCCTTTTCACATACCATTAAAATCAACATAATGACTTCTGATTGATTGATTAGTGAGAGCTGTAAAAGAGAAAAGTAATTATATTACGGTCAATCGCACATACGTGGTAATACCTACTTGTACTACGAAAATCGACCTTACGGCTACGACTTAAAAGCGCTTCCAATACCAAATTGTTACCACTGATGAGCGGTAGACTGTACCTAACATATTTTTTCTTTATCACTACATAATTATTATAAAACAAATTCCCCCCGCCACGTCGGTCTATATGTCTGAGCGCAACTACGAACTCACAAACTACCGAAAGGATTTTCATATGGTTTGCACCAATAGACGTAGTGATTCATGAGGAAGGTTTAGGTGTATAATTCATTAAAGTTTTGTTTAAATTGGCTGAAATATGACGATGATTTTTGAAGATGTCGGAAAAAATTATGCTGACTGGGAGCTTTACTGGCGTGAGCATTACGGTAGTTCGTTTCCGTGGGATAATTTTCGACTTCCACGAGGACGAAGCCGCGGGAAAAAGCTAGTTTTCTATATAATCACGTCGCATATGCATTCATGCAGTGTCTACTTAGTGCTTTTGTGTAAATTGGCTGAAATATGACGATGTAAAATACTACAATTAGGATGAACATCAGTTACGTTTTAATCTGGGTTATTCCCAAACTACTCCATTCTTTTCTTCCAAAAGGATAAGAATCTCATACATTAATTCCCGAGTTACTCCATGGAATTATTGATATTTAAAAATACTTATTATTTTGTTCCCATTCTGCTTCATTGGTATCTGTAATTATTCTCAAAGTACTCCACCGATTATTCGTTATCAATTCTCAAACTGCTTCTCTACTTTACCTACAAAATAATAAGTAATAATTTAATTACAGTCAGTCACAAAAATGAGGCATTCCACTAAGAGCACTGATTTCAACAGCACTTGACCGAACGGCACCTGAGCACTTCCACTAACGGCACACACAAAATTCCACAAACAAAATTTTGATCAGTGCGGTTCGGTGGAACAGTTTTCTAATATTACTTTAAGTCTCCGAACGGCACCTGCATACAGTTTGTAGTGATGGGACGTATATTATATTCTGTGTTCAGGACATTACCAACTATAACATAACGAGTAGTAAGTGCAATCGAACCACGTACAGTAAAGGGCTCCAATATCGTACGTAATGAATGCGGGTAATTTTTTACGTATGCAATTTGTTTAACGTTGGATTCAAATCACTAAACTATTTCAACATAGCATAATAGCAGAGACGCTGAAAAAGTTAGACCACATGCTGCACAGCTTAAATGGAGCCTCTCGACGGGTTGGCCTCGGTATTTATTTGGACTAGACGAAAGTCATGTACTATTCACACGTCTTGCCGAGACCAATCAAAATCAAAATCAAAAGTCATTTATTCAAACTAGGCTGAGAATCAGCACTTTTCGAACGTCAAAAATTACATAAGACAGTCCCCCAAAAACGCCCACCCTTCACCACTTCCTAGTGCTTTAGCTGGGAAGAAGAAGTGGCGCAACAAACTCCCCAGCAGCACAGCTGTCTGTTCAGATATAACACTTGAATCTATACAATAAAATGTAAAAGAATTTGCATTACGCAACACAACATTAAATTATTTGCCTTATGTTAGCTAGCACACGCCACTATACCAAAAAAAAAAACATAAAAATCGTCGAAAACTATACTCAAGCAGAAATAACGTAAACAGAACGTACTTAAATAAAAGCCTCCAGGCATAATGGGCGTGCCCGCCCACACAAAGCTATAGCTGCAAGTCCGAAGTCAAAAATGATAAACTAGCACCATCGTAGTAAAATAAAAAACAGTTAATCATTAATAACAATAATAAAACCATGGTCAGCAAGACGACCAGTCACCACAAGGAGCACCCGTTCACGAGCATAACGCAAAGATCAGCCATCACCCCCCTCGCCATATTTGAGGGAAGGAGGCAACCCGACCCCCGACGCTACCGCAAGCAGTGACATCTAAGGGAGCATGACGAACTTGCTGCCTTGCTGCCGGGAATCTACATCAAAGGTCGCTTTTTGAAGTTGTGAAGGAGTATGTCTACCTAGGGGAAGTCATCCAGCTCGGTAGACACAACTTTGAGAATGAAGCGGACAGAAGGATCCAGTTGGGTTGGGCAGTGTTTGGAAAACTTCGTCAAGTCTCTTCGTCACCTATCCCGCAATGTTTAAAGACCAAGGTCTTGAACTAGTGCGTCCTGCCCGTTATGACATATAGTGACAAAACGTGAACACATACAGTCGGGCTGGTCCACAAATTCAAGGTTGCTCAGCGTACTATGGAGCGGGCTATGCTCGGAGTTTCTTTTTTAGGATAAGATCAGAAATGAAACTATCCGGAAAAGAACCGGATTTACTGACATATCTTGCAGAGTAAGCAAGCTGAAGTGGCAGTGGGCGACCCATGTTTGTTAAAGGACCGATGGCCCATGGACAGACGAGTCTTGGAGTGGAGACCGCGTATCGGCGAGATGGACCGACGACCTTAAAAAGGTAGCTGAGACAGACTGGATGCGGAAGGCGGAGGACAGGGTGTTGTGGCGCAGTCTGGGAGAGGCCTATTTTCTGCACTGGTCAGCGCAAGGCTGAGTTGATAGATCACGTTGACGATACAATCACATCACACTAATATTTTAAAGGCGAAAATATGTGAGTGTGTGTGTGTGTATGTTTGTTACTTCTTCACGCTCAAACGGCTGGAGCAATTTTGATAAAATTTTGTATGGAGGTAGCTGACACCCTGGATTAAGACATAGGCTACTTTTTATCCCGATATTCCCACGGGATCGAGAATACGCGGGTGAAACCGCGGGGCGCAGCTTGTAGTTACATATTATGAGGAGTTGATTTGATTACATTCACACATACCTAGATACATACACAATAATTAAAAAAAAATCTAAACTAAAATCAATTTTGAAAGCAATCGTGTAAGTTACTACATAACACACATACATAATCAGCCTATAATGTTTCCACTGCTGGGACACAGGCCTCCTCTCTTCGAGAAGTAAAAAAGTAACAAGTAGTAAGTTTAAGTTACTAACAAGTCCAAAATGGCGGAAAATAATAATAATTAATATGCCTGACCTAGTTCTCGAAAATTACCATGTCACGTTGTACTGGGATCGGTCTATCATTACTGACCGGACTATTGTCGTTGCCTGATATAGTGGTGATAGATCGATTAGCGCGCCGCGCAATGATTGTAGATGTCGCCATTCCACATGACGAGAACCACGTGAAAGCTGAGAAAGAGAAACATAATAACTCGACACGAGCTTGTTGACATGTGGAATGTGAGCTTGGCTGTCATTGTGCCGATTGTCGTTACGGCCAAAAGCCTGATGCCTGAAAGCCTCGATCAACATCTCTCGAGGCTCTCGTTAGGCGGTTGGATCAAGGGCGTGATTCAAAAGGCAGTATTCCTTGATACGGCTCGCATTGTGAGGAAGTTCCTATCTCCTGCAGCCCTAACAACTGGTAGCTCGAACCCTGCTCCCAACACCGGCGGAACTCATTTTTTTATATTTTTAAATGTTTCGTTTTTATTTTTGATTGTAGGAAATATTTAAAAATGTATTCTGGTAAGAAAACAAAAAACAAACGACATAATTATTATTATAAATTAGACATCCTCCTACCTACATGATAACACGCAATTACTAAACTTGCCTCGATGTGACAGCCCCGACTCATTGCATACTGAAACATACTTAGATTTCATAGCGGTCTATATGTGTAAGTGTGTTCATTCGACCATTTTGTTCCTAGTTGAAATACTGTAAGATTTGAACCTCAGAACAATTTTAACAAACGAAATTGCTAAGAAAAGTGACAAGGTCTCTCATTTTTTGTTTACTGACAGCGATACAAATAATACATTACTCTTTGCTCCAGGTGAACAAGGTGGAATTATCCGGAAGACTTAACTTCTGCTGATTTGAACCGATATGTTTTGTTTGCTTATGTCTTGAACAAAAAAATACACCCCATCACTAAAAAAATATTTTAAATAGGTGCCGTTCGGGGACTGAAAATAATATTAATAAACTGTTCCACCGAACCGCACTCATCAAAATTTTGTTTCAGTGCCGTTAGTGGAAGTGCTCAGGTGCCGTTCGGTCAAGTGCTGTTGAAATCAGTGCTCTGAGTGGAATACCTCACAAAAATTCTTAAAAGAAATCCAGTACATATTTAAATGAGCTTTTTGATTAAAATGGAGTGGAGAACTTTGAGAACATTTTAATATTATCATGGAGTAGAATGAAACCTAATTAAAAATATTATATTTTTCGTGGAGTAGTTTGGGAATAACCCTTTAATCTAACCGACATGCTTGACCAACAAATAGATACGATACTTCAACAGAAAAATGTATTTGGCTATTATGCTCTGCTCCGTGCGAAGCCGGGGCGGGCTGCTAGTAAATAATAATTTAGCTTACTTTCTTCACTGCATAAGCATAAGTATAAGCCTATAATGTTCCCACTGGTGGGACACAAGCCTCTTCTCTTCGAGAGGGAGTGGGCTATAATTTACCACACGGGCCCAGTGCGGGTTGGTGGATGTCACGATGTCTTCGAATTTTTGGTTCTCGAACCTGCCGGTTTCCTCACGATGTTTTCCTTCATCGTATTGAGAGCAGTGGTGATGAAATTATTTACACAAAGTAACGCGCCTGGGTGGGTTCAAATCCACGATCTGCAACTCGTAAGTCGCGGCCATTAGCGTGGGGCCACCACTGCTCACTAGGCCACCACTGCTCCACTGGGCCACCACTGATCTTCTTCTTCACTGAGCTGACTGTATTTCTGCTTTTTCTAAATTATGGTGACTAACATTCATACAAACATACATAAACACACGCCTTTTTCCCATGGGTGTAGGCAGAAACTATAGAACACCACCTGCTACGCTCCGTTTGCTTCGCCTACGTTCATACATCTGGTCATACACGCACGTCGGTTGCGAGTACTACGCACCTGACCTTTGTGAAGAACATCACCAATTATACTAACCCTTCTTAAAAATAAATAGCAAGAATCAAATAGACAACTAATGTATGACACTGGAATGGTCGTTTAAAGTCACAAAAGAGCGTCATGTGACTTTTAAGAACTTAGGCATAAGTTTTAAATTACAATAATTCACACGCGTTCATGAAATGCAACAACTATGTCTATAGGTTGCATCACACGAAGTAACATCAGACATCATTAGTGATCTTCGGGGAGTACGTTTGAAGATACATGAAAGGCACAGAGGCAATACTCAACAGATATCAACTTCATATATTATCACGCTGTAATACAGGTGGTACGGTCAATCAAATGGCACATCATTAGTAGCACTTGAATTGTGATAACAGCTGCTATCAAAGATTTAACTGCTTAGATTCGCCTGACCAGGGCAATGATATTTGAATTGTATTGTCTCACTCACTCATACTGACAATTGCACGTATTGTCTCATGCGGGCTGTGTAACCTTACTTTTTTCAGTATGGATACTTTTTCGCGCGACCTTAATTCGATGAAGGCAAATCTAACGATTTTAATCTTTGGCTGTTACCTACTGAGACAAAATAAAGGCACTGGCATAGTTTAATTGTTATCAAGGTATCATGTTACGTGCGGTTGGCTGTAGCTACACACATTGCTCAGTAAATGTGTGCGTGCATCATTTTTGATCGAAGTTGGTACTGCAAGTAGACAAACCGAACGATTTTTTGCATTCCCATTTTGCGCGTGTGCCTGCAATGCGTAAAAGAAATATAGGTTTTGGAAACAGTCAAAGCTGAGTCTCTGTTGGCTATCTAATCTGTGTTATCGATACTAACAAGTCTACAAGACACATGATAGTGAACCGCAACTGCGTCGCTTCTGAATCACTTGTTTGAATTTGCTGTTTGTCTCTATCTCTGTGGTCTCTATCTATATAACGACTATCGTACTAGTTATACCCGTGACTTCACTAGAATACGAACATCATATTTGCAATAGCTTGTTTGTTGGCTAGTTGTTTAGTGCACCTCGTAATTTATTTATCACTTTTGACTAAAATTCCCAGTAAATTGAAACTTCTTAAGGTCTATGACAATAGATGGGCCAAAAAGATGGCTTCTTGGATGGGACTGGTTGCCTTAAACGAGAAAGACAACACACTCGCTGGGAGGATGAGATCGTGCGTATAGCTGGATGGACGTAGCGAAAGATGCGAGGCCTTCGGGTTCTCAAATAAAAACAATTAAATATAAATATTATTATTAATAGCACTATAAAAAAATATTAGCTATTTTATTTTATAAAGTCTATCCACAGTTATCAGGACCTTGCCCGGGACGTGAACTGACCGTACTCCGTTAGAAACTTAAAAAAAAATATTGGTATGTACATTTTATATGAGCTCGTTCACACACGTCCATGTCCTGGCCGGCAAAGGAGCTGAAAGTGCCTACTTTGTGCGTGGCCCGGATGATATGTGTTTAAAGACCTTTAAAGTTGAAATTTAAAAGAATATGTCAATTTAAAAGACTGTCCGTGGAGTTTCTTGCCTTTCTTCTCCATAGGTACACTACTAAGCTTTGGAATGGGCAACTAGCTTCATCTTTATGACTGACCGAACCCTTGACAGTTCAAAAGTGCCTGTAATTGGTTTACTTGAAATAAATGCTTTGAGTTGAGTTTGAAAAATTAATTACACAAAATACATTTTTGTTTTACGGCATGCAAATTGCAAGTTACATTCAAACTTAGGGTGGAAAACCAATTACGAAGTCGACTGTGCCATTATGTTACCTGCAAATAATTAGTTACAACCTTGTTCCACGAGTACTCTCCTATTATGAATCGCCCCTGTGACATTTTGACCCGAAAAGTTAGTTGAATTAGTTCATAAATAGGTAATTATAAAATTGCCACAAAACAGGAAACTTTTTGGTGGTTGTTTCAATGGGGCCGACAACTGTCAAAGTGGCGCTAGCAGCACAAAGACAGCAGGTTTTGTAAGGAATTAGTACTGAATTCATAATTAGAGACAATTATTGAGGAAATTGCTAGATGTTCTGAACCAAATTGTAAAGAAACTGGAGGCCACCAGTTTCCTCGAGATGAGAAACTTAAAAAAAATGTGGCTCAAAGCCATATGGCGAGTAAAGTTTGAGTCTAAAAGCGGGCCGAGAGTGTGTCATAAACATTTCAAGTCAAAAACTATTTGCTCTTATTTGTACGTAACCTATCAGCATCACATAACTTATAAGGGCAGAAATTTTAGTTAACTTTTCTAATGCGATTTAATAAACCTTAAAAGAAAACAGACCGCCCATAAAAACAAACAAACGAACAAATGAATGGTTAATTAACGTCTTAATATAATTATTTTTATTTAGTATCACTCAGACTTGAAATATAGCCTCAAACTTTGTACCACGACAGAAAGGTTAAGTTCCGTCGTTTAAAGGTATTATTAGAATGATACAATGTTGTCATACACAGATACACTAAAGTGTGTCCTGAGTAAACATTCATTATACCATGAAGCAAGTTTAAAGACCATAACGTTGTAAAAATATAAAGTAATTTAGGAACAACAGATTACCTTTCAATTAGGTCTGCTTTCCTTCCACGTAAATAGGCGCCTCTTTTTCTTAACTCTTCTCTTAACTTACATATTTTCCAAGTGGAATTCATGTTCTAAATCGAAACATTGTCAAGAAATGAACGCAAATAAGAAATCCGAAGTTTGTAAATGTTTGTCTCACTGAATGACAAAGGTTCGTGCAGTAGTGGCGCCATCTGAGATCAGCTTTCACTTTCACACAATAACCAAACAAGATCGCTGGCAACTGCGATTGCGTACACACATAAAATGACAATTGGTCGCAGTAGGTTTCATTTTGACAGTTCATCCACATTCATTGTGTTATTTACGTTGTTGAGCAGACGAATTTTTCAAACCCATGAGAAGCAAAGGATTAGCAATATCCTTCAAAACTCTCGGATTGTCATTGATAGTCTGTTACGTAATTAGGGTGCTGGTCATCAGTGCGCAATGAATGGCTCTACTTCTATGAAATCGGGTCAAGCTATAGGTCTTCAGAATCGCAGCATATACAAAATGTCCCGAAATTAACGCACAATCTCTTAAGGGGTCATTGTACTGATCAATGTAATAATAATAATAATTTCTTTATTTGTATAGAATGCAGGTATTACAATGATGATGTTAGTTTTAGATATGTTTCCAGTACATTCTGCCTGTTGGCATACAAAAATTTGTTAACTTACAGATAATTTAAAAACTAGGTACCTACTTATATTCAAAATGAGATCATTGATCAGCTAAGTCTAATACATAATACATAATAAATGAGATAAGGTGAATCAAATATTACAATTCATCATTTATAAAATCGGTAACAGAGTAATAACATTTCTCTGTCAGCAACGACGACAGGAATTTCTTGAATTGTTTTAAGGGCTGATCCTTAATACAGTTTGGCAAATTGTTAAATATAATAGGTGCCATACCAATAATGTTTTTTTTAAGCAAAGCAGTGCTATATCTACCAGTAAACAATAGACTCTGATATTTTTGATCTCAAGGAAGCAGTTCGCATCCTCGTATCATTTAATGACGGAAATAGATGTTTGTTAGTTTTAACAAATATAGCTATTTCGAGAATGTATATACTAGGAAAAGTAAGTATTTTGTGTTTTTTGAAAAAAGGAATGCAACTATCTGTAACCTTGAGACCAAAAATGGATCGTATGCACCGTTTTTTGGGCTTTAAATATAGACTCCCTTTCGGAACAATTACCCCAGAATACTACACCAAACCTTAGAACAGAGACCACCAAACCGTGATATGCAACCATTAGTGTATCAACGTTAACTTTCTTGGACAGATTGTAGAGAGCATACGCAGACGTGCTTAATCTTTTGCAAACTTCTTCAGCCTGCGGTTTCCAGGTCAATTGACTGTCAATCATAATACCCAAAAATTTTGCCACTTTAACGCTATCAATAGTTTGTCCTTTATATTTAATTTTTAGGTTTAAAGGAAGAATTTTTTGATAGAAATGCATTATATTTGTTTTATTGAGGTTTATGATAAGATTATTATCGTTGAGCCAGTTTATTATTAGTTTTAGAGAATTATTTATTTCATCTTCATAAAGCTCTTTGTTGAGGCAGTCTATTAGGATCGTACTGTCATCGGCAAATAACACACAAGGGTATGGGATGTGTTGGGGTAGGTCGTTTATATACAGTAAGAAGAATAATGGCCCTAGAACGCTACCTTGCGGAATGCCATATTTAATTTCCCTAGGACCAGATAGATATTTAAGCTCACGTTTTGATTCGACGCATATTTTAGAAATTTCTGTGTATTGAAGACGTCCACTTAGATACGATTCTATTAGACGTAGAGCATTCCCTCGTATACCGTAAGCATCAAGTTTGACCAAAAGCGTTTCATGGTTCACGTAATCAAAAGCTTTGGTCATATCGGTAAAAATGGCACAAATTGGTATTTTTTTATCCACATTAACCATTATTTTATTTATTAAATCGTATATGGCCATATTTATATTTTTATTTTTACGAAAACCTTTTTGTTCCTCACATAATACATTGTATTTTGACAGAAATGAATAAAATGACTCATAAATTACTTTTTCAATTATTTTGGAAAATACGGGGATTAAAGCTATTGATCTAAAGTTAGCCATGTCTTCTTTATTGTTCTTCTTATGGAGTGGTTTAACTATTGTGGTTTTAAGACTATCGGGGAATATTCCGGCGGATATGCTTGCGTTAATAATGTGGCTTAGAGGGTTAGCTATTATTATTATTTGCACAGGCAAATTTTATAACATTCGTTGAAATACCGTCATATCCATAACTCTTCTTGTTCTTTAAAGATTTGATCACCCTTGTAATGTCTTGAGGGGCAACAGGGGCCATAAAAATAGAATGAGGGTTATACGTTACTCTTACAGTATTTTTAGTTGTGTTAAGGGGTGGATCTGAGATCTGATCAATAAAGAAATCGTTGAATGATTGAGCTATTTCATTAGGATCAATTAATAATAAACCTTTTTTATTTATTCTTGTTATGGGTTCACTTATAGATTTTGTACTATTTATTATTTGCCAGGATGTTTTAGACTTATTTTTGGAATTTTTAATTAGAAAGTTGTTCTGTGCTTTCTGGGTCAGTTTGACAATTTTTTTTAATTTGTTTGAGTACTCTTTAAATGTTGTTTTATTTTCACTACTAGGATTAAGTCTTTGTTTCCAGAGTAATTGGCGTTGTTTTTTGCTGCAGATTCTAATACCTCTAGATACCCATTTTATCTTTTTTTCAGATCTTAATATTAATGTTTTGAAGGGGAAGCATAGCTCATACAGGAGTTGAAATATTTCTAAAAAGTTATCATAGGCTTCATTTGGATCCTCTGTGCCATATATATCTGAAAAGGATAAGTTTTGGAGATGATTTCTAAAGATAATTAAGTTTTCTTCAGATATGTCTCGTCTTAATGTTTTCCATGTTTTCATTTGGCTAAACTTACTAACTTTCATTGTAAATATTTGAGCCGTATGATCGGATAATCCGAAGTCTATTATTTCACTTTGGCAGCTTTGTTTTGAATTGTGCGCAAAATTATCTAAGCAAGTTTTACTATGAGGTCTGGTCGGTTTATTTATTTCTAGCTTCAAATTGTAGTTCATCAGAAAATACACAAAATCCATGCTAATTTTGTTTTTTTTCAGAATATCTATATTAAAATCTCCGCACATAATAATTTTTTTGTTTGGTTTGGAAATCTTATTAAGTATAATATCTAGGATCTCATAGAATTGGTGTAGATTAATGATTTTTGGTGGTCTATACACACATAGGATTGTAAGTTTTTGTGATGGTAATTCTATTGCGCAACATTCTATAATTCCTGTTACCGAATGTCTCATAATGTCAGGCAGGTCTTTATATTCGACGCCTTTTTTAACTAAGATACAGGCTCCACCGCGTTTAATGTTTTGTCTAGCATAACATGCCGCTAGCTTATAATTTGGTATATGTAAAAGTTTCTCTTGGCCAGACATTATGAAATGTTCGGTTATACATATGACATCTAAATTAATTTGTTTACTTAACAATTCCTGTATACAGATAACCAGTAAGTCGGACTTGCTTAAGAGACCGGCAATATTTTGATGCATTATATTTATATGATTAAAGAAAAAAATCGCATCGTGGAGACGATATGCTTGTTTGGTTGTCAGCTATATTTTCTTGTTGAAAAAATGAATTATAATCAGCTATAGTTACCGATAGATTATGAAACACATTTCGCATACCACGATCGTTTATTTTCCTACTAAACTTAGAGAACATTGTAAAATCGTAACACAAGTTTAAATTAGAGTCAAACGCCGTTGCATAGTTGTACGTTTGCAAGTCTAAATGAAGTAGATTATTAAAGGTCTCTATGCGCCAGTTAAACAATGTTGAACGATCACTTAATTTGAAGGTAGGAACACATATTATAATATTCGTGTGCTGTATTTTCTGCAATTTTTCTCTCAGTTTTATAATTATATCCACATAGTTTTCAGTTTTATGGAAGTCTTTTTCTCCAATTAAAATAATGCAGAAATCATTCATTGTATACTCTATTAATTTATTCTCCAAGTTGTTGATAAGCTGCTCCGTGCCACAATTCGGGGAAACGTAATGACAGAATTCAGAGTTTTGAAATGTATTCTCGGCTATAGATAAAATCATGTTATTTTTATTTGCACTCACAATACATAGCTTATGTTTGGTGGTTTTAGGCTTGCTAGACAGTTCAGCTTCTTGGGATTGAAGTGCCTCAGTGTGTCTTTTATGTACACAGAGCTTTTCCTTGGTTGCTGGTAACTGTGAAGAAATATCAATTTCTGGAGGAGTAGTAGGAGCATTTGCACAGGACTTTGCCAGTATGTTTTTGGCTTTTTTCTTTGGGGTAACAGTTATCTCAGATGTTAATTTACTTGTTACTTGTTTCATTATCTTGTGCTTTGCATCCAAATTTTTAATTTCTTGTTTTAACTTCATGTTTTCTAATGATAAGTTATTAATTTCTTCGTGAGCAGCGCTTAGTTGTAAATTAACTTTTTGTAGTTCATTTTTTAGCTGCAAGATTTCTTCGTCGCTTTCGTCATCAGATATATTAGGAGGTAGGCTACTAGATGTGCCATCAAGCGGTGAGTTCGCAGATTTGTTAAGCGTACTTTCGTTTATTGTATCGTTTGACAGTGATGTGGCACGTTTTCTCATCCGAAACGTAATGTTTTCTAAGAATTCCATTTTTGTTGCTGATAAAGTTCGAGAAATATTAGGAAAAAGAACTTTGCTTCGGCTGGGTTTGAACTCGGGACACGAGCGTATACCACGACTCTTAAAAAGAGGCCTACCGTTTGGCAGCTTAGCCAAACGGTCGTTAAATTATATGACGAAAATTGTGTTCTGTTTTTATTGATATTTTTGAATTTGAATTTGACCGTTTTTTTTCTTGTTGTTTTTGTTGCTTTTTTAAGTTGTTTTAATGTAAAACAATCAAATAGTCACAGGTTTTAGCACTGTTTGTTTTTAATCCTTATTTATACAAAGATTATTATGTTTTAACGAAACTTTTACTTTTGTGTACACTATGTTTACATTGTTTTGTAGTTTTACTTTTATCACTGTTATTCTCTGACAGGATTGTTTGCTAACACTGTCACTTATTTATCGGAATACACTGATGCTATTTCACTACTTATTCACACTTGAAAACGATTAAGATAATTTAAAAACAATTTTAATTACGGAGCCGAAGTTTACATTGGCACTAGCGCGCGTTCCGATCCTATGACTACTGTAGATCTTTGACAGTTGTTACGGGTCGTCAGAAGTCCAAAAGTCTGACAACCAGTCTTACCAAGGGATATCGTGTTACCCAGTAACTGGGTTGTGAGATCAGATAGGCAGTCGCTCCATGTAAAATACTGGTATTCAGCTGCATCCGGTTAGACAGGAAGCCGACCCCAACATAGTTGAGATGATGATGTACTGATCATTATGAACAACTTTCACTACGGGAACACACCCAAAATAGCAAAAAAAAAAATCTGGTGTTTTTAACGAGTTATTCAAACATAAATGTAGGGAAGAGCTGTTTATTTTTTGCGATTTCAGATTTGGTCCCATAGTAAAAGTTGTTCATAGTGATGTGTACAATGACCCCTTAAGAGGTTGTGCGTTAATTCCGGGATATGTTGTATAGGTACTGCCAGCAACCCCCTTGTGAGAAACTTGGAATTTGTCCTCTAAATGAGTGGGTTTTACAAATATTGGCATCAACAAACACAAGTACCCAATCCTTATAGAGAGCATTTAAATTAAAAAAAAACATTGGCACAAACAGAGCAGTGGTAACCCAGTGATAACGTCCGCGACTTACGAGGATTAGGTCGTGGGTTCGAACCCAGACAGCGCTTTAATTTGTGTAAATTATTTCATCACCACTGCTCTCAAAACGGTGAAGCGAGGAAACCGGTATGTCCTAGAACTAAAAATTTTAAGACATGTGACATCCACCAACCCGCACTGAGTCCGCGTGGTGGATTACGGCTCAATCCCTCGCACAGAAAGAGGAGGCCTGTGTCCCAGCAGTGGGATCATTAGAAGCTGTTTATGTTGGCAAAAACATGAGGACCTGAAAGAATTGAAAACTGAAAACTATGCATAGCTACAGATATACTGTTAAAATTTAATTATCGTCGGTAACGCGAACCCATAAGATTTTTCCCTACCAAGAAGAAGTGTCCACTTCGAGTTTTGAAGGTGTAAAATGTGGCAAAGCATGGTCTGCTGACATAAACCGCCTTGTTACAAAACAAGATTTATATTTTGACATGACTTAAACCATGCAGCCAGTTTTTGTAATAAGAACGTAACAGTGATTGAAAAACCGTTCTTTATACAAAACTGAAAACTTAGTTCGATACTAAGTTGTCAGTTTTGTGTTTAGGAACTTTACCATAGTCGGAATAAAGTTCGAAATTACATAATGGCTCCATGTTTTAAACCTGGGTCTGAAGATAAACCTTGTTTTGTAATAAGGGGGAATATGTCTATTTTCTCAACCGATTAGGTACATATTTCATGTTAAACTTTCATTCGTATCTAATTTGACAGACTAGGATTTCTGTATAAGCTAGAATAGCACTCGAGAACAAAGAAGTTTATGCCAACTAGCTCAGTGTAGCGGGGTTTCTAATATTCCGGAATAGAATCACAAGGCAATTCGTGTTGAAATATCAAATGATTTAGATGTATGGTGAAATTAGATGAATGTAAGATAATAAATACAGAGAGGAATTGCTTGCTTATGACACCGTTTACTCAACTGACTTAAACGATTTAAGTTATTGTTCATCCGAACAGCTTAGTACGCACTTCGATCGTCAGATTTTACTGCTGACCACGGAACAGTATAATAATATTTCGTGGTTTCATTTTCGATATAAATAAACAGGTAGTCCTTTGACCTACAAGGCAACACTCGCACGCTTTTAAAGTTATTTATAATTGGAATATCGAATCGATTCTTTTTAAATAATAATCGATTAAAGTATCGACTCGTCCACCCTACACTATGCTAGACGGTGACGGGTGACCTCATTATTTTTCCGTGCGAGGCAACGAGTGCACGCGCTCCTACCTTCGATTGTTTTGTTCTTAGTTCGAATTTAAAAAAACGGTAATTCTTTATATCCGCAATGCCTAAAGGGTCCTATGAAGAACGAATTGATTATTATATGAAGAAGATGGTAAAATTACGGGATAAAAACCGTCACAAACGCCGGCGTCGAGGAGATTCAGTCTCACGTTCGGACGACGATAACCAACAAGGTTAGTTACTAAAAATCCCTGCTACTCCTACCGTACAAGTACTGATCAAAGTGACAGTCTTGATACTGGTAATTTGCCATAGATTCAAATTTGAGCGTGGCAATGATTTTACCCGCCATAGATTCCATAAGCGAACGAGGAGTTACAAATAAATTGGTAATAGATTCGAATTTAGAACTGTTACTTTTTAACGTACCTACCCACGTCTAGTTGAGTTACGTTTATTGTTTCCTGTTGGAGACGAAACGGCAGTGTGGGATTTATGACAACCACCCATAGAAACTGTCCCGCAACCTGGTCATGAGCCTGAAGATATAGTCGGTATAACTGACCCCGAAGGGCCTCGACCTGACATTTTGCTGGAGTCTGTTTCGACTCAACAGGGTGATTTGAAGTCCGCACCACCTCATCCTCCACCGGTATCACTGGTGCTTCCTGAACCTCCTTTGGATCCAGAGATCCTGTCCGCTCTTGGCGAGCCAACTGATGAAGGACCTATATGGGGCCAGGAAATATAATACATAACAACTTAACCCAATTATGGTTACCATTACTTAAAAAGGGAATGGTTAAAGAAATAAGAGACAAAGTATAAAAGCCCCAAAATTAAACATTGAGATCTCTGCCGCTGTTCCTGAAATGGTAAGGTTACGCGACAAAAAAGTTGAGGCATCTCAACAACAATTGGGGGCAGGCATTACTGCTATTAGCAAGGCGACGATGTCATTAATAACCAGTGACAACAAGATCGAAGCCATCAAAACACTAAGTGATGATTGCCGTGCCATTTTATGTGATCTACATAATTCCGAAACCCAGCTTTGGATCAAAATGATTACACCCGGGCTAGCGAAGCCTTTCCTCAATGTCATACAGGACAGCGAGCGAGATGAGACGTTGTTCGGTTCCACTTTATCGGATAATATAAAGGCGTCTAAAAGTATTGAAAAACAGTGTCGACAGATAAAGAAGACCGCGCCACTGCCAGTAAAATCTAATACTAAGGCCCAGTCTCAAAACACAATGTCTGCGCGCCACCAGTTCCAGGGAAACTGGGCCGGACCTTCTCGTTACCCAACGAACAGGGGGGGGGGGGGGGGGGGGGGGCGAAGGTGTCAGTGGAGATTCACCACGTCAGCGCGTCGATCAGCAGCGGTGACGGCGACAGCGACGTCGCTAACCAAGGCGAAAGAACCGGTCACGTGCCCCTGCATGCCAGTTAAACAGGTACATGCAGTTAGGGTACAACATTTCTATAATTGTTGGACCCACATTACTAATAATACCAGTATTCTTAATTCGTTCATGAAGGGAATACCTATTCCGTTTATATGTGCGCCGTTTCAAACTTCTGTCCCTCGAATTACGTAGTCATTGAGTGAACAGCGTGGCATGTCATTAGCTATCGAGAATTTAACTGAACTAGGTTTAAGCCCAGTGCAGATCAGTTTATTTCTATTACATTTTTAGCTCCAAAGTCCAACGGTGATAAAAGATTCATTCTGAACTTAAAATCTATAAATCGATTTATACCGAAAACACATTTTTAAATGGAGGCTATATAGAACTGCCTGTAAGTTAGTACAATCAAACTGGCATATGGCGACAGTGGATATGAAGGAAGCATATCTACTTACCCCTGTTTCTAAGCAATTTCGTAAATACCTTCGATCCCATTATATGGCGCAAAAGTCAAAAAAAAAAAACAATAACTTTCGAGTTTAACGCATCACACTATGGGCTCGCCATAGCTCCTAGGTGTTTTACTAGATTGTCAGAGAGGTCGTAAGTTTTTTACGTAATCTCTGGTTTCTATCTGTATCTTATTTAGACAATCTGCTTTTTTGAGGGAGCAGTTACGAAGAATATGTTCGTAATGTAAAGTAAACGGTAGCATTACTAGAATGTTTGGGTTTCGTAATAAATTACGAAAAAGCAATTTGCAACCTCAAACATCATGCAATTTTTTAGGATTCATTTATGAAACCACTGATATGACTTTATCGTTAGCCCTAGACAAACTCCACTAGAACTATTTTGTTTAGTACAAAACTATTCCAAATTACCCACAGTTTAAATTAGAAATTTCTCCCAACTGATAGGAGTACACGTAGTTGATAGGAGTACACGCGTGCCCAGCGGTGCGTTACGGTTGTTTGTATACAAAGATATTAGAAAGAAATAAGTATTTGGTTCTACAACACGTTACATTTGACGTAAAAGTTAAACTTCCTCATAACATCTTAAGTGATTTGAAGTGGTGGGCCCAAAATATTTACAAAGTAAATAGTCCAATAAAGCCCCAAAGCTATACGCTGTAAATATACATTGACGTGTCACTCACAAGTGGGGTGCATTTAGTAACGGGGTACGAGTCAATGGTGCTTGGAAAGAAAATGAAACTAATTTTCATATTAACTATATGGAACTATTAGCCGTATTTTTCGCCCTTAAATGTTTTGCTCGGGACCAAACTGACTGTGCTATCCTGCTTCGTGTGGATAACACTACCGCGATAAGTTATATAAACCGCATGGGCGGTATTCAATTCCCATTCTTAGTGCATTTTCTCGTAATATTTGGCAATGGTGCGAGATGCGAAAGCTGTGGTTATTCGCTTCGTATATAAACACAAAAGACAATATCGAGGCTCATGAAGAGTCACACAGGGTGAACCCCGACGTCGAATGGGAATTATCGCAACCTGCATTTAAATATTTATTGGAAAACGATTAGGTCAACCAGAGATTGACTTATTCGCTTCTCGCGTTAATGCTAAGTGTCAAGAATATGTGTCCTGGAATCAGGACCCAGATGCGATAGCCGTCGACGCATTAACGATAAGTTGGTACCCAAAATTATTTTATGTTATCCCACCATTTTCTCTACAAAAAAAAATATACAGGGTAAAGCTACCGGTATCTTGGTTTTCCCAATGTGGCCTGCACAGGCTTGCAGGTGTCCTATGTAAATAGATCTATTGGAGAAATTGTTGTCTGAAAACCGCACCCAAAATTACTATTGTCGCATTTCAGACAACAACACCCGCTCCACCAGACGCTTTCCCTGGGAGCAGCGCTGCTCTCAGGCTCGCGTTCTCCCGCCACGTTACGCCGCCTTGCGCTAGATGCTCGCCTCACTACCACAAAGCACACTAATACAGCGGTTGTTACAAGTTGTGGTGGCAGTTCTGTAAGGACTTGTAATGTGTTCGAGATTTCCATCCCATAGTCACTCTTTTTACAGAACAGTATGATAAAGGTGCGTCTTACGGCACGATTAACAGCCACCGTTCAGCCTTATCCTCGCTCATAGGAAACAATTTTCCTTTATCAGACGAGGGCGTCAAACGCCTCCTTAAATGGATATTCAAACTGAGATCATCTTTACCTAAGTATTCAACTACTTCGGATCCTCAAATAGTGCTGGATCATATTTCGGAATGGGTTCTACATACTCAACTTAATTTAGAAAAACTAACTAAAAAAAAAACTTGTTTTACTTAGTCTGTGCACTGCACATAGAGTACAAACTGTTTCCTTAATTAAAATACGTAACATTACAATCAATTCAAACTGTATCGAAATTGTTGTAACGGATATAATTAAAACCTCATGGATAGGACGGGACCAGCCGGTTTTGTATTTACCATATTTACTAGAAAATACTTCTATTTGTCCAGCCACAACGCTAGTCGACTAATGTCTGCAACGAAGGCATTCACACAGATCACCTCATAATTACTGTATAGCGTTCTTACAAGAGCGCGACAGCACAGACTATAAGCAGGTGGCTCAAACAGACGTTGGATGCGAGCAGCATTGACGCATCAGTTTACGGCGCACACAGCGCCCGCCATGCTGCCACGTCAACAGCGCGCGCGGCTGGGCTAAGTTTTGATCTCATTCGAAAAACTGCCTGCCTGGACTGCGTCCTCCCAGGCCTTTACTAAGTTTTATAATCGGCCTATTGTAGAAAAATCTAAATTTGAAAAATCCGTTTGTTTATGATTAATGATTAAGAATAATACAGAAATATTTACGAATCAAGTGATTGTAATGTGATTGTCTGTTGAATCATTTAATTTAAGATATTTATGATTTATCGTATCTCGTGTTTTAATTGTTATACACATAACCAAGATGCATAAAACAAATGTAAAAATATCACAATCTCTGAACATCTACCTGTTTATTTATATCGAAAATAAAACCACGAAATATTATATATGATCAAACGAACTTCTTAAGTGAAGTTCGATCGATATAATATGAGTGGTTTCATTTGAAGATATAAATACCCAACCCACCCAAAACCCAGTTTATTTTTACTATAACACGAGAGGACTTGAACTCAAGTTGCAGCTCTAAAAGAATGAGGTCATCCGTCACCGTCTAGCATAGTGTAGGGTGGACGAGTCGATACTTTAATTGATTATTATTTAAAAAGAATCGATTCGATATTCTAATTATAAATAACTTTAAAAGCGTGCGAGTGTTGCCTTGTAGGTCAAAGGACTACCTGTTTATATATATTGAAAATGAAACCACTCATATTATATCGATCGAACTTCACTTAAGAAGTTCGTTTGATCATATATTATGTACCATTTGATCGCAAGAACCAAATCACGCCGTAGTTTGCCTTTCGTCCAGTTACCGCTGCTGAGTTGACTTTTCATTCTAGTGAAATCAAAATTTGATTTTCACGATGTATTCAGCCACACTCTGCTTACAGTAACAATGTGATTTGAAGCCACAATTAGTGTGACTCAAATGTTTCAGTCAAATCGCTACTCTTCTTTGCGGACATTCCGCATGCGGGTACCAGAATATAAATCACACTGAAGGTTTGGTGTCTTAAGAACGAAAAGAAAGGAAATTCGTTTACTTACGGTAAAACAAATGTGTGTTGACAAAGAAAAAAACACAGACATAGAAAAGAACATGATGTGAGAAAATTGCGTCACATTACGCAAAATGGCTATCGCTCAGCATAATGCTGAAGTTCTAGCCTTTTGTCCACATTCACTAAGGCGTTACATACCTGGATATATTTCAGAACACAATGTGTAGTAATAATTTACCCATTAGCTGTGTTAAATGAATATCCAAGATTACTTCATTGTCTGCGTTAAGCTGGGGTTTCACTAGTCTCACAAGTCTGCTTGCGCTTGAGAACAAAGGCCATAGATAAAGCTGTACCATAGATTATGTAACAGTGTTTAACAAAGAGGTTTATACAGTCATTTATAAACACATTCCCGCGTGTTTTACTAAGAGAATGCGGTTTAAATTATACTAGTACTATAGTACATTATTTTAAATTATAGTATTATTGGTAGGTACTGAAATTCTTCAGGAATCAATGCTCGTGCCTTCTTTGTAGAAGAATAGCCCTTTGCCCTGCAGAAGAACAGTAATAGCCTGGTATTATTATATTATTTTTTTACTGAAATGATTTTTTACTCGTGCCATTTTAAGAGTAACAATATAAATGCTAAGTCAAAGTTTCGATGCAGGAAAATTCTTTACCACAATCGCGATATTCCGCAATTGGATACTTAGTTCATTAACAAAAAAAATATTTTACTACGGAACACCTCGTATACGTACCTAACCCTCTGCCTTACCCTTCGGGGATTACAGACGCTATGTTATGTTATTTTACAAAGGAAAATATATTTTCCGTACAAGGTAAATCCTCAAGATAAAGTGAAATCATAATTATTACTTAGGTATTCTCAACACGCCTACACTACTAGTATGGCATATGAACATTAATGAATTGATCTCATTGAGTTCAGTTAATTAATTATGTTTTCTGAAATGTTAATGATAGGCATATATTTAATTGAACCTAAATAATTCCCATTTTGCACTCCTAAAAAAAATAATTGAACACTCTAATAAAATGATTACGCCTCCTATTGTGAAGTAATCTCAAAAAGAGATAAAATAATTCTTATTTCGGGGTCCTAAATATACTAAATAGCCAAGTAACTGCGACCAACTTAGATGCAGCGGTTGGTCACAGATCCAACCTTAACCTAACCCGTTGGGTCGGGGTACCCTATCATAGTTACTGCGACAAACTGGGAGCAAAAGGCCAGAAAGTTAAAAAGAGGCTCAATATTTAAAAAAGTGTGCATCATTAGAAGCGCAAAAATTTAGAGTTTTATTCTGTTACTAAAGCGTCCATCATAAGAAGGTACGTTTTTAGTGGATCGGTTAAATATTTCCCATTTTAATTTTGTCCGTATCGCATATTGTTTTATATTTGGTTGTCAGTAGCCATTTCGAGACCGTCTTATTAATACAATCACTCGGAGTGCTAAGTGTACAATTACGTAAGGAGTATTACGTGATTCTAACAGATAGCATATTCTCCCTACGTCAGTCTGTTAATCCTACATGTTGTTGGGATAAGCCATCCTTGACATTCAGCATCAATATCTTTGACATCTGCATTGATCTTTGTAAATATGGTATTAAAAGTAAAGGTATGTTCTACAGAATGAATCAGAAAGGTGTGGTCTTTAAGGGTATGGTGTAGACGATCAAAAAAACAACTTCCCAATGTATGGGACAACTGATTATTATTTCGATTACGAAGTTTGTCCCTTGGAGAAAGTTGCTCAGTTCGATGGTTTGTACCAGACCCTTAAATTTGACCACACCGTTCTAATACATGCTGTATTCGCTATAATAAACCGGTATCTGTATAATTAAGTTATTAGTATTTTATTTGTTGTTTTTCTCAAAGCATATACGATAATAGTGATAAGCCACACCCGGTTGAGGTGGTCTCGACAAATAATCAAAATGCGATAAATACACTGAAAAACAAAGGTAAGATTCCTGCTACTAACAAAGTCCAATCGGATCTGACCCCCCCTACCAAAAAGATCAACTCAAGAGCTTGCGTGAAGAGTTAGCCGGCTGGATTGAGAAAAGTGAGCAAAACTTGACCATTAAATACATAAATGGACTATATTTTAATAAATTAATAAATGGATTATATTTCGAGTATCGTCAGTGCCTTGAAAAACTAGGTACTTAAATGATCTCCGAGCTACATCTTTTATGCACGAACCTGGCATTTTTAATGGCAAAATTCTATTTATTTCTAGCTGAAGTAATCATATTATAAGCCAGCATTTATTTTAATAACGGAAACCCACCTACACTCTAGAATCACCGACAACCTTATTAATATATCGGATACATGACTATGTAGACTTATCGCATAGACAGGAACCAAAGAAGATGGGGTGACGTCGACATATATATAGCTCACAAAGTCGACAAGGCTGCAATAATCTCTAAAATTGATAGTGTGTCATCATAATGACACTGGTGAGGGGTTATGGCTTGATATCCAATATGAAGATCTCGACTTACTACTAGCTTATATATACCGACCTCCTAACTCTCTTGCTGAATCAGACGAAGTTTTATTTAATACTATTGCAAAAGTAGCAGCTGTAAAAACCGTAATCATAGTAGACGATTTCAACATATCCAACATAAAATGGCGTCTTCAAAAAAATCATGGACATGATAACTTACACAACCCTCTTTGTACACATTGTATTCTAACAGTAACCTTAGCCAATTTGCTACTCAAATAACTAGAAAACGCAAGCAAGAAGAATCTCTGCTAGATCTTGTTTTATACAATAACAAGACGCTAGTTTGTGATGTGGAGCACCATCCACCCATACGTAAGAGTGACTACCTAGTCATTACAGCTACAATGCAGGTAATTTTTACCAATAATAAGAACGAGGTTACCCGAATGCATTACAATTTTTACAAGGCAGGCTTTAAGGAAATCTCAGAACATCTGACAATAAGTTCAACTGAAAATTATGTTAATGACATGTCTATCTCTTAAAAATAAAATTCATTTATCAATATTGTACCAAATAAGGTTATAAATAAAAAGCGAAGTACCAATAATCCTTGGAAGAACAAAGAAATCTATGATTTAATCCTGCAGAAAATCAGCTGTGGACCACATACAGAATTAATTCTAATGAGGACGCGTATAACAAATATAGAATAGTATTTATGTATTGATATCATAAATATGACACGAATTAGAAGAACGTTGTTCGAGTTCACTGTTATAGATACAGGTCCTAAAGTGTTTTATGGTTTTATAGAGGAATGAGGAACAGCTTATTTTTAACTGACACACCTCAAATTGTTAATTCGTAATTATGTGATCAATAATGTACTAATCTAATAATTGTATGTACCACATATTTGCACGCTACACTTGGCAGAATGTGATGATACCATTGACTAATCTTAAGACCATAAAATGAACCATATTCTGACAAATAAATGATTATGATTATGATGGTTATCCTGGAGGAGCAATATGGATTTATCCCGAGACGATCAGTCACAACGAATAAATCTACTAAAATGCGTATATAAATGGACCAAGAATCATGACAAGGAGCATCCCACAGATGTGATACACCTTTTTTTTTTTACCGCATTTGCGACGTCTAATCCACAAACTTGAACACTTTGACATTAGCCTGGATAAGTGATTTTCTTACCAAAAGAACATTCCGTGTGCGTATTAGGGACGTTCTTTCTACGGCTCATAGAGTGCTCAGCGATGTTCCCCAAGGATTGGTGCTCGGTCTACTGATATTTTTATTTGAACACAATCACTGACTTGAAAAACACGGTCCGCCGGCCGTTCTCATTATTTGCGGATGATAAAAAGTTTTTTGGGAATCCCCATGACCAGTGGCAAGATATCCAAAATGATCTAAACGCTTTATACAAATGGACTCTGGACTGGTTGATATCGCTGAATGTAGTACCGTCCTACAAATAGATGAAAACAATCCTCGAAAAGCTTATCGTATCGGACTTCAAAAACTTTCGTCTGTTGAGTCACAGAAAGATCTACGTGTTATTATGTCCAACAATCTAAAATGGAATGTAAACATATCCAGTATTGTCAAAAGAGGAATTTCGAAACTTTACATCATTCGCTAGGCATTCAAGCGCCTGACGCCTAAGACATTTGTCAAGTTATACAAAACCTACATATTATTTTGACCTCTCTGGGAATATGATAATGTCATCTGGGACCCATATTTAAAAAAAGACATCACTCTACTTGATAATGTTCAAAGAAAGGCAACCAAGACGGTTCGAACCATGCGTACCTCCACCACCACCATCCACCTTACGAACAGCGCCTCAAAGACCTTGGCCTTATCACACTGGAACAGCGTAGACAAAGGGGCTCATTGAGACGTATAGTACTTACAGAACACTACGAAGTGCCCAGCTTTTAAAACCTGTACACTCTGAATGTCAACTAACATTTGCGTGGGTATTCCCTAAAGTTATGGGAAAACTCATCAAACAAAAAGCCTTTGGAGCAATTCTTGTCTAACCGAGTTGTAACAGCATGGAATAGGCTCCCGGAAAACGTTGTGACGGCTCTGTCACTGAACTGCTTCAAGAATCGACTGGACAGATTAAATAAATCTACGAGCTATTTGATACACACGCATCAGCTAATTAGCTGCTGGTGTATTTAACCGAATAATAATAATATACTTAAGGCTTGTCCGGACTGGTGCGATATCGCGGGCGCGACGCGACACAATTTCTTTGTCGGTGCCTATCGCACTCGCGATATCGTACCAGTCTGTACGAGCCTTTACAGGTAAGTATAAAAACCTACACACAAAACAGTTCCGAGACTATCTGACTGACAGACGCACAATCTAAAACGCTAAAAATACAAAGAAACATGAAATAAATATATATGTTCCTAATACTTAGAGGGTTGTTTCCATAAAATAGAGTTTTTTCAAATAAACACCGAAGTACACTGGGGTAAATGATAAGTACGTATCCGAAATCCACGCGGACGAACTCGCGGGCATAACCTAGTTAGCTTTTTATACTCAAATAAAACTAGGTAAAACCCAATAAATTTCAGCAGAAATCTGTTTTCTGTTCTATAACCAGTTAGATACTTCGAAAATAAATTACCTTAGTTTTGCGCGTTTAGAACATAAACTAACCGGGCAAGCTGTTGGAAAGTTTTTCCTTCATTTTCTCTGCGGTTTAGCCTTTAGTCACGATAATTAGCGATGCTGTGAAGAGATGTTGAGTTTTTCTTTTTATAGAGTTAAAAAATGGATGAAATGGTCTTATTTTAGCGTTTACAAAATTTTATTTAGCATTTAACCGTAACTTTCGGTTCGGCCCACCAGCCCACCATTTCGTCGAAGTTGACTTTGAGCTTCGTAGAAAACCTTTTAAAGGAGATTAAGTATTGCCTGCTGTTACTGTATTAGCCAGAGAGCCAAAACTATTAAGCCTTTTCGGCGTGATAGTGAGTAATAAATACTTTTAGATGTTGTACATTGTATTACACACATAACATTACGCCTATAGTTTGTATACCTAAGCCCGAAGGGTTAGGCAGAGGTGTACTACCTATAGTACACCCATTTTTCGCCAGTTATGTTTAGTGTAAGTCCCATGTGTAGCCATCAACCAGGCACAAATCCAGACTCCAAGCTGCTACTGAGAAATTCCGAATGGAAAATCCCAATAACACTTTGCCCGACCTGGGAATCGAACCCAGGAGTCCTCATGCACAGCAGTACCGCTTGCGATCATAAGACCAACAAGAAAATCAATGAATGAATTAATCAATGAATTGAATGAATCAATTAATTGAATAAATTGTATCAATGTTTGGTAAAGCTACGGCTTCCTAGAAGACCGGAACGGCCGCAGTGAGGGCTGTTATTGAAAATTATGGCGTCAAAAAACGCTCTCTAGGATAACACACCAACTTACTTTCATAAAATAACGTTTTAGTGACTACATTCCCCGGTAAATTGTAGACGCTATGTGGCGGCCACGATTGCTCTTTTAGGAATCCGTAGCTTTTAAATCGCTGTACCTTAATAATTTAATAAATAATCACAAAATCCATAAAGACCATTTAACAATTGTTTCAGTTTTATTTATTTGTATGTTTTGCTGTATTTATTATTTATTTGTCTGTGTGGTGCCGGACGTAAAGAATAGCACCAGCCCATTTTTACCCGTGGGTGTCGTAAAAAACGACTAAAGGACTTATTATAGAATGGGCAGCAGCGTTCTCTATGCATTTTAACACCATACTGCGATCGCCAACCCGCCTGCCAAGCGTGGTGATTATGGCAAACCCCCCCTTTGGGGCAGGCCTATGTCCAGCAGTGGACGTATTTCGGCCGCTATATCGCAAATTAGTTGGTAATATAATAATAAACTAAGGAACTTGTGGCTAAATAATAACGTCGCACGGGTAGGTCGTTCAGGTTACGCTACGCTTGCCGCGGCTGGTCCGTGGATGGGTGACCATCTTTTCATACCAAGATTCCTCCGTGCCTCGGAAAGCACGTTAAGCCGTTGGTCCCGGCTGTCATTTGTAGATCTTTGACAGTTGTTATGGGTCGTCAGAAGCCCAAAAGTCTGACAACCAGTCTTACCAAGGGATATCGTGTTACCCAGTAAGCTGGGTTGTGGAGGTCAGATAGGTAGTCATTAACCTATCTTATAATATCTAGCCAGATTTAGGGTTCAAATGTAGTCGTACATTGTTATAACAATAATAATATTGTTGTTTTTGTTATTTTTAATTAGCATAAGCATAGCATTATCACTCTATAATGTTCCCACTGCTGGGACACAGGCCTCCTACCTTCGAGAGTTAGTGGGCTGTAATCCACCACACGGGCCCAGTGCGGGTTGGTAGATGTCATATGTCATCGAATTTTTGGTTCTAGGACCTGCCGGTTTCCTCACGATGTTTTCCTTCACCGTTTTGAGAGCAGTGGTGATGAAATTATTTTCACAATGTCGCTTGCCTGGATTTGAACCCATGACCTACAACTCGTAAATCGTGGCATATTTTTAATTAGTATAAGGTAAATATTTTTGTTAAGTAAAATATTAATTATAATATAATTAATATTTTACTTAACAAAAATATTTAACATTAAACCATCTATAACTACTAACAAAGTTATAACCGTTTTGTATTCCCACTAGAAATTAGAGCCAGACGATTCAGGTCGAAAAACCGATGGAAATAAAAGGAGTTTGCTTCAACAGTCATTAGCCTGCTTCGACCAATCACTGTTCTTTATTTTATTTTTCTAGAACTATCGGCAGCTGCAGGCTGGAAGTTTTTTGTTGGTTTTATAACAGCTTTGTTAGAAGAAAAATAAGCGAAACAGGTAATAAATAAAAACCTAACGTTGGTATTTTTAGAGAAAATCGCTTATAATAGAAGCAAGCTGCAGAAGATTTTCTTACCGTGCCTTATTTTTTGTTAGTTGTTTTAAATGAAATTCATATTTTGATGATGTAGTCAAAAATCCCATGTCACGACCTCAATTTTTATGTGATGACAGCAGGCTTTGATCATTAAAGAGTAAATGAAGAATATCATATCTGAAGTGCTCCTAAATATAATTTTAAATAAAGCCTGACCACAGACCTCAGTAAATTAAAACCTGATCTACCTAATACTATACGCAGACATATCCATTCATGTGTAAAAAATCTAAATGGGTTTTGAGTCTTAATTAAATAGCTGAAGCAAATCCATTTAAATCTTAAAATATTTGAGCATTAATCGTTCTTCACTAAAGAATAAAAATTAAATTCTTACTGTAATTTAATTAAAGACTTTACAGTTTTCACTGATGTGACTTGAAATTCCAATTTAGTTTTAAATTAAAAACTGTGGAAGTCTTAATTAGGGAATGAGAAGGCACTAAATGGAGTTGCCGAAAATCGAATATTAGGGAATTATATCAGAAACACGATTTTAGTTTAAACTAATGAAAGAATATCAAAATAAAAAATTGGTTTTATTTATTTTTATGTTTTTGGGTTAACTTTTGAAAAGTGTACGTTAAATATTGTTTTGTTTGTTTTTTATGGCAAGTAGATATATTGCCCATAACCTAATGTCTTCGGTACATTTACGAGTTGTCTCTAGTAATGGTAATGACCTTACATCATTTGATTGATGTAGTCAGTCAGCCTATCGCAGTCCAGCTGGTACCAGCTCGGGGGTGTCCCATACTATGCTTGCAGATACGTGGTCTCCACTCCAGATCTCGTCTGCTCCACCGGCCGTCAGTCCTTCAACAAACATTGCCAGCCCACTAGCACTGCTGCTGATGTAGTGTTGATATTAAACTGAATAGAGGCCATGACTATACGTCCTTTTTAAAACTCCTTATTTCTAGGTCCAGAAGTGGGTCTCGCAATTCTAATTATCCACATTAGATTAAGATTGAGCATTTTAATTCCAACAAATAAAAAACCGGTCAAGAGCAAATCGTATTCGTTTGCGATCGTTGAGGATTCCGTACTCGATCTGCGTCCCCACTTGAAAGCGACCCCTGTTTGCCCCTTCAATATCTAGACAAAAAGTGTTTTTTGCCTTTCCTTTTTATATTCTGATACACTTTTACAATTGCAGCTTTCGTAGCGACACGTTCGATTGGCGGTGACGTATTTATCTGAATTACCATTATTATTACTATCGGGAGTGTCTTTTTCTCAGCTGGCTGGCTGGTTTTAGTTACATTTACGGGCCAAAACCAAGCACATGCAGGTTATGTTTTCTTCGTCTGACTGCATGAATTTCCTTACTTCTGCATGTATTTATATTATTAATTATTATTATCTGGGTTCCTGTTATTCCATTTTGATACGGCACTCTAGAAAACTATCAAAGCATAGCCTTCAACAAAAGTTGCAGACTAGTTTTTGTGTAACAACACTGTACGTAACAGAAGGTATATATGTTTCCAGCAACACGAAAACTTGCCCAGTCTTTGTTTGCCACGAATACATCGAAAATCAGACATCAAAATAGACGTTTAACCCTATATACACCACATATACAAGATTACTCTGGTACATCAACGAAAATCAACCTAGAACCCATACAAATGATATAAAGCTGTGGTGCCATAAGACATGGACCCGAGGATATAGCAAATGGAAATGTATGTTGGACCGGACATACGTTACATAAAGGACTATATGGATAGATGAACGTTGGTCACCATACTGGAGGGTAGTCTGTACGTCTGCATTGCTACTGTTGCTAGGCAAGGAATGAACTTTGTTTTGTTTAGCTTAGACTATGTATTTTGTAAGTTATGTCTAGGATGCTGTGAACAATCAGATTTTTGCGGGAAGCATAAACAGAAATTGCATTGCAATGAGAGACGTGGAACCAAAACCATATATTTTTACTCAGCAGAATCACACTTATAAAGCCTTCTTATATAATTTGAAGACAAGTTATGCAACTCAGTTAATTTATAAATACCTTCTAGCTCTAGGATTACGACTAAAAATCAAATTAAGGAAACTTCAATCAAGCTTTTAGGCAAAGCTTGAAGAAAAAAGAAGTATAAAGCAAAATTAATAATAGAGATGGCCATATTGGTCATAAATCTCAAATTAGTGCCAACATGAGTTATTGTAGGTATTTTTCAACCAAGATTTTATAAACTGTCCAAAACTATATTCACGATGCATTTTGAACACACAGCCGATTCAAAATATGGACCATGAAAATCTTTTTAGCATTTTCAGTTGACAAGTTAAAATTTTCATAAAATACGCACCATTATTTTTGTTTTCAGCGCTTTTCAAAAAGCCAGTAAATAAATAACTATCATGCAGTTAAATAAACCGCTATGTACTTACTTTTATTTTTTATGTAAAAAACACTTATACATTGATAAAAATAAATATTATTAGGTACTCATAACGTTTTCACCGTGAACCATTTACTGCGCAGTTCTACGAATTTACATTTTAGGCCTGGCTTTGGCATAACGTTTATTGGGCAATAAATAAAAATACAACCTGTACTTATGCACCACAACGTTGGTGTAGGTTTTGCCACATCATTATACAATAAACATAATATTATTTTTATTTTTCTACTTCTTGTCTCGAATCAGCACTAAATTTTTGGTTTTCTACGACAGCGGTGGCCGCCATATAACAAGCGCAATGACAGCCGTCATGAAAATTATGGCACCGGGGTTTGACGATACGGTATCAAAAAAATCCAGGAAAGGAAAGGGAAGGTACCCAAGGTGCACCGACTTACTTTCATAAATAACTTTTCAGTGACGTCATATAGCGGTAAGTTGCGGACACTTTGTGGAGGCCACCGGAGTCTTAAGAAACCTTTTTTTTTTGGTAATGGGGTGGAAATCCTCATGAATGTCCTACGCCCTAGGGCAGATGGAGGGATTTGTCAGACTTCTACTGACTAAAACCACACTTGCACCGGAGGCTATGGACGCACTTAAGCACTCTTCAACACAGCCCCCAACTGGTCCGCCTCTGCAGGCCCCGTCTGTTCAACCGGTGGGAGTGAGATGTTTGACTCACCCCGCGACGTTTAAGAGGGGCGCGTGTGGAACAATACGCGCTACCACCTCGGGTCTTGTACTATAGGGGGCGGCGAACGTCCCCGAATCCGCCATCCCTGGACCCATTTAGGAGGGCAGGAAGAGATAATTGCCCTCTGCCGATATCCGGTGCGCCTGCTGCAGGCCGGGAGAGCACTCGAAATGGGACCTCCTTTTCCACTGCCTCACGGTGATCTCCTTCTGCGAAAATTTCATGATGCAGACTGCACCATGAAATTTTCGCAGTAGGAGATCACCGCGTTCCACGACGCTGTGCCGCCAGCCATATAACGAATCACAGCCGGCAGCGACAGGTCGCTTCCCACTTCCGAAACGAGGGCACGGCGCGGCTCCTCCCAAGCTTCACACTCTCCAAGCGTACTCGTATGCCACGCATGTGTCCTCCCGACAGTGGACGCAGTGATAACACCGGACGTCTAGCTCTCTGCCTATGCGACACAGGTATTTAACGAACCAGTCGTGCTCCGAGAGCACCTGATTCTTAGGAAACTCTTAACTTAACTAGATACCTAATACAGGCTGACGAATAAGTCATCTGCATCCGTCACCGGTAATTCTACTAAAATACTTAGGAACTTTTCCCAAGAAACTCTATTCCGATTCCTGTAAATCCAGATGAAGAGTGATCAAGACTGCGCCGGACATTTATTGAGAAATACACACATATTTTTTATTTAGCTATGTCTACAGCAAAAAAAAACAAATATGTAGCTGGTGCTGGTCCACCCATTATACTTTTTGATTTGCCGGTTCAAAGAATTCATATTAACCTTTCTGACCATTCTAATTGATATGTATCAAATAAGAGTGAATTAAGGCATATGTGATACTTACACGAGTACGCCCACCCGTCACGACCATTCACTCGCCTGTCCAAAACCTTATCATTGCGCTATTTCCACTTTATAATTACTTTTATAGGTACCTTGTTGCCTACGAAGGTTGGTAATTATTACATTCTTATAATCATTTATTCAGGCATAACTTAGCGGAAAGCCATGACAGTAAAAAAAATCTGTAACGGGATTTATTTTTGTTCTCCTATATACCATTAAAATTTTCAAAAAATAGCCTACTACTTGTGCTGCCAGTGAATCCTTAAGCCCTGGATCAGCGATGAAAAACAGAGAGTTTTAAGCCCACGATTTCTATTACTTTAATCACTGCACTCTGAAACAACTACGAAACACGGAGTGTTTATTCAATTAAGGTGGAGGACGCAACAGAAAAAGAAGAACATTATTTATCAAATACTTTTAGGCACAGAAATGAATGTCGTTTCCATCGAATTAACGATATTTATTGCACAAATAACCACAATATGAGCTACATTGCAGTCAAAATTAAGCAATTTTATAGAATGTTGCATTCAGGGTTCGTAAATTTTAACACGATCCATGAAGGTAACTACACTAATAAAAAGTTACGCCAACCACTTCTAAAAAGGAAAATTTGGTGTACGCCCTTACATGTACAGGGTGCGGTGAAAATAGTCCTTTTAAGAACCCTTTTAGGGTCGATAGTTGAGAGAGACACCGCACCATGTCCGAATAAGATAAAGTGATGAAAAAAAAATGTCAATGGTTATAAAAAATAATAAAAACAAAAATATGAATAAATCCAAAACGAACGTATGGCAAAATGAGATAAATTCGGGAAGTTTACTTAGTAAAACACAAGTCTGAAAAAATATCAATCAACTGTAATAGAAAGGCTATTTTTAGTTTGTTTAATAAATTACATATTTTGCAGTTGATATTACTTTTTCTTAATTCTTTATAACAATAAAATAATTAACTTTTTATAAAATAATTATTGAGTACTGGTCCCACAACGAATGATCTCCTTAGTGAATGTTAATTTTAAATTTTTATTATTTTCGATTTTTATCATTTTTATTTGTTAAATGTTAATGTTATCAATCTTTTTGTTATATTATTTTGAATGAAATTTTTGTTATTATTATTGTTACGCGTGATTAACCAAAATTATTGAATAACTTTAATTGTAAATATCCTTTTTGGCTTTGTATTATTATGTAAAACCATATATGGTGCATGTTGTGTTGATTGTTGCACTTATAAATGTATCTACTATTATGGAAATTATTGTAAAAGTATTGTCTAAACAATTGTTGGCTAACCTAAATAAATAAAATAAATAGTCCAAAACCGGGTATACTCAAATCTTATACAATAATAGAACTCATCAAATTATTCGGCTTCCCATCCCGTATAACCTTCACGGGCGCAATTCTTACCTTTCATTCGCACAAGTCATTACACACCCATACATGGCTTCTCCATGTATCTTTCAAATGAAATAATAATAAATGTACCAATTAAACCAGGCAACCGGCAACCGGGCAGTACCTACTAGGTACTGCCCGATAGTAACCCGTACAGTTTTGCACCAAACGCCAAAAATAAGCTAAAATCATGGGCAATCAATACTTTAAAGTATGGCCACGCTAACTCTACAGAACTCAAAAAATTGTGGAGTTTGAAAATCTATAGACGGCAACACCATCCGTACTACGAAAAAAGTTTTTGATACTTTAGCCTGAATACAGGAGAAGCGGATGTCTAAGGAGATCTCTGAAACTACTCGAGGACAGTATACAGGATGGCCCAAAAGTCGTGGATCAAACGCAACTAGGGGTTAGATGGGGTCATCAGCTGCAAAAAGTTGTTCTACGGGAGGTCCTTAAGGTCAACCCCTGCAGAGTTATAATTTATTTTGTGTTGTTATGAGAAAATTGACTTTTTTTTAACTAATTCTTATTAAAATTTGAAAAAATCTACATCCTGTATCTTTTTTATAATTTTCACTAAAGTACTGATGAGTCCTTGCGTTAGACATGCTATTTATGGTTGTTTATTGGGTGTGTTGAAGATAATATTAAGTTTTACGATTTTTTTTTTCTCAAATCGTAACTTTTTATTTACTTCGGACCCACTGTGAAAAAAAAATACTCTACCGAAAACTGAACCAGTATTACAAGATAGGGATTCTGAAAAGGTTATTACACATGGCCATGAGTGGCTCTAATATCTTTCTAGGACGAAATAACAAAACAACGATTGTGAAATAATTGTTTTATTAAGCAAAACATTTTACAATAAATGCTCAAAATTCCTGCCTCTGACCATAATACATAATCTGCACCGTCTAATAAAATTCCTACGTAACCTACGGAATGCACCTCTGTTGTTAGTAACTTGTACCCTAGCAAATTCGAGCTTTTGTCGTAGTTCTTGTTCTCTCCTTGGTAAACTATTTCTTTAAAATAGCCCCAAAGAAAAAAATCTAATGTATTTAAATCGGGCGACCGGGGTGGC
Organism: Tiliacea citrago; assembly: GCA_963921375.1. NCBI lineage: Eukaryota > Metazoa > Arthropoda > Insecta > Lepidoptera > Noctuidae > Tiliacea > Tiliacea citrago. The sequence goes on along the minus strand of OY992787.1, from coordinate 20,981,273 downwards.
CATGCAATATGCCCGCCTCGGCCAATCCACCGGTTGGGGAAGCGCTTGTTCAAATGATCTCTAACTGCTCGAGCGTAGAGAGCATGTTGCAGCCACATTTCTGATATTCTTTCTTCTGGAACTTCAGCTTCGTTAAGAATATGGTTTAAATTATTTTGCAAAAAATTTAAATACTGAGCACCATTCAGCCTTGCTGGCATTTCATGCAGCACCAACTGCTGGCCAATTATACCAGCCCACATGTTAATACCAAACAGATGCTGGAATCGATCATTACTTATGATATGGGGGTTCACTCTGGAGTAAAAATGTAGATTGTGGATATTGAATACTTCCATTCTTCTAAAAGTTGACTCATCCGTCTATAAAACCTTGTTGAAGAACTGCGGATCCTCTCTGTGGTATCTTAGCATCTCTCTGCAAAACCGCACTCTAGGTTCATAGTCACCGGGCAGCAAAGCTTGCACCCTTTGCACGTGGTAGGCGTGATATTTGTTTCTGTTAATGACACGTTGCACCGTCGATCTTGGAATCCCGAGATTACGGGATATTTGGCGTTGACTTATACTAGGATCCAATCTTAATTATCTCAGCACTTCATCTTCATTTTCAAAGTGCACCACTGGTCTGCCTTCTCTCGGAGCATGCTGACCGGGTAAGACTCCCTCCATGTACGAATTATGTACGCGCATAAAGACCCTGTAGTCCGGAAAACGATTACGGTTAGGGTAGCGTTGACGATATTCCCTGGCAGCAGCCCGGGCATTACCGTCGCAAAAGCCATACAGGTAATGCATTTCTGCATACTCCCGTTGGGTATATTCTCTCCTCGCAGCAGCCATCTGTCCACTTTTGTAGCCAATCCGTCCGATTCCGAATCTAGTCCGAATCACACAGCACTGGTCACAGGTAGGCAATCTATCACAAGTCCGAAAAACAAAGCGTAGGTCAAAGGACAGAAACTGATCACAAGTCGTCGTAAAACCGAGAAAAAGAACACGTGCGTACTCACAGGCAGGAAGCGAGTCACTAAAGCAGCCATACCCAAAGTGTGTTCCGCGGAACCCTAGGGTTCCGCAAAGCCTCTGTGGGGGTTCCGCGGAAATACTGGTCAGAATAAAAAATATACTAAAGGGGTACCTACTATATTTTATTTTACTCTGGTACCTGAGTAAAATAATATCAATCTAAATAAGTATTCCAACATAAAGTAAAAAAAATATGCAAATTTTTATGTCAAGTAATATTATGATTAATAATGAAGAATACACATAAAACCAATTTTGATTACTTTAGGGCTCCGTCAAATATTTCGTTTTCCAAAAGGGTTCCGCCTCCAAAAAAGTTTAAGAACCACTGCACTAAAGAACACTAATGGCCGTTTTCACCATCGTCCCCTCAACCCCCTCCTTACTAAGGGTCTCTTAACCTAAGAGACTCCTTAAATCAGTCCTTTACCTAAGTTTGTTTTCACCAGATTAAAGGGGTCCTACGTAAGGGCCACTTACCTAAGTGACAGTTTTTTTCAATCAGGGAGTCTGAAAATTGTACTTTATCGATTAAATTACTGATTTTGTATTCCATCGATAAATCACGTAGATTAATGTAAAATAGTGCGACAAAATACAAAGAAAACATAAAATAAACATGATTTCATGAACAACTGATTAATCGTAGGTGTTGACTTATTCCTGAAAATATTAAAAAAAATTGTCGTAATATTAATAATAACCACTGTATTAGGTAAGTAGGTAGGTACGTACCTGTATTTAAAACACAAGTAAATACTTTTGAAGTACCTAAGTAGTTATTAGGTAATTAAAAAAAATCATACCTGCATATCTGTATATTCTAAATAGTGTTCTATTTTTTTCTAACAAAAATAACATATATCTAACCTAAATCTTTTGAACAAGTCCTCATTGTCATATTTCGTGAAAAAATCCGGTCTTTCGAGATAAATATGTGGCCGTCTGAATAAACTTTGATTCGTAACTAAGTCCACAGTTTCCATAGCTTCTAAAACTGTAAATAAAATCTTCCATTTCGTCTCAAATACTCTCATTCAACAACAAATCAACTGTCACTTAGCGCTAAGATGCCAAGTATCGGGCCCCTATAATTAAGGGATCCCTTAGGACCATAGGTGTCCGTTATGCAATGGTGAAAACGAAACTAACACTTAAAATTTCTTAGGTGCCTCCCTAAATTTAAGGAACGATGGTGAAAACGGCCATAAACATTCTAAAGAAACATGCTCACGCGCATCCCCCGGCCCCCGCCCCGGCCGGCCCGGCCTTTTGTTTCCTAGAAGAGATATCGCTACCTGAACTGACGGGCGAACCGGCCTTTTATCGACAAAGGATTAAATGGTTAGTGTAAAAGAGAGGCAGAGAGTCTTTGTCATTAATTGTATTAGTTCCAGTTTATTTTTAAATAAGCCTAACCGAGTTTTATGGTTGGGTTAACTTTGGCCTTGCTACGAATAATCGTCCTTGAAAGATATAAAAGCCACGCATAGCCATGTGTAATACCTTTTCAGAATCCCTATTAAATGCGCCAAAACTTGTAATACAGGGTCACTTTTCGGTAGAGTATTTTGTTTTCACAGTGGGGTCCGAAGTAAATAAAAAGTTATGATTTGAGAAAAAAAAATCGTAAAACTTAATATTATCTTCAACACACCCAATAAACAACCATACATAGCATGTCTAACGCAAGGACTCATCAGTACCAATCTATTAAAAGTTATAAAAAAGATACAGGATGTAGATTTTTTCGCATTTTAATAAGAATTAGTTAAAAAAAGTCAAGTTTCTCATAAAAACACAAAATAAATTATAACTCTGCAGGGGTTGACCTTAAGGACCTCCCGCAGAACAATTTTTTTGCAGCTGATGACCCCATCTAACCACTAGTTGCGTTTGATCCACGACTTTTGGGCCAGCCTGTATAATAGTACGTTTTTCAATACACTTTTAAAAGAAATAAAATAAAATAACGAAAAATATTTTTGTTTTGAATTATTAGGAAACTATAATTTAATTTTGTTTTTTTTTCCGCGCTTTGCTTTCGCCAGATTGAAAGAGAAGCAAAGGTATAAAGCCGATAAACAGCCTAACATGAAATATAGAAAATTCATATTCATAAACGTTTTTTTTATTGTAATAATCATGGTATTCAAATTTATAAACATTACTTAAATATTCCAAAAATATTAACGCCGTAAAGACGCATCTTTGCCGTGATTTAAAAAAAACACCTTCGAATAGAGAGGATCGTCTCTGGCGCGAGACGGTGTGAATAGAGGCATTGAACCAATTTGGACTACTTATGCATAAGTAATCTGTGGCAATTTTTATTCCCGCACACGTGTTGGAAAATAAAAAATCGCACGCGTGTGAAATACATTGCATTGTGAACCTAATCGTAGTGCGATATGAACCAGTTTTCGAGGAAGTGTATTGAAAATAATATAAGATCATTTTTGAATGATAAAAATATATATCTTTTTAGTTTTAAGTGGTTTTTTTTTTCAACTAAATACATTTTCAATTTTTTCTTAAAAAATATATAAAAAACATTTAAAAATATAAAAACTAGTAATCCGCCAGTGTCGGGAGCAGGATCCAAGCTACCGGTGGTGACTGGGTCCTCACAATGCAAGCCGTATCAAGGAGTACTGCCTTCTGAATCAGGCCCTTAATCCCACCGCCTAAGGAGAGCCTCGAAAGACGTTGGTCGAGGCTTACGGCCATTAGGCCATTGGCCGTTACGACAATCGGCACAATGACAGCCGAGCTCACGTTCCACATGACAAAAACAAATAACGTGACATGGTCATTTTTGAGAACTGGGTCGGGCATAGACTTGTAATTTGGTACCTCAGAGTCCACAAGTTATATTTCAAAGCAAAGTTGCTGGTGAATAATCCTGGCTACTTGGTTATGCCTGTGGAAGTACTCGCCATTAGCCAGACGAGAACAACCATTAATTTTATTATTATTCGTTTTATATTTATACATGAAACCACATCGAACACTCGTTCATTCATCGGAATCTGAATCTAAATATCTATCTCTTCTTCCTTTAGCTTCTGAAGGGCAGCTTGAAGACTTGGTTTTAAAACTTCACTTATTCCACCTGGAATTTACAAATAATAATTGCTTGTAATCATGGACCTATAAAAAAACTCGGACGGAACTCCCGCTAAGACAAAACTGTGTCCCGTAATGGCGGCGACAGTCTTAAGTGTGAGTGAATTTAGGGTTGCCATGTTAGCCAAATTTACCCATATATTATTGTTTTATTTTAAGACAAATACAGGTCCAGAGACAAGTTTCTTGGAAATGTCGGCAGAATTATACAGTGCTATTTTAACAAGTTAATGGTAAGAACCCTATTACTAAGGCTCCGCCGTCACTTATATATTCACTTTAAAAATAAATAATTAAATTAAAATAAATATTTAATTGGGACTCCCATACAACAAACGTGGTTTTTTGCCGTTTTTATAGATAATGGTACGCAACCCTTCGTGCGCGATTCCGACTCGCACTTGGCCGGTTTTATTATAGGTTTCACCATTTTTCTAATTTATTTTTAAATAACAACATAGAGTGTAAGCAATCTGACAGCTCAAGTACCATGAAAGTGACAGATGTAAACGAATACCATATAAAAATCTTTTTGGGGTTGCCAAATTATTCCATTTCAGAGGTAGCGTGGCCAGACTCTAATTTTGTTAATTTACACTTTAATGTATGCTTAATCTTTACTAGACAACTATTTTCACTTACCTTGATGTAGGTACGAGTACATATGTTTAAACCAAGGAATGTAAGATAAATAGACCTTATAAAGTTTTTCTTATTTATTTTCTTCGGGGGTGCACCGACAACATTCAAATTTTGTTGACAAACCCATCAGGGTGGCCAGCCACAGCGAGCATACACGTGCGTTAATTTGAAACATGTAAGAGACTACACTGCATACCCGGTTTTGGACTAATCTGCTATTCCAACTTGAAGAATTGAGTAAATCCACAACAAAATTGCAAATTGAAATGAAAACCTAGCTATGGGTACAAATAAACCATTGGATAACTATCAACTCTTCCCACTTCGTCCTGTATAAGTGCTCGTATAAAAAGCCCGGTAAAGATTTCAAAGCTAAATTTAGTGGGCCACCTATCTCCCGATCCCGCGCACCGGAAAACTTCACCACACTCAATAACCATCTGAATATCAAGTGGGTCGTCTGAATTGATTGAAAAAACTTTGGTACACATACGCTGCAGGCACTATAAAAAGTTATGGAAAGTACAACTAAAAACAACTATCACTCTTCGTCTGTTTAGAAATATCGTGGCACAGAAATAAATGACGGTTTGTTCGGGAATTCGAAAGTGGAATTAGAGCATTCGAAAGTTCTTTTTTTCAATTTGAAATCCGGAGCCAATTAGCGGTGAAAAATAAATTAAGGAGCGTTATTTTTGTGGTGAATAGAATCTACTAATGATTTCTGACATCACACAGACACACAATGATGGCATGTTAGGTCTTTATACTTCTAGTTTGTTTATATGGGTAAACAAACTAGACGTATAAAAACCTAACCGGTACGAATGTTGTTCTAATTAACAGACTTTTATTTATTTCATCTACCTATCCTAAAATGAAACTACATTATTTTAGCAATTCGATATAACACTTCCGTAACGTCGCGTCGTCGGGGAGATTAAATCGGTCGCGTCCTGTAAAATATTAATAGTCAGCAGCGTGGTGCTGAAACGACAGACGGCAGCTTCAAAGCGCTTTGGTAAAAACGTTTACTTTTAACGATACAGCTAGTACGACGAAAACAAATAGAATAAGAAACTTTCAAAGTACCTCAAAATTATACAGTAAAATAACGTACTGATCATCGCCGTGTGAACGGGGCTTTCGACAATTACGTCTTTATTTATAAACGCTGCTGAAAGTTAAGTAATGATTAGCGACTGTTTAACCATACATTTTTGACGTTTAAACGTCTCTTAACTTTAATCATCGTTTATAAATAAACCTCTCTATTTATTATTATTTATTTATTTATTAAAAACAACGTTTACAAAAATCTTGACTTAAGGACTTTGCCCCGCAAAGCCCGCGAATGTTTCACCAAATATTAGTGTACAGTTAGGCCTATTTAAATATAAGAGATATTGCTGTCGCAGCTCGGTAACGATACTGGTCCAAAGTGACGTACCAGAAGACGAACCAGTATTGCTAAAGAGCGCGATAGTGTTACCGCTTGTATCTGAACAGGCCTTTATTTTACAAGTTGGTAAGGATCAAATCCTGTAACGATATTGTTGTCATTTATACAGTGTAAATTAATTGAATATCTACTAAAGTACTACTAATAGCTGTCGCTCTATCCAACAAAGAAGGGGCATTTTTTACCTCCAAAGCTAGTGCATCGCAGAATTCACACATTACAAGTGACGCGACTCTGACTAAGATACCTGTCCTACCGCCGCCGACGAGGAAGCGATTAGCTATCAACAATTTACTGGCTCAAGAAACATACAAAAGATTGTAGGTCCCGCGTAAGTAAAAGAGATACATATATATAAGAGCAGGCAGTCTAAATCAAATTTCGAACGCAAGCTCCGCCCCTCGCTCCCCGCCACTCCGTTATATGCTAAACGCTAATACATCAATAAGAAAGTTGAATATCGCATGCGCTCTTTGATCGTGTTCGAGCACGAAACTAAATAGCGTAAGTCTCAATTCTTATTTCGTTTGTAACTAAAGTAATAATTAGAAGGCTCGCCCCCTATTACATGGGACTTAAACATAACTTGTGAAATGTGGGTGTACTATAAGTGCGCCTCTGCCTAACCCTTCGGGGATTACAGGCGTGATGTTATGTTATGTTGTGTAATAATTAGAAAAAAAACAAAAATCTCTGAATCTAGAGGAAAAATATCTTGTGTCGGGTTAATATACTATATGTTCTTGCTGTGAATATTTATTTTACTGAAGCTGCTTTTCTAGCAGTGGTAGGTGCTTCCCTTTTCTTCAGGTCATCTTTAATTGTGTTACATTCCAAGCGCATACATAATTTAACCAGTTTTCGTTTAATTTGTGATCAACACAAAAGAAAACCATGAACAAAACATGGTGGTTTGCAGATGCACAACTGCGGCAAATGCTGCGGCCTATGACGAGCTTTCAGTTTTTAATTTAACTATCTTGATTCAGTAATCAAGATAGTAATGAAAGCAGATTTAAAATCAAATTCATCATCTGCTTAATAATTTTCCAACTATGTTGGCATCGGGTTCCAGTCTGACCGGATCCAGCTGACCAGTATTTTACATGAGCGACTGCCTGTTTGACCTCCACAACCAAGTTAATGGGTAACACGATACCTGGATTGTCAGACTTTCGGGTTTCTGACTATCCATAACGGCTGTCAAAGACCTACAAAGGACAGTCGGGACCAACGGCTTCACGTGCTTCCCGAGGCACAGAGGAGTCTCGGTATGTAATGATTGGTCACCCATCTACGGATCGCCCTCAGCAAGCGTTGCTTAACCTTGAAGATCGACCCGTACAGCAATTATTTGAAAACAACCTAAAAATAAAAAACCACGACGCTAAAAAACGAACTAAAAGTAAAGACAAGTTGTATTACTTAATCTGTATAAATTCACAAAGCGTAAGGTCACTCTTTTACTCGCTGGCTAAACCGATAAATATATTATCATTACAGTCGGGGGACCGTTCTGTGGAACACTTTTTAATCTAAGAGGTCCCCAGACTGCAATGACAATTTTATTTTATACATTTTAGTGACAAGTTTTTATTTTTAAACATGTCATGCTAGGTAGGTGGCTTTCATTTTTTGCACTAAAGACGCTTTTGTACTCTCCAGGCGAGGCGAGGCGTGGATGTAATGGACGAGGACGAGGATTCGCAGTCTTACTAAATTGTAATTAAATCGTTTGCAGCCAAAGATGAAACGTTTGTATTGCATTTACTACGTCACCCTACATAAGGAAATTATGCCACCAAAATATATAGTTTTGGAATGTGCTCATCGAGGCCTCAATTTGATACCCATAAATTGTAATTAGTGAAGATTTTTTTTTCGCATTTTGATACCATATTTCCGCCATATTGTAATTAAAATAAAATACAGTTAGTGTCACTCGAGGTGATGTAAGGGTTCTAACGATATCCCATACATCCAAATCTGTTCAGGCATTTAAAAGTTATGGGGAAAACTCACATACATATTTTATGTATGTATAAAGTAAATTAATAATTAATAGTCTTAATATTAAATTAATTATTCATTTCTAATCAATATAATCATGAAGATAGACAACTTTTTCATCCCAAATGTGTGTAATGCAATCATTTGTAGAGTGCCTAATACTTTTGGCCAAGGCTGTATGTATGGAATATAAATGAACGTTTTAAAATGAAAAATAGAACTAACCAGCTTTCCAATTTCCTCCGATACAGTTGCAGCGAGTTCAGAAGAAGTTTTTTTGCGGTCCTTCAGAAACTCACGAATAAGTTTTCTGTTCTGGCGCTCAGTAGTCATGCGTTTTCTGCCCATTTTCACCCTGTTTGTGTGAGAACCAGTCTCCACGAACCTTTTACGAGCAGATTGCACCGCACACCGAGAACATTTTACTAACTGGGCAATCTCTCCCTGGGATTTGTCCTCTTCGTGTAGAATTTGGATTTTTATCCGATTTTCTATACAACATTCACTTTGTTTAGGCATTCCGTAAAATAGACAGTAATAAATAAGTAACACGCATTAGCTTCTTAACACTATGAACAGCGAAAGAAGACAGAAAAAATTCAAATAATTTTCATTAATTAGGTACCATTTCCCATTAATTGCGGACCAGGTGTTTTATGGCAGCTCAAAATACCTTATCTATTATTTTAATCAACGTTTGAATACACCGCGTGGTATCTTGTTTAACAGATATTTCTGTTTTTGGTATACTCTATTAGTAGCAATAAAAAACAAAATATGTTAAATTATAAATTATCGATATTATTATTATTATATACATATTCCGGGCACAAACCCGGATTCTGGATTAGTGCCCGGTTGACGGCAATAGGCTTGCCCCCTATTACATGGGACTTAAACATAACTGGCGAAGTGTGGGTGTGCTATAGGTACACCTCTGCCTTATCCTTCGGGGATTACAGGCGTGATGTAATGTTGTTATTAGTTGCACGTGTTTTAAAGGGGTGTCTAATACTTTTGGCCCAGGTGTAATTCCATACAAATGAACCCTGAAAACACACCCACACAACATTCCTTTTTTGAACAGTCAAAATAGCAAGTTTAAAAAAATATAGAGAATAAATAATTCTCAAAGGTAAGGTAAAGGTAGTATTTATTTTCTAATGAGGCTTTAACGTAGGCTGAAACCTCATTAGAAAATAAATACCCCACCTCCTAAACAAAATTCAATAAATCAAAAATAATCCCTCATTATAACCAAAAGTTGGTAGAAATTGTGGGGAAAATTGTGTACCAAGATTTATTAGAAGTAAAGTCTCTAGCTGGTAGACAAGTTGACAGCTAATAACAAAGTGGGGTATTAGTTCCGGATTTGGCCCCCCATTGTATTGTTACGAGGTATTATTGAGAAATTCTCCAATGCCTGAATTGGGTGACCTCGTTATGTAAAGGGAACATCGAAATTGTATGCGGACCTTGGTTTAAGATTGACAGTTTAGTAGGTTCGGTTTTATTGGCGTGTTGTGTTAAATGAGATGACAGAAAGGCAATTATGTAGCAATAATAATTGTGTATTACAAAAAAAAAATGTATTAAAAAAAATAAAAAAAATTGCCCGTGCAGCACCGTACACGTGATTGAAGAGAAACTTATAAAGAAATAAAGAATAAGACAGAGGCTAAGTAATAACAGCCGCACGGGCCAATCGATCAAGTTAAGCTACTGTTGCTGCGATTGGTCCGTGGATGGGTGATCATCTTAACATACCAAGACCCCTCCATGCCTCGGAAAGCATGATTAGCCGTTGGTCCCGGCTGTCATACGTGGATCTTTAACAGTCGTTAAGGGTTGTCAGAATCCCGAAAATCTGACAACCGTATTACCCAGTAACTGGGTTGTGAAGGTGAGATAGGCAGTCAGTCCATGTAAAATACTGTTATTCAGCTACATCCGATTAAACTGCAAGCCAAGCCCAACATAATTGGAAAATGACTAGGCAGATGATGAGTGTGAGAGACAGAGAGAGAGAAAGAGTTATATCTTTTCTCTCTCTCATGTAGCGAAATGTGCCTAAACGTGACGCGAATTTCACTGCCAATTCTCGTCCAATTATCGAATCGCCGCTTGCGAAGTTTAACTTCATTACGTTATTAGGGAGGTATCAGCTATGTTGGTAACAGGTTCGTTTCAGCTCCATATGTGACAGAAGTACAGAAACAAGTCGCCGAATTTTGACAATCAAACTGCCGTTTGCAAATCAATGGATGTTTATTAACCTTTTTTTTAAATTCCTTTCTAAACCTTTTTCTGGGCGTCTATTTGTCTTTTATGGCCACGGTCATATCTCAACAGACAGACCATTACAGGCAGTATATCAAATTGCTGATAAAAAATGACAATTTTCCGTACAAACAGTCACAAAAGTATTTTTATTCTGCTATAAACCGTAGATAGCTGGTGTATCCCCTTGTTTTATACATAAACCAACAGATGCCCATTTTATATGTGCAATAAAATATGCATATCTTGGAATTGATAAAAATATGGGACATGGTTGTTGCTTTTATCTTGTTGAGCGTGTTTGAAAGCTCAATTCCCTCGAATAAAGAAAAGAAAAAAGACCTACAAAAAAGACCCTGACCCTGGACCCTGTTGAAAAGACCTACAGTCTACACCGATTTGCCTGTACTTAACGATTTTATATAGTAAGAGACTAGTCGAGCGAGCGAAAGTACTAAAGTAGGGCTGTCAGGCAAAAGACAAAGTGAAAAAAAAAAGTGTTTATTAAAAAGGAACAACAAACAACTACAATAATAAAACATAGAAATAAGAAATACACAAAACTTATAGACAATACTGCAGCCCACAACGCTGTTCACGGATTAACTATAGGATCCAATACAGTGAAAATAATTGCTAGGGTTACAAATACAAGTTTTTTTACTTATTAAATTAACTATCGTACGTTACAGGGTTCCGTAGTCAACCCTTATAGTTTTGCCATGTCCGTCTGTCTGTCTATCCGCGGCTTTGCTCAGAGATTCTTAGCCGTATTTTTAATTACAGTTTTCTATATAGTACTAAGTCCCGTATTACAGAACGTCACTCAACATTCAAGCATTACTTCAAACTAGATTCAAGCCATTTGTTTGGTTGAAACTAGTTTTAAGTAATGCTTGAGTATTGAGTCAATCAACTCAGTCTATCGCAGTCCACTGCTGGACATAGGCCTCTCCCAGGCTGCGCCACAACACCCTGTCCTCCGCCTTCCGCATCCAGTTTGACCCACCCACCTTCTTAAGGTCGTCGGTCCATCTAGCTGGGTTCCCACACTGGTCCCACACTACGCTTGCCGATACGCGGTCTCCACTCCAGGACTCGCCTGCTCCATCGGCCATCGGTCCTTCGACAAACATGGCCAGCCCACTGCCACTTCAGTTTGCTTACTCTGCAAGCTATGTCGGTAACTCCGAGTATTGAGTGTCGTTCTGTAACACGGGAGTTAGTACTAGAAAGCTGTAGTTTGGCATACGTATACTTAATAGTCATGTAAAAACTAAATAATATATATAAAAGTAAAAATAGTTGGTTGTTGAAAAAAAATATCATCCCCACTTTACGTGCAACGTACGTAGAGATAAACTACGATAACATGGCTCGCCCTTCCAAATTACTGTTTCAATGTTTCACATCCTTACGACAGAGTTTGTATGTAGTTATAATACCTCACTTATTACCAGATTTGTTGGTCAACTAATCATAACTAGCCGATCGCGCAAGACAACGCACGTGTCGTTTTCATTGAGTACGTCAGTGCAGCGCCATACTAATAATAATAAGCGATTAATGACGCCACTAGTCGAGCAACAAATCCGTGATATGATTTTGTTTGACGGCCGTCTCATTACGCACACATGCGTACAATTACTTTCAAAGGTTTTGAATTTTGGAGGGGCGGGCCATATTATCGTAGTTAATCTCTAAAGTGGGGATGATATATTTTATTTCTCATCTATCCCATGGTGTGCGGTATCGTTGAAAACCATTTTTCGATTCAGGGATCCGTTTGCGTAATATTAAGCCTTAAAATGCTAATTTTTGTTAGAGTCAAGTGTCCTGCCCTACCAGATAATTGGTTGTTTTTGGATATGTGAAAAAAATCATGGCAGTGGTATAAAGTGTATCTATTCATACACGAAATCTCTTAGGGGTCATTGTACTCATCATTATGAACAACTTTTACTATGGGACAAAACCTGAAATCACGAAAAAAAAGTCAGCTGTTCCCTACATTTATGTTCGCATAACTCGTTAAAATGCTGATTTTTTTTCGCGATTTCAGGTTTGGTCCCATAGTAAAAGTGTGTGAATGGATACACCTTATATAATTAAGTTAAAAGGAAAACTATGCTAAGTAGGCTTTACAAGCTAACGAGCAATAGTCGACCAACTTACATTTGCAGTTGGAATATATGGGAGAACATTTTTTTTCAACTAAAATGTTAAGTTTGTAGTTGGGATAAAATTCATCCCAACTATGGAACCGTTCATTGTGCGTGATCCGAAATGTACTTGGCCGGTTTTTTTCAATTTTGTAATTGTGAGTACCTACCATCATCCCACGAAGCCGTTTAGTATGTTATTAAGACGTGTTACACTTGAAAGAGTACGAGTATGTCATGCTTATGTGAATGTCTCGCTGATGGTGGCGCGTGTGTTGAATCATTCGGTTTCCCTTAAAAATGGTTGAGCTTGTGGCGGTATCTTCATCGCCACATACGAACTACGCATGACACTGACGTCACGCAAAATCCTGCATCGCGCAAGCAGAGTTTACCGCGCGACTAGCATATACACAACATATCAACAATATGGGCAGTTGCCCACCAGACACAACACCCGTATGGTCGGAAGATCATCCCTTTTCTAAGGAGGATGAGTGAACTTTACACCCTATTATTCCTCATGCCTCTATAAGCTGAATGGTGCTGATCCACGCGACCTTTTCAACAGCGAACTGAGAACGGCGGCGTCAGTTGAGGCTGATCATCTCTTGACTATGTTTAATCTTATATTTTGAATTGCATATATTATGCTTTTATGTTTTACATTGTTCTCCCATATTACAGAAGCAAGAAGGATACTGTACCCAGGATTTTGTAATATCTTGATTTAAAAGAGTGTCCTTTGAGTTACTTTCCTGTTCTTCTCCATAGACGTTTTGGAATGGGCAACAGCTTCAACCTTCTGACTAACTGACCGACTCCTTAACAATTCAAAAGTGCCTGTAAATAGTTTAATTGGAATATTAATGCTTTGGATTTGAATAAATCTTTTGGTGTATTTGTTACTTACGCCTACATGGGCAAGTACAATATTTATGTCGCTGCCGCGTGCACGCCGTTACCGCTTTTACAGGTCAGTAAAGTCATATTATCAAGTGGTTTATTTCGTGACAATTTGGTTTGAAAAATGTTTTTTTTAGGATTCCGTACCCAAAGAGTAAAACGGGAACTCTATTACTAAGGCTCCGCTGTCTGTCTGTTCGTCTGTCACCAGGCTGTATCTCATGAACCGTGATAGTTAGTCAGTTGAAATTTTCACAGATGATATATTGTTGTTGCCGCTATAACAACAAATACTAAAAAACAGAATAAAATAAATATTTAAGGTGGCTCCCATACAACAAACGTGATTTTTTTGCTCTTTTTCGCTCGATATTGATAACGGCAACAGGTAGAAGCTTCAAATATTCACAGAATATTCAGATATATATTCACTTTAAAAATAAGTAATTAAATTAAATAAAACAAATATTTAAGGGGGCCTCCCATACAACAAACGTGATTTTTTTTCCATTTTTATAGATGATGGTACGGAACCCTTCGTGCGCGAGTCTGACTCGCACTTGGCCGGTTTTTCATCTTTTTAATCTAAGTTTAAAATTAAAAAAATATATAAAGTTCAGTCATCCTCCATAGAAAAGGGAGGATCCTCCGACCAGGCGTCATGTCTGGTGTGCGACGTTGTATAATCATTATATTAATACGTGAAGCTAAAACTTTGTACCCCTTTTTACGAAAATTACGCAGACGGAGGAATATGAAATTTGGCACAGTTAAAGTTTATATGGAGGAGGAGTGCAGAAAGCTAATATTACATATCTCTTATATAATATGCATTAGAACTAAATTAAATTAATAAAAAAACATTACACACACTGCCATGCTGTTTGACACTCCATGCGGTCAAATTGGGGTTTGATCAGTCAGACCAAAATTAGGTACAGAAATGTGTTATTTTGTAAGACTTAGATATAAAAAAAACATAACAGAATATGTTTAAATTGAAAAAAAAAAATTATATTTTTTAACTATTGTAAGAATGGATTGATAATAATTATTCAGAATAATAAATTAGTTTATTGTTATTTTACACTAATTACTTAAAATAGTTTGCATGTGGCGTCGGAGATACATTTATATCAAGCGCGGTACTATTTTATGATAACCTTCACCATTCTGTAATTCTGTGTGTGATTGTGATCCAGAATAAAATAACTGATAGAAAAATTTTAACACTAGAAAAAATAGATAAAATAGACCAACCATTTGTCAAATTACCTATCTACAGTACATACATACATAATAGGTTGGGGAAAAAGTTTCTTCGCATTTTTTAAGAAAATTCAAAACATTTTTTAATATAGTTTATTTACATTTAACTAAAGTATGTAGGTACCATTTTGTTCGATAACTTTTTGCCATCTTGTAGGTCATCATGATCCCATTGCTAGAGAAATTTTGGTACTTCTGATCAAGTGGTTTTGGCAGTCCTCTCGTGATGTTAACCTGACACTGCCTAAAGAATTCTGAAGAGACCGAAACAGGTGGAAATCTGAAGGTGCAAGTTCAGGACTATACGGCAGATGCATTAACACTTCCCAGCCAAACTCTCTTAATTTTTGCTGAGTGGCTAAAGATGTGTGAGGTCTAGCGTTATCATGATGAAAAACCACACTCCTTCTGTTGATTAATTCCGGCCGCTTTCTCTCAACTTCTTGCTTTAATCTCATCAGTTGTTCGCAGTTGAATTCAGAATCGATGGTCCTGCCTGGTGGTAACAGCTCATTATGAATAATGCCTTTCCAATCCCACCACACATACAGCATCACCTTGTTGCGAGTTAACCCGGGTTTCGCCACAGTCTGTGAAGCCTGACCGGCCTTTAACCACGACCTTTTTCACACGTTCTTGTCGTACGTGATCCACTTTTCATCACCAGTTTATCAGCTTCTTCAAAAATGGTTCGGTTTCATTACGTCGTAATAATGAATCACAAATGAGTACACGGTTCATTAGGTTTCTTTCAGTGAGCTCGTGAGGTACCCAAATATCGAGCTTTTTTGTGTACCCAGTTTTTTTCAAATGTGCCAAATCTGTTTTGTGGTCAATTCCTAGTTCTTCAGCTACGTCGTAACTACTGATATGCCGATCTTGCTTCACTTTTCCAAAAATGGCATCCATTTTATCCGTAATAGGGCGACCAGAGCGACGTGCATCTATATCGTCAAAATTTCCGGATTGAAAACGCTTAAACCAAATTTGTGCTACTCTCACAGACACTGCACTAGGTCCATAAACATCGCAAATTTTTTTCGCAGCTTGCGTTGCATTTTTACCTTTTTTGTAGTAAAATTTTAAAATGTATCGAATTTCTTCATTAGATTCACTCATCTTGACAGTACGAAAAACAAATGAAAATCACACATTTTCCTAATTTGAATTTGGAATTATGTTCTTTAAAATTTAAACTTTCAATGATACCAAAACCAGCCAGATACAAATAGTATAGCCAAAGAGATTTTATTACAAGTTCATACATACTATAATGCGAAAAGACTTTTTCCCCAACCTATACATCTTATATGGGTACTATGTTAAATGTTACGACAAAATACCTTCTGATACTATATTGCAATTAATTGAAAGAAATTTTAAAACTTTAGTAAAACCACAATTCGTAAGCAAGCATACTTATTACAAATTAGAAGATTAAACCCAAGTTATAAGTGCTTGGAAACATGCTGACAATCTAGAGTCCAAACAAAATCAAACTGACTGCTAATTGAATTGTATTATTTATTATTTTTATGACATTAAGTAAACATTCTGTGATTACTTTAACTCACACACTGACTTACCATTTGTATTTTCTTCTTTTTTTTTGGAATTTTTTCTACTTTTTTAATAGGTATTTGTAAATAATATGTGAGCACCATGTATCTATCACATAATTAATTTGTCTGACATTGCTTTATTTTTATTAATATATATAGTAATTTTATTCTAGGTACCTCGTCTTCACATATTAAAAGAGCAAGTGTGAGTTTCTTGCCCATTCTTCTGCACCTTTTCGAAGGGGCAAATAGAATTAATTCTATTTTTTTGTAAATTTTGAAGTTCAAAAGTGCCTTTTAGCGCCAATTTGAATTAAATGACTTGACTGTGACTTTGACTTTGAAACAGCAAAACCGTTTTGTTATAACCTCGCGAGTTGCGATGCGAGCAAAACCTCAGACAAAAACTAGAGTAATTATATAGCCAGCTTATCGTACATCTACATAATTATTAGTGCGTGCCTCGGGCCAGGAGATTTTGACTTTTAAATATATTTTTATGAAACTTTAGTTTATTGATTCAAAGCCTCGATTAAAGTAAGTACACCCTTGATTAACACTTTGGCCGCAAAATCACACACAATCGCGACGTTCAAAACTTGCTTTGTAATTAGGCTAGTAAATGGATCGATACGCTAACTACTACAATTAAGAAAAAGTTTGGTTATATTAGCTTTTGTTAGGTGTTTGGCTAGTAAAGTTTGGGTCAGACAATAGTAATGTAATAAAATAATACCAGCCTATTAATGTCCCCCTGCAGGGTCTTTTGTCATACAGAGAAGGCACGACCATTGATCACCCGGCTTGCTCAAAATGAAGGAAAGACATCTTCATCAACAAGGAAACCTGCGGGCTAATTGCGTAACACACTATCAGTAGGAATCGGTTTCCATTTGACAGTTCAACAATATTCATTGCGTTATTTACGTTGTTAGCAACGAAGAAAAAAGAAATAAAAAAAAAGAAAAAGAAAAACAAAGAAAAAAAAATTGTAATAAAAAGAAACGAGAGAGAGAGGAAGATACTTTTGCTTCATATGATATTTTTTTTTTTATAACATAGCGAAGCAATGGATTAGCATTAAACTTCAAAATGATTCGGATTCTGATTCAAACTGTGTTTGTTACCTACGCAATTAGGGTGCAGGACATAAGGTCTGAAATCGCCAATCCGTTTTAAGAGTAATGTGCGTCGCTCTAAATGACTTGCGGAATCACGTTCGAATTAATTTTATAATTTCCCCAGAATTCATTTTACGTCAAGCGTGGTGAACCTGGTGGTGAAGTGGTGGCCCAGTGTAAACGGCTGTGACTTACGAGTTGTAGGTCGTAGGTTCAAACCCTGACAGGCGCTTTACTTTGTGTAAATTATTTCAACACCACTGCTCCAAAAAACGGTGAACGAAAAACATCGTGAGGAAAACAGCATGTCCTAGAACCAAAAATTCGAAGACATGTGACATTATACCAATCCGCGCTGGGCCCGCGTGGTGGATTACGGTCCACTCTCTCTCACACAGAGGAGACCTGTATCCCAGCTGTGGGAACATTATAGATTATGTTATGTATTATGTATGTGGTGAACCTCAAAACCATTATTATACGTAACAGATTCTGAATCATATCATATACTCGTACAAATGTGTCTTACGCTCGTGTAGCCTCACTCTAACAAGGGGTTCTACTCCGAACATAAATCCGAAGTATCGGCCGAATGTTCGGCCGTTTCTTGACTACGGCTAACTATGGTGGACTACGGCGAAAGAAAAATAAAAAAGACAGTCGAAGAGATAAGCTAAAGTCAAAAAAATGACTTGGAGTCGGGTAAGGACTCAAAGTCAAAAAAGGAAACTTCAGAAGTTATAAAACGGCCGAACATTCGGCCTATACTTCGGGGTAGATCCCTGACTGTTCGATTTCATGCCCTTGCCTACGATTACAGCAAAAGTGACCTTACAGATCTCACGCAATTTATTTTATTCAATACAAAGTTACTTGTCGACCTAAAACTAAAACTTCGAGCACCTACCTAAGTATATTGATATGTACCATCAACTTAATAATGCGTGAAAAGAAAGGTTCGATGTGAAATAAAGCTAAGAATAGCAAAATGATTTACCCCAGGTACGCACGGACGATTTATTAACTCAACGGTTTTTTTTCGCGCACTTGATATTCAGCTTTGGGTGATTAGCCGAGCGTTGAGAATGCAACAGAGTTCATCCCAGCGCGTCGAAAAAATACATTGTTGGATTTTGAACTCTCGGCACTAAGCAGTGCGTTGAATATCCAGTGTGCAATAAAAATCGCCCATGAGTACAGTTAGTGACCTGCATAACCTGACCCCCTTTCCCCTCTTCTTCTTTGCAGAGCACTGAGCGTACGAAGGATTAGTCTACATTTTTGTTTTTAGGACATTTCTTTTATCAGATTGAAATGAATCAAAGGTTAAACATCTATTTTCGTTTTTCAGCACAGAGATGTCAAATAATAGCGTGAAATTCTAAAGCCTAGATATTCAGGCTAAAGTATTAACGATGATCACTCAGAAAATGCCCCATTATTTTAAACTGGGTTTCCTCAGTACGGGCATTATTTAAATTGCAGTTAATAAAGGTGATGTAACATCGTGATCCGCAGTTTAGGTAATTACATAGTGACCCCACATAACCGAATGCCTAACTTCTTAGTTTATGTGTGGCTTAGAAAAGACGAGTAAGATGCTAAAGGATAAGAGCGGATCAAGTAACAATTTTTAATTAAGAAAATCACTGGATATTTATCAAAGAATAAATTATTACAATAAGAAGCATTTTGTTGTATTATTTTGAGTAGTAAAATATAATACAAAAACATTCTGAAATGACTCCTTGACGATCAAAAGTAAATGTTTGCTTAAAATAAATGGTTTGAGTTTGAGTTTATTTATTTATTTATTTCATTGGGAAAAACAAACAGTAAGTATATATTGAAAATAAACAGAAGTAATTTAACATTTAACTTAACAAATATACTACCCACTACATTTTCCACAAGTTAACAGAAAATCATTTACAAACAAAAACACTTCAGATAATAAGGCTTTAAAATATATCAGGCTTGACATCAAGCCACCAATTAGATGTCAACCCAAAATAATAATATGACTGTGTTGATTCAAGCACGTATGGTATTCAAAATAGAAAGTCATTATATTTATATAAATGTAAACACTTCCCCGCTGCCTCGCTTAACTCGAGGCCACAGGCCACCATTTATTTAATATAATACAGAAAGTGGCCTTTGTTTTACAAAACAAAACCCTCAAACAATAAAGGTTTTCATAATATGTTTATTGTTATTTCTACGCAACAATTCGTACACATGTGTTGGGATTCTTTGGCCTTTGCATTCATTTTGTATGAGAGTTTTGGCCTGGAATCTAACCACGTTGCGCAGCGAATAGTATGCGAGGCCTCACGATGTAATTTATGCTGTGGTGCTTAAAATAATGGCGATATTATTGTTAGCGAAATAATTCTTAGCCATTTTAAGTTTATGTTATTTTCGTAACGAACAGTGAAGTGAGACATTTCTCCATGCTGATTTTCCCTGTTTGAGGGAACGTGAGGAATGCTAACAGCTAAGCTTTGTCTTTTACGCTTCCCTCAAAATACTGGTCCAGGCCTAGTTTGCGGGTTAGGATCAGATTCTTGGCAATACATTTGTGTGCTATTATTATTGCGACCTACTTGTCTGTAACATGTATTTTAGTTGTCAAATAATGTTTTTATTTTTATTTATATTTTATTATATTACGTCAAAGCTGATTTTTTTTGTTATTATTAACCTGGCCTTCAGATGTATTTATTATAGAAATACCCACCCTTCAAAATTCAGTAGTGCTTCTTTGGTTTTGCTTTCTGATGAAATTATTTGTTATTGTACAAAATCTTTGATCATTTAGGTACATTATCTCCATGGAAGGTAGGCCTACCTAAATTTTTAAATATTTTCTTCAAGCGTACCATTTAGCTTCCGAGTTATTAATATAAATAGCATACATAATGGACTAAGCGTTCCGTATTTAGTTGTGCAGTGAATACAGACCGAAAACTACGACAGAGACAAAGTGAATGTGCGGCCAGTAGCTGTCTCTTTCTAGAATTCTGATTGGTCTACGTCACTGGCAGGAGTGTATCGTTTTCCTGCATGTATAACTGTAAGCCAAAATAAACCAGTATTGGCCGCATAGTCGCCTTGCCTCTCTCTAGAGAGTGGTCACTTTTGTGAGGCTAGCGCTCAGTCCATTCACTATATCTATGGTAAATATCAGGCAAAATTATGCAAATATCACATTTTATACAAAACATGCCCAATTACAGCTGTGTTTATTATTCTGGCGGCCATTCCACGAGATGACTACTCCAGTATTCAGCGCTTTGTACGCAATTCGTTTGGGCCGAGTGCTGCGGTCGGGTGACCCCGCGAGCCTTTGGGAATTATCGGAAATCACCAAAACGGCATGCGTAGGTGGTTTATTTTATTAAGGGTGGTCGCACATCTGTCGGAAGATGCGTTGCGTAACGTCAGAACAGACAAGACTGCAGATAACAAAACATTCAACCTTACACACTCTACCGATGATGTGTTAGTGCGTCGAACGTACTAACTGAAAGTTAACAAAGTTACGCCCGACGCACTTTTGTGAGCTAAATCTTGATGGAGGTATAATAATATCATACGCGTACGATACAATGCTTCTGTTTTCTTTAGATACTTGGGAAAATTCATAAAAGAGTGCGCAATAATCGAATTGTTGAACAGCTAAGCCATTCAGGCCATTTTCCCGATATGCTATTGCATACATAACCCTAACCCTAGCCATACCCTAACCTTCCGTCAGATGTGCGACTGATAAAATAAAATGATATACTTGAAGCTTTTTATGGTTCCGTTGTCACCAAGGAACTCTTATAGTTTCGCCATGTCCGTCTGACTGTCCGCAGCTTAGATCAGAAAGCTGTAATTTGGCATGGGAATACATATTAATCACGCCGAAAAAGTAATAAACAAAATCTTGAAAAAATATGTTGTCCCTCCTTTGCTCCAAGTGGGGATGATTTTTTTTTCCTCGTTGGACAGGCAGTTCCAAAATATTGTGGGTCTGTCAAAACCATTTTTCGATTCAGGGATCCGTTTGTGTAATATTAAGCTTTAAAGTGCACATTTTTGTTAGAGTCAAGTGTCGTCGTTCCTGCCAGCTAATTCAATTATTGTTTTTGGATATGTGAAAAAATTCATGGCCGTAGTATATAATAATGTATTTAAAGGGAAAACTATCACAGCTACTAGGTTTTACAAGTTAACGAGTAATAGTCGACCAACTTAAATTTGCAGTTGGAGAATTGACCCTGACGTATATTGATGTATGGGAGAACATGATTTTCAACTGCAATGTACGGAACCCTTCATTGTGCGTCCGACACGTACTTGACTGGTTTTTATTTTTAACTTTAAGCTGAAATTGAACTTTGGAGTTATTAATGTATGTTTAAGACCATTCTAATTTTGTTTCAGTTTTAGAAATTCATGCTGTAAATATTTTATGACAATATAAGAATTATATCTTTTTTTTTTTTAATTCTATAAAAAACTGTGGTAGATTTTTTGTAAATGGCAATTCTATGAAATATTTCTGATCAATTTAAATAGGATTCATTTTACCATTTATCTGAAACAGGTTGTAAGTTTGTTTTGCATAAATTGTTCAGCCTGTTACTTGAAAACTTCTGGTCTCCTTTGACATAATATCAAGTATAGTAAATGTATCTGATGAACACTAACGCTAGAAATATCCATCCATCTATTGCAAAATTGGTTAGTAACAACCCGCAGTTTGGAAGTTGGCGGTGTGATACTCCCGTGCCTCGGAAAGCACGTTAAGCCGTTGGTGCTGCGCCTGATCTCTCCGGTCATGTCGGATTGCCATCCCATCGGACTATGAGAGTGAGGGGCGCCCAAGACTGTTCTCCGCTGAGATTAGTCGACATGGCCGAAATTCGGTCTGGAGGATTATTATCCTTTATTTTTAATATTATCTGATGAAAATTTCAACAAATGGATCAGAAAATATACCTATGCATGCCAATTTGTAGTGCCACTTACAAATTCGGGGTTTTGATTTAATTAGTTCAATACTTAAATCCGAACTTCTAATTTACAATCAACTTAAAGTTGTTTTTCATTTGATAATTAAGGTTAATTTTATAACCTCAAATTTCGTTGATGTTTTTTTAATTACTTGCAATATAATAATTATTTGTGAGATCTCGAATTCAAAGAGAGCAGTGGTGGCCCAGTGGTAACAGCAACGACTTACGAATTGCAGGTCGTGGGCTCGAACCCAGACAGGCGCTTTACTTTTGGTAAATAATTTCATCATCACTGCTCTCAAAACCGTGAAGGAAAACATCTTGAGGAAACCGGCATGTCCTAAAACGAAAAGTTCGATACCAACCCGCATTGGGCCTGCGTGGTGGATTACCTACTCTCTCTGAAAGAGAGGAAGCCTGTGTCCCAGTAGAGGGAATATAATAGGCTGATATTATGACAATTTTATTCAAACAATATTGGTGGAAAAAGTGGCAAAATATAAAGTTGAAACCTTCTTAATACAGATAAATGTGTCACTAATTCCCTTTAGCCAGAGATTGTGTAAGAATTTAAACTGAACAGGGTTTGTTTACAATGTCATCAGATACGTACTTAATTGTCGTTGTGATTTTGTTCTCGTTGTTAGCCGTGGTAATTTATAGTCTTCATTTATTTTCCTTGCATAGATACTCAGAACAATGAAAAGAGATAGTTAGTATGTAGAGTGCGTTCACTATAACTTGTCGTGTGACGCGATTCGTAGCACTCAATTTAGCAGTCTTAGTTTCAATATTAATATAGTTGAAAATGGCTACTGACAGAACAGATCTACCAATCACACGACTGCAAAATTCAGTGCTACCAATCTCACTGTGTGGTGCCAGACGTAAAGAATAGCACCACCCTATTTCTTCCCGTGGGTGTCGTAAAAGGCGACTAAGGGACTTACTAGAGAATGGGCATCAGCAGCGTTTTCTATGCATTTTAATACCATACTGTGGTCGCCAACCCGCCTGCCAAGGGTGGCGATTATGGCAAACCCCCCTTTCGGGGGAGGTCTATATCCAGCAGTGGAAGTCTTTCGGCCGAAATGGTGATGAAATGAATGATGATGAACTGCGTCACACAAGTTATAGTGAACGCACAGTATGTATCTATCCTAAAGTATTATATATGTGTATCTATTAAAGTATATTGTACATATAATATATACTTTTTATTTTCACCAAAGACAACCCCATTTTATGTCCAGGAAATTACTATCCATTCCAAAGTTGCCTGGAAGAGATCGCAGTAAGCGATAAGGCCACCCATTGCATATTTTGTAAAGTATATATTTTTTCTTTTTGTAATGTATAATCTGGTGTACACTAAAGTATTTAAAAATAAATAAATACTTTTCGAACAGACTATAGGATTTAATATTTCTCATACGTGGTACAAATTGATAAATTCAACGTATTCTCGTTCTAAATTGGACATCGATTTCACAATCACCATGACAGGTCGATGGTCAGCGATGCAATTCTCTCCAATTTATTTCGGATAATAGGCGTCAATTTGCACCGTAGTAGCTAGAGCTGATCATTCTCCTTCGATTCGACCCCATTCTTATACAAATTTCAACTTTACCGGCGGTATTGAAGGGTTTACTATTATAATTCTAATACCGTAAAGGATGTGCCATTGATATGTATTGAATCAGCTCCAATAAAACTCACTTTTATGTTACGGCTACATTTAATACTTTTATGACGTCACTTGCTTGCACCATAGTTAGTAACCGACTGCCTCAAGAGCCAACGCCCCACCTTGTTTGGTAAAACAGTATCATTAATTGACATCTTGAATACAAACCAAAACAATTATAAATATTTGTTTTAACGTTATAAAATACAGGAATGAATTAATGCATAACTTTAAATGTTACAAAATAAATGTTTAACAAAATAAATAGCTCCTAACTATACCAAAAGTAACACTAATTTAGAACGTTTCCACTTGTATTGGAATTTGGAATAGTACATTACTGCAGCGGCCTGCAAAAGGGGCATTGATGGACGGACGTGAAAATGTGGGCCGAGGCGAAGCCAAGGCACTCATACGTGAGGCCATCAATGCCTGGTTGCGGCCAAGGCTTGTATAATGCTTTTCTCAAATAATACGCAGAAATTCAAACTAAGTAAATTATTTATAAATTCCAGATTCAATGACGAACAACGATAATTTTTCAGGCGCAATAATAGAATAGAATAGAATACTCTTTATTATGTACACCATAAAAGTTACAGATATAAATGTTGAAATTTAAATAAAATCAATAATGACAAAAAAAAAAACAAAAAAAATCAATCATCAATCATCTAATCATTAATTTTAATAATGTTCATTTGTTTCTTTTTTACTTTAAACAGCTCTAATTGCAAGCCAGTTTGAAATTTAAATAAAATCTTTGATAAGCTACCTTCTTGGTTGCCATGTGTTGACGTAAAAAGTTCATTCCATTTTTTCATTACACGACAGATATGAGTTTTCATAGTAATTTATTCGGCCGCAAAACAAGACAGATATGGATTTTGATACTAACATTGCCGGCCACCTGCTCGCATGTATTTGACCAGTAGGTACAGCATTTTCTATATTTATCTCGAAGAAGGTTGTTAAAATAATGCTCGAATTTCTAATCATGTTTTCGTGTTTCTAGGTCAACGAGAAGTACCCTTAGGTTTTGATTTATTTGCGAGTGTCAAAAATATGTCGCATTAATGGCCGTATTTTTTTATTGCATTGACTTTGAAGCTTGATTTTTAGAGCTCCAAGGGACCGTAGAACGGCGCATATGATTTTAATTTCAACTTGATACCTCCACGCATTCCTGAGAAACAGGGTTTTGACAGACAGACAGATGGACGGACAACGATTCTCATTTCCCACAAAATGTACCTATGAGTTTTTTTTTTGCGATTTTTGTCTCTTCTAGTAGGTACTCAAACCTCGGTTGGTGTTATAAAGTTTTTTAATCCTCTTATGAAGCAGCATCAAGGTCAAGACCAGGCATCAATTTTTTTATTTGTGTAAATTGGCCATTTAGTTGCTGTCTGTAATTTTTTTTTTTATTCTTTGTATGTATATGAAAATATCTCAAAAAGTTAAGGATAATGTGCTAAGACCCATTTCGTCTAGCTATAACGATTAAAGTAAATTGCCTTATTACCCCATCTCAAAACTACATGTTGTATAATTATGTCATAATGATTGACTGCTTAGCCCTATAAAGATATAGCGTGATATTTTATAGCCTACCAACTGACCAGACTTATAGGAAATATCTAAGCAAAAACAACATAATCTATCCGGTAGGATTTACGTGATGCTGGAACATACATTCAGACAAACAGACAAAAATTCTAAAAACTATATTTTTGGCATTAAAATGGATTCCAAACCTCGTAGCAATTACTTTTTCAAAAATATTCGATGTACAATTTTATTTTTATTTCACTACGATTTTATTATAGGTCAATGATCATGTCAGTGACCTTTGGTCCATTGTTAAAATAAAGGTCCATATTCGTATACTGGTTTATTTATACCAATCAATCCCTCTTAAAAGGTCGAGATCATGAAACGGTCCCGACTTGTGAGAAATTATTTGTCTAAACCACACAGTAGTGGTTTTAGAATTTTATTATTATTACCAACACAAAAGAGAATGTTTTTTAATAAAAAAAACTTTCAATCGCCTTCTACAACGATCACAAGTTCCTCTATAATATCGAGGGGTGACAGGCTATTAGTTTAAAGCGACATTTTGGACGATATTGAGTTATTATACGTATTCGTATTCAGCGATTTATTCTCCGTCGGATGAGCGGGATTTCGTAAAGAGTTTTGAGCAGTTTCTTGACGCAATTTTAGTGCAGAATTCTCAAACATGATGATCCAAGATCAAAGTTGCCATATTTTTTTAGTAAGCTGTACACAAAAATAGAGAACAGGAGCATAAGCTGCTATTCTCCTGCCGCCATGGGATCTGGAGGCAAAAGTCCTCGCGCACATCTGGGAGTGGCGCGAGGAAGCGAAACGCCGGGGCGAAACTCCGCTGCCGCGAGAAATCACCGCACAGCGGACAGATCTCCGGCGGGATCTCATGGCGACACGGAGAGTGCGATTGTCGCAACCCAGCGCTGGGCACGCCACTTTTGCGGCAATAAGTCCCCTCTTTGAGGAGTGGCTAGCGAGGTGCCACGGCGTTCTCACCTTCCGCCTGACGCAGGTCCTCACCGGACACGGATGTTTCGGGAGGTTCCTGTTCAGGATAAAGCGAGAGGAAACGCCCGGGTGTCACCACTGTGTGGATCGCCCGGAGGACACGGTGGAGCATACGGTGGAGGTCTGCCCAGCTTGGGCGGAGCACCACCGTGTCCTCACGGAGGCGATTGGCAGCGGCGATCTCTCGCATCCTGGTTCAGGCCATGGTTCAGAGCGAGAGTGCGTGGGAGGCCGTTACCTCCTTCTGCGAAGCAGTAATGCTAGCGAAGGAGGAGGCGGCCACCGTAGGCGTGGGCCTGCGGACGGTGAGCGATGGGTAGCTCGCCGTCCGATAAGGACCAGGCCCGGGTCGACGGCGCGTTGTGTTCCACGCGCGCCTCAAAGAGATGTCAGCACCAACTGACGGGGTCCGTTAGGACCAATGCCTGCCAGGGTTGCGAGTTTGTCCAAAAGGGATATCGTGGCCCTGGCACACGGGCAACGGAAGAAACACGGGTGGGTTTTAGTCAGTAGAAGTCTGACAGCTCCGCCCGGAGCGGGAGAAGTTATTTGATAATTTCCCACCAAAAAAAAAAAAACCCCGCTATTCTCGTCCTAAAATTTCAGTTGAATGGCAGATAAAGTGTTTTTCGATATAGCTAAGTTTAGATGAAAAGTTCCTACATCTACTATCGCTTCGTACTACACTATCGCTTCAACTCATTTGCCGTCAGCCAAATTCAATAACACATATCATTTTTTATTTTTTTTCAACTATGGCAGTGTTGATCCATTGGCTTTTGCAGCATTGGCCAAGACTCTTTCTGCGAAACCCATGAAATGTGTCCGCCAATTGTCGTCACCAATCAAGTCCACAATCACATCTAACGGGCGTCAATGCCAGCCTCTGGTCGCAGTCGTACCTTTCCCGTGTGTACCTAGGGCAGTCAATGAGGATGTGTTTTATTGTTTCAATGGAGGCATCATCGCAAACGCAGGCTGGAGTCCCTAACAACTTAAATCCATGGAAGTATTCGCGGATTCCTCGTGACCTGTAAGCAGTTGGGCTCTTAGATTATTGGGTGTCCCTATCTTTTCCAAAATCTTGTATGCCTTCCTGATGTTACTGAAGAACAGTCGTATACCTCTGTCCTCATTTGTTTCGGCTATGTACTGGGATTGCCAGCTGTCTAGCGTTGAACACATATCGGTTCAACCCTTTTCGTTTTGCACTGTTTGGAGCTTCGAACATACTGAGTGTTAATTAAGTTAAAGTTAGTTAGGTAATAAAAGATTATCTAATTAACACAACTTTTTATTAATTCCTACACATAATAATTATTCACCCATTTCAATACTACTTCTTAACTTACTCATAAATCAGTCATTATTATCTTGTATGATGTTCAAAAGTGACTTTTATGTGCCTATTTGAAATGAATAATTTAACTTTGACTTTGAATAAAATCCCTTCCAAACATGAGACATCAAACAACTCATTATGAATGTTCATCGTTGCTTAAGTCAACTTGCTTTTATCGTTATCAAAACCCAATTGGTAGTTCCACAAAATAGCCTATTCCTATTAAAATTGAGTAACGTCTATTAAATAATTTTGCTTTCTATTGCATAAGCAATGTAAAGTCACTTAAACCATTTTGCCTGCTGCTGATTGGTGACACTATTTGAAGTTGAATCATTTTTCTTTACTCTATAAATAAAGCGATAAGGATCATTTTTATTAAACTTCATTTATCATGGAACTGATAGCTGTTTTTTTGCTGAAAATAATTATACCAAAAAATCTAGGGATGTTTACCAATAAATATACCCGAGCCCCATTAAGGTAAGAGCAGTAGTTTTTTTTAACGATTTGTTTTTCCAAAAATTTTAAATCTTTAAATGGCTCTCCTGTAAAGTTCGTAAAAAGTCGCTTCATACAAATAGCCTTAATAGCGGCAGCTGCAGGAGCAGAAAACCTCAAACGGCGCAAATATAACAACCTTATTGGGAGCTATATGTTTGAGCCGTTTGGGGTTGAAACACTAGGGCCTTGGGGCCGAGTGCTCATCAAGTATTTCGGTTGGTCGACTCTTCACTGGACCAGAGGGCTGGCCTATTTTTAGCCCAAAGAATCAGTATTGCCATTCAACGTGGCAACGCTGCCAGCCTTTTGGGCACTTTTCCCATTGACAGCGATGCGGACGAATTTTTTGATGCTCAATGAGCACTTCCACTTTTTAATTATTTTATTATATACCTACTTGTACATATTACACATATTTTAGAGTTAGCTTGTATATTTTAATTAAGGACCAAATGTTATAAATAAATAGCCTTTCACTCCTCGATAGTATTAATATTTAAAAAAAATGCCTTCGTTTTGTATCACCAGTATATGCTGCAGTATAATACGTTACATACTTAGTAAATAATTACTAATCAGCCTCCTTACTCTTAGCGAGAAATTTGAAGCCTTTGGGGCATAAACTAGGAGCTTAACACATGCAACCAGGAAACTAACTAACATTAATTATATTTGATACGGCTTGGAGCTAATCATAATTAGATGAAGAAAGTCTTGTACATCCCAGGCTGATAGCTGATTGTATGGAATATTTGAGGCTTTGATAACTTTGTAATATAGGTAATCTATGTGGATTAATCAGGATTTCCGTAAACCCTACTGCACTGATCAAAGTTGTATTGCAACACATATAATATTAATAGAGAAAGCCCTCGCACCCATAATACGGGTTTAATCTTGGCTTGGGGGCCAGAAGTAGTAATTTATGGGATTAAAAACAATATTGTCATAGTATTATCCTATTGGTATCGGTACCGTGAAGTGCCGGATGTAAAGAATAGCACTATCCTATTTCTTCCCATGGGTGTCGTAAAAAGCGACTAAAGGACTTACTAGAGAATGGGCAGCAGCGTTCTCTTTGCATTTTAACACCAGCAGATTGCCAACCTGCCTGTCAAGCGTGGTGATTATGGCAAACCCCCTCTTTGGAGGAGGCCTATGTCCTATAGTGGAAGTCTTTTGGCTGAAATGATGATGGTGATGATGATGATTATCCTATCACCTTTGTGTAAATTGTAGGAAATTAAGTTATTATATTCCATACTTAATAATACTGAAGGTTCAGTTTTATGAATCACCTTACTTAGGGCGAATTTCATTAATGAAACTGCCGGTATATTCTGTAAATATATCACCGTAAAAATGTCGGTGAAGTGAGCTTAAAGTAAACTGTCAATAGTGCCGATGGAAGGACAGCTCACTTCGACTACGTTTTCACGGTGAGTTTTTAACAGAATCCATCGGCTGATGCTCGGGATCGCAAGGGATTGACACTGTAAACAGCTCACTTCACCTAAGGTTTCACGGTGAGTTTTTGCAGAATAGATTGGCAGAACGCGATTAGTACATCTGAATCGGCGTCTGCTGTCAGTATAAATATTCCATAACAATGATGATACTGACAGCTCTCGAACGCTGTTAAGATGAGCTGAGCGCGTTCAGTTTCATAGATTAAATTTTCTCTAAATTAATAGGATAGTAACAATTCGTGCTAGAATTAAATGGCTTTTTTTTTTTTTTTTTTGGGTGGGAAATCATCAAATAACTTCTCCCGCTCTGGGCGGAGCGGGAGGGCGTGTCAGACTTTTACTGACTAAAACCCACCCGTGTTCCTTCCGTTGCCTGTGTGCCAGGGCCACGATATCCCTTTCGGACAAACTCGCAACCCCGGCAGGCATTGGTCCTAACGGACCCCGTCAGTTTGTGCTGACATCTCTTTGAGGCGCGCGTGGAACACAACGCGCCGTCGACCCGGGCCTGGTCCTTATCGGACGGCGAGCTACCCGTCGCTCACCGTCCGCAGGCCCGCGCCTACGGTGGCCGGAAATCGGCTTGCGACTCCCGACGCCCGGGGCGTCTCCTGCGGCGACTAGGGGCATGAGGGCGCGAACCTTGTCCCACCCTCACGCGTTCCGCCTCCTCCTTCGCTAGCATAACTGCTTCGCAGAAACGGCAAAAAAATCACGTTTGTTGTATGGGAGCCCCCCTTAAATATTTGATTTATTTTAATTTAATTATTTACTTTAAAGTGAATATATAACTAAATATTCTGTGAATATTTCAAGCATCTACCTCTGGCCATTATCAATATCGAGCAAAAACGAGCAAAAAAATCACGTTTGTTGTATGGGAGCCCCCTTAAATATTTAATTTATTCTGTTTTTTAGTATTTTTTGTTATAGCGGCAACAGAAATACATCATCTGTGAAAATTTCAACTGTCCAACTATCACGGTTCATGAGATACAGCCTGGTGACAGACGGACAGACAGACAGACAGACAGACGGCGGAGCCATAGTAATAGGGTTCCCGTTTTACCCTTTGGGTACGGAACCCTAAAATTGGAAAGACTTTTACTCTGAAACATGGCAACCAAGGAGGTAACTTATCGAAGGTTTTATTTAAATTTTGAACTGGCTTGCAAATAGAAAGCTGTTTATTGAAAAAAAAAAAACAAATGAACACATTGGCACGTGAAATATTATCTTTGTTCGTCATTTGCTACCGTTACCTTCATTATATATTATATGAAGCATGCATGTATGTTCGAAAACACAAAGAACTATTTAAAAAAGCAGAGGAAACAAGGTCTCGAAGTCGGCGTGGCCATTATAGACTTATGCTGGATGTGCTGCCTAGCTCAGCGAAATATAATAAAACACTCTCTTGCTATGTGTGTACGTCTATATAATAAATTACCAAATATTCAAAACATTAAATTGTAATTTTTTTTAAATCCAATTATATAAATGGCTCAATAATTATAATTTCTATAGTATTAATGATTTTTTTAAATGAATTTAAATGTAATATATTTCAGTGTCATAATATATTTTTAGTAAATAAGTTTGCATGCTTCATACCATGTTTTATGCAAATACAATATTTTATCTTATCTTATTGAATCTAGAATATGTAAATAATTTATTTTGTTTGAATTTCCGCCCATTTCACGTTCGTCCATCAATGCTGCAGGCCACTGCAGTAATGTATTATTTCACATCGATAACATATTGATTATCTCAAACACAGTTTAAACAATCCCGAGGCCAATTTAACTTCACTTACTGCTACTACAGTATGTCAGCGCGGGCATGTCGGTGACGTGAACTCATAAGTTTTTCTCCTACCAAAAATCACTAAACGCGCCGAAAGAAATTTCCCTTCCAAAAAGTCATAATGACACCATAACTGTCATACAGCACGTGTGATGACTTTCAGAACTATGATTAACACATTGTGGGGAGCGCATAAAAAAGCATAATTATTATTAAATTCGCTAACTCTATACACTAAATCATATTGTACAGATTAATATAAAGTTTAAGCTAATACACAATTTAAAGCATTTCTCTCAAGATATATTATCTTGTCGTTAGAATAGTTGAGAAGCAATTGACCTTAGAAGTGCCTCTTAGCAGGACTGGTTAAGGGTCAAAATAATAATTTAAGTACTGCATAAATAAAATAAAGGGCTTAAGTGCGTACTTGGATCTTCGATTTATTTGGATCACTCTTTCCCTTGTATTTATTTAGATGGGGTATACACAGGACTTTTGGTCTAAGGGACCACATGTTTGCTAACCCTTATGTATGTTAGTTCTTTTTCCGACCAGAAGATAAGCAGGTACGCCTACGTTTTTAGAGGGCGAAAGTCCCTTGTTTGGAGTTTAGAAAAATTACTTCCGGCAAAGTTAAAAATGTATTTATGTAATTCATTTTAATAATAAATTGTTGTTGTATGTTAGTGTTTTGGTTGGTTTTTGCAACGTGTTTAAAACTTAAAAGTTTAGGATCAACTTATCCTAGTAACTGATAAACTTATTTTTATATCAGCGGGCTAACTTCGTAACACATAGGTGCAATGCCTTTCATTTATGCGGGTACCACCTGGCCACCACTGCTCCACTCTTTGAACAATAAGCTTTATTAGTATTTTAATGGATTAGCAATTACCTTCAAAATCTTTCAGATTAAAGTAAGTGTCTTACCTAATAAGAGCGCTGGGGGCCTAAAATAGACGCTTTGTCAAAGATATCCCGCAACGCATCTGTTTGACAGCTGCTATTTTGAAGAATCGATATTGAATAAATAAATGTATGTGATCTCGATATTGTTTTATTACCTTATTTCTATTTAATTTAAAAACAAACCTATCATTCTTTAAATTTACAGAAAATATTACCTTGAACTTATGGGACCCTCGCGTGACTGTTTAGGTTACAAAATGAGATGCGAGTGGGTGGTGGGTTAGTAGTGTCTCATTAGTCAAGACGTGACTGGAGATTTAAAATAAATACGTTTACATTACAAAGTCTAGAATCTAGATGTTAGTTAAATAAACAATTTAAAATATCCAGTTTCTACGTAGCTGCAGAGAACACATGGGTAACGAGCTGAAACTTGAAAATGTTTCTTTTTCGCCGTCATTGAGCAGATTGGTCGGTCTTAGGAAAATATTTCTCTATTTCTAGCGATTTCGTTTCTCTTCGAACGAAGTGAGGATGAAACGAACGCTTTTGAATCTGGGATAAGACTTCGTTTTCTGCGGCTTGTGGAGGTAAACAGTCATAGTATGGTCAGACTTTGGTTTACTTACGATTTCTAAAAGCACTAATAGTACTTAGAATTTAATCTGTTGTTTAAATAGCAACTCTTTCGTTATAGATTATGGATTCTTGCTAATTTGGTCATGGCAATACGTCAACGTCCCAACGTAATAACTATATTTTGTAGTGATGTTTTCATTATGTATTAGTTTATTATTTTGAAAGATAATTTTGTGTATTTTGTCTATAGGCCTTAGTTGCCTCAAATTAAAGCAATTATTATTGTTATATTTACGTCTCTTGACATTTCTCAGGACCCTGGGGTCCCAGACCTTTAGAAGGCTTACGAGGGGCGGAAGGCAACTCGCAAACGCCCGTTTTAAGACGCTTTTAATGAAATGAGGCACCAACCGACGATTATCCCTGTACGCTAATATTATTATTATTAACGCCCCAGCAGTGGAAACGTGTTAAGCTGATTGTCAGTACCTACCACAAAATCTAACAAGAAGACTACTCTTAAAATAAGTTACTGATCAGCTCAAGCTTTCAGAACCAGATAGATAATCTGCGGCCTAAAACGTACCTACTAAAAGGGTGTCATTGCTTTATTCCACGTATTCGCATCAAAATATAGATAAGTTCTTCTTTTAAATTCATAAAGACGATGATTTCTTGGTAATTTAACAGTATATGGCTTTTCCAAGCTAAGGATCCGTGCATTTCTTATCTAATTGTGAGAAAGCTTGAAATAATTGAAACATTAAGTCTGTGTAACTATAGAAGTACAGTTTTTATGGTGCTAAACCATTCGTGTCAGTCACAGCACCTGTTAATAGTTTCATCACTTTTATGCTTTCGAAAATATAGTATATTGCGCCTTTGATTTACTTAATGAAGATATTGTATAATCATAAAATGAAATGATTGGGTTTAAAAAAAAATATAGGATTGTTCAACATTATTTTTCTGCTATATTTTTTTATGGAAGTTGAAAAAAGATCTTTCACCACACGCAAGTAGACTAACATGTTGATAATATTTTATAACTTTCAAAATCAGAAGTAGTGTCTTGTAAAAAGATGATCAAACGTCAGTCTCGCGTCATTTTTCGGAAAACTTGTTGCGAATAGTAGTGATTTTCCATGAATACTTAATATATTTGAAAAATCCCTTTCCGCCACATGCAAAACAAAAAACTTGACATTTCAAATCACAAATAATTTTGTTTAAATTCTTTTTCCCTTTCAATGAACAAAATTGATAAAAATCATCCGATTTCTTGCACAGCCCCTTAAGTAGACTGGACCTTATTTAATACGGAGTGGAAAAGGTACTAAATATAGTGAGCGCTAACACCGTAGGAAAAGCTCTTTTGACAAGCTTTTAATGAAATTACGGGATTTGAATCCGGTAGTTTCACATTTTTGTTCAATAGTCAAACTATTTGACGAATTTGAAAGGAAATTAAACTTAATACTCGGTTACAGCGTAAAGCAATTAATATTCTAAAACAATTTAAACGACGCGGCGGTCGATCCATCGTATTAATATTTATGGGCTTATAGCCACTACCTAAATAACTTCTCCCAAGGCGTCAATTCTGGGTAAGAAAAAAAAACATTTTACATGGGTCTTAAAAATACTTGGCGAATTAATGTGAGAGTACTATGTATATTTCTCGGTCTTGTGGCTAAGTGATAACAGCCGCACGGGCCAATCGATCAGGTTAAGCTACGCTTGCTGCGGTTGATCAGTGGATGGGTGACCATCTTTAAAAACCAAGACCTCAGAAAAAAAATTAGCTGTTCCCTACATAATTATATATTATGTTCGCATGACTCGTTAAAATGTAGGGAACAGCTGATTTTTTTTTCGCGATTTCAGGTTTGGTCCCATAGTAAAAGTTGTTCATAATGATGAGTACAATGACCCCTTAAGAGATTTCGTGTATGAATAGATACACCTTATATTGATCACGCCGACTTCGAGAGCTTATTTGCTCTGCTTTCACAAAAAATCATCTCTAGGCAATTAAAAATAACCCTATATACATATTAACCAACAGATAAACAATACCTATCATAAGATCATCATTGACAGTCTAATCTCCTGAATACACTCCAAATGTTCAGTACTTCGCAGAATTAGCTCAGCTTTGCAGCACAGCCTGCCATGCTAAGCCCATCACGTAACCTCTAAGCTCGGGATCACCTTACTAAACTACTATAGGAAACTACACAACCTTTACAGTACAAGCTACAGTATAGGCCTATAAATAGAGGTTCTATTTGAATGACAATGGACGATGTAGGCTGTTTTAAAGTCGACGATTTGATTTAATTGGGGATTGATCTAGGTAGACTAAATGAACGATGGCATTAACTCCGAAAAAAATAAAAAAAAACATCTATTTTATTAATGTTCATTACAATTTGTGCGCAGGAAACTGTTTCGAGGAAAGAGTTACGTATAGGTAAACGCAAAAAAAAAAATACATATCAATCTTTGTTTTTATATATTTTTTACGTAATTGGTCTGTGGATGGGTGACCATCTTTACATACCGAGACTCCTCCGTGCCTCGGAAAGCACGTTAAGCCGTTGGTCCCGGCTGTCATTCGTGGATCTTTGACAGTTGTTACGGGTCGTCAGAAGCCCGAAAGTCTGATAACCAGTCTTACCAAGGGGTATCGTATTACCTAGTTACTGGGTTGTGGAGTTCAGATAGGCAGTCGCTTCATGTATAATACTGGTATTCAGCTGCATCCGGTTAGACTGGAAGCTAACCCCAACATAGTTGGGAACAGGCTAGGCATATGTATATATTTTTTACGTGGCAGTATGAAGCCAAATCTAAATTTTCTAAAATATGATTGTATCTTAAAGTTAGACATGTTGTGCCAACCCCAAATAAATTGAGATATGGGCAGGAGAATGATGGTGATGATGATATACCTGAATGTATAGGTGGATAACATTGTTTATAACACATATTCGGATAATACTGTTGTTACCGGCAATTGATACCGCAATAATTGTAGTAGTTTATTTACTTACCCCATATCGCTCAACTAATTGCTCCACTACTTAGGTACCTCCGGTAGTAATTGCTGAAAATTTATAAGCGCTGTTACTAATACCATTTGACATGCTATTTTAACAGTTATACAGTCAACTATGCAGTTACTCAGATAACATCAGTAACGGTGCATTTACTTCGTCAGACAACTAAATCCTGGCCTAATGCTTAAGTTACTTCGCCAACTATTTGGGGTTCCGAACTACCTCAACCAGTGATGTAAATGTTATTGTCAACTTGTAGCGGTCACTGAGCATCTACTAATGGAAAACTTCTATTAAGGCCAGAGTTAGACCTACTTTACGACTTGGTTAATCCTCTTCTTCTTTTCGAGTTAGTTTAGTTAGTTAGTCCTAAACCAGGGCCGGACGCGAGAGGTCGCCGCCGCCGATCGCCTCCGTGAAGATATGGTAGTGCTCCGCCCAAGCCGGGCAGACCTCCACCGTGTCCTCCGGGCGATCCACACAGTGGTGACACTCGGGCGTTTCCTCCCCCTTTATCCTGAACAGGAACCTCCCGAAACAAATGTGTCCGGTGAGGACTTGCGTCAAGCAGAAGGTGAGGACACCGTGGCGCCTCTCTGGCCACCCTCAAAGAGGGGACTTATCGCCACAATTGTGGGGTGCCCAGCGCTGGGTTGCGACATTCGCAATTTCCATGTCGCCATGAGATCCCGCTGGAGCTCTGTCCGCTGAGCCGTACTTTCTCGCGCCAGTGGAGATTCCGGGGTTGGGCTCCTCACGCCACTCCCAGATGTGCGCGAGGACTTTTGCCTTAAGATCCCATGGCGGCACTATAGTCAACCCTGGTACAAGGTTCTTAATAATAAATCACGGAGGAGAACGCCATAACCATCACATTTATAAAACGAATTGCTAATCGAATTTTGTTATTTTAAGTACACAAAAGAACGCTGCCCATCCTCTTAAAAACATCACTCTAAATCAGTAACTTCATTGAGTCGTCCTCGCTTTGAAAATGCCAACATAAAAAGCAACTCAATTGGATAATTCGGATCCGCCTTCATAAACCTAACGACCGTCGTTATGTAAATAGATTTACGGTTTATATAAGGAAGAGAGAAAGCTGTAAAGTAGTAAAAAAAACATTGAGAAAAGAATCATAAAACGGACAAATTGATTTTCTCTTTATATTTATGTGTTTAATTTTGGTGCGAAGACTTGCACGCATAAATCTTTTTATTAGGCGGGGTTGGAGACATTTAGGTGGTCTCGTACTGAAGTAAGGAGCTTGTAATTGCAGTTGTAAATTCAGGAAGGTATCACCTTAGGTAGGCTAGGTAACAAGACGTGCGTGTCATATAACCGTCGCCTCGGGCAATAATTAGGAATTGATTTCAGGTACGTTTCGCACGGTAACGTAGATAATCTTCGATTTCGTACGTTTTATTTAAAACAGTTTAAGTATACGTTTGGTGTACTAAATACCTCTACCAACCCTTTGGGGAACGC
Source organism: Tiliacea citrago (assembly GCA_963921375.1). Taxonomy (NCBI): domain Eukaryota; kingdom Metazoa; phylum Arthropoda; class Insecta; order Lepidoptera; family Noctuidae; genus Tiliacea; species Tiliacea citrago. The sequence continues at coordinate 20,943,249 of OY992787.1, read as the reverse complement.
AGGTTGGTGATATATTACTTATTTTTTATGATGTTGTAAATTAAAACACCCAATAAAAACCTCTTTTGTCAATTTATTAACTTATTGCAAGCGAATGGTTTAGCGCTAAGAATACTGTACTTTTATAAGTAGTTCTCGTGGTGCTAAACCATTCGTGTCAGTAATAGTTTCATCACTTTTGCGGTCTCGAAAATATAGTTTATTTCGCCTTTGATTTACTTAATCTGACTGCCTCGTTGGTCTAGCGTCGCAAGCGTTACTGTTGAGCATGAGGTCCTGGGTTCGATTCCCAGGTCGGGCAAAGTGTTATTGGGCTTTTCCATCTGGAATTTCTTAGTAGCAGCCCCGAGTCTGGTATTTGTACTGGCGAAATGTGGGTGGGCTATGGGTACACATCTGCCTAACCCTTCGGGAAAATAAGGCATCATTAACATCATTACCAGCATGCCTTATACCCCCCCCCCCCCGTTATGTTATGATTTACTTAATGAAGATACGTAGTATCATAAAATACAATTTTAATTTTATTTCAAGTTTAGCTGAAGACTAATGTGTGATTTTTTTTATTTCTTGAAATGGTTTGCTAAATAATTGAAAAAAATACATCACTAAGTTTTATTAAAAAATTGGTTTTTTCAACCTTATTTTTCTGCTATAGTATGTATCGAAGTTGGAAAAAGTGGTCCAGGTAGACTATAAATAATTTTATGATGTTGATGTTTAAAATCAATAGTAGTTTCTTGTAAAAAGATGATCAAACGTTAGCCCCGCGTAATTATTTGGATTTTTTGCGAATACGAGTATTAGGGATTTACCATGAATACTTAATTTATTTATAAAATCCCTTTTAGCCACATGAAAAACAATAATTTTGTTTAAATTCTTTTTCCTTTACTCACAAACAATGAACAAAATTGATCAAAATCAGTCGATTTCATGCACGGCCCCTTAAGATGCAAGGTGAAAACTTATATTAAGCCTCCTGAAGTCACTAACTTGCTCTGAACATCTTCAAAGTTAGTGCAAATAAGTCTTTTTCTTTCTTTCTTCTTTCAAAGCATTAAGTATCTAAGTACTTTTGTGTATAAAGATAAGCCTTTCATATTGTTGTGTGATTACAAGATGGTTAAAATACGAAAGGGTGGAAGTCATTAGCTCACGAATTTACTGTCATAATCTTTTTTATGACGATAAAAAAGAGCCTTTGACGGTAACAATTAAGCCAAAACGATAGTGTTATAAGTAACTTTTGTGCACAAAAGTTTTTGTGACACTTTTTACTGGTTACCAAGAGAAATGTAAAGTTCAAAGATGTCGTTATGAGCCCCAAAAGTCTACTTCTATTCAAGTTGGCAGTAAGTCGCACCTGCTGTTAGGATTTACTTCTGGTTGGAACTGAAGTTTTTTGGGCACTCTTAATAACGGTTACAAGCTGAATTCCCACACAGGTGATTTTTTTTTTGTCGTTCGTATTACATGTTTTATATTAGGATAGTTTGATAAAACTAAAAGTTTCTTATTGTGTGATTGAGAGGTTGAACTATTTCGATAGAGTCGTTTTTCACATGCAGCAAACATATTTTTGTATGGGCAAAACTGCAGGAATAATTATGCTTATGAAGCAGTATTATAAGCAGTCAATTGTTGTATTAAAGCAGTGAATGGTGGGCGATGTGATTATGTGACTATGCACTGCATCCAAGATACACGAGATATTCCAATGTCTATACCTATTCATATGGGAAATGAACCGCCGCGTGCTGGGAGACATAATAGATGGGTTTTATTTAAACCGTCTTTAACTACGTATCTACGTATAATATTTACGTTGTTTCTACGTATTTAAGCAGCAACTTGCAAACCACCATCACCATCTTCCTGCTTCTTACTGAGTACTTGTTTTGACGTTCAAAAGTGCCTCTTATGTGCCTATTTGAAATAAATGGTTTGACTTTGACTTTACTTTTACCCCCTGAAAGATGGAAAAAAAATGAATCAAATTCAGATATTTTCAGCAATATTTTAGGCTGCCTTATTATACAGCTAGTCAGTCAGTCACTTCCATTTCTACAGGAGATAGGGTGGCAGGGTCATCGACGCGCCTTGGAATCCATACATTAAATTTTTTGTCCGTTATTAAAATAAAAACCGGCCAATTGCGAGTCTGACTCGCGCACGAAGGGTTCCGTACCATTGTCTATAAAAACGGCAAAAAATTACGTTTGTTGTATGGGAGCCCCCCTTAAATATTTGTTTTATTTTAATTTAATTATTTATTTTTATTTATTTATTTATTTTATTATTTATGTACACACAAAAAAAAGTAAAAAGAAGAGAAGAAAGAAAAAAAAAGAAAGAAAGAAGAAAGGAGAGAAGTTTTAAAGTGAATATTTATCTAAATATTCTGTGAACATTTCAAGCGTCTACCTGTTACCGTTATCAATACCGAGCAAAAAAATCACGTTTGTTGTATGGGAGCCCCCTTAAATATTTATGTTATTCTGGTTTTTAGTATTTGTTGCTATAGAGGCAACAGAAATACATCATCTGTGAATTTCAACTGTCTAACTATCACGGTTCATGAGATACAGCCTGTTGACAGATGGACAGACAGACAGACAGACAGACGGTGGAGCCTTAGTAATAGGGTTCCCGTTTTACCCTTTGGGTACGGAACCCTAAAAATAACGAGTGAGCCTTACAGCGGGCCAAGCACGGGCGAGCCCAAGACGTTTGTGACAAGACATTATAAATTATGTGATGTCAATTTGTAGTAGCATTTTATGACAAAACAGTTTTATCGCTCAAACTGTGATAAAATGTGTGACTCAAGTCATGTCACAGTAGGCCGTGCTCGCCCCGCTGTAGTCGCATATGATGTGTAACATCTGACATCTCACCTTGGTATTTGGCAACTGAGCAGCGACAGAAATTAACCTCAAAATTTAAAAAAGCTAAATACTGAAATATTCATTCGGATAATAATTATAACTATTTATAGTCGTTGCCCACTGGTGAAAATTCTACTTACAATCTCGTTCTGATTAACTTTTTGTTTATAGTTTCTTTTTAACTTCTACCCCCAAAATTATAATAACTTAAGTTTAGTCTTAAATCTCCACTATAACGTTAGATTGTAATATCATATTTTTGTAACGTACAAAGGTAACCGACATAGCCCGAAGAATTGCCAAGCTTAAGTGGCAGTGGGCAGGGCACATTGCTCGCAGAACTGATGGCCGATGGGACCAAAAGGTTCTGGAGTGGCGACCGCGTACCGGAAGACGTAGCGTTGGAAGGCCTCTTACTAGGTGGACCGATGACCTTGTGAAGGCTGCAGGTAACCGCTGGATGCGGGAAGCACAGAACCGGTTGAAGTGGCGGTGCTTGGGGGAGGCCTATGTCCAGCAGTGGACGTCTTTCGGCTGAAATGATGATGATGATTTTTGTAAGTAAAACTTTCTGTTCTTCCGTGGGGTGATTTTTAATACAGGCATTTTACGCCTAACTCAGACACCAGCTCCTCACATTGCTAAAAATAACAAATAATATGTGAAACCTAGAATAAGCTTGTCATTGTGAGGAGAAATAAAGAACTTATATTAATCTATAAAATACTTATTAATTCCATGCTATTAAAAAGTACTTAGTTATTCTATGCTCAAGCTGTCACTTCCTGTTACACACTTCCGTCCTTTTTTTCACGAAATCACTCCCACCGAAAGCGAGAGTAATTATTATAATTATATTGCCAAATTGGTGATGTTCTTCAGAAAGGTCAGGTGCGTAGTACTCGCAATCGGCATGCGTGTATGACCAGATGTATGAACGTAGGCGAACCAAAAGGAGTATGTAAGGAGCGTAGCAGGTGGAGTTCTATAGTTTCTGCCTACCCCCATGGGAAGTATATTTTTTTGATAACTGGCGTAACATTTCTACGCTAGAAGGTCTAGAATCATTTATGCTGAATTCATGGTTACAGTTATCGTGTCGATGTCCCTGCCATTCTGTATTAACTACTGACATAGGTAGGCTATTCAATATTCAATGTAATACAAGCCTACTGTTGCTACCCGCGTTTTTGATAACTCAGAATATACAATAGTGCTAGTAATTGGCAATTGGCTTGCGTGTTTCTCATGTAAATAAAGCCTAGAACTAGCAGACATCTGGGAAGATTTAGTTCTGTAGGCAAGCCATACTTATTTTGGTATTCGAATTTTGCACACGATGTTTGTTGCTCATTTATTACATAATCAGCCTGTAATGTTCCCAGCTACTGGGACACAGGCCTCCTTTTTCTGTGACAGGGGCTGTGATCCAACACGTGGGTTGGTAGATGTCACATGTATTCGGAATTTTAGTTCTAGGACATGCCGGTTTCGTCACGATGTTTTCCTTCCCCGTTTTGAGAGCAGTGCTGATTAATAATTTCCACAAAGTAAAGCGTGTCTGGGTTCGAACCCACGACCAGTATACTCGACCTACTATTTGTTGCTGAATCATGGCTAAATATTGAATTTATACATAGTAACCTATTTCAGTATTGCCTGTATTGTCAAAAATATTAGAAAAAATCCTACACAACCGATTATACCTATAAACATTTGACTTCTATTAACTTTATTTCGGACAGACAATACGGGTTTAGACCAAACAGCAGCACTCTAATAGCTACAGTCGACCGTTACTAAAATTAAGCAAAATGTAGACTGCTACTTAAAAAGCTAGAAACCATCAAAATTACCGACAGTGCCTTAAAATTGTTTGATTCCTATCTAAAAAACAGGTCGCAGTTAGTTAGAACGGATAATAATTATCAAAGTGGCGCATTACCCATAACGTTTGGAATTCCCCAGGGCTCAATTTTGGGGGCCCTGCGCTTTTTAATCTACCTAAATAATATCCAAAAACTTAAACTACTATACGCTGATGACACTTGCTTGTTTTATTTCGGATGTTCCATTCATGATTTAGTTTCCCAAGCTGAAGATGATCTAAACTTTTTTCATGGTTTCACTATAACTTATAAACGATAACTATTTCTAAAACATGCTATAATCTGGTTAATGCAAAAAATATAATAATTTGTCATTACCAGTCCCTTACAGCAAAAATCTTGTGAAAAATATCTTGGATTAAGAATGGATAGTTCTCTGTCGTGGACTGTTCACTTGGATCATATAAAATTAAAACTTACGTCACTACTTGGATCCATCCGAAACATAGTTTGATGTATTCCGCATAGACTGCGTCACAACATCTATAACGCCTTAGTAAAACCATACTATATCTGGTTGAAATTTGGGGCAGTGCGGCCAAGACGAAGCTAGCAAGTCTCCAAGTTCCGCAAAACAAAATAATAAAAATGTTTTTTAACCATCCATAAATTATCATCTACATGCAAAATTTATGAAGAAACCAAAATAATGAACATTAGACAGTTATATATTTACAATACAATGTATTTTAATTAGTAAGGCACTCAACAAAGGTATACAGACTAATTTATCGTTTACTAAAGTATAACAAGTGACCCAACGTAGCACTCGCAAAAAAATAAAAGGTAAGAACTGTGATCAACCGCACGCCAGCCGAGCGAGCAAAGCAAGCGGTGCCGCGGCAGTGGCCGGTGAGCGCTACTTCCAAATTGGTCGCAGTTACTTGGCAATTTTTACTACACCTTATACCATGGATACCTACCCTACATTAATAATACGGCCAAACGTTGAGCCACGCGTTGAAACGTTGAGATTTTATCTGGCCATTTCATGAAATGGTCGAACACTTCATGAAATGATCAATTCTAAGATCTGGCTACGACATATACATAGGGAGAAGTATCCCCAAAATAACTCATGTATTTTCCATCGAAATTATAAGAAATAAATAATAAAATTATAGCAGTAGATAATAATAGAAATAAATATATTAGATCCTCGTGAGGCATTCCACTCAGAGCACTGATTTCAACAGCACTTGTACGAACAGCACCTGAGCACTTCCACTAACTGCACTGAAGCAAAATTTTGATAAGTGCGGTTGGAACAGTTTATTAATATTATTTTCAGTCCCCGAACGGCACCTGCATACAGTTTGTAGTGATGGGACGTATGTATTCTTTGTTCAGGACATTACCAACTATAACATATCGATACGGCAAGCGCATGTCAAACCACGCACAGTAAAGGGCTCCGTTGTCGTAGTACGTAATGAATGCAGTTAAATGTTTACGTATACAATTTGTTGAAATCACATAAATTTCGCCTGGGTGAATAACGAAGGCAACTGTTAAAATGGCGCTGTCGTAACTAGTTCCCAAAACAAGCTAATAGTACAGACGCCAACACATCAAGCTACTACAATCTGTCAAATTTCTTTAAAAGATTTTCATCTTTATCGTTAAAGCATAAGGTTCAAGGTTGATTGGGAAAATTTGACAGTTTCGGGTAGCTTGACCAGCTGGCGTCTGTACAAGGCGAGAGGTGGTTTTCTTTTATTCGTGCGAAAATGACTCATTGTTAAATACTCCTAAATGAGTTCACAATTTTCATAAATACCGTAATATTATTAGATTGTGGCCTAGAGCAACTCGTGGATTTTTTTTTAAATTAAATTCTGTTCTGAAAGCAAATCAAATTTTATGGTGAACTATTTATTATTGTGACTCTATTTTGGTGACTGTCATTTTAGTAATAGGGTCGGTCATTCTACTTTTTACTGCAGGTTTTTGGCACTCGTAGTACCAGGTTTCAAAAAATTATTGTGTATAGATAAATTAAGTTATTTCATTGTATATATGCGTAATTATACCTAATCAATGGCAATACACTGCCAGCAGCTAGTTTTGTACATATATTTTTGTGAAAATAAAGGTTTTGTCGACCAAGGTAAAAAAATCATACCACTTTGTTACCAATCAAAATATTTTTATTGATCAGCTTTAGTCACTCATTACAACAAAAAAAATAACAAAACGTATTTAAAGAACGTACATCCTTCTTTCTCATAACTCTAATTAAAAATTATCATTTATTAAGACGTTTAAATCACATTTAAAAGACAACTGTGTTACTGTTGTGCACTTTTGTTTCATAATATTTATAAGTGTAAAAATATCTTAGAAAAGTATTTAACATTGATAAAAATATATATAATATTATTATTACTTAATCATTTTTGCTAAATTTCAGCACTTACACAAGCTAAGTTACTTCAAAATTAATTAATAATTGCTATTATTGTTCGAACACTTCCAGAGGATTAGGAAATTCGTAGTTTTAGTTCGTAATTCGCACTCGGGAGTAACTGTTTCTCACATGGAAAACTGTACGTCACTTGCTCACGCGTCAATAGTCCTGAGTCAGTATATATTGTCTGCTGCGATCAAAACTACAAACGTAGTATACAGAGACTTTTTTATAAATATAACAACATCACTACTGTATTCCCCGAAGAGTTAGGCAGAGGTGCACCTATATTACATCCACATTTCGCCAGTTATGTTTAGGTCCCATGTAATAGGAGGCGAGCCTATTGCCACTAACGAGGCACATACCTAGACTACGGAATGTTACTGAGAAATTACAGATGGAAAACACAATAACACTTTACCTGACCCGGGAATCGAACCTAGGCCTTTTTCTATAAAAATGTGGCTGTTTTAGTTGTTTTAGTAGGTATATTGTGTCTTACGACTTCCACGCGAACGAAGTCGCGGGCAGAAGCTAATAGTCAAATAAAACTATACTCATGATCATGAATGAACACGAAATTGAATGAATGGGCGAAATATCAAATTTATTATAGGCCATAGGGACCCAGCCCAGCTATGGTCACGCCATCTATAATTAGCATTGACCGACCTTCCCCATTAAAAGATGGATATTTGTGAAGCAACCTCTGGAGTAGAAACTATTTCAATGACATTCAAATATGTAACGCCGTTAGCACACCGACGGCGACGCCGCAAACCGCTGTGCGAAAAAGGGGTTACCTCATTTAGTTTTTTTTTTTTAATTCCCGATTTCTTAAAATGAATTGACTGGTGCTATATCGAAGTATTGAGATGTTTGTATGATGCTGCCCACAGATTTAGAATAGGCTAGATACCACAAACCGTCCGAACAAGCGTGCCTGAAGTTTGCCGAATCCACAAACTTGACGCGCTACTACATTATTTTGTGTTCGATCGCGCCAGTAGCGAGTTGAGTCGTCGAGGACATAAAAATGCCAAATTGCGCTGTTATAAACTGTAAAAACTCTTCTAGAGTAGTAAATCGACTCAATGGAGGTATTACCTACCATCGGTAAGTAATATTGTTGCTCAAATAGCTGTAATTAATTTTAAAATCATTTATTGTGATGTTCAAGTAACACTACTAATTTATATACTAATAAATTTCTACATGCTTTGAGGGACCATCAGTGAAAGCTTTGTCTATACGCAATGTAATGCAAACGACAGAAAAAGTATAAGTTTCGGGGTATAGACGCTTTTATAGTTTTTCTGACAAATGTTATCACTAGTGATGTACAGTCGGTGACCAGCATTACCTGACCCCTCTTCCATTATTCTTCTTCTTTGTGAGAGGGGTCAGATAATGCTCACCGACTGTACTACTTGTTACTAAACTTTTAAATCGATTTGATTAATCGATTTTGACAAATTGACAAAGTTATGAGAATTGCATTTTGGACTTATGGAATAAATAATCCAATTTTGGAAAATAAGTATTTAGAATTTGAGTTTCATGATTCAGTTTTCCGTGTGATCCCGTTTGTAAAGAAAAATGGATTGAAGCGACGGGTAAAATAGACTGGTTTCCTTCAAAATATAGTAAAATTTGCTCTATACATTTTTAAACCGGCCAAGTGCGAGTCGGACTCGCGCATGAAGGGTTCCGTACCATTATCTATAGGCAAAAAAATCACGTTTGTTGTAAAGGAGCCCTCCTTAAATATTTGTTTTATTTTAAATTAATTATTTATTTTTAAAGCGAATACATAACTAAATATTCTGTGAATATTTTAAGCGTCTACCTGTTGCTGTTATGAATATAGAGGAAAAACGAGAAAAAAAATCACGTTTATTGTATGGGAGCCCCTTAAATATTTATTTTATTCTGTTTTTTAGTATTTGTTGTTAAAGCGGCAACAGAAATACATCATCTGTGAAAATTTCAACTGTCTAACTATCACGGTTCATGAGATACAGCCTAGTGACAGACAGAGCGATGGCGCACAGTGGGCCCATACTGAAAATTAGTGGACTTAGGCAACAAAGTTCCTATATCGATGCGATTTTTTTTTATATGACGTGTTATAATATTCCTGACAACTTTTATTCTTATAAAATTTCTTCTAAAGTTGATAGTTTGTCTTGAAAAAAATTAATTAGTTTTTTTTGTACGGAGCGAATCACGTTTAATTTTTTTTCTTCAATTGTACTAATATGTTGAGTGTGTGGCGTAAGTATATGATAGCTAGGGTCATTCTCTATCCACGAAAAAAAATCAGCGCCGGCCATCTGCGGCAGCGCGACTAATCATTCGCTAAAAAAATAATAATTTGGAAGATTTTTTTTGTCATTTAAAATAAATTCAAAGCATATTTTTTGTCTCATTTGGCTGTTTTCATCTTCTTTTTAGTTAAATAAATAGTTTTAATAGCGCATACGTACTTAGAACTAGTAATTCTGGTAGAGATTTAGTTATTATTGCATGTTATCGGTACAAATGAGTCATCAATCACAATGCAGGTTTGTCTCTGCATTGTGATTGATGACTCATTTGTTTGTGCGCGCATAACTAATGAGTCATCGAAAAATGCTCGTCTCTGATTGGCTGTGTTATTTTTTAACTGCACGTTATCTATTGTTGAATAAATATATCGTAATGTTTCAGGTTATACTAATTTTGTTAATGATAGGTGAAATAATTTAAATTTGTACGGGCAAGTCGTTGATAATTATCTACATAATCAACTGTATGTATATTATTATAGTATAAGTTATCGTACGTATGATCAATATGAAACTGTGAATTAATTGTAGCCCTGAAAAGGGCTGTTTGTCATATTCCTAACCCTGATGGGCTTTTGTGGGAATAATTTAGAGCCGGATCACATTATTTCTTGTTCCAGAAGTGCTAGTGGGTCCGGCAAATTTTCGGACTCTGCTATGAGGCATTCTTCTTCCTCTATAATTTCACTGTCACAGGGAGGCTCAGTAGTCTGTAACAACTGAGTTGCTTCAGGCAACAACTCATTATGAACCTGTTTCATTATTTTAGGCCTTATGTAGGATATGTGGGGATCAGAGCTTATTAGAAGTCCATGGATGATGTCTTTGTTTGTTGCTATTCTCCCCGTTTTCCGAGTATGCCTCTCCCTGACGTTTCTGAAGTCCTTATTACGGGCTTCCGAAGCTTCTTCAGATAAGGTACCTAAAACGAATAAGTACATACATTTTAATTTCAAAACGCAATCGAGTCAAATAATACATCAAACTATATTTATTTTTTACTTACCGATTGGCAAAACACCAAAGTGGTTACAGATGTCTGAACCGTGCATTAGAAGTTTATGTACACTAACTGGCATGTAGTACCACGAATAGTGTTGCACGTACACATCAGCTGTTTCTCTACAGTATCTTCTAAATTTTTCACAGTCAATGTTTTTGCCTGATGATATGGCTTGTAGAATAACGGAAAATCTGAAAATCATATTTTCGTCAATTCCCGTTATTCTGGAAGATCTTTTGTAATCTTGGAAAAAGCGCCTCGCTGTATTCCCGCCGTTTGTAGTTCCAAAACCCTAAAATGGGAAAACAATACTGTAATATACAATACATAGAGATATAATTCACAAACAACATAAAGAGAGCGAAAATTAAATACATACCTGTTTGACTATATCAATCAGCATTCCAGTTTGCTCACGAAACTCTTGCTGTGTGGTATTTTTTTTAGCTTGTTTCAAAGCCTTATGTTCGCCGCGAGCAGTCCATCGTTGAAAATCCAGATTATAAGATATATGGAGAAGACATTACATACACCGAATCTTCATATGCAGTGAAGAAATTCCTTGTTTGTAAATTTCTTCACGAAGTGGTTTAGAAGTCAAAGCGTCTAAATTATTCATCTCACTCGGTTTTGCCAAGCAAATGGGACACGTTGCATATGATGGTACTCCAGCAATAATATTGGCCACTTTTCCATCAATCATGGTCATATGCAATTCATGTGATACATTAATATTTCCACACTGTGTAGATATTCGTTCATCAATTTGTTTTTTCATCTCAGGACTCTTCAGACTTTATAAAGTCAGCTGTCTCCGAAGTGAAAGTGAACTTCACTGGTCGACAGTACAGAGTTGAGCAAAGTGTGGGGTTCTCCCAAACTAGATTTTCATTCCCAGATGATGGCCTAGTAGACACTAGCCGAAGAGGGACGATGCTTATCATGACTACTGATGAATCATCGAACTCTGTAGCTGTGTTTGACGTTTTCTGTTTATAGTTACTCTGCGACGAAGAACCATCAAGTCCCCATTTCCAGGTCAACTTGAGTTCTTCATTTGAGACCTATCAACAGTATTTATATCAAGTAATATCCACTCCACAGTGTGGTCCAATAGCGCTTGCAATTTAATGTGAGCTCCGTTTTCGGTAATCTCCATACTCTCTTGTGGTGGGTAACATCTTTTCTTGGCATTTACAAGCTTTGGATAAGATAAAAAGGCAGCACAGTTTTCTTCTTTCAGAAATTGTCGAAGAGCTAAGTACTTCCATTTCGAGAGCGCAACTGATGTATAAAGAGCTAAACACTTATCTTCAGAGACAGTACTTAAGCTCTGCTTTTTGAATAGTCTCTCTTCTACTTCGGATAGCGCATGTGGATTACTGGAAAGGTATTCGACCACTTTTGCCAGATTCGTTTTGCCGTTGTCTTTCAATTTTGTTATGTACCAGTGCTGCAACTCTTCCTCGGAATTTTCTTCTACTATGGAAGTAGAACGTCTTTTCTTTTGCTTATTACTTAACTCTTCGAAAGGTTTTCTGTGCTCCTTTTCTGTAGATGTTCCCGCTTCCGCAGTACATACTGCAAGAGTAGGAACATGGCAATCTATATCCACAAGCTCAGATAAGGCTGCGTCCGAAAAGCCCATCACACTTCTCAGATCAACACTGTCACAAACAGGCCAGTTGATGTTTTTTTCCAACCACTTGCGATTAATTACACGATTCATAAAAGTTTATTGATTTCTACTTGACTCTATCCACTTTTTATTTAAATTTACACAAAAAAGTCGACAGAACTCCTTGATTCGGTTCTTGTCTTCTTCAGAAACTTCGGTAGTCAAGACAGAAATGATACTTTCATACAGAAACATATGATTTTTCAGATCACCGCCACTTCTTAATTTCACAAAAAGATCTAGGTTGGTACAAAATCCAGCCATAGTTCTAATGTAAATATAAAAATACAAGTATTTCACTGTGTTCACAAACAAGCGACAAGAGCGAAACTAGATGGACTTAATGAATGTCTTTATATTTATAGTTAGTGTTAATTACTCAAGTAGTGGACATAACAGTGAGTGAAAATTATTCAGCCATTCAGAGACGAGCATTTTTCGATGACTCATTAGTTATGCGCTTAGCCGAGTGCACAAACAAATGAGTCATCAATCACAATGCAGGTGCTACCGATAACATGCAATAATAACTAAATCTCTACCAGAATTACTAGTTATAAGTACGTATGTGCTATTAAAACTATTTATTTAACTAAAAAGAAGGTGAAAACAGCCAAATGAGACAAAAAATATGCTTTGAATTTATTTTAAATGACAATAAAATTCTTCCAAATCATTTTTTTTTTTACCGAATGATTACTCGCGCTGCCGCAGATGGCCGGCGCTGATTTTTTTTTCATGGATAGAGAATGACCCTAGCTATCATATACTTACGCCACACACTCAACATATTAGTACAATTGAAGAAAACAAATTAAACGTGATTCGCTCCATACAAAAAAATCTAATTAATTTTTTTCAAGACAAACTATCAACTTTAGAAGAAATTTTAAAAGAATAAAAGTTGTCAGGAATAATATAACACGTCATATAAAAAAAAATCGCATCGATATAGGAACTTTGTTGCCTAAGTCCACTAATTTTCAGTATGGGCCCACTGTGCGGCGGAGCCTTAGTAATAGGGTTCCCGTTTTACCCTTTGGTTACGGATCCCTAAAAACCGGCCAAGTGCGTGTCGGACCACGCACAATGAAGGGTTCCGTAGTTGGGATGAATTTATCCCAAAAACAAACTTAACATTGTAGTTGAAAAACATGTTCTCCCATACATCGATATACGTTACGGTCAATTCTTCAACTGCAAATTTAAGTTGGTGGACTATTACTCGTTAACTAGTAAACCCTACTTAGCTGTGGTAGTTTTCCTTTTAATTACGTTATATATACTATTGCCATGATTTTTTTACATATCCTTGACTCTAACAAAAAATAGCACTTTAAAGCTTAATATTAAGCAAACGGATCTCAGAATTGAAAAATGGCTTTCAATGACCCACAATATTTTTAAACGGCCTATTCAAAGATACCCCACATCATGTATTAGATGAGAAAAAAAATCATCCCCGTTTTACGTGCAAGGGAGGTACCCTAAAAAAAATGTTTTTCATGGTTTTATTTTACGATTTTTTTGGCGTGATGAATATGTACACCCTTGCCAAATTACAGTTTTCTAGGACTAAGCGTCTCCGAGCAAAGCCGGGGACAGACGGACGGATGGACAGACAGACAGACGGACATGGCAAAACTATAAGGGTTTCTTGTTTACTACGGAACCCTAAAAAGATGACACGCTCGGTTTTCATACTATCTAATGCACATGCAGTATCTAGCCTACTCTAAATCTGTGATGCTGCCATTATATTATACTCAATCCACTATGGAGCGGGCTGTGCTCGGAGTTTGTATGAAGATTAGATAAGAATTGAAACTATCCCGAAAAGAACCGAAGTTACCGCCATAGCTTGCAGACTAAGCATGCGCAAGAAGCCGGTGGAGCCGGAGCCGGTGGAGTTATGGTATAAAGACCGCTAGATCTCGGCTAGATGGTCCGACGTCCCTAAAAAGGTGGCTGGGAAAAAGCTACCGCGGTCCTCGGCGGTGGTGTGTAACCGGCGTTAAACATTGGAATGTCTTTGAAATAGTTTTTAGGGCAGAGGTGGCTTTACAAATTAAAGAAGGATATTTGATGAGACGTCCGTCCGTGCGTAAGGTTGCCTTGAAGGCAACTAACGGCTTGGTAGTTAGCCGATAATTTGAATTATGAGACAAACACGTTATTTATATTAAAATAGGAACCATATTATGACAGCGTAGCTTTTGTCTAAGATTTTTTGTACGAGACGACATTTATCCTACTACACGGCTAATTTACAATAATATAATTTCTCAGTCCGTGACTAAGTTATAAAATAGCCAAAATGGAGTCCGCAGCCGGTTGCAGCAGCGCAAATGACATCAGTTACGGATCCAGCAGAAAAGGGGCCGTAACTCTAAATTACTCGTATAAAAAAAGCAATACAGGAAATTTAGTGTATACAAAAGTGGTCACTCTTTTTGGCGGTGCTTGTCACAACCATGTTCAGGGTACTTGACGATGGACACCAAAGAAGAGATAGTAAAGATAACCAAGCACACGTGCCCAACAAAATTTATTAACAAAGATATTAAAGAAGTCTTAGACAACCTTACAAACCAAACACCAAGTAACCACTACCGACGAGCCAATACCAAAGATTTATAAAAATGTATTTAAACATCTAAGAGATCAGGGTCTTCACATGACTGTCGATTATCCAAATTTTGATAAAATAAAATCTGGACTTTACAAGCAAAGAAATAGAGCCCACGGAGTGGGTAGGTTGTTTGCCAAATATCCGAAAGATGTTCAAGTAAGTAACTTTCAATACTGACTTTCAAACCCTCTGCTCTACAAGATTTTACATAATTATGTCGCTGAAACTGAAAACTTGCAACCTACTTATTATTTTCATTTATTTATTTTTAGGTTCCAAAAAAATATTTGGACTTCCTATTGGCAGACTTCAAGGATGAAAGCTCTCGAATTATTTTGTTTGCCACGCATAAAAGCAGGGAAGACCTTGTTAAAACACGCCATATTCACTGTGACGGAACCTTCAAGTGCGTTCCGAAGCCTTTTCTCCAAATTTACAGCATGCACGGCGAGATTGATGGGTTTGTAACGCCATTAGCTTATGCTCTGCTGCTTGATAAGAAAAAGAGAACGTACGAAACACTCTTCCAATTGCTTAAATCCACAATTCCAGCCATGCATTTAGATTGCTTCACAAGTGATTTTGAAGAAGCCGCCGTCAGAGGGTTCCTTGGGCACGCCACAATTGTGGCGATAAGTCCCCTCTTTGAGGAGTGGCTAGAGAAGCGCCACGGCATCCTCACCTTCCGCCTGACGCAGGTCCTCACCGGACACGGTTGTTTCGGGAGGTTCCTGTTCAGGATAAAGCGGGAGGAAACGCCCGGGTGT
Organism: Tiliacea citrago; assembly: GCA_963921375.1. Taxonomy (NCBI): domain Eukaryota; kingdom Metazoa; phylum Arthropoda; class Insecta; order Lepidoptera; family Noctuidae; genus Tiliacea; species Tiliacea citrago. The sequence continues at coordinate 20,927,646 of OY992787.1, read as the reverse complement.
CACCACTGCGTGGATCGCCCGGAGGATACGGTGGAGCATACGGTGGAGGTCTGCCCAGCTTGGGCGGAGCACCGCCGTGTCCTAACGGAGGCGATCGGCGGCGGCGATCTCTCGCGTCCGGCCCTGGTTCAGGCTATGGTTCGGAGCGAGAGTGCATGGCAGGCCGTCACCTCCTTCTGCGAAGCAGTAATGCTCGTGAAGGAGGAGGCGGAGCGCGTGAGGGAGAGGCAGGGTTCGCGCCCTCACGCCCCTAGTCGCCGCAGGAGACGCCCTGGGCGTCGGGAGTCGCAAGCCGATTTCCGGCCACCGTAGGCGCGGGCTTGCGGACGGTGAGCGATGGGTAGCTCGCCGTCCGATAAGGACCAGGCCCGAGTCGACGGCGCGTCGTGTTCCACGCGCGCCTCAAAGAGACGTCAGCACGAATTGACGGGGTCCATTAGGGCCAATGCCTGCCAGGGTTGCGAGTTTGTCCGAAAGGGATATCGTGACCTTGGCACACAGGCAAATGAAGGAACACGGGTGGGTTTTAGTCAGTAAAAGTCTGACACGCCCTCCCGCTCCGCCCAGAGCAGGAGAAGTTATTTGCCAATTTCCCACCCAAAAAAAAAAAAAAGAGGGTTCCTTGCTGTATTTCCGAATGCAAGTGTCAAAGGGTGCTTCTTTAACTACAAAAAGGCATTAAAAATGAAGGGGAAGGAACTAGGCCTAAACGAGAATAGTATTCTCAGAAAGCACGTGGGTTTGTGCTCTGTCCTTCCTCTTCTGCCACCCGACGCCCTGGATGATGCATGGCTGTGTCTCATGAGTGAGAGTCCAGATGAGGAAAACGTGACAAAATTTAACGATTATATGATCGCACAGTGGATCGGACACAAATTGTGGTCGGATAAATGGTCTTGCTACGGGGTGGCTAACAAAACCAACAACTATCCGGAATCCCACTATGCAACGCTGAGCAGGGCTATAAATAAAAACAGTGGCATAAACTTAGCACAAATTTTGGGTTTTTGTAAATATAATTGCGACTACTATAAAGAATACAGGCAAAAAACACAATTATCAAATCACAAAAATTTGCTGCAAAAAAAAATTGTCTCATTGACATAATAATACAAGAGTACAAAAATGGATCCACATCTATTGGCCACTGTATGAAAAAACAGAATACGTCATCATGATGATGACGTATTCTGTTTTAAAACGAAGTTTTCGATGATGATGTAGAATGCTTGTAATTTGGTTTAAATAGGTTTTAATTTTAATTATTTTATATAGATTCTTTTTTAATTTGTTAATATGAGAACGGTGTAGGCTTAATATACTGTAGCTTTGTAAACCGCTCTTCTGCCGGCTCTTCTCCATAGGAAACGACTAACTGGAACCGTGCACATAGCTTCTGACGTTTCATAAGTGCCCATGTAGGTTTATGTGAAATAAAATATTTTGATTTTAAAGTTGTAGCGCAACCTAAACTTAATGTGTGGGACATTAAGTTTAGGTTGCGCTACAACTTCAAGCATTTGCATGACTTTGCCATAGTCATTCTAAAATCCACGTAATTTACAGTAGTGTAAAGTTGATATACATAACTTGTTACAATAAAATTGGAAAAAAGGATTTGAATAGAGTTTAGTTCAAGACTTTCAAGAAAGGTATGAAGAGGCTTCATGGGCACATTGTTATTTTTTTGTTTGTCATAATTGCGCATAGTTTTTGACATAAATAATATGTTGACAATTTTTTTTTATATTTTGGTATTGGCTCGTCGGTAGTAGTTACTTGGTGTTGAAGGTTGTCTACTTATTTAATATCTTTGTTAATCATTTTTGTTGGGTACGTGTGCTTTGTTATCTTTACTACCTCTTCTTTGGTATCCATTGTTAAGTATCCTGTACACGGTTCTGACAAGCACCGCCAAAAAAAGGAACACAGCAACTGTAAATCCTAAATTTTCTGAAACTTCTAAAAAAAGATTATGGACAGTATATTTATTTGCTCGTTTGTATCTATTGTTAAGAACCTTCAACACTGTTTTGTCAAAAACCGCCAACAGAAGTCAAAAACGTTTAAGTGCTTAATTTCCTGTGCATATATCGTATGAAATTGACCCAGTTTTATTATATGTTTGCATGTGCTCGATATTAATAACTGTATAGTCGTAAGAGATATTTTTAACACAAATATTAATGTACAGTCAAGACTTTTATTTCTTTGTCAGTTTTCAAATTCTTTCCTTTATCTAGTCACAACCAACATACAGGCAACACTTTCTCTTTTTAAGCTATGACACTTAGCAGAATATTGCATATAAAACTATAATAAATAAAAATTAATAAAATAAAAAAAACTACTAACTATTAAACAACTAACTAAATAAATTTTTTGTAAGGTTGTATTTGGGTATGTGAAGAAAATCATGGCAGTAGTATATACAACGAAATTAAAAGAAAACTATCACAGCCAAGTAGGCTTTACAAGTTAAAAAGGAATAGTCGACCTATTTACATTTGAAGTTGGAGAATTGACCGTGACGTATATCGATGTATGGGAGAAAATGTTTTTCAACTACAATATTAAGTTTTTTTTTGGGATAAATTTATCCCACCTACGGAACCCTTTATTGTGCGTGGTCCGACAGTTTTTTTTTGTTCTAATTCAAATGAATTTATTTGCTAGACTATCGTGGCCCAATTACATTCTACCATTAAATATGTTGTGCAAATATGTGTGTTTATTGGCAGCGATACAAATAAAACATTACTCCTTGCACAAAGTGAACAAAGTGGAATTATCCGGTACAAGACTTAAGTTCTGCTGATTTGCATCGATATGTTTTGTTTTGTTTGCCTTGGACAAAAAAATACATCCCATCACTAAAAAAATATTTTACATAGGTGCCGTTCGGAGACTGAAAATAATATTAATAAACTATTCCACTGAACCGCACTTATCAAAATTTTGTTTCAGTGCGGTTAGTGGAAGTGCTCAGGTGCTGTTCGTACAAGTACCGTTGAAATCAGTGCTCTGAGTGGAATGCCTCCTCGTGTTCATTTGCATGTCGAATATGTAGTTTCAGTCAAAAATCGTCTATGACAGACAGATAGACACAACTACAACACAGATTACTAAAATATCATTATATCATAAAAATTCAACCTCTATTTGAAAGGGTTCCGTCATGTTAGTAGACAGCAGATAAGTCGTGAGCTTATAGGTCGTTAGGCCGTTAGAATCCTGTAAGGTCGCTCTAACTTGAGAAATGTCTGAAAATGGCTATGGGCATCCCAATGCTGAAAAGCAGTTTTCGACTGACTGACAACAAAGAAAATGTCAATAAATCGTGTTAATTCCAAATAGAAAGAACGTTCCTGGTCAATGTTTTTTTGGAAAGATGTATTCAAAAATATAAAACCAATTACAAGATCGCAGCAGGTGGCGATATGTAGTTTCTGCCTACCTCCATGGGAAGAAGGCGTGAGTTTATGTGTGCCTATGTGTGTACCAAATAGAATAAACAAAGGAAATATATGTAACTTTTAATTTCCGGGTAAAAGACCAAAAAGTCATTCAATTCACACCAATTTTTTTTTTTAACTTTGTTTGTTTGACATCAGCTCACTTTACCAAATTGATAACAAACAAACCAAGCAAGTGAACAAACATCCATTCCAAATTTATCGATAAACAAAATTTACTAGTGATGTACACCGCATTTGTTATGCAAACTGCTGTTTAGTTAGTTTCGTCAATACGCTGTGATTAATCTGCCTTTCAACCGATATGATTTAGAACAATCCTTTCGGGTTATAATCGTCAATTTGTACGTTTCAGTAATATTGCCATTTGCATAATTTTGTTTGATGTTGGAAATGAATATTTGAATCATAATTGTATAGACGCTGACACTCAACTTATCTATTCGGGCGGTGAAATGTAGAAATAAAATGGAATATGGTGTATCTGACAGATTTTTGACAACTTTTCGCTGCTATTACACTCCCAGACATGTTATTCTATGAATAAAGGCCTTATTGGCAACCAAACATGATGGTAAAGTTAAATGGTACTGACTACGGACACCCACCGGCAATAAATAAAAAAAACTAAAATAAAATAATCTTTATTTCGTATAAGCATCATCCATATGGGTTAGTAAACAAAAAGATAACTTATACCTATGTTAGTAAACTTAATTTATATTTAGACACAAGGTTGTTGTATAAAATGTATCTTCCAACATCACTTAACAAAGGAGAATCGTACCTCCCCGCTATGGTCTTCAGGATGGATTTTAAGCGTTCCCGCACTTTGCAGAGCAAAGTGGCACATTTCTGTTTGACGGTGGCGTGGAAGTCATCGACGTGTGCTTGTGCAAACTTGATGCACTGCAGAAACGAGGCAGCCCCAATGCAATGCCAGCCGAGTCCGGCCATGAAGTTGTATATATCAGTATTCACAAATAGAACGCTTCAAATGACCGCTTACTTATAATCTTGGATCAAAAGCTTTAACTCGAAAATAAGAACAGCTTTTAGAAGAGCTTTTTGGCTTGTTTCAAAGACTACACAGTAACTTTTACAGTAACTGACGGGTTAGTGGTTCATATTTGGTGAAACTACATAAAAACTCATAACGCCACAATCAGTCGCGTTCCATTTCAATATTTTTTCCCAATGTCACAAATTTTCAGCAGAGCGTGGACAAACACAGCACTCGAATGTTAACGCTCATAAAGTACTTCACAAAATAAAAATAGACGTACACATGCGCGGAACAGACGCACAAATAAATATTTCATAATCATGGTCGCAGGGGAAGGATAAAAATGCTTTTCCTGGTTTATGCCTCCGGGTACCCAAAGTGCAAAGTAATCTTTGAAGTACTGGCCCACAACCAACTGGCGTAAAATAAACATTTATTTAATGTCACCCGTTTCTTGTGTCATGCAATATATAAGAATCAGGGTACAGTCGGCCGCACGTCACGGTAACATTTTGACCTTGAGCTGGCCTAGCGTAATCAGCTTACAATTTTCCCACTGTTGCGACACAGGCCTCCTCTCTTTGAGACGGAGGGGGCTGTAATCTGCCATGCGGGCCCAGTGTGGGTTCATGGATGTCACATGTCTTTGAATTGTTGGTTCTAGGACATGCCAGTTACCTCACGATGATTTCCTACACCGTTTTGAGAGCAGTGAAAATTAAAAAAGATGATGAAAATTATTTACACAAATTAAAGCGCCTGCCTGGGTTGGAACCTACGACCTAAAACTCGTAGGTCGGGGCCATTACCACTGCGCCACCACTGCAACAGCACTCCTAGCGTAGTACAGAGTTTCAATATAATACGAGGCCAGCAGCTTATACTCGTACCTACTAGTTTTGTTGCCACTGTCGTGCGGCCTACAGTACCTGTGGGTTGGTTTACTTAATGGTGCTCCGGGAAGAAACCTGTCGCTACCCTTACATTATTGTCACTATTAACACTCACTCACGCGTTCCTGGAGATGTTTTCAGCTTTATTTATTCTCGGAAGAGGATACGTAAACCGATCGCCAGAATACAAAATCGATGCTTCGACAAGCAAAAGATATACAGAATTTTACTTAACTAACTAGATAAAACTTTTTATCAAATAACTTTCTTTCACTGTCTTACTTCAACCAAAAAGAAATATTAGATCACAAAAATAGCAGTTACTTTTGTCTTGTTCTACGATATAATCACAAAACAACATTACCGTGACATGGTCGCTCCGTTCATCATATTACGCCTTACAAAAACGCGAAAAAGTTCCTCAGGAAAGTCACATTATGGTGCGTCACCGGAGAGTCGTAGTGATATCCAACTTTACCTGGAACTGTGGCAACTTTCACATGATGTATTATCCCCTGGTACGCGACCGTCATATATTTTTGTCTGAAATACTCAAGACTATTAATTTTACTGACTTTATAAGGCAGTCAGTAGTTACTGTTATTGTTATGACACTCTTTTCCAGTTCGGTTACTTTAGATACGTTTTCTGTTACAGCTGATCGTTGGACAATAGAGAATATTTTATCACCTCTGACCAATATTATCTTATTTGTCTATATCGACTATGATATATCTATCTATTAAAAAAAAAACAATTGCTGTTCGTTAGTCTCGCTAAAACTCAGAAACGGCTTAGCAGATCAAAAAAAATTGTTTTGTTTTGTTCGCTATAATAATAATAAGAAACATTAATAAGAAATAGAAATTAATAAGAAAATTAGGGGAAAATACTAACAAAAAGCTTAAAAAAACGAAATTGGTAATTTTGTATCTCAAATCGAAAACCTATCAAAAATGCATGAATTCACGATAGTATTTCAATCATTCGGACTTATGCATCTTGAAGAATTTGGATGAAATTTGGCACACAATAGTTTATAGCCTGGATTAACACATAGGATACTTTTAATATCGGTAGTACGTTTTTGTAGGTTAATTTCCGACCTCAGTGCGGGCGAAGCCGCTGGCACAAGCTTTCTCAATGAACGAACAAGTTAGTTGCTCGATTTATATTTGGTTGATTACTTATTTTGTGTGTTTCCATTTTATACTCAGTTCAAGACTCATGCCGCCTATAAGACGCGGACAGCAATTTGGGTCGAAGAACTCGAAAGGCTAGAAACCAAGCTAATTTTCAGTCTGATCGAACTGCACGGCAACTTGAAGGGCGAAATGAAATTGAAAAGACTCGGATATCACAAACCCCTGCAGCGCGTCATTCAGCTAATAATCTTGCAGCTTTGAAACGAGCCGCTTTCAGATATGATGTTTCAATTGACTACACTACCAATGCGTTGCTATTGGATTTATGAACTCTATTTGCCCCCATTTGAATACAAAAATGAAGCCGCTGGATTGTGTTGCGCCAATGACAAATTGATTTTTATATACCTATATAGGGCCAAATTAAGGTAGCTAGCGAAACATTGCAGACATGATGGGTATACACCGTGGCATTTTAATCGTCTTACAATGGCAGCCCAGTTCATGTATCTATTACTACTAATGATTCATAAAAGTTTTTTTTATTATTAATATTTGATTTTTTTTTATTTTTTTATTAATATTAATCATTAAGACGCATGATGTAGTTTAAAACACCCTGTTATGAGCGTGGTGCGTTCCAAGGGCGGCGCGGAATGGAGCGCAAGGCTTGCACCGTGCTCACAACATTTATGAATGATTAGTAGTCATTGGATATATGAAGTGGGCTGCCGTTGTAAGATGATTAAAATGCCACGGTGTTTGAATAAAAATCAATTGTCGTGCGTTAGTCTCGCAAAAACTCGAAAATGGCATTACAGATTTGAATTTATGTTTTTGTTTGCCTTAGTACTGGGCCGGTTTAAGAAAAAAGACAATTAGGAAAAACCAAAAGAAACAGTCGAAAAATCTAAATAAACGAATTTTTGTCTCACGTGTTATTAAGTTCATTGGGTTATCTACTCTGCTAATAAAACTAAGTATGATTATATTTATTATTTGTCTGTGTGATGCCGGACGTAAAGAATAGCACATATTTCTTCCCGCAGCAGCGTTGGACCGAATGTATAAACCAATCAGTTTATGTGTCATGTTAGTTTCTTATTTAGCCACTAGCGGCACTTGTTGTTCTATGTCAACCATCTGTCATAGTCTGTGGTCATACGTATCCTTTGTAAAAAGCTACACTGTTGCAACCTATTAGATATATCTGCAATTAACTTGATAATCCTGGTTTATTTTACTTAAAACCCATCAGGTTTTGGGCCCAGAATACGTGAGAAACAACATTAAATAATTAATTTCAAGAAAACGCAAAATGCTGGCCGACAATATTCTGCCGACGACATCGACATCGTCAGTTTCAACTGGAACGAGTTCTGGCATGTCAGTAAATTTTGAAAAGCTCAGTGGAATATCTAATTATGGAAATTGGAAATTTCTAATGCGTATGTACTTGATTCACGAAGGCTTGTGGGACTGCATTGAAGCGGAAAAGCATGGCGGCCTAAACAACAAAAAGCGCTAGCAATAATATGTTTGATGGTGCAGTCATCGTCGTTTTCACATGTACGGAATGCATTGAATACAAGCCTGGAAACATTTAAAATCAGCTTATGAAGATAGGGGACTGTGCAGAAGACTTGGCCTCTTACGTACATTGTTTGGATTGAAGTTAGAAGAATTTAAGGACTTGGAAGCATATATCTTGAAGATCACGGACTTGGATCAACAATTACGAGATGTTAATGCTATCAAACGATGACTTCTTATCAGTGTTAATGTTAAGTGGATTACCACTAGACTACGATCCGCTTATTATGGCATTAGAAAATTCGAACATTAAATTGTGTAGTGAAATAGTGAAAAGCAAATTATTACAAGAAAAATTACGCAGGGTTTTGACAAGTGTGAAGAAAATGCAATGTTTACAAACCGGGCTACAAAGGGTGTGAACAAAAATTCTACAAAAGCGAAATGTTTCATTTGTAAAAAGCCGAATCATTATGCACGAAACTGTCCAACAAAAACACAAATAAAGAAGAGAAACGGAGAGATAAAATTGAAAAAGCGTGGAACGGGACATTATTAATAGCATTGGCTGTGGACATTAACTCGAATGCTTGGTATGTCGACTCCGGCGCGACTTGTCACATGACAAACAACAAACACATACTACAAAACTATGTTGTGGGTACTCCGCGGTTACTGACAGTGGCCAACAATCAAAGGTTGCATATAGGGTTGGAATTGTTGTTAAAAAGACACAAACATGCAACGAAAATAAATGAGATCATTTATGTGCCGGAATTGTCAACAAATCTTATTTCTGTTGTAAAAATGACAGCTAAAGGTCTTGAAGTGCATTTTAACACACATAAGTGTAATATTATTGTGGCGATAATATAATTGCTAATGCTACAATGAGAAATGGAGTATACCAAATGGAACTAGAGACTCAACGAGCAACAGAAGGAAGCGAGTTGGCTGCAACAGGTCAATTGATGGACTTGGATGGGATTAAGTCCATGGAAAGTCAACAAGGAGAGGCTGTAAATCTGTGTGAGGCAAAGCCATCGCAGGTGCTGTGGCATCGTCGACTTGATCCCCTGAATAAGCGAAATATTGATTTACTTAAACAAGGTATGGCTAGTGGAATTGATTACACTGATACTATACGCACTCCCTGTTCAGCTTGTTGTGAGGGTAAACAAAGTAGATTGCCATTCATAAAAAGATCTTTTAACAGAGCAACAGAGAAACTAGGTCTCATACATTCAGATTTGTGTGGACCAATGTCAGTTTCCTCATTTAGTAGTGCTAAATATCTATTAACATTTATAGATGATTTTACTAGAATGACATTCGGTTACTTTATTAAAAGTAAAGATGAAGTCTTTGCTATATTTAAGACTTTCAAAAGTCTAGTGGAAAATCAAACAGATTTGAAAATTAAAATGCTAAGAAATGACAATGGTCGTGAATATGTAAACAAACAATTCCAGATGTTTCTGCAAGAGCATGGCATCAAGCATCAGACGACAGTGCCTTACTCACCACAACAAAATGGTGTGACGGAGCGGGCAAATCGCACAATTATGGAGACCGGAGGCATCGAATACGGCAATATACATTAAAAACTTAATGCCTAAGGCATTAAGTCCGCCTTTGCACCTAATTGTGTGCGAGAAGTTTAAATAAATAAATAAAAACAAATCACCGAGCAAAGTAATAAGGAGCAGTACACCGGATGAAAAATGGTATGGTACCAAAGTAAACTTATCCAACTTAAGAATATTTGGCTGCGTTGCCTATGCAATGTGGACTATTGTACTGAATCAAAAGGATATAGATTAATTGATCCAGATGACTCATCCAAATCATCTCTCATCCAACACGCTCTTATACGGGCTATGTTTTCAAAATTGGTAATTCTGCAGTGTCTTGGGAAAGCCGAAAACAAAGAACTGTGGCCCTATCTATCACAGAGGCAGAATACATGGCATTGTGTGAAGGAGCCAGAGAAGCAAAAGTTATTAGAAGTTTTCTGAGTAAATGTATAACTGTTACTCTTTATAACGATAATCAGTCAGCACAAAAGATTTGTAATAGTTAAATTAATCAAAGTCGAAGCAAACATATTATGTAAGACGAATTGTAAAAGATAAGATTGTTGAATTGGAATATTTGTCTACTGAAAACATGACAGCAGATGTTTTAACTAAATCTTTAAGTAAAGATAAACATTTTAATTGTGTTTCTAATCTTGGTTTGGAACTGTTTAGTTTGAGGGCAGGTGTTGGAACGAATGTATAAACCAAACAGTTTATGTGTCATGTTAGTTTCTTATTAAGCCACTAGCGGCACTTGTTGTTCTATGTCAGCCACCTGTCATAGTCTGTGGTAATACGTATCCTTTGTAAAAAGCTACACTGTTGCAACCTATTAAATATATCTGCAATTAACTTGATAATCCTGGTTTATTTTACTCAAAACCCATCAAACAGCCCCACGGGTCGATAGATCAGGTTAAGCTATGCTTACCGTGGTTGGTCCGTGGATGGGTGACCATATTTACATACCAAGACCCCTCCGTGCCTCGGAAGCACGTTAAGCCGTTGGTCGCGGCTGTTTTCCGTAGATCTTTGACAGTCGTTACGGATCGTCAGAAGCCCGACAGTCTGACAACCAGGTTTCTTACCAAGAGGTTATCGTATTACCCAGTAACTGGGTTATGGAGGTTAGATAGGCAATCACTCCATTTAAAATACTGGTATTCAGCTGCATCCCGTTAGACTGGAAGCCGACCCCAACATAGTTGGGAAAAGGTTAAGTATTGATAACAACGTATTATTTTATAAGCCGATGATAGGGCTTCCCAGCAGTTTAACTCGATACACCGAAGCAATTTGTGTGTTGGTTTTACTATATGCCAAAACTGGCCAAAACATAACAGCTTCAATTCATAGAGGCTATTCAAAGTTGGGTGGGCAGAGAGAGCATTATGTTTCCGAGTATACAGTTTGCAAGTAAACCCCAATATTGTTGTACTGCGGGTACCTCGATCATAAAACTGGATGGTTCATTTTCCGGATGCAAAGGACATTTTTACGTGCCTTACTTTTATGTATTGAACAAAATAATTCATCTGTATGTCACGTATTCGGTTGCGACACCACGTCGGAAGGTGGTTGTCTCTCATTACTATATTCTGGCCAAACTTTCCCGTTCATAAAGAGAATGTGTGCGGTTCATTTGTTATTTTGTTTACGTACTTAATTTATTTTGTAAATTAATGATACCTGTTTATGTAACACTGAAATTATTCATCCTGCAATAAAAACGTAAAACTACGCTCTGCATCGTTTGGAGACAGCTGATGAATAGCCTACATCAAGAAACAAGAGCTTACCTTGTAATATTCTTTGAAAGTTGTATGAAATAGCTTTAACATGGTAAATTGACGTAGAGTATCACTTTGATAAGCAATTAATTGCCCTGACCGTATGTGCATTAGTCGCCGAAGACCTTCGGTGAAGATGGTCTAATTTTGTCAGAGATTTCACAGTATATTGTGGCTTTTCACAGTAGGTATTGACAATATTCGGTCTGATATACTAATTTATTAAAATCACTGACTTTACTATCAGGCCATATGGGACACACAGACTCACACAGCTCTGTCGAAAGGTTTCGTTAAAAAGTAATGAATGCCACACATGGGAATTTCTGTCTGAATAACGTAATAGTCAAAATTCACTAAGTTAATAAATAAACTGCTGAAACGGTTTACATGACACTGTTACATTTTCATTAATTTTGTGAAACATTTTTTCAGCGAAATGTTAACTCTAACGAGTTATTGAATTTGAACCTCACTCACGCAAACAATAAACATTAATAAACCCATCCATAAACGGTATTATTATTAATAAAATAAAATAAATATGTTATTGAAATACCAAGCTGACTCTTAAAAAAAATAGAAAAACCATTCTCAGTTTTTCCCGAATTTTATAATATTTCGGACAACATTTCTAAATTTTCTTTTCCTAAAAACCTTATTCAGACTATCACGAACATTTAAAAAATAAAATTACCCAAATCGGTCTATTCGTTCTCAAATGACGCGTTACCAACGAACAGCATTTAATTTAAGTATTATGTATTTATAACACTTCGCTGTTAAAGATAATTCTAATTTTCTAAAACTACTTTTGAGATATAGTCCGCAACAAAAGTATTTAAATTCCCGGGACGCGAACTATCTCTCTAACTCGTTTTAAGTTACCCTCACAGACTCATCAAAATTTTATAGACCGTTTACGAAACGACAAATGCCCGGACTAACCGCCATTGCCTTGAAAAATAGCTTAGCGGGGAGATTTGTAGTATTGCTGAAAGTTCTTGCTTTATTTAAAGGAGATGGAAAACGGTGGGCCTAAATGTAATATATTAAAATATGATTTTAAAAATTAGGCATATTTTTTTATCTTGGAATATGAGAAATCATCTCAATTCTCAATCTGGAAGCGGAGAAATATGAGAAAGATAGTTTTCGTGAGATTATCGATTGCGTAATCAATTACACAATTACAAAAATACTACCTTTGCACTAGATAATTAACTCAAAGTAATTAAATGCACTTTAAATACATTTATATATGATTATATGCATCATACTGCATATAATTACAGTCATATAGTTAATAAATAAAATATCAATTAATTGTACATTATTATCGAGATAGTATAGAATAAATCAGTCATCTATTTTTAGTCTATCTATGTCACTACTATGACATCTGACTGACATTGACACTAGACAGTTGCCGACTGCTAAACTCTTAGTGCCAATTTCACCTATGAAACTGAAAGCGATCAACTTATAAACCACGCTTAGGAGCTGTCAGTGTCATTATTTTCTTTGGAATATTGACACTGACAGCTCTTGAACTCGGTTTAGATTCATTGGTGCGTTCAGTTTCATTGGTGAAATTCGGCCTTAGAATAATAACTCTAAGGCTGAGCTGCTCTTGTTTGCTGACCGCATTTTTTTTTCGATGCGTTTGGAGTTCTTTCCCGATTATTATTCATTTTCCACGACCACTGCTTTGTGATTTTCGGATTCTGACCCTGCCTACCTTGTACGACCCTTGCTTTTACACTGGACACCGAAGATCGCTCACATGTTTGACTTGGAATTGTTATTTTAGATTTTACCGCCGGATTTTGGATTGGATATTCTTCAAACTATGGATCTCTGTGTAAATTGTGGGATAGTGAACGTAGTGAACTAATATTGATTTCTTTAGGAACATACTAATTCAAGCAGGCACGTTCTTACTACGGTGAACATGTAAGAGGAAATTATAGTTTTAAAATAGAAATGTGCAGGAAGGTCAGCTGCCAATACTTCCTGGCTACTTAGGGGTCGCATACAATCCCGACATGAGGCTATATGCTAATGCATTACTGTAATTTATTGTATTGTAGGGAGACGAACTATAGGCTGCTGCGCTCATATAATGTGCATTGTATGGTACCTAAGATGAGCTAGGTACCAAGATCATAATTATACCTGCACAATTCAAAATGGTCAGTTTTCAAAAAAGTATTTTTGAAACTTGACCATTTTCTTGCCGGCTGTATTTTTTGCAAATTCTGTGAATGCAGACCAAAATATCTCAAAAAGTTAAGGACAGTCTCCTAAGACCATTTTCTTGTAGCGACAATGTTTAAGGTACCTGCCCTTACTGCCCCATCTCAAAAATCCAGCCTGTATTAATTAGCCTATGAACATCTGGAATACTGTACCTTTTACGCCGGTAGCACATCTCCGCCATGTTCCGCTAGTCGCATCCGATTCGAGTAGCGAAACATGATGAGAGCCAGTTGACGCCGGTAGCACATCTCCGTCGCAAAACCAACACAGCGAAACCGCGGTATTTCAATTCAACTGGTTCGCGTCATGTTCCGCTAGTCGCATCCGATTCGAGTAGCGAAACATGACGCGAGCCAGTTGAATTTAACTACTGCGGTTTCGATGTGATGGTTTCGCGACGGAGGTGTGCTACTGGCGTGAGTTGAACTACTGCGGTTTCGCTGTGATGGTTTCGCGGCGGAGGTGTGATACTGGCGTAAAATGGTGAAAGAATTTTTCTAATAGGAGCTGTGGTTCCACATATACACAAACTCATAAAATTCGCTGTCTCTCCTTATAATATTAGTATAGTATAAATTTAACACAAGGGGGCGGGTGATGACTGGTCACTATGACCAGTCATCTAAAAAAATATAATAAGATAAAATATTTCGTACATTGCATAATTTAAATTTTCAAACAAACTAAATAATATTGCTCTCTTTTCTTCAACTCGCCTACTCTTTGCACGTTATTCGTTTTAATTTCAGTGATGCGATGTTATGATCCGATCTCCGGCAAATGACCTCTGCGCTACAGTTCTCAAGTACAGGTTGCTCCAAAATGCTATTTTAGAAAATTGATTATAAATCAATACATTAACGCCAGTAGCACACCTCCGCCGCGAAACCATCACAGCGAAACCGCAGTAGTTAAATTGTACTGGTTCGCGTCATGTTCCGCTACTCGAATCGGATGCGAGTAGCGAAACATAACGCGATCCAGTACAATTTAACTACTGCGGTTTCGCTGCTATGGTTTCGCGGCGGAGATGTGCTACCAGCGTGAATTAATAAAAAGAAAACGCGAAACCGTATTGGTGTATTAAATTAATGTCGCCACTAAAGCGGCACGCTGTAGATTCAAGTGAGTCATTATACTAAATTGCTGCCTGGACACGGACAGACCAGGGAAGCATGGCGCAAAAGGGAGGAAGATACACAGCAGTATGTTGAACAATGTAGATTACTGCCAGGACTGCCTTTTTAGTATTGTGGCTGCAATTGCGACGGCTGAGATCTCAAAATAGAGGAGTGTTATTAAGTTTTTGTATTAGATTTTTTTCAGTAGCAGTGTGGGTTTTGAATGTGAATGTGTACCCGGCTAAAGGCAATATACTATATAGCCCCTTATATTACAAGGAACTTAATCTTATCTACGAAACGTGGGTGCCCTACACACCTCTGCTATCTAATGAGAGTAGGCAGACACTTCAGAACCCCACTGCCTACGACTCCTACAAATTATGCTTGTCTTCATCATCGTTTCACCCTAAACACGTCCATTGCTGGACAAAGCTGGCTTCCACTATGCGTCGGCACACCGACCAGTCCTTTGCTTCTCGCATCATGCGGATTCCCGCGAACTTTTAAGTTTTTTAAAAGTTTTTCCATTTAAGACCATCCATTTCAACAGTATAAATAACACCAGGGACTATGATTTCAATAATTTTACCAACTGACCACTTTTTTTTATTCTTTCTTTGACCTTTTACCATTACTTTTTCTCCAATGTTAAATGTTTTGAATGTGTTTTTACTGCTTATTGTTTGTGTTATTTGTTCAATATCTATTTTACTGTTTATTGGATTTGGTCTTAGTAGTTAAAAACGGCATCTCAACTCTCTGTTTAACAATAATTTTGCTGGGCTCTGCCCAGTCGTTTTATGCACTGTACTTCTGTAATCAAATAAAACTAAATTACAAGCATATTCTACTGTATGGCCACTGGCCAGTCCCTACAATATTTACCATATGTGACTTAAAAGATTCCACAAACCGCTCAGCCAACCCATTGGTAGGTGGATAATATGTTGGGGTGAAGCTTTGTTTACTCCCACCATTTTACAAAACAGTATGAAATTTTGAGATGAAACTACTTTAGTAAATTAACTAATGCCTGAACACTAGAACACAGAGGTAAGTGGCGTGACCACAAACCACTGTAACGGTCAGACGTTGTGGTTGCCTAAGCTGTCAGTGGCTTCAACAGCACAGTGCACATTACCGGATCAATGACCCGTGTGTTAATGCCTTTGTAATATTTAAAAGTGTCTGTAGACTGGACCTAATAATATATTTACTTTAAAATAAGTGCACTGTAAGTCATAATTTGGCTTGCAGATTGAAAAATTAATGAAAGCAGAAACCTTTTCTTTGAAGCTTTTTGTACCGCTGCTTACTTTTCCTGTGTCGATAGGTAAGCAAAACCCTCAGTCTTTGATGATCGGAGGGCAATAATATGTAAGATTTATACCGACTCAAACTCTTCTTCCTCCTACCACGCTGAGTCAAAACCTCGGGATATGCACTGCATTATGCAAAGTGCCATTGAAAGGATCGGCCCGCCATAAAAAAAAATCTAAGTCAGAATAGATGCGCTGTCAGTAATGAGTTTTTTTTATTTTTTTGATCATCCTTTGATTCGTCTAAAAATGGCCCCGGAAAATAAGATCAAGAATGAAATCGTGATAGACTTCTTAACATATTTATTTTTATTATGTTTACGAGATTGTGAAATATCCGTGGGAAGTAGGGATTATCGTACAGATTTCTTATGTGTTGATTCATAGTACGTTTAGAGCAATGTTCTTTCAGTAGGTTCTTTATTATTAAGTCTGACCCATGAACCCATCTTCCCAGAGGCAGTGGGATGAGCCACTCTGCAGGTTGGCATGGAATAATCTTATCAATACATTCACTAATACTGCTAAGCATGACGCCTGCTGGCCGTGGGTGAGTGGGAGTTAAGCCTCTGGATTCAGGCACTACCGTCACCCAACATAGGCACTATGCTGGGTGACACTACCTCTCGGTTCACTACTTGGCTGCGTCTGGGCGCTCCTTGTTTGGCTCCGCATCGCCGCCAATGCGGTGAAGGTGTCGACTGCCTCGGACACCATAGCCTAGGTATCCTACAGTAAAAGCGCAGGCCTTATAGTACGGCACGCCAGCATCAATGACATCATCCGTCGTGTTCTTGCCAGTCTTGTCACCGTCGGGGTGCCCACTATTTTAAAACCCAATGACTTGGAACGATACTATGGGAAGAGACCAGACGGAATGACGACAATGCCTTGGAAGGAAAGTAGGCCTGATGCAACATGTGTCGATACCCTTGCGCCATCCCATCTTCCAAGCACGGCGGGCTGTGTTAGGGCGGCTGCTGCAAGTGCGGAAAACCGCAAATACTCCAATATTTTTGGGACTTATATGTTCGAGCCGCTTGGAGTTGAAACACTAGGGTCGTGGGGTCCGAGTGCCCACTTAGTTTTTTGAGACATCGCCAAGCGGTTGGTCGACTCCTCACGTGACCAGAGGGCTTATTTTTGGCCAAACATGATTCTTTGGCCAAAAATAAGCCAGCCCTCTGGTCTGCATTACCATACAACTTGGTAATGCTGACAGCTTTTTGGGCACTTTTCCTGTTGAAAGCTATGCGGATAAAAATTTTGATGACCTATGATTATTTCCCGTCTTTTTTTATACTTGTACATATTAATATTATTGTTTTAAGTTTTTAAATTATGTAAATATTTTCAAAATAAAATCTATTCCAGTCTGACTAGTTGTTTATTTTTACCTACTACCAAAAATGTTCTGAGAATAGTAAGGAACTTCCATTGTCTATGATACTCGTAAAAACGCTTCTTATACTATCACCCTGATAAATATTAATATCGTGACGTCTTTATATTGCGTATGTAGAGCCCTACAGATGCGGTACATGACTCATTACGGCTCAAGAGATAAGACTTTTGTTTACCACAAGCATTTATTTACCAAACGCTTATGTTGGAAGCTCCTGCGGTACTTGGAAAGTAATAAAAACCTTACGAATATCCTCTTAAAATATGCTCGTTTTCTACCGAGAGTAAACAACGTTATTGCAGTGTTGAATAAAGATATTATTTTGTAGTGTTAGTTCATTTGGTATTTGAATGTATGTTTACTTAATTTGTTTACTCTTTTTAACAGGTAAATCGGTGTTTGTGTGGATGCAGTTGCATTCAACATGTTGTTACATATTTTAGTCACAGAATAAGCGCGTATAATCTATTTACGTCTGATTGAGATTCATTCATTTTATGTTATTATGTAGGAATAATGGTCCGTGGATGGGTGACCATCTGTTCATACCAAGATTCCTCCGTGCCTTCTCGGCTTAACGTGCTTTCCGCACGTTAAGCCGTTGGTCCCGGCTGTCATTTGTAGATCTTTGAGAGTTGTTACGGGTCGTCAGTCCAAAAGTCTGACAACCAGTCTTTCCAAGGGATATCGTGTTACCCAGTAACTGGGTTGTGGAGGTCAGATAGGCAGCCGCTCCATGTAAAATACTGGTATTCAGCTGCAACCCGTTAGACTTGAAGCCAACCCCAACATAGTTGGGAAAAGGCTAGGCAGATGATGATGTAGGAATAATTTTCAAATGATTATTAAAATAACTGGAATTAGAGCTCCGGATTGCGTTGAAATAAAAAAAACAGCATTTTCTCGAAGCAACAATCTTCAGTACCTACATCACATTTTTTTTTTTTGAAGAAACGAATAAATTGTAAACAAGCAAAGCCTCACAATTTACCGAGTCTCAAGAAGTATAATCACGCACTTACTGAACCGTCTCAGGCATTGTTTGATACACGATTTACATACTTATATTGCCGAAGTTATTTTCTTATTTGAATTTAGGTACACACCGGTGAAGTTTGACGTGAGAACGAGCGAAAATAACACCACGAGTTTCAGCTGGCAACATTTCGATAGCTGTTAATATAAAATGCATGATTGTGTGAGCGAAAATACGTGCTTCAAGGAGGCGGGAAAACGAGGTTTGTACGCGAGATACCTTATTCAAAAACCTATATTAATTCAGAGCGGATCTCATTATAGCTATACCAAATTAAATTGGAGGCGTGTGATCATTCGTGCGACGGGCACCGAGTACCGACCGTGTGTTAGCTCTGCCCGTAATGAGATGGCATTTACTTTACAGTGTTTACACTCTACCTGGATATTTTTGTATTCATTTTGAAGCTCACTCGACCACATCAAAAGATTTCTTGTTTTCAAACGTAATCTATCTTTTGTTATTTTAAAAAGTTGAGTCTAGAATAGTTTCTACAAATTGAATTTGAGATAGTTCGCGGTGGCTTATGAAATATTCTGTATTTCAAGGATCGAACGTGGTTGGCGGATAGTGAATTGTTTCAGAAGACAAATGACAAACTATCTCTCGGCAGGCAAAGAGACATTATTCAAGTATTTTCATTTTATGTCGTAAATCTTTTTTTAAGTATTCCATTTTCAATCACTTATATATATCCAAACATTGAATCGTATTGTCACAATATTTTTGTTATTGTCAGTAGATTTTTGCCTCAAATATTATTCAGACCTTTAGGTAGAAAAATAACGCTCTAAAAAATAACTCGTGAGTATTTCATCAACATAATTATTTAATCTTTTTCCCAACAGCGAAACCATAATACCTACTAACTATTGCCGTTCTCATTTCATCATAATATATTTGAAACACTTTATTTCTTTATAATAAGCGTGTTGAAGGAAAACGTCTACCTAATTCTGTTAGTTAATCATTGCAATAACCATATTTGGGCCACGCAAAATGAATGCCACAATATTTCTTTTCCCTAGCGACACGTTCATTATGACTGAGTATATACGCGTACCTCTTACATAGTGTGTATGAAATATGGATATAAATACGTACAGATCTCCCAGTGAAAATATTCGCTTCGGCAATCATCGTCTCTTCGAAAACAAATTCGGGATGAGGAGACCTAATATAGAGCTGTTATAACCATGAAAGTTCTTCATTTTGTATTACGATGCGTTACAAAATTTGAGATTAACAACTCTGCATATCAGCATATCACAATTGCAGCACATAGCCAGGATTGGCACATGTTTCATGTAAAAGTTTCTAGACGTATTTTTTTAAGTGATATGACCCTTAGGCACATTGGGCACTTTTGGGTTTGGGAAAAAGCACAGCTGGTATGACCGTCACACTCAGATACATAATTATAGTGTAAACATCTGTATAAACAGGTGTTAGAAATTTTTACTTTAGACGTGCAGTCCTACCTACGATTGACAGTTTTTTTTTTTTTTAATGATTAGGTACTTCTTGTCGCCGATATCATTCCAGGATATAATTATATATATATTATAGATTATATTATTATATTATTAACAGTTTACCAAATAAAGCCTGCGTAAAATGTAAATAATATAAACCTGTTTTACCAATGAAATAGGCAATCGAAATATCATTATAGCAATGTAGCACATAATAAAGTAGGTTTTTGTGCGAATATTATTTGATTGGCCTGAATACGGACAATCAGTCCATAGGAAAATATATGAAACGGGATCAGGAAAAATATACAAAATGAAGGCGAACTACTGATACAACTTTTTCGTTACAATGTCGAAATGCTAAAATAGTTTGTACATGTCAAATTAATTGTATCAAATAAAAATATAAGTTTTATCTCGTGATATTTCGTGGAACTCGTATTTAATATTTTCCTGATGTATGCATTTTTTGAGTAAAATAAGAATAGGTAAATATGAAAAGGGTAAAAAAAAATATATATTCATAAAGTCTTTCAAATTTTGTGAATAGCGGTGTGCATAAGTGGTAATAATTATTATGATTCTTTTTTTGTGAGAATGTTGGTATCCCCTATCCCTATTCTCCTACCTTCACAATATATTAACCTACTTATTACTTGATCATAGTTTATTTGTGTTTATTCATGTTAGATTATTCTCATTATTATACACCCAAGGGCTACGTTGCAGACTAGCTCTGTAACGGGCCCCTTGGGTGTATATATTAATGTTATATACTTAATGTTGACTAACTTTATTTGTAAATAATTTACAATCACAATAATATTCATAATAATCTTCAGGCATCCACTACGACCATCCGTAACGAGCACAAACGTTCATATAGTCTTCAGCAATATAAAAGCTAGAACTACATCTTTTGACGAGAATACGTCACATCTAAGAAATCAGAGAGGCGCAATCTGTCATTGCGTTTGACGAGCGACTTGATGGATAATTAGTGGAGGACAGACTGGCACTATGTCTCGTCTGTCAGGCCACATCGAGGACAGAAAAAGAAAAAAAGGTGGATAAAATTCGGTTTGTCTGAGAGAGATTGACTTGAAAACAACAATTTGTGATATATAAATTAATTTCAGTCTTCGAGTAGACATTACTTTTATCAGATACATCCTTTTTTTTACAGAATTTAATTTAAATATTCTGCCTGAATAATTAAGCGGATTTTATGAATTGATCCAATATAGCTATCGTATTTTCCGACAGTATTAATAAAATTCGCTTCAATTATAGTCCTGATAAATGCTAATTGTTTTCATAATATACAATACCTATTATAGAAAAGAGCAAACATAGCAAAAACTGAAATGCATTTACAAGACATACCACCATAAGGGTTTATCCATCGCAACCGTCTCCGAAAAATGAGATTATTCGAACTGAACGTGACGTCCCGGCGACGGCGGCGGTCGTTGGTCTACCACGACCGAACTCGGCGCGGCGGTTCAGTATGTTATGATAGAGAAAACAAAAGTCGGGCGAAAGGTGGTGTGTGGACAAGGTCAAACGTGTTTTGTATTGCCGGCACATCGGCCTGTCACAATCTCGGGCCGAGTTCTAGCGGTCGCGCCGAAATACTAGAAACTTCAGCGACCAGGTCCGGTATCACTCGGCCACAGTAAATTTATTTATTTATTTATTAAAACTTTATGCACAAGTAAATAACTCCACTGTATGTACAGTCGAGTTCACTAATTTATTGGCAATGACAATGTTTCAAAATATTGTACGCTTTAAAATGATCTTATAGTTCTATACAAACTTAAAGATCAATCAAATGTCATCATTAAAACTGTTCATAAGTATGTTACGGTAGTGCAGTCAAAAATATCTGACTACTCTTCGGAACATAAACATCTAAATACTCTCGATTTCAATATATTTGGTGCAACCTAGGATTCATAAATATCCATACAGCTTTGAATATTCAACTAAATGACCTTGACTATTAAAGGAGGAGGAGGCGGAACGCATGAGGGAGAGGCAAATTTCGCGCCCTCACGCCCCTAGTCACCGCAGGAAACGACCTGGGTGTCGGGCATCGCAGGCCGATTCCGGCCACCGTAGGCGCGGGCTTGCGGACGATGAGCAATGGGTAGCTTGCCGTCCGATAAGCACCAGGCCCGGGTCGACGCCGTATTGTGTTCCACGTGCGCCTCAAAGAGATGTCAGCACAAATAGACGGGGTCCGTTAGGGCCAATGTCTGCCAGGGTTGCGGGTTTGTCCGAAAGATTGCATAGATATTTGTGAACCTAACTTTGCGCTAAATAATATGAACAAAGGATTGCCCACAATTTTTAGAGTCTTTGTCTGTAACAATATTATTGATATAATGTAGTCACATAATCATGATGTCACAGATTGTTTGGAATTAATTGTAAGGCAAAGCTGTTTAGAGTTTTATGAAACTTATCATTACCTATATATTATTGATTCATATATTAAACAACTCGACTGTACAAAGGCGGACTTAATGCCTGAGGCATATTCTACCAGTCAACCTTAGGGTGATGCAGAGACAAAACATGGCAGGTGCAACGTATGGGATAGATAGCTAGGAAATAACTATAAAATACAAGCATAAATACAAATCCATAGATAGATAGAAACATACATATATAATATACCAAAATAAACTTTGTCAGGAGACGTAAATGTACAGTCGAGTTCTGTACCGTGAGTAATGTACCGTCCGCAAGCCCGCGCCTACGGTGGCCGGGAAACGGCTTGCGGCTCTCGATGCCAGGTCATTTTCTGCGGTGACTAGGGGCATGTGGGCGCGAAATTTTTCTCTCCCTCACGCGTTCCGCCTCCTCCTTCGCGAGCGTTACTGCTTCGCAGAAGGAGGTGACGGCCCCCATGCACTCTCGCTTTGAACCATGGCCTGGATCAAGGCCGGACCCGAGACATCGCCGATGCCGATCGCCTCCGTGAGGACATGGCGGGTCCACCGTGTACTCCGGGCGATCCACATAGTGGTAACATCCGGGCGTTTCGTCCCGCTTTATCCTGAACAGGAACCACCTGAAAACCCGTGTCCGGTGAAAACCTTTGTGGCGTGCCTATACTACGCAACCTTGTCAGATTGATATCTACAGTCCTATTACGAACGGCAACATTGCATTATTACTCGTACTTCTGCTCTGACAAGCAAAAATAAATTTAATAGTAAAGCACATTTAGTTGAATATTCAAAGCTGTATGGATATTTATGAATCCTAGGTTGCACCAAATATATTGAAATCTAGAGTATTTAGATGTTTATGTTCCGAAGAGTAGTCAGATATTTTTGACTGCACTACCGTAACATACTTATGAACAGTTTTTATGATAACGTTTGATTGATGTCTAAGTTTGTATAGAACTATATGATCATTTTAAAGCTTACAATTATTTGAAACTTTGTCATTGCCAATATATTAGTGAACTCGACTGTACGTGTCGCTACTTTAGCGCCGTCATCTCGTTCTCGGTAACGCCCAGGTGACAGTTATGGTGAATAGATGCACTTAAACTTTACTTGAATAGTTAAAAAACGTTTAAACATTACTTGTTAATTATATAAAATCCTGCATTTAATACGAAAAAAAAGCGCTCGTTATAATTCTGTGAACATTAAAGATTAATATGCTTAAACGAAAATTAAAACACATTTAATTTTAAAACACATTTAATTTTCACTGAAGAAAATAAAAATTGTGCAGAATCTGTTATTTCCTAGCTCTAAACGGGTTTAAACGTTTGTTTATTTATTGGTCGTTATTGGAGAGATGGGGTTTAGTTGGCAACGTGCCCACTCGCTGCAGTCATTCAGTATACTGCCTAAATGCGTGGACGTGGTGGGTATTACGTGTTATAGTCTGCATTCGAAAGCAAGTGCCCGTCATGATCTTTATATCAGATCATAGCCTCTAAATAGAACTCCTCAATAAACCGTTATGGAAAATATTCATAATCACTACTCGGTTAACAGACTGGTTATCATCTATCGATGCTACCGCAGATTATTATTTGAACATAAGCTGACCTGCTGCTCTTTAAGACGCCTATTACAGATTGATAGATTTTTCGAATACCAATTTTTTGCGGAAGATCACGAAAATCTTTTTGTTTTTATTAACTTCGGAAGAACTTTTACCTTTAGTAAATTGTCCTTTAATATTTTGGTAAGTATATTTTTTAAGTAAAATTGGTCCTAGAAAGGTCACCTCGATTCATCCTTAACCTTTGGAGGTACATTATGGACTGTCCATCTATCAAGGCCAAAACACTTTTCCGAAGGTGTCTTCTAGTTATTTATTCATGCTTGGCCACTTTTCCAGCAAACTTCGTAAAAGGAAAATACACTAAAAGGTCCAGTGCCCTTTTTCACGTTTTTCCCCGCAGTATATGTGTTGTTAAAATTGTATCGATAAGTATTTATTTAAGGTGAATCCGCAGCTGTAGCCCGCGAAATTCAAATAGCAGGAAATGACTACTCACCAGGCCCTACTTAAAGGATTGGCCCAAAATCGCAGTAGACCGGGAAAAGTGGAAAGAGGGAAGGGAGACCTTTGCCAGTGGGACAACACAGGCATAAAATAAAAATATTTTTTTATAAGAACGAAAATAACAAAAAAAAATAGATTTCAATAATTACATTTATTTAAGTATTTATTTTTGTAAAAATGTTTACATTTTAAATCTATAGGTATGTATATAAAAATGGATGTTGGTGGTATATATAAGATTGATAAGTTCCAACAGCGTTTGACCGATCACCATGAAAGTTGACATAATCATTTCAAAGCCGTGCAAACCCGCAGGTAAAAGCTAGTTATTTATAAATGATGACTTTCAGTTGCATTGGAGAACTCGACCCATAGATGATTTATTGCGGCTAAGTAGACTAGCAGAACGAGTGAGAAGCACTAGAAATTTTGTACTGTAAATCATTTTATGTGAGATAACACAGAACAGGAATACTGCTGTTAGAGCAAGATCCAGTACCGTGAAGTTCCAAAACTGTCAGTAAACGCTTCTTGTTCGGCGTGTAAGAACTTTTTGTTGTATTTACTCTTCGTCCAGATCTTCAAAGTCGTAGATTCCGTCTAGCAGAGTGGAGTTTGGTGGAAGCCATTCACAGCTAGTGTATTCAGATGAGCATACCTGAAAAGCGAAAGATTTTTAAACTAGATAAAGCACTTAAAAAATTCTGGTTTTTGGGAAAACTTGTCTGTAATCTCTCAAGCAGATTTAGATAACAATAATAGATATTAAATGTAAAATGAGAAAGATCAAATTTTTAAATGATCATTAATTGAATATTAAAACATACAATTGCTCTGAGCGCCAATTATTATTAGACTCAAAATTCAGGCTTAACTAGAGCACACGCGAAAATGTACTTGTTAACATCTGCCTCATCTGCCTACCCTTTTCCCAACTATGTTGGGGTCGGCTTCCAGTCTAACCGGCTGCAGCTGAATACCAGTATCTTATATGGAGCGACTGCCTATCTGAGCTGCACAACCTAGTTACTACGATACACCTTGGTAAGACTGGTTGTCAGACTTTCGGGCTTCTGAAGACCCGTAACGACTGTTAAAGATCAACGAATGACAGCCGGGACCAACAGCTTAACGTGTGTTCCGAGGCACGGAGGGTCTTGGTATATACAGATGATCACCCATCCACGGACCAACTGCGGCAAGCGTAGCTTAACCTGATCGATCGACCCGTGCGGCTGTTATTACTTAGCCAAAATGTAATCGTTAACGTTAGAGTTAATTCCTATTCTATGGAACTGCTGAAAGTCAATATAGTTATCGCAGTACCATTCACAGTATCATGGTTAAATACGAGTATTAACTAAATTCATTCAGTGTGGACCTTTACCGTGGCCGACCGGTCGGAAATTGTGCTCAGTCGTCCATTGAGGCAGCCTGATGATTTACGGCCCGGTATTCATAGCCTGGTGGCTGGGATTTTTTAAAGGTTTTACGTGGGTATTATTGAATTCCTGCCTCTGTTGCTTCGTTGGTCTAGGAGTCGCAAGCGCTACTGCTGAGCATGAGGTCCTGGGTTCGATTCCCAGGTCGGGCAAAGTGTTTATTGGGGTTTTTAATTAATCAAGTCAAGTTTTATTTATTTAATATTATAATTTACGACAACATTGACCCAATATATTTATATTGTTAGTATGAACTTAAAAAACTATGTTAGTACCTAATAACTAAGAGAGACTTAGTCCTCTGGGTGAGGCTCCACACCAGTGGGCTATTAAGCTTATTGCCCATTACATTCAGGATGCTGTTACTGCTCCCACGCAATCTGCTTAGCAGTGAGGCTGTCTTTTTGCGCCAGGTGGCATCAAAGCCGTCTGTGCGCGACTCAGCGAACATTGTTGACGCACTGCAGAAGCGCGGCAGACGTAACAGCACCCTGTAGGCATTATTAAACTGGATTCGCAATAATAAATAAATAAAATTTTTATTCAGTTCAAAAAAACATGGTAAATCATTAAAAGAAATATATAAATATAATATTTTCATTAAGAATTTCTCAACAGCAACCCGGAGTCTGGATTTGTGCCCGGTTGATGGCAAAAGGCTCGCCCCCTATTACATGGGACTTAAATACTGGCGAAATAAGGGTGTACTATAGGTACATCTCTGCCTAACCCTTCGGGGATTACAGGCGTGATGATGTTATGTTATAATTGAATTCCATTATTCCGTTCTGTGTGGTGCCGGACGTAAATAATAAATGATCTTTTATTTCTGTAAGTAGGTTTGTACAAACACTTTTACACGTCAATCATATTTTTAAAACTAGATGAGGTCGGCGTTTCCTATCTGACTACTCTGAGAAGAAATACCGAGACAAACTTAGATGTCACGGTTTCTTATAAAGTCCAGACATAATCTTGGTCAGATCATGTGAAGGCCATGTAGATTGGTGTCTGAAATGGTCTTTTGAGGAAAGAACCACATAGATTGAGTGGACCTGACCAGTCAGAACGCATGCACGCAGCACGCATTTGTCAGTAATCGTGCAGCTCTACTCAGAACTTAAGGAGCACACGATGCGACGATCAATACCAAAGAAAGGACATTTGGGTAGGCCGCATAAATGACTCAAACTGCCAGACTATGATTAATACTAACTGAGAATAAAAAAAAAGGGAAAATAAAAAAAGCAATAACCCGCATAGTCTTCACATTCACAATAATTAAAATAATATAATACTTTACGAGTAAATATTCATTTCATTATGTTTGAAATAATCATTAAATATCATTGTATAAAAATAATAAAAGTTAGCAAAAAAAAAATTATAAAAGTTAGCAAAAAAAAAACATCAAACAATAAATTATTTTTATTGTTTGATGTTTTTTGCTAACTTTTATTATTTTATATACAATGATATTTAATGATTATTTCAAACATAATGAAATGAATATTTACTCGTAAAGTATTATATTATTTTAATTATTGTGAATGTGAAGACTATGCGGGTTATTGCTTTTTTTATTTTCCCTTTTTCTTTTATTCCCCACCACTTCAATAAGTAAAAATCGGAGCAGCTCAATCCCAAGCCTTTTTGTCCTCAATATAATCTTTAACGGTATAAAAGGCTTCCTGGCGTAACTTACGTTTAATGAATGATATGAATTTATTAAGGCTTAGATCTTGAACGTGGCTTGGAAGTTTATTATAAAAGCGTATACATTGACATCCGAACGAGCTACCTATTTTCTTGAGCCTTGTTGTAGGTACAACAAATTTATGTTTGTTTCTAGTATTTATATTATGGATATCACTGTATTTTACAATTTTATATTTATTACGGGCATATAAAAGATTTTCAAAAATTTACTGAGAAGGCACATTACATTAATCTTCCTAAATTTCTCTCTGAGAGTGTCTTGGACTTAATTTCTAAACTGATCGAACGGCTCTTTTCTGCAAAACAAAGATAGTCTGAATGTCGGCGGCATTTCCCCACAACAGAATAACACCATCCTATTTCTTCCCGTGGGTGTCGTAAAAGGCGACTAAGGGACTTACTAGAGAATGGACAGCAGCGTTCTCTATGCATTTCAACACCATACTGTGATACTGTGGCGATTATGGCAACTCCTCCCTCCTTTTGGGGGAGGCCTATGTCCAGCAGTGGACGTCTTTCGGCTGCAATGATGATGATGATGATGATTATTCAATTTATTGGTGGGGGGCGAAGGTCTGTAAAGCGCCAGAAGGTTTCTTGTAGTTCTTGAGGCATTTAGTACAGTTGAGTCAAAAATACCTACTTATTTACGATATTTTTCTTTTTCAATATTGCTCTGAAAACCTGTCACCCTCAGTCACATTTTCTTAATCACATTATTTAATTACGAACCAGCGGTTTGGAAATAGACTGAGACACTAGCATGAATGACATGACACGACGTTCAACACAGCCGAATTTAAAACCCGTAGTGCCAAAATATTTACAGCCTGTATATTATTATCAATGATGTATTTGATTAGAAAGCCGAATCACTCGCCAAACCAGGGCTTGAAACCGGTGATTTTTTATTTCCGAAGATACAAATTATTTTTAATACAATTTATATTAGCTTCAATGATTGCTTCATCACATTAAGTTCAGCATTGATTTTGTAACAAAATATGTATTCAATATTTTTATGTATTTTTTCTAAAACACAGCCTATTTTACAATGTAGTTTTAGCCTCACAACGAAAACCTCACAGGGTTTATCTGTGTGCCGGCGAGCTGTTCCTTATATAAAAGTTTAACATGTTATTTTTAAAGATTAATTACTACAATAATATATTTAATAATTATGACAATAATTTAAACGTACACTAATACATACATACATTAGGAAACATTTTGTGTAAGGAAACGCTTTGATTTGTACTTATAACTTTTCGAACTCGTTAAGTTTATTTAGAAAAAAAAAGTACTAAATAATCTGCAACCCTCATCCCGTACACATTATTAAATTTAGGTAGGATGTATTTATTTTTAAGTGGTATTAATATATTAACGAAATATATTCAAAAACCTTTTTAATAACGGTTAAGATTATATAGAAAATTAACCGGTTTCCGAGTCTGCCCCAAACATTTGAAAACATAAATGGCCGTGATTGTATAACCACCTAACTCCAACCGTTTAAAGCCTATTCTTGATTTACAGGGTCGGACCATGTTTAACAGTGGATGTTTACGATCTATCGTGTTCTGCGGCCGCAGCTGATCAATATTGTTACCACATTTGCGCCACAAGCGATGTTCTACATGACGTACGCTTACACGCAGCACGTTTTAAATATGGGATAGGTCCATTGGCAAGTAAAGTTAGAAAGTCTAGTAGAAAATGGCAGGAATTAACATTACGTTTCCAAGGATAGATTTTTGCATATTATGTCATAGCGTTGTGGCTAAGTAATAACAGCAGCACGGGTCGATCGATCAGGTTAAGCTATGCTTGCCGTGGTTGGTCCGTGGATGGGTGACCATCTATACATACCAAGTCTCCTCCGTACCTCGGAAAGCACGTTAATGTTTTTTGTAGATCTTTGACATATGTTACGGGTTGTCAGAAGCCTGAAAGTCTGACAACCAAAAAGCTCAGGTAGGCAGTCGCTCCATGTAAATACTGGTATTCAGCTGCATCCGGTTAGACTGGAAGCCGACCCCAGCCTAGTTGGGAAAAGACTAGCCAGATGATGATGTTATAGCGTAGCGACACACCTGCCGACTTTACGTGACGGAAATTACGCGTGCTTTGTTTTCTATGAAAATTATGCGACGTAATTTCGGTCTGATGTATCACAGGTAGGTAATTCAAACTAGGGCTCAGTAGGGTTAAACCTTTTGAGTTAGTAGTGAACTCAAACTGTAGTGCAAATGCTCACTTTTATAATAAAGAACACGTGAATCAAGCCTTTAACTTATGTGAATGAGAAAGTGAAAAATGTCTGTGTGGTGCCGGACGTAAAGAATCCTGCCTATTTCTTCCCGTGGGAGTCGTAAAAGGCGACTAAGGGACTTCGTTCTCTATGCATTTTAACACCATACTGCGATTGGCAACCCGCCTGCCGTGGCGATTATGGTAAACCCCCCCTTTGGGGGAGGCCTTTGTCCGGCAGTGGACGTCTTTAGGCTCAATTATGAATAATGATGATGATGAATAAGAAAGATGTTATTGGACGATTTCTTAATTGTGTGGTTACTTAGCAGTTTAAGTTATGTTTAAATTACTTATTAGCGATGAATAAAGTATCACCAACTGTGATAGGACTTTACAAAGGGAAAAAAAATCTGTTGGGTTTCCATCATACAGACAAAACCGTAATTTCCTTAGTAATCTTAGTAGTTTCATGGCCTGTATGGCACCCACACCTTTCTCAGCAGTGTTGCTTAGAGAATATGAAGGGTGGTACTTCCCCGCACAATATTTTGATTTAATTTATTTATTCATTAACAATTAACATTGTGTTGAACATTACATATTAATAAAATTATCACATGCAGAAACAATACATTTAAAGGCCTAATTAAAATCGATGTGCAATGTATTCAAGAGTCAATTAATCTAAAATTAGTAGCAGGTATAATGTCAAAATATTAAGAGTACAACTTCTTCACTTAAATTCTGATACCGAGTATAAACATTTTTCCATCAAGAAGGCTTTTAATTTAGTTATAAAAGAGTGAGAGCTATAAATTTAAAAGAGTGTCTGTGGAGTTTCTTGGTCGTTCTTCTCAATAGGAACCTACTACGCTTTGGAATGGGCAACTAGCTTCATCTCTCTGACTGACCGACCCCTTGACAATTCAAAAGTGCCTGTAATTGGTTTATTTGAAATAAATGCTTTGAGTTTGAGTTTGCACGAACACTATTACTACAAAACCTTAGATAAAAACATTAACCTCCTTCTAGCAAAGACGGGTAAAAAGTCATGGGTGATTGAAGCTACTAACTAATAGTAATCAAGTTTAATTTTTATAATATTGTATACATTTGGTATAGGGTAAAGGCACGTTTATACAAGCCCAGTAATATGACAGGGGCCGGGTTATGAATAGTATAAATGCCATTATGATTCCAGACGGAAAAGTGGATGGTGCTAGCGGTCATGTATAGATCCATCTCTCTCTTGCACTGGAATAATGATGGCATTATACGCCATAATACGCCACCAGTAAGTCAGTGCAGCACTGACTTGCAACTGGGCTCGTGTATGTACACTAGTTTCAACTCGTCTAGCGTAGTTTTTCTACCCAGTACCTTCCACTCCCCGGCGCCGCCCATATCAGACCAGTGTGACTGACTTCGTCTATATTATGCATTGGGCAGTCGCTGCCGGATTTTTTAAGTGTTCACGTTAGAGTGTTTTAGTTTTACAGGTACCTAAAGGATTTTTTCAAAAAACCGGTTGAGTGCGAGTCGGACTCGCGCACGAAGGGTTTCGGAACATTATCTATAAAAACGGCAAAAAAATCACGTTTGTTGTAGGGGACTCCCCCTTAAATAATTGTTTTACGGCACCGTCATGACATACGGTGCCGAAACGTGGACACTGACAGTCGGGCTAGTCCACAAATTCAAGGTCGCGCAGCGTGCTATGGAGCGGGCTATAAGATAATAAGATAATGATTTATTTTCTCACCACAATATAGGTACAGTAGAAAAGTATCAATACATAAAGGCTTATGCTATGCTTGGAGTCTCTTTGAAGCATAAGATCAGGAATGAAATTATCCGGGAAAGAACCGGAGTTACCGACATAGCTTGCAGAGTAAGCAAACTGAAGTGGCAGTGGGCTGGCCATATTTGTCGAAGGACCGATGGCCGATGGAGCAGACGAGTCCTGGAGTGGAGACCGCGTATCGGCAAGCGTAGTGTGGGACGCCCCCCAGCTAGATGGACCGACGACCTTAAGATGGTGGCTGGGTCAGACTGGATGCGGAAGGCGAAGGACAGGGTGTTGTGGCGTAGCCTGGGAGAGGCCTATGTCCAGCAGTGGACTGCGATAGGCTGAGTTGATTGATTGATTGACTTATTTTTAAAGTAAATATAATAACTAAATATCTGTGAATATTTCAAGCATCTACCTGTTGCCGTTATCAATATCAAGCAAAAACGAGCAAAAAAAAAATCACGTTTGTTGTATGGGAGCCTTAAATATTTATTTTATTCTGTTTTTTAGTATTCGTTGTTAAACCGGGTTTTTTAGTATTTGTTGTTATATCAACTGTCACGGTTCATGAGATACAGCCTCGTGACTGACGGACGGACAGACAGACAGACGGCAGAGCCTTAGTAATAGGGTTCCCGTTTTATCCTTTGGGTACGGAACCCTAAAAACGATCGCAAATATTGGGTCCAAATATTTGGTCTAGTCACTGGGCTCGTATAAACCATGCTGTAGGTTAGTCAACTGGACTGACTTCAGGACGCGAAGTCAGCACTGACTTGACTGGGTTAAACCTAGTGTCTACAGGAGCCCAGTTGTAAGTCAGCGCTGGGGCCGTATTACGAACTATAAATGCCATTATGATTCCAGACCGAAAAAGAGACGGTGCTAGCGGTCATGTATAGATCCATCTCTCTCTTGCACTGGAATCATGATGGCATTAGAATGTCATAATACGGCACCTGGACTGACTTACTGTACTGTCACACCGGGCTTGTTTATGTTCGACAAGTCATGCCAGCGATTAAGACATACACGTCATTAATTAATAGAAAAATTGAATATAACATTTGCATTCATAATACAATTGGCGAGTACTGAAGTTAGTATAATAAAATTGCACTATGAATTATCCATACAATAAACTCTAATTATTACAGTAATTACGAGACTGTATTAATTTGTAGCAGTCGTTTGATACAATTTCAATTTAATGGTTGTTCTTTCCCTCGGGCGTTTGTTTAGTGTAGGTGATCGCCAAACGTATACGTAGTGTAATCGTGACACATCACTACATATATTATTATAAAACAAAGTCCCCCGCCGCGTCTGTCTGTCTGAACGCGATAAACTCAAAACCTACTGAACGGGTTTTCACCAATGAACGGAGTGATTGATGAGGAAGGTTTAAGTGTATAATTCATTAAGGTTTTTTGTAAATTGGCTGAAATATGACGAAGATATGTTGAAGATGTCAGAAACAATCATGACGACTGGGAGCTTTACTGGCGTGCGCATAACGTTAATAAGTTTCCGTGGGATAATCGACCTCCACGCGGACGAAGTCGCGGGAAAAAGCTAGTTTTCAATATAATCACGACGCGTATGCATTTAGGCAGTGTCAACGCAGCATCAAAGTGGCGTAAACGCATACGTAGGACATAAGTTCAGTGCGAAAGCACTCTGAGGATTAAAATCGATATCACTTTCTTTATTAGAATCTCCGTTTAAGGCCTCCGTGTAAAAACTAACATCAGATACTTCATTCGTTTTTGTTTCATTCCACGTTCACACGAAACCGTCAAAATTACATATTTTACAATTACTTATCTATACCTTTTATTTCATTTTCTCGCTCATTCGGTGGGCCAATGTAAGATACATAATTATTCATATTCATATCTTTCTGTGCATTCCATAATGTTTAAAGATCTTTAAGGATGCCGCCGAGTACTGAAATCCAACATCGTTGGTTCGGTTCTCTAATGATTTTTTTTTTCAATTTGATTAATTTTGTGTTCAGACGTTTCCCTTATTTTTTATTTATTTATTTAGGTTAGCCAACAATTGATTACACAATATATTTACAATAATTTACACAATATAAGATACATTTATAAGTCCAACAATCACTTACAGGCTAACACAACATGCACCATTTATGGTTATACATAATAATACAAAGCTAAAAAGGATATTTACAATTAAAGTTATTCAATAATTTAGGTTAATCACGCGTAACAATAATAATAACAAAATTTAATTCAAAATAATATAACAAAAAGATTGATAACATTAACATTTAACAAATAAAAATGATAAAAAGCTAAAATAATAAAAATTATAAAAAAGTTGAGGGAAAGATGCCAAATGAAAGACAAAAATAAACATAAATCAAAACATCTATTATACAGGGTGTCCCGTAAATAATGGATCAAACGTAACGGGTAGATAACTTACCTCATTTCCAACAACTAATTTGAACAGTAAAAAAAAAACCGATAAGGTAACCAAGAATTTTTTTTTTTTCGATTTTTACTATTTTCTGTACCAGCATTCAGTGTTTTTAATGCTGTTGCTGCAAATGGTATCATATTTAGGTGTGATTTTTGTCAAACATTTCTGAATAGTTTACTAATGTTATAAGATACCATTTTTTTAAATAACATTTTATTTGCCTTAGAAAAAAAATCTTGAATTGAAAATTTGAATTGAAATAGTAAAAATCGAAAAAAAAAATATCTTGGTTACCTTATCGGTTTTTTTTTTACTGTTCAAATTAGTTGTTGGAAATGAGGTAAGCTACCTACCCGTTACGTTTGATCCATTATTTACGGGACACCCTGTATAATTAGGTTTTATCAAGTTGCAAGGCGTCTATCCCTCGATACGTCGCAATTTAAAATGGTGAGATGACACATTTCTACTATTTTACATACTGTCTCATCACTTCATCCATCTGTCATCCAACCCAATCTTTAATATGACATCCAACGTGCTCTTTTTAACCGACTTCCAAAAAGGAGGAGGTTTGATGTGTGTGTTTTATGTATGTTCACCGATTACTCCGTCAATTGTGGACGGATTTTGAAAATTCCTTTTTTGTATGGAAGGGTATGCTCCCGAGGTAGTCCCATTGCCACCAAATCAGAATTTGATGAGGGTATCCCATGGAAATCGAGGGAAATCCTCAAATTTTATAGGCATGTCTATAGCGATTTGAGTATTTTTTCTAGTAACTCGTGCATTTGCTCTCGAAAAGCACCATTTGGTTAAGTGAAACTGATGATGAAGACCACAGAATATGGCCACCCGAACTAATAACTACGAACTAATCAATATTTCACCGTTGCGATTCGATTAGGCACTTTAATATGGTTGCTAAGCATTTTATGCTCGTCAAAATGCATATGGTTCAAGTCACCATTAGTTCTCCTGGTTCTTACCAGGAGAACTCCTCAACAATTAACGCCCCTGCATCGGGAAAAGCAATATTTTGTAAAAGGTGATGAGCATTTGACATTAGGCTATTTTAAATTAGATAAATTACAAACTGACTCACTAAAAAATGAAAAATAAAAAACTTAAAAAAAAACACTACAAAGTGAAAATTAACTTTAATTTCGGAAGTCGGTGGCAAAAAACTAAAATACAGAGACACCGACTTCTGAAATTAAAGTGTTTTTTTTGGAAGTCGGTTGTTTTTTTTTTTTTGTATAGTCTCTCAACTATTCAGTTGTTTGGGTAGATAGATATATTTAATTTTAGAGTCATTTTCTTTCATGTTAGCTGTAAAATTTCACGTGATATACAGAAAAAGACAAGACAAAATTAGAACAAACGACTGTCAAAGATCCACGAATGACAGCCCGGACCAGCGGCTTAACGTGCTTTCCGAGACACAGAGGGGTCTTGGAATGTAATGATGGTCACCCATCCACGGACCAACGATGACAAGCGTAGCCTTAACCTGATTGATCGACCCGTGCGGCTATTATTACTTAGCTACTTATGCTAATAACATGGGGTTTATTTATAAAATCAGAGATTTAAAAAGGCTCATTTATTTAAAAAAAGCAATCATGATAGGAAGGCCAAATTTTTTTATAGGTTTACAAAAAGGCGATAACCATTAGAGATCAATATGTTTTTAGGGGATCAATTATATATTTCCCTTGCTCATAGTTAAAGGATGTGTAAACGTCAAAAAAATTGGCATCCTTGCGTTGTAATTCAAGCCTTGCGTTCCAAGGGCGGTGCGGAATGCAGCGCAAGGCTCGCACCACCCTCATAACAGGGTGTTTCAAACTACACGATGCGTCATATTGAATAATATTTTTTTTTTAAATGATCAAATGTTAATAAACATTTTTTTTACTTTGATGAATGATTAGTAGTCATTGGATACATGATGTGGGCTGCTGTTGTAAGACGATTAAAATGCCACGGTGTATTTGTAAGTTAATCATGACTTAACTTTAAGCAACATTTAGAAATACACCGTATTATGTGAACCATCTACTCCAGTACAAACAGAACCCTAAGAAAGCTATAATATGATTTTTACGAACGCCGAGTCTGTAATAAGTAAAGAGCATTAGTACCTATATGTATAGAGCCAGTGTAAGTGAAAAATAAACAAGAATAAAAGACTGAGACCCTATTTTTACACATGGGCACAAGTAGCGCGCGGATCGCCGTATGCGCGACCTCGCTATTTGAAATAAAAGTGAAAAAGTTTTAATTAGTTTTAAGGTGTATTATGTACTAATTAGAATAAGTAGCTTAGTTTTCCTATTATGTAGCTGTGTAAGAAGAATTAAGACCAAAAAAAAGAGTCATTTGTAGAATATTTTATTTAAGAAAATATTACGTAAGTTGAAAACTTGTTTTTTGTGTGAAGAGATATTGTTTCCAAATTAGATTCATATCATAGCCTTGTGTATAAAAACAATAGCTCTGCTTAAAGTAGGAAGATCGGAATGTGGGTTCCGAAGATATAGGGAAAAGTCTGTAAGGGAATTGCACCCAGCCGTATTTTGAACACTTAATGTTCCAAGAACTTTTCCACCTTTAAAATAAGTTAATTGTTATTATGTAATGAGATTAAAGAATAAATGAGCCGCCTTAAAAACTGTCGACATTAGCCGTAGAATGAATAAGTTAAACAATGTTCGACGGCACGGTTGGCGCAGTGGTTAAGAGCGTGCATTCAATTTAGCGCAACTCAAAATCTTCACGATCTATCGAATGGTACACACTGCGACACACTACAATGGTTTCTCTGTGTGCGTGAGCGCTGAGCCAAGTACGAATCATTTTGATACTTTTAATTATTTAGGATTTATATAATGTTTTTTTTATTTTCTAATTGTTGAAATAAAACAAGCGAAGTTTAAAGTTAGTATTTAATTTTAAAATCGCACAGCTCTGATTGGCATTGAGCGACTTTTTCTTGGGTCGATCATCTCAGGCAACAGACATTTATTATAAAAGTCTAATAATTTCGGTTCCATTTTTGTTGTCCAAAATACGTCGTCTCTAGTTATTTTTGTGGTCTTCACTGCAAATTCTTGTCCTGTCCACACCGCAAACAGACAAACATTTTTTTGACTGAAAATAAATGTTATTTTATTTGAAAAAACTTAAATGTCAAAATTAAAATCTACGTAATATGTACGGTCAACCGAACGTCAGACGTTACACTTAAACTATGAAAATCGCCCTTACTGCTACGACATATAAATGAAATTGATTCTCACCTGATGTGGAGCTGACCTTGGATTTGAAAGTACCAGTCGTGGTTGGTATTAACTGACCCATCTATTTTCCAGAACTTAATTTTTTTTTGTATTATGGCCTGTTCAACTTCCATGTTTCGCGCTGAATATGGACATTTCATTTCGACGATCCCTTCTTCGAACAGACCATCAGGTGACGCTCCCAAGAAAAAATATTTTTCGTCTATGAAGAGTCCGCATTTTTGCACGACGATACCTTCTTGCTGCTCCAGTTGTTTGATAGCATTTTTTTCGTTGGTCTTTCCATATTCGATGGCTGTCACGCTGTTCAGAGAGTAGGAGTAAACGAGAGACTTCACCAGTGGCGCAGAACTAATATTAGATCGCCTTTTGCAAACCTAAAAAAGTAATAAGTGCGAATAACATCAACATAAATCTTCAAGGATAGTTTTCGTATTTCAGATTAGAAACGTACCTTACTAAACGATGAAGCTGTTAACAGGCATCTTCTTAGCTCTAGCCATAATGCGCTTTCAGCTTGTAAAATTGTGTCTCTTTCTACCTCATGCCGCTTTTCTACCAGACCTTTTAAGTTTTCTAAAAACAATTTTTTTGCAGTTTCAAACTGCTCTGGCGTTAAATCTGGTTTTTGGCATCCCTCGCCATAGTCGTTTCTCTCGTTCAGAAAAACAATTTTTTTTTTGGCGTTGGGTCGATAATTACGGTTGCGGTTTCTTCTATAACGTCTCAACTCCAGCAGCTTAATCGATTTTCTGGGGCTCTTTTCAAAGTTTGTTTTATACAAACTGTACTGCGCTTTACCGGTATTGAATGCTACAACTGCAGCGTGACACCGTGCTGTATAGGAATTTTTCAATGAAAAATTAATACGTTTGCCACCTACGTGCTTTGCAACAATACTGTTGAATTGTTCGGCTCTATTGTTATTCACATTATAAAGTAAGCTTTTTGAGTTGAGTGCAATTTGGATTGTGTGGACCATTAGTTTTCTGAACAGAGTTTTCGCCAAAGGAACCAGATTTTGCTCTTTTTTCTTTTCATCAGAACAATAATAGTCTTGACATGCGCTATGATCACCCAAAATATGCTTTGGGCTGTTAACTATGTCATCCTTTAATTGTATTATTTTATCGGAATTGCTGGTGTTCTGAGCATTGCGAAAGCGAGCTGCAGATCTTACGGCTGTACGAAGTCGAGTAATTCGTTCATGTGTTAATAACTTTCTTTCAGAAAGTGGAATAGACGTATCCTTTTGTAGATGCATAAGTTTGCTACTGTAGTTTCTAAGCAGGTGGTTTGAACATTCAATTTTTTGCACTTGCACATTAGGATACGGCCTGCTTTCCAATATTTTTTTATAGGTGCTTGCATCTCCATCTGCTATAAGAGTTTTATATATCAAGTTATGAGTGGTGACTGAAGTTTTAAATCCCTCAACTATGCTTGTTTGTTCCATACTCGTAGAAGATCCTACATGATTTCTAGTGCATTGATGGATAGGTGGCGACTGTTTTTTTAATACAGAACGGGCGCATACTACACAATATTTATTTTTTACCTTCATAAATAAGACTTTCCCAGTTTTAAATCATATAATTGCAGCTGCTCCCGATGCTGCGGCATAATTATTTCCATAGGATCTTTTAGACCAGCACGCATCAGCCACAACTGAGATCGCAGGAATTCCGTCAATAATATCTCCACTTTCAATTGCTAGCTCGCTTTCTTCTTTAGCTGCCTGCTTCATACTGGTTTCTGCAGCAACTGCCCACCAATTAGATACGTCACTATGACACTTATTGTAGGTTCTTTGATTTAATTTTGGTAGGTCCATAGCTGTTAATAACTCATTTAAGTTAGTTCGTCCACAGCCAATCAACATTGCGCCAGTCAACGCAGCATGATTTAGAGTTATAACATCGGAGTCATCGGGTGTATTTTCACAAGAATTTATTTTAAATTTTTGGTTGCACATGTTACATTGGAAGTAGATCACCGACTCCAAACCAATAAGCTTCTCTCTTATAATTTGCAAGTTGGTTATTGAACAACCTAAACCCGGATTGTGATCGGATAATATTTTCATTTGGTCAAAAAAGTGATTGAAGTCAATAATTCTTCGACCTTCAATTCGAAATGGTAAACTGGTTGAAACATTTGGTTCCACACTCTAAAACAAATATAAAATAGGTTATACATAAGGCTTACTGGAAAACAGATACTGTGTCATATTGTTTTAATAGTTGTTTAACAACGATTCTAACATTATTATCAATTAATGATACTTACAAATTCGAATTCTTCAATATCGTTCAATTCCTCTTCAGTACTCTCCGTCCTATTTTCCGGTATTACGAGATCTTCTATTAATGATGAGAAGATATCCTAAAACAAAGTATAAGGTTAGGTCGGGGAACTCAATATTATATTGCATGCATTACATAGCAATACCAGACAAAAATTTCAATTAGCTAGCAATTATTACTTACATGACCTGTATCATCATATTCATCATAGTTTAATTCATCATTGGATTTACTTGACTGTTCTTCAGTTGAATTTTTTTTTGGTCTGAAAAAATAAACCTACTCGTAAACTCGGATTCAAAATGTTTTTTATTCCAGAAGACCTAATTACAGACGCTTTTGAATAGTCGAAAATAAGTACATATCATGCGGGCGGAAGCCGCAAGTGGAAGCTAATAATTCTAACATAAATATCCCAACCTTTTAGCTCTTGCCTTAGCCATATTTTCTAAATTTTTGCGTTTTGTCTTTCCTTTAAATATCTTCGTTTTATTTCCCATTCCGTCTGAAACATAATTTTGTTGTTACTATTAAAATAATGTCATTCATCAAAAAAATATAGGCCGCCAATAACCAATAAAAATAAAAGTATAAAAACTAAAACCCAACTACGGCAAAAAAACTAAAAACGTATAAACAAGTCATCTCAAAGACAAATTAAAACTCCGGAGTCACACGTGTTAGGGGATAAATCGAATAGATTACGTGTGACTCCGGATTTTTAATTTGTCTGTCTGACATGACTTGTTTATACCTTTTTAGTTTTTTTGCCGTAGTTGGGTTTTAGTTTTTATACTTTTATTTTTATTTAAATTATTTTGGTGTAATAATATATACATATATATTTGAGATGTGCTAATTAAGCCCTTTCATTTGATACCCAACATGGCACCATTAAAAAAACTTTTTTTTTAAGTTCATGACTTTTTGTCCTCTAGAGGGCGCCATTTTCAATTTAATGTGACGTCACATAGCCTATAACCAGCGGACGACCGAGACGCTTCCAACGATACCCCATTTGTCAAATTATGACTAGTAGTTTAGAAGTTATGAGGGAACAAATGAACATACATACATACATATATACATACATACTTATATAC
The DNA here is from genome assembly GCA_963921375.1 of Tiliacea citrago. Classification (NCBI taxonomy): domain Eukaryota; kingdom Metazoa; phylum Arthropoda; class Insecta; order Lepidoptera; family Noctuidae; genus Tiliacea; species Tiliacea citrago. Next base: position 20,886,674 of record OY992787.1, on the reverse strand, counting down.
ATACTTACATACATACATACCGGTCAAAATCATAACCCTCCTTTTTGCTTCGCCGTAGTCGGGTAAAAAAACGATACACACGACGAAAAATGTGAACATTTTCCCAGCCGCCATCTTGGATTTTCATTATGGCCAAATTAAAAAAAAAACAAATTAGAATATAGTCGCAAGTATGAACGCGTTTTTGCCTGACGATTTCTGCTAGTTTACGCCTAAGTTAAAGAAACTCGTTCCAAAATTTCAATTACCCTAATCTCTAAAGAAGTTTTCACCTCAAAAAATACTTACCAAAGTACTTACGATCACACTATGAAATCTTATCGGTCATAAAAAATAAAATATTTTACTTACCAAAGTATTAAGATTTGATGATTACACTATAAGCTTGTACTATCCTTGTATAAGCACGGCAAAGGTCAACACGGGTCAGGCGGAGCGCTGAGCGACGTGTCCTCTCTCTAGAAGCGCTCGCGGCCGACTGAATTCAATCGATTCGCACGCAGAGTTTTATAGTAGTTTTAAAATATTTATAGAAAAATAATTGAGATAATTTTGTTGAAATTTTAAATTGTAAATTATAAAGAAGAAGTTCTTCTATTACAGTAAATATTAATTATATTCAATTAAATAAGATATATTGGTAAAAAGAATCATTTTCTCAACTGTAATTTACGAAAAAATTCACATTGTTTGGATTTTCAAAAAAAAAAAAAAATGTTAAAGATCAGGCCAAAACGAATTTGATTATAAGAAAGGGATTTAAAATCATGGTCCACAAAAAAGTCACGACGGCCTATTTATAAGGCGCGCCATTTGAACGTAGAGCACTGTCAATCTCCAGTTCTCAACAGAACAACAACTTGTGAATAAGAACAAGTACAAATAAACCCGAAGGACCCGGAATAAATCTTTTATTCCATCAACCCAAATATACAGTCCACTTCAATGATCTTTCTTCGTGTGCCACCTGACACATATGTCAAGTATCAGATCTTAAAGTTTATCACACAACTTTAACTATGTAAAAGAATGAATGGCTAAAGTCACAAACTACTCACTCATTCTGTCCAACAAAGTCGGCGATATGTCAGTTCCCCAAGTAAAATAGTTTGAGCATGTCTTTGGTTTACTGCACTTTTAGTTTACAAAGAAGACATCGCAAGAGATAAAACGCCAAAGTTTCATATCCAACATAACGATGTGCGAGTAGAATATATTTGTTCCTTGCAGCCTCTTTCAGGTTATAGTATTTATTCAAACTTATTCATGCATTGATATCCAATTTCCAAGGACGAAGCAATTTCCACGGTCATTAATGGGAATATAACATAATTTGTTAATAGCTTAATTATGTAATAAATAAATAAATGTAAGTTATGGAAAATTATAATTGAAAACCGGCTAAGTGCTTGTCGGACCACGCGCAATGAAGGGTTCCGTAGTTGGGATGAATTTATCCTAAAAACAAACTTAACATTGTAGTTGAAAAACGTGGTCTTCAATACATCAATATACGTCACGGGCAATTCTCCAACTGCAAATTTGTAAAGCATACTTAGCTGTGATAGTTTTCCTTTTAATTTCGTTATTATATACTACTGCCATAAATTTTTTCATAAATATATCCAAAAACATTTTTTTTTTGGTTTTTTGGTTGGGATATTATCAAATAACTTGGGAGGGCGTTTCAGACTTTTAATGACTAAAACCCCGCCCGTGTTCCTTCCGTTGCCTGTGTGCCAGGGCCACGATATCCCTTTTGGACAAACTCGCTGGGGTCAGACAGACAGACAGACATGGCGAAACTATAAGGGTTCTGTTATAAATAATTATAGAAATAAAACAAGTAACATTTAGCTTTTCTTCTTATTTGACAGAACCTAATAAGACGTTGCTAGGCTCCACACTAGGAGCAGCACACGCAGCCGCGCACTAACCAAAAACAAACCACAAACTATAGTTTGCTTTCAATGAACTCTAACACCCTCCCTCAATGGAAGCAAACTTCTATGTCTAATAAACACAAAAATAAAAAAATAAACTTATTCAATCACTTAACAACAAATTAAATCAAGAAATCAACAAACAAAAAAAAAGAAAAGTATTTCTAGCAAGGCTTAAAACTTACTCTCCTTGAGCCATAGACTAATTGGATAGAACTAAATTTAATTCGAGCAAATTCCTTCGAATACACCCCTGTTCAAAGGCTTAGTACAAACATAAGCTAATTGATAGCTAGAGTTTATATAATTATAAATAAGCTAACTATACCTTTGTTGACTTTATCCCGCACAAAATGCATCTTTAAATCGATATGTTTTAACCGTTTATGATGCTCAGGGTTTTAGCAACATGAATAGCGGATTGGTTGTCAACATAAACTTTAAAGCTAACGCAACTTAACCTAATTCCTTCAGTAAATTTCTTATCCAACATCCCTCAGTTATTCCTTTACCTAACGCAACATATTCTGATTCAGTAGATGATAATGCGACACACTGTTGCTTAACACTACACCAAGACACTGTACACCCATACACTTTCAATATACATCCCGATGTAGATTTTCTATCATCTTGATCTCCAGCCCAATCTGCATCGGTGTATGCTATAAGCTCTTATTTTCCATCTTTTCTGAATATTAACTTGTAATCCAAAGCTCCCTTAATGTAACGGAGGACACGCTTTAGTGCATTCCAAAGTTGTTCACTTGGATATGCTTGATATCTACTAAGATAGCTAATAGCATAGCATAGGTCAAGCCGTGTCCCCAGTGAAGCATACATAAGACTTCCTATTAAGGCTCTGCATCTGTTTTCCAATTTTTTGTCTTCTGACTTTCCTTTCTCTAGATCCGTCCCAGATTCGATAGGAGTACGAACTGCGTTGCAATCTTGCATTTTATATTTTCTCAGCAATTCTTCTAAAAATTGTTTTTGATCAATTTCAATAAAATCTTCGTTCTTATTTATATAATATGAATTCCTAAATATTTCAAATTGTCCTTTCCGAGTTCACTTCATACGAAAATCAGCCTCTAAAGCTTGTTTGAACTCCTCTATCCATTCCTCATTGTCTTCAAATATCATTATGTCATCTACGTAAAACCGTTTACGTTCTCTATAGTATGAACAATAATCGCTATTGCTTCTCACAAAAGATTGTTTAACCATAAAACTATCAAATTTGTCATTCCAATTTCTAGGTGACTTCTTCAGACCATAGAGCGACTTGTTTAGTTACTAGTTAATTAGTTAGTTGTTTAGTACTTTATTGTTGTATCTCTCAATTCCCTGGGGTAAACTAAATACTACTACTAACTAAAAATATAATATAAACATACAAGAATGTGCTTTTTACATCCATTTGTAAACAAATTAGCTTATATCTGTTATTTATAGCTAAAAGAATTCGTAGTGTTGGTAATTTCGCAACTGGAGCATAGATTTCTGCAGAGTCAAACTCATCTTCCTGTTGAAAACCTCTTGCCACTAGTCTAGCCTTGTAAGTCTCGTGGCCTTCTTCTCCCCTTTTAATTTTGAAAACCCATTTTCCTTCAACTATCTTTTTGTCTTTGGGAAGTGTTGTAGTTCTGTCCAGGTGTTATTGAATTCCAGAGCTTGTAGCTCTCTCTCTATGGCATCTTTCCACTGATCAGCATCTTCTCTCTCCATTTCCATCTCATAAGTTATCTCATCGTCTTTCTTCGCAGTAAATGTAGAAATGTATATAATCATCAAACCTTTGAGGTTTCCTCACGACTCTTGTTCGTGTTCTTTGTTGCTGTATAATTTCATTTTCAGCTGTTGGCTCAACTGTGTCTTCTATATCGGAATACGAATCATTGGCTTCATAAAACATTTCTTCATTTCTATCTCGAGGTTGACCCGTTTCTTCCCGTTTTTGTGAGAATTTCGTAATTTTTTGCTTCTGTCAATTCTCTTGCGCTGCCATCATCTATTATTTCTTCAAGACTGTCTTCAAACGTAAGACTTTTATCGTTATCCGTTTCACATTACTTAATAACGATATCTCTATGAATACCAACATATTTTGTGTTAGGATTCCAGACTGTAACCTTTTGTGTGAATTTCATACCCAACAAATATACCTTTTTGACTCTTTGCATCCCATTTCCTTCTTTTCTCCAAATACATGTAGCTTTGTAATGTCAAACTCCTTATTGTAAAGAACCTCAAAGGGTGTTTTTCCTTCAATCTTAGATTTTCCAGTTCGATTAATTACAAACACCGCTGTGTTCACCGCCTCAGCACATAAGCTCTTCTGCAAATCTTTTGCTTGAAGCATAGTTCTTGCTGCTTCAACTATAGTTCTCATTTCTCACTCAATTCTACCATTTTGTTCCGGTGTGTAAACCACAGACTTTTCATGAATTATTCCTTTGCTTATCAACATATTTTCTACCTATTTATTAATAAATTCCGTTCCATTGTCTGATCTAATTCTTTTAATTTTTACATCGAACTCATTCTCAAACTGTTGTAGAAACCCTTCAATTTTTTGTATTGTTTCCCACTTTTACTTCAAGAAATACACATATCTGTAACTGCTGTACTCGTCTTTTATCAAAAGAAAGTATTTAGAATCTCCTAAAGATTCTTCTTTCATAGGTCCACAAAGATCCATATGAAACAGCTCCCCTGGCTTATTTACCCTACTGCTGCTATTATTGAACTGAATCGGCTCTGTTTCTCCTTTATGCAGTCTACGCATTGATCAATTTGCTCTCCACTATATTTTATTTTATTTTTATTTAATAATGATTTTAGCTACTATAATAGCTACCTGGCCGTTTTTCAAAAATTTACATGTATCCATATTTGACACCCATTTATACCCCTTGTCCAAAGCGGATACTACTGAGAATAGGTTGACCGTCAAACCTGGCACATATAAGGCGTTTATCAAGGCACCGGTAGTGTAACTGCTACCGTCATACATATGTACGTTTATATTTCTTATTCCTTCTACTTTTAAACTACTGCCATCAATTTAACAAATTAATTCAAATCATTTTAACAAATTGAATGGCCTCTCGTAAGCTACTAAAAAAACGCTTTTATCTCCACACATATGTTCACTTGCACCTGTGTCCATTATAAATTCACGATTAATACAAGCATCGTGGACTGTAAGAGCATTTTGCTGTGATGGACTCATACCCTCTCTCTCAGTTTTATTCTTTCGCTTAAAGCAATATTGAAACACGTGACCAGTTTTATCACAGTAATTGCATTTTCTTGATTTACAGTCTCTTCTGAAATGTCCTTGCTTTCCACACTCAAAGCAAGTTACTTCTTTCTGAGTAACTAAAGCTGTATCTGCCATTGTGTTCTCTACCTCTCTCGCAATAACTCGTTCCTCTTCAATTAGTAAACGAGCAGTCCAACTCTGTAAAGTTTGACAGACTCCCACGCTGACAAAAAATGTTTGTAAGTATCCGGTAAGCTCATTAAAATCTTGGCTATCACCATTTTCTCTGGCATCTCCTCTTTTTGTACCCTGAGTCTGTTCACGACCTCTTCTACTACTCCTATGGAATTGGCCATTGGTGGTTCGAATTTTAAGTTAAAAAACTTTTGCTGGTTCAGATGTATGCTGCACTCACTTTGACTCTCGAAAATTATAATAAATAATAAATAAAATAAAATTTATTGTGTCAAATAATTAGTCTTACAAATTGTTGTGTTCGGAATCTTCCTTTAGACAAATAATGCCTGTAGTAGAAGACTCCGCCCCTCCCTATTTTGTATAGCGTGATAATTAACACAATATTTTTAAAATGTAAAAGACTATTAAGTCTAGGCTAACAAAAATAAGAAATTAAAAAGAAAATAATTGAAGAGTATACTTAAAGGTTGTGAGTGTGCGTGTATGTGTTGTATGTTTGTGTGTGTGTGTAAGGGTGTGTATGTGTGTGTATGAGCGTGTCTGTCAGAGTAAGTGGGTGTGTGTGTCTGTGAGTATGTGAATAATTCCGTGTTATAACAATGCTTCTGTGTCTTCATACGTAAGTGGTTTTATCCACTTAATTAGTGTTTCTTTACAGTCATATTTATTTTTCGAGTGTATATTTATCTTTTTATTTATTCTATTATACAATTGAGCTGATCGTTTACGATATTGATTACATGCAAATTTGGTCTTAGTTGAAGGTATATCTGCTATGCTGAACTTCCTTCTTTTCGGGGTAATACCCACATTAAGGGGCAAAGACTTATGCTTTTTTAACATTGTTTGGACTATGTATAGCTTTCTGACAGAGAGTACATCACTAATGTGATAAAGGTCTACAGTAGGGAATCTAAGTCTTTTAAAATGCATAATCTTTAGGAGTGCGCGTTGTGCTCGCTCTAGTTGTATCAATTTGGTCTTTGCTGTACCTCCCCAAACCGGAATACAGTATCCGAGCACAGATTGTGCAAGTGCAAGGTAAACTTGTGTGAGTAAATTTTTAGACGGGCAGTTTTTGTTTGCTTTTACCATTGGCGCAACATGTCTTAGGGTTTTGAACAACCAACTTAACTTTCTAATTCTGGCGGTAACTTGTTCTACATGAGGGTACCAGGATAGCCTATTATCCACTACTACACCCAAATACTTAATTTCGGTAACTTTTCGAATACTTGGGCAGTTACAATTTTTGCCGTATTCACCCTTACATGTATGTATAACGATATGAAAATCATCAGTTGGTTCATTACGCTTAGAAATGCTAAAACATATGAAATTAGTTTTGGAGGCATTTAGCGTTAGAAGGTTGAATTTTAGCCAGTCAGCGACACGAGAAATACCTGTCTCAGCATGATGCTTGACATCGTGCCAAGAGCTCCCATAGAAGGCAACGGCTGTATCATCGGCGTAGGAGAAAACTTTAGCATTGGGTATAATCATACTACAGAGGTCATTTATATATATTAAAAAAATGGTTGGACCCAATACACTCCCCTGAGGGACTCCGTACAATACAGCCGCGTAGCCACTGATGTGCTGGCCAATCTTCACTCTTTGTGTCCTGTTTGAAAGGTAGTCCTTTAAAAGGTCAAGAGCTATTCCCCGAATACCAATCTTTTCCAGTTTGTTTACAAGGATAGTGGTAGAGACGGTATCAAACGCCTTTTTGAGGTCTAAAAAGACAGTGAGGCACTTTTGTCCATTGTCTAGATGTTTGGTTATTAGAGAGGATAGAGCACTAACAGCATCTTCCGTGGACATATTACTTCTGAAGCCGTATTGCGAGTCGGATAATATATTAAATTTGCTCAGATAATTTAGTAGTCTAGTATTTATTAGTTTTTCAATAATTTTTGATAAAGCAGTTAAGACTGAAATTGGTCTATAATTACTGATATCGTCTCTATCTCCACCCTTGTGCACTGGCGTGATTATAGCTTCTTTTAACGGGGCCGGGAAAATTCCTTTCGAAAAGCACAGATTTGCAAGGTGTGTGATGATGGGGACCACTACAATGCTGGTGTGTTTTAAAAACTTTGTGGATATGTTATCCCAGCCCGAAGCACTGTTGGACCTAAGATTCATTAGAGTTCTATGTACCTCATCACAGTCAGTTTCGAGAAGCACAAAAGAATTAGCTTGTGTGAGTGCATCACTGAGTGGAGTAGGGCAATTCGTAGTTTCAGGTTGAATTTGCTGAGCTAGCTTACAGCCTATATTAGCAAAATAATTATTGATGAAATTTATAGATTCGGAGGGGGATGACTTTAAGTTTAGCAATTCTGTATTTTGATTATCTGTTTTACTAGTGTATGTTGAAAATTGTATTCAACTTACTCCACATTTTGCAAGCGGCCTTACATGTCATGAGATAAGTCAATATATCCTCTTCTACTCTAGTTACGATTAGTTCCTGAGCTTTATTATCCTTTTCTTCATCTTTCTCCGGCTCTTTCGATATTACCTTATACAGCCCCTTCGCCTTCAGTATAATTATCATTTGAAATTTCCATGTCAACCAATTTTTGCCGGTCAAGAGGACTACTCTATCCGAATCCTTCTTTGAAGCCATCTTTTTTTATTCCTCGCCTATAGGTACTTACCTACTATTATATTCTGTTCTTCTATCAAGTCTTTCTGAAACACAGTTAAACTTATTTCATCTCTTCCCCTTTTTTAATTCATAGTTGTTCGGAGTTTCTGGGCCCATAACCTGTTATAAATAATTATAGAAATAAAACAAGTAACATTTAACTTTTCTTCATATTTGACAGAACCTAATAAGACGTTTCTAGGCACCACACTAGGAGCAGCGCATGCAGCCGCGCACTAACCAAAAACAAACCACAAACTATAGTTTACTTTCAATTAACTCTAACAGGTTCCTTGTTGACTACAGAACCCTAAAAACATCAATAAGTATGAGTAAAGAACTTCTTTAGATAGTAAAGATTTGTCATCGACAGTTTAAGAAAGCAGGGGCATTGCCCAGCTGCAGATGCGGAAACTGAGCTTCTGGTATTTCGTTTTTGCTAGGCAGTTAAATAGTATTGCAATTTTTCTCTTATTATAATAAGGCCTTTTACTAGACAACATGGCCTAAACGGCCCTTTTTAACGACCCAGAACAATAAGAAGGATTACCTATCTCTTCCATTCCTTCCATTACAACGAAAAAGCCGTTGAAATATTAGAGTATTTTTATTATCTCCCAAGTCAACGCTCCTCTTTGACATGGAAACGGCCATTTACAAAATTGATTTTAAGAAGACTTATGTAAAGATTGCCGAATTTATTCTTTCATTTCAGATATTTATCATGAAAAATCTGGAAAAAATATTAAAGGCACTAAGTAGTATTACAACTTAAATTTGTTTCTACGCATAAAAGGTATTTCATTAAAAATAAATTGATATTTGTAACTGATTTATTTTGCTATTAATAATAAGAAGTACTAGGCGATAGCAACAAATATTGTCATAATATTATATCAATATTCGTTGCTATCGGTTTGTGCTTCTTAACTTTTACGTCGACATAATATTATGTCAGTAACCTTAGCTGACTTTTGGTTACTATAACTACATGGAAAAAAACTGTAACTACATGGATACATAAAGAAGAGATAAATAGAACCCATAAGTAAAAACAGAGTAACCGGAAACAGGCACGAACGAAACAATTTAATTTAAAAAGCTGGCCAAGTTCGTGGATCACGCACAATGAAGTATTCAGTAGTTGTGAAGAATTTATCCCAAAAGGAAACTTAACATTGTAGTTGAAAACATGTTCTCCCATACATTCCAACTGCAAATGTAAGTTGGTCGACTATTCAGCGCACCACCCCACACATTTTCACCACATAGGTACGCCCCACACTTCACACACACACAACACATCACACTCACCACACACACTCACACCCAAAAGCACCTAAACATTTTGTCATCAAACCGTTTTTCTACAATATAATAATCTATGTTACTTAACTTTTCTGTACATTTACACTGTACAGTTGTTTGAATTATTATTTTTCTCTTGTTTTTATTTTTTTTTTTTTTAATTAATTACTTCACCTAAAGTTTATATAAAAATGTTTGCCTTTCTTGGAAAGAGACTGGACCCCACAACACAAGGAATCCTAATGTGGGGTTCAGGGAATTTGTAAAAATCTAGCACTTATCTCCTCTTAGGCTCCATGTAACCTATTGCTATTTTTTTTAAATACTGTACCGTGTTTTTTAGAACTGAATAAAGTGTTTATTTATTTATTTATTTATTTATTACTCGTTAACTTGTAAAGCCTACTTAGCTGTGATAGCTTTCCTATTAACTTCGTTGTGCAAACTACCTACTACCGTGAATTGGTTCATATATTGAAAAATAACCATTTGGCTGTGTGGACTGACACTTGACTCTAACAAACACAAACGAATCTCTGAATCCAATGATTTTTATACACCCGCAAAATTTTTGAACGGCCTCTCCAACGACACCCTACCTACACCATGATATAGACGAGAAGAAAGTGTAGAGGTAAAGGTAAAGCAAGTACATTTTTTTTTTTTTTTTTTTACCATTTTGCCGGTGTGATTCATATATGTATATGTTACGGCTAATACCCGAAGTGCGGCTACACCTAGTTTTAGCCGGTTAGAATTATAGGTCCAGACAATCCCTGTTGGATAAAACCAATTTACCAACAATAGAGGGGATCTGGCGCTCGGGAGTCCCGTACGGTATATGGAATTACCCTTGAACGATATAACTGTCTACAGAAAGCATGGTTCACCGACGAACGGTAATACGAGAAAACTATTAGTCGATACCATTATTTAGCGACAGCACGTTTCGCCGAATAACGCTACATAGAATGAATGGTTGGCCGATACCAAGATTTGCCGATGTCATGGTTCGCCGGAACACGCTTGAACTAAATAATCCTTTATCGATAGCAGTTTGATTTATCGATTGCAGCAAAAAAAATATGACACATAATGAGATCAGCAAAAAAATATATAAAATTAGATACAAAATTGTAATTTATTGAAGGGTAGTATTTAAACGTATAGTAATTTAGTTAAATTGGATATTGATGAAGAGTTTTTGTTTTGGTAACTGAATTTACCAACAATAGAGGGGACCTGGCGCTCGGCGGCCGCTGCCGCGGCACGCTCGCTTCGCTCGCTCGCCTTCGCTCGTTAATGGTCACTGTTCTAACCTAACCTAACCCAAATGATTCAATCTGGCAAAGAATGTATATACGCTCTGGGGCCCAAGTCTGCTATTTTTATAAATGCAGTCATTCCAACACGATCCCATTGTCATGCCATTGTCATGCAACTGCTGCGTACGGGACTGGGCGCTCGGCGGCCGCTGCCGCGGCACGCTCGCTTCGCTCGCTCGCCTTCGCTTGTTAATGGTTACTGTTCTAACCTAACCTAACCCAAATGATTTTACCCGAAAACAATCGGCTCGTACTAGGTTTAACCAAGAGTAAGTGGCTACACCTAGTTCTAACCGGCTAAAACTAGGTGTAGCCGCACTTCGAGTATTAGCCGTAACATATATACCCATGCCAAATTAAAGCTTTCTAGTACTAAGAGTATCTGAGTTAAGCCGCGGACAGACAGACAGACGGACGGATATGTGCGAAACTATAGGTAAGGGTTCCTTGTCGACTATGGAACCCTAAAAAGCTTTTTAAAAGCCACTAAGTTAAACTCGATTCCGAGTAAAGCCCCATAAAATGCTTCCTTAATTAAATTAAGTTAACTTATTTCTTTTATTTTCACCAGTACTATTATCCACATGTAACCCACCTACCATTTAACCGTTTCCCCGTATTTAGAGCATTAAAAAAAACTTTCTATTCGGAGAACGAGCGACATTTATTCCGTACAGCGTTGCCAAACGAGGTACGGACGTACGATATGTAGATTTTGTCGGAAACTGCAAGAATTACTAACAGGCGCCTGCATTCACTAATCACATACCCAGCTTTTATAGCCGATAAACCAGGTTCTTATAACTAAGTATTTTTTAAATAGCCTTTTTCTTTCTTATAATGCAAATAAGCTGAAAATTATGAAGTTGGCCAGTATTTTTAATTAGAAGAATGTTTTTAAAGTTGAATTAAAAATTGAGAATGACGTCAAAGTGCGAGACTTTGGCGCAGTGATCAGCCATTTGCTTAAAGCACTATGAACCGGTACTATAAGCTCACAGAATCTTTGTGACCTTGTATTGCTGATTGAGATGGAAATAAACGGACATACCTTATGAAATTCCAGGAGTTCTGTTATCTCTATTTCAAAAGACATCCTAAAACGCATCTATTTGACGACGCGACGCATTCAATATAAGGCAGGTAATTTTCTTGACTCAAAGCCAACTCTGAATGCCAGGCTAAGTCAGGTTCAGTGAATTTGAATAACGGAGATGATGTCAAAGTCCGAGGGAATTTTTTAGGAAGCCGTATTTAGTAAACTCTAGGATATTTTGCTAAAACCAATAGTAAATTTAATCAAAAGAGGTGTTTTTTTCACCAAAATCATTCTACCTTAGTAGTTTTCGGAAGTCTGTTATTTTTATAATGCGAGTACGAAGATGTTTATGTATTATGGCTGTTAGGATGTGGGTAGACATACGTAGCATAAACAGCCTAATATAATGTTCCCACTGACTGCTGGGACACAGGCCTCCTTTCGGCGAGAGGGAGTGGGCCGTAATCTACCACGCGGACCCAGTGCGGGTTGGTAGATGTCACATGTCTTCGAATTTTTATTTCAAGGACATGCCGGTTTTCACACAATTTTTTCCATCGGCGTTTTGAGAGCAGTGGTGATGACATAATTTACACAAAGTAAAGCGCCTGTCTACGTTCGAGCCTACGACCTATAAACTCGTAAGCCGCGGCCGTTAGCGGGGCCACTACTGCTCCTAGACGTGCGTAACCCAGAGTAATATTCCTCACGCAAAATCAGTTAAGGAATTAACATCCAACCAGTCTGATTCACTTTACGTAAACCGTATTCTAGAAAATAGAATGCGTAAACGTAATTTTAGCAACTCATTTTGAGCGACGTATATTAAACTGGCCATTTTCTGATCCGTCTCTTACACTTGGTTTCTGGAACAAATATCAAAATAAAACTTAATGTCTTCTGATCAGAGGCCCAAGTCTGCTATTTTTATAAATTCAGTCATTCCAACACGATCCCATTGTCATTTTGCTAAAAGTTCGTAATCTGGTAAATTCATAATGGTCGAACATTGGTCGGTCAATGTTCTCGTAATATATTATAATTGTGTTATTATAATGGCATTGTCGTATTGCCATTATTATATAACCCATTAGTATAAATGTCATTCATTTGTCATTATGTACGAGATTACCAATTTAAGCAATTTCTTTCAATGTAGTGCCAGTGGCCGACCATTGGAAAGTCATAATGGCGCCATTATAATAGTAGATAACCAAACTTGTTAAAATCAACAATTATGAAATCCATGATCGACCATTCTGACACTATTGTAATAGCAGACTTGAGGCTCTGATTGGCTGTTGACAATTCAACAAATCACAGTTCTAGTTCACATGCGTTTGACAACTTTTTTTGTTAGTAAAAAAAGTTTTTGTATTGATTTTCTTTCCAGAAACCGGGTTTAAGTATACTTATGCCGTCTATGACTTGATTGTGTTTGTACTTCTTTTTTAGGGTTCCGTACCCAAAGGGTAAAACGGGAACCCTATTACTAAGACTCCGCCGTCTGTCTGTCTGTCTGTCCGTCTGTCACCAGGCTGTATCTCATGAACCGTGATACTTAGATAGTTGAAATTTTCACAGATGATGTATTTCTGTTGCCGCTATAACAACAAATACTAAAAAACATAATAAAATAAATATTTAAGGGGGCTCCCATACAACAAGCGTGATTTTTTTGCTCCTTTTTGGTCTATATTGATAACGGCAACAGGTAGACGCTTGAAATATTCACAGAATATTTAGTTATATATTCACTTTAAAAATAAATAATTAAATTAAAATAAAACAAATACTTAAGGGCTCCCATACAAAAAACGTGATTTTTTTGCCGTTTTTATAGATAATGGTACGGAACCCTTCGTGCGCGAGTCCGACTCGCACTTGGCCGGTTTTTTTTTATTATTCATTAGAAAGGATGCGCTTATAATAGGCGCCCCTCTATGACGGTCTACTTTGCAACATGAGAAATACCTACGTAATTTTGTTTACAAGATGAGCAACGAGCGTCTCCTGTTGCCAAATAAAGATACAGATTACATTTTATGACAAAGCTTAGCTCCTAGGAAGATTACACGCTGCTTTATATATTTAACTTAGTGTCGAGTGACGTCATAAAGTTGGTGCCGCAAGATAATGATGAAAGTTTTTTATTGCTAGCTATTATACTGTGTTACAACACATGTAACTTTGTTTTATACTACACTAGCGACCCGGCTTTGCTTCGCAGAGTTTGTATGACTTAAGAGCGGTCAACCCGTCATACTTTTCATACAAACGCTCGTACGTGATTATGGCGTTGTAACACATATTTCTTTGAAATTTTTGAAGTACCTTGTGCACTATAACTAGGTTAAAATGACAATGCCAAATCCTGCCCCACCCTTATTTTATTAATTTACAATAAATGTAACGTTATCAAAATTATCGCATGAAAATTGAATCTTTTGGTACTTAGTAGTTATTCTGATAAACTTGCAGATAAAAAAATGGTTTAATAAGGAGTTTAAAAACCCTAGTCCTATTTCCTGTTACACGCGGAAGAAAACGAGATTTTTAATTTAAAATGTCATCTATTGATGTATTATGTACGGATCTTAATATGTATTTGGTCTAAATACACACAGTAATTGAACATAATGTTTTTTTTAAATATATTTCTATATAATAATTATGAATGTTATTATGTTCTAATCATTCTTTCGCATTTGAGCTTTAGTAGGTCATTACGTGTAACGAAACGTCATTGACGATGTCAAAAAGTAATTAGAGATGGGTAACAGGTTAAACACGATATCTGTTATCACTGTTCATCTGTTATTAAATAACAGCCTGTTATTTTTATACGGACTATAAATACATATTTAAGTCTGTATTGAATAACTTCTTTGTTTCTTTTTGTTTAAAGTCGACATTATAGAATTACGTTTATTTATATAAAAAATGCTCATCCGGTTAGACTACAAGCCGACCTTGCCATATTTAATAACCTTGCTATAGTCCTTCGTTTGTGAGTGTTTATGGTAAACGGTAACAGTCCGTATGGGAACTGTTATAATGAATACGTGCCGTGGTAACAGTCTTTGAAATTATATGTTACTTAAAATAACAGACCTTTGGTAGGAACAATTGTTATTAATTGTATTTTTAAATATCTGTTATTTCTATCTGTTACGATAAATACGTCTCACCCCTAAAAATAATTCATTTTCATTCGCTCTGTTCTGTTTGCAGAGTTGTTTGTTTTTGACGCTTCTGAAACGACGACATGATCATAATACTGTTTTATTTTCACGACGATTTTTGCTTTAGTACACGGACTCGATTTCGCCAACTCGCCGACTTGTCTCGGATTCAGATCATTGCTTCCGACTTGGTCAACGATGTTGAGGTGCATAAATTGTCACTTGTGCGTTGACAAGATGCTTAGACATTTTGTATCTTCATTACAATCTACACTGCAAACTCTTCTCGCAACATGGAAATCGTTGCAACAGGTATGTAGATACTAGGTTATTTATTGATCGTATTTGACAGTAGCAAAAACTCCAAAATAATAATGATTGTACTAACTGCGGTTTTGCATGGCTTGTAACCTACAAATGCAACAAACTATGAATGAATAGTATACTTAACTAAAAGTATCTTGAATAACCTAGAGGCAAAATAGTCTAGTTTATGTTTTGGGAGTTATGTGTGGATGGAGTACATAATAATGAACTTGATTATCTAAACCATATTTATTTACCTTACAGCTTCCACCAGAAGCTGTTATATGTCAATAGTGCTTCTTGCGGCTAGACCAGCATTGTAGAAATGGAAATGTGAATGCTGTAAGAGATCTAAGTCACACACATGTTTCTCTTGGATGTGGACATTCTGTTTTACAAACAAGAAGACGTGTGAGATATCGTACAGTCGAAGCCAGTGATCTATTAATAACTTATTATAACTGCACTTAACATAACTAACCTAACTAACTAAACCTATTTCCTGTTCTTAGATTTAAACAGAAACCGCAAGTTCTGAAGACATTTAAACATATTTTTAGTTATCACTAATAAAATAAACCAGCAATAGACTGCTACATTCGACATGGTTGTAAACCAACTTTTATTTGGTGGGTCAAAGCTCTATAGAGTTTCTGGCATTGTCTTTTAGAGAAACTGTTAGAATAGGTCAATGTAATAAGTACTTTTTGGTTAGCAACACTGTTAGGACATATATTGATGAAAAGATTTTGTACTAGTCAAGTGTTCAATTTGTTAATGAAGCACTGAAATGGATGCATATTAAAAGTCGTTTTGTCTGTCTATACCTGTTGTTTTGCTTCAAATTTATCAGGTTATGGGCCCAGACACACAATCCTGTCTCTGTGAGCAAAACAAAGGGCGGAATACTGCTTTCGTCAAATAAAAATACTGTCAGCATCGGCGCAGAATACGCTTGAAGTTAGGCCAGCAGGAAGGAAAATTACTTGGTTCATCAAGGACAGGACGAGCAGGAAGTAAGCACGACGATGGAGGACAATTTTAGAACTCCTAGCTTGCATATAAAACTGGAGGGTCAATCTGTCATTCTGCTACGGAGTCAAGATTTACTAGATGTGGTAGAAGGGAGAAGTGTGAAGCCGGAGGCGGCGGATATTAAGGAAGCGTGGGAGAAGATAGACGCAAGAGCCCAAACATGGCTTGTGACAAGAATGTCAGAAAATACGATGATGCATATCATAACTTGTACTACGTCCGCGGAGATGTGGAGGAAATTGGCTAGTGTCTATGGACAAAAGTCTGAAACTAGTATTCATATCGTACATCAACGTTTCTTCCATTTTAAGTACGAGGAAGGCACAGAAATGTCTGTATTTTTGTCTAAAATTAAAGAATTAAAAAATCAGTTAAAGCAAATGGGAGAAGACATTTCAGAAAAATTCGTCATCACAAAGGTTTTGATGTCGCTTCCAGAATGTTACAAACATTTTAAGTCCGCGTGGGAGTCGGCACCGGATGATAAACAAACTTACAATAATCTCGTCGCTCGATTATTGATAGAAGAGGAACGATTGAAAGAAAGAGGGGATATGCCCCTGCAATCATCGGCTTTTGTTGCTAACAAAATAGATAATAGGAACGTGAAGTGTTACAAATGTGGCAAAACCGGACATTTTTAAACCGAGTGTAGAAGTAACAAAGTCAACGAGAGAAATTTGAACGATAATAAGTGCTATTATTGCGGCAAATTTGGACATTACCAGGCAAAGTGTCGTTTTAAAAGGTCAAAGGAAAATAACAAGACGAGTAATGCGTTTGTAGTATCAAACTCAGTGGATAAGCAATATGAAAAATCAATGTGGCTAGTTGACTCAGGGGCGAGTGAGCATATGTGTCATGATCGACTGTTATTTTCATCATTTTCAAATATCTCGCAAAAGTCTGTGATAGTTGGTAACGGCGCTGTCATTAAAGTATTAGGTATTGGAAAGATGACTGTACAAGTCAATAGCGGAAATAAGTGAATAGACACAACAATAGACAATGTGTTGTTCGTTCCCGAACTTAAGACAAATTTGTTCTCTGTGAACCGCGCTGCTGACCGAGGATATGTCATGACTACAGATGACAGTACGTGTAAATTTTATAAAAAAGGCGTTGTTTATGCTATCGCACATAGAGTTGAGAGCTCTTATTTTTTGGATTTTCGCTTCAAATGCGAGGTTGCGAGTGTTGCAAAATTAGTAAAGAACAATCTAACCGAGTGGCATGAAAAACTAGCACATCATTTTGATCATGTTAAGAAAGTGTTGGAGAAAAATAACGTTGAAATAAAACAAACTTATGTGCCCCAGTGTGACAGCTGTTTAGCAGGAAAGATACACAGGTTACCATTTAAGAAGAGTGAAAATGTAAGTACCAGAACATGTGAAATAATACATGGGGATACCTGCGGACCCATGGAGGAAGAATCGATCGGCGGATCGAGGTATTTTATCGTTCTGAAGGATGATCACTCAAATTTTAGAACTGTGTATTTCGCCAAGGCCAAACACGAAATCAAGCATTGTCTGGAGGATTTTCTAAATAAAGCAGAAAATTTAACTGGAAACAAAGTCAAAACATTTAGTCCTGATAACGGACTGGAATTCGTGAATAGAGAAGTGACAGAAATGTGTTCTAAACGAGGGATAATTCATCAAACAACTGTAACCTATACACCTGAACAAAACGGCAAAGCCGAGAGGGAAAATAGAACACTTGTTGAAGCAGCAAGGACAATGTTACATGCTAAAAACCTACCTAAGAAACTATGGGCTGAACCAGTAAACACTGCTGCATTTGTTTTAAATAGGACAGGAAAAGGCAAAGAAGGAAAATCACCCTATGAAATGTGGACAAATAAAAGCTTCGATATTCATGATGGATGGATGGATGGAGATGATGGAAACAAACAGCATTCTATGAATGTCTAAATGTTGAAAGTGTAGAGAGTGAGCCAGTTACGTACAAAGAAGCTATGAAAAGGAGGGATGCAAGTAAGTGGAAGGAGGCGATTAATAGAGAATTGCAAACCTTGAGAGATAATAATACCTGGACGTTTTGCGAAGAATATTCTAGCGAAAAGACTGTAAGTAGTAAATGGGTGTTTAAAATAAAAAACGCCCAAAACCATATTCAATATAAAGCTAGATTAGTGGCGAGGGGCTTTGAACAGGATGATATGTTTGACTTATATGAGATTTATGCGCCAGTAGCTAAGTTATCTACTTTCAGGTTATTTGTGTCAGTAGCTACAAAGTTAAATTTACCTATTTATCAGATGGATGTGACGGGAGCCTTTTTATATGGTAATATTGATGAGGAAGTATATTTAGAATTGCCAGAAGGTGCCTATAGTGGGAATAAAAAGGTTGTTAAATTAAACAAGTCTTTATATGGGTTAAAAAAGTCACCAAAATACTGGAATGATAAATTTAACTCTGTAATAATAAAACAAGGTTTTGAAAGGTCTCAAAGTTACTGTTGTTTATATACTAAGTGTGACATTAATTCTAAAACATATGTTTTACTATATGTTGATGATTTGTATATAATTGCGAAACAACAAAACGGAAATATGTGACCTTAAGTCGATGCTTAACAGTGAATTTAAAATGAAAGACTTGGGTTTAGTTTCAAATTACTTGGGTATACGGGTAAAACAGGATTTAGAAAATGGAATTACTGAGTTGAGTCAAAAAGAATGTCTTGAAAATGTTTTACAAAAATTTGAAATGCAGAATTGTAAAGAAATGTGTACCCCTATGGATCTCAACTTTAATGCTAAAATATTAGAAGAAAATAATGATTTTGTAGTTGACAGGGACATTTAAAAGAAATGTAGAAAGATTATAGGTTGTTTGTCTTATGCAGTATTAGGAACACGGCCAGATATTTGTGTTGCTTTATCAATTTTAAGCAGACATCAGAATAAAGCAAATGATGTTTTGTTAACAGCTTTAAAAAGAGTACTTAGATATATTAAACACACTATTAATTATAAGTTAGTATACAAATATAATAGTGACATGTTAGTGGGATATTGTGATGCAAATTGGGGTGGAGATTTGATGGATAGAAAGTCCACCACGGGCTATTGTTTTATGTTTGCAAATTGTTTAATTTCCTGGTGCTCAAAGAAACAAGCTAGTGTTAGTCTGTCTTCAACAGAATCGGAGTACATAGCAATTAGTATGGCATCAAGTGAAGCCTGTTGGCTTATAAATTTACTTAAAGATTATAATATTGAAAATGTGTGTCCTGTCAAGATGTATTGTGACAACCAAAGTGCCATAATGGTTGCTAACACTGATAATATTAAACGCTTGAAACATGTTGATATAAGGTTCCATTTCATTAAAGAGTTGATTAAAAAGGGGACATTGATTTTGAAATACTTAAAAACAGAAGATCAGATTGCAGATATGTTTACGAAGGCATTGAATAATAATTTGTTGTTGAGGTTTATAAATAAGTGTGGCTTATATCTAAAGTAATTTGTTTGTTTGTATTATGTGTATGTATTACATTGAAGGGGGGTGTTAGAATAGGTCAATGTAATAAGTACTTTTTGGTTAGCAACACTGTTAGGCCATATATTGATGAAAAGATTTTGTACTAGTCAAGAGTTCAATTTGTTAATGGAGCATTGAAATGGATGCATATTAAAAGTCGTTTGTCTGTTTAAACCTGTTGTTTTGCTTCAACTTTATCAGAAACAAATTCAGTATAAGTCTGCAAAAAAAAACAATTTTACCTGAACTTTGGCCGTTCATAATGTAGAAACCTCGCGCATGTAATGCAGATTCTACATGATAATCATTTTTTTCACAAACTTGAAAGGCTTACTCAAATACATGTATTTCCTAGAACAAGTTTTATGTAACCATTTTCAATCAATATTTTGTAAACTTAAGTTAATTTAAAATAGTGTCTGTGGAGTTTCTTGCCCGTTCTTCTCCATAGGTACCTACTAAGCTTTGGAATGGGCAACTAGCTTCATCTTTATGACTGACCGACCCCTTGATAATTCAAAAATTTTCGTAATTGGTTTATTTAAAATAAATGCTTTGAGTTTGAGATTAAATTTCCGCACACTATTTTTTGTTCCAAGTTATCGCGTTCTCACTTGCTTGTTTGTAGTTCACACTTGCGCTGGATGAAACAACAAACTTTTAGACCATGCTCGCGTTGATGATAGACGGACCGGGAAGGGCTCTCTTAACAAAACATAGAGATTTCTTTATTACATGTCAATGGCTACATGTCGAAACATCAAGATCTGTGCTTTTATTTAATATTAATGTATTTGTACACATAAATAAACCTTCCGGAATAAATTCTCTAAACCTGAACGCAAAATACGCGTTCTGACATGGAGTTGTGTACACCAGCCGGTATTACCTAAATTCTCTAAACAACCGCATCAAAATCCGTTGGGCAGTTACGAAGAACAACGGGGTCACACAGGCAGACACAAAAATCGATTGTAATTTATAATAGATGAATCAATATATTCGTACTAATAGCCCTTGAAAACTGACGAGGGAAAGGTTTGAAAAATAAAAATGCCTTATTGGATTTCGTAATAACAGGAAAATAATACAATTTTCGACTAGAAAAAAACTTTTTACAAAAAAATAAGAACCGACTACCAAAAATAACACTACAAACTGAAAAATAACTTTAATTTCGGAAGTCGGTGTCTTTGGATCTGTATTTGAGTTTTTTGCCACCGACTTCCGAAATTAAAGTTATTTTTCAGTTTGTACTGTTATTTTTGGTAGTCGGTTCTTATTTTTTTGTAAAAAGTTTTTTATTTTACACTTTTTAGTGGGTCAGTTTGGAATTTATCTAAGCTCATCACCTTTTGCAAAATATTGCTTTTCCCGATGCTGGGACGTTGATTGTTGAGGAGTTCTCCTGGTAAGAACCAGGAGAACTGCCACTCACCATATGCATATTGACGAGAATAAATTGCATAATCGCAACCCGTTAAATAGGGGTACTCATTATTATATTGTTCCGGTGGCCATATGTGGTCTTCATGATCAGTTCCACTTCACCAAATGGTGCTTTCCGAGAGCAAATGCACGAGTTACTATAAAAAATACCCAAATCGCTATTAGGTTCGCCTACAAAATTTTAGGGTTTCTCTCGATTTTCATGGGATCCCCTCATCTGATTCCGAATTGGTGGCAATGGGACCACCTCGGGAGTATACCCTTTCAAACAAAAAAAGAATTTTTAAAATCGGTAAAAAAAAAAAACACCGCCGAATTGAGAACCTCCTCCTTTTTGGAAGTCGTTTAAAAACGACGTTTGATCTATTAACAATGTATGGGAGGAAAATGTCCTTGTTTATATAGGTATTTAAGCCACGCCTCAAAAAAACATGCACATATAATTTAATGGTAGGTATAAACGTAGTTTCATTGTTTACTCGCCTCTTAAACATGAAGTGGGTTGGGTCCATTCAAAGTCAAAACTGTGTGACACATTTCGAGACAATGAAATTATACCAAATGTCTATAGTACCTACACAAATTGTTCAAACTTAAGTTGCTTTGTTAGAAAACTAAGTTTTACCTACATAAGTTTATAAATCCAAGGGTATACAAAGTTGAATTAATTTGTCTCGGAGCTCAATAATAATAGGCCGGTTTATTATCTTACTGTTAAAATAAACTGCAGCATTTAAGGATTTGTAGGTACGGCCTAAAGGATATTGATGACAGCAAAAGGGTGGCATAAAACCCTGATTTGTGTTGCGTTTCGGAATAAATGTGTCTAGACCCAGGAAAAGAAGATCATTTTAGTTCTTATTTTATATTCACGTACCCTTAATTTACAGGGCATAACATAAAATTACGCCTGTAATTCCCGAAGGGCTAGGCAGAGGTGTACCTACATAATCTGCCTATAATGTTCCCACTGCTGGGACACAGGCCTCCTCTTTCTGTGAGAGGGAGCGGGCCGTAATCCACCACGCGGGCCCAGTGCGGGTTGGTGGATGTCACATGTCTTCGAATTTTTAGTTCTAGGACATGCCGGTTTCCTCACGATATTTTCCTTCACCGTTTTGAGACCAGAGAGGTGTACCTATACACCCACATTTCGCCAGTTATATTTAAGTCCCATGTAATAGAGGGCGAGCCTATTACCATCAACCGGGCACAAATTCGGACTCCGGGCTGCTACTGATAAATTCCTGATTAAAAAAACCCAATAACCCTTTGCCCGACCTGGGAATCGAACCCAGAACGTCGTGGTCAGCAGTAGCACTTGCGTCCACTAGACCAACGAGGGAGCCACGGGACTGTTTCGTATTATTATGTACACAATAAGTCCTCATTATGAATATTTATTTGTTACACAAGAATCTCGGATATTTTGGCAATAAAATTCTCTAAAACCCGTACTACACTACTTGCAAAGTTCATCGAAGTTAAACGAATACGAGAGTATAGAAGGGCACTTCGGCTCGCTTCGTGCAATCTCGGCTCGACTCAGGCGATTTCCGATCGTTGTCGGTTTTTGCGCCCGAGTCAAAGGACTAGAAGCGTCCTGGGGGCCAACCACGAGCTCTTATTGCAGAACAGAAGTTGAACTGCCCTGCTTTTATTTACAATGACATCTTATTAGCAGGCCTGCAGCAGGCTTGTTGCGTTGACGTTTACGAAAACCGTTCACCTTTTTTTTGTATAGACTTTCCCTAAAGACTTTCCGTACCATTACGCACTAATTGACGGCAGCAACGTCTGTAACCTCAAAATAAACCATCTCGAAAAAGTTACCATTGTCAAGCTTTTTCAACATTGTTTTGTAATACGAGGCTCGAGGTAAGTTTTTGTGAGGAACCACTTAAAATGTTGTCAATTCAATAAGGTTGTGAAGTCGTTGGTATAAATAAAGATAACTTATTCGAGTGGCGGAACATGACGCGAACCAGTACAATTGAACTACCGCGGTTCCGCGGCGGAGGTGTGCTATCAGCGTATAGGTCGTGGGTTCAATGCTTATAGAACACTTTTTTATTACTTCGCTAATTTTATAGATGTGTGACGAGTATGAATTATTTGAATATTTGGAGAGTGAATATCGAATAGAAAGAAGGAGCTCGTAGGTAAAACGCTTGATCCACGCCGTGGATGGATGGCCATCTCTACATACCGAGACACCTTTGAGCCTCGGAAATCACATTAAGGCGTTGGTCCCGGCTGTCATTCGTGGATCTTTGACTGTCATTACGAGTCGTCAGAAGCCCGAAAGTCTGACAACCAGTCTTACCAGTATTACCCAGTTCCTGGGTTGTGGAGGTCAGGTTGATGTCAAATGTCAGTCGCTCCATGTCAAATACTGGTATGCAGCTGCATCCGGTTATACTGGAAGGCTTCACCAACATAGTTAGGAAAAGGCTAGGCAGATTGATTGAATATCGACTAGAAAAAGAAAACAAAGAAAACAGTTCCATACAGTTTGAATCACAATTTGAATAATTTTGAAGTATATTGCTAATCCATTGCTTCATAATTATGTTCGAACAATTTATCTGCTCAACAACGTAAATAACGCAATGAATTTTGATAAACTGTCAAAATGAAGCCCTCTGGTCCACTTCCCAGTCTTCTTCATCGCTATCGTTAATGAGCCGGTTTTTTCTTTCTAATTTGGCCTTCATGTCTACCAAGTACTAAAATTAAAATGATATTTATCACACATAGTAAATTAGTACCTAATGCCTAGTGCAATATAATGCTCAAACAAGGATTCAATGGCAAATATTTATGAAATCAATATCGTAACCCTTACTTCTCAGTAGCCTATTTTTTTTTTTTTTTTTTTTTTTTTTTTTTTTTCTCAAACGTTCTCCCACACTAGGAATTTCTCCTGTATCGTGGGTGCGTTTACAAACATTTAAACTCACATACACAAACAGCCAGACCCGGAACAACTACTTATAGGTCATACAAATATTTGTTCCGAGCGGGAACAAATATTAATAACCCGGGACACGCAGCGCAGCAGTCAATCACTTAACCACTGCGCTAACCGTGCCGTAACGTATTTAGTTCCATAGTCAACAAGGAACCCTTATAGTTTCGCCAGTCCGTCTGTCTGTCTGTCACCAGCTTTGCTCAGAGACTCCTAGTACTAGAAAGCTGTAATTTGGCATGAGTTTACATATTAATCACGAAGACAAAGGGGTAACATAAAATGTAAAAAAAGGACAATGAGTAAAGGCTCGTACAGACTCGCGCGATATCGCGGGCGCGACAGGCACCGACAAAGAAATTGTGCTAGTTGTGTCGCATCACGCCCGCTATATCGCACTAGTCTGTACGAGCCTTAATGGTGGGCCCACCTCTCAATAGAAATAAGATACTCATGAATTTTTCGGTATTTTTATGCAGAATAAAACTTAGTATTACAACTAAGGTTAAAAGTCAGTACTTTCCCAATCTAAGCAACTAATGATCGTAGTTTACTTCAATAAAAGATAAACATTACCCAGACTCGAACCGGATAGCATGGTTGGTGCAGTGGTTAAGCGATTGACCGCTGCGCTGCGTGTCGCGGGTTCAATTCTCGCACGGAACAAATATTTTTATGTCCTACAAATAGTTTTTCCGGGTCTGCCTGTTTGTGTATCTGAGTTTAAATGTTTGTAAACGCACCCATAAGCCCAAATGCAGGAGAAATTTCTAGTGTGGGGCAAAGTTTAAAGAAAAACAAAACCGTATCGTGTATAGTCATTGCATAACTCCCTAGCTGTACTCTAATTGCGTAACGCAGTTTGAATCGGAATTGGAGTGATTTTGAAGTATATTGCTAATCCATTGCTTCGTATGTTATAAAAATTGTTGAACTGTCAAATTGGAACGATTCCTACTGGTAGTGTGTTACGCAATTAGCCCTATGCGGCGGTAGGAACTTTCGCTCACACCATAATCTTTGATTTGGTTCTTAGGAGTTGGGAGATATCAACCAGTCGTGGCCCCCGCGGGTTTTTTTAATTATATAATTGTCATTGATGTCCATGACGAACAATAAATCTTTTTTGTTTTAAAGTGAAATACATGTTTCCATTCTATTCTTGTATACTATTCTCTAGTAAGTAATAGGCAGCAGCGTTCTCTATGCATTTTATCACCATACTGCGATCGCCAACCCGCCTGCCAAGCGTGGCGATTATGGCAAACATCCCATCCATCCCTTAGGGGGAGGCCCATGTCCAGCAGTGTCAGATGTCTTTTGGCTGAAATTATTCTATTCTACCTTATAAATATCCATAAAGAATACGTTAGACTGAGACGAATTGAAGACGTCTTATCTCCGAAACTACAAAAATTTGACCATAGTTTTATTAGTAACTAATGTTCCACTTGAAAAGCCCTATCCAACGGTATGTCAAATGTTACTATTGCAGGGTGGGCCCTGACCCCGTACATTTCTTTCCCACTCTCCTTTTTAGGGTACCTTGCACGTAAAGAGATGATTTTTTTTTCTCGTCTATCCCGTGGTATGGGGTATCGTTGGATACACCGTTCAAAAATATTGCGGGGCTGAGAAAACCATTTTTCGATTCAGGGATCCGTTTGCGTAATATTAAGCTTTAAAGTGCTATTTTTTGATATAGCCATGTGCCTCCCCTTGCCAGCTCAATGGTTGGTTTGGATATGTTAATAAATTCATAGCAGTAGTTTAGTTATATAACGAAATTAAAAGGAAAACTATCACAGCAAAGTAGGTTTTACAAGTTAATGAGTAATATGCGATCAACTTTTGCAGTTGTAGAATTGACCGTGACGTATATCGATGTATGGGATAACATGTTTTTGAACGATATTGTTAATTTTGTTTTTGGGATAAATTCTTCCCATCTATGAAACCCTTCATTGTGCGTGGTGCGACACGCACTTGGCCGGTTTTTTGTCATTATACTGCTCTGGGGTACCTAGGTATTTATAATTTAAGCTAGATCCGCAGTGGTAGACCGTGAAATTCAAATTCGTTTTTTCCTCTTAATTATTCCTTACTTCGAAATCACGACAATTCCTTATTTAATCACGAAATTTGCTAGTAACGTATTCTCTATGACACAATGAACGAAACCGCGTGAAACTAACGCAAATTTGGCGTGGTTTGAACTGTCAAAATACCACGCTTTAAATCCGTACAGAATGGTTATAGTTTTGATTATAGGAAGATTGTGTTCCGGTAAAATTAAGCAAAACTTATCTAAAAGAAAGTAAGAAACAATTGTTTTTCGTATATACATACACTCTTATGAAGATCGCAGACGCTACACTCGAAGTTGTGGACGAGTATGTTTACCTCGGACAAACTGTCCAGTTAGGTAGGTCCAACTTCGAGAAAGAGATCAATCGTCGAATCCGACTCGGCTGGGCAGCGTTCGGAAAGCTACGCAATATCTTCTCGTCCCACAATCATACCGCAGTGTCTCAAGACGAAAGTCTTTGACCAGTGCGTGTTGCCAGTGATGACTTAAGGCACTGAAACGTGGTCGCTCACACGACCGAATCGAATCAGAAATGAAGAGATCCGCAGGCGAACAAAGGTAACCGCCACAGCCCTAAGAATTGCCAAGCTTAAGTGGCAGTGGGCAGGGCACATCGCTCGCAGAACTGATGGCCGATGGGGCCGAAAGGTTATGGACTGGCGACCGCGTACCGGAAGACGTAGCGTTGGAAGGCCTCCTACAAGGTGGACCGATGACCTTGTGAAGGCTGCAGATATCCGCTGGATGCGGGAAACACAGAACCGGTTAAAGTGGCGGTGCTTGGCGGAGGCCTATGTCTATGTCAGCAGTGGACGTGTTTTGGCTGAAATGATGATGATGATATACATACACAAGGGAAATTGCAAGGTCATGCTTTATGTACTTATAAAGTATTGTCGAAAATGCTTTCTGATATAAGTGTCCACACTAATATCTATATCTATCTATCGTACTATCTATTGGTTTTATTTACTTCGCTAAAAAATTTCCATATTTTATAGAAAATATGCAGCAACAAAGAGCGAACGCATCTAGTTGATTTTATGAAGCTCAACCCGAAGTGGGAACGGCCTTCAGCGAAAAGTTCAGTTGGAGCGTAACAAATAGTTAGATTTGTTCCATAAGAACAATCTCATAGGGAAAACTTCCTATGGAATAAATCTAACTTACAGAGATGTATTAATGATTCTAATGATTATAATTCTGTAAGTACATATTTTTTATGGTGGCTAATCATATTTTGATCGAGAGACAACCTCACACTGACTGACCTGGAAGTTCCAAAAACTGTATAAATTTGAATTTCGCGGGCTACAGCTGCGGATCCACCCGGTAAAAATACAAATATTTATTTGGCGCCACCTGTCATTGTTGCATGAGTTATCCACAGGTTCATAATCACGTTGAATCTTTCAAAGTTACAAAGTTGTTTTGAACGGGAAATCTCATCTCTCTCTCTCATCTCTGAATGGAACCCTTCATCGTGCGTGGTCCGACACGCAGTTGGGTGGTTTTTTTAAAGCTCATAGTAAGCCCCCTGTAGTTCTTTGCACGAGTGTATAGTCTCACGTACTTCGGATTTCGGTCAATTTCGACCCTTCGTCGAAACAACTTCACGAATAGTGTAGTGCAGGTTTAAGGGGCCGTGCACGAAATAGACTGATTTTGATCAATTTTGTTAATTGTTTGTGAGAAAGGAAAAAGAAATTATACAAAACTGTTTGTGATTTGTTTAGTCGAGTTCTTTGTTTTGCATGATTGTGGCGGAAGGATTTTTCAAATAACTTAAGAATTCCTGGAAAATTACAAAACTGAAGTTTGATACCTCTTTATACGAGAAACCACTTTTGATTTTGAACATTAAAAAATATAATCCACATTAATTTATGGTCTCCTTGCATGTGGCGGAAGCACTTTTTTCAGCTTCGATCTCGTAGCAGAAAAATAATGTTGAAAAAACCTATATTTTTTTAAAAACCCAGTCGGTAATGTATTTTTTCTTAATAATCAGCAAATTTAAAAATCACACTGGTCAAAGTCAATGTCAAATTATTTATTTCAAATAGGCACCTATGAGGTGTTGCCCCTTCCAAAAGGTAGTTTCGTATGGAGAAGAATAGGCAAGAAACTCCACCGTTACTCTTTTAAAAATGTTTTACAATATTTTGTTTGAGTATATTAATTATATGATTATAAGGGCTGGGCGTCAGTTATCCTTGAGATAAAAACAAAATTTGATTTTATGATTATATTTATACTACCTTCATTACGTAAATCAAAGGTGAACTATATGAATTTCCGAGAGCGCAATAGTGATGAAACTATTAACAGGTGGTGTGACTGACACTAATGGTTTAGCACCACAAAAACTGCACTTTTATAGGTAGTTAGACTTAATGTTTCAATTATTTCACGCTTTCTCACAATTAGATAAGAAATTAATAAAAATAGTACATTTTGATACAAGTGGAGAATGATTGTTATTGCATTCGAGGCGGAATTAACACCCGAGCCGGATGCGAGGTTGTTTTTGAGCCGAAAACTGCAATAACAATCATTCTCCACTTGTATCAAAATGTACTATTTTTATTAATTTCTTATCTAAATGTGAGAAAGCGTGTATCAAACGACGTTTTTCAATACACTTTTGAAGAAATAAAATAAAATAACGAAACATATTTTTGTCATGAATTATTAGTAAACTATGGTTTTTTTTTTTTTTCCGCGCTTTGCTTTCGCTTGGTTGAAGGAGAAGCAAAGGTAGCCGATAAACAGCCTAATATGAAAAATAGAAAATTCAAATATTTTTGAGTTAGAACACAAATAAATGTTAATTTTCGCATATATTAGTTAGGAATGTCCTAGATTTGAGAGCTTATTGTCAGTTGAAAGTCCTTTTTGTGTATTAATTTTATTCACGTCATCACGCCCGTATTATCCGAATGGTTAGGCAGAGGTGTACCTATAGTAAACCCACATTTCGTCCATTTCATAGGGGGCGAGCCTATTGCCATACCCCGGGGACAAATTGAGACCCCGGACTGCTACTGAGAAATTCCAGATGGAAAACCCAATATCACTTTACCCGACCCGGGAATCGAACCCACGACCTCATGCTCAGAAGTAGCGCTTGCAACCACTAGACCAACGAGGCAGTCTGCCAACATTCTTGAATATTAAACTAAATCTCTGGCAAAACTGAGGCAAATCCCACGCGGGATGCGGGACGAAATTCGCTAGCGAAGATTGTTTCAACTAACTTGTGTGGCGGTGTTCAGTCTGGCGCAAATAGTTCCGTGACTTCCTAATCATTAAAACAATAGATGCGCGCAGTCACGTGTCACGACGCGCCGTCCCGCGTGGTATTTGCCTCAGTTTGAACAGTCTTTCACGCTCTGAGCTAAGAAGTTTGTAAAACTTGGCAGATAAAGTATATAGAGTTACATTTACATATGCTCATCATCATCATTTCAGACGAAAGACGTCCACTGCTGGACATAGGCCTCCCCCGAAGGGGGGTTTTCCATAATCGCCACACTTGGCAGGCGGGTTGGTGATCGCAGTATGGTGTTAAAATGCATAGAGAACGATGCTGCCCATTCTCTAGTAAGTCCCTTGGTCGCCTTTTACGACACCCACGGGAAGAAATAGGGTGGTGCTATTCTTTACGTCCAGCACCACACATACCCAAATGATATCTACAACCCAATAGATATCTATACTAGTTTACTACGTATATTATTATTAAAAAGACAAGTCTAGTGGAGCAATGAGCGATTGTCTAGGACTCTAGGGAGTCAAAGTCAATGTTCAGTAATGATTGTTAATATTAAGAGGAGGCCCTATTTTTATGTTATTTTTGCATCAATATTCTGAAACAGTCACACATACAAGCAAAATTAAACTTTCGTATATGATTTATTGGATCTTTTTATTTCCATGTTGAAGACAGTTGCGTAATTGTAATATTTTCTCTCAATACTTTTTTTATTCGAAAATCATGTCTTTTTTAAGGATAGGTAAATATAAAAAACAAACAAGATTGTTTGGCATTTATATCTAAAATAAATATTCACAGTAAGAAAATATAGTTTATTATCCACCCACAAGATATTTTTTCTCTACATTAATTATTACTTTAGTTATAAACGAAATAAGAATTGAGACTTACGCTATTTCGTTTTGTGCTCGAACACGATCAAAGAGCGCATGCGATATTCAACTTTATTACTGATGCGTTTAGCACATAACGGAGTGGGGGGCCAGGGGGCCAAGCTTGCGTTCGAAATTTGATTTAGACTGCCTGCTCTTAATATAATCATCGTATTTTTTACTTGTGAAAACTGGTCAAATTACGGTTTATACGCCATGGATTTTTTTTTATTTTTTATTATAATGACATCGAACACAGTTACCAAATTGGCGGTATGCGTTTGTGAGGTTATTGAAAGATTTAATATTTTGTGAGTTTGTATGTAGTAGGTAATCTTCGGGAATACTGATTGACGGATGAAAAACTACTAATGGGAAGCTACAGTATTGCCGAGTTTCATAGGATACGAGTATATTGTATGTTAATAGAAGTTTCACGGGTTCAGAAACGAGTAAGATAATAAAATTTCTGAGTAAAATTCCGATGCCAAAATGAGAGCCTTTAAATTAACGAGATTTATTAATACCTAGTCCTTTTAACAATGAAGTTTCAACACAAAGGCTTTTACACCGTGGTCTTCTGTTAGGCGTAACCATGCACTGTATATTATAGAGTAGTCTGAGTGTGTGACCCTTCTCTTATCTTAACGACCCGTTGTTATCACTCGCTTCGCCAGTCTTTAGAAAAAGGTCAAATGCGACAGGGCTTTGACCTTTTCCGTATGTATATTCTTAAAGCTCCGTGACGAAAAAACCCTTTTCAATACACTTCCTCGAAAACTGTTTCATATCGCACTAAGATTAGGTTCACAATGCAATGTATTTCACATCCGTGCGATTTTTTATTTTCCAACACGTGTGCGGGAATAAATTTGCCACAGATAACTTATACCTATACTTAGACCAAACTGGTTCAATGCCTTTATTCACACCGTCTCACGCCAGAGAAGGTCCTCTCTATTCGGAGGTAATTTTTTTTAAAATCTCGGCAAAGATTCGTCTTTACGGCTTTAATATTTTTGGAATATTTAAATATTTTTTATAAATAGTATACCATGATTATTACAATAAAAAAACGGTTATGAACAAATTAACATTTATTTGTGTTCTAACTCAAAAATATTTGAATTTTCTATTTTTCATATTAGGCTGTTTATCGGCTACCTTTGCTTCTCCTTCAACCAAGCGAAAGCAAAGCGCGGAAAAAAAAAAAAAAACCATAGTTTACTAATAATTCATGACAAAAATATGTTTCGTTATTTTATTTTATTTCTTCAAAAGTGTATTGAAAAACGTCGTTTGATACACGCTTTCTCACAATTAGATAAGAAATTAATAAAAATAGTACATTTTGATACAAGTGGAGAATGATTGTTATTGCATTCGAGGCGGAATTAACACCCGAGCCGG